>CM071595.1:156033079-157283079 GCA_036435485.1 Saposhnikovia divaricata
GACCATTCTTGAGTATCTCAGGATATAGAGGATTAGCAGCTTTGATGAACAACTGCATCTTGATCTTCCAGAGGTTGTAGTTCTCTTTGTCAAACTTAGGGACCTTCACCGTACCTGTAGTCTTTGGTGTATTCATGATCATTTTCTATTTTTGAATAAACAGCCTGCTTTGATACCATTTGTTGAGTATAGAATACAAGAAAGAATACAGAGGGGGGGTGAATGGATTCTTGAACTTTTCGTTGTTCTTGAATCTGTATAGCAAGATATGTGTTAAGTGTGTGCTATAATTTAAGTGCGGAAAATAATAAGCAAGCAACACAACACAATATCACTTTAATCTAATATATTATTAGATTAAGATTTTGCTACAATCTGTGAATACAAAAGTTAGTATTCTCAGCTTCGTTTTTCTCTGAGAGATGTTTTCTTTTGTGTATGAAAAACTTAACTTCTAAGGAAGTGAGGTTGTATCCTTATAGAGCATGAATACAACCTACTTACTACAAATAAGGTAGCTAAATAACTTTACTTTCTAGTGTGTCTATCCTTTTTGAGTAAGCATCCAAACGGCTACAGGTTTGACTTTGCAAAGCTCTGTTCAGATCCACTTCTTTAGCTCTTTGTCTCTTGTACATCTCTCCAAGCTTCTTTGTAGGCTTTTCCAAAGTACATTACAGATTGTGGTCCATAAAGTGCTTTAGCTTGTTGCAGGTTTCTGACTTGTACAATTCTTCAGTATTTTGTCTCCAAGATTGTATTTGAGAAGTAACTCTGTTGGTGATTCGAGAACTAGAATTGGCTTGATCGATAACTCTGAGTTCTCGAATACTGTTGGTGATTCGAGAACTAGAATTGGCTTAATCGATAACTCTGAGTTCTCGAATACTGTTTAACTGACATATCGAATGACTTCTCGAATAAGTCTTTTCTTCAGGAATCCTTAAGATATCGAATAGAACATTTTACTTATCGAATCCCTGAGATATCGAATAGCTTCTTTAGTCCTTGACATATCAAATAGAGCATTGCCTTGTTGACTTTTAGAGAACTCGAATGATGCTTTGACTTGTTGACTCCATGAGTTCTCGAATAGAGTATTTAGACATGTCGAATCTCTGAGTTCTCGAATAAGGCTTTGACTAGTCGACCTTCAGAGATATCGAACAGTGTCTTTTGAGATATCGAATCCCTGACTTCTCGAATGCTAGACTTCTCGAATAGACAAATGTACTTCTCGAATTAGTACTTAGGCAAATTCTTCATTTCTTCAAATCCCAACTGTGATTATTTGACAGTCTTTATCTCATTGCTTGAGGCATGAACCATGGAACTTCTTTCAAGCATTATTCTTGACTTTATAAGTACAGTTACACAACTAGGATTTGATGTCTATTACAAGTACAGAACAAATAGAAACTCTACAACTAGAGGTTCCCTCAGTTAAGAGGTCATGTAGGTAATGCATAGCATTACACATACTTAGGCTTGTTATTATATGAGTACAGGCATGTCTTTGTGACTAACAATTCTCATCCTTATAATTTACCTATTGGTTACTTAACAATTTTTTTGAAATACAAAATAAATTTTATTTAGTACATGTATAAATTATATATTTTTTAAAGTGATAAAATATTTACTAATTTATCAATTTAATTTAAAATCAATTTTAAGTTATACTATAATATATTACTAGCATTTTACCCGTGCTACGCACCGAACACACAATTCTAAAAATATTTAATAATTACCAAAATATATATATATATAAGTATAAAAAATAATTCATTTTGTTATTTCATTTTTTTTCAAATAATTTTATGACATTTTATGCTCTTTTTACGGAAAATTCAGTTCAAGATAGCCTTGTATTGAGGACTGGGCATAAAAAACAAAAAAAAAACATAATTATTAATACATATTTAAGAATTTATACATTTTTTCTTCTATAAACGCAAACAGAATAGGAAGTGTCGACTCTTTGGAGTTTGGAAGTTGTTGAATTAACATGTTATACTGCTAATTGAATCTCTAATTTGACCTATGGAGGCTGTCAAATGGTCATGTTATACTGCACATAGGCTTTCACAAATGTCCAAAATTAGACTGGACCAGATCGACACGGGCCGATGGAAGATCGGATTCTCCCAATTTCTTGGACCATAGAACAGGCCTATTATATTCGGTTTGGGACCGAACCGGTTAGTTAATTTCTACATAAAAATTAATATTTATTATATAATATTTGATTTTTTTTAAGTTTAAATAAATAAATTTTTTTGCAAGTTAATATATGTTTAAAATTGAAGTCCATATCTTATTTATTATGAAACAATCGCAATTTCTAAACATGTGAATGCCAATTACTTATCGTATGAAGTATGACATTTAATTATTTAGATTATAATGTTGATCTCTAATATTTCATCAATTTATTATCTACTAATTTAGTTTGTCAAATTATTATGTTTGTAAATATTTAATATATATATATATATTATATAATTTAAGAAGTAAAGTAATATAAAAATAATTATATATGATTTGGACCGAATATGACGAAAAATAGGATTTTTTTGATTTGATGGACCGGAGACCAGACCGCTTATATACGATCTGGTCTGGGTCATGGACTAATAGACATGATCCAGTCTAATTTACCGCTCTAGATCGAAATGTTGTGTAGCCCTAACTACATTATACATAGATTATTTCTAGTAACTTGGTTTCTTGTTCAGTTTTTACTTTATTAATTTTACAAAAAAAGTCTCGTTGTAATTCAAGAAAAGCCTTAAAAGCTTGGTTTTAATTTTTTTTCCCCACGCAATGGATAAATTATATTAAGGATAATGATAAGAAATAAGAAACTGATTGAGTGACTGATATAATAAATCTTAAGTTATAAGTTTAGAAGCATTTAAACCAATGACAAATGAATATTTACATATAAAGTCAAGTAAAATGGAAATTTCATCGTGTTGAAGTAGCTCGTTGCCAGTAACCTTAACACACTATTAACCGATCAATCCTGTTATATATAGATGTAACTTCCTGGTTCAATGTATCTATAAGACCGTCAAGATCCTATAAGACATACATATAGTTAGTTGATTTTCTATCATAATATGTCAGATATCAACATAGATATAACTTTCAAGCTCATACATATGTTTGTTATGTCACTAATAGAGATTAAAATATTAAATTTTAATCGAATGAAAAAGTTATACATATTATTTAGTAATTTTCAAACTATTCCTAAGAAAAAATTGCGATTGACCTGAAAGGTCAGAAATATAATACAAAAACTGATAACGACACAGGTCAAACGACCATACTTATCATATATTTTCTTACTTTTTCGATTGCAAATGTAGCAACAAAAGTTTGTAGCCATACACCATAAAGTACTTTATAGAGAGTACACATCCCATTAATAACATATCCTTGTTTGCCTTGTTTGCGTATGTTCTGGTGACCCGACAATAAAGTAAAGCGAAAATTTATTTTCCAAAAAATTAAAAATATAATTCAACTTATATTCTTCGATGGGCAATGGAAATCATTAACTATGGCATGAAATTCATTCATATTTAGTATCCACTAAAAATTATGTAAATTAATCAAATATAAGAAAAGACTAAAAGTGAACATCCTAGATTACATAATTTAGTGACTTGAGCTTTTACAGTCCCCATGTTAAAGTTGACTACCAAAGTACAAAAATGATTTTGGAGAATATAGATAGGTGCTTTTATAACTACTCTGACAACAAAAAAATTGTGTCATAATATTGTTATATATTTGACTTATTTGATAAATATATAAATAAAAGGAATATTACATACATTGATTATATGGAGTTACAAATTATATATTGATTTATGAATTGGGGGTTACAAATCAATATTTATTGTATTCATAAATTGGGGGTTACAAATAATATTGATTGTAGGAGTTACAAATATTATTTGTGTGAGGGTTACATATTTTAATTTGTTGTGATTTATTATGGGGCAGTTACAAATGATGAAAGGGTGGAGATGAGGCTAAGAAGGCCTATAAATAGTGGATATAATTCTAATGAAAAAGTACACAAAAAGGATTGCTTGTTGTAGCTAGCATCGGAACCCTTATCATATACAAAAACTTCTATTAATAAAGTACATGTATATTATGTTCTATAATCCTTCATTGGTATCAGAGCTTTTAGTTTTTTTTTAATTAATATATCGATCCTTGATGTTGGCTTCTCTGTTTTTGTTACAATTTTTGGAAGAGCGCTCGGATGATTGCGTGGGCTTTTTTGCGATTAATATATCCTTTTATTTTTGGATATCGGGTGATGTTTTGTCTCGATTATTGGTTTAACTTTTGAGACTGTTTCATGTCTCTTACTTTTCTATTCACTTGAATTAATCATTTTTCCTTTTGTTTACTACTGCCAATCTACCTAATTTGTATTTTAATCACCAGTCACATGCATGTCTTCATATGTTTTTTTTTCACTCGTCACTTTCCTCTATGTATGTGGTACTGGTGCCATGTTTTATTTGTATAATCTTGTTGACTTGTGATAAACTGCACTATTTTTTGGTTTAGTTATAGCAGGGCTTTGTAGTTGATCATGTGACTTATGGTATTGTTTGTTTTATGTTATTACCAAACGGTTATTTGCAATTTATGAATAATTGTGGATGGTGCTTGTCTTGTCTTCCGTGTATTGTTTTTGGTCAGGTAGATATACATGTTTTGTTTAATTTGCTAGTTGGCCTTCCTTGCTTTTTTTTTTTTTTATATAGCCACCATTTTCTATTGCACTTTTAATTTCTTATTCTTGCAAATTTCTTATTCTTGCATATTGATATTGATGTCTTTGATTTTTTACCATTCTGTTTTTATATAACCGCCTGCCTATTGTCAACTTTTTTTTGTTGCCTATTTATATGTTCTAGTGGTTTATTTTTGTAAACTGTTCCTATCAATTTTATTTGTGTTCATTTAAATTTTATTACTTAGTTTGCTAGCTTTAATCTCTTAGAATTTTTTTTTTATATTTTAATTTTTAAGTTTTGTGTCACTAGTTTTTTTTTAATATCTTAGTTTTATTTGTGGTATTAGTTTGTGAGATAATCACTGTTAATAAATTGTGTATGTACAATTTGAAATTTATCATTTAAATAGATGACGCTGTATTCGAGAAAAATTGTGTGGCTCTCAGAATGGAGAGCGGCAAGGAAAAAAAAATTTGTCAAAATAATTGTGTTTTGTATTTTTGTTTAACAGAGTCGGGAAAAAAAGGTGAGGGGAATATAGATTATTTGGAGGCAATCAGAAATTTTATCAGTTTAAAAGATAATATTTTGTAAGAAATATTTTTATGATACTCAGAATAAAGAGTATACAGAAATGAAAAGAGAAGTTGATGCATCCAGTGAACTAGAAAATGTGTGTTCTTGTTTAAAATAATTTTTTTGGTTGTAAATAAATTTTGAAAAAGAAAATAAAGTTGTTGGTCTGTTTATAAATTTGAGACATGATCGGTGAAGAAATTTTTTACGGAAAATTGGAAATTTTATATCGATAAGGAATTAGAAAGTTGTGTCAATAATTTTGAAAGTGGGAGTTTCGTTTACGATTATATCGAATTTCTTGATGATAAGTTGTTAGCGAAAAATGAGAAGGAATTGTTAAACTATGGGATCTCATTTAAAGATTTGTGATGAAAGATATTCGGGAAATTTCATATGTTCCAAGAATCCGGTTTGTGAGGGATAAAAAAGGAACATTGAGTTTGAATTAAGAAGTGTGTATGATGCTTAATCATTTTTAGGATGCAGAGTTGCAGTCCAGTGTGAACCTTATTGTTAGAGGGGAAATGATTAATGCGGGAATGAAATCATTAAATGTATTATATGCGCAAGTGGTCGAAAGTTCAATATATTTTATGTTATGTGATCGATTGACTTGACTTGACTTGTCATATGTTGTTATCCTTGTGAGTGGATTGTGAAGCAATTTTGCTTGAGCCTAGTGAGAGGTTGTAAAGAGGATCATGATCATGTACTTAAAGAGTATTGTTAATAAATTGATGAATTAGGTAGACGTACCTGGAGTTATTGTTTATTGCGATATATGTATCGAAGGTCATTTTGGTAATTGAGAATTAAACTTCGGGATACACATTTAATTAATAATGTGGAATTGAAGTTGGAAAGGTTAAATGAGACATGAATGTGTTTCAATGTACGAAGTGAAAGTGAAAATGTGTGATACACTTTACTAGTGATATAATTATAAACTTATTAAAGGGATATTTTTGGATTTTTTTTTATCAAACATGTTGATTTGATAAGATCAAGAAATATTGAGTTTGTGACATAGTGAATATTATTCTCACAAATATTGGGAGTGAATAAAGAAATTTTTTGATAAACTTGGGAGATTGTAAACTTAAATAGTTATTTCGTACACCACGAGAAAAGTGAGAGTCATGTAGATATTTATCAAATATGTCAAAGTGGGAGATGTTATATATTTGACTTATTTGATAAATATATAAATAAAAGGAATATTACATACATTGATTATATGGAGTTACAAATTATATATTGATTATGAATTGGGGGTTACAAATCAATATTTATTGTATTCATAAATTGGAGGTTACAAATAATATTGATTGTAGGAGTTACAAATATTATTTGTGTGAGAGTTACATATATTTAATTTGTTGTGATTTATTATGGGGCAATTACAAATGATGAAAGGGTGGAGATGAGGCTAAGAAGGCCTATAAATAGTGGATATAATTCTAATGAAAAAGTACACAAATAGGATTGCTTGTTGTAGATAGCATCGGAACCCTTATCATATACAAAATCTTCTATTAATAAAATACATGTATATTATGTTCTATAATCCTTCAAATATGCATTCGACACACGAACAAATATATTAATATAAAGTATTATGAAGTTGAGAAAAGTTAAATGCTTTAATTTGGAACATGCATGTGTGTGTGAATAATTGTGCAGGTATTTTTGTTAGTTAGAAAATCAAAAGTATATACATAAAGTAATTAACTCTTATAAAAAAGTAACATCATTCACAAACATTTACTTTTTTCAATCTAATAATTTAAATTGTCAATTACAAACATATCGTAGATATACAACTACGGTAGTCATACTTAGTTTGAGAAAGGAATAAGGATGCTCACCGGGGTGTGGTATAATCTCAAAAAAGTATATAGACTATTTTTTTGCAGTTGATTTTTCTTTTTGTCTCACAACAGACAATAAAAAAAATTTACAATGATATAGTTTCAACTTATTTTAATTTGTCAAGTTTACGTATATATTTCATATACATTAATTTGATTATCTTGTAAAAGATGGAGGTGAAAAAGGTAAGAAGCAGAGGAAAATATGAGACATAAAAAATACAAAATTTATAAATTTTGAAATACTAAAATAATTAAATATATCTTTGATATCAAGATTTTATTTACACAGGCATCACATCAAATATATATATATATATATATATATATATATATATGTAATTAATTGTACATCTAATTTAATATTATATCGATTGCGAACTTACTATGTAATTGTCTTTACATTGCTGGATTTCATTTTATTAATGGCAAACTAAAAATTAAATTTAAAGACAGATATTTAAAATGCTAAAAATGAAAAAAAATGGATGGTTCTGATTTTGAAATATAATTATAAAGCGTTTATTTAATTATTAGTACATCTAAATTAATATTAATTTTTATGTGAACTTACTAATTAATTGACTTTACATTCTTGGATTTTTAAATTAATAGGAAACCATAAAAAAAATTAAGGACAAATAATCAAAATGATAATTATAGAAAAATGAATGGGTCTGATTTTGAATGATAATTATATAAAAAAATGTTTCAAAATAAATGACAATTAATGGTTTAAGATTGTTTCCATACCTTTTATCATTGATTCGTGTTGTGAATTCAAGATACATTCTAAATGGTTATGATCATTTATTATGTAATTTTGAATATTAAGTTGGTGAAATAACAATATATAAAATATTAAGATTTTTTATTAATGTATTACAGAAAAAATTGCTAAATGCATTTTCATTGAATATGACTTGTGTGTTTTTTTCAAGAATCAATTTATAGGGGTCTAAAAAAATTATGTTTTAGAGGAATCAAGAAACTGATCTTATGGGCATTGACCCCTTCGAGAAAGGCCTTTTGAGGAAACTTATATCCCACTTTTAAATAAAGGAAATGTTATAGACTTGAGTATTATAATAAAAGATGTTCAAAAACAATTCATAACTAAAAGATATATAAACATATGTAATTTACTGTTGTGTGGATTTATAGAAAATCTTATTTAAGGTTATTAATAAATTTATAAAATTAAAAACCATGTGATATAAGAATTTATTAAATCAAGATATTACTATATTTAAATTTAATTAAATCGCGATTAGTAAATGAGAATAAGCATGATAAATAATAAAAGTTTTGTATGTGATTGATTGATTAAAAAATTTAGAAGTGAATTATGATTGTCTCTTAAATAGTTTTTATTTTTTTGATTGGTAATTTATTCACCAACCACTAATAATACTATTCTAGAGTATATTTAATAATTAAAATAATTAAAATATATGTAATGTTGGCTTATATGCATTTATTAATTAATTTCATTAACAAATTATGAATAAATATATTTTCGAGCTTTTAAAAAAATCGAGTACTTGAAGGTATGAATTTTATCCAAGTTATTGAAAATTTGATTTCGAATATGATTTTTTTAGATTTATAGTTTAGTTAGATTATAATTGTTTAAAATCGGTTATAATTGTATAATATATTTTATGAAAATCAATTTATAATGTATGATAATATGATTGTGATTGACTTTATATTAAAAGAGTGGTTGATTAATTAATGAGTAGTTATCAAATTTAATTAAAATATATAATAGTATATCGTGATTGATTTCAATTTAAAATAGTGATTTTTAGTAATTTTTTTGATTTAAAAAATATGTATTTATGGGTATGTTAAATAAAATCATTATTGTATTTAAATTAGAAGTGTTAACTAATTATGGTTAATGAGGTATGGTGAGAATGTAAATAAGGAAAATTCTTAATATTACATGATTGGTCTAAAATTTAGGAGTCAGCTCTGATTAGTTCTAAAATAAATCATAGTTTTCTGATTGGTTAACTACACATGGGTAGACTCAGGTATTATAATAAATGATGAGCTAATTTTCATAAATACCAACTACAATCATACTACAATATAAATTTATATATTACAAATTAATTTTCATAAATACGTATTAAATAATTAATCAAAATTTTTAATTTAAAATCATTCACAATTATGTTATTATATATTAGCACATCTGTTCTTTGCACCCCTCTCTGTGTATATAGTCATTTTTCCAAAAAAGCATATTTATTAATTGATTTTAATACAAATATATTGTTTTAATACATGAGTTTATTTAATCTATGTTATGTATGATATAATATTTTAATATCTCAAACTCTCGATTTAAAATCATAAGATGCAATCAAATTTGAATAAATGCACTATTTTAAATATGCGTTCGGAATTTAAGTTATATAAACTTCTAAATTAATCAAATATATAAAAAAAGGTAGACTCAACCAATCTAAATATAAAACTGAAACTTAAACCAATTTTCTATAACATTTTATTTATGTGTATTTTTTAGTTAAGCAATAATTAATGGGACAAAAAAATTGACCTAACAATATATTTGAATTATTCAAAAAAGAGTAAAGTGCACATTGTGTACATGAACTTTGGCCAAGACACCACTTGAAATACCATGTTTTAAAATCTATTATAAAATAATATTAGACATTATTTGGTGTATAAATTATCATTTAAAAAATAAAGTTCATTATAGAGTCAGTTAAAATATTATTAGTGAATATTTTCTTTATCAAATTGGTCGTGCAAATATTCTTATAAATCACTATTTTTTCTATACATAAATAATTTATCAATAAAAGAGCATACAACATCTACAAAAATAATAAAGATTGGACAAACACATAATAAAATAGATCATATTAAGGTTTCTCATCCAAACTACAATCATTGATCAGATCTTAAATTCTGGCACATCTCTCGCTTATATCAACGAAATATATAGCCTTTTTGGTAAAGTAAAAGAACTTACTCTCAAAAATAGAAAAAACGAAACCCAATATGTGGGTAGACATAATCCACTAACAGGGTACTAGAATCTCATAAATAGAGTTATTTATTGGAAAACAAAGTAAAATCAAGAGAAAGAAATGAGGATTATCATTCAAAAGGCAAAAGTACAAAATCTGATATATTGGTAGATAAAACCCACTAACGGGTGCTAGACTCTCAATAAAGAGAGATGTTTATTAAGAAAACAAAACAAAATCAAAAATAATAATAAAAAGGGGGTTTATCATCAACCAAAAGGCCGAATTCGTCCCAGAAACTTTTGTTTAGTATTTCTTGGGAGAGGAGGAGAGAGAGAGAGGAGCGACTATGACCTTTGTCATAAAAATCACTATTATTATAACTAGATAGGTCGATACATATAAAATTATATATTATTTTTAATAAAAGGTGATTTTTTTTTAATTTTGTATTCTTGAATTAAAGTAATAGTATCAATTCCCATATCCTAATCTAAGAGTAGGCATATCAAATTTTCTTGGTTGGTTGATAATATTTATTTTTTAATATCAACAAAACCTTAAATATGGGTAAAAGGAACTTAATAACTTGGTAGATAGATTCTAAATAAACAAAGATACTTTTTTTTTTGGCTAAATACAAAAAACAAAGATACTTATTAATAATAACCAAAATTAAGAAAATATAAAAAAGGTTGGCTTCATTATGTGTACTCTACTTTTAGTTTTGTTTTGTAGCATCTCAATATTGCTTTCAGTTATATAGTAACATAATTAGATAACTTGGACAGAGAGTAATATTTAATGTAATTGCCATATTTATTCTTTTTTCGTTTCGTGTACACAAAAAAAATCGGGTAGTTTAATATCATTTTGTGTTCGGATTTTGGGTATCATTTTCGTGCAAGACCCTAAAGACATACCGCATGAATGTACACAACACAAATGATTTTCCAGGACTACGTAAGCACTTTCTTCAAATTTATGTCATAAAAATATACTCACTATTAAAGGAAAGTGGAATTCGTGTTTTTTTAACCCGATAATTAAATTACACGAACACTTATATATTATGTGATTAAGTGTTTATATATTATAAATTTGATTTTTGTTTCATGTACAATTTACTATTATAAAACGTTATTCAAAGAGAAAAAAGATAGGTGATGCTCATTTGCAAATGTCTTATTTTACGGGTAGAGATGACAACGTGTCGGGTCTGGTCCGAATTTTGTAAAATCCAAACTCATATCCAAAACTAAATATCCAAAATCAAATTCGTCGACTTTCGGATTGGATCGAGTTTTTTTGGGGATCCAAAATTAGAAATAATATAGTCAAATTTAAAGCAATCGCTACACGCAAACAATATTAATTATATTTATACAATAATTAAAAATTAAAAGAATTAAATTAAGCAAGTAGTCAAATGAAAGATATTATTTGAATTGGCATACTAAGTAAAATCTAAAAATATGTTAAAAAAATAATTCATCATATATAACACAAATGAAAATTTTATGTAAAGTAAAGAAAATTACATCTTAAATATATCAATAAAACTTAAGATTGGGAAATAGAAGTTGTAATTATAAAATTAGTATTGACTATTTCTAATGAAATATTTAAATAAAAATAAATATATTATACATCATACATTAAAAGTATTATATATGATAATTTTAAATTATGATATTAAATTATTTATGCATCGGGTTTCGATTTTGGATCGGGATTCAAATTTCGGATCGGGTTTCGGATTTTGGTACAACTGAAATCCAAATCGAAACTATTTCGGATTTAAAATTTAAATCCAAACCCAAATCAAAAATTTCGAATCGATATACCAAATTCAACATACAAACTCCCAAACTGAATATACACGATAGTTTAAGTTGTCATTAAAAACAAGTTGAGAGTAGTCACCTTATACTCTAATAGCCATACTTTACTGTAAGAACGAGATATATTGGATATCGTTGGTTGATTGATAATGTTTATTTTTCTATGATAAATCAATTCACTATCAAAAGAATTTATAATTTGTAAAAATGATATTAGACGAACAAATAGGAAACTAGATTAGATGAAAATTTCCTTTATCATAACTACATTCGTTTAGTGGATCGTGAACAGTAGGAATCCTTTCTCATATCGTTGAAAAATACAACTTTTTTTTTTGCAGATACATAGTCTAATAATTTATTTTGGACGTGAAAAATAATTGTTTATGAATTTTTAATATGTATTTAAAAAATTGATCGTGACCCATACAAATTTTTGAATGAATTAACATAATAAAAATTTTAGAGATCCACGATAACGCTCATTTAAATATTCCAAAAGAACAAAACTTAAAATAAGGGTAAAAAAAACTTATGAACTTGATAGAAAGATTCTCAAAAAAGAGAGAAATCAATTAAAAAACAAAATTAAGAAAAAACAGTAAAGAGGGGCTCAGAACGTTTTTGTGGGGATATGAATGTTTGATAATTGTTTGATAGTATTAATATTAATGTAGTTGGTATAAATTGATGGATAAATAATTTTATACTTAAATTAATTACATTCTAATGAAATTATCTTTTTTCTAAATAATGATTAAAATAATATATTTATAATAATGAATTAAAAAAATTACCATTCGGTGCGTAGCACGGGTATAATGCTAGTATTAATAACACTCGCCAAATTACATATCAAAGAAAAATAAACTAAAACCTGCAAAACCTAATAAAAAGTTTATCATAATCTGGAACTTGCACGGAGAAGCGAGTCGAGCTGAGTGATCAATTCATTCATCTTGTATCGCATCAACCTAAATTCATAGACTAGAATAAGCGAACTAAGTTGTAGTCCATAGAATACTCATCACTTGTAAGTTGTTAACAGTGTGTCAAAGGACAACGGCGTGCATTAGCATTTAAATTTGTGGCGAATAATTGAAGTTGCGAGGAAAAAGATAGTAAATAGTGACTGAAATAATTGCAAAGTAATCTCTTATTCCCTTAGTTCCATTATACATGTTCCTTTTTGACTAGCTTATAACCCATGTAATATTTATAATTTTATTAATTTTATTAATTTTATATGTTATTTATTTAAATATAAATTGTTGTTAAAAATCTGATATATATATATATATATATATATATATATATGTAAGATTTTACAAATTCGATTTAATGTTTGTACTCTATCTTAAATTCTTATAATTTGATTTGGACGATTTTACAACCCACGTGAAATTATCAAAATAATCTTTAATTTAGTTATGGTTTAACAATTATTTTTCAATTAAACCTACGCAAAAGTTGACGATTTTTACATTGAAAATTCTATTTGATTTATGAATTCTACTTATAATTCATTTTAATTATCAAAATACCCTTGTAATTATTTGAAGATAGTTCTACTTACAACCAAATACAATTTTAATAATAAGTGTAAGAGAGATTTTGTCCAAAATTTTAATAATCAGTAGTCTGGTCCTTCGTACGACAAATATCTTAAAATAAATATATGAAAACCGTTGTATCTAGCATAAAATGTTTTTTAATTTTATATATTATAAACTAAAAAGTATATTTACATTGAAATACGAAAATATATATGTCAATGATTTAAATTATATATAATTAAGTTTTCTACATTAAATAACATTATCAATATAGGACTTATACATTGAATAGAATTAATGTTAAAATTCGTAATTATATTTTCTCTTGTGATTCTGTGTGTTTTCATTTGAATAATAAATATTAAAGAATTACTAAATTAAAGATAATTTTATGAGGTTCGCGTGGATTGTAAAATCATCTAAATCTGATTTCTAGATCCCAAGATAGAGCCCAAATAGTAAATATGAATTTCTTTTTAATACTAATAAATAAATAAATAAAATTCAATTCTAATACAATTTTTTTTAATTATATCATTTTCAGATTGTAACTTCCTTTTTAAAATTCAATTATAATACAAACTTTTATAATTATATTCTTTTTAGATTATAATTTTCTTTTTAAAATTCACTTATAATACAATCTTTACTAATCATATCCTTTTTAGATTATAATATTCTTTTTAATGTGATCTAATCTTGATCGTCTATTTTTAATCCAACGGATCATATGATTTTGGTAGTACAGTGGCGAGACAAAAAATTTGGATAAGATCACTCTTATGCTTGTCTATACTATTATATCCTTATATATAATAAGCGTAAGAGGGATATTATCCATAACTTTGGTTTGGTCGCTGTACTACCAAAATAATCTCAACCGTCGAATCTAATATTTTTAAAAATAGAAGATCAAGATTATATCATATTAAAAAGGAAATTATAATCTAAAAGGATATCATTGTACTACCAAAATAATCTCAATCGTCAAATCTAATATTTTTTAAAATAAACGATGAAGATTATATTATATTAAAAAGGAAATTACAATCTAAAAAGGATATCACTATACTACCAAAATAATCTCAACTGTCGAATCTAATATTTTAGAAAATAGACGATCAAGATTATATCATATTAAAAAGGAAATTATAATCTAAAAAGGATATCATTAAAAAAGGTTGTATAATATTTTTAAAAATAGACGATCAAAATTATATCATATTAAAAAGAAAATTATAATCTAAAAAGAATATCATTAAAAAAGATTGTATAAATTTATTTACTTTTTATTGTTTTTAGGTGTTAATATCTAAAAAGATATCATTAAAAAAGGTTGTATAAATATTTTTACTTCTTTTTTATTACTTTTAGGTGTTAATATATAGGTTGCGGTTAAGAGATGTATTTGAAGACGTTGCTGAAGCTCCAGCTTTACTTGACGATCTCGACCATACTGACAACTTCCAATTTGGGCTAAAATTACAATCGGAAATTATGCTTACACAAAACCGAACGATTTGTAGTAATGTCTCCTCACTTGGTTTATATCTGTAACAAACAAATGACCTTCAATTCTTCAAATGCATGCCAGCATATATAACTTTTTTTTTATATTTCAATGCATAGTTTTGTTTGTATCACCATCCCCGCTCGCTGCTAATGTAACTCTATGACAATAAAAAAATATAAAAGTGCTAAGCCAATGACGATCTTCATTATTTAGTAACTTCTTTTCTGGGAAATATTATATATATATATATATATATATATATATATTCTGTGTGAGTGACTGAGTGATGAGCTGTTGATGACTATAAATTCATACTCCCTTGCATATTTTTTGGGTTGCTCACCGTGAAATATGTATAAAAAGTTATAATCAATTACAAATAAACAAATTAAAAAGATTTCTCTAATGAATTGGAAAATAAATCATAATACAATAATAAAAGAAATCTGTAAATACAAGACCATTAGTTATATATTTCAAAATAACACTTCTTCATTGCTTCCAACTTCATCCCATCTGTCAAAATATTGAAACTTCCTCAAGATAAAAAAAAAAATATTGAGTTATGGATTTGTCCATCAGATTAATATCTACAAATGAAAAACAAAGAATTGAGCGTAACAAGAGATATCGTGAACGGTATATAGAAGCTACAGAAGAAGAACGGAAGTTAAGGGTGGCACCCTAACTTGAAGTTACGGGTGGTCGGGATTTAATTTAATATATATATATATATATATATATATATATATATATATATATATATATTATTAATTGTTGAGTATTGAATACAGTAAAAGAATACAGAGGGGGGGGGGTGAATGGATTCTTGAGTTTTTCTTCGGTTTTGAATCTTTGCAGCAAGATAAGTGATGAGTGTGTGAGATATGAAGATGCGGATAATTAAACACAAACACAACACAATATCACTTTAATCTAATATTTTATTAGATTAAGATGTTGCTACAATCTGTGAATACAAATGATAGTATTCTCAGCTTCGTTTTTCTCAGAGAGATATTTTCTGGATATATTTGAGAAACTTCAAAACCTTAACAGCTAAGGAAGTGAGGCTGTATCCTTATAGACATGGATACACCCCCTTGCTACAAATGAGGTAGGTAAAAAACAAAAGCACTTTCCAGTCTGTCTATCTCATTTTAGTAAGAGTCCAAACGGCTACAGATTTGACTTTGAAAAGCCTGTTTAGATCCACTTCTTCAGCTCCTTGTCCCTTGTCTTATCTCTCCAAGCTTCTTTGTAGGCTTTCCAGCATGCTTTATAGGACAGAGTCAAATAAAGTATCCTGGCTTGTTGCAGGTTTCTGACTTGTACAATTCTTCAGTATTTTGTCCTCAAGAATGTATTCGAGAAGTGACTAAGTAAGTGATTCGAGAACTGGAGTTGACTTGATCGATAACTCTGAGTTCTCGAATAGTGTTATCTTGACATATCGAATCACTTCTCGAATAGCTCTTTTCTCTGGGACTCCTTGAGATATCGAATAGAGCATTTTGACATATCGAATCCCTGAGATATCGAATAGAGCATTTTGACATATCGAATCCCTGAGATATCGAATAGAGCATTTTGACATATCGAATCCCTGAGATATCGAATAGCATATTGAGAGATATCGAATAGTGTCTTCTGAGATATCGAACTTCAGACTTCTCGAATGCTAGACTTCTCGAATAGACAAATGTACTTCTCGAATTGGTACTTAGGCAAATTCTTCATTTCTTCAAATCCCAACTGTGATTATTTGGCAGTCTTCATTCCCTTGCTTGAGGCATGAACCTTAGAACTTCTTTCAAGCTTTATTCTTGACTTAGTAGGTACAGTTACACAGATAGAATTTGATGCCTATTACAAGTACAGAACAAATAGAAACTCTACAACTAGAGGTTTCCTCAGTTAAGAGGTCATGTAGGTAATGCATAGCATTACACATACTTAGGCTTGTTATTAGATGTATTCAGGCATGCCTCTGTGACTAACAATCTCCCCCAAATTGTGAGTAAGACCCTTAGTCACAATTTCATGTCTGATAACAAGCCTATCATACATAAAGATAAAACTTGACAGTACAGGTATGAATTTCCATCAGCAATTTGGATAGAACTACAGAGTGAGTAATCTTACAGCCTATGATGAAGAACTAGCCATTGTCTTTTGATTCCCTTTCCATAGCTTTGGCTTGAAATTCATCATATTCTTTCTCTCTTCTTTCTTTCTCCTTCCTTGTATTCTCATCCATAGCTTTTATTATTTCTGCCATAGCATCCAATTCTTCAAGCAAAATTGAGTCTTTGAAATCTTCAAGTACTGGTTCCAGAATATTTGCAGGATAGTGGTTGAGTAGATTCATTCTGATGTTGACTTGATTTCCATTCCTCCTCCTATACTTTACCATGTAGGGGTTGAACTGAACTCTACACAAACCCTTTTTCCTCAGCTTTTCTGCTTCACTTTCCAGTCTCTCAATTTCTTTCTCCCTTGCCAGCCATTTCTCAAAACACTCTTTTCTGACTTTTTCTTCATGATCTCTCTTCATTTTCACAAAATCAATTAGCTCCAGTTTCCATACTCTCTCCACTTTATCTTCTGAGCTCAACAGTGCAATGATTCTCTCTATGTCATATAGCTTGCCCCAGTGTTGACATCCTCCTTGTTTGAATTTCTCCTCCCTTCCATCCGAATATTTAATCTCAAGGCAATTATCAACAATGGCAACATGATAGATTCTTTGAGCTTGCAAAAATTGCAGTTGGTCTACATCATAATCTTCATCTAGTGGTTGGAGTTTTAGGCCTGGATAGATTGTCAGGGTTTTTGATATGGTTGGCTTTGATTTCCTTGCAGCTTGCTTGAACTTGATTCTTTTTACATGATTACTTGGCAGCAGTATGTGACCTTTGTTTGTAGACCATTGTAGTATTCCATTAGCAGTTTGCTTTTTGAAACATACAGATGGTTTCTTGACTTGAATCTTCTTCTCTTCTTGAGGTGGCAAGACAGTTGCAGAAGCCATAGATGCAAATTTTGAAAGGTCACTACTGGCAGCATTCACCCTAGACTTAGAGTCTTGTGTTGTGGTGAGGTTACTGTCAGCAATGCCTGAGGCTTGCTGTCTTCCACTTTTCCTCTCAGAGCCTTTACCTTGATCATCATCATTCTTCCTCTTCTCATCATCCTTCTTCTTCTTCTTGTCTTCATCACCCTTATTACTCCTGTGATATCTTCTCCTTCCATCACTTTTATCTTCATCCTTGTCTTGATCTTTGCTTGGGTTGAACTTAGCAGTCTCAGATACAATGCCAGTTGCAATATATGACCTGAGATAAGATATAGCTTCTAATTCTTCTGCTGTTCTAGATCCCTTCTTCTTGATCAGTTTCTCAATGATGGCTATGATGAGATTTTTATTTTGAGGAGTTAGATGCTTAGGAATGACCAGCTGCTTGATATCTTCAATTCTTGTTCCAGCCTGGTAGATAATAGTTCTAGGATCTGTGAAAACTTCAGGTAGCCTTGAAGGTTGACCATTCCTCAATTCATCATGAAGACTCTTGTTGTTCTCATTTCCCTTCTCAATTAGTCCAAGGAGCACATTCACTTCTGAGTGCTTTAGACTCTGTAGAGTATTGATGGTTAAGTGCCATATCTTGTTCTTTCCTACCATCAATATCTCCTTGAGCCATAGATCATTAAGCCTCCTTGGTACTACAGTGAGACAGTCAATCTGACTCTTCAAACTCTCATGATATAGCAGAGCATCACCAGCCTGTTCTCTAGAGACTTTCAGAAGCTCCAAGAATGCATCATCATGATAGACATTTGAGTTTGCAATTTCTTGTAGCTTGGCCTCAGTGACCACCTTCACTTCTACTGGCTTGGCACTCTTAGATATTGAGATTTGAGGCTTGTCAGATGGCATACTCCCTGCAACCACTGTGGTTGTAATAGACTGCCTTTGACCATCAGGAGTAGTGATGTGCACAGTTGGTAGAGTGACAACTGGCAGAGAAGTGGGAGGCACATCAACTTTGTCCTTTCCTTTTCCAGGCACATGAGTAGTAGATTTCAAAGTTCTCTGATGGCCACCCTCAGTGATCTTGATGCCCTTTTCTAGTGATCTCTC
Source organism: Saposhnikovia divaricata (assembly GCA_036435485.1). Taxonomy (NCBI): domain Eukaryota; kingdom Viridiplantae; phylum Streptophyta; class Magnoliopsida; order Apiales; family Apiaceae; genus Saposhnikovia; species Saposhnikovia divaricata. The sequence goes on from CM071595.1 coordinate 156,052,379, forward strand.
CCCCTTTGGATTTGAGTTCTTTGATATCCTCTTCTCCCCCTTAGGCTTGTTGACAGACACAGGGACTGTAGGATGCACCTTTGGAGTTGAAGATTCATCAGGTAGGGGAAGACCCATGTGCTTCATCATTGCAGACAACATTGATTGTTGATGCAGAAGGACATCAGCTGTGGTGGTGGCTTGAGTGTTCAACTGCTCAGTCAGAGTTGTCACAGTGTCTGTAAGATGAGCATTGGACTTGTGGAGAGAGACTACCTCCTTTTCAAGAGTATCCACTTTAGTGAAGAGTTCATTGGCCTTAAAACCAGATAGGGATTGATCCTTCAGTCTCTGCACTTCGAACCTTGACATCTCATGCACAGGAACCTCAGTGACCAGCTTGTCTCCATATTGATTTGCAAAGAGGGTCCTGAGCATGGCATTGGCATCAGTTGTCTGATCTGATAAGGATTGAAATTTGTGCCCCAGACCTGTGACAGCATCCTTGAGAATAGCTAAACCATTGTCCATCCTGGTGCAAGTAGCATTGCAGGTTCGAATGTCCTTGAGCACAGTCTCCAATTGAGGGAATTTAGCATCAAAAGTCCTCTTGATCTCATGCACCTCCTTGGTTGTAGCTGAACACACTTCATTAATTTCTGTCTTTAAGCCTTTACCAAGATAGTGTGCAGCCTTGAGAATGCCTTTATAGCTGTCATTCACTGCTTCAAACACATCAGTAGGGTTGAGAGATTTGGCATTGGACCCTAGTGAAGTGATGTACTCTTCTCTGAGATACTGGAGACCTTCTGAGAGAGGGATTGAATTGGTTCCTTGCAGCCAAGCATCGATATTCCCATCTCTCTCAGTTTCATCTATGATTTTCTCCTTCTGTAGCTCTACATCCTCTTTGTGACATAGGAGAATAGCTTCATAGTCTGGATTGGGCATGTTTGCAGTGAGAAGGTGCTGAGCAATTTTTGTGAACTCAGGGATCTGATCCACAACTAAGCTTTGAAGTGCTTCAACAGTCAATTGTGGTGGAACAGACCCTGATCCTGAAGCACTGTCATGTTGCACAGGCTTCAGCCATTGAGACAAAAAGTTAGAGCTAGAGCTAGGCTTGCTAGGCTCCTCAGTTACAGATGCAACTTCTGCAACCGGATGAACAGACTCTACTACTGTTGTCTCCACAGAAGTGGGATGAGTTACAACAGTAGTTGACACAGGCACAGAGTCTCTAGTAAGAACTAGTGAATCCTCTGTGTTTGTGATGGTGTCATTAGGATATGCCCCAGCATGCATTCCCTGACCATCCAAATGTGGTACCTGGGTGGTGAGCAAGGTGTCATGCACCAAGTCACTTGAATTCATTGGCTCATCAAAGGAAAAGAATTCTTGATGATCAATGCCTTGCTCCTCAATTGCTTGAGTTGCAGGCTTCAAAGAAATATGAGTGGTAGATTCTGAAAGAGAAGTGTGTTGTAGACAAGATTTTGGCAACTCCCCCTGAGAAATAGAGGGAGTTTCAGTTATGATGTGCTCTCCACTCAGTGTTGTGCCAGCCTTATCACTCCCTTGTGCTGACTCTTTACAGATAGGTGCATTGGGGAGGATGCTTGATTCTATAGATGCATCCTGTTGAGAGGATACATCTAGTGAGCTGTGTGCCCCTGATTTTACAACTTCAGCCATTTGAGTGACTGAAGAGGTGGTTTTAGACTTCTTCTTCTTCTTTAGGCTTATGATAGGTAACTCAGGTTTCTCACTTTCTAACCCTAGTTCTACAGCCAAGGCTGCTTCAGTTAAGATTTCTAAAGGTTCAGAAGCAACCTGTTTTCTCTTCTTTTTACTAACATCACCCTTTTGAGAGGATGATGCAGTTGGCTCTTTGCTGGATAGAGTGTTTGGCTGGGGGGGTTGGTTAGCAGGCCTTGGGTTAGCACTTTGTTCTCCTTGCTTAGGCTGTGCTAACTGAGATTTAGAATCAAATATTGGCATGTTGTGGGGGTAAGACCTAAACAAACCCTCCATGTGGGGAGTTATGCTAAGTCTTACATCCACATCATTCCTAGTCTCCAAATTACCAAAAATGAGTTTGGTCATGGACCTAGGATAGCCTATTTTACTCTTATCTACTCCAGGCAATTCAATCAAAGAAGCATTTTTAAAGTTAAGCACTGATTGAATAAAGCGAGGAAAGAAAATTTCATTACCTCTCTTGGCTGTGGTCTGACCAAGTCTCCCATAGAGTTCCTGTAGGATGAGAAGTCCAACATCTATCTTTCTCCCATGAGCCAAGGCATAGGCAAGCTGCTGCACGGGTGTACTAATCTGATCAAAGCTTGACTTCCGTGCAGTGAATACATGAAGGAGTGTAGCAAATACAAAGCTCCATTCTTTCCTTAAGAACTTCCTATTCAACTTTCCCAGCTTGATAGTATCAGAGTAGTTGATGAAGTCAAAGAATTCTTCCAACTCATCATTGGAGGCCAGAGCATCATACGTCTCTTGCTGCATATCCAAGGCTTGATTCATGTCTGCAGTGGTGATAGTGATATCCTCTCCTTGAATCTTGCAGTGAACAATATAAGAAGTGATAGCATTCTCAAGAGCGATGACCTCCACAGTAGCAGTCCTCCAGAATTGTTCCAATAGATCTATGTACAGAGTTGGGTTGGCTGAGAGCGCACTCTTGATGTATGATTCAGACAACCACCGAACAAAGCACTTGAAATTGGCATTCGGTGCTTCCACATCACTGGTGATTGCGATGAAATTAGTTTGGAATGATATGGTGAGTTTAGGGTTTGCCATTTGGGTAGAGAAGAAAAGAGAATTAGGATTGAAGAAGAAATTCGCAGTTAGGGTTTTTCAGAGGTTTCAGGAGTTGAGGTGCTTGAGAAATCGAACGAAAAGAATTGAATAGTTGTGAAGTTGAATGTATATGTATGAATGTCTTGAGTTGTCGATAGATAAGTGTTCTGTAGCGACAAGTCATTCGAGAAGTATGAAACAACTATTCGAGAAGTCAAGAAAGGCTTATTCGATATCTCAGACAGTTTTTAACTCACAGCTGGCAGTGATTTAACTCAGAAGAAAATTCAAAGTTAAGAATATATTTTTATGAGTGAAATGAAGTTTTGAATATAAATCCAAAAAGCGATTAAGTGTCAGCGAAAGATCAGCCTTTTCAAATGATTCGATAACTCAAATGCAGTATTCGAGAACTCTATCATTAGAGAACTAAAATACTCTATTCGAGAACTCAAAGTGTGCTATTCGATTTCTCTAAAAGACACTATTCGAGAACTCAAGAGGGTTCTAGATAGGCCTATTCGAGAACTCGAGCCAAGACATAACAATGAACCATTCGAGAAGTCTGACTTATCGAACTATACTTTTCACTCATAAAATTCAATTTTCACTATCTTTTAAAATTTACCAGAAATATTCACTGAAGAATATTCTACTAAATTAAATAGTGATTTTCTCAAAATTTCACAGAAATTTCAAGCTAAAGATGTATGATTTTCAACATGTGCAGCATTGGAATATTTATACATCATACTCCAGCCAATACTTACTTTTAAAAATATTGAGCATTTGATAAGGTAAGTATTTACTGCTGCAACAATCTAGTTGATATATTCACTTAGCCAGAATTCGAAGAATTCAGCATTCCAATCTCACTGACCAGCCTAGTGAAGGTGGCTTCATCTAATGGCTTAGTGAATATGTCAGCTAGTTGTTTTTCTGTGGGAACATAATGTAACTCAATGGTTCCATTAGTTGCATGCTCCCTTATGAAATGATATCTGATGTCAATGTGCTTTGTTCTAGAATGATTGACAGGATTGGCAACTATAGAGATTGCACTTGTGTTGTCACACATGATAGGAATTCTTTCCAACACAAGTCCATAATCTCTAAGTTGGTTTCTAATCCAAAGCACTTGAGCACAGCAACTTCCAGCAGCTATGTATTCAGCTTCAGCTGTGGAAGTTGACACAGATTGTTGTTTCTTGCTGTACCAAGAGACTAACCTTTGGCCAAGAAACTGGCAGCTACCTGATGTGCTTTTCCTATCCACTCTGCATCCAGCATAATCAGCATCAGAATAACCAACCAGATTGAACCCTGTGTCCTTAGGATACCATAACCCCAAGTTTGGTGTGCCTTTCAGATATTTGAAGATCCTTTTTATAGCTATCATGTGTGATTCCTTTGGGTTTGATTGAAACCTTGTACATAAGCATGTAGCAAACATGATATCTGGCCTACTAGCAGTGAGGTAGAGTAGAGAACCGACCATGCCTCTGTAGATTGAGATATCTACCTTTTTGCCCTTAGCATCATCATCTAACTTGGTGACAGTGGCCATGGGTGTCTTCGCAGGTGAGCATTCTTCCAAATCAAATTTCTTCAGTAAATCTTTAATGTATTTGGTTTGACTTATAAAAATGCCATCCTTCCTTTGACTCACTTGCAGTCCAAGAAAGAATGTTAATTCTCCCATCATACTCATCTCATATCTGCTTTGCATGAGCTTAGAGAATTTTTCACACAGCTTCTCATTTGTAGAGCCAAATATGATATCATCCACATAGATTTGAACTAGGATAATATCATCACCATGTTTCTTGTAGAACAGTGTCTTGTCCAGTGTGCCTCTAGTGAATTGATTCTCCAGTAGAAATTGTGATAGTGTGTCATACCATGCCCTAGGAGCTTGCTTGAGTCCATACAATGCTTTAAGTAATCTGTAGACAAAGTGGGGAAACTGTGGATCCTCAAAGCCAGGTGGTTGTTGCACATATACTTCTTCTTCCAACTCCCCATTCAGGAATGCACTCTTGACATCCATTTGATAGACCTTGAAATTAGAATGTGCAGCAAATGCCAAGAAAATTCTGATGGCTTCTAGTCTAGCAACAGGGGCAAAGGTCTCATCATAGTCAATACCTTCCTGTTGAGAGTATCCTTTTGCAACCAACCTTGCTTTGTTTCTTATGACTACACCATTTTCATCCATCTTATTCCTTAGAACCCATTTAGTTCCAACAACGGTTCTATCCTTTGGTGCAGGCACTAGTTCCCATACTTTGCTCCTTTCAAATTGATTTAGCTCCTCTTGCATAGCAATTATCCAGTCAGGATCCAACAATGCATCATCAAGTTTCTTAGGCTCAACTTGGGATAGAAAGCAGCCATAGAGACATTCATTTATAGTTGCTCTTCTTGTCCTTACTCCTGCATTTGGATTTCCAATTATTTGATCTGCAGTGTGTGATCTATCCCATTTCCTTGTATGTTCAGATTGATTTCTCATCCTTGATGTTGCTTCATCATTTAGATCATGATCATCTACATTTCCTCCCCCTGTGAAGTTGTCACTCCTCACAGGTGTATCTTGGATGCTTGTTTCTTCATTGTTGGTTGACACAGGTTCTTCATTCACTTGAGTTTGTTGGATTATGAGTTCAGATTCACTTTCAATCTCCTCATCAGAATCATCTAGATTGTCAAACTTCAAGGGATCTTTATCTTCATTGTTGGCTTCTTCTAATCCAGGTAGTTTGCTGTCATCAAATGTTACATCTGTGCTCTCCATTACTTTCTTTTGACAAATGACATAAACTTTGTATGCAATTCTTTCCATAGAATAGCCAAGAAAGATTCCTTCAAATGCCTTTGCATCAAACTTTCCAACATATTCTGAATTATCTTTTAGCACAAAGCACTTGCTTCCAAAAGTATGAACATACTTTAGAGTAGGCTTCTTTCCAGTCATCAAGTTGTAAGGTGTCTTTCCAGTGTTTTTGTTGATGAGGGTTCTGTTTTGGATGTAGCATGCAGTGCTCACAGCCTCAGCCCAAAAACATGTAGGCATCTTTGCATCAAGTAGCATTGTTCTAGCAGCCTCTATCAGAGTCCTATTCTTTCTCTCAACAACTCCATTTTGTTGTGGAGTCCTTGGAGCTGAGAATTGTTGAGAAATACCATTTTCTTTGCAGAATGCTCCAAGCATGGCATTTCTGAATTCTGTCCCATTATCACTTCTTAATGCAATCACACTTGCATTTATGGCCTTTGCTTCTTTGTCAACTTTCTTTATGTGCTCAATGATTACTTGTGGAGCCTCATCCTTTGATGCCAGAAATTCTACCCATGTATACCTTGTAAAATCATCAACCATCACTAGAGCATACTTCTTCCTTCCTAGTGACATAATATTGACAGGCCCAAACAAATCCATATGAATCAGTTGCAGGGGCTTGGTTATAGATGTCACTGTTTTTGACTTGTGGCTTGATCTTTTCATTTTTCCCTTTTGACACGCCTCACACACTCCTTCTTGACAGAATTCAAGTGTGGGCATGCCTCTCACTAACTCCCTTTTGACTAGGGAATTAATGGCTTTGAAGTTCAGGTGTGATAGCTTCTTGTGCCACAGCCAACTGTCTTCATTTGATGCTTTTGAGTAGAAGCAACAAATTGTGTCCTTGCTTGCAGAGTCCAAGTTGGCTACAAACAGGCTTCCCTTCCTTACTCCAGACAGAGCAAAATCACCAGTCTTCTTGTGGGTGATCAAACATTCATCTTTGTCAAAGTTCACTTTGAAGCCTCTGTCAGTGAATTGACCAACACTCAGTAGATTATGCTTGAGCCCCTTGACCAGTGCTACATTCTCAATGATGACATTTCCAATTTCCAACTTGCCATATCCCAGTGTGTTGCCGATGCTGTCATCTCCAAAAGCAACCATTGGGCCAGCCTTTTCCTCATACTGTGATAGCAGGGCCATATCACCAGTCATATGATTTGAGCATCCACTGTCCAAAATCCACATGACCTTCTTTTTACTTTCTTTGCCCTGCAAACACAAAAGTATTACTTCTCCTTTGGTACCCAAACGAGTTTGGGTCCATGTGACTTAGTGACAGTTTTATCAAAATCAGCATGCTTATCAGTTTTCTTGATGTTGGTCTTCTTGTCACTGTTGGGAGTCTTAGAATCAGGGTTCTTAGACTTAGGTGACAGAGGTACCTTCCTAACTTTAGGAGGACTTGAAGACTTTGTCCTTGTGTAGTGTGTGTGAACATTATGATTGATACAGCCCTCCATGAATTGTCTTCTCAAATTAAAACAACTAGTCATCACATTCATGTTACATGGCATACAATCAAGTTTATCACAGAAAGGAGAGTCTCTATGTCTTAAAGGCACAGAGCAATCATAGAATGGTTTAGCAACACTACCAGATGGTTTCTTGCAAGCATGAGTCAAATGATTAGAGCTAAAACAGTTTTGACAAACTTTCCTAGGGGCATTTGGCACATAAGCATAGTTGTTATCTTTGTTAATCCCTAATTTGCCATTCCTGTTTGGTCTCTTATTAGTCACTTTCTTCTTAGTCTCATAATTTCCAGCTGAAACAAACTTTACAGGTTTCTCAAGTCTAGGTCTACCTCCTACTGGCTCCTTGGCTTTGGTTTTGACATTCTTACTCTCAGAGGATGCTTGTTGTTCATTTGATTGTGCCTCATCTTCATCCTCCAACATTTGCTTGATGAGTAAGGCATCCTCATCAATCTCAAGTGTTGGTGTTTTAAATATTGGATTCTCAGTCTTTTTCAAAACCTGAGGCACCTCCTCTTGAACAACAATGTCATCTTCAATGACTGCATAGCCTTTCCTCTGTTTAAGAGTGTCATAATCAAGTCCAATGGCAGCCTTAGGTCTAGCTAGATTTTTCTCATGATAAGACTGCAATAGACTAGAGGAATTCTTAAATGTTTTCAACTTAAATTCATTTTCAGCTAATTCATCCCTAAGAGCTTTCTCAACTTGACTAGCACATAGAACTTTGTTCTTTAGATACTCAATCTCTTGTTTAAGATTTTCTATTTGCACAGTAGTTAGCTCTAGTTCCTCATTTCTCTTATTTAACAGTTCATTCCTGGTAGACAGTTTAGCAATCTCTTCATTGGCAGCAGTCATACTAGTATGAATGTTAAACATCTCAACGGATAGTTGTTCAACCAAAGATTTATATTCAGAAACAGACATGTCTATGGTAGTGAGAGATGGTACCTGTGAGTCTGATGCAGATGGTTCTTCCTTGGAATTGGCCATCAAGGCATAGTTGCAGAATTCTTGTTCTTCCCCATCACTGTCAGAATCATCCCAACACTTCCCTTCAGCTATGTAAGCCTTACCTGGTGTCTGCTTCTTTAGAAGGGCCTCATACTTAGCTTCAAGCTCAAGAAACTCCTTATCCTTCTTTTTAGGCTTCTTGCATTCACTGGCAAAATGCCCTAGGTCATTGCATCTATAACATCTTACAGATGACCTATCCACATAGCTGGTTTTGAATCTGTTCTTGTTTGTTTTCATAGGTGCCTTGCCCTTGTTGAATGAATGATTTTGAGGTCTAGGCTTGAAGGGCTGATTCCTCTTGAATCTGATGTTTGGAAATTTTCTAGCCATAAAAGCATATGATGTATTTTCCATGCCATCCAGCTCTTCAAGAGTGTAGAACTCATCTTCTTCCTTGTCATCAGAAGGTTCAGTCACTACTTCCTCAGTTTCTTCATCATCTACTATCTCTTCTATTCTCAGCTGACTTGCAGATGCTTCCAGGTCTTGAATAGATTTGTTGACAATCAAGGCACAGGATGTGTTTATCATTCTGCCTTGGTTAGCTTGGATAGCCCTCTTTTGAAGCAACTCAAGCTCGTGTGTCTTTAAAACCCCATAGAGCACATCATACGTGACTTTGTTCAAATCTCTTTCTCTTAGAGATATGACCCTTTGCTCTAGATGGTTTGGTGACGATAGTAGAAACTTCATATTTAATTCCTTAGTGCTGTAAACCTTCCCATTCATTTGGAGCTCAGTCACCAGCTTGTGAAATCTTTCAAACACATCAGTGATACTTTCCTTGGGCTGTGCCATGAACGCCTCATACTGTGTGACCAGTATCTGTTTCTTATTTTCTCTTACCTCCTCTGTCCCTTCACATAACACCTCGATGTGATTCCACATGTCCTTGGCTGATCTGCATGATGCTACGTTGGCAAACATCGACATATCCAAGGAGTCTATGATTAACAACATGAGGTGGCTGTCTAGGGCAATCTTTTCCTTCTCTGAGTCCGTCCATTTGGATGGCTCTTTTGGAACATATGATCTAGGAATGACTACTGCGCCCACTGTGGATTCAGCAACTTCTTGTTGTGGTATGAATGGACCATTCTTGAGAATGTCAGGGTAGAGAGGATTGGCAGCTTTGATGAACAACAGCATTTTTATTTTCCAGAGGTTGTAATTTTCTTTGTCGAATTTAGGGACCTTTACCGTACCTGTAGTCTTTGGTGTATTCGAACTCATGATCGTTTTCTGTTTAGATTAAACAACCTGCTCTGATACCACTTGTTGAGTATTGAATACAGTAAAAGAATACAGAGGGGGGGGGGGGGTGAATGGATTCTTGAGTTTTTCTTCGGTTTTGAATCTTTGCAGCAAGATAAGTGATGAGTGTGTGAGATATGAAGATGCGGATAATTAAACACAAACACAACACAATATCACTTTAATCTAATATTTTATTAGATTAAGATGTTGCTACAATCTGTGAATACAAATGATAGTATTCTCAGCTTCGTTTTTCTCAGAGAGATATTTTCTGGATATATTTGAGAAACTTCAAAACCTTAACAGCTAAGGAAGTGAGGCTGTATCCTTATAGACATGGATACACCCCCTTGCTACAAATGAGGTAGGTAAAAAACAAAAGCACTTTCCAGTCTGTCTATCTCATTTTAGTAAGAGTCCAAACGGCTACAGATTTGACTTTGAAAAGCCTGTTTAGATCCACTTCTTCAGCTCCTTGTCCCTTGTCTTATCTCTCCAAGCTTCTTTGTAGGCTTTCCAGCATGCTTTATAGGACAGAGTCAAATAAAGTATCCTGGCTTGTTGCAGGTTTCTGACTTGTACAATTCTTCAGTATTTTGTCCTCAAGAATGTATTCGAGAAGTGACTAAGTAAGTGATTCGAGAACTGGAGTTGACTTGATCGATAACTCTGAGTTCTCGAATAGTGTTATCTTGACATATCGAATCACTTCTCGAATAGCTCTTTTCTCTGGGACTCCTTGAGATATCGAATAGAGCATTTTGACATATCGAATCCCTGAGATATCGAATAGAGCATTTTGACATATCGAATCCCTGAGATATCGAATAGAGCATTTTGACATATCGAATCCCTGAGATATCGAATAGCATATTGAGAGATATCGAATAGTGTCTTCTGAGATATCGAACTTCAGACTTCTCGAATGCTAGACTTCTCGAATAGACAAATGTACTTCTCGAATTGGTACTTAGGCAAATTCTTCATTTCTTCAAATCCCAACTGTGATTATTTGGCAGTCTTCATTCCCTTGCTTGAGGCATGAACCTTAGAACTTCTTTCAAGCTTTATTCTTGACTTAGTAGGTACAGTTACACAGATAGAATTTGATGCCTATTACAAGTACAGAACAAATAGAAACTCTACAACTAGAGGTTCCCTCAGTTAAGAGGTCATGTAGGTAATGCATAGCATTACACATACTTAGGCTTGTTATTAGATGTATTCAGGCATGCCTCTGTGACTAACATTAATTAATAAAAAGAACACAATTCATATAAGAAATATAATTATTAAATTACATAGCTTATTCAAATTTGAAAAATTTAGTTCATTAAAAACAATTAGGAAACTTAGATTTAAATTTTTCAACTTATACATTTTCACATATCTGCAACATACAAAACACAAAGAATATTTTAAATTTTATACATAAATTTCAATACCAAGATACAAATATTTAAACACTTTTTTAAGATAGAATATATTAATATAAATAATTAAAAAGTTAAACAAAATTGATTATTTATATTGTTTTAACGTTGCAATGATAAAAAAATATAATTATTTAAGGATTTAACTTTGAAAAATGTTATTTATAAAATTTAAAATTGTGTTGTAAACTATTCAAAAATTAACTCTCAAGTGTAATGAAATAAATTCAATGATGCATACATTAAAATATCAATTCTCAAAATACAACCCACACAAAATAAATTATTAAATAAAAAAAAATTTAAAAACCGTGCATCGCACGGGTTATAAGCTCAATGTATGCATTGAGTGTTACAAAAAATAATTTATTAAATAAATAAATTTAAAAAAAAAACATGCATCGCACGTGCTATAACCTACTTATATAATAAGAGTAAGAGGGATAATAAGATAGTACTACAAAAGATTATTTAATTATCAGTTAACAAACAAATGCGTGTTGGTTATTAATTATTAACTAGCTTATAACCCGTGCGATGCACGGATTTCTGTGTAATAAATTTTATTTTATGTTATAATTATATTTTTATATAATCCCTATGTACAATGTTTTATTTTAATTTTAATTTTAATAATTTAATATAAATTTAATTATTGACATGCATGGTTTAAAACTTATATTATAAAATTTTATAATAAATATGTCGTTAATAGAATTCGAATCTTGAAATTTTATTAAATTAATTTAATCATATAATATATTTAATCATTAAGTCTAACGATTCTAATTTTCTACTAAAAATCTAATGGTCATTATTCGTAGTATACGGATTTCTAGTATATCGTAGTATACGGATTTCTATTATATTTTGTTAGTGATAGATTTTATATGATAATATTAATAATTGAAAAGTATGGTGTGATATTTTGAGATTAGTTTTATATCAAAAGGTGACGTGTTTTAATTCGAAAGAAATATTAAAGATTGGAAGATATTATACGATTGATGTTTTTAGGTGTTTATAAAAGGTAATATCTTCAACTGAAAGTAATTGTGAAAAAGGCAATAAGTGTTTATGAAAGGTAATATCTTCTATTGAAAGTAAATGTGAAAAAGGCAATCGACTAATTATCATTAATTATATTATGTTATTATTTATTTTAGGTGTTTTAATAGTATAGATATCGTATATATTTTTTTTATAATGAAGGGTAAATAAGTAAATTCACGAAATACCAAAAAACAGGTACCAAAAAACATGTACCAAAAAATAGGTACCAAAACTTTTAATGTTTCGGCTTTTATATAATACTATAGACTATTAATTATCAGTTATAGACAAAATTTTGAATAACAAATGCGTGTTGATTATTTACTTTTCCAAATTTTATGTTTTAAAAGAATATTTTGTTTAGTAAAATCATATGTCCCCTTCACATGCCCTAAACCAATCTTCCCATAATTTAGAGAATCAAGATATATAAATCTTCTGATTATAAAAATTCAAATATTTCTTTTATCTCGAATCTAACTATAGATAAAATAGATGAACATTTAAAATTATATATAGATCTATTCTTCAAAGTTTTTATTAAAAATATTTGTGCATTGCATAGACCTGAAACTAAAGAGAGAAAAAAGTGACGATTAATTCTGTTGAGATATATATTAGATTTATAAAATCATTTAATTTTGGTTTAAATTTTCAAAATATTCGTTTAATATTTAATAGGTCCTCCTAACAAACAAATGCAATTTTAAATATTATATTCCATAATTTTCATTTATCTATTTTAAGATCTAACGATCCTTATTATTTCAATATATAATAGTAAAACGAAGGTATAAAATCGAATTAATATTTATGAAAAAGATGAAATTAATTTTTTAAAAAAGAACCGTGCATCGCACGCGCTATAAGCTAGTTATATAATAAGCAAATAGGGGTATAATTTGGTTGTTTGGTTCAACTTGGTTCAACCATCTAAAAGAATAGTGATCGTTAGATATTTGGTAAATAGATGATAGCCGTTAGATCTAATAATAAATAATATTCTATATTTAAATCCCTCTTCTAAAGATCCAAGATTCAAATCCCGTCAACAACAAATTTATATTAAGATTTTATATTATTAGTCTAATCAATACATATAATTTATTAAATAACTATTATTATTACTAATAATTTTATTAATTAATTACAAAGTTAAATTATATCCATAATAAATTATTATACTCTATTTTATTTAATCATATAATTTTAAAAGTATTTAAAAGTAACCCGTGCTTTGCACGGGTTATAAGCTAGTTATATATAAAGATATAATTGGTTAAATTACTGATTAATTTGACCTTTAAATAAATCAAAAAAGCATGGGGACGGACGAAATAGAGAGGAAAAATAATTAATGTGGCGGGAGGTGATGGTACAGGCTTCGTGAAAGGAGAGCAGGCCCAATGTCCGTATTCTAGTTTTTTTTAACTAGTCTGTATTCTAGTTAACACCGGCCCAATCCACATTTACTTAGATTTAAAATTATATTAGTTCAAATTTATTTATTTATTTAATCAAATAAAAATGACCATAAATTAATTTAGTTACCGATCAACCGATAGACAGATCAAAATAATCGTACTTTTATTAAACGCACTAGCTTATAGCCCGTGCAAAGCACGGGTTATTTTTATTTTTTTAAATTTGTTTATAGTTTAGTTTATATAATATTTTAAATATTATTTTTAGTTTAGTATTAAATCTAAATTAATATGATGTTGGTGGGAATCGAACCTTCAACCTTTTTATATAACATATCTAGAAAATGTTGTTGGCGGGATTCGAACCTTAGACCTTCAATTTTTAGTATTGTCGTATCTAACGGTCATGATCTATTTGAATTGAAGATCTAACGGTTGTGAATGAGGATAACCAAAAATAAGGGGATAACAAAAAATAAGGGGGTAACCAACTACAAATTATACCCCTTTCGCTTATTATAATATAGTATAGATATACTCTAGGAAGGTTTAAATGATTTATGTAAACTACATGATTAAAGATTTAGAACGGAGAACGAAAACATTTCTGAAATGAGCGAAAATCGAAATAAAAAATCAAATAACAATATATAGAAATAATTTCTTTTTTTTTTTTCTTGAAAGAATATAAAAATAATTTCTAATCATTTAAAATATTTAATCGCGTTTCGTAAATTCTAATTCTAGTGTATATTAGAATATAAATCGACACTGTTGTATTTTTTATTAAAAAAAGTTGAGAACTACTAATAGTAGTTGTGAAACCAGAGCCTATAAAACAGACATGAAACAGAAAAGTTTGATAAAATTTTAAGAGGGGTTTAACTGTAACATACACAATCCCATAAAATAAAATTCACCAAAACAAATCAAACTACAAGCACTTCTTCTTATTGTGTTACGATTCACATCAACACTAACAAATTCACATCGATTTCTATAATCACTTAATATTGCTGTATCAATGGCGGATACTACAGCCTCCCCAGAAAAACCCATCGACCCGATTCCCCAAAAACCCGACCCAATTACCCCAATTTCCCAACCCGACCCTCCTCCAATTACAAACCCTAATCCTAATCCTAATCCCAATTTACCGCCGCTCCTTCAGCTCCCCCCTTCTTTCCGGCCGCCGGGGCCGCCGATTCCGTTGCCGTTGCCGCCGCAGTTTTCGCCGATTCCTAATCCCAATTTTCAGCCCCAGAATAATGCGGTTCAGCCTCCGGGTGTTCCGCCCGTACCCGGGTCCGGACCCGGGTCCGTACCCGGGTCAGGAACCGGACCCGGTGGGTTGGTTTTTGCCCAGTTGCCTAATCAGAGGCCTCCTTATATGCAGCTGCCTAATGGGTACTTGCCCTTGCCTCCTGGTGGGTTTTTTTTTCTTTTTAATTTTTTTGAATTTTACTTTTTTTTTTTTGTTAAATGTGTGTATATGAATGTATGTTATGTCTATACAAGAATCTGTTATCTTTATGTTATTTTATGTGCACTTGAATTTTTGGTGATGGGACCATGGGAATGTGATAAAAATCGAAACTTTGGCATTAATATGTTGATGGTAGATGAATGCGATTGTTAAGTTTCATTTGAAAGTTTAAGTCATGGAAATGTGATAAAAATCGAAAATTTGACAATAATATGTTGATAGTAGATCAATGCATTTGCTAAGTTAATAAATAATACAACACATAGCATAAATTTTGGTTTTTATGTGGTAGTACTAGTACGGTTTAAATGTGGTAGTATGATAAAGAGTACAAGTGTTTGGTGGGGAGAATTTGGATTTTTTTGTTATGGGAATGTGATAAAAATCGAAACTTTGATATTACTATGTTAATGGTAGATGAATGTGTTTGTTAAGTTAATTAATTATACGATGCATGCTTTTCGGTTTAAATTTGGTAGTACGAAAAAGATTCGGAGTGTTTAGTGAGGGGATATTGAGTGGGGTTGGTTGGATTTAGGGATATCTGTGACCAGATGTTTTCTCCTACAGTGTCTACTACTTGATTGAGATACGATGAGAATCGGTTTGGAAGGCTCCAATGTAGAGACTACCACTATCAACAACGCTTTTGGGTATGCTTACATGTACTTCTTGATTGTCGTTGTTTAGTAGTTTTTGAAATGAAAAAGGAATTTTTACGGATCATGTCGACTCAAAGATAACCATGAACATTGTGCAATGGCAATTTGAGCAATAATAATCTATTCTCAATTGTTATGACAAATAATGCCTGGTTTGTGCCATGTTCATTTTAGTAGGCTTGTATTGTAGTCGTAAGGGGGACTTTCCCTTGGGTTCTCGTTACTTTATTTTCCGGCAGCAGACCCATGCTAGCTACTGACTGCTCCTTGCCTTTGTTTACCAAGGTATCACAATCTTTTTAATATCCAGTATTTTTTTATGTTCTTCTTTACTACAATAAGAAAGCTAAAATAGAAAAAGCATAATTACACTAAGTTCGTGGGTAGAGGTAGAATGTTTTTCCGTCAGTTGGGTCAGTTTGAGTTGGACACAAGGGGTCTCGTATTACCCAATTCCAATTATTCAATTGGGGCATTGGGTAGTCTAAGAAGACTACAATTATGCTGTGGAACTGAAGGTAACCTTACTCAGCAATTTTTTTTTTTTCATTTTTCTTTTCCTAGTACGATGTTCTCTTTGTTTTCTTCAGGTTTTATGTTCAACTGGTGACTTTTGACATGCCTTTGCTGCTATTCAAATTGATTGTACCGTGTCGTAAGAGCAACTGATTTCTCTTCAAACATTATTACGTGATTAGATATTTGTTCTGTTATTAAAGAATTTGTATTGGAATTTATCTGTGATCCTGTTCTAACAAACTTGCATAGTATCTGCTTTTCTGTTGTGCAGGAATTCCTCGCTATCCCAGTGTGTACCCAGTAATGGCTCGACCTGTAATTGCTTCACGTCCTGTCGGAATAGTTGGCATCAATCCTGCACTAGCACGCCCTCCTGTTCCTGGAATACGTGGTCCAATAATCCCTCCTGTTATCAGACCTGGTGGAATCCCAAGTGTTACACCTGCAGAGAAGCCGCAAACAACGGTTTATGTAGGCAAGATAGCATCAACAGTGGATAATGATTTCATCCTTTCTATCCTGCAAGTACGTCATGTTCTATAGTTCTAGTAGACTGTTTCATCACTTTCCTCTCTATCAACCTTTTCATTTAATACTAATTATGCACATGAATTATGACTTTATTTGTTGAATTTTGCATCTGATGAAGCTCTGTGGGTCTGTTAAGAGCTGGAAACGTCCTCAAGATCCAACATCTGGGACTCTGAAAGGCTATGGATTTTGTGAGTTTGATTCAGCGGAGGGGATTCTTCGTGCAATAAGGTTGCTGAGCAAATTAAATATTGATGGACAAGAACTGATGGTATTGTTTTGAGTTAATTTGTCAAATATAAATTTTCTCAATTAGAGTCTAGAGATAATGTTTGCTTTTATATGAACTAGGCTCTTGAGATTTTTATTTTTCAAATGTCATATACAGACAGCAAACTTAATACCTAGTTTCTGCTTTTCTTGGTAGCAGTTGTAATCATTAGTGTTACTTGCAGCCTTTAACATGCTACTTACCAGATTCACTAGATAAATTTAAATTGGTTGATACTTCATATTTCATGTGTATAATTAGCTCTACTTGTCGCCTTCACAGTTAAATTTTAATTCAGCAACTAAAGAATATCTGGAGCGTTATCTTCAAAAGAAAAGGGAAAATATAAAAAAATCTGAAGCAGTTGGGACTGAAGGGGGGCAAGAGATTGATAAAGAGGAAGGAAAAGCAACAGGCAGTGAGGAAGGTGTACCTTCAGAGTCCACCAAAGAGGAATCTAAAGAAGACAGCGTTACCGACCAAAAAGATCAAGACATTACTAAATTTGGTCTTGTGACCAATGAAGATAGGGAAGCTGATCAAGGGGTTTTAGACAAACTTAATGGCATGATAGAGGAAAGATTGAAGACGCATCCATTACCACCTCCACCACCGCTCCCAGTGGTTACCGATGGTTCTGGTACTTTAAGCACAGAAGTTCAGATAGGATTGAAGGAAGGGGACATGGATGTGGATAGAGGTAAAAATGGTGAGTCTTGTGCTGGACATAAGTAGTATACTTTCGGTATATTCTGTAAATCTCTTTTAAAATTTTCTAGAGATACCTTGATTGACTATGGATCTACACTGTACGATGTCGTCACAGTTATAATGCTTTTTAACTCTTATATTTCATGATCTTCAGCAGAAGACAAAAATGTGGATGAAATAATAAGTGCAAAAGGAACTCCTAATGAGCATGATAAACCAGATACAAATTCACCTGACAAGAGCAGAAGAAATGATAGAAGTAGAGATCGGGAACGGGATGCTAAAAGGGAAAGGGAAAGAGAACTCGAAAGGAACGAGATAGAAAGGGAACAAGAACGAGCTAGAAGAGATAGAGAAAGACAATACAAGACTCGAGAGGATGAGCGTCGATACAGGTTGCGTCTAGATGATTGGGAAGCTCGGGAAAAACAAAAAGATCATATGAGGAAGCTGGAGAGAGAAAGTGAGGAAGAAAGGGCAGAGGAGAGGAAGTATGAAATTATAGATCAAGAGCATGAAAGTTACGATGGTTATAACAAGAAGCGGAAACATAGAAGTAGTGGGGAGGAGAGGAAAAGGAGGCAAAGAGAGAAGGAAGATGACTTGGCTGACAGGTTAAAAGAAGAGGAAGAAATTGTAGAGGCCAAGTTGAGGGCTGAAGAGATTCAGAAGAAGCAGAAACAAGAGCAAGAAGATGCTCTGAGGCTTTTGGCTGCTGCTTCTGCAACTAAAAAACGTGAAGAGGATGTGTTTGATGAAATCACTGCTGAAAGTAAAGTAAACGTCATTGATCAGTCTTCTAACGGCGATTCAGATCATGAAAACCATAGGAGTAAGTTTCTATTACCTTCCAAATTTGTAGCTCAATTGCTCTTGTTATCTAATTCTGTTCTTGTATATGACAGCTGATAGGATCCAACAAAACGGCGATGGTGATGAAATATGTGCAAACTCTGTTACTGCGGAAGATGCGCAGCAGAGCAGCCATCCTCAAAGTAGAAAATTGGGCTTTGGGCTTGTAGCATCTGGAAAACGCACTGCAGTGCCCTCTGTTTTTCACGAGGAAGATGAGGATGCGCAGAAAGAGAAAAAGTTGCGGCCTCTGGTTCCCATTGACTACTCAAAGGAGGAACTACAGGCTGTCCAACATCGTCCTTCTGGGGCATTGTCTCCAGACTTGGCAGCAGCAGCTGAATTTGCAAAGCGTATTACAGGTGTTAAGTCCAAAGAAGAGAGGCCTGAGGATGAAAAGGATAGAAGTAGACGTTCACATGAAAAATCTAGCCACCGGGACCAAGAGTGGAATGATCATGGAAGTCACCGGACCAGAGATGATAACAGAAAGGAGACTGTTGACCATGACAAGGACAGGGAACGCCGTTTGGATAAAGTTAAGACACCAGATAACCGGAAGCTTTTGGATGCAAAGCAGTTGATTGATACAATTCCAAAGACAAAGGACGAGTTGTTCTCATATGAGATCAATTGGACCATTTATGATAAGGTAACTTTTATTTTTAATCTCTAATATTGAACTTGAGTATAAACGCTGTTTTTATTGATCTTGAATTGTGATCTAGGTATATAGGAATGCTTTAACGTACCTGGTTAAACTTGAACCTAGCTTGTTGAGGACTAGACCAAATATGTTGTGACAGTGAATTAGCTAGATTTCATTTTGTATCCTGGTCCAGTCCAGGATGGTGACTAATTCTCCATCTTTTTTCCTTAAAGACCTGTAACTTTGCATGAGTCATGGTGGAGGAATGTTTTTTCCCTGTGTAAATAGCATGTTATTTAAACCTGCAAACACTATTTTTCATAGTTCAAATTTAATGTCAAAAGACAGGAATGGCCTCCACCTGCATTAGGACTTTGTACATTGAGTTGCACTTGGCAGTTCGCACCACCGACTGACTTGCTAGTCTAGACGTTAGTTTCTATGCTGCAAGTTGAGCCTTTATCAATTTATTTATGCTATAGAAGTTGCACTTGATGTTTAGTTTTGGTGGATCATTGTGCTGTTAGAATAAGCAATCATAAATTTGTTAGAAACAGGCAAACATAAGGAACTTTTGGGGTGTAAATCCGTGAATATAGGGCGGTTTGCATTTGTTTTAAATGAACAGGGTCAAAATCTTTCAAATATACTAGGAGCAAATTGGTTTCTTGGTCAGTTAAGCTCATTATTTTCCAAGTATTTTCTAATTTCTTCATCACTTTCAGAATCAACTACATGAAAGAATGAGACCATGGATCTCCAAGAAGATTACCGAGTTTTTGGGTGAAGAAGAGACCTCGCTGGTAAACTACATTGTGTCTACCACTCAGGAACACGTAAATGCATCTGAGGTACTGGACAGACTTCAGACTATCCTTGATGATGAAGCTGAGATGTTTGTGCTGAAGATGTGGAGAATGCTTATATTCGAAATCAAGAAAGTAGAGACGGGGCTTGCTGCAAGGCCCAAGGCCGTAGGATAGGATTATGTTTGTATACATGTGATAAAATTTGTACCTAGGTTTTTTCACGAGCACATTTGCTCATGGTTGTTATTATCTGTGACACCTTGGTTTAGTGGGAGTTTGTGTTTTGGTGTTTTGTGTTATAAACATTAAGTTATTTATGTTATGCAGAATATTAAATGTCACTTTGATTTTGGTCAGTTTTTTTTTATTGTGTTTTAACATTGATTTTGTTCTTTTTTTTTTTTATTGTGTTTTTAACATTGACTTAGGACTGGTTGGAAATATATGAGATCAAATTATGTGGAATTTTCATGTCACTCAAACTTGCTTCGATTCATGTCGTCAAATATATTTGTGCAAGGGATTTTAATGACAAAAAAAGTTTTTGGAATTTTTTCTCTCATTTGAACGTCTTCAATTGATTGTCAAGAGTATTAGGCACAGAAAATCGTGTATATCGCGTGATTGTAGGCGGAAGCGGTTATGTTTTAATAATAGCCTTGAAAGCTGTTGAGTTGAACATGGTTTACTGATGGCCGTGGACCATAGGGATTCTAGTAAAAATCCGTAGCGTTTATTGGCCAATCTTCGAGAGGATTCTGTGGTTTTTTGGGTGTGTGTGCCTAAGCTTTTTTTTTTTTCTCTCTCTTTTTCTTATTTATCCTTCTTCATTTCCGTGCTGGCAAGGCTAGTTGCTAGGGTTGGTGACTCATTAAAATTAGGACATGTGGGTTGTAGGAATTTTGGGATGACTAGGTTCTCATATGAGTGACACGTGTTTAGGTGTTTAGGTGACTCGCTAAAATTAGGAGGACATGTGGGTTGTACTATTAATTTTAAAAAATTTACATGTCATATATATTTATTTATATTAATCTACTCGGTTCGATTATTTTCGATTTGATTAGAACCTACAACCGAAACCAAACCTTTCAAATCGGTTTGATTTTTTATATTTCGATTTCAAGATCGGTTTTATTCTATTTAATTATGACCAATTTTTATGGATTTCGGATTGATTTAGATTTTAATTCAATTTTTTGCTCAATCTTAGAACCGGTTTAGAAGTTTTGGATTGAACGGATAGTAAGACAATGGTTCCATTGGTACTTCAAAAGTTTTGAAACCCTAATGTAGACAACTTTGATATTAAGATGGCAGATGTACTCTTTAAATTGGCCTATCCACCTGCAAGGGGTTATCATGTCACGTCTTTGTGTACATATATGATTAAGAGTTGGGATTTGAAATCTTTTTTTTTTTTTTTTTTGCTAAAATGAAATCTTTGTGTAGTTGCCCGTTGCCACCTATTCTTTAATAGAATCTCATTCATTAAAACGTTCTGCAAGCAAATGTCTATTTTTGTACGTTGCTTGATCTCTGCAGTACGATTATAAATAAATTTGTTACCTTAAAGTTGACCCATGTCTTGCCATCTCGAAAGCTTAAAAAAGTAATTATAGCTCCTTGCTGCATGAAACAAGACTTAGCGAGTGTGACATTTCAGACCGGTTCCCAATAAACAATTTGCAAATCCCCTTTAAATCTTTGAGCAAGTCGGAATATATCACATATTTGGTAGGTAAGAATCATATCCAGTACAATAGAAAATCAAGTGTTGCAGTCCAATACAAAAGTAACAAAAACAAGAAAAATGTCGAAGACATTCAAGTGAGCTAAAAAATGCGTAAAAGCCTTCTTTTGTCATTATATTCATCAACATCGCTAAGAAGCAATGGATCGAGCATAGGTAAAAGAGAATCAAATCCAATTGAAACAATACTCTTTGATTCATTACTAAACTGATGCATAATATAGGGTAGCATTATAACATCGGCTAAATAAGGATTATTATCAATCAGCACATTCGATTCGACATATCGCCTTATTTCGTTTAAATTTTCTGCAAGAGTTTCACTTATATAGACTCTTAGAAATACCTCTTTCATCATTAGACAAGCACATCACATAGCACAACTTATTCCTCAAGCTAGAGTACAAAGGATCTTACTTTTCCAATGAACAACTCATATTAGGAAAAACATGAATTGTATCTTTAGAAATCCTATACACTGAGTGAATTTGATTATGGACCCTCTTTCCATAATCTCGATTGTAAAATTCAAGAACAAGATCAATTAATTTGGATAAATTTGGTACCTCAAGAAAATTGACATAGTTCTTCTAACCAATAGACAAGGGGTTCATTCGTTTCTTTACTTGCTCCAACAGAAAGAACAAATTTCATGAAATCATCTATAGACTCAATGAACAAGAAATCTTTCAAGAAGTGGGTTTTTGAATTTTCAAGAAAAAGGGTATTCAAAGATTGAATTTTTTGATGGTAAGATGAAGGCAATTTCTTTAATGAAGAAAAAAAGGGGTTTGAATTTACAAGTGGAAAGAGCAAATTGAAGTAGAGTTCTGTGTATATATCATGTTTATGTGTGTATTGGAGGAACAAATGGATACTTTTTTAAAAATCGAGGAAGAGGAAGTTAATATAAAAACGACGTCATGTGATCACCGTTACAATCAGCAACGTTCATTTCACATCTGTAATGTTGAATTTTACATTTTTATCATTCGCGTGTAATTCAACTTCATGTGTTATTACGTCCATGCACTCCACTTTCTTATGTTTTATTACTTATTTTGTTTCATATATCATCTATATTGTCAGATTGCTTCTATGTACACATACAAATCCTTTTAACACGTGCGTGGATGATTTGAAAATGAATTTTTCTTTTTGCTAAGCTTGAAAATGAATTTTGTTTTAACTAATCACTATAAATTCGTTCAAAAAGTAACAAAAATAAGAAAAATGTTGAAGACATTCAAGTGAGCTAAAAAATGCGAAAAGCCTTCTTTTGTCATTATATTCATCAACATCGCTAAGAAGCAATGGATCGAGCATAGGTAAAAGCGAATCAAATCCAATTGAAACAATACTCTTTGATTCATTACTAAACTGATGCATAATAGAGGGTATCATTATAACACCGGCTAAATAAGGATTATTATCAATCAGCACATTCGATTTGATATATCGTCTTATTCCGTTTAAAGTTTCTGCAATAGTTTCACTTATATAGACTCTTAGAAATACCTCTTTCATCATTAGACAAGCACACAACATAGCACTGCTTATTCGTCAAGCTAGAGTATGAAGGATCCTACTTTTCCAATGAACAACTCATATTAGGAAAAACATGAATTGCATCTTTAGAAATACTATACACTGAGTGAATTTGATTATGGACCCTCTTTCCATAATCTCGATTGTAAAATTCAAGAACAAAATCAATTAATATGGACAAATTTGGTACCTGAAGAAAATCGACATAGTTCTTGTAACAGCCCGACTTTTCGGACTATTAACATTCGATCAAATTATCAAATCAAATTCAAATTCCGTAAACGCAATAAAATGAAATCCCAAAATATCGTAAAAATATTCTAAAATCCAGAAATGGTACTACATAAAATAAACCAATGTAAAACTAAAATTCATTGAGACGCAACTCCTCAAATCTAAACAGCTAAAAACTAGAACATTATTTAGGGGCATAAGTTTCACTCTAATTCAATCCAATTGCAATACCAGCGCTTGATAAGTGGATTTTATATCCACTTGGATCGCTTCAATTCGGCTTAAATTGATTGTCTTGGACTCAAGTTTGTTGTAGTTTTGATGTGTTTTGTGTAGTTGTGCAGGTTTGTAAGAATGTCGATTATGGTTGATGCTTCCGTCGTTTTTGGAGTTAAATTTATGCAATGGAATGAAGAATGGAGTTGTCATTAAACTCTCATGAAGGTTCCTAAGTCGAGGGAAATTAAAAATGTGATCTAACGCAAAAAGAACGGGTGAACGGAGCAAGAACGAAGGAATTAGAGCTGAAAAACGACGCGACGGAGCCAGGCGCAGGCTGCCCCAAACCAGGCGCAGCCTCGCAGGTTGCGGGCGCGCGCGTTGCTGAAAAATTACAATTTTGCCCTTATTCACTGTTTTGGCCATATCTTGAGTTTTACAAGTCCGTTTTGGACGATCTTACTGTCCACGCAAAGATAACGAGATTCTCTATCATTATAAAGTGGTTCAGAGGTCCAATTACGACTGGAACGGCCCAGAAATATTAAAAAAAGTCAGCTATGAATTTTCCTTAAAAACAGAATCAGTTTAGGAAACATATTCTATTTTAATTCTGATTTGGTAGTTTTCTTGCTGGGCAAGACTTCTAGAGCCTATTTAAACACATCCTACCATTGTAATTTATATCACTATTACATATCAATTACTTAGGTTTATTTGTATCTTTTCATACTTTGTTTTTTATCATGGTTTCATCAGATCCCATGATGACGAGAGGTTTGATTATGAATTAATCGTTGTCATGGGATTCTAACGGATTTATTTATGGAGCTTTAGTATCTTGATTGTTTTAAAGATCTGTGTGTGATGTATATCTGATATCCTTTTATGGTTATGCTTAATTGATTGATGCGTCGCGAACATCTAATTTGTTAATCTCTTGTGAAGTGAAAGTGGATCTTGAGATTTAGAACTTGCCATGCTAGCATAGGTTCATGATTGTTTATCAACATGATTCGTAGTATGAGATGAAAATACTTATATTGCCATGTATGATCTTTATGGATAACTTGTTCTTCAACCGTTATGTTTTCAAATTCTATAGACATATAGGGTCTAAGCATAATTGGTGTCTATTCATCTTCTATCTCTTTTGTGGATGTATGTTTAGTTTGGTATACATATGCTGATAGGTAGCGTGTACTTGTTTCGTGTTATCCGATCAGATATCATAACCATTGCATATAGTGATTAAAGGCATCAGATCTAACCAAAGTATTTAATGAAGTTAGGATCCCATGTTTACTCTTGTAGAAGTAATTCGATTCCAATTCTCATTAGTTAAGTAATTCTTAGTTTGTTAATTTCCTTTCTAGTTAATTTTAGTTAATCAATCCCAATCTTGTTAATTGTCTTAGCAGTGAGTAATAACCATACATTGTTGCATAGGTACATTGACTGAATTAAAACCTAAACGAGATCCCTGTGGGAACGAACTCGACTTATTCATATATTACTTGTGACCACGTACGCTAGCGTGATTTTGTGTTAACAGCGTTAATACCTTAAAATTCACAAATAATGAGCTACACAGCCCAACAAGAAAATAAATCAAACTAATCAATGGATCAAATAAGTTTCACAAAATATTTTACAAATTTCCATAAATCAAAGTTCACAATTTCATAGTTCGTAAATCATAATTTCAAAATCAAAACTAAAAAATGTAAAATAAATTCCACAGTTCGCTAAGTTCACAAATACCTGGTGACACAGTATCATAAGTTCATAATTGTCAATAATGCGTCCCTTACTAAGGTATTATAAAGTGTGCACTCTTGAAGACATCATAAAAAGTACGCCCTAGTAAGATATCATAGGTTAGTTCCGAAACTATACGCAATTACTAACGGGTTCATAAGTCATAGCTAGCTGTGAATTCTTATATCTAAAAATTCATACTTGATCCAAATTTTCGTAACAAAATATTAAAAATATAAAACATTTCAAATATAAAAAAAACATTTTAAAAATATATCGAAAAGCACGAAAAGTTAACTTACCTCAAATGCAACATTTACTTAAACAACCGGTACAAAATTAATCCTAAAAATTAATTAACAATAATAAAATACATGTTAGTTGACACAAAAAGAAAAACAAGCTAATTAACACAATATATACGCATTATGACTCCCTGATATATAGGGGTGTAAATGAGCCGAGTAGAGCCGAACTCTAAAATGTTCATGTATCGTTTGTTAAGAAATTATCGAATTCGAACTTGAATCGAGCCAAAAAATATTTTTGAGCTCGGTTCGTTAAGATAAAATGTTGTTCGCGAACCGTTCACGAACATGTTTCATGAGCTTACTTACGAACAGACACCCAGAAATCACAATCCACGACCCCGGTTAGAGACCGTTTGGGACCAGCAAATCCGCCAAGACCGGACAGACGCCCTGAGCCAGAATGGACCAAGTTTACACTGCCAAGGGCGACCATTCTGAGAGAAATTCGGGGAAAGCCCTTCTACGTGCCACCGCGCCCGATGTTCTCCTCGCCCGATGACAGACCAAGAGACAAACACTGCGATTACCACAAAACGCATGGACACTACACAGACAGCTGTTTGTCCCTCAAATATTTCTTAGAAAAACAAGTCAAGGCTGGCAACCTATCTCAGTACTTGCCAAGACAGACGCTAGGAGCGTCCACTTCACAAGGGCAGAATAAAAACATTGTACACAAGAGCACGACATCTATGAGATATACGAAGGACCGCCAAACATCATTACATTCACAGACGCTGATTATGAGGGCATTAACCCAAACCACACCGAAGCATTAGTTGTGTCCTTGGGCATAGCTAACAATGAAGTCAAAATGATTCTTGTTGACAACGGGTCCTCAGTCGATATATGTTTTAAACACACTTGGGACAGGTTAAATCTCAACAATGAGAATTTGAAACATGCCCCGATGAGACACCTCTTTACGGTTTCGGCCACAACGCCGTCCCAATAGCGGGCATAGTAAGACTACCTGTGTACTTTGGTGAATCTCCCAGACAAGTGTGCAGAATTATCAAGTTTTATGTCATCAACACTGCATCTTCTTACAACATGATCTTATGGAGGCCCACACTGAACATGCTAAAAGCGGTTACTTCCACCCCTCATCTCAAAATCAAATTCCCCACTTCAAACGGTATCGGAGAAATCAAAGGGGACTCAGAAACATCTAAAAGATGTTATGGCATTGCACTCACCTTGGGGAAGACTGAGCCTAGCAATATCCGCAGAGAAAAGGCAAATAGAAGAAAACAAGCAAAAAGACAAAGGCACGCCGAGAATCAGCGGGCAAATAACAAAAGGAAAAAGGAAGTACAGTTCATTGACGAACACGATCCGATGACAGAAGACCCGCCACGAATAGACGTAAATCTAATGAAATGTCTTAAGCGGGAAGAGAAACCGCCAATAATCCCGGCGGTACAAACAAAAAAAATTGAAGTTATACCCGGAGACACAAGCAAAAGTGTGAGCGTGGGAGCGGGCCTAGATTCAATCTTTAAAACTGGCCTCACAGACCTTTTGAGGAAATATGCTGACGTTTTCGCATGGAGCCCAAAGGATATGCCAGGCCAGGATGAATCCGTGGCAATCCACAAATTAAATGTGGACCCAGACAAACCACCAAAAATACAGAAAAGAAGGAATTTTGCACCAGAACGACAGCGGGCAATCGATATTGAGATTGACAAACTCTTGGACACAGATTTAAACGCGGCATGCCCCAAAGATCCATATCCACTCCCTTCAATAGACCAACTCATCGATGCAACAGCGGGACACTTGATGTTAAGCTTCATGGATGCCTACTCAGGCTAAAACCAAATTAAAATGACTCTAGAAGACAGGGAAAAAATAGCATTCATTACACATAGGGGGTATATTGTTACAAAGTCATGCCGTTTGGACTGATCAATGCCGGCGTCACCTTCCAAAAAACCATGAATAAAATCTTCACCGAGCAACTGGGCTGCAATATGGAAGTATATGTGGATGATCTCATAGTAAAATCTCTATTAACCGTTTCTCATCTCCAAGACCTAGAAGCATGTTTCTCGACCCTCAGGAAACACAGCATGAAACTCAACCCAGACAAGTGCGCGTTCGCATTAGACGCAGGCAAATTCCTTGGTTTCTTGGTATCTCACAGAGGCATCGAGGCCAACCCCGAAAAAATAAAGGCTATAATTGACATGCAACCGCCCAAAACCTTGAAGGAAATTCAAAAACTGACAGGGAGACTAGCCGCCCTAAGAAGATTCATAGCAAAGCTAGCGGATAGATGCCTACCAATTTTTGACACATTGAAGGGAGCAACAAAAACTAAGGCAATATCTTGGACAACAGAGTGCCAGAAATCCTTCGAAGACCTCAAAACTTATCTTTCTTCCGCCCCGTTAATAGCAGTTGCAGTTCCTTCAGAACCACTATCACTATAATTGTCCGCCACAGATAAAGCCGTAGGGGCCGTCCTCATCAAAGAAGAAAATAGCGAGCAAAAACCGGTCTATTATGTTAGTCAAGTACTCAAAGATGCGGAAACCCGCTACCCAAATGTGCAAAAGTTTGCTCTTGCTTTGGTCGTGGCAAGCAGAAAATTGAGACATTACTTTCAAGGAAGACAAATCAGGGTCATCACAGACCAACCTCTGAGAAAAATCCTCCACAAACCAGACCTATCAGGTGATTGATCAATTGGGCCATAGAACTCGGCCAATTTGACTTAAGGTACATACCAAGAACCGCAATCAAAGCACAAGCACTAACGGATTTTATGGTCGAATGTTCATTCTCAACAACAGAGAAAGAAATTCCCGCAAAGACCATTGCAATGACGGACAACAACTGGCAACTCTATGTAGACGGTTCCTCCACAAACACCCGCTGCGGGGCAGGCCTCATCTTTACTAGCCCCGACGGTTTCCAAGTCAAGCAAACCATACAACTAAATTTTAAAGCTACAAAAAACCAGGCAGAGTACGAGGCACTCTTAGCCGATTTGACATTGGCAAAAAACTTTCAAGTTAAGAAAATTACCATCTACAGCGATTCACAACTAGTTGTTCGTCAAAAAACAGGGGACTATTCGACAAAAGACAGCAACCTCAACAAATACCAGGAGTTGGTACAATCAATGCTCCCTCAATTTGAGGAATATTCCCTGGAGCAGATAGATCGGGCAGACAATACGGTGGCAGACATGTTGTCTAAATTAACCCAAGGGCAAAGAGTAGAGGCAGACACAGTATACTTTGAAGAGCTATCCGCCCCAAGTATCAACAAACTAGATATCATGGAGATAATCCCGCCAAAAGATAACTGGATGACCCTTTACACCCGTTACTTGGACAACGGTGCACTGCCAGACGACGGTATAAAAGCAAAGATCCTCAAATCACAAGCAACAAAGTACTTTATGCAAGAGGGCACCCTATACAAAAGAAGTTTCGACTCTCCCATACTCAAATGTGTCGATGAAGAGGAAGCCTTATATTGTATGAGGGAAGTTCACGAAGGCATCTGTGGCGACCACATGGCCGGTAAGGCATTGGCACATAAGATACTCAGGCAAGGCTATTACTGGCCCAAAATGCACAAGGAATGCAAAAACTTTACCAAAAAGTGCCACCAATGCCAAGTATTTAGCAACATGTCCAGAAAAGCACCGGCCCTTCCTACAGCCATTTTATCACCCATACCGTTTGCGGTTTGGGGCATTGACATCATGGGACCATTCCCTAGATCCAAAGGATATCTACAATACGTCATGGTCGCCATTGATTATATGACCAAATGGGCAGAAGCAAAGGCACTAAAAAACATTACACAGGATGATGCCATCCGTTTTGTTGAAGAGCACGTCATCACGAGGTTTGGAATCCCAGTGGTGCTTATATCCGACAACGGTACACAGTTTGTGGGCTCAAAATTCACCAAGTTCTTATCCGACCACGGAATCAAACACAAGAAGGCATCTGTTTGTCATCCCCAAAGCAACGGTCAGGTCGAAGTAACTAATCGCATCATTGTCAGAGGCCTACAAAAAAGACTAACCACATCAAAGAAAAAGTGGCCGAATGAGTTACCTAATGTTCTTTGGGCTTACAGGACATCCGCCAGAACAAGTACTGGAGAATCCCCCTTCAAGTTAGCTTTCGGTATAGAAGCCCTCGCCCCGGTTGAGATTGGATCCCCATCCTACCGCGCCACCAATTTTGAAGAAGAAACAAATGCTCAAGGACTTAAAACAAATCTAGACCTACTGGACGAAACAAGGGAGGCCGCGGTTGAAAAAATGGCCGCCTACAAAGAGAAAACAAAAGAGTTTTTTGGCAAAAGAGCCAGAGTTAAAGCTTATATAGAAGGCGATTTGGTTAATCGGGCAAACGAAGCATCTGACCCCAGACACACTGGAAAACTTATGCCGAAATGGGAAGGTCCCTACAAAATCATCAAAGTGCTGAGACCGGGATCCTACAAACTGGCCCGCCTAGACGGTACTGAAATCAACAATACTTGGCTCGGCGACAAACTACGGAAATATTACCAATAGATGGATAAACAACCGCTTCTCGTTCCTTTTTTGTAAAAAAGGGCATTACATTTTTAATGAAACACTTTTGCAGACATATTATCGACACTTTTCATTCAACACAAGCAAAGCCCCTAAGCGGGCAAGCAACCGACTACAACAGCAAAATTATCAACACAAGCAATAGCAACCATCAAAGTCTAAGTCCCCTAAGCGGGCAAGCAACCAACACAAGCAATAGCAACCATCAAAGTCTAAATCCCCTAAGCGGGCAAGCAACCAACACAAGCAATAGCAACCATCAAAGTCTAAGTCCCCTAAGCGGGCAAGCAACCAACACAAGCAATAGCAACCATCAAAGTCTAAGTCCCCTAAGCGGGCAAACAACTACAGCAATAAAGACAATCTACAGCGACAAAAGGTAAACTACTCCAAACGGGCAGGCAGACACTTACCGAAAGAAAGATTATCTACAAAAACAAATTTCTTAGGCGGACGCACAACTACTTACAAAAAACACATGCTAGTTACTAAGGACGGTCACCACGATTCAACAACACAAAACCGGTCTCAAAAGAAATATCTTTACAGGTTTGCATATCTACGTTTATACACATATCATTTAAAAATACTGGAAGAAACAGCAAAGATATAGCAAAAGGAAAAAACAGCCGGGCAACCAGTACAGAGAAACGCAACAAAAACAATGCCGAAGCAAAAAGAACTTTTATTTATAAATTATTTATTACAAGCATGTGGTTACAAGGATTCAGATTCCTACATCTAAAATCCCTCATGCTTGAGGAGCATTCTTCTCAGCGTCCGGCTTCTTCTCCCCCGAGCTTTCACCTTGTGGTGGCGCACGAAAGCGGAAGTTAATGGCGTCAGTCTCCTGCACGCCACTTTCCGCAGCTTCCTTCACCGTACGAGCAGCAGCACATTTTCGAGCCCATTTGCGGCACTCCTCAGCCATATACAAATCGCCCTCTTCCTCATAAACAAGGGCCCAGGATTTCCATCCAGCCTTGTTTATACAAATCGCCCTCTTCCTCATAAACAAGGGCCCAGGATTTCCATCCAGCCTTGGTTTCTTTGGAAATCTGGAGCTCACGGCCCCAGGAGAAGGGAGTTCTCGTCCATCTCACGGTTGGCCATTCTTTGTCAAGATGAAAGAAAAGAGTTTTGGCGATAAAAACAAAGGAGGTTAATCACAATCAAGAGTTTAACCCTCCTATTTATAGGGGGATAAAAGGAGGTAAATTCTATCCTCAGTCAAAAGTACACATTTCCCATGCAAACACAGTAAAAGCACAGTCAAAATTTGTTAGCATAAAATTACGCAAGCGCACGTAGTCACAAGTAATATAATTAAAGTTCGTTCCACAGAGATCTGGTTAAGTTTAATCAGTAAATATGCCTATGCAACAATGTTTGGTTTTAATCCACTGCTAAGACAAATAACAATTTTGGTTTTGATTAACTAAATTAAACTAGGATGCAATTTTTAAACTAAGAGTTAAATTTAACTAATGAGATTGAATTCGAATTACTAATATGAGAATAAACATGGGATCCCAACTTCATTAAATACTTCCCTTAGATCTGACGCCTTTAATCTCTATATGCAATGATTTTGATATCTGATCGGATAACACGAAACCAGTATACGCTACCTGTCAGCATACGCATACCAAACTAAACATACATCCACAAAAGAGATAGAAGATGAATAGACACCAATTATGCTTAGACCCTATATGTCTATAGAATTTGAAAACATAACGGTTGAAGAACAGGTTATCCATTAAGATCACAAAGGGTAGTATAAGTATTTTCATCTCACACCACAAATCATATTGACAATCAATTATGAACCTATGCTAGCATGGCAAGTTCTAAATCTCAAGATCCACTTTCACTTCACAAGAGATTAACAATTCAATTTAGATGTTAGCTACGCATCTAAAAGCATTAAGATTAACCATACGAGGATATCAATTTCACATCACACACAGATCTTTACAGCATCAAGATACTAAGTTCCATAAATAACTCCGTTAGAATCCCATGACAACGTTTAGCCCATAATTGAACTATTCATCGTCATGGGATTTGATGAAAACATAATAATTAACAAGATATGAAAGAAAGAAACAATAATATTAATAAAAAAAACCAGAGTTGAGAAAACAAATCTATAATCCAAAGTATACAGAAGATGAAGTAGATCTAGATCTTTGCTTGTCACCGAGCTTGAATCCTTCTCCACTTTTCTCTCTTGCAGTTCTACGTTACAATAATAATAATCTAATACAAATTACAAGGTATGATGTGTTTATATAGGCACTACAAGTCTTGCCCAACAAGAAAATACAAAAACAGAATTATAATAGAATTTCTGCAAGATACGTTTCCTAATTTGATTCTGTTTTGTAAGGAAATTTCGTGGCTGACTTTTCTTCAGATTTTCTGGAGCGCTCCCCACGTAATTGGACCTCTGGACTATCTTAGAATGATAGAAAATCTCGTTATCTTCGCGTGGACTGCTTACGGGCCTCAAACGGACTTCTAGAACTCAAGATATGGCCAAAACAGTGTAAACTGCGCAACCCTTCTTGAAAATCCGAATTTTAATCAATTAATTCCCAAAAAATTATAGAAGCATCCACCTTAGTCAACATTCTCGTAATTCTGCACAACTAAGCAAAACACATCAAATCTACAACAACTTGAGTCCAAGACAATCAATTTAAGCCGAAATTAAGCGATCCAAGTGGATATAAAATCCACTTATCACACCCCCAAACTTAAACCGATGCTTGTCCTCAAGCATAAACAATTACAACTACTAACTAGCTAGTACCACTTCCGTAGGTGATCACGGTTGCATTTGGCATATGCAACAAGCCCTTTAAACCCCTAGGCAGCCCTAGTGGACGAGTAAGTTCTCGTGAGGGCCTATAGCGAATGTACCCACAAAATCCATTTAATCTAATGCAATGCAATGCATGAATGCAACTAGAATGAAAAATGCAACTATCCCCTTCAAACTAACCAAAACCAACGAGCAAGCAAATATCTTAGAGAATGCAACTAAATCCAAATATAGCTCGACCAAGTTCCCGTATACTAACAATACATGAACAGAAACGTGCGTGTGTGCAATGCTCATCAGAAATACTCCCAAAACTAGGTCAAAAATCATACATGCTCTTCGTCAAGACAATCACAGGATTATAAATAGAATAGACTGTAGACACTTCATAACCTAAGAACACCTCCATCCTTATCCAAGGTAGACAGAAATTCATGCTTTTATTACTAAACAACTACGACACATAATATACAAGCATGCTTATTTAACCGTGCAATGGATGAGACCCCGAAAGGCTTATACAATAATACCCATGTAGCGAGCGTTGGGTTAGTGGATCCCAGACTATAAAAGCCTTAGGTCACTAGGCACAAAGTCCCCGCGAACTTAATTGCTCGAGTATTAAAGAGCTCAACCTGGTTAATTTTTGCATATAAACAATTGACACTTTTTTTCTTTTCTTTTTTTTTTTTCTGTTCTTTTTTTTTTTTTCTGTTTTTTTTTCTCTTTTTTTTTTTGTTTTTTTTTTCTATGCAATCTGGAATGAGAATTCTCAATTCCAACCCTAGACTACTCATATAAATATGAGCTGGCTACTAGCCATTTGACGCCTAGCCATTATTGACAATTATTTACAATTAAGCATGAAATTCCTGGTTTCCCCCAAACTTAGACTTTAGTGATCCTACGCCATCAAGGGAATAACGAAAATTCTAAATATAATCAAGTGATTAAATCTCAAAACATCCAAACAAGCATGATCTCAACCTAGCCCAAAAGCACCCAATGAGACTGTGAAAAGATTTTGTTTCAGAAGCATGCAAGTCAATTTCATAGAAACTATAAATCAACCCTCTACTCATCATTACCACACTCAATTAGACACCTACCTACCAATCAGAATTAGCTCGTTCTAAGGGATCATGAAACATGCATGCCATGGAAATGCAACTAGAATGAACTCACATGGTATACATAAATAAAAACAGAATGTCCTACATGAAACAAACGTAATTAATACAAACATAACATGAATGAATTACTACTAAGCATGCAAAACATGATATACTTCATGAACACATAATACAACAACAACTACAACAACTACTAATCCCTCAAACCACCCCCAAACTTATAATATTCAATGTCCGCATTGAATGGAAGTAAATACAAGGGATAGCAGAAACATACCTACTCATCCTCACTGTCGTCACCCTCGTCATCCTCATCGGACGAATCAGGTGGAGGATACGGAGTCCGAGCTCCATATATAGGCCACTGAACAACAGTACCTGGTGACTGAAAAGCTGCATCCAAAGCTACGGCCATGTCCTCGGAGTACTGGCGACTGCAAACATGCATAGCATCCAACCGCCTAGTCATTCGACGAAAATAAGTATCAAAGACAGACATATCCACCATTCGCCGCTGAGGTTCTGCAATCGCTACTCCCAGTGCCCTAGGAACAGGTGGCGGAGCGCCCGCTCCCTGACCACCAGCATCACCAACTATAAAGCCTAGACCCCTAAGATGAGGAATGCCGCCCGACCACTCCCCCATCCGGTCAATAGTAACATCATTAATGGAAGACATAGGTTTATGCACCGGCTCACCTTCGTACCATTTCACTTTCGAAGCATCACACAAGTACGCAATGATAGACGCATAAGGAATACTAGCCGATGAATTACTGCCCAAATACCGAAGAATAGCTTGATTAATAAGATACCCAAGGTCAACATACTCACCTCTGAGAATACCCCATAGCAGAATAGCTCTCTCAACAGTAACATCGGTCACATGGGTTGATGGCAGAATATTAGAACTGATGAAGTAGAACCATGCCCGTGCGAACTTAGACAATGACGCCGCCGGAAAAGTCCTCTTCTCGGTGGTACCCACTCTACACTTCCACTCCGTACCTAGAATACAAAGCTCACCAATGATTGCATCAAGAACAACCTCATCCCTAGTCTTTTTTCCCCAATCAGTAGCACCTCTAGGTTTAGGCGGTTGCCTAATCAAAGTACGAATCGCACGCGGCGAATAATCCACCTTCTGGCCCCTAACAATCGTGGAGTTATTCCTTGCTATCGAAGCATTAGCATAAAACTCCCTCACCACATTCAATGGGGCATCATTAGCAAACTCACAAAATAAAGTCCAACCCCGCTCACTAATCATAGCCTCCATCTCCGCATTATTACGTGGCACAAGCCTCCTTTCCTGAATAACCCCCTTGACAACCAACCTACCATACTCCGCTTTAGCATCCTCATTCACGAATTTTTTCACTCCATCCCCCACCACATCGTTCTCATCCAAAGCTGGACGAGCACTACTACTACTTCCCACTAATCGTGGTCGCTTAGGAGCCATAATCAACAAATATCAAGCAAAGAACAACAATCTCCAAACAATTCACCAAACAAAGACCCCCAAATTACACACTTCAAGAGCCCTAATTTGCAAAATTCACAAATTCAAATAAAAGATGAGAGAAAATATTACCCAATTGAATCAAAGAGGTGAAATTGCTAGATTAATCCCCAAAACTTCGAATTATGAATGGATGAAAGTTGAGAAGTTTGGGTAATATAGAAGTGTTTGTGTATGTATGGGTGTATGTATATATATAGGAGATGTAAAGATGAAATTATATGTAGAATAGGATTGGGGTTGTTTAGGATTGAATTTAAGGTAGAATATGATTTGGGGATGGTAGTGTTTAGGATTTGAGTTGCATTAGGATATAGGATAAGAAAATAAAGAAAGGGAGTGAAAACAATTGAGGTTTAGGGCAAAAAATCGCAGGAATGCAGGGGAAAGAAAAGCTGACTGCGCGCTGAAGCCTGTTGCGCCACTCCGTGCTGCGTTACTGGGCCAGTTGCGCTGCGGCGCTAGTTGCGCAGGTTCAACCTGCGTGACAGCATGCTGTTTGCCTTGTGGCGCAGGTAGCATGGCTGTCTCCTGCAGAAAATTGTTGTTGTCTTGTTTTTCTTTCTTTTTTTTTCTCTTTTCTTTTTTTTCTTTTTTTTTTCACAACAACAATTTCTTTTTTTTTTTCCACACTCTTTTCTCTCTCTCTTTTTTTTCTTTTTCTTTCTTTTTTCTTTTTTTCTTTTTTTTTTTCAAGAGAGAAACAATAATACAACAAAATACAAGAGCGTGGGTTGCCTCCCACGAAGCGCTCCTTTTACGTCATTAGCTTGACGTTCTTCTCCCAAATCAAGTAGACGCCAAAACGGCGGAAACCTTATCGCGTTGAAACGACCCGCCATAGTAATGCTTCAACCGCTGTCCATTCACTTTAAAAGCATGATCCGGTGTTGTTTCATAAATTTAAATAGCTCCGTGTGGATACACCGTCTTAACAATAAATGGACCCGACCACCTCGACTTGAGTTTTCCCGGAAAAAGCTTGAGGCGAGAATTAAATAGCAACACCTGTTGACCTGGCAAAAATGCTTTTGGTACCAACCGTTTATCATGCCACCTCTTAACCTTCTCCTTATACATCTTGTTATTTTCGTAAGCTTGCTCACGAAATTCCTCAAGTTCATTCAACTGAAGCAACCGCTTTGCACCCGCAGCCGTGATATCTAAATTCAATTTCTTCAACGCCCAATATGCTTTATGTTCCAACTCTGCAGGCAAATGACATGCTTTCCCATAAACTAACTGAAACGGAGACATACCTAGAGGAGTTTTGTAGGCAGTTCTGTACGCCCACACAGCTTCATCCAACTTCAATGACCAATCCTTACGAGACGGATTCACCACTTTCTCTAGAATTCTCTTGATCTCCCTGTTAGAAACTTCAGCTTGGCCATTCGTTTGAGGGTGATAAGCAGTGGCAACACGATGCGTCACATTATATTTCGCCATCAACGTAGTAAACTGGCGATTGCAAAAGTGAGTTCCCTCATCACTTATTATAGCACGGGGAGTTCCGAAACGCGTAAAAATTTGCTTATGCAAGAAATTCAATACCACCTTTGCATCATTGGTTGGCAACGCCTTAACCTCGACCCATTTAGACACGTAATCCACAGCTAGCAAGATGTACTGATTGTTGCATGAAGAAACAAAAGGTCCCATGAAGTCAATCCCCCAGACATCAAAGATCTCTACTTCAAGAAGCATGTTAAGAGGCATCTCGTTCCTTCTAGAAATATTGCCAACCCTTTGACAACGATCACATCTCAACACGAACTGATGAGCATCCTTAAACAAGGAAGGCCAATAGAAACCTGCTTGAAGCACACGAGCCGCTGTCTTTTCTCCACCATAATGACCACCATAAACAGTTGAGTGGCAATCTCGCAACACACCCTCCGTCTCACTATACGGAATACATCGTCTGATCATCTGATCTGCTCCTTGTCTAAATAGAAACGGTTCATCCCAATGATACCACTTCACATCATGTAGAAACTTCTTCTTTTGAGCACTCGAAAGATCTGGAGGAATAACATTGCTAACCAAATAGTTTACATAATCTGCAAACCATGGCTCTTCATCTTGCACTGCAAACAGCTGCTCATCTGGAAAAGATTCATTAATAAGAGATTTGTTATGCAATTCCTTACCGTGGTCCTCTAAGCGTGAGAGATGATCCGCTACTTGATTTTCCGTGCCTTTCCTATCCTTGATTTCCACATCAAATTCTTGCAAGAGAAGCACCCAACGAATCAATCTAGGCTTGGAATCCTTCTTCGACATAAGATATCGAATTGCAGCATGATCCGTATACACAATCACCTTCGTACCAAGCAGATAAGACCTGAATTTCTCGAAACCATAGACAACTGCTAGCAACTCCTTCTCCGTAGTAGTGTAGTTTAGCTGTGCATCATTGAGGGTTTTACTAGCATAGTAAACCACATGAAAAATTCTATCCTTCCTTTGACCAAGCACAGCTCCAACAGCATAGTCACTAGCATCACACATAAGTTCAAACGGCTCCTCCCAATTAGGTGCGGTAATGACTGGTGTAGTAGTCAACTTCTTCTTCAAGAGCTCAAAAGCTGCAAGACACTCATCATCAAACTTGAAAGGAACATCCTTCTCCAAGAGATTGCACAAGGGTTTAGAAATTTTTGAGAAGTCTTTGATGAATCGCCGATAGAAACCCGCATGACCAAGAAAACTGCGAATTCCTTTTACAGAGATAGGTGGAGGAAGATTTTCGATTGTTTCCACCTTAGCCCTATCCACCTCAAGTCCTCTACCAGATACCTTGTGCCCAAGAATAATTCCCTCTTGCACCATGAAGTGACACTTCTCCCAATTAAGCACCAGGTTAGTCTCCACACAACGTTTCAAAACCAAGCCAAGATTATGCAAGCACTCGTCATATGAAGTACCAAAAACTGAGAAGTCATCCATGAAAACCTCCACATTCGAGCCAATCATGTCTGAGAAAATAGCCATCATGCACCTTTGAAAAGTGGCGGGAGCACCACAAAGTCCGAAAGAAACCCGTCGGAAAGCAAAGGTACCAAAAGGACATGTGAATGTGGTTTTCTCTTGATCTTCCGGAGCAATGCAAATCTGATTGTAGCCTGAATAACCATCAAGGAGGCAATAATACTCATGTCCCGCCAACCTGTCTAGCATCTGATCAATGAATGGCAGAGGAAAGTGATCTTTTCTCGTGGCTTTGTTGAGCTTCCTATAGTCCATACAAACTCTCCACCCCGTGACTGTTCGAGTAGGGATGAGCTCATTCTTTTCATTAGCAACAACTGTCATGCCTCCTTTCTTTGGCACACATTGAACCGGGCTCACCCAAGAACTGTCTGAGATAGGATATATAATACCCGCATCCAGCCACTTTAGAATTTCCTTCTTCACCACCTCTTTCATAATCGGATTAAGTCTCCGCTGATGCTCAACAGTAGGCTTAGCTCCCTCCTCTAGCAGAATTTTATCCATGCAATAAGAAGGACTGATTCCCTTGATGTCTGCTATAGTCCAACCAATTGCTGACTTGAA
Source organism: Saposhnikovia divaricata (assembly GCA_036435485.1). Taxonomy (NCBI): domain Eukaryota; kingdom Viridiplantae; phylum Streptophyta; class Magnoliopsida; order Apiales; family Apiaceae; genus Saposhnikovia; species Saposhnikovia divaricata. Next base: position 156,091,632 of record CM071595.1, read on the forward strand.
TTCCCTCAAAATTCGCAAAAGCTTTTCTTCCGCACTAGCTGACAAGTTAGAGGCAATAATAACAGGTAATGTAGATGCATCACCAAGAAAAACATACCGCAAGTGTTCCGGAAGTGGTTTGAGTTCAAGTGTGGGAGCTTCCTCAATAGATGGTTTCAGGCGCCCCTCCGAATTTTTACGATCTCCTAACCCAAGAGATTCAAAAGGCAAATCAAATTTCCTTTTCCAAGGGGCTGAATTTAGCTGCTGAAGTTGCTTGGCTAATTCCTCATCTTCAAAATCAGAGTCACCAACTAAAACTTTTTCCAAAGAGTCTGACTTAAGCAACTTCTCCATTTCCATAGTAACTGCAGAATCAACCCAATCCACCTTCAAACATTCTTCTTCATCTGAGGGAAGTTTCATTGCATTAAAAACATTGAAAGTGACATTCTGGTCTTGCACCCTCATGGTGAGCTCCCCTTTCTGCACATCAATCAAAGTCTTTCCCGTAGCCAAGAATGGTCTTCCCAAGTTTATGGGAATCTTCTTATCTTCCTCGAAATCCAAGATAACAAAATCAGCAGGAAATATGAGTTTGTCAACTTTCACCAACACATCCTCCACTATGCCTCTAGGATATGTAACTGAACGATCAGCCAACTGCAAAGAGATGTTGGTAGGCTTTGGTTCCGGTAGACCAAGTTGCATATAGACTGACAAGGGCATGAGATTGATGCTAGCTCCCAAGTCACACAAGCACTTCGCAAAAGACAAATTACCAATAGTGCATGGAATAGTAAAGCTACCAGGATCCTTTAGTTTTGGAGGCAATTTCTGTTGCAGCACAGCACTGCATTCTTCCGTTAGAGCAACGGTCTCTAATTCCTCAAGCTTCAACTTACGAGAAAGAATCCCCTTCATGAACTTGGCATAGCTCGGCATCTGTTCAAGAGCTTCGGCAAAGGGAATGTTAATCTGCAACTTCTTGAACACCTCTAAGAACTTAGCAAACTTCTTGTCCAATTGCTGCTTCTGGAGTCTTCTAGGATAAGGAGGAGGAGGATAGATCTGAGTGTTCTTTGTCGACTTCTCCACAGAACTTTTAACAGGTTCCTTGCTCTTCTCTACTTCATCACCTTGCTGATCAGCCATCAAATCAGATTGAGCAATTTCGGGCACTGCAGATTTTTCACCCTGCTGATTCTGAATATCTTCATCTTCTTCTACTGCTGATTTAGGGCCTGCTATAACTTTTCCCGATCTCAAAGTCACAGCCTTCACCTGTTCCTTGCTATCTCTCCTACCTGGATTTGCTTCCGTATCACTAGGAAGAGTTCCTTGAGGCCTACTAAGTAAGGCACTTGCAATCTGTCCTATCTGAGTTTCCAAGAGCTTCTGACCAGCTTGTAGGTTCTTTAACGCTATCCACACATCATCTGATTTTTCATTAGAAGATTGCCCCGCATGAGCCTGGGGTTGTTGCTGCTGAAATCCCGGAGGTTGATATGATTGCTTTGGAGCATACTGCTGCTGATAACCTTGATTGAATGGCCTTGCTTGCTGCCCCTGAAACTGCTGATAGGGTTGCTGAGGTTGTTGAGCACCTTGGTTGTTGCTCCAGCTGAAGTTAGGATGATTCCTGTTGCTTGGATGATAGGTGGCTGGTACTGGTGCAGCAGGTCTCTGAAAATTACTTACGAACTGTGCTGATTCAGAAGAGATAGCACACTGATTCGTTTCATGTGCGCCCGCACATAGCTCGCAAACACTGGCAACCTGCTGAACTCTATAATTAGCAAGAGAATCCACCTTCATCGAAAGAGCCTTCAACTGAGCTGCAATAGCTGAAGCTGTGTCAACTTCAAGAACACCTGCTACCTTACCTTGAGAAAGCCTCTGTGTTGGATTTTGATATTCGTTAGCAGCCATCATCTCAATAAGATCATAAGCTTCCTCATAGCTCTTCGCCCATAGAGCACCACCAGATGCTGCATCTAGCAAAGGCCTAGACTGTGCTCCCAACCCATTGTAGAAACCATTAATAACCATCCAATCAGGCATGCCATGATGAGGGCACCTTCGTAGCATCTCCTTATAACGTTCCCAAGCCTCACACAAAGATTCGCCAGATTGCTGTTGAAATTGAGTTAACTGGTTCCTTATTGCTGCAGTTTTCGCCATAGGGAAGAATTTAGTAAGAAACTTCTGAGCAAGATCATCCCATGTAGTAATGGAACCAGCTGGTAGAGAGTGTAACCAGCCCTTAGCCTTATCCCTTAAGGAGAATGGGAAAAGCCTCAACTTGATAGCGTCATCCGACACACCATTAAATTTGAAAGTGTCGCAGATCTCGATAAAGTCCCTGATGTGAATATTAGGATCCTCTGTCGAAGCACCCCCAAACTGAACCGAATTCTGCACCATCTGAATTGTGCTCGGCTTGATCTCAAAGTTATTCGCTGCAATAGCTGGCCTGACAATAATAGATTGTATGTCAGTAATCTTCGGCTGCGAATAGTCCTTCAAAGCCTTAACTGCTGCTGGTAAATCTGCCATCTCTACAGTAGTTTCAAGTTCCTCTTTCTGATTATCTACTACAAGACCGTCTTCTGCCAGTTTTTCCTTACGAGCCTGCAAACGTGTTCGCATACACGTTCAAGTACCTGAAAACAACACGAAACAAACAGCTAAGTAAGAAATCCGAGTCAGTGAACGCTAACGACCACTGATGACAAGCACATAGACTAAACAAAACACCGATGATCCCCGGCAGCGGCGCCAAAAACTTGTTAGCATAAAATTACGCAAGCGCACGTAGTCACAAGTAATATAATTAAAGTTCGTTCCACAGAGATCTGGTTAAGTTTAATCAGTAAATATGCCTATGCAACAATGTTTGGTTTTAATCCACTGCTAAGACAAATAACAATTTTGGTTTTGATTAACTAAATTAAACTAGGATGCAATTTTTAAACTAAGAGTTAAATTTAACTAATGAGATTGAATTCGAATTACTAATATGAGAATAAACATGGGATCCCAACTTCATTAAATACTTCCCTTAGATCTGACGCCTTTAATCTCTATATGCAATGATTTTGATATCTGATCGGATAACACGAAACCAGTATACGCTACCTGTCAGCATACGCATACCAAACTAAACATACATCCACAAAAGAGATAGAAGATGAATAGACACCAATTATGCTTAGACCCTATATGTCTATAGAATTTGAAAACATAACGGTTGAAGAACAGGTTATCCATTAAGATCACAAAGGGTAGTATAAGTATTTTCATCTCACACCACAAATCATATTGACAATCAATTATGAACCTATGCTAGCATGGCAAGTTCTAAATCTCAAGATCCACTTTCACTTCACAAGAGATTAACAATTCAATTTAGATGTTAGCTACGCATCTAAAAGCATTAAGATTAACCATACGAGGATATCAATTTCACATCACACACAGATCTTTACAGCATCAAGATACTAAGTTCCATAAATAACTCCGTTAGAATCCCATGACAACGTTTAGCCCATAATTGAACTATTCATCGTCATGGGATTTGATGAAAACATAATAATTAACAAGATATGAAAGAAAGAAACAATAATATTAATAAAAAAAACCAGAGTTGAGAAAACAAATCTATAATCCAAAGTATACAGAAGATGAAGTAGATCTAGATCTTTGCTTGTCACCGAGCTTGAATCCTTCTCCACTTTTCTCTCTTGCAGTTCTACGTTACAATAATAATAATCTAATACAAATTACAAGGTATGATGTGTTTATATAGGCACTACAAGTCTTGCCCAACAAGAAAATACAAAAACAGAATTATAATAGAATTTCTGCAAGATACGTTTCCTAATTTGATTCTGTTTTGTAAGGAAATTTCGTGGCTGACTTTTCTTCAGATTTTCTGGAGCGCTCCCCACGTAATTGGACCTCTGGACTATCTTAGAATGATAGAAAATCTCGTTATCTTCGCGTGGACTGCTTACGGGCCTCAAACGGACTTCTAGAACTCAAGATATGGCCAAAACAGTGTAAACTGCGCAACCCTTCTTGAAAATCCGAATTTTAATCAATTAATTCCCAAAAAATTATAGAAGCATCCACCTTAGTCAACATTCTCGTAATTCTGCACAACTAAGCAAAACACATCAAATCTACAACAACTTGAGTCCAAGACAATCAATTTAAGCCGAAATTAAGCGATCCAAGTGGATATAAAATCCACTTATCAAAATTCCTTCATTCCCATGCAACATTAAATGCTCAAACAAACTTCTATAGTCAAAACGCACACTTCCTAGGTAACACTTTCCCAAGCCTATTTACTACCAACTTTGACAAAGAAAATACAGCACACATACTCAATTATACCTTTAACCAAAGTACCAAAATATATTTCGACACCCAACAAATATTCGTGAGTTTGAAATTTCCAAAGTCAAATACATAAACATATTTTAAACAAAATCACACAAACGGACATACCCGCTGAGTGACTTCAAAAACCAATCAAAAGAGAAAGTTATGGCAGACAACCACAAAAAAGAACTATGCCCACCGGGAACCGCTCAACGGACCCTCCACACCCCGCAGCGGGGCTTCAGCTTCATCCTCACTGTTATACTCCGCAGCAATAGCACTAAGGGGATGGATACCAATATCAGCCACAACGACATCTACAGGGGTATCCTCTTCATCAACATCCTCTTCACCATAGGCGGCCGCTATCACTGCAAGCGGAGTAACATCTTCTGTAACCGGAGTGTTCTCAACGGCAACCATATCACTCTCAGCGGTCTGTACGCCAACATCATGAACAGTAGAGTCAATCTGGCAACCAACACTCTTCCTTTCAGGCATCCCAAGACGGGCTTTTAAGGCTCTGCCTTTGCGTTTGGCCCTCTTTACCTTCGACTTGAGGCTGTCCACTTGGGTTTTCAACTGAGCAATCTCTGTACCACCCTCTATCTCTAAGCGGGCTTTTGCCACTTCTGCCCGCACAATCTCAGCAAACTCCGGACAACCTTTAAACTTCCTTATGGCATCCGCTTCGATTGGGCGAGAGTCAAGATGGGCTTCATCTTTTTCAGCACGTTCTTTCTCAAACCTTAGCAAAGTCTTTAAGCTCTTTATTTCTCCAGATAAAGCAGCCTTCTCCGCCTCAAGTTCTATCTTGTCCTCCGCCAAGAACCTTCGCAAGTCTGCACTATACACATAGCTCGCTCTAAGATCAGTTTTCTCGGTCTCAATCTCATGCAAAGCCTTAGCAGTATTTTCTTTCATAGCCCTCTCAGCGGCCAGTTCCGCCTCCAGCACCTTCACTCTTTCTTTCAGTGCTATGTTCCTGCTACGGTACATATTTCCCCGAGCCATCAAACCTGTATACATACATTGATTCTGCAAACACACAAAACAAAGAAATCAACAACGGGCACAACAAAAAATAAACTACCGAAAGCTACCAAAAAGATACATACCAGCACAGCATACTTCTGGGAAAAGCGGCACATCCGTTCCCAGCTCAATCCATTCATCTTCAACAGATCATCATCAGTCATGGAATCGACTGTGAAAGTGTTAGGACCTGACTTGAACAAAAAACCATAACCAGGTCGAACCCCAACCTCTGCGTCATTTACCTCATCTCCACTACTTGTATAATAAACAATTTCCTCAGAAGACTCACCCCCCTACTATCATCTTCACCACCTTCATCAGCAGTACCAACGGGGTCATCCACCACCCGTCTTGTAGGAACAAAATCACTTGTCTTGATAGGATCGATCCGCCTACGCTTCGAAGACCCAGCCTCATCCACAAAAGCACGTTTGGTACCCCGAGATGGGATCTCGACCGCTGCAAAATCAAGATCGGCCCCCGCTCTCTCAGCAATTTTATCAACAGGAACCTCTCCACATCCTCAACAGTAGTATCTTTCACTACCTCCGCTTCTATCACCGGGTTTTTATCAAGAGGAACTTCCTCCATTACATCAACATCTACAGCGGGTTTACTCCCAATGACAACCCCAGCATCAGCAATAACGGGCGACCCCCGCTCCACCCTTTGAATAGCAGCCCTGACATCCTGAGAACGAATATCAGAAGCATTATCTTCATCCGTGACCAAGGTGGCGGCATATTTCCTCCTCGCCACAGCACCAACACTCTCCGTTTCAGAATCAACAGTAGCACGACCCTCTCCGGCTACATCCCTTTCAGCGAGCACATCCCCCTGTCTAAACACTTCCTCTGGGCGGCTGCCACATCTTGCTCATAAGTGGCATCCTCCTTACCCTTCCCAAAATCACCACCTAACAACTCCTCAGAAAAAGATTCTGATTCGGAATCCATATCATCGGCGAACATTTCTTCTTCAGACGAAATCTCCTCAACCTCATCAGCCACATCCTCCGCAAACTCCTCATCAGACATAGCCTCTTCAAGCACAACCTCAGGGATATCACCCGCCGCAGAGGACTCAGGAACACCGCCCTCACCAGAAAGATTGAACACATCTAATACGTTCTCAACAGCAAACATCCTTGGACGGGTCCGCCTAGGCCTAAGAGGAAGTGCCCCTGGACGGGTCCGCTTAGGCCTAGGAGGAAGTACTAACATAAACTCCGCATATACCCTGGCCTCATTCACACCCAACTCCGGGTGCATAGCGAACTCCTGTTTCCGAGGATCCAACACTGCAAAAGAAAACACAGGTCAAAATAGTACAAAAAACAAAAAAGACAAACTCGATTAAAACACGATTCACACTTACAGCAATGTCTCCTCAAATCGGCAGGGTCAACAAGGTTCTTCTCCGTCCACACCTCACCAAGTGCTTTAACAAGCTTTATAAGGACGTCTATCTCGTTTGCACTTAGGCGGTTGCGGTCAACCTTATAATCGCACTCGACCTTCTTCACAAAGTTCTTTTGCCACGGAAACTCACCGCCACCAATAACTAGGAATTCCTCATGCCAACCCGCCATTCCCTTCGGAAAATTGAATGGACGATGCCCTTTCATAGCCTTACCTAGCCGGCTCTTAGGTTTAACGAACTGTAACTCGTAAAAAGGCTTCGCATGGCTGGCTTTAATATCAAACAAACAGAAGAAGGCTTTAAAAGTAGGTTGCTTACTTCTAGGGATGGCAACGGGTCGGATCGGTTCGGGTTTGGCCAAATCCAAATCCAAATCCAAAGTTTTCGGATCGGATCGGGTCTGGATCCGGGTTTGAAAATCAAAATCAAAATCCAAATCTTCGGATTTTATCGGGTTTCGGATCGGATTCGGGTTAAATAGGGTTTTTAATTCAAAATTCAAAAATTAAAATAATCACATTAAGCAAAACATAAAAGTATAAATATATTTAAAATTTAAAATATAAAAATATTTTAGTTGCATAAAAAATATAGAATATTACAAATAAAATTTATATTAGAATATATATATATATATATATATATATATATATATATATATATATATTAGAATTTTAATAAAAAAATGATTGTGATTAAATACAAATAATATCACGTTATTTAAGATATCTCAAATATATATGTGGCTGATCATTTTGTTTATTTGTTCGATATGTATCTCAAATATATAAAATGATATAATAAATAATAATTAATATTAAATGTACGTATAATAATTAATATTAAATGTACGTAAATATATCTATATATATATATATATATATATATATCGGGTTTTTATCGGGTTTCGGGTTCGGATCGAGTTTCGGGTCGGGTATCGGATCGGATTACCTAAGATCCAAATCCAGATCCAAACTCTTTCGGGTCCAAAAATAAGATCCAAATCCAGATCCAAATCCAAAAAATCGGGTTCGGGTAGACCCAAATGGATCGGATCGGGTCGGGTATCCGTCGGGTCGGATTTTTTTGCCATCCCTACTTACTTCATGCCGCACAACTGGCTATAAACCAATTGATAGCCCTGATCGAGTTCGGCGTAAATTGAGCTATTGGACAACGGAAATAAAGACGAAATAGATCCATGAAAAATTTATGAGGGGGAACACGGAACCCACTATTCAAATGACTAACCGGTATACACACAGATCCGTCGTCGAACTGGTGATACAACCTCTCTCCGGGCTCTGCACGCCTCCGAAAGTACCCATCTTCAATTCGGAACATCCTACTGACATACTCCGCCCACTCATCGGCCTTGAAAGTACTATCATGCTGAAGATGGCCAAAACCAGCGAAGGTCTCATCCATTACCGACTTTGAATACGGTGTTGGTGCTACTTTCGTTGCCCGAAACAGACTCTCACTGCTTTCAAAATATTGGTAACGGTTCCTTGCCAAAACCGCTGGAAAAGTCAACTGATTTAGGTCCGCCCACCGGCCATAAGCGGTCACCAAAGCTTTTTTCTCACCGGTAGCGGCATCAGTAAATTCGTCACCCATCTGACAACTTACGGGAAATCATAAAATACAACACAATAAACCGCTACCAGACAAGCAAGGTACATATGGTTTTTTCCAAACTATTTTGCTTTTTCTTTTTAAACACAAATACACAAAAAACGGTTCATATTCCTTTCCCCCCACAAACAAGAAAATCCTAGAATCATAAACCAAAACAACCCCTTTTTACCCATTATATACAGACATATATACATACTACATCCACGAACACATACCATAACTCACAATTTTACGAAGAACCAAACCTCGATAACACAAACAACAAAACCCACTAAACTAAATAGACTAAACAGATTAACATCCTTTGACATAGTCAGATCCGGAACAAAAGAAAACTACATGCAAACCAATAATATGAACACAAAACCCATTCACAAACATATGATACAAAAAGAAGAATGAAAAAACCAATCGAACAAAACCCAATCGGAAACAGGAATCACAAAAGAAAGAATGACAGAAAAGATAAAAGCATACCTCGAATCAGGAGGAAGGAAAAAGCTTCAATGGCAGAACTTTGCAAGAGCAATCGCACGAACACAGTAAAAACTCGAAGAAGACAAAAGAAAACAAAGAGAATAGTGGTGGAAAACAGTAAAAAGTATCAGAAATATTACACAACTCCACCTTTTAATAGCGTGAGGCGCGTGTAACAAGGGTAAAAAAACAACAGCAACACATGGACAAATGCAATTGGGCCACGTCAGCTACACAACCCACACCAACTGCCTCGAACTACCCATTTGGTAATAACTTCCCACTTTCTCTTTTTCTCTCACATCCCAAAGGTCACTTCACTCATTAATACGCACCAACACTTATCATTTTACACATTATTGGCATTAAATATTATTCTTTCATTTATTTCGATTCACATTTATTAGCAGAATTAGCATTTATTCCACCAAAAATAACGCATATCAAACAAAAACGTTTCAACTTCAAACCCGTCAAACACCATTTACCGCCACAAACTGCAATATTCATAAAACTGTTGTCCGCCAACACTTGGGGGGCACAATTTTACAAATTTTTTCTAACTCCTAAGTGTTGTCCGCCAACACTTGGGGGGCACAATTTTCCAAATTTTTTCTAACTCCTAAGTGTTGTCCGCCAACACTTGGGGGGCACATACCACAGCCTTTCTCAACGTATTTCCTGAGTAGCAAATTTTTCTCTACTCCCCCTACCCGCTAAAGCGCATAGAGGGAGTGGGGGGCAATGATAGGTACCCGCTGTAAGGCTGGCCAGCTCACCGGACACGCGCCCGCGAGTAGGTGCCCGCTAACAGCAAAGTACTTATCTTCTAAAAACACAATTCTGGAGTACTTAGCAAAGTATATCTAATTTCAAAGTATCAAGATCTCGAGTTAAATACTATTTCAACAATACAGGTCACAAAATAAAGAATATTCATAAATTGCACTTCAAGCTATCATTAGGATATTATCTCTCTTATACTAAACCACTTGCACAAAAATATCTTGCACATCCACTTGCACAAAGATATCTTGCTCCATAAGACAGGGAAACAATATAATATTCAAGGGGACACAAGGACACCCAATTGCAACAGACAAGCTCTGACTAAAGTAGCTCAGTGGCAGAATCAAGGTACGTCAGGAGAGGACACTAATCACTGTTCCAATAGTGGCTCACTGTAGCTTTAACGGCACAAATAGTGGGCAACAGTGATTGGGAAACCCAGCCTATAAATACCCCATTCTACACACAAACAAAGGGGGGATCTGAGAATACAAAAACTCTTACAATACAAAAGCTCTCTACACATTCTTCACATTCGATACATTCTTACCAGCCTGATTATTATTATTTCCGATTACTGATTCTTACACCGGAGGTGCTTGACGGCCACCACCCCCGAGCAAGCATTGTTTTGCAGACACCCAAACTCAGGTGAAACATCCCGGAACAGTGATCGGAAGCCTCTAATGAGCCGTGAGAATTATCAGTTATATATTGGTCTCGCTAATACATAATTTGGTTTATTACCTTAAAAGATTTCCCATCAAGAAAACTAACTAAATATATAAGTGTAGATAAATTAAATTAGAACTTGATTTGTTGGCAATATATTTAATTATTTCTTCAATGTTCTCAATCAGTAAATTATGGTAATCATATTTGTGATGCAACTACAAGGTTTAATCCTAGTGTTTAACATTTCTTATAAGCTACCACATTGTTGCTTGATTATTGTTGTTGTCCTTACTATTGTTTGTTTTTATATAAAACTTTGACTCTTTTTCAGGTAATTAGATAAGTTTGACTTTACGTATACAGGGGTTTCGTTTTTGAATGTAAATGCAGGGAGGTGCTGAATATCAGGACATTCAGAGATGCAAGGGACTTTGACGAGGTCGGATTGGACGAAGAGGATGACCATGGAGACTCTTTGTGCGGAGCATGTGGGGGGATCTATGTTGCAGATGAATTTTGATCTTCTGTGATGTTTGCGAGAAGTGGTTTCATGGAAGATGCATGAAGATCACTCCAGCCGGGGCTTAGCATATCAAGCAATATAAGTTCCCAGCATGTAGCAGTAAGAAGAAAGGTAGGTCCTGATATCTCACCTTCTGTGGTGGTCTGTCACCTTCACTAATTTGTTAGTCCAGTGTTGGCTCTGCTTACTGTTTTTTGCTCGGTTTACACCATATCTGTGGACCAAATATTGAGTGACATGGCATTGTGAAGCTTGTGTTTCTGCAACTTCTGAGCATATCTTCCTGAAAACATTTGTTTTCCATTTTCCAATTATATGAAAACATGTCGCTTTTTCTCTCAAAAAGAAATAAAGAAGACATGTTGCTTCCGGCAACAATCCATCTGCATCTTCTGTCAAATCCCATTCTTTGTTTTCTACGTTGTTTTTAGTCATTTTCTGCATTGCTGAGCCCCTTCAACTCATTGTTGAGCCAGGTAACTAGATAGGTTTGACTTTACATAGGCGTGATCTTGCAACCCTGAGGTTATTCATCAGGCTGTTGAGGTTGCCCTGGTTCTTTATTAGTGTTTCCTTGTGATTACTTCTGTTCTATTTTTTGTACATTTTGTAATTAATTCCGAGGTAAACTGATTCCCTTTTGAAGTACATCCCCTCTGCAAGAGCTCGTTATGACTGGTTTACCTTTTGATTTTAAATGCAGTGAGGTGCAAAATCCCAAGATAGATATTCAGAGATGCAAAAAATTTCAAAAGTCCATATTGTATACCACCTTTTTACTGACTTGTAAATATAAAAAAGGTTAAAAGATTCACATCCTAGATCTGAGATGTTGGAAAGAACAAAAACAAGCATATATACTACGAAAAAACTACAGGACAGAGTAGAAGAAACTGCCGATCAAGACTAGAATTTTGTATCCCACCTTTTTTATACAACATTGCAACCCTTCTCTGTAGTACCAGTTAACACATTAACATCCACAACACAAACATACAAGAGACAACTTAGTATAGTAAAGCGAAATCTTCTTTGAAACTACTTGGTTTTAGGCATTGCAAGTAGCAATGTCATCACAAAAAATCAAAGCTACACAGAATGGAAGGATATTGTATAGACATTCTTCCAAAATGTCATATGACTCGTACAATGGAAGATTCAACTGGAACCCGCAGGTAGAAGCTGTTGGAACATAACGAAATCCTAGATTTTGAAAGCCGCCTGGGGGCAAATACATGACTGGGGTCCAAAAACATAACGAATCTCGTTTCTGCTCTGCCAAAAATTTCCCAACAATCTGCAAATATAGATGGCTAAATTAAATATTTTATCAATTAAAACATATTATCTATCATTGTCTATTCATGTTATGCAATTATTATTCATCAAAAATTCTGACCTTCCAAAACCAAGCGACTTGAAGGTCAGATCCTTCGTAAATTTTACCATCATACTTTATCCGTTTATTGCAATTCCGGTTGGTTTCTTTTGAGACATACATATAATGTTTGCATGTCAACTGAATAACATTATGTTGCATCCACAAAACTCAAATAATCTTAATCTTGGCTCTCAAGCCTTACAATTGACATCGTTAAACACACACAGATGACAGCTTAGTCTGAATGTTATATGAATCATATATCGGCAAGTAAGTGTTTATATGGGATTAGTGCATAAGGGTCTCAAAAACCAAACTGTATATAGACATAGTTAATTCAAATAATCAAATGACATCAAAGGAACAGTGATAAGCACATTAATAAAATAACAAAAAGCATGCTCAGAACCTCGTGTCGGCATTAGTATCCGGCGATCCTCTTGAAGGGTCTCGAAGTATGCATCCATAGAAAGCATTCCTTGGAATTGTAAGAGAATCCATTCTCTAACTACCCCTGGACCTCTACCATTTTCACCAGCAAATGTGACCTGCAACGTACCGAGTGACTACTATTTGCTGCAAGTACACATTTCATGCTGTCATACCAAGGTTTTCCTAGCTATTTCCAAAATCAAAAAAAAATCATGGTCGATTTGAGGGATGATGGTCTGTAGCAATTCCAATCTAAACTCTGGATCAGCTTTGCAAATTGAACGCTCAAGTGTTGACAGGTTCTCATCTGAGCAGAACTTTTTGTTAAAAACTTCAAAAAGCATTGCCATCAAAGAGATTTCATCCGTTCTGCTTGCCAGGAACGTCCTAGTCTGCTCTTCCCTCCTTTAGACGTTCTTCGAAATCCTTTTAATTAAGAAGCATTTGGTTAAATCGGATCAGAATCTCTCGAGTCAATCTTTTTCCAAGAATGGAATCAGAATCCATTAGCAACTGATCAAGAAACCTGTCCGTCAGATTCCCAAATTGCAAGTAACTTTGCATCAATGGAACCATGTTAAACTCAACCGCTTTTAAGGCTATCCTTAAAACACAATCACTTCTCCCTTCAATGATGCTAGCTACACGATCTTCTGCACCTATGACTTGATAATCTATTGACATTCAAGTGAGCTACACGATCTTCTGCACCTACGATCTTCGGGCGTATATTTGATCAAAATTTTTAAAGCTAGTGGAGCATGAGTAATTAAAAAAATATTGTTACTTTTACTTACAGATCATTAAATTTATAATTAGATACTCTTATTCAAGAAGTAACATTCAATTGGAGGCCACCTATTATTTAGAAGTTTGATTTTAATGTGAAGTTGTCATCTGCCTTGTGCCAGGGAATGTAAAGTTTGATTTATTGTCATGAATGACTAGAATTTTATTGTCAGCATAATCTTATCACAAGTAAACGTTGGTAAAGTATCTTTATTTGGATTATCATGAAAATATGTTGCTATGCATACATGTTGACAAAGCTTCATTCCAAAAAACAGAAGCTGTCAAGTGATTAGCTCTTAAAAATTCGAGCTAACACCACCAAAATCAAAAGGAAATTCTAAGGCTAAGCTTATCTACAGAGGAAAGTCTATGTACATGATAGAATGTAAAAGCAGCAGCTATTAGACATGGATAAACCGATGGTGAAGAGGTAGATTCATCAAGCCAGAGGAGCTCTTCTCATCAAATTCGTGTATGATTCGAATGAGTGAACTGGCTTTTCTACCTGCTCGGGGAGATCCATCAGCAAATACATCATACAATGGTACCATGAGAGCTTGGTTCTTTACTAAAACTCGAACCACATCTGACCCTCCATTGATGCATAAATACAGTAACAATGAAACACAGTGCTCCTTCACGGATTTTGTAGTAGAAATAACAAAAACTTCCACAATTTGATGTAATGCCTTGGCACTTAAAATGGCCATTGCTCCATCATGATTTTCTGCTAGAGTTGCTAGAACTGCGAGGCAATCATTAATGAGATCTTCTCTTTGAAGAGATCTCACTAGATTAAGCAGTAAAGGAACAACCCCGGCTGACAGTACCCTCCAATGGTTGTCGGGGTACATGAGGAGACCTAAGATCGTCACTAGTGCATTCTTTTTTGCACGAAAAGTTCCCTCGACTAGCAATTCCATTAGAACTGGGATAGTCCATGGAATTTCGCCAATCAGAATGCGATATTCCTCCACAGAAGAAATGTAAAACAGTGTACCAGCAGCATGCTGTCGAGCTTCCATCGTTAGCCCATTCTTTATAACTTCTAGAACCAATTCCAAGCCTCCGTTCTCCACCAGTATCCTCTTTGTCTCAGAATACTTTGAAAGATTCAATAAGGCTGCACTAGCATCTTCTTGCTTTACTGAATCTTTTGAACAAAGAAGATTCAACAGATTCGGGATCACACCACACTACTAAAAAAACAGGATTAGACATCGCACTTTAGACATCGGTTACAAATTCCCCCGATGTTAAAAACCTTTATTACATCGATAATTTTAAAAACGATGTCTTTTATAAATTATACATCAGTTTTATTTAAAAGCGATGTCTAAAACTTAGGGTAAAAAATTCTAACAAAGACTCAGACATCAGTTTTCTTTTATAGGGATGTCTAAAAGTTGAAGACATCAGTTTGATGTCACCTTTTAAAGCGATGTCTAAAAACTCTTTTTAAAAAAGTCTAACAACTCGACCTCCCCTATCTTTTTCCCACCTTAGAAAATTTCTAGAATTACTTTCCCCCCTTAACAAATTTTTCCCCCTTAAACTAAATTTGCCCTCCCGCCCATGTTCAAATCCCATCCAGCTATTCCCTTAAACAATAAAATTTTAAAACAAAATTCATAAGAAACACATTAAACAAAAAAAATAACTTCAGTGGAGTTTATTTCTGCCAAACCAAAATCAATTAAGCTCTCTCCCTTTCTTCCCCCTTGTCAAGGTAACCCTAAATTTGAGGTGCAATCCTTGTACGTGATTCAATTTTATGCAATTTGTGTCCTAGATAATTACATCTAATGTTGCTGTTTATCTTCAAAGTCTGGAATTTGATACACATCTCAATAATGACTTCAGTGGAATGCTTTATTAATAATTTTGCATTTAATTCTTTATTATTAAGTAACTCATAAGAATAAAAAAACTAAACTTCTACTTTGAGCATGTTGCCCTGTATTGATGTTGAAATAATAAAGAACAGCAAATTAAGTGGAGGCTAGGATTTAGTCTTATAGCCTTATATTGTGAGGATTTTTTATTCTTTGCTCAGTATATGCTGAAGCTGCCTAATCTGATTTGGCTTAGGATTTGTGTTGCAGGTAGTACTTTTTTTTTTTTTTGCTAAATTGGTAGTACTTTCTCCATACCTTTGTTCCAAACAGGTTATCACTCTTATATTTGTTTGAAATTTACTATCTCAGTAGTCTGATTAACATTAGGTTCATTACGTAGGTTGCTGAGTTCTCCAGCTTGTCCAGTTCTTGAAGCACTTGGCAAGAAGCTCTCATTTGAGATTGCAGTTGGCTTAAATGGCCGTGTTTGGATATATTACTATTATGGTACTTCAGTTTTTAGATTTCAGTTAAGTTTTGTCTAACTTGAGCATAATTTCGCTCCTTAAATAATGTCTGTAAATTCTCTCTTGCTTCAGGTGAATGCTGCATCTCCATTAACTGTTATCCTCGTCTATAACGTAATCATGAATTCTGAGACTTTGACAGGTGTGCAGCAAAAACTTATGGTAGACAAATTGCTCCAGAAAACACAATAGGAACTAGCAGCATTCATGTCTTAGTTATATTTTCATTTTACAAATTGCTAAATCCCTGTTGTTCTATATTCTCTTTATTGAAATTATTTGTTTCTCTTCTGCATAATCAAATATTTGGGTTCTTATGCCATCTTTCTCTGACTAAATTTAGCAGGTCCACAAGGAATTGCTCTTTAACAATTAGTTAAAAGGTTTGTTTGGTTTGTGATGTGGGAAGTTGTTGTCACTTGATTCACTTCTCTCTCTACTATATGGATTTTTTGTTTTGGTAGCTTTTGAATATAAAGAGATTATTGTATGCAAATCTGGTCCTCTTCTAAGGTGTACATAGATAAATGGGTTGTGTTGATGTCCATGCACTATCCTTCTTTTGGAACCAATTACTGTGTATATATATTCATCTAAAGCTATTTCTATTTTTCTTTGTATAATTTCAGGTATAGCTTAAGCTACATTACTTTCTACATATGGCTGTTGCGTATATGTTACAAAGATGGTGTGTATTCTGGTTCGACATGTAAGCAGGGAGAGCTTGAGGCTGTGGTCATTGGCACCGGGGTTCACACAACTTTAGAAAGCAAAAATTGTTCAATTTAAACTTGGATTCTTGTTGTAATGAATTTTGTATTTGGTAATGAATAGTTGAGAAATGTCATCCAAGTTCCGTTTATTTACTTGTTTTTGTTGTTTTGGTTCTACCTGTTGAATATAGGAGGAATAATACAGGCAATCAAGCAAAATTAACAACACATATAAGTGAAAATCGATGTAAAAAAACAGAAATAACATCATATTAAAACTTTTAATCGATGTGAAAAATTAGATCTTTCTAACATTCAATAAAAATAACTAATGTTTAAATGTACCAAAGACATCAGTGTGAATTCACAAATTCGATGCCAAATTCAGGTTTATACATCACCTGATAACAAGTTAACCGATGTCAATAGAGCTCTATTACATCGATTGTTTCAAGAAAACCGATGTTAATGTAAAATTCAACAACAGGTATTGATTATAAACCGATGTGAAAATATGTATTAGACATCGGTGAAAAACCGATGTCTAAACTTCAGACTTTTAACATCACACGCGAAGACATCGGTTAGTTTTCAAAAAAGACATCGGTTTTTACCCGATGTCTATTGCCATATTTCTAGTAGTGCCAGCCTCAACCAAACAAGATCTATTAAAACTGCTTGATTTGGTGAGCAAGCGGATCTCATAGGCAGCTTTCTTCTGCTCTTCATTAGTCCCGCTCATAAGCTTGCCATTGATAAAAATAGCAACCATTTTTATTGCCCCTTCAGCTACAACACTTCCAGCAACATCTGTCTTTCTTTTATGATGACTTTGCCTCCCCGTTTCTCCCATTGCAACGCCTCCTTTCAGACAATACTGTCTGATAAGATGCTTCATAGCGAGATTAGAAACTAAATCTCTAGAGATTAGCTTCTTACCAGTCTTGGGACATGTGGAATTCCCAGCTTTAAACCATTTTAAAATCGATGATCGATCATAAGTATGACCTGTGGCTATAGTCACCGGATCAAGCATAACCTCTAAAGAAATCGGACATTGAAAATCATCCGATTTCAGTCTACAAATCACTTTGCTATCACAGGCAGCAGTAATTTCAGATTCATTCATCGGTGTTGGATTCCCAACAGACACGAAATGAACACATCGAAAATAAGTCATAAGCCCCATCAAACTACTGAGAAGTTCTAAATCTTTCTTCTCAGTACTCAAACTCTCCAACAAAATCTCAGATTCCAAAATCTTCATTTCTTGATCACACTGGCTCCACTTCTCGATTCCCAAATACTCAAGAACACATCTCAAATCACTTGTTTTCGGAGCAACTCCAACCTCAAAACATCTCAAAATCGACAAGACCTTATTGAAACTTCTCTTATCATCCTCCTCAACTCCAACATTTGCTCCCAATGCTTGCCTCTTAACCAAACCAACCAGCTCCTTAACTTCATCTGAAACATCGATTCTTTTCATGTCTAGCACATCTAAAGCCACACCAACCGCTCTCACCAACATTCTAAACTGATCCGAAACAAACTCACACTTCATCAACATCCAAACCTTAGCATCCTCATTACCACAATCCTTCAACAAGAACTCAAATTTTTGAAAAAACAAAATGAAGCTCCGAGAAGCTCAAAACAAATGTATCCGAAAATCTCGAAGAACCATCTTTAATTTCGACGAAAAACATGAGAAGATTACTAATGAGTCTAGTAACTTCTTTAGCATTTCGTTTGTTACTAAAAATGGTACCCGAATTGTAGTTGCATTTTATTGCTTGTGCAAGATTTATCAAAGAAGACAAAAGTGTCTCCGGATTAACCGACTCACAAGGTCGAATCGCCGGAGTTTTTAACATCCGACGTCGGAAGTATTCAACATGAATACGAAAAACATGTATTTTTACGAAGAAGAAAGGAAAGATTTCTATTTTTTTTTGTGCTAGCCTTTTTTGAAATGGTCTGGTGAACTTGTGGTATGTGTGAGATTATAGATTTTCAGGTACGAGGGTAGATGAATATATAGTACTACTACTACATACGAGTGAGAATCTAGGAGTTAGATCTGTAAGAAGATAGATCGGACGGCTAATAAGTGAAGAAAGTGGAGAGATATGGGGAGATGAAAAAGGCGGCTTCATGGGAAGCTACATGTAACGAATGGTAACGTGACACGTAATAGCGTTGAAAAAGGGAAGGCCACGTGGGTACGTGAATTGTCGTAGCCGACATGCAGACGTGAATTTACGGGAATTAAAAAAAAATTGCTTTATTTAATTTATTTTAGGACAATATTAAAGCAATTATTTATTTTTGTAGCTGACTGTTTTTGGAAAATTGTTGGGTGCAGAGTGTTTATGAAGGTTATGAATTTGAAATTTTTTGAAAAATGATGAAAAAATGTATGGTGCTTATGAATTTGACCAATAATTTTTTATTTTTTCGGTTCATTATAGGTCGATCAATTATAAATATGTGGTCAACAGTGTTATTAGATCATGAAACAGGGAATTTAGTTTAAGTGCCTGTTTGCCTTAACTTATTATAAAGGCTTATTGACTTATTTTCGGGTAAAAATTTTATGTTTTGATAATTTTTTTTTATACAAGTATTTAATGTATGTTTGGGATTCAATAAGTTGTAAAAATAAGTTGGAAAGTTAGAAATCTTAACTTGCAACTTAAAATAAGTCGACTTATTCTGGAAAATAAGTTCCCCAAACACCCCTAAATATCTAGATAGTGCTTTAAAATTGTACATTTTAAATATTATAAATTTCATTCTGCTTCAATGTCGATTCTGCTAATATTTAGATTGGATTATTAAAACATAAATGTAATGTTTTAAAATGAATACTTCAGTATTATGTTATTTTTAAATGTAGAATTGAATAAATCTACAGTTGATTTAAAATTTCAACTTTTTAATAAAGATTTTAAATTTTAATCTAGTATCAATAATCAATATTTAGTGTAATATCAAAACGTGCAATACAAGAATAGCACATTACATATTAAGAAAGTGTTGGTTTAAATAAAAATATATATATATATATATATATATATATATATATATTTCAAATTAAATTTTGTGTAAAAAATATAATAAAGTTCAAGTAGCCCCAAAATATATACATGATTTATTTATTCCAAAAAAAATTGAGGACTAATTGCAACTTTTTGAATTATATTCTATCGCAGTCACACGTCGAACCCCTGAAGGAGGCCAGTGACTCAACTACTGCACCAACATGTTGTTGACAAAAAAGAAAAAAAAAATAAAATTTTGGAATGATGTGTGTAAAATCATTTATACTGTGAATTCATTCTTGCCACATCATTTGCAACAATTTTTGGAATTTTTTTTTGAATTTTAGCACTGCTCTTATATTTAAAGCTATGGGAAATTCGGAGACCTTCATCCGAATAACTTGCACTTTAAATTTAGTTGACGTACGTGTTTAATTATGTAATTCTATAGAAGCTTTATATTTATGCGATATTCGGGGTGTTTGTGAAATTTTTTTTCCAAAATAAGTCAACTTATTTTAAGATAAAGTTAGAGTTTCTTAACTTTTTTCTAAAAAAAATTAATTTTTCTTGCAACTTATAGAATCTCAAACATACATTCAATATATTTGTATAAATTTTTTTATCAAAATATGAAATTTTTACCCAAAAATAAATCCATAAAAATCTAAAAAAAAGTTTAGCCAAACATGCTCATTATTATATAAAGTGTGCATTGGCCATCTAATCATCTTTGTGCATATTTTTTGAATCTGGGTAAATGTTTAATTCGGATATATTCATGGCGCACGTTCAACAATCCTCCAAATGAGTGGGGTGAATTTTCATGTATTTCACCCTTCCATCTCCGGCCTTTTACAAATTAGAAATTACACATTTGTGTGTTCGAAAAGATAATTATGGAGGACAGATTGAATTCGTTTGAATCAATCTATTTTTAACGAGTGCACACCAGTATTACAAAAATCGGGTATCAGACAAGAGAAATTGGACAAGATCGGCAAGAGAAACTTCTAAGGATTAATCGCTAAATTGGAGATTAATTGGAATAAAAATCGGATGTATTTTAATATTTTATAATATTATTTAATATACTATTACGATTCTAATAGTTATTTATTAAGTAATATGTATTTATCATATTATAAAATATATAATATATTATATAAGAGTAAATTGCAGTAATACGGCTCATACTATTTTAAATTTCCACATTGTTGGCCGATTTTTGAAAGTCATCAATGTGATGGCTAGATAAATATTTTTTTTGCATTTTATGGACTCCGCCTCAACTCCGTTAAAAGGAAGCTAACGGTGTTAGGTTTTTCACTCCTTGCAATCAAAACACTGCATGCCCTTTTCACTGTATCTGGATTTACCCCTGCTATTGGTAGATCCTCTCACAGCACCCCTTCCTCTATTATTTTGACTACGCAAAGCTGAAACTGTCATTCCGTCCTTGTCACCATCCTGGTTCTTCCTTCCAGCATTTGACAAAAGTGTTGACTGAACCTCCTCCATTTTTAACGTGTCCTTTCCGTATAAAATGGTTGTGACCAGATGATCGAATGACTCCGGAAGCGAAGTAAGAAGAATAAGGGCCTTATCTTCTTCCTCCAATTTTACATCAACCTTTTCAAGTTGATCAACAATACCATTAAACACATTCATGTGCTCAATAACATTGCCTTGAGCTGCCATCTTCAGCTTGTATAACTCGCGCTTCAGATTTAACTTTGTAGTCAAGTTCTTACCGAGATACAATGTCTCCAACTTTGACCATAATTCCTTCAGCGTGCTTTCGTCAACAACATTATTGATAATGTTATCAGCAATGCATGGTACTCATGCATTGCGACTCAGCATCCTCCCAATCTTCATCGCTCATCTTTGTTGGCTTTCCCTCCTTCCCCTTCAAAGCCCTTGCTAACTTCTGTTGGGTTAGGATATCCTTTACCCTTTTCTGCCAAAGAGTAAAACTTCCTTTACCATCATATGGGGTCACCTTGAATCCTCCAATACTTGCCATGATCTCCGTTTGCACACACAAACCAATCCAAGCAACTAAATCAATTGCCAGGTAAGTGTAAGAAACAATGGGAGCACTTCCGTCAAAACGTCGCCTTATTAGACAACCACTTTTCTTAACGACTTTCCTTCGGCACCAATAATTTAGACACAACTAGCTCTGATACCAACTGTTAGGAATCTGCCCGATTCCCGGCGAATGCGGAAGCGATTTGGTAAATATGTGTGCTTAGATCCCACAAATATACGTGATAGTAATGAAGCAACAAACCAACAATACAGTAAAAGAGACAAGAGATTTAACGTGGTTCGGCCCAGCCTACATCCACAAGAGCAACAACTTCACACTAGATAAAAGAGATTACAATATCCGGGTATCCGGCCCCTGAATTTTATACACAAATTCAGTCCTACAATACCTATTATGTATATCCCCAACTCACTGAAGTGTTCATCTCAAAACCTCCCCTATCACTGTTTCTCGACAACCTTTCCTTCTCTCCCTCTCTCAACCCGGACAGTGCCACACAACCTGATAGAAAGACCCCTGCAGCGGGACCACCTCTGATGGCTGCAGTTAGACCCAAGTACCCTAAGGAATAGTTTAGGCACGAGGACCTTCTATCTCGACACTTCCTGAAAGCGGGCTAAACCGGCTCTCCTACTAGACGGACTATCTAGCAGCTATATAGAGAGAGAAGAGAGAATATTGATGTAATAACTAATGAAGGGGGAGGGGGTATTTATAGGTGAAAGGGGGGGTTGGTGAGGAAAAAGGTGGGTAGGGGGTTGGTGGAAGTTTGAAAATAATGAAACTAGGTCGGTGCCTAACAAAACTCAAACCACATCTGCCCCACCATTGATGCACAAATACAGCAACAATGAAACAAAGTGCTCCTTCACGGATTTTGTAGTAGAAATACCAAAAACTTCCACAATTTGATGTAATGCCTTGGCACTTAAAATGGCCATTGCTCCATCATGATTTTCTGCTAGAGTTGCTAGAACTGCGAGACAATCAATAATGAGATCGTCTCTTTGAAGTGATCTCAATAGATTAAGCAGTAAAGGAACAACCCCGGCTGACAGTACCCTCCAATGGTTGTCAGGGTACATAAGGAGACCTAAGATCGTCACTAGTGCATTCTTTTTGCTGGAAAAGTTTGCATAGATATGTTTTGTCTTGTGAATGTGTGAGTTTTTCTGTACATTGCCTCAAGCATCGGAACCAATTCTAGGAGCCAAAGTAATCAATAATCACATAATTGACTAGCAGCAAAGCTTCCTGAGTATGTATTCCCACATAAATTTGTTTTGTTATATATTGGTCTCGCTAATACATAAGTTGGTTTATTACCTTAAAAGATGTCCCATCAAGAAAACTAACTAAATATATAAGTGTAGATAAATTAAATTAGAACTTGATTTGTTGGCAATATATTTAAATATTTCTTCAATGTTCTCAATAGGGCTGTTCACGAATAGAGCCGTTCGTGAACAGCTCGAGCTCGGCTCAATAAAATCTTGGTTCGGCTCGAGCTCGTTTCGGCTTGAGCTCGTTTCGGCTCGGCTCGATAAGAGCTCGTTTCATCTTGGTTCGAGCTCGGCTCGGCTCGAGCTCGGCTCGTCGGCTCATTAAAGCTCGACAAAAATCAAAAATTTTACTTTTTATTTTTTTATCTCCAACCAGATTAATTTTTTATTTTTTGAAAATTTGGGAATATCACTAAATTAGATATATCTTGACATCTGCATGGTTGGGTCATCGAGAAATATTTTATAAAAAATAGAAACAACAATCCGTGACAAAGCACTAGTTACTAATACAAGTTAGAATAGTAGTGATCTACTAAGATCTCCAACCAAATTAATTTTTTATTTTTTGAAAATTTGGGAATATCACTAAATTAGATATATCTTGACATCCGTATGGTTGGGTCGTCGAGAAATATTTTTTAAAAAATAGAAACAACAATCCGTGACAAAGCACTAGTTACTAGTACTAGTTTGAATAGTAGTGATCTACTAAGATCTCCAACCAAATTAATTTTTTGTTTTTTGAAAATTTGGGAATATCACTAAATTATATATATCTTAACATCCGTACGGTTGGATCGTCAAGAAATTAGATATTCCAAGATTTTCAAAAAATAAAAAATTATTTTGGTTGGAGATCTTAATAGAACACTACTATATTGTCTAGTACTCGTAACCAGGGTTCTAAAAATCGGTAACTCGGTCCGAGTACTCGGCCGAGTACTCGTTTTGGACCCCTAAACCGATCCGAGTAGTGACTAATCGGACCAAAAACCGGTTTTTGCTATAACTCGGTCAAGACTCGGATTGACTCCGAGTAATCGGGGTCAAACTCGGGTTTGACTAATTTTTTTTTTTTTGCTAAGTATTAAAATATAATTTTTATTGCTCAACTTATAGACTATAGTTATAATCTAGATTCGGCCCAATTAAAAGTCCTCTCTCTCAAAGATTCTATGCATACACTTATATTACGTTTTAATATTATTAATAATATATTATTAATAATATTAATATTATTACTTGGACACATGTACACTAAAATTAGAATATGCAAAAATTTCAGAATTGTAGTATATTTCTAAAAAAAGCTCTAACTATTATTAGTAATATTAATATTATTACTTTTTAGCAGGGCTGTAATAATATTATTAATAATATTAATATTATTGTTAAGTTTTAAGTTTAACACATGTACACTAAAATTAGAATAAATACATATAAATTATGAGAAAAAAAAAGTTAAAAAACAATATCCGATTAGTAGTCCGAGTACTCATTCCGAGTACTCGCCGAGTTTTCGATTACTCATTTTTCTGGACCAAAACCGAGTTGGTCCGATTTCCGATTTTTACAACCTTGCTCGTAACTAGTGCTTCGTCCCAGATTATTGTTTCTATATTTTTATAATATTTCTCGACGATCCAACCGTACGAATGTCAAGATATATCTAATTAAATGATATTCCCAAATTTTCAAAAAATAAAAAATTAATTTGGTTATTGATCTTAATAGAACACTACTATGTTGTCTAGTACTCGTAACTAGTGTTTCGTCCTAGATTATTGTTTTTATATTTTTAAAAATATTTCTCGACGATCCAACCGTACGGATGTCAAGATATATCTAATTAAATGATATTCCCAAATTTTCAAAAAATAAAAAATTAATTTGGTTGGAGATCTTAATAGAACAATACTATATTGTCTAGTACTCGTAACTAGTGTTTCGTCCCAGATTATTGTTTCTATATTTTTAAAAAAAATTCTCGACGATCCAACCGTACGGATGTCAAGATATATCTAATTAAATGATATTTCAAAATTTTCAAAAAATAAAAAATTAATTAGATATTTCCAAATTAATTTGTTTGCTGAAATCTTCTATGTATTTTTTTCTATCAATATATAAAATATATATAATAAAAATAGTAATCATTAGTCCTAGTTTTTATGTAATTATTATGAATCATTAGTAATCATTAGCTTCTTTCTTTTCTTTTTTATATGTACATTATTATTTTCTTCACGGTTAACTTAGTTCCTTTAATTATTGTAATTAGGGCTGAGCAAAACCGAACCGAAACCGAAAAACCGAACCGAACTCGGTTCGGTTCTAATTTTTTGAAAATTCAGTTTATTCGGTCCGGACCGAATAGACCAAAATAAAAATCGGTTCGGTTCGGTTCTTTGAAAAATATTTCGGTCCGGACCGAATATTCCGAATAATATATACTTTAATTTTTATATTTATGTTATATACATTTTATATATATCTTATAAAATATAATTATATTATCTAATTTATAAATTCTAATTATATCTATGTTGGTGAAATAGTGGTGATTAATTGATTATTATTTTTGTGATAAATCATGATTTTTTAGCTTTATTTATAATATAGGTTTTTTTTCAAAAAAAAAATTCGGTTTTTTCGGTCCGGACCGAACCGAACCGAATTATTTCGGTTCGGTCCGGTTCGGTCCATGATTAAACTTTGGTCCGGTTCGGTCCAGAAAAAAAATGACATTTCGGTTTTCGGTTTATTCGGTTCGGTCCGGTTCTGGACCGAACCGACCGAATGCTCAGCCCTAATTGTAGTCATTACCAACCATAATTATTATATTCATTGCCATGTTAATTAGTTGATCACTGCACAATTATTATTTTTTGTCTTGATAGATCTGTTTCTTCATAAATCAAAGTAGTTCATTATGTCCGGTAAAATTATTTTAATTTTATTAAAAATAATTGTTTTAATTTTATTTTAAATAATTGTTAATTAGTTAAAATAAAATATCACCTCGAAATCTTTGGTCTAATTCGCCTAAATTAGAAATTAAGGAAACGCGAAAAATATATAGTCTCTCTAGATCGATATCTCAAAATTAAAACGATGAAATTGTGCACGTGTAATTTAAATGTTTATTAAGATCTCCAAGCAAATTAATTGTTCGCAAATAGCTCGAGCTCGGATCGAACTCAGCCCGGCTCGAGGCTGTTCGTGAACAACTCGAGTTCGCCTCGGTTCGGTCAAAGCTCAGCTCAGTTCGTTAAGAAATCAGCTCGGTTCGTTAAGATCAAAGCTCGGCTCGGTTCGTTAAGGTCAAAGCTCGGCTCGTTTCGGTCAAAGCTCGACTCGACTCGGTTCGTGAACATCCCTAGTTCTCAATCAGTAAATTATGGTAATCATATTTGTGATGGTAGGAACATTTGTTCGCTCTGATAAATGATCTTCCAAGACCCAAGTTGTCTTTGCCCTCTGGGACTGCCAAGAAAAAAAATCAAAAAAAAAGTCAGCAGTGTCAAACCAGAACACCTAACCAAGTCAAACATAAGAGGGGGTATATCTGTTACTTTGTATATAATGTTTATTTAATACTTCCACCAACATGCAACTACAAGGTTTAATCCTAGTGTTTAACATTTCTTATAAGCTACCACATTGTTGCTTGGTTATTGTTGTTGTCCTTTCTATTGTTTGTTTTTATATAAAACTTTGACTCTTTTTCGGGTAATTAGATAAGTTTGACTTTACGTATACAGGGGGTTTCGTTTTTGAATGTAAATGCAGGGAGGTGCTGAATATCATGACATTTAGAGATGCAAGGGACTTTGACGAGGTCGGATTGGACGAAGAGGATGACCATGGAGACTCTTTGTGCGGAGCATGTGGGGGGATCTATGTTGCAGATGAATTTTGATCTTCTGTGATGTTTGCGAGAAGTGGTTTCATGGAAGATGCATGAAGATCACTCCAGCCGGGGCTTAGCATATCAAGTAGGGCTGTCAAACGGATATTTCGGATACGGATCTGCCTATATCCGAATCCGAAATCACTATTCGAATCCATATCCGAATCCGACGGATATTATCAAGCAATATAAGTTCCCAGCATGTAGCAGTAAGAAGAAAGGTAGGTCCTGATATCTCACCTTCTGTGGTTGTCTGTCACCTTCACTAATTTTGTTATAACGGAAGCAAGAAAGATGATAAACGTAAGGAGAAAATATATATGCAGAAGAGAAATAATTATATTGATCTTGAGGATGATTACAGATTTTTTCAGATGATTTAGAATCCTTACATGCATATCTATTTATAGACAAAATATAAGGGGTTAGGTGTGGTAGGTGAGTCAAATCCGGCGGCTACAGTGGCGCCGCCGGCCACAGTCAAGTCCGGCGGCTATTCAAGGCATTCCAACAAATCTCCACCTTGACTTGAATCCTCTCACAAAAAACAGATAACAGATGTACCAGATGCATCATAATAATGCCAGATGTACCAGATAAAACTCTTCTGCCTCGACTTGAATCCTCTCACAAATAACAGATAACAGATGTACCAGACGCATCATAATAATTCCAGATGTACCAGATAAAACTCTTCTGCCTCAGATTTTGCCCACAAAAGGGCAGTCAACAACTCCGAACATTTAGCAAGTCCAAACAATGTTGAAACTTGCTATGTGGAACCGGCTTGGTAAGCATATCAGCTGGGTTATCAGCAGTACCCACTTTTCTCACCTTAATTCTCGTCTCACTTCTTAGAAAATGATATCTTACATCTATGTGCTTAGTCCGCTCATGATGGACTTGATCCTTGGCTAAACAGATTGCAATGAGACTGTCACAAAATACTGTAGCCTGATCATGATGTAGACCTAGATCACTGATCAATCCTTTCAACCAGATTCCTTCTTTTGCAGCTTCCGTCAATGCCATGTACTCTGCTTCTGTAGTAGACAAAGTCACTGTAGGTTGCAGAGTAGCTTTCCAACTGACAATCGAACCACCCAGAGTGAAAGCATAACCAGTCATAGACCTTCTACTGTCAACATCTCCAGCATAATCAGAGTCTGAAAACCCTGTCACCAAACACTCAGTATCACTTCCATAAACGAGACCAACATCAAACGTACCTTTTAAGTACCGAAAAACCCTCTTCACAGCTTGCTCTTTGCCTGACCACCCATGAACCTACTAACAACACTGACAGACTGTGCAAGATCGAGCCTAGTGCAGACCATTGCATACATCAAGCTTCCTACTGCACTAGTATAGGGAACTCGAGACATGTACTCTTTTTCTTCAGTAGACTTAGGTGCAAAAGCGACAGACAGATGTGCATTTGCAGCACTAGGAGTATCTATGGGCTTTGCTGTAGACATGCCAAACCTTGACAAAATCTTCTGAATGTATCCCTTCTGTGACAAGAAGAGCTTTCTTTTGCTTCTATCCCTATAAATCTCCATTCCCAGAATTTTCCGAGCCGCACCCAAATCTTTCATTTCAAACTCAGCACTGAGGAGACCTTTCAACTTCTGAATATCAGACTTGTTCTCTGCAGCTATCAACATATCATCTACATACAGGACCAGATAAATGAAAGAACTATTTGCTGTCTTACTGTGATAAACACAACAATCATACGGACTGCTGGTGTAGCCAATACCTATCATATAGCTATCAAATTTCTTGTACCACTGCCTCGGAGACTGCTTTAGCCCATACAAGGACTTCAATAACTTGCAAACATAATCTTCTTTTCCAGGAACCTGAAAACCGTCTGGCTATAACTTGCAAACATAATCTTCTTTTCCAGGAACCTGAAAACCGTCTGGCTGAGTCATGTATATCTCCTCCTCCAGCTCTCCATGCAGAAAAGATATCTTCACGTCGAGTTGTTCAAGCTCCAAATTCTGATGTGCAACTATTGCTAGTAGCACCCGGATGGAAGTATGTCTGACCACTGGTGAAAAAATCTCATTGTAATCTACTCCCTCTTTCTGAGTGAACCCTCGAGCTACTAATCGAGCTTTATATTTGATACCCTCAACCGATGTTTCTCCTTCCTTCTTCTTGTAGACCCATTTACAAGTAACAATCTTTCTGTCTCAAGGCCGCTTGACTAATTCCCAAGTCTTATTCTTCTGAAGTGACTCCATTCATCTCCCAATGCAGCAAACCATTTTGTAGATTCAGTACATGTCACCGTTTCTTTGTAAGTGGATGGCTCATCAGAGCTAGGATCCACTTCTTCATCTACCTGTAGTGCATATGCCACCCTATCTTCAAAACCGTATTTATTTGGAGGCACTCCATACTTAGCTCTCCTCGATCTATCAAGAGCTAAACTATGCTGATTTACTACTGATACTGATGATTCTGATTCTGACTGTGGTTGTTGAACTTCTTGTTGTGGTTCACTCTCATCTTGAGTGACTTCCTGCTCCACCTGTTTCTCAACACCACCACTTTCTGAACCAATCGTAGACTTCACAGTAGGGTTAAACATAGAATTTTCATCAAAGACTACATTTCTACTTAGTATAACCCTATTTTCAGATGGAGGCCAGATTCTATAACCGTTAACCCCATCCCCATAGCCAACAAAAACTCCCTTTTTAGCTCGTGACTCCAGTTTACCCTCATTTACATGATAATAAACAGTACAACCAAAAACTCTTAAATTGGAGTAATCAGCAGGATTACCAGACCATTTCTCAATAGGAGTTTTGAGATGGATACCTGTGTGAGGTCCACGATTAATCAAATAACACGCTGTACTAACCGCCTCTACCCAGAAGCTTCTAGTTAGTCCAGCATTAGAAAGCATACACCTAGCTCTCTCCAAAAGTGTCTGATTCATACGCTCTGCTACAACATTCTGCTGTGGTGTATCCCTAACTGTATGATGCCTAGCAATCCCCTCATTCTTGCAGACATCTGCAAACTCGGACGAACAAAATTCGCAGCCTCTTAATCTTCTTCCCTGTTTGATTCTCCACTAGCGTCTTCCACTGCTTGAAAGTCTTAAAGGTTTCACTTTTGTGCTTTATGATGAACAACCAAGTCATTCTTGAGAAATCATCGATCATTGACAAAAAATATCTGTGACCCCCTAAAGACTCCACCCGGGAAAGGCCCCAACAATCAGAATGGATGTAATCAAGTGTGCCTTTTGTTCTGTGGATTTCTTTAGGAAACTTGCTGTAATGTAGCTTTCCAAAAACACAATGTTCAAAAAACTCGAGACCTGTGACCTTATGACCACAAAGAAGATCAGCTTTTGAGAGAATCTGCATCCCCCTTTCACTCATGTGACCAAGCCTCATGTGCCACAACCTGGTCATATTTTCCTTTTCAATTTTCGAAGATGCAACAGCAACAGAACCTGTTAACGTAGAACCTTGAAGAAGATACAAGGTACCACGTTTAACACCTTTCAGAACCACATCAGAACCCTTGCAGACATGTAAAACTCCACCTTCACCTTTAAAACTGAAACCCTTGCTGTCTAACATACTCAAAGATATCAGATTCTTTGTCATAAGTGGAACATGCCTAACATCATTCAATGTGCAGAATTTACCATCATGTGTCCGAATTTTAATCGAGCCTATTCCAACCGTCTCACAAGCAAAACTGTTAGCCATAGAAATCTTGCCACCGTCTACTCGCTCGTAGGTTGTAAACCATTCCCTGCGCGGACATATATGATAAGATGCTCCAGAATCAAGAATCCACACATCAGAGTGATATGTGTCCTTGAAAGCAAATAGAACGATATCTTCTTCGGAATTAGCATCAGCTACAGCAGCAGTTCCTGCAGCAGCATCATGTTGCTTCTTTTTCTTGGGACAGTCGGATTTCCAATGCCCCTTCTCTTTACAGTAATTGCAGACATCATTATCTCTCGAACCCTTAGAAGCTGGTTTCTTGGATTTATACTTCCCCGACTTTCCATGTCCGGTACTCCCGCTAGCTACCAACCCAGTAGCATGATTATCTACACCTATACCAGCCGCCTTATAGCGCAGCTCTCTAGAATGAAGAGCAGATCGAACCTCCTCTAGAGAAATAGTATCTTTACTAACAATAAACGATTGCACACAGTTCTCATACGATAATGGTAAAGAAACTAACAGAATCAAAGCAGCATCCTCATCTTCAACTTTAACATCAATATTACGCAATTCTAATAAAATTGTGTTTAATTGATCTAAGTGATCTCGAAGAGGCATACCTTCCTGCATTCGCAGACTGAACAGACATTGCTTCAGAAGCAACTTATTTGTTAAAGACTTTGTCATGTAGAGACTTTCAAGCTTTAACCATAAACCAGATGCGGTATCCTCCTCCGCAATTTCAGTAATAATATCATCTACAAGGCACAACAGAATTTTTGAGTGTGCCTTTTCTTCGAGATTGGTCATCTCAGCGCTTCTAGAAGCAGCCACTTTTGTGTTCAATGGCGCCCAGAGCCCCTGTTGCTTTAACAAGGCACGCATCTTGATTTGCCACAGACTGAAACTATTTCTCCCAGTAAATTTGTCGACCTTAACGTTAATACCACCAGACATCTTTCTCCCAGAACCGTATACGTGAACAGTACCGTATGAACAGTACCGTATGAACAGTTACGTATGAATATTGCCATATGAATAGCATCGTTTGAATAGTACCGTATGAACAGTCCCGTATGAACAGTGTCGTCTTCTCCGGCGATGAACACTAACTCCGCCTGAACAGTGTCATCTTCTCCGTCGAGCTTGAAAAAAATTCCGGCGAAAATTTTCGCAAAAAACACAGCAGCTTCAACCAAAAGCTCTGATACCAATTTGTTATAACGGAAGCAAGAAAGATGATAAATGTTAGGAGAAAATATATATGCAGAAGAGAAATAATTATATTGATCTTGAGGATGATTACAGATTTTTTCAGATGATTTACAATCCTTACATGCATATCTGATTTTAGACAAAATATAAGGGGTTAGGTGTGGTAGGTAAGTCAAATCCGGCGGCTACAATGGCGCCGCCGGTGGCGGCCGGTGGCGGCACAGTCAACAGTCAAGTCCGGCGGCTATTCAAGGCATTCCAACAAATTTGTTAGTCCAGTGTTGGCTCTGCTTACTATTTTTTGCTCGGTTTACACCATATCTGTGGACCAAATATTGAGTGACATGGCATTGTGAAGCTTGTGTTTCTGCAACTTCTGAGCATATCTTCCTGAAAACATTTGTTTTCCAATTATATGAAAACATGTCGTTTTTTCTCTCAAAAAGAAATAAAGAAGACATGATGCTTCCGGCAACAATCCATCTGCATCTTCTATCAAATCCCATTCTTTGTTTTCTGCGTAGTTTTTAGTCATTTTCTGCATTGTTGAGCCCCTTCAACTCATTGTTGAGCCAGGTAACTAGATAGGTTTGACTTGTTTGCACTAAATTCACGCAAGCGTACGTGGTCACAAGTAATATTGATAAAAGTCAAGTTCGTTCCCACAGAGATCTGGTATAGTTTTTAATTCAGTTAATGTACCTATGCAATAATGTATGGTCTTTATTCACTAATAAAACGAATAACAAATTTGGGTTTTGATTAACTAAGATTAACTAACAAACAATTTAATAAACTAAGAATTACTTAACTAATGAGAATTGAATTCGAATTACTTATGGGAATAAAAACATGGGATCCTAACTTCATTAAATACTTCGCTTAGAGTTGATGCCTTTAATCAAAGTATGTGATGGTTATGATATCTGATCAGACAACACGAAACAAGTACACGCTACTTCTCAGTATACGAATACCAAATTAAACATACATCCAGAAAAGAGATAGAAGATGAATAGACACCAATTATACTTAGACAATATATCTCTATAGAATTTGAAAACATAACGGTTGAAGCACAAGTTATCCATATTGATCACATAGGGCAGCATAATATATCTCTAATTATGCTACAAATCATGATGTTAAAACATCAACCTATCCTATGCTAGCATGGCAAGTTCTAAATCTCAAGATCCACTCTCGCTTCACAAGAGATTAACAATCTAGATGTTAGCTACGCATCCAACAATTAAGTATAACCATACGAGAATATCAAGAATTCACCACACATAAATCTTTAAGGCAATCAAACTGCTAAACTACATAGATAAATCCGTTAGAATCCCATGACAACAATTAGTTCATAATCGAACCGTTCGTCATCGTGGGATCAAGTGAAAACATGATATAAAAAAAAGACTGAATGAATATTATAGTATTAAAGTATGAGTTTAGAAAACAAATCCGAAAACTGGAATCTAAAGTACGCCTAAAAGAATACAAACGATGAAGTAGATCTAGATCCGTTGCTTGTCACGACCGTTATTGAATCTTTCTCTGCTTTTCTCCCTTGTGTTTCTAAGATATTGATATGAATTACAATGAAGGGATGTGTTTATATAGGTCCTAGAAGTCTTTTCCAGCAAGAAAAGTCTTAAAACGGCAATTTAATTCGAAACGGGAAAGAAAATCAGATTTTTCAGCACGTTCGTGCGCACCCTGCGCGTTAGGCGCGCACCCTGCGCACTTGGTTAC
This sequence comes from Saposhnikovia divaricata, assembly GCA_036435485.1. NCBI lineage: Eukaryota > Viridiplantae > Streptophyta > Magnoliopsida > Apiales > Apiaceae > Saposhnikovia > Saposhnikovia divaricata. The sequence continues at coordinate 156,125,248 of CM071595.1, forward strand.
TGATTTCTGCGCAGTCTGCCTAGTTTCTGCGCAATCTGCCCACTTGAATTCTGCCCGGATGCTGATTCTACTCGTTTTTCTTCGTTTTAACTCCGATTTCTCCCGTTTCTTTTCCGCTAGTTCCGTCTTCAATCCTTTAGCCTTATAATCTTCATGGAAGCTTAAATCAAGCTCCCATTCATCATTCCAATGCTAACTTTAAACTCCAAAATCGATGGAAAATGCCAACCCTAACCGAAATAACTAATCCTGCACATTTACACAAAACACATCAAAAATACAACAAAATTGAGACCTAGTGAATCAATTTAAGCCGAAATGAAGCGATCCAAGTGGATATAAAATCCTCGAGTTAGAATCCTCGTACGAAGATGGACGGGTACCAATACTACTACCAGCCAACCGTTGCCTTTTTGGAGCCATCTCAACAACAATAATCAACTAACAATGAACCACCAAATCAAGAACACAACAAACCCCCAATTCGCAAGAACACAAATTCGTAGTAAATAACGAGATGAGATTCGAAAATTACCCACACGAATGGTAGAGGTGACCTTGCAATGAAATTTCCCCCAAACTTGAATCACTCTTTCTTGAACTTGAATGGAATGGAGGTTTAAAGATTTTGAATATTAAGATGGGGTTTTATGTATAGAGGTGTATGTATATGATGAGATGTATTTGGAGAGTGAATTAGATGTAGGATTGGAATTAGAGGTGTTAATGATTTGAATTAGAAGTAGAATAGGATAGAGAATAGGAATTTAGGGATAGGAGATGGGTTTTGTGGGTGTTTTAACAAAATAAATCGGGCTGGGCAGGATTGGAGTGCGCAGGCTGCTCGGAAAGTGCGCAGGGTGTGCGGTAGACTGCTATTCACGGAGCGCAGACTGCGCGGGCAATGTCTGCTCAAAAATATATTTTTTTTAAATCTCTATACTATATGTTTAACATCCCTAACAAATATGTTTATTTATAAAATCCACTAAAAATTGAATGAAACGATACAACTTCTCAAAACCTAAAATCTTACAATTCATAAATTAAAAGTACAACTAGATTCTCCAAATATTGGAACTCGCACTCTTCCCAATAAGTAGCCCACCTAAATAAGATCACCTGCGGGGAAAAATAAGAGAAACAAAGGACCGGCAGTGAGCGAAAGGCTCATATACGAATATCAAAATAATGAATAAAAGCTGGATGAAAACTACATACGAAGACAATATAACTGAACAAAGTTACAGAAAATGAGTTTACGAACAAAATTGAATATCCAAATAAAGAACAATGCAAAGCTGCACAAAGACTAAGATGATGAAATGACGAATAAAAATCGAACATCTGAATTAAGAACAAGTACATATAGAATGAGACAATTAGAAAAAGGACACTCAACTCATAATTTTAAAAAATATAAATGATTTCAAATTAAAACATAATCTTACTCTTACAAATATGCGTACAACTTACACATAATAATCACAGCTATTAAATCCAAAATTTAATTAATAAAATATAATGAAACACATACTCTTACAATTACAAATAATATTCAAAGTAACTTACTTACTAACATGGGAGACGATCTTACAGGGGCTTGCAAAGCACAAAGCAAATGCTACCCAAAATCTTACAGGGGCTTGCTTAATGCTACCCAAATTCTTACAGGGGCTTGCTTAACGCTACCCAAATATCTAACATCTCCCACATCATTTGTTTATCAAAATATAACCGAAAACACATTACTCAAACTTCACAAATATCTCACATATCACTTACTCGATAATAAACTCAAAGATCAAATATTATATATTACACAAATAATTTGTAGGATAGATCAGCCCATAAAATCAAATATTTACTCCACTAAGATGAGCTCAAACGAAAAAAATATAAAACATGAAAGTCGTAGAGGATTCCGAGACCTTTCCAGAATGGTAAGGCTCGTTAAAAACGGAGAAGTAACGAATTCAGAAACAATGAAAATGCGGACTGCAATAACAGAATCAGGCACTGATCACAGTAGTAATTCGATATTTAAGGCATTGAAATCACATAATTGGTCAGCGGAATATGAATACAAAACACAGAGGTCGAAACGAGCTTTCCAGAATGGTATTGCTCATAATAATCAGATAAAAACTCAATTTACTACGAATTTTCGAAGTTATGATATACCAACAGAAATTAACGCACCGGATTATACAAACGGCAGATTTTGACCAACATACAAGCAGAATTTCACAAAACACAAAGAATGAAAGTTGTAGATAATTCAATTATCTTTCCAGGAGATCAAGAATCAACACAATCCGATAAACAATGAATTTTTCACGAATTTAACAAGAAATCAGATGTACAAAATTGGGATAACAAGACATACAAAGAGAGACAAGATTACCCGTACCTTAAACCTTAATGATTATCACTAATTCTCAACAAATACAGCCCTTCCAAGCCAATCCAAGAACCCTAATTTGTATAACAAAGTCATGGATATTATAAAACTCAATCTCTTATACATGTATATATAAATCGAAGAGTCTCTAATCTTTTACCTTAATCCGAAGAACCCTAGTATTTACGTTAGTAATCTCCTCTTCTCTTTCTTCTCTTTCTTCTTCTCTCTCTCTTCCTTCTTCCTTCTGACCAAAAGTAACGTAAGTCTCAAACCCTCTATTTTTTCTTTAACGTTTTTTTTAAACCCTAACTTCCTTTCTTTTTAACTATTAATCCTAAAACAATATTCTAATTATAAAAGAAATATATACTTACTCATAAATAATATTAATAACTCATTAATATTATCATTATTACTAATTGAAAAAATTCCTAAAAAATTACGGGATGTTACATTCTTCCCTCCTAATAGAAATTTCGTCCTCGAAATTAATCTTCCGCACCTTACTCGAACAGATGTCGATAAAGAACACGAACAATTTTTGCTGGTCTCCCAAGTAGCCTCTTACATTGCTAACATTCCAAAAACCTCACTTTCTTCTTTCGCAATTAAAATAAAACTATGTTGAAACTTATAGCTTTCTTGTTATCGTCTATGGTTCAATTATTCACGAACAATATGCTGTATATGGTAGAGCATCCACATCCACAAACCACCTATATTTACTAGGTCTCGTCATTACTGAACACGACTAAAGATTGCACGTAAAGATGATTCTAGTTAATCATGCAGAGAAATCAAAGGAACACGAAACGAATAATATTCTTAATTAGCGATCCATCACATGGTCTACCCATACTCACAGGTCAAGCCTAAAGGCAAGTCTAATGCTCAAACTCTATCTTATAGCTACCCAAACCTCACAATCGAGCCTAAAGGTAAGTCTACAGAATCTTAAAACACTAGTTCTGATACCAACTTTAACATCCCTAACAAATATGTTTATTTATAAAATCCACTAAAAATTGAATGAAACGATACAACTTCTCAAAACCTAAAATCTTACAATTCATAAATTAAAAGTACAACTAGATTCTCCAAATATTGGAACTCGCACTCTTCCCAATAAGTAGCCCACCTAAATAAGATCACCTGCGGGGAAAAATAAGAGAAACAAAGGACCGGCAGTGAGCGAAAGGCTCATATACGAATATCAAAATAATGAATAAAAGCTGGATGAAAACTACATACGAAGACAATATAACTGAACAAAGTTACAGAAAATGAGTTTACGAACAAAATTGAATATCCAAATAAAGAACAATGCAAAGCTGCACAAAGACTAAGATGATGAAATGACGAATAAAAATCGAATATCTGAATTAAGAACAAGTACATATAGAATGAGACAATTAGAAAAAGGACACTCAACTCATAATTTTAAAAAATATAAATGATTTCAAATTAAAACATAATCTTACTCTTACAAATATGCGTACAACTTACACATAATAATCACAGCTATTAAATCCAAAATTTAATTAATAAAATATAATGAAACACATACTCTTACAATTACAAATAATATTCAAAGTAACTTACTTACTAACATGGGAGACGATCTTACAGGGGCTTGCAAAGCACAAAGCAAATGCTACCCAAAATCTTACAGGGGCTTGCTTAATGCTACCCAAATTCTTACAGGGGCTTGCTTAACGCTACCCAAATATCTAACATCTCCCACATCATTTGTTTATCAAAATATAACAGAAAACACATTACTCAAACTTCACAAATATCTCACATATCACTTACTCGATAATAAACTCAAAGATCAAATATTATATATTACACAAATAATTTGTAGGATAGATCAGCCCATAAAATCAAATATTTACTCCACTAAGATGAGCTCAAACGAAAAAAATATAAAACACGAAAGTCGTAGAGGATTCCGAGACCTTTCCAGAATGGTAAGGCTCGTTAAAAACGGAGAAGTAACGAATTCAGAAACAATGAAAATGCGGACTGCAATAACAGAATCAGGCATTGATCACAGTAGTAATTCGATATTTAAGGCATTGAAATCACATAATTGGTCAGCGGAATATGAATACAAAACACAGAGGTCGAAACGAGCTTTCCAGAATGGTATTGCTCATAATAATCAGATAAAAACTCAATTTACTACGAATTTTCGAAGTTATGATATACCAACAGAAATTAACGCACCGGATTATACAAACGGCAGATTTTGACCAACATACAAGCAGAATTTCACAAAACACAAAGAATGAAAGTTGTAGATAATTCAATTATCTTTCCAGGAGATCAAGAATCAACACAATCCGATAAACAATGAATTTTGCACGAATTTAACAAGAAATCGGATGTAAAAAATTTGGATAACAAGACATACAAAGAGAGACACAAGATTACCCGTACCTTAGACCTTAATGATTATCACTAATTCTCAACAAATACAGCCCTTCCAAGCCAATCCAAGAACCCTAATTTGTATAACAAAGTCATGGATATTATAAAACTCAATCTCTTATACATGTATATATAAATCGAAGAGTCTCTAATCTTTTACCTTAATCCGAAGAACCCTAGTATTTACGTTAGTAATCTCCTCTTCTCTTTCTTCTCTTTCTTCTTCTCTCCCTCTTCCTTCTTCCTTCTGACCCAAAAGTAACGTAAGTCTCAAACCCTCTATTTTTTCTTTAACTTTTTTTTTAAACCCTAACTTCCTTTCTTTTTAACTATTAATCCTAAAACAATATTCTAATTATAAAAGAAATATATACTTACTCATAAATAATATTAATAACTCATTAATATTATTATTATTACTAATTGAATAAATTCCTAAAAAAATACGGGATGTTCCAACAAACATACAAGAGACAACTTAGTATAGTAAAGCGAAATCTTCTTTGAAACTACTTGGTTTTAGGCATTGCAAGTAGCAATGTCATCACAAAAAATCAAAGCTACACAGAATGGAAGGATATTGTATAGACATTCTTCCAAAATGTCATATGACTCGTACAATGGAAGATTCAACTGGAACCCGCAGGTAGAAGCTGTTGGAACATAACGAAATCCTAGATTTTGAAAGCCGCCTGGGGGCAAATACATGACTGAGGTCCAAAAACATAACGAATCTCGTTTCTACTCTGCCAAAAATTTCCCAACAATCTGCAAATATAGATGGCTAAATTAAATATTTTATCAATTAAAACATATTATCTATCATTGTCTATTCATGTTATGCAATTATTATTCATCAAAAATTCTGACCTTCCAAAACCAAGCGACTTGAAGGTCAGATCCTTCGTAAATTTTACCATCATACTTTATCCGTTTATTGCAATTCTGGTTGGTTTCTTTTGAGACATACATATAATGTTTGCATGTCAACTGAATAACATTATGTTGCATCCACAAAACTCAAATAATCTTAATCTTGGCTTTCAAACCTTACAATTGACATCGTTAAACACACATAGATGACAGCTTAGTCTGAATGTTATATGAATCATATATCGGAGAGTAAGTGTTTATATGGGATTAGTGCATAAGGGTCTCAAAAACCAAACTGTATATAGACATAGTTAATTCAAATAATCAAATGACATCAAATGAACAGTGATAAGCACATTAATAAAATAACAAAAAGCATGCTCAGAACCTCATGTCGGCATTAGTATCCGGCGATCCTCTTGAAGGGTCTCGAAGTATGCATCCATAGAAAGCATTCCTTGGAATTGTAAGAGAATCCATTCTCTAACTACCCCTGGACCTCTACCATTTACACCAGCAAATGTGACCTGCAACGTACCGAGTGACTACTATTTGCTGCAAGTACACATTTTATGCTGTCATACCAAGGTTTTCCGAGTTATTTCCAAAATCAAAAAAAATCATGGTCGATTTGAGGGATGATGGTCAGTAGCAATTCCAATCTAAACTCTGGATCAGCTTTGCAAATTGAACGCTCAAGTGTTGACAGGTTCTCATCTGAGCAGAACTTTTTGTTAAAAACTTCAAAAAGCATTGTCATCAAAGAGATTTCATCCGTTCTGCTTGCCAGGAACGTCCTAGTCTGCTCTTCCCTCCTTTGGACGTTCTTCGAAATCCTTTTAATTATGGAGCATTTGGTTAAATCGGATCAGAATCTCTCGAGTCAATCTTTTTCCAAGAATGGAATCAGAATCCATTAGCAACTGATCAAGAAACCTGTCCATCAGATTCCTAAATTGCAAGTAACTTTGCATCAATGGAACCATGTTAAACTCAACCGCTTTTAAGGCTATCCTTAAAACACAATCACTTCTCCCTTCAATGATGCTAGCTACGCGATCTTCTGCACCTATGACTTGATAATCTATTGACATTCAAGTGAGCTACACGATCTTCTGCACCAACGATCTTCGGACGTATATTTGATCAAAATTTTTTAAAGCTAGTGGAGCATGAGTAATTAAAAAAAATATTGTTACTTTTACTTACAGATCATTAAATTTATAATTAGATACTCTTATTCAAGAAGTAATATTCAATTGGAGACCACCTATTATTTAGAAGTTTGATTTTAATGTGAAGTTGTCATCTGCCTTGTGCCAGGGAATGTAAAGTTTGATTTATTGTCATGAATAACTAGAATTTTATTGTCAGCATAATCTTATCACAAGTAAACGTTGGTAAAGTATCTTTATTTGCATTATCATGAAAATATGTTGACAAAGCTTCATTCCAAAAAACAGAAGCTGTCAAGTGATTAGTGTTAAGGATAATCTATGGTGCTAGACTGTCAATCACATGTAAAGCCATTATGGTAGAACATGTAGCTGTCATGCTCACTTCGGAGCGGAGCACACAAGGCTCATAAGGGCTGGAATTAATCATCACAGTCACCCTGAAAATACAAGAGTATGCAGTTTTTCTAATGATCATAACCTACTGTCATGAACAGTAGGCTACAAGAGACTACAACTACAAGACACAAGAACTGCAAGAGACTACATTGTGATTGCTTAACTATCAACTACTACTAATGATACATTATATAGAGACTATAGGGACAACATATGATGGAGTGAACATGGAGTAACATGGCAAGAAGTAATGGGAGTAACGTGCAGGATGGAGCTATCATGGGGGGCTGCTGAAGTTGTCTTGACCACATGGCTAGCACACATATGGGAATAATGATGGCCAGCAGTGTATGTCTCAATATCCTCCCTCAAGTTAATGGTGGAGAGAAACGAAAGCATTTAACTTGAATATGAACCTATGGCATTGGTAAGGAGGGCTGGACAACATCAGTTTGTGGTAGCTGGACAACAGCAGTTTGTGGTAACCTTCGGTGCTTGGACCGGCTTCGGTGGTGATATCCTCCCTTGGTTGGAAGGTGGAGGTTGAATCGAGGTAAACATGGGTACTAGGAGACAAGCAACTGCAACAATAGCCAATGGAAGTGTTGTTGAACATCGGTACTAGACCGGCTTCGGTGGTGCTTTTGCAGTGACCGGATGAGGTAATCTTCGGTGCTTGGACCGGCTTGAACGTCACAATTTTTGAGAGTCTTCTTTGAGATTGCTTGGAGAAGGAAGCTTTCAAACACACTAGTTATCTATATGCCATAAAAACAGCTATAGACATGCCGGACGTGAAGCTATCTACTTGTCGATTAACAGCTATAGACTTGCTCGAAGAAATTGTAGAAAAAAGTGGAATAAAAACTGAGGTTCTGGGGTTCTGGGGTATGTCTCAATATGTATGTAGTTCCAGCTATGAAGTGCTGTTACATGTGATGCCCATGATCATCAAGCTAATGTGTTGTCACATGGGATGCTGATGAGCATCAAGCTAATGGTGCACATGTGATGATACATGTGAGCTCCATCTTCTTGTTCTAGCTGTCAACATGTGCTGAGTTCATGATCTTAGTTCAGTAGGTTATATATATTTGAATTTGTTGTTCTACTTTAAATATAACGAATGTAATGTACATTGTACAGTCAGTTTTTGAGTGCAATACATATCGATTTATTTTCATGGTATCAGAGCGGGTGTTCCTCGTGGACTCCGTTCAGTTTTGCTTCCGCCATTTTTTGTCTGGTTTTTCTGTTCTTGAGAGCTGCAACAGATGCTGCCCGCAAGGTGTTTGATGAATTGCCTGAGAGAAAATTTCTTATATGGCACAGAAGCATCAATGGCATATAGTCCCTAAATACATGATAATTATATTGAAGCAAGGAAAGCATAAGAAACTCACGAAGCCAAAGCCCGAAGCCAGTACCGGAGCCAGAAGCCTAGAAGAGCCAGAGCCCGAGTCCGAAGCCAGAGCTAGTTGCCGATGAAGTTCAAGCTAACAAGCTTCACTCCATTTCCCCTCATTAGCTTGAGGGGGAGTATTGAAGACTGTCTTGCCCATGTGTGTGCGCACATGTATTACAAGTGTTACCACATGGAGCACATGAAGAGAATAATGAGAAGCTAGTGCGATCGATCTGATTGAGCATCCATGTGATCAATGTCTAGCATACTATATATAAGTGTGTAATGTCAAGCAATTGAACTTAAACAATTTACAATGTAGCGTATGTGATGTATCCAGTAGTAGCACTGCAGTCCCATTATTTTGTGATAATCAAGCTGCCATTCATATTGCATCCAACCCCGTTTTTCATGAAAGAACAAAGCATATAGAGATTGATTGCCATGTTGTTCGGGAAAAGATACAAAGAGGGATCATCAAAACTCTCCACATAAGAACACATGAACAGCCTGCAGATTTATTTACCAAGCCTTTAAGTACGAAACATTTCAGTTCTTTCTTGAGCAAGTTGGGTTTAATTAACATACACACCAACTTGAGGGGGAGTGTTAAGAAAGACAATCATGACACCCATAATCTTCCTTAGGTTACATGAAGTGCTGTTACATGTGATGCCCATGATCATCAAGCTAATGTGTTGTCACATGGGATGCTGATGAGCATCAAGCTAATGGTGCATATGTGATGATACATGTGAGCTCCATCTTCTTGTTCTAGCTGTCAACATGTGCTGAGTTCATGATCTTAGTTCAGTAAGTTATATATATTTGCATTTGTTGTTCTACTTTAAATATAACGAATGTAATGTACATTGTACAGTCAGTTTTTGAGTGCAATACATATCGATTTATTTTCAAGTAACGGTACCTGTTTGTTCGACCTCAGTTGAGGAATCCGATGGACCGGGACGTGAGGGAAGCACTGTCTTAGTGTGGAAGTCCTGCAATGTAGTAGGAGTTCGTGTTGGTTTGGTAGAACGACGAAGTGGTTCAGATTGTATTTGAGTTGGAAAATATGGAGATGTGACTTCATTTTCATTAGTAAGATCAAGTGAATCTAATGATTGATTGTCAGCGGAAGATATGGAATCTGAACTTGGAGGCAGTGATGATGGCCTGGTAGAGTGACTGATGTCTAGATCTGTGGTGTGATTTTGTGTAGGATCATTATCAGTGGCAGATGCTTGGAGTGAAGGAGGAAATGAGAAAAATGGAGCTAGAGAATCATGTTGATGATGTGGTAAAGATTGATGAGTATCATGTTTATATGGAAACTCATCTTCATGAAAGATTACATCTCTAGAAATTAGAATCTTTCGGTCATGCAAACTAAAGACTTTATATCCTTTCTTTCCGTAGGGATACCCAAGGAACACACATTCTTTTGCTCTTGGATCAAACTTTGTAGGTTTAAGCGGATGTGTAGATGAGAAACACTTGCAGCCAAAGACCTTTAGATGAGAATATTCTGGGATTTTATTAAAAAGTATCTCAAAAGGAGTTTTACCTTTGAGGATAGGAGTGGGGGTTCGATTAATCAGATATGATACTGTAAGAACTGCATCACCCCAGAATTCTTTAGGCAAATTTGCCTGGAAGAGAAGGGATCGTGCAACATTCAACAAATGTCTATGTTTGCGCTCAGCAACACCATTTTGTTGTAGGGTGTTAATGCAACTAGTTTGGTGGACAATGCCCTTGGAGGAGTAGAATTCGTGACATATGAACTCTGGACCATTATCGCTCCTAACTCTTTTTACTTTCTTGTTGAATTGATTTCCAGTTAAGTTGATGAATTGAATGAGAAGGCCTCTTGCTTCTGATTTATGTCTCATGAGATAAACCCATGTAGCTCGTGAATGGTCATCAACGATAGTAAGGAAGAATTTAGCTCTAGAATATGTCGGAACAGAATATCCACCCCATATGTCCACATGAATTAACTCAAAACAAGATTCACTCTTGTTATTACTTAATGGAAAGCTCCGCCTAGTAAGCTTGGCAAGAGGACAAATTGAACAAGTACTTGCATTGCAAGATTTATTTGCAGGAAAGGGAAATAAAGATGAAACTTTGCTCGACGGATGCCCGAGCCTTTGATGCCATAGGTCAGGTGATTGTGAACTTACTACATTGCATGTTCCTTCCTTTGGAAATCTGAGGTAGTATAGACCTTCATCCTCAATTCCCGTCCCAATCGTCTTCCCCAATTGTAGGTCCTGAATAAAACAAACTTGTCTTAGAAAAATGGTTATGTAAGATGAATCAAATGCAAGTTTGCTTATTGAGATGAGATTGATGTAAAAATTGGGAACACATAACACATTTTGAAGGGTGAGATCAAAATTGAATGTTACTGTTCCAATGTGAGAAACTTTGAGTTTGTTTCCATTTGGCAATTTAACAAAGTCATTATGTGTAGCCTTGGCTGTAGTGAGCAATGAAAAATCACAAACTATGTGATCACTAGCACCACTGTCAAGTATCCATATTGTTATTCCTTTATTTTGATAAAGGTTATTTATTTTACCTGCAAATTCTTCATAGTTAGGAACATTACCAACTACATTGACCTTAGCTTCCTTGCATGGTCCTAGCTGCTCAAGAGTCTGGTTTCCATTCTTCATCTTGCTTAATTTTCCCAACATCTGTTGGTATTCATTCTTTGATAAGGGGAAGCTTTCATCATTGCTTAAAGAGCTTGTCTGATTGACTTTAGCATTCCGTTTCTTTCGACAAGTTTCTTGCATATGGCCCTTCCCATTGCAGTAAGTGCACTTAAGATGTGCTCGACAATACTCTTGAGTGTGGCCTTGTCCATTACATGTGGTACATTTGAGATGTGCACGACAATTCTTTGTACTATGATTTGTGTAATTACAAATCTCACATCTTAATTCTTCAGACCTTGTGCCACCTTTGTTGAACTTTCTGGTAGCAAATGCAGTGGCCTCAACTGTAGATGTAGTCTTGACATTTGACACTTCTGCTTGTTTTTCATGACGCAAGGCTGTAGAGTATGCTTTGTTAAGTTCAGGTAGAGGATCCAAGCCTATAAAAGTACTTCGAATTTTTGCAAAATGATCATTCAGCCCCATCAAAAATTGCATGGTCTTTTATGTCTCTATGTATTTCTTTATCTCTGCTGCTGCTTCATATGTACAAGCAGGAAATGCACAAACAGATTCTTTTTCATCCCATAATGCCTTTATTTTTGTGAAAAACGTGGTGACAGATGTTGTGCTTTGCTCACAATCATGAATGGCCTTTTCAATTTGGAATAATCGAAATGTATTGGTGTGAGAAAATCTCTCCTTTAATTCCAGCCACATAGTTCTTGCCGTGTTGCAATGTCTGACACTTTTTGATATCTCCTTTGTCATGGATGTAAGCAGCCATGCTTTGACAAGCATGTCCACCCTATCCCATTGTTGTTGATGTGCTTCGTTGTTGATGGGTCTCTTGATTGATCCATCAACAGTTCCTTTCTTGTTCTTGATTGCAAGGGCCATAGTCATTGATTGTGCCCAATCTATGTAATTGTCTTCCATTAGAAGTTGTGCTCAAGCCTTTTCCTTGATTTGTCTCCACTGAATTTTTTCGATTCACTGCAACACCACCACCCATCTTCATTTTTCTACTCAAATCAAACCTAACTCTGTTTTTCTTTCCAATTCGATTTCTGTTTTGGCGAGCTGACTCCGATCCTTCTTCATTCCTCATCCTAATAATAATTTTCTGTTTCAGTTTGAAGTGCCATCAGCTTTTGGCCAGTTTCTGATCCACGTTGTTGAAGTCGAAATGCTTCCAGCAAGAACTCAGTCTGCCTTCGTGTCCGAAATTCCGGACTGAGGTCGGCTTCACATTGATCACTTGCCATTCTTCGACAAAGATCGTCAATTTTTCCAGCAAGAGTTTGATATCTCTTTGCCTGCTTCCGCATCAGCGATGGTACCTTAGATAGATCATTTTGACCAACCCTTTCTAAATTCAACAGCTCTTGTTCGAGTAATTTTAGTTTTAGCAGAAATTCCTGTAGATTCCCCTTCCATTTTCCATGGGGACTCCCTTCTTGCTACAAAATGCTTCAAATGATATACGGATTTGGGGGGGGGGGGGTTTCGTACTGTACATCCTTCCAAGGAGTTGCTCTTTCAGCCCAAAACTTGGAACTCAAATTCGAAAAGTTCGAATCAAAGTCATTACCAGACTGCAAATGGCCACCACTCAATTCGTCCAAATTATGAACCCCACCTCTATTATCCACAAAACACTCTTCCAAAAGAATTAACCTAGAAATCATTCCAGCAACTACTTTCAACACCACTGTTGCTTCATCTAAACTGTGCACTGCAATATCATCCGTGGCCTTTGTTTCCTGCATCTCTTTCAAGCCACACTCAGTTTCATCACAGATCGAAACACAACAGGCTCATTCCAAACTGAAACAACACAGCAGGCTCATTCCAAACTGCAACAACACAACAGCCCTACTCTCCAGCCATATTTTGATGTCACAGCTACATCCAACAATAACTCAACAATAGGCCACACAACACTCCTCTTTCTTCAACAAAACAAACAACACCATAATCATTTTCGCGCCTTCGTCGCTCACTCTTGTAAAGCTAATCCAATCTTCACCACAGAATCACTCTTTACCTCAGTTTTTATTCCACTTTTTTCTGCAGTTTCTTCGAGCAAGTCTATAGCTGTTAATCGGCAAGTAGATAGCTTCACGTCCGGCATGTCTATAGCTGTTTTTATGGCATGTAGATAGCTAGTGTGTTTGAAAGCTTCTTTCTCCAAGCAATCTCAAAGAAGACTCTCAAAAATTATGACGTTCAAGCCGGTCCAAGCACCGAAGATTACCTCATCCGGTCACTGCAAAAGCACCACCGAAGCCGGTCTAGTACCGATGTTCAACAACACTTCCATTGGCCATTGTTGGAGTTGCTTGTCTCCTAGTACCCATGTTTACCTCGATTCAACCTCCACCTTCCAACCAAGGGAGGATATCACCACCGAAGCCGGTCCAAGCACCGAAGGTTACCACAAACTGCTGTTGTCCAGCTACCACAAACTGATGTTGTCCAGCCCTCCTTACCAATGCCATAGGTTCATATGCAAGTTAAATGCTTTCGTTTCTCTCCACCATTAACTTGAGGGAGGATATTGAGACATATACTGCTGGCCATCATTATTCCCATATGTGTGCTGGCCATGTGGTCAAGACAACTTCAGCAGCCCCCCATGATAGCTCCATGCTGCACGTTACTCCCATTACTTCTTGCCATGTTACTCCATGTTCACTCCATCATATGTTGTCCCTATAGTCTCTATATAATGTATCATTAGTAGTAGTTGATAGTTAAGCAATCACAATGTAGTCTCTTGCAGTTCTTTTGTCTTGTAGTTGTAGTCTCTTGTAGCCTACTGTTCTTATAACATTATTATGGTATCAGAGTGGGTGTTCCTCGTGGACTCCGTTCAGTTTTGCTTCCACCATTTTTTGTCTGGTTTTTTTGTTCTTGAGAGCTGCAACAGGTGCTGCCCGCAAGGTGTTTGATGAATTACCTGAGAGAAAATTTCTTATGTGGCACAGAAGCATCAATGGCATACAGTCCCTAAATACATGATAATTATATTGAAGCAAGGAAAGCATAAGAAACTCACGAAGCCAAAGCCCGAAGCCAGTACCGGAGCCAGAAGCCAAGAAGAGCCAGAGCCCGAGTCCGAAGCCAGAGCTAGTTGCCGATGAAGTTCAAGCTAACAAGCTTCACTCCATTTCCCCTCATTAGCTTGAGGGGGAGTATTGAAGATTGTCTTGCCCATGTGTATGTGCACATGTATTACAAGTGTTAGCACATGCAGCACATGAAGAGAATAATGAGAAGCTAGTGCGATCGATCTGATTGAGCATCCATGTGATCAATGTCTAGCATACTATATATAAGTTTGTAATGTCAAGCAATTGAACTTAAGAAATTTACAATGTAGCGTATGTGATGTATCCAGTAGTAGCACTGCAGTCTTGTAATCTTGTGTTGTGTTTATCAATATATAAGTTATATCTCTATTAAGGTTTTCTACAATTATCTCTTAAAAATTCGAGCTAACACAACCAAAATCAAAAGGAAATTCTAAGGCTAAGCTTATCTACAGAGGAAAGTCTATGTACATGATAGAATGTAAAAGCAACAGCTGTTAGACATGGATAAACCGATGGTGAAGAGGTAGATTCATCAAGCCAGAGGAGCCCTTCTCATCAAATTCGTGTATGATTCGAATGAGTGAACTAGCTTTTCTACCTGCTCGGGGAGATCCATCAACAAATAGATCATACAATGGTACCATGAGAGCTTGGTTCTTTACTAAAACTCGAACCACATCTGCCCCTCCATTGATGCATAAATACAGTAACAATGAAACACAGTGCTCCTTCACGGATTTTGTAGTAGAAATAACAAAAACTTCCACAATTTGATGTAATGCCTTGGCACTTAAAATGGCCATTGCTCCATCATGATTTTCTGCTAGAGTTGCTAGAACTGCGAGATAATCATTAATGGGATCTTCTCTTTGAAGAGATCTCAATAGATTAAGCAGTAAAGGAACAACCCCTGCTGAAAGTACCCTCCAATGGTTGTCAGGGTACATAAGGAGACCTAAGATCGTCACTAGTGCAGTCTTTTTTGCACGAAAAGTTCCCTCGACTAGCAATTCCATTAGAACTGGGATAGTCCATGGAATTTCGCCAATCAGAATGTGATATTCCTCCACAGAAGAAATGTAAAACAGTGTACCAGCAGCATGCTGTCGAGCTTCCATCATTAGCCCATTCTTTATAACTTCGAGAAAAAATTCCAAGCCTCCGTTCTCCACCAGTATCCTCTTTGTCTCAGAATACTTTGAAAGATTCAACAAGGCTGCACTAGCATCTTCTTGCTTTACTGAATCTTTTGAACAAAGAAGATTCAACAGATTCGGGATCACACCAGCCTCAACCAAACAAGATCTTTTAAAACTGCTTGATTTGGTGAGCAAGTGGATCTCGTACACAGCTTTCTTCTGCTCTTCATTAGTCCTGCTCATAAGCTTGCCATTGATAAAAATAGCAACCATTTTTATTGCCCCTTCAGCTGCCATACTTCCAGCAACAGATGTCTTTTGTTTATGATGATTTTGCCTCCCCGTTTCTGCCATTGCAATGCCTCCTTTCAGACAATACTGTCTGATAAGATGCTTCATAGCGAGATTAGAAACTAAATCTCTAGATATTACCTTCTTACCAGTCTTGGGACATGTGGAATTCCCAGATTTAAACCATTTTAAAATTGATGATCGATCATAAGTATGACCTGTGGCTATAGTCACCGGATCAAGCATAACCTCTAAAGAAATCGGACATTGAAAATCATCCGATTTCAGTCTACAAATCACTTTGCTATCATAGGTAGCAGTAATTTCAGATTCATTCATCGGTGTTGGATTCCCAACAGACACTACTGAGAAGTTCTAAATCTTTCTTCTCAGTACTCAAACTCTCCAACAAAATCTCAGATTCCAAAAACTTCATTTCTTGATCACACTGGATCCACTTCTCGATTCCCAAATACTCAAGAACACATCTCAAATCACTTGTTTTCGGAGCAACTCCAACCTCAAAACATCTCAAAATCGACAAGACCTTATTGAAACTTCTTTTATCATCCTCCTCAACTCCAACATTTGCTCCCATTGCTTTCCTCTTAACCAAACCAACCAGCTCCTTAACTTTATCTGAAACATCAATTCTTTTCATCTCTAGCACATCTAAAGCCACACCAATCGCTCTCACCAACATTCGAAACTGATTCGAAACATACTCACATTTCATCAACATTCAAACCTTAGCATCCTCATTACCACAATCCTTCAACAAAAACTCAAATTTTTGAAAAACAAAATGAAGCTCCGAGAAGCTCAAAACAAATGTATCTGAAAATCTCGAAGAATCATCTTTAATTTCGATGAAAAACATCACAAGATTACTAATGAGTCTAGTAACTTCTTTAGCATTTCGTTTGTTACTAAAAATAGTACTCGAATTGTAGTTGCATTTTATTGCTTGTGCAAGATTTATCAAAGAAGACAAAAGTGTCTCTGGATTAACCGATTCACAAGGTCGAATCGCCGGAGTTTTTAACATCGACGTGTAAAATCATCAGAATTGTTCAACATGGATACGAAAAAGATGAATATTTTTACAAAGAAAAAAGGAAAGATTTCTAATATTTGTTTTTTATTATCCAATACAAAGATTGAAGCAGAGCATACAAATAGGATAGAGGATGATGTCAACGACTGTGGTCATTACTTCTGTTAGACGTGACAGAATTGACAGCTAGCTTAACAGATGTTTGAGTTAGTTAGTTTTCCGTTAAATGAACAAAGCTTAGTCTATTCTTTATAAATAGCAGATGAGAAACATCTAGAATCAAGTTTGTTATTTCATTTTGTTTTCTCTGTAATGTAGAGATGCTATTCTGTTAGCTCTCAATTTGTGTATGTAAATACAATGTGAAATACAATCTTCTTCAAGTTTCTTTGTTTCTCTGTTGAATCTATAAGAGTTTAGTTGATCTTCCACATCTCTAAATGGTATCAGAGCTCCAATGGCGATCAAGCTTCGATTACGCATTTTGTTTTACGTCTGATTAGATCTGATCGTTTTGTTACGTGATTAGATCAATTGCTTCGTGTTTGTTCTTCGATTACGTGGTGAATCTATCGATTGAATGTCTACGGTTCAAAGGCCTACATATGCTCATGTTCTAGCTACTACACAGTCAGGTTTAATGGCGAATACTACTGGTAATATTCATTTAACACCGCCTTTTAACATTGATTCACATGATGATAATGTATCCACGTCTTCTATGAGTATAGATTGCTAACACCGCCTTTTAACACTGATTCACATGATGATAATGTATCTACGTCTTCTATGAGTATAGATAGCAATCTGCATCCTTTATATCTACATAATAATGATCAACCAGGCATGATATTGATATTTAAGAAGTTAATCGGTTCTGAAAATTATGTATCCTGGAAACGATCTATGCAAATAGCTTTGTCTGCTAAGAACAAGTTAGTTGTTGTCACTGGTGAATTTCCTACACCTGATGAGAAGTCTCTTTTGTACGCTCAATGGAAGCGTGTTAACGACATGATAATTACATGGATTTTGAATACTGTTTCTGAGGAAATTAGCAAGAGTATGAACTATTTGGATAGTGCTCGTGATGTTTGGGAGGAATTGAATGAACGTTTTTCTTCTATTACTGGACACAAGTTTTATGAGGCTCAGAAAGAACTCTTTAAGCTAGAACAAGGAAATGAGTCAATTGAAATGTATTTCCACAAATTGAAAGGTCTCTGGGATGAAATTAAGGCTTTGCAACCGATAATCAAGTGTTCCTGTGGTGCTGACAAGGAATGGGATCTACAACTGGAGAAAACCAAGCGTATTCAGTTTCTTATGGGGTTACATAATAGTTACACTACTGCAAGAGGACAATTATTGATGATGAATCCATGGCCTACAGTCAATCAGGCTTTTATGTTACTTAAACAAGAAGAGAGACAACGACAAAATCATAATCATTCTGCTAGTCCAATTGCAATGATGGTTAACTTACCAAAATCTGGATCACAGTTTGCTAAGACTTTTAAGAATTCTGAAAAACAAGTTCAAGAATGTGCTTACTGTCATGACAAGAATCATACTAAAGACAAGTGCTATAAGCTAGTTGGATATCCAATTGATCATCCATATTATCCAAATAACAGAGGAAAAAGAAGCCATTCACTAAACCTGGTAGTTCATCTCAGCAGTCATTACCTTCTTATGCAACTCAGAAATCTGGTCATGCTTTTTAAGCCACTGATTCTTCTGTTGGTGGATCTAACAATTCAACAAATGCATCTAAGGTTACTGGTGGTTCTAATTCTGATAATTCTGCTGGTTTTACACAACAAATGGAAGCTTTACAACTCCAGATGAATACACTAATGCAATGTTTGAATAAAGGACCATCTACAAGTCATCAAAATCAATTTACTGCTGGGAATTCTAATATTGCAGGCACTGTACTATCTTGCAGTACTATTTCTGATAATTCTCATGCTATTTGGGTTTTAGATACTGGGGCAACAAATCATATGTGTTGTGGAATAAAAATCGGGTTATCGAATCGCGATTAGGGTTTGTGTGTATTTAATGCTAAGGGATGGTGAGCTTCGAGCTTTAATGGTTGTTTCCGTGTTCGAGACTAATCGGTCCTCACAGAGTGCCTACGTATCTCGTTATTGAGAATCAAGCCAAAAACGTAGTTCTAGGTGAAGGTGCCCTCGAGGCTATGGCGGCGAGAGCTCACCTAGGACGTAGTGGTTTGTATGTCCTTATTCGAGGATTAAGCCAAAACGTAGTTCTGAGATGAGGGGTCTGGCCCTTTAAATAGGCTGCAGGAGCCTTAGAATCGTAGTAGGATTCAGATACTAGGTGGGCAAGTCACCGCCTTGAGGAAGGTTCTAGACTCCTTCCTTGTAGGAGTCTGTTTCCATATTGAATTAGGTACCTTGGAGGCTAAGTCTGGTAGGAATAGCATCCTTATCTGATTACTATTGCTTAGCTGTTTATTACCCTTAATATAAATTACGAAATTAATATTAAAATAGGGATTCTGACCTCATTAATGGGCCCCACGTCTGGACCATGCTGGGTCTAATTAATGCCATATTAAATGTGTCTTTAGGGCTTATTTTCAGCCCATATCATTTGCCCCCCAACTTCTAGGAAAACTGATCAGGTTTTCCTCGAAGTTTTAACGGCCTTTTCGAGACTTGGGTCAGGGTTTATTGCTTTTACGCGAGTATTCAACAATATCGTCTTAATGTAAGGCCTGGAGCGACCGACGCATTTACAATGATATTGAACGACACTAACAGTGTTAAACGGCACTAAACAGCGCTAATCAGCCTCAAACAACGTTTAAACAGTGTTAAACGATGTTAGATGGCATAAAACGGCATTAACGGCGCTAATCGGCACTAAACAGTGCTTAATCGGCACTAAACGGTGCTTAATCGGCACTAAACAGCACTAATTAGCCTCAAACAACGTTTAAACAGTGTTAAACGATGTTAGACGGCATAAAACGGCACTAACGACGCTAATCGGCACTAAACGGTGTTAATAGCGATCTTGAACATCAAGACGAAAAAACAAAAAAAAAATGTGAAATCCCAACTAGATCACCACTGTTAGTTGGCCGGGTCGAAAAATGCATACCGACAACCAATGTCGGTCGGTCGGGAGGTCACAGGTGTGCCGGTCGGCCGGTACCCGGTCGGCCAAAGCAAAAACTCGTACCGATGGTCGACGTCGATCGGCCCAATTTTTTTTTTTTTCGTCGAAGTAGAATATTGACATCGAAGATCAACGTCGGTCGACCGGGACATCCTCGGGAGGCCGGTCGGCCGGGACAAAAATGCATACCAAAGGTCGACGTCGATCGGCCGATTTTTTTTTCGTCGAAGTAGAATATTGACATCGAGGTTCAACGTCGGTCGGCCGGGACATCCTCGGGAGGCCGGTCGGCCGGGCGTCAGTCGGCCGGGACAAAAATGCATACCGAAGGTCGACGTCGGTCAGCCGATTTTTTTTTTCGTCGATTGAAGCATAATATTGATACCGAAAACCAATGTCGGTCGGCCGATGAGTCTCCAGGAGGTCGGTCGGCCGAATCGGTCTGCCGAGAGTCAATCGGCTGACAAAAAAGTTCGACTCAAAGGTCGATGTCGGTCGGCCGAAGGGTTCAATTTTTCTTCAGTCGGCCGTGCTTCAATCGGCTGACAAAAACACTCGACTCGAAGGTCGATGTCGGTCGGCCGAAGGGTTCCATTTTTCTTCAGTCGGCCGTGCTTCAATCCGCTGACAAAAACACTCAACTCGAAGGTCGATGTCGGTCGGCCGAAGGGTTCCTTTTTGCCTCAGTCGGCCGTGCTTCAATCGGCTGACAAAAACACTCGACTAGAAGGTCGATGTCTGTCGGCCGAAGGGTTCCTTTTTGCCTCAGTCGGCCGTGCTTCAATCGGCTGGTGCCCTCGTGGGTGCTTTGTTCGGCCGGTTCATGGTCTGCGAGTTTTGATTTTCAATATCGACCTCGATCATCAATATTAACATTCACACTTCGGCTTTCAAAAGCTAATCAACTAGGCCACACATGGCTTTTATTTAAGGTTTTACTTAAAATCTCGATCAGCATTATTAATCCCGTACTTAGGACTAATTTCTTGATTATCCTCTCTTAAGAATGCTTAGCTTCTAAAGCTTAACTGACTGCTCTGGTGAAACGTCTTCCCGGATATTTATTTAAATTCCGGAATTTCATGAGTTGTAACGACCCTTTCCATCTATAACAGATAGTTTTTGCTCCTTTTTCACATTTTATCGATACTTGACCTGTAAACGCGAACCGGGCTGCATTTCAACCTGAGGTAGCAGGACATCCTTTTCTTATAAAAGGAGGGGAGTATACTTCATTTTTACTCACTTCTTCACTTCTCAAATTTTTCTCAAGTCTTCAAGTTCTCTAGTTTTCAAGCTTCCAAGTTCAAGCTTCAAGTTCAAGCTTCAAGTTCAGTATGGCCGACAAGCATGCATCTGCCCCCCAAATCTCCATGGAGGAAGCCTTCAGGAAGAGGAGCATGGCGAGAACCATGAAAGGTAAAATAAAACTCATGCCTCCTAAATATATTGAGCGTCGATTCGAGTCTACATTAGATTTGTTAAATACTATGGGAGAGTCATTCCCCAATAGTTCAGATTTAGATGCCTTCCATAGTCCTTGCAAGTTAAAGAGAAAAGACGTAGAGAAGATTGAAAGCACGTATGGTTTTCCAAGTGTGATCAAAGTTTGCCTTCCCAGCCCTGGGGATAGAACTTGCAATTGGCATCCTGAGAGGATCTGTGTTTATAAAGGCGCTTTAGAAGCGGGGTTGAGGTTCCCCGTCCATCCATTCATTATCAGGTTCTTAGCGGAGCTCCAAGTTCATCCTTGCCAGCTATACCCGAATTCATGGAGGTTCCTTATTATTTTCATGTTGAGGTGTCGGGAATTGGAGATCCCTCTAAGCACAACAATGTTTAGGAGCATCTTCTCAGTGAAAAACTCTTCTGATTATAAGGCAGGGCGGATTAACTTCCAACTTCAAAGTCATCTTCCTCATATAGTAAACTTTTTTTCCTTTCCTGGCTCCCATCATTTCTGGGAAAGAGAGTTTGTTGTTTTGGAATGGCAAGGCGGTGACTGGGGTCAGTTTTTCGTTAAGAGGTTTGGATATGTGGAGGATAGTTCGCACTTCGTGTGTGATCTTAGCCATGAAGAATTGCTAAACAGAGACAAATTGCTTGCTGATGAAGGTCGTAGCCATTACAAAACTATTCTGAAAGAGAAGAAGCTTATTGAAGCCGGCTTAAGCATTCTTTCTTTTGAGGGTAATTTTCCTTTGTTACTTTATCACGAACTATGTTTGTTCTTATTCCGATATCTCTTTCTTTTTCTTTTCAGCTGCTGAGGAGTTGGATAGTCGCCCCGAGAATCAGCCACATGTTACCAAACGAATGGTAAAGAAAGCGGAAGAGCAACTGAATCCTACTGGTCGAAAAGTACCTGCGTTCTTGGAGGGATGTTCCCAATGGGGAAGAGGTCCCGGAATGTTCCTGAAGGTACTCGAGTCCCATTCACTCCGGATTGGGGTATTTGTGAGCAGGATTCTATCTTGGGAAGTTCTTCCTTAGCCTTGGCCTGGTCCAGGCACTCTATCACTGCTCCTGATCTCCTAACAATTACTGCGGGAGATAAGATCGATGAATCTGAGCGCCTAGGAGCTCAGGCTCTTTATCAGGTACCAAATTATGCACTTGATTTTCTTGCTTGCCCAATTTTTTGTTAAGTGCCTTACCTATCTCCTTATTGCAGGCAAATGCTTATCTTCAATCCGCCACCCGTCAAGGCCGAGCCCATAAGGATAGCAACGTGGAGCTGTTGAATGAGCAAGCACGGTTCAAAGAACAAGTTCAAGACCTAAACTCCCAGGTTGCTCGAGCTGAGGTAAGTAGCCTGTCCTACCAAAAGAAACTTCGCTCACTTGCCAAGAAAAAATCCTCCGATGCTGACAAGGTGATTGATGCCTACCATAGGTCGAAAGCTTTTACAAAGTTTATAGATGATCATGATGATGAGATGCGGCCCTTTAACATGTCAGTTAGGTGGAACAAAGCTGTTGGCGCTGTTAGCCACAAGTATCCTTCGATGGTGAATCCAGCAGACTTCCCTTGCCCTAACTGGGCTGCTGCTGTCGGAAGTCACGGGGATCATGCCTTGGGTTCCGGGGATAGTCACCGCCCTTCTGGTTCTGGTTTGAGGAAGACGGCCAATGTTGTTAGTTCTAGTTCGACCTCTTCCCGTTCAGCTGGGAAGAAGGCCATGTCGGAGAGGGAGGCGACCGTGAGACGATCTTTTCCTGGCAAAAAACTTCGGATTAGACCCAACTCCTCGACCGAGACTTCAGACGAAGAAGGGGACGTGGTGAAGAGGGGAGTGGCGCAACCTATGGAAACAGAAGCCGAAGATGATGATGATGAGGGCTCCGAAGAGGAAGGAGATGAAGAAGAGGGAGACGGAGAGGAGGAAGAAGGACAAGAAGTGATGGAGGAGTCCTCCGAAGAGTAGATGTCTTTGATCAAGGGCCTTGCATGGCCTTCACAGCCATATGTGGCTTTGTCTTTTTAGTTTTAAATCAAGGTCCTTCGGGACTTAACTTTTATTCGCGGTTTGTAATTTAAAACTTAGCCCTTCGGGGCACTTTATTTATGCATTTGCTTTCCTCATTCATATGTTCAATTATTTCCGGTACTTGATTTTTCTAAACTCGCACTCAACGGGTGCTTGGTACATAATCAAAAATCATAGAATAGAAGACAAACTTGCATTAATAAATCGAAGTGGGTTTAACCCTTACATATGTAATACTACTGTCCTACTCGGGGCACTAGGCCCTGGAATGGTTTCATCGAACCTTATTTCTACTTCTCCTAATAAATAGATAGAAAGCTGAATCCATACAAAGATAGCTTTCACATAGTAAATCTTTAAGTTCGAAGCATGCCAAGTTCGTGGCACTTCGTTCCCATCTAATGTCTCCAACTTGTAGGATCCTCGTCCTAGTGTCTTCTTGACTCGATATGGCCCCTCCCAGTTAGGGGCTAGCTTTCCTTTCTGTCCAACTCCTGAGGCTTCTATTTTCCTTAGAACCAAGTCGCCTTGTCGAAAGAATCTCTCCTTAATCCTTAAATTGTAGTAGAAAGACGCTCTCTTCTGATGCTCTGCATTCCTGGCGTTTGCTTCATCTCTAACCTCATCGATTAGGTCAAGGGCGAGTCTCATGCCCTCTTCATTAACTTCTGGTTCATATGTTTCAACTCGAGGTGATGCATGCATAATCTCGAGGGGCACAACTGCCTCGGCCTCGTAAGCCAACAAAAACGGGGTTGCTCCAGTTGATACTTTACAGGTGGTACGATACGCCCATAGTATAGGCAATAGCTCGTCCACCCAAGTATTCCTAGAATGTTCGACCCTCTTCTTCAGTCCATCAAGGATGATTCGATTGGCGACCTCTGCCTGTCCATTTGCTTGCGGATGTGCTACTGAAGTAAAACGAAGCTCAATGGCATTTTCCTCGCAATACTTCTTAAAATCTTCATTGTTAAACTGTGTCCCATTATCCGTCACAAGGACTCGAGGGATCCCATATCTACAAATGATGCTCTCCCAAAAGAACTGGGAAACTTGCTTAGTGGTTATTTTGGCCAAAGGCTTAGCCTCAATCCACTTAGTGAAGTAGTCGATGGCAACTATCAGAAACTTCCTTTGTGCTGAAGCTACGGGGAAAGGACCAAGGATATTCATTCCCCACATTGGGTATGGAATAGGGGAGCTAATCGACATTAACATCTCAGGCGGCTGCCTTACTATCGGAGTGTGCTTCTGGCATCTATCGCACCGCTTGACATAGCTCTGTGCATCGGCCAACATCTCTGGCCAGTAGAATCCCAAACGAGTTATTTTGTGAGCTAGGGCTCTGCCCCCCAAGTGCTACCCACAGATACCTTCATGAACTTCTTCCAAAGCTTCCCTTGCCTCTTGGGGCCTCAGACACTTCAAGTATGGGATGACAAAAGACCTTTTGTAAAGGACGCCTTCAATCAAGGCATATCTCAATGCTCTCACTGACAGCTTTCGTGCCTCCAAGGCATTGTCAGGGAGCCATCCAGTTTCGAGGTGAGCTTTGATAGGATCTATCCAATAGCTTCCTACATCAATCGGTGCCACCAATTTTGAGTTGATGGTCGGGGCCTTCAAGACCTGGAAGTAAACAGTTCCTGCGTAATTTTCTATCTCAGAAGAAGCGAACTTGGACAGGACATCGGCCTTAACGTTCTCCTCTCTCGGAATATGTTCCACATAACACTCATCAAACTGAGCCATTACTGCCTTCACAACTCTCAAATACTTCACCATTGTTTCATCCTTGGCCTCGAATTCACCACTTACTTGGGATACCACTAGCCTTGAATCCCCACATACTTTGAGATTTTTGACCCTCATGATTCTGGCCAAGCCTAAACCGGCTATCAAGGCTTCATACTCAGCTTCGTTGTTGGTTGTCGGAAAGTCCAACTTCAAAGCATACTCTACCATGAACCCATCGGGGCTTTGTAAAACCACACCTGCACCACTAGATTTTGTTTTTGATGCTCCATCAAAATAGAGCACCCAATACTCCTTCAAATCAGGCCTAAGCTCTTCATCTTTATCTTCTTTCCCAGGGGTAGTTATCATCTCCTGCCCCCCGACTTCTTGGTTGCTGATGGTGCATTCAACCACGAAGTCAGCCAATGCCTGAGCCTTAATGGCTGTTCGGGGTTTATACGTGATGTCAAATTCTCTAAGTTCAATCGCCTACTTGATTAGCCTTCCACTAGCCTTCGGGCTATGCAATATGTTTCTCAACTGTTGGTCCGTCAGGACTTCAATCTTATGTGCCTGGAAGTACGGGCGTAGCTTCCTCGAGGCTGTTATCAATGCCAAGGCGAACATCTCAATGGAAGAGTAATTCAACTCAGCCCCATGCAACACCTTTCTCACATAATAGATAGGTTTCTGGACCTTCTTCTCTTCTCGAATGAGAACGGCGCTCAACGCTTGCTCAGATACCGCCAGGTATAGATAAAGAGTCTCCCCGAGAATAGGTTTGGCCAGAAACGGGGCTTCAACCATGTACTTCTTCAGTTGTTCAAAGGCCTCTTGGCTCTTAGGGGTCCACTCAAAATTTTTCACCTTCTTCAATGCTTGAAAGAAAGGCAAGAATTTATCACCAGACTTGGAGATGAATCTTCCTAAAGCCGCTACCCGGCCTGTCAACTTCTGCACATCTCTTATAGAACGTGGCGGTTCCATATCTAAGATCGCCTTGATCTTGTCAGGGTTGGCCTCTATGCCTCTCTTTGAAACCATCAAACCTAAGAATTTTCCAGATCCAACACCAAAAGCACACTTGGCTAGATTCAACATCATTTTGTGGTGCCTCAGCACTTCGAATGCCTCTCTGAGGTGCTTAATGTGGTCTGCCTTGAACAGGCTCTTGACTAGCATGTTGTCAACATAGACTGTGACGCCCCCAGATCCGGGGTCGGAGATCTAGGCGCTCACGGTCCATTTTCCATTAATAACATACCTGTTCTTGCACATAATATATATAAAACAGCCATCGACCCCACAATAAACTCACACCGCACACACACACACACACAGGTTAGAGCCTCAGAAATGTCACAACATTGATTAAACAGTAATAGAAGTATCAGAGTTATTACAGACCGAATTAAATAGTATTTAGGCTACCAGCAACACTTCGATATGAAGCGAAGTTGGCGGCTTGAAAGTTTGTTACGATACACTGCCTTGCACAGGTCATACTGATAAATAAAACGAACTAACAAGAGCTGCCAACCCATCCGGCTAATGGGGCCTACCGGTGGAATCTCAACTGCTGGCTCGGGTCTAGTCACCTGCTTTCGAGCAGTCTGTCTGGGTCTTGCCATTTCGCTTAGCTGTTGTGTTTGTAAATTTGAAAACAAGCAAGAGTGAGCAACTATAGCTCAGCAAGAAATATATGTATAAGGTAAGTAATATAACATTTCATATGACTAGCAGTTATTAAACTTGTTTGTATCAATCAGATGTAAATCACTTGTCATTGTTGATAAATCTCGAAGGTGCACCAATATGTGCCCTCGTTTTCAAAATAAACTTGCAGTTCTAGATACTACATAGAGTCAACATCTTTCTCATCAAAATAGAACACTATCAGCAACTTGGCACAAAAGCCTAAGAAGCAGTGTCAAAGCATTTTTCCAAAATGGAGGAATGGGACTTAAAGAAAACACAAGACCTGACAAGGATTGACGATGATCAGTCGCCACATCCAAGTCCAATAATCCGCGGGTCTTCTCTACCGGTAGAAGGATAGAAACTACATCCGTAACTATCCCCGGGTGAAAACTACATACGTAATCACCCTCGATGAAAACTACATCCGTAATCATCCTTCGGCATCACCTGGGCCGGAATAATAATTGATGGACCGCCTGGCTCACTGCCGCTTACACATCCCGGGAATAATGTAACATCCCGGATTTTCGGGATATTAATTCTAATTACGAAACTTAAATAAACTGAATTCTTTATTCAAATAAATCAAAATTCCACGAAAGTCAAAGCAGCGGTCTAATTCGATAATTCAAAATCATTAAATCGGAGACGCAGCTCCATAAATAGAATATTCAATAATCATTGTCTAACAAAGTACTGACAATTTATTCAAATAATACGATAAAACTTTTCCAATAATTGCATCTAAAATAGCTAGCACAAAGGTCCACAAGATCACATCTTATTCTCAATAAGCTTCCAAAAATCAAACATGAAATATTAGAAATGGGGTGAGCTACACAGCTCAGCAAGTACAAATTGACTAACAGATATTCTTAAAATCAATGGGTGTTTTAATAAAATAATTTTTAAAATCAAATATAAGTTTGCAAAATCTTTGCGAAAATAAATCCAACCCAAAGTTTATATTTTCAAAAATCCAGAATTTAAAACAAGTGCAGAAACAGAAACAAAACGAAAAATCAAAAATACCACAGTCTTGCTCTACGGCCACACTTTGCCAGTGACCGGCATCTTATTCTTATTCTTATTCTTTCGCCACACTTTGCCAGTGACCGGCATCTAAAGTTCAATAATTACGCGCCCTTAATAGGTATCTAAAATTGCACACTTGTGCGCCTACTAAAGGTATCTAAGGCTAGTTCCGGAACTATAGCGTAAATTACGAACGGGTTCGAAACGTAGAGACTGAGGGATTCGAAGATTCTCGTATCTTATATCTTATACAGTTCGAAACAATATCTTATATCTTATACGAAATCGAAATCACAATATCAAAATATTTTCGGAAAATAAAAGTAAGTCAAAAAGTACTTACCTCAAAGTCGACTGAATACTGAAAAATTAACAAGAACAAGTCCTATAATTTTAACAATCAAAACATAATTAATCCTTTTTATCGTACACATTTTGTACACACATTACAAATAATTATTCATTGTAAATCATATCTGGACATAACTGGACAGTTACTTCACATATAGACTGACAAGACTTTGACATAAAAATAGATTCAAACAAAACAAACAGGCCATAATCTCTACGCAAAACAAATTATATAAAAGCACTCCAGTTGACATGTAACCAGCAAAATGGTACTTTGTCTTTTCCATCTTTAACATGTTTTAACCATTAAAGTAATATAATTCTTGCCTTATGTTGGTGAATCAATTGGACATTCATTCATAACTTTACGGACCACGACTACACATGTTAAGATATTTAAACAATTAACTTATTCTTAATTAACAATTAGCTAACAAATAAATCACGTAAGTAATCAAAATCCAATAGCATGCGATGCCTTAAAATATAAGGTACACATAACATAACAGTTTATGTCATATATCCTTATCATGCATAATCTCGTTTCTATTTAAATCTAGCACAATTAAATAAATAACTAAAAATTGAAATCACAAATATTAACTTGCTTTCATAAAAATAATAGATCAATTCGTGATGAAAACCTGTAAGTTCGAATATATATATATAAACATGATCCTATACAATTAATTTAGATAACAAACGTTAAACATATAAATTGCAAGACTATAATAATTTAAGAATCATGTGTTGTATCAAAACAAATACATAACCATGGTATAGACATGACTTGCTAATCAATTTCCATTATTCATATCATTTTACAAGGTCGCAACACTGTAAAACTTAATTAAATGAAAGTTATGACATGTATGAATTACCAATTACTATCTAACACTCCATAAATATGAGATAATTAAACACATAGAATCAAAATCACTTAATCATTAAAATAAAGTAGAACAAAGGATCGTACCTGTCGGTGGTGGTGAAAGTCTGTACAAGTATTTCTTAGTCTAATGAGTTTATTATATAGGCACCTAAACCCTATTTTAATAAGGTAATTGAAATCATTATTTTTAATAATTTAACCACTCTTCCAAGTAATGTCTAAAATTAAAATATTCTAATTCACACAAATATCTTAAATTAAATGATACTGATTTTTTTAAATCTTTTCACACTTCTTTCCTCTAATATAAAAAATATCATCCTTATTCAAAATATCTTGCACAAAAAGAATTCTAAGAATTACTAATTAAAATAATTATCTAAATAAATAAAAATGACTTAAAAATATAATATCTAATAATAAAATAAAAAAAATAACGGGGTTTTACATTATTCCCTCCTTAAAAGAATTTGGTCCCCAAATTCAGAATGATAAAATAAAATAAATCACGAAGGAAACAAATCATACCTTAATAGTTGGTGCGACTTCCAGTGAGCTGAAACACACGTCCAATGCCAATCTTCTTATCAGCTTCCTTCCTTGGTGGTGGGTTATGCGGGCACTCTGAAATCTTGTGTCCTACTTCTCCGCAGTGAAAACAGGCACCCCTATTCCATCTGCAGTCCTTGTCCGGATGATTCTTACCGCACCTCGAACACTTCTCTCGATCACCCCGTCCTCCTATATTATCGTACTCGTGTGGCTTCTTGAATGGTCCCCTTTGAGACGAAAATCCACCAGTTGGAGCGAACCGCTTCTTGTTCCAGTTGCCTGTTGCCTTTTCAGATTCTGCCAGACCCCTCTCGATCACCAAAGCCTTGTTAAGAACAGCCTCGTACGTCTGGAGTTCAAAAGACGCCACCGAATTCCTAATGTCAGTTCGAAGTCCCTCTTCCAATCTCCTTACTCTGCTGCTTTCATCTGCCACTAAGGTCGACGCATACTTCGAGAGCTTTGCAAATTCCGCTTCATATTCAGTAACAGTCTTTCCACCTTGCTCAAGCCGAATGAAGTCCCTTTCCTTTTGCAGACGAATGGTTCTAGGAAAGTACTTGTCTTCTAGAGCCTTCTTAATTAGAATTAATGTCCCGGATTTTCGGGACATTAATTCTAATTACGAAACTTAAATAAACTGAATTCTTTATTCAAATAAATCAAAATTCCACGAAAGTCAAAGCAGCGGTCTAATTCGATAATTCAAAATCATTAAATCGGAGACGCAGCTCCATAAATAGAATATTCAATAATCATTGTCTAATAAAGTACTGACAATTTATTCAAATAATACGATAAAACTTTTCCAATAATTGCATCTAAAATAGCTAGCACGAAGGTCCACAAGATCACATCTTATTCTCAATAAGCTTCCAAAAATCAAACATGAAATATTAGAAAAGGGGTGAGCTACACAGCTCAGCAAGTACAAATTGACTAACAGATATTCTTAAAATCAATGGGTGTTTTAATAAAATAATTTTTAAAACCAAATATAAGTTTGCAAAATCTTTGCGAAAATAAATCCAACCCAAAGTTTATATTTTCAAAAATCCAGAATTTAAAACAAGTGCAGAAACAGAAACAAAACGAAAAATCAAAAATACCACAGTCTTGCTCTACGGCCACACTTTGCCAGTGACCGGCATCTTATTCTTATTCTTATTCTTTCGCCACACTTTGCCAGTGACCGGCATCTAAAGTTCAATAATTACGCGCCCTTAATAGGTATCTAAAATTGCACACTTGTGCGCCTACTAAAGGTATCTAAGGCTAGTTCCGGAACTATAGCGTAAATTACGAACGGGTTCGAAACGTAGAGACTGAGGGATTCGAAGATTCTCGTATCTTATATCTTATACAGTTCGAAACAATATCTTATATCTTATACGAAATCGAAATCACAATATCAAAATATTTTCAGAAAATAAAAGTAAGTCAAAAAGTACTTACCTCAAAGTCGACTGAATACTGAAAAATTAACACGAACAAGTCCTATAATTTTAACAATCAAAACATAATTAATCCTTTTTATCGTACACATTTTGTACACACATTACAAATAATTATTCATTGTAAATCATATCTGGACATAAGTGGACAGTTACTTCACATATAGACTGACAAGACTTTGACATAAAACTAGATTCAAACAAAACAAACAGGCCATAATCTCTACGCAAAACAAATTATATAAAAGCACTCCAGTTGACATGTAACCAGCAAAATGGTACTTTGTCTTTTCCATCTTTAACATGTTTTAACCATTAAAGTAATATAATTCTTGCCTTATGTTGGTGAATCAATTGGACATTCATTCATAACTTTACGGACCACGACTACACATGTTAAGATATTTAAACAATTAACTTATTCTTAATTAACAATTAGCTAACAAATAAATCACGTAAGTAATCAAAATCCAATAGCATGCGATGCCTTAAAATATAAGGTACACATAACATAACAGTTTATGTCATATATCCTAATCATGCATAATCTCGTTTCTATTTAAATCTAGCACAATTAAATAAATAACTAAAAAATGAAATCACTAGTATTAACTTGCTTTCATAAAAATAATAGATCAATTCATGATGAAAACCAGTAAGTTCGAATATATATATATAAACATGATCCTATACAATTAATTTAGATAACAAACGTTAAACATATAAATTGCAAGACTATAATAATTTAAAAATCATGTGTTGTATCAAAACAAATACATAACCATGGTATAGACATGACTTGCTAATCAATTTCCATTATTCATATCATTTTACAAGGTCGCAACACTGTAAAACTTAATTAAATGAAAGTTATGACATGTATGAATTACCAATTACTATCTAACACACCATAAATATGAGATAATTAAACACATAGAATCAAAATCACTTAATCATCAAAATAAAGTAGAACAAAGGATCGTACCTGTCGGCGGTGGTGAAAGTCTGTACAAGTATTTCTTAGTCTAATGAGTTTATTATATAGGCACCTAAACCCTATTTTAATAAGGTAATCGAAATCATTATTTTTAATAATTTAACCACTCTTCCAAGTAATGTCTAAAATTAAAATATTCTAATTCACACAAATATCTTAAATTAAATGATACTGATTTTTTTTAAATCTTTTCACACTTCTTTCCTCTAATATAAAAAATATCATCCTTATTCAAAATATCTTGCACAAAAAAGAATTCTAAGAATTACTAATTAAAATAATTATCTAAATAAATAAAAATGACTTAAAAATATAATATCTAATAATAAAATAAAATAAAAATAACGGGGTTTTACATTCTTCCCTCCTTAAAAGAATTTGGTCCCTAAATTCAGAATGATAAAATAAAATAAATCACGAAGGAAACAAATCATACCTTAATAGTTGGTGCGACTTCCAGTGAGCTGAAACACACGTCCAATGCCAATCTTCTTATCAGCTTCCTTCCTTGGTGGTGGGTTATGCGGGCACTCTGAAATCTTGTGTCCTACTTCTCCGCAGTGAAAAAAGGCACCCCTATTCCATCTGCAGTCCTTGTCCGGATGATTCTTACCGCACCTCGAACACTTCTCTCGATCACCCCGTCCTCCTATATTATCGTACTCGTGTGGCTTCTTGAAGGGTCCCCTTTGAGACGAAAATCCACCAGTTGGAGTGAACCGCTTCTTGTTCCAGTTGCCTGTTGCCTTTTCAGATTCTGCCAGACCCCTCTCGATCACCAAAGCTTTGTTAAGAACAGCCTCGTACGTCTGGAGTTCAAAAGACGCCACCGAATTCTTAATGTCAGTTCGAAGTCCCTCTTCTAATCTCCTTGCTCTGCTGCTTTCATCTGCCACTAAGGTCGGCGCATACTTCGAGAGCTTTGCAAATTCCGCTTCATATTCAGTAACAGTCTTTCCACCTTGCTCAAGCCGAATGAAGTCCCTTTCCTTTTGCAGACGAATGGTTCTAGGAAAGTACTTATCTTCTAGAGCCTTCTTGCAAAAATCCAGAATTTAAAACAGAAGCAGAAACAGAAACAAAACGAAAAATCAAAAATACCACAGTCTTGCTCTACGGCCACACTTTGCCCGTGACCGGCATCTTATTCTTATTCTTATTCTTATTCTTTCGCCACACTTTGCCAGTGACCGGCATCTAAAGTTCAATAATTACGCGCCCTTAATAGGTATCTAAAATTGCACACTTGTGCGCCTACTAAAGGTATCTAAGGCTAGTTCCGGAACTATAGCGTAAATTACGAACGGGTTCGAAACGTATTTCTTTTTCTTTTAAAAACTTGATTTTGATTGAAAACAGAGTAATTGAGGTCCGACATCAGTCGACCGATGATTCTTGAAATCATACAAGAAGCAGAACCTGACCGGGGGTTTTCAAAAATGTTTTAAGTTCGAAAGAGTTCGAGTTTGAAAGTATTAAATGTATCTTGGATTGACTTCGTCTTTAAAATAATGAACGATAATTAATAAATAATATTTTAAGATTTAATATTAATAATTAATAAAATAATTATTCGATAAAATAAACTTTTAATCCAAGATAGGGTTTCGAGTATTTACGAAGATATGAACATAATTACTTGAGTATACGATACTCTCCGAATGACCCTTCGGGTTTTCGCAATCTAGATACGATATAATAATATACCACTCCCCGATCAATAGTATATATGGACCGCTACGACCTCTATTGCTAGAGTCGTTGTCCGAAGAAAACATTTCAATCTAAGTTCAAGGGGGTACAAACATATATGTACTTATACAATCTCAATTGCATCAATACTTCGATAAACATAACATTTGATATAGTTGAAAACTACAAACACAACAGTGAAAGTCCTTGTACATGTATAAGTTTTGAAAAGTAAACTTGCCTTGGTTTGGTTGGGGTGGTCGAGCGTGCGGAGTGGAACGATCTATACATAAGCAATAACCGCTCGTTAGTACCGTAACAATATCTCTTTAATTACGGGGTTTTAGGGGGTACGAAATTAACTTAACGACTTCGTCTTATGACTCTCTAGCCCCACTATAGGTTCATGTCATCACTCGATTACGCTTGTCACTTATTCGACTTAATTTAATTACCACATTCGAATCATAACCATTACCCCTAGAATTATCCTCCACTAACGACTTTTTCCCTTGCGCGAAATTTATTCTAGCATTTTTATAAAATTGAAAAATTTATATTTTAATCCAATTCTTTTTGGGTAGCCTTCAACACTGCATTTCGTAGTTTTTCAAATTTTTCCATGATCCCACATATATGTTTAGGGGTTTAAACAAGGTTCACAAGGGGGTCACTTAGTGCAGTCCGGAATCCAGAACACAATTTACTTCTCCGGCCATAACATAAAATCTATACATCACCTAGCCTTGAACCTTACATTTCCAGAAACTACATTCAATTATCTTTCCAACAATATATGGTAGGACCTCAGGGGACAAGATTTGGGGGTTCAAAACCATGTTACAAGACAGGTCAATGTTTCTGGAAAAACTCAGCAAGCATGTATCACTTAGATCAACCAATTTTGTCAATTCCACAACACAACCAATACCTAATTCACTTAGTTCATGCTTTATAACATTTATGGAGATATATATACTATCCAAAATCATAAAAATCACAATCACAACATCAAAACTCAAGATCCATGTCATCCATTACTTATACAACCAAGATTAACACTATAACACATGGATCTATCACCAAACATCATAAACACTACATGGCCAAAAGGGTTTATGATTTTTATACCTTCTTGAGCACCTAGGAGCCTTGGGTAAGCCTTACAAAACTCAAGAACACCTTGAATGATCTCCTACAACCCTTACAATCCAAGATCTAAAAGAAAAACCAAACATGGTTACTATTCACAATATCTTTAACAATTTATAACTTGAAATTGGATGGATGAAAAGGCTTGAAACTCTTAATATACCTTGCTTAGATGATGGAGAGGGCCTAGTATTTATGCCTTGATTTATGAGTGATGAGAAATGGGGGAGGAAGAAATTTCTTCTTCCTTTTCTATGCTTGGCCGAGAGCTCTCTTCCAAGGGGGGGGAGAGCTTTTGGATTTTGATTTTTGTGTTGTTTGAAATAATTGATAAAGTGATGTTGGGTGATACATAATGTTGTATGTATAAGCATGGTACGAACCTAGGGTATGGCCTCATGTACTACTTGTCCCCTCCTTGGTAAAAGCAATGTAACTAGTTACTATTCCTCTTCCATTTGGTTTAACTAGGTTGCTTCCTCCTAACTACTTGGTTGCATGGGACTTGCATGCAATACTACTCCTTGTATCATTATTCTTCCACCAATGCTTGTCATTTAATCTTTAATTCGTATCGTATCTTAATTATTCTCTCGTAATAATATTTTGTCGCGTTGAGATTTCCCCTATAATTCCTTAAGTACTTAATTGTGTAAATTCCTCGAATGTCCATAATTCCTCGTCCTAATCCTTAATAAATCTTTTAATATTCTAATCATTCTCAAATCCCAAGTTTTATAAATCCTACTAACAATAAGACTCTTGCCCTCAACAATCTTCTCTTTTATCTTACATAGTGAATGTAACCACATAGTTTCTCAGACAATCAATTCCATTACATAGTGAATGTAACCACATAATCAATGCCACCTGATATTAAATAAAAGAAAATATTGCAAAAATTAGGGTTCTTACAGCCTCCCCTCCTTAAAAGGATTCCGTCCCGGAATCAGGTTGAAAACAATTGGGGGGTGCTTTTCACGCATCGCGCTCTCTAGTTCCCATGTTGATTCTTCGACATTCTGATTCCTCCACAAAACTCTCACTAGTTTGACAACCTTGTTCCTCAGCACCTGTTCTTTTCTATCCATGATTTCAACGGGTTGCTCCACATATGTTATGTCTGGTTGCAGATCCACTTGATCATGTTCTATCACGTGTCGGAAGTCGGTATGGTAGGGTCGTAGCATGGACACATGGAACACATTATGTACTTGCTGCAAGCTCGGAGGTAAAGCCAATTCATAGGCTAACTTTCCAACTCATTTCAAGATCTCAAAAGGTCCAATAAATCTCGGGCTTAGTTTTCCTTTCTTACCAAATCTCATCAAACCCTTCCACGGTGATACCTTTAACATCACAAACTCTCCAACCTCATATTCTTTGTCCTTGCGGGTCTGGTCCGCATACTTCTTCTGTCTGTCTTGGGCCGCTATCAGCCGTCCTCTTATGAGCTCGTTTCTCTTGTCTGTTGGACCAGTTCAGGCCCTAATATCTTCCGTTCTCCAACTTCTTCCCAACACAAGGGAGACCGACATCTTCGTCCGTATAAAGCTTCATATGGGGGCATGCCTATACTCGCATGGTAACTGTTGTTGTAGGAAAATTAGATCAACGACAAGTGGTCATCCCAACTTCCCTTGAAATCTATGGCACATACTCTCAACATGTCCTCGATGGTCTGGATGGTTCTCTCACTCTGTCCGTCTGTTTGGGGATGGTATACAGTACTCATGTTTAACTTGGTCCCCACATAATCATGAAAACTTCTCCAGAACCTGGAGTTGAATCTTGGGTCTCTATCTGATACAATGCTCACAGGAACCCCATGCCTAACCACAATCTCCTTTAAGTAAATATCTGCCAGCTTGTCGACAGTGTATCTCTCGTTGATTGGAAGAAAATGTGCTGACTTGGTCAACCTATCGATGATTACCCAAATGGCGTCATGATTAGTCTTGGTCCTTGGTAGTCCGACCACAAAGTCCATCGCAATATGTTCCCACTTCCACTCGGGTATCTCTAAGGGTTGCAACAATCCACTGGGCCTCTGGTGTTCGGCCTTTACTCTTTGACATGTCAAGCATTTACTTACCCACTCTGCCACGTCCTTCTTCATATTTGGCCACCAATAGTATTCTCTCAGATCTCTATACATCTTAGTGCCTCCAGGGTGAATTGAGTACCTTAAACTATGAGCCTCTTGCAAAATCTCGTCTTTTAATTCTTGAACGTTCGGGATCCATATCCTAGATGCATACCTCATAATTCCATTCCCGTCCTTCTCACACTTAATTTCCTCACCAGTCAAAATTTTCTCCATCGAATTCTTTTCTTCTTCTATCTTCTTTTCCTGGCATAAGTTAATCTTTTCCAATAGCGGTGGTTGGACTCTTATTTCCATCAGACTCTCTTGTCCAATTCCTGGTAACCTCACTTCAATCTCCAGTTTCTCAAGGTCCTTGATCAACTCGTCCACTAACGTTATCATCTTGAGTTTCTCCTTTCGGCTAAGTGCATCGGCCATTACGTTGGCCTTCCCTGGGTGATAATGAATCTCACAATCATAATCTTTAATTAGCTCTAGCCATCTCCTCTGCCTCATGTTTAACTCTTTCTTAGTGAATATGTACTTTAAGCTCTTGTGATCCGTGTAGATTTCACACTTTTCTCCGTAAAGATAATGTCTCCAGATCTTCAAAGTGAAAACTATCGCTGCTAACTCCAAATCATGGGTGGGGTATCTTATCTCGTACTCCTTAAGTTGTCTGGATGCATACGCGATCAATTTACCGTGCTGCATAAGCACACACCCTAAACCTTTATGAGATGCGTCGCTATAAATCACAAAATCTCCCTTATCATCAGGTAGGGCTAGTACTGGTGCTGTCACCAACCTCTTTTTCAACTCTTGGAAGCTCTCTTCGCATTTTTCAGTCCACACAAACTTCTCAGTCTTGCGAGTTAGTCGGGTCAAAGGGGCTGCTATTTTGGCAAAGTCTTGGACAAACCTTCTATAGTAGCCAGCCAATCCTATAAAACTTCTCACCTATGTCGAAGTGGTTTGTCTCTCCCAATTTGATACAGCCTCTATTTTGGCTGGGTCCACTAGAATGCCTTGTTTGCTAATCACATGCCCTAAAAACTGAACTTCCTTCAACCAAAATTCACACTTCGAGAACTTAGCATACAACTTTTCTTCTCTCAATGCTCCCAATACAATCCTCAAGTGCTCTGCATGTTCCTCCTTTGTCTTGGAATAAATCAAGATGTCAGCGATGAAGACTATAACACACTTGTCCAGGTATTTCTTGAAGACTCGATTCATTAAGTCCATGAAAGCTGCAGGGGCATTCGTTAACCTAAATGACATCACTAGGAACTCATAGTGTCCGTACCGGGTACGAAAGGCCGTCTTTGGTATATCTTCTGGTTTAATCTTTAACTAGTGATATCCGGTCCTCAAATCAATTTTGGAAAAATAAACTGCGTCTTTCAATTGATCAAACAGGTCATCTATCCTGGGCAAGGGATACTTATTCTTTATAGTCACCTTGTTCAGCTCTCTGTAGTCTATACATAACCTCATACTACCATCCTTCTTTTTCACGAATAACACCGGGGCTCCCCACGGTGACACACTAGGTCTTATCATCCCTTTATCCAACAACTCTTGTAACTGAGTGGCTAGTTCTTTCATCTCCACTGGGGATAGCCGATATGGGGCTTTTGAAATCGGGGCCGTGCCCGGAACTAAGTCTATAGCGAACTCGATGTCTCTATCAGGTGGTAGTCCTGGAAGATCATCCGGAAATACGTCCGCGAACTCATTAACGACAGGGATTTCCTGTAGGATTGGTGCCTCCTTCTTGGTATCATTCACATAGGCTAAATAGGCTTCGCATTCTTTACGTAACAGCTTCTTAGCTTGAATCATAGTCAGGAACTTTTGGTTTTGCCGTTTTCCACTAAACACTACTTCCTCGTCCCCTGGCAGTCTCAAACTTACTTTCTTCTTTACACAATCAATCTGGGCTCCGTGGGTTGTTAACCAATCCATACCTACTATTACGTCAAACTCTCCTAGTTTAAAAGTTATTAAGTCTACCCGAAAGTGTCGCCCTTCTATTTCTAGGTCACAACCTGGACATACTTGGCTAACGGGAATAATTTCATGATTAGCTATCTCTATTTGCAATCTGTCTTTCAATGGTTCAGTCTTAAGGCCTAACTAACATACAAAATCTATAGATATGAAAGACTTGGTAGCCCCCGAATCAAATAAAACATTTGCCTTAACTGAGTTGAGTAGTAGGGTACCTGCAATCACATCCGTGTTCCTCACGGCATCCTACACTGTCATGTTAAAAGTTCTTGCAGTAGGGGCCTTGTTAGAAGAAGTTCCACTCACTCTTGATGCAGCTGGCCCAGAGGACATACATTCCCTCATTCGGTGCCCTGGCTTTCCACACTTGAAGCAATTACCTCCGGCACTGGTGTTGTTACTAGTTCCTCGACAGGCGTTAGCATAATGTCCTATCAGCCCACACTTGAAGCACTTCACATCCTGTAGGTTACACACGCTCGCATGTTTCCTTCCACATTTATTGCATTCTGGGGGTTGGGCTCGGGATGGGGTAGAGTAAGACGATCCCTGTGGTCGGATGCTCTGGCCCACACTCCAACTTTCAGCTCTCTTGGTTCCAAAGTTTCCGCTGGGTTGGGACATCGTTCCTCGCTTAAATTTGCTCGGAAAGCTCCCACCCGCAGAGTTCCCCTTCCGACTATCAAACTTCCTCTTATTTCCTTCCCTCTCCTTCTGCATCTGTTCACTCCCAGCCTCAACAATTGATGCTTTCTGTACCAGGGTGGCATAGTCTGTCAGCTCAAGAACCGCCACACGATTCTGAATCCATTGTTTTAGCCCTAATTGAAACCTTCGGGCCCTCTTTGCCTCAAAGTTCACATATTCCGGCACAAACCTCGACAACTCAGTAAATTTGGCCTAATACTCAGCCACCGTCATGTTACCTTGCTTCAGTTCCAAAAACTTCAGCTCCATTTGTGTCTCCATGAACCTAGGAAAGTACTTCTCCAAGAACAGCTCGCTAAACCTCTCCCAGGTCACCACACCTCTTCCTTCCAAATTCTTCTTAGCTTCCCACCAATAGTTCACCTCACCCTTCAGAAGGTAAGTGGCGAAAACAGTCTTCTGCTCTTCAGCGACACCTACTATCTCGAAAGATTTTTCCATTTCCTTCAGCCAGGCCCTTGCCTCGACCGGGTCGGCAGTTCCTTTGAATTCTGGGGGTTTCAGGGATTTGAAGTTCCGGAAAGCATTTGCATTAGCATTTTGGGGTGGTTGCTGAACTAGGGGACGGTCCAAGTTCTGCCTAAGTAACTCCATGAACTGTTCCATAGGGCCTCCCCTAGGATGTTCTGCCTCTCGGGTGTCATCACCAGCTTCTTCTTCTTCATACTCAGAGTCATTAAACAAGTTATGATCGTTGCCCTCACTCTCACTCAGGTTGACATTCTCCCCTTCACGGTTCTGGTGGTCTCCGGTCCCATGGTGGCTACCCTGGCCCTCAGAACTGATCGGGTGAGCTCGAGTGTTCATTCTTCTGGGTGGCATGATTCTGATAATAAAACAAGAATTGGGTTAGGGTCTTCCAATTACCTGACAGCGTTTACACGGGTCAGGAACGTATCGTTCCTCCTCATAAGGGTGGAAGTTGCAAAAGTTTAAATAATCTGATGCTGGAGATAAAACGTCAAAACATTTTTGGGAAAAAAATCTCTATGGGATGCGAAAACATTTGCAAGAGTTTTCAAAATTTCGAAACCTCAAAAATATTTATTTATTTTTTTTTTGAAAAATTTATTTTAAAAATTGTAGGAACATTTTTGGAAATTATAGAGAACAATTTGAAATCGCATATCGTAAATTTGAAACAGCATGGTTGTATTTGTGGTTTGTAACAATTGTATAATCACAGTTTATCAAAACAGCAAAGCATAGCATCAGTAAGTAAAGCAGTTGAGACAATATCAAGGAAACTGAAACTAAATAAGTACGGTACAAAGGTTATCACAAAGTTTGGATGTTAGAGCCAAATACATAGTTCCGGTGTCAAAGTCTAGCAAAAGTGGAACAAATACAAGTACATCATCTGAATAGTCAGGGCTACACAAAAGTAGGGCTACATCCGTACATACTACCCGAAGTCACATCTACATATCTGTAGGTCAGTCTACTCATCCACTGGTTAGAAAGGATACCACTGCACAAGTCAACTATCCCGCAAAATCTACACACTAATGTCATCTGAACCTAGGGGACTGAGCTATCAGTAACACATCACGAGGCCGCACCGTGGCGGAGCAAGGTCCTCACTCGGGCAAATGCACGACGCACAACACGCCTAGCATCCCTAGCCTGGATCACTCCGCCCCCGCGGATCCCTAAACCAAGAATCCTCTCGCGACTCCTCCTCTCAATCCTATGGAGTCGAGCCCTAGTCCTCCTAGCAACAGCAGTCCTCATCTCAGCCTGGATCCTCAAGCGCGCCTCGCGCTCCTCCACTAGTGCCCGCCTCGCCTCGTTAAGTCGGGCTTCCGCAGAATGTAAGTCTCGGGTCAGGAACTGCACCACGTAAGCGTGCTCAGTACCCGACACTGGGGGTAGGTCCATCGGTGGAGGTGGTATGACAGGAACAGGTGCAGGTGCAGCAGCAGTAGTAGGAGCAGGAGCAGTGGCAGGGGTAGGTTCAAGCTCCTCCTCGCCAGAAGTATCATCCTCGGAGTCACCGTCCGATGAAACAGGGCTCGATGACTGCGGAGAAGGTGGGGGTGACACAACACGACCCTCACCGGATCTCACACTCTCCTCATCAGTAGCTACAGGAGATGGGGCAACAGGCTCAGGCTCAGGCTCAGGCTCAAAGGGCTCCTCAACGGGATCCTCATCATCAGTATCTCCTATCAGCGTAATCCAGGGGCCGAGCTCAGAGTCAGCACCCATATCCTCCTCAGGATCCTCGGTATCTCGCATCAGTGCCTCATCATGCTCTCTCTCGAAAGCCTCAGGGTCTGGTATCTCCTCCATCTACACAAGGGAAATAAGGAGGGTCACTAACTAAAAAGAAAGGTTTAAGGAGTAGTTCCCTCACGGGCCTTAAGGTCAGGGCTATATCCGATAACCCGACTACAACTCGATGAAAGTTCTAAGTATTATTAAGGTTGTTATTAGGGTTATTATTATTGTTATTATTATTAGGGTTGCTTTCTTAAATTACTATCGTTTCTGAGAACTGTAACCTCGCTCTGATACCATTTCTGTGACGCCCCCAGATCCGGGATTGGAGATCTAGGCGCTCACGGTCCATTTTCCATTAATAACATACCTGTTCTTGCACATAATATATATAAAACAACCATCGACCCCACAATAAACTCACACAGCACACACACACAGGTTAGAGCCTCAGAAACGTCACAACATTGATTAAACAGTAATAGAAGCATCAGAGTTATTACAGACCGAATTAAATAGTATTTAGGCTACCAGCAACACTTCGATATGAAGCGAAGTTTGCGGCTTGAAAGTTTGTTACGATACACTGCCTTGCACAGGTCATACTGATAAATAAAACGAACTAACAAGAGCTGCCAACCCATCCGGCTAATGGGGCCTACCGGTGGAATCTCAACTGCTGGCTCGGGTCTAGTCACCTGCTTTCGAGCAGTCTGTCTGGGTCTTGCCATTTCGCTTAGCTGTTGTGTTTGTAAATTTGAAAACAAGCAAGAGTGAGCAACTATAGCTCAACAAGAAATATATGTATAAGGTAAACAATATAACATTTAATATGATTAGCAGTTATTAAACTTGTTTGTATCAATTAGATGTAAATCACTTGTCATTGTTGATAAATCTTGAAGGTGCACCAATATGTGCCCTCGTTTTCGAAATAAACTTGCAGTTCTAGATACTGCATAGAGTCAACATCTTTCTCATCAAAATAGAACACTATCAGCAACTTGGCACAAAAGCCTAAGAAGCAGTGTCAAAGCATTTTTCCAAAATGGAGGAATGGGACTTAAAGAAAACAAAAACCTGACAAGGATTGACGATGATCAGTCGCCACATCCAAGTCCAATAATCCGCGGGTCTTCTCTACCGGTAGAAGGATAGAAACTACATCCGTAACTATCCCCGGGTGAAAACTACATCCGTAATCACCCTTGATGAAAACTACATCCGTAATCATCCTTCGGCAACACCTGGGCCGGAATAATAATTGATGGACCGCCTGGCTCACGGCCGCTTACACATCCCGGGAATCGTTCGTCAACGGTTCCCACACCTGCCAGAGTCCCTTTCTCTTTTTCTTTTAAAAACTTGATTTTGATTGAAAATAGAGTAATTGAGGTCCGACACCAGTCGACCGATGATTCTTGAAATCATACAAGAAGCAGAACCTGACCGGGGGTTTTCGAAAATGTTTTGAGTTCGAAAGAGTTCGAGTTTGAAAGTATTAAATGTATCTTGGATTGACTTCGTCTTTAAAATAATGAACAATAATTAATAAATAATATTTTAAGATTTAATATTAATAATTAATAAAATAATTATTCGATAAAATAAACTTTTAATCCAAGATAGGGTTTCGAGTATTTACGAAGATATGAACATAATTACTTGAGTATACGATACTCCCCGAATGACCCTTCGGGTTTTCGCAATCTAGATACGATATAATAATATACCGCTCCCCGGTCAATAGTATATATGGACCGTTACGACCTCTATTGCTAGAGTCGTTGTCCGAAGAAAACATTTCAATATAAGTTCAAGGGGGTACAAACATATATGTACTTATACAATCTCAATTGCATCAATACTTCGATAAACATAACATTTGATATAGTTGAAAACTACAAACACAACAGTGAAAGTCCTTGTACATGTATAAGTTTTGAAAAGTAAACTTGCCTTGGTTTGTTTGGGGTGGTCGAGCGTGCGGAGTGGAACGATCTATACATAAGCAATAACCGCTCGTTAGTACCTTAACAATATCTCTTTAATTACGGGGTTTTAGGGGGTACGAAATTAACTTAACGACTTCGTCTTATGACTCTCTAGCCCCACTATAGGTTCATGTCATCACTCGATTACGCTTGTCACATATTCGACTTAATTTAATTACCACATTCGAATCATAACCATTACCCCTAGAATTATCCTCCACTAACGACTTTTTCCCTTGCGCGAAATTTACTCTAGCATTTTTATAAAATTGAAAAATTCATATTTTAATCCAATTCTTTTTGGGTAGCCTTCACCACTGCATTTCCTA
Organism: Saposhnikovia divaricata; assembly: GCA_036435485.1. Lineage (NCBI taxonomy): Eukaryota > Viridiplantae > Streptophyta > Magnoliopsida > Apiales > Apiaceae > Saposhnikovia > Saposhnikovia divaricata. Next base: position 156,169,774 of record CM071595.1, read on the forward strand.
GTTTCTCAAATTTTTCCATGATCCCACATATATGTTTAGGGGTTTAAACAAGGTTCACAAGGGGGTCACTTAGTGCAGTCCGGAATCCAGAACACAATTTACTTCTCCGACCATAACTTAAAATCTATACAGGTCAATGTTTCTGGAAAAACTCAGCGAGCATGTATCACTTAGATCAACCAATTTTCTCAATTCCACAACACAACCAATACCTAATTCACTTAGTTCATGCTTTATAACATTCATGGAGATATATATACTATCCACAATCATAAAAATCACAATCACAACATCAAAACTCAAGATCCATGTCATCCATTACTTATACAACCAAGATTAACACTATAACACATGGATCTATCACCAAACATCATAAACACTACATGGCCAAAAGGGTTTATGATTTTTATACCTTCTTGAGCACCTAGGAGCCTTGGGTAAGCCTTACAAAACTCAAGAACACCTTGAATGATCTCCTACAACCCTTACAATCCAAGATCTAAAAGAAAAACCAAACATGGTTACTATTCACAATATCTTTAACAATTTATAACTTGAAATTGGATGGATGAAAAGGCTTGAAACTCTTAATATACCTTGCTTAGATGATGGAGAGGGCCTAGTATTTATGCCTTGATTTATGAGTGATGAGAAATGGGGGAGGAAGAAATTTCTTCTTCCTTTTTTATGCTTGGCCGAGAGCTCTCTTCCAAGAGGGGGGGGGGAGAGCTTTTGGTTTTTGTGTTGTTTGAAATAATTGATAAAGTGATGTTGGGTGATACATAATGTTGTATGTATAAGCATGGTACAAACCTAGGGTAAGGCCTCATGTACTACTTGTCCCCTCCTTGGTAAAAGCAATGTAACTAGTTACTATTCCTCTTCCATTTGGTTAAACTAGGTTGCTTCCTCCTAACTACTTGGTTGCATGGGACTTGCATGCAATACTACTCCTTGTATCATTATTCTTCCACCAATGCTTGTCATTTAATCATTAATTCGTATCGTATCTTAATTATTCTCTCGTAATAATATTTTGTCGCGTAGAGATTTCCCCTATAATTCCTTAAGTACTTAATTGTGTAAATTTCTCGAATGTCCATAATTCCTCGTCCTAATCCTTAATAAATCTTTTAATATTCTAATCATTCTCAAATCCCAAGTTTTATAAATCCTACTAACAATAAGACTCTTGCCCTCAACAATCTTCTCTTTTATCTTACATAGTGAATGTAACCACATAGTTTCTCAGACAATCAATTCCATTAAACAACAGGGATGACTAGAAAGGTTCCAAATTGACAATGCCACCTGATATTAAATAAAAGAAAATATTGCAAACATTAGGGTTCTTACATAGACCTCCATGGTTTTTCCAATCTGATGGGTGAATATTTTATTCACCAGTCGTTGGTATGTAGCTCCTGCATTCTTTAGACCAAAAGCCATAACAAGGTAGCAGAAAACACCAAAGTCAGTTATGAAAGATACCTTTGGGATGTCATCCTTGTGTATCTTAATCTGATTGTAGCCGCTGAACCCATCCATAAAGCTCAACATCTCATGTCTAGCTGTGGCGTCTATCAGCATTTCTATCCTCGGCAGGGGAAAACAATCCTTCGGACATGCATCATTCAAATCAGTGAAGTCTATACACATCCTCCACTTTCCATTTGCTTTCTTGACCATCACAGGGTTAGCCAACCATTCGGGAAACTGAATTTCTTTAATAAACCCAGCCTCTAAGAGCTTATCAACTTCTTGCTTTATGGCCTCTTGCCTTTCAGGTGCAAAGTTCCTCTTCTTCTGCTGTATTATCTTCCGATTAGGATCGACATTCAATCTGTGAGTTATGAGTTGGGGATCAATCCCCGGCATATCAGCTGCTGTCCAAGCAAAACATCACTATTTTTTTGTAAGAATGCTATCAACTTGCCCTTCAGGGGTTCTTTCAAAGAGGCTCCTATATAAGTTACTTTCTCAGGGTCGCCTAGCTCCAGAGGAATGGGAATTAAGTCCTCTGCTGGCTTCCCTCGGTGTTCATCATCACCACGAACATCCATGTCTTCGATCGGAAGTACCCGTCCCCCGATTCCATCAGCTCTTAACGCGGACACATAACAACTTCTTGCCATCTTCTGATCACCCTTTTGTTCTCCAACACCATTCCTGGTTGGAAACTTAATCTTCATGTGATATGTGGAGGCAACAGCCTGGAATGCATGAAGTCCAGTCCTTCCCAGGATCGCGTTATAAGTCGAGGATGCCTTGATCACAAGGAAATTCAGCATCTGAGTAGCCTCTTTAGGTTCTTGTCCAATTGTCATGGGTAATTGAATAGTCCCTTCAACCTTGGACTCAACTCCATTAAATCCGTAGATCGGCATGTTGGTCGGGGTCAATTGAGAGTCGGTGTACCCCATCTTCACAAACGCATCATGAAACAAGATATCAACAGAAGCTCCATTATCTATCAAGACTCATTTCACCTCCGAGTTTCCAATCACAGGAGTTATGACCAACGGGTCGTCATGGGGGAACTTTACCCCTTCGAGGTCTGAATCGTCAAACCCAATGGCTATTTCAGTCCTAGCACGTTTTGGGGCTTCTCCCACGATGTGCATCACTTATCTGGCATACGCCTTTCGAGAGTTTCGAGTCGTACCGGCCGCTGTCGGGCCTCCCCAATCATATTAATAACTGGCCCTCGGGGCTGTGGATTACGATCACGATCGTTATCCCTTCTGTCATTGTCTCTCCTGTCATAGTCCCTTCTTTGGGTTCCACGATCATCACTCTTCGTGAACTTGCTCAGCTTTCCTTTTCGGATCAAGAACTCAATCTCATCTTTCAACTGCCTACAATCATCTGTATCATGCCCCATGTCACGGTGGTATCTACAGTATTGCTCCTTGTTTCTCTTCGCAGGATCACCCCTAAGTGGCTTCGGCCATCGAAAGTCTTTATCCTTCTCAATATCTAACAAGATTTGACTCCTAGGAGCGTTCAGCCTTGCATAATCAGAAAACCTCGGTCCCAAACCTTTCTTTGGTGGTAACTCGGAATCCTTGCTAGTCCGGGGATACTTGTCCCTAGCGTCGTACTCTTGCTCTTGCTTTCATTTCTTTGAGTCATTAGAACCCTTGCCATTGCCTCATGCGGTTTCCTTTTTCATGCTGTCCTCAGCCTTGATATACTTGTCGTCCCTTCGTTGGAGCTCGGCCATGTTTTCAGGAGGATGTTTTTCCAAAGACCTTTTAAAGAAGAGATCAGTGGTTCCGTGTTCCAGGGCTACCATGGCCACCTTATTTTCCAGATCAGTGATATTCAGAGTCTCCTTGGTGAATCGCTTGAGGTAATCCCTCAAATTCTCGTTCTTCCCCTGCACCACATACATGAGGGATGCAGAACTTTTTCATGAACTCTCCCACTAATGAACTGGTTGACAAAGGCGGCACTCAGCTCCTTAAAAGAGCCAATCGAGTTTGCAGGTAGGCGGCTATACCACCTTTGAGCCATGCCCGACAGGGTTTGAGGGAACGCCCTACACTTTAAGGCGTCGCTCGTAGGCTGCAACAGCAGTGCGTTTGAGAATGTCCTAACATGATTTGCGGGGTCGCCCATTCCATCATAAGCCTTAATCGTCGGCATCTTGAATTTCCTTGAGATGCGGGCATTCATCACCTCTTCAGTAAACGGAGGTGTGGGATCATCAGGATCCCCAAGTGGCATCAGATCCTTGGGGTTACTTCTGGGGGTATCCGCCCTTGTCGATTTTTCAGTTGGGGCTTCGGCCCTTTGCTGTCTCCTTGAAGGCCTCTCCAGATTTATAATGGAAATCCTCCCTGTAACTGGAGGAGGTCGAATCAGACTTTGCCTTGCTTGCTCCCTAGCAATATCATCCTTCAACCTTTGGATCCATTAGTACAAAAATGGCTTTTTACGTCGGTTAAATAGGTCTTATACATCGGTTAAATGGCGACGTATAGAGGGGCGACGTATAAAATCACGAGTCTTTTACGTCGGTTAAAAATGCGACGTATAAAGTCTAAATATACGTCGCTAAAAAGCCGACGTATAATGTTGAAAAAGCCGACGTATAATGTTGAAGAAAGGCGACGTATAATGTCCACAAAGCCGACGTATAAAGTCTAAATAGACGTCGCTAAAAAGCCGACTTATAATGTTGAAAAAGCCGACGTATAATGTTAAATATGCCGACGTATAATGTCCAAAAAACCGACGTATATTGTGCACTGAAATTTAAAAAATATATATTTTCTTTTATTTTTGTATACAAAAATTCTTTATAAAAAAAAAATTCTTATTATTTCTATACACCAAATAATTGTTAAATAATCAAAAACCAAAATTTGTACAACCAAAATCTTGTAATAATTAAAATTTATCAACTTTCAAATTCAGTCACAATACAATGTTTATACATTTTTGATATAATGAGTGTGACTTTACAAGTATTATAACTGAGGATATGTAGTGGCTGTGGTGCAAACAATGAGCAAATTCTTTGCACGACTTGGTTGTTCAGAAAGCCAGCGAAGCAGAGGAGCAAAACCTGCATCCAATTACTATCACATCCAAGCACTATACCGCTTCATCAGCTTCACCAGTGAAAGTAATCTTCTGCCCATTCTTCATACCCTTATCCACAATGACAGTCATAACCTTTTTCTCTTGAACTACCTTCTCTCCCTTGCATTGGGTACAAGGATCCTTGTCCCTAATGCTCTCTCCTGATCCTTTGCATTCTTCACAAGGATGCTACATTTGATGAAACATAGAAGGTCCAAGCTGTCTCACAGAGACCTTCATACCAGACCCTTGGCAACCTGAACACTTCATGGATGCCCCAGATTTTGATCCCTTACTGGCATAAGAAATATACATATATCAGTGAATTTTAGTTATGTTTGATGGAATTTAAAAAAAACCCTGAAAAATTTAGTTATGTAGATGTGTAGATTGCTATCTAAAATTTGTAAATACAAACTAGCAATACATATAAGTTCAGATGCATACCAATCCAAACTGTCCCACCAGAAACCAGGAAGTAGAGTTCATCAAATAATGTAAATTTGTACCTGAAAAAGATCAGATAGTACATTATTGGGAGGGTATATTCTCTAACAGATCACTTTGGTACATTATTGGATACCCTGTATGATTTTTCCTTCCTTAATTCTTTTGATAGATCATGAGACAAGGATAATTGTGCTTTAAAATTCACTCAGTGATTCAAAGACTATCAAGGAATGCACACAGCTTGATGTTATTTAGTAGTATGGTCAATGACAGACATTAATAAGATTAAGAATACCCAAGGAAGTAACAGTTCATATATGAGTACTCTGAAGATTGAGCACAAATTTAAGCGAAACAGATGAAAATGAAATCAGTATGAAAAACAGTTTACCAGAAACCACAAATATAAAAAGTTCATAATGATTTACCATTCTAGTAGTCTATCATCGTTGAGGATAGGATTTTGCCATCTCTCAGTGTCTTCTTCCCACCGCTTATAATCTGAACAAATGTAAAAGAAAAAAGTCTTATAGGAAATCTGCCGTTGTACAGAACATGATCACCACAACTGAAAGATTTGTCAAAAAAGATGGCAGCCTTTTCATTTTTGGCTATTAAATTTTTCAGGTTTTTTTTTAAATTCCATCAAACATAACTAAAATTCAGTAACAGGTCATTCCATTGACAACATCATCTTCAGTGAATCCCAAGATACCCTTGAGCTTTCCCTCAGATTCCTCCCTGATAGTAACAGAGGATAGATCAAAAGATTAGGACCAGCTGTTATTAACCAATCACCTAAAATTTGACAAATTTAAACAATAGCATAGTAGTTTTGCAGGCAGCTTTAATAGTGAGAAACTGAGAAGGAATAAACACTTACTTGATGGCAGCTTTAATTTGGCCATATGTTGCCTTCTTCTCAAGCCTTACAGTAAGGTCAACAACAGAAACATCCATGGTGCTCGGAAGGACATTCCAGTTAATTTACCATTGAGTGAAGGAAGCACCTTTCCAACAGCCTTTTTGAAAAGAAAAACAATAATGAAATATACATGTGATGGATGTAACAAAGCCATTCTTCATGACATTGTAGATATAATCATGTAGACTATTGAATCAAAAACCAGTTTCAAATCAAGCATAAATTTCAATATACCTTGGCAACTCCAGTGATGCTGGGAATGATATTGAAAGAAGCAGCTCTTCCACCTCTCCAGCCCTTGCTTGATGGGCCATCCACTATCTTCTGTTTGGTTGATTCATACAAAAAAGGGGGAATAAAGTAATTATAAAGTAAATCATATCCCTCTGAACCATATATTATCAGAATATCTTAAAAAGATGCAAAGGAGCCACTCACCAGTGATAGAGTGGACAGTGGTCATAAGACCCTCAACAATGCCAAACCTATCGTTAATAACCTAAAAATTTAGGAACAAATAAATCAAAAGGAACCTGCATACAAAACAGGGCAGAAATTTTGCAAATTCAGATCCAGGATGATCATACATACCTTGGCCAAAGGAGCAAGGCAATTGGTAGTGCAACCAGCATTGGAGACAATGTCAAGGTCATGCTTGTATTCTTTCTCATTAACACCCACAACAAACATTGGTGCATCTTTGCTAGGAGCAGAAATCACAACCTTCTTTGCACCACCTTGAGAAAAGCAAAGAATCCATGTCCATCACAACCAGGAATTGTAAGTAATTATATCTCCCTATTCGCAATATTGAATTGACATGAAATCGGCAGCTAGTTTTCAGATTCAATATCGAATATACATGAACTGGCCTAAAATGTGTATTTATTCAAGTTTGTAAACTTCTATATAGCAAAAGGGGCATTATTCTAAATCGACCAAAATTTATCAATGATCAAATAAATAAACCAAACTATAAAGAACAAACATACCATGTAGTCAGTAGTGATGAAAGGATCATTAACAGCAACGAGCTCAACATCGTCTCTCTACAGAGCAACTCTAGCCACCAATCGACCGATCCTTCCGAATCCTATTTTTTCAACAACCAAATTTTAAATTAATATAGAGTTAAATTATAATGCAAACAAAAGGATGCAAGAAAAAATAATATTAGATACCATTGATTCCGATATTAATCTTCTTGTCAGATGCTAAACAAAACAAAAAAAAAACCAAACACGGTTAGTTAAACCAATAAGGGAGGAGAGACTGAGAACAGAGAGGGAGAGATATGGGCGGATAGAGGGATAAAGGGTTGAGAGAGATGGAGATGGGGTTTGACTTTTGAGGGAGAAAGAGGTAGGCGGTGAGAGAGAGATAGATTGGGGTAGGAGAGAGTCGAGGGCAGAGAAAGATAATGGAGACGGAGAGAGATTTGAGAAGAATCAGATAATTGAGTTAAAAAACGGTAGAGATTAATTGCATCCAACGGCTCTAAGTAACGATCCATGTGCTCAAGTATTATCCAATAATAATGTGACACGTGGCCCATTTCTAATTTCTTTAAAGGTTTTATACGTCGGTTATATTAAGAGCGACGTATATAATAGCATTATATACGTCGTCTTTTCCTCAACCGACGTATAATGTCATCATATATACGTCGCCTTTTCTTCAACCGACATATAATATCATCATATATGTCGCATTTTCCTCAACCGACGTATATAATAGCATTATATACGTCGCCATTTCCTCAACCGACGTATATAGTAGCATTATATACGTCGTCATTTCTTAACTGACGTATAAAGTAGTATTATATACGTCGCCTTTTCTCAACTGACGTATAAAGTAGCATTATATACGTCGGATTTTACTCAACCGACGTATAATATGACCTTATACGTCGGCTTTTTCTTGAACCGACGTATATAACTGCTTTATACGTCGCCTTTAGGCGAAACCGACGTATATAACTGCTTTATACGTCGCCTTTGGTCAGAACCGACGTATAAGAGGCGACGTAAAAGATCAATTTTGTACTAGTGATCTCAGCCTCATGAGCCTTAATCCTTTCCTCAGCCGTTTGTGGAGGTCCATCATGGATTCTTTGGGACCTCCTTCGAGGTTCTCTACTAGCACGTCGCCTCCTTGGGGCTTTTTCACGATCATCATCGTCATCCTCAGATGTCGAATCATCAGTATAGGGGCCGGAGTAGTCATCGTACTCTCGATCTCGAATCTGTAAGGCATGACCGCTAGGTCCAGGTTCCCTTTGTCGAGGGGGATAATTAGTTAACCCATACATCGGGTTGGTATTCAAGGGGAGATCCGTAGTGTGGATCTGTATTCCCGGGGGTAGTGTACGATCAACGTTATCAAGAGGAGAAACCACCATCTGAAGAGGGTTAGTTTCTTGGTTTTGAGGGATAATCACGGGTAAAGTTCCCTCAACATAGGGAATCATCCCTGAGGGTTGAGAGGCTAAAGGTTGAATGACCGTCCCTGTTGATGGGGGTAATTGTCCTTCTTCAGCATTGATAAGTGGATCAGAGGTGGCAGGTGGATCAGAGCTAAGGGGTATGGCCTCAGTTGATGTTGTTCTTTGTGTTTGAACCATGGTTGATGTTGTTTTCCCACAGACGGCGCCAAATGTTGTGGAATAAAAATCGGGTTATCGAATCGCGATTAGGGTTTGTGTGTATTTAATGCTAAGGGATTATGAGCTTCGAGCTTTAATGGCTGTTTTCGTGTTCGAGAGTAATCTGTCCTCACAGAGTGCCTACGTATCTCGTTACTGAAAATCAAGCCAAAAACGTTGTTCTAGGTGAAGGTGCCCTCGAGGCTATGGCGGCGAGAGCTCACCTAGGACGTAGTGGCTTGTATGTCCTTATTCGAGTATTAAGCCAAAACGTAGTTCTGAGATGAGGGGTCTGGCCCTTTAAATAGGCTGCAGGAGCCTTAGAATCGTAGTATGATTCGGATACTTGGTGGGCAAGTCACCGCCTTGAGGAAGGTTCTAGACTCCTTCCTTGTAGGAGTCTGTTTCCATATTGAATTAGGTACCTTGGAGGCTAAGTCTGGTAGGAATATCATCCTTATCTGATTACTATTGCTGAGCTGTTTATTACCCTTAATATTAATTACGAAATTAATATTAAAATAGGGATTCTAACCTCATTAATTGGCCCCACGTCTGGACCATGCTGGGTCTAATTAATGCCATATTAAATGTGTCTTTAGGGCTTATTTTCAGCCCATATCAATATGTGTTGAAATCCATCATTAATGCATAACATTACTATTTTAACTTGTCCTTTGACTGTTAAATTCCCAAATGGTGAGACAGCTTCAGTTACACATACTGGTTCTGTTAATCTTTCAGCTGTATCACTGATTGTTAATGAAGTGCTTCTAATTCCTTCTTTCAAATTCAATTTACTATCGATCAGTAAATTGTCAATTCAATTTAATTCTCATATTTACTTCACTCCTACTAAATGCATTATGCATGATCATAATCAGAACAAAGATTTGGTGTTAGGTAACCTTATTGAAGGATTGTACCAACTTGTATCAAATACACCTTATTCTTTGTCTGTCCATAATATTTCTACTTCTTTGTGGCATCAACGTTTAGGACATATACCACCTTTTGTTATTTCTCATATTCTAGATTTCAAAACACTCAAACATGATAATCTCCCACATTGTACAGTCTGTCCAAAAGCAAAACAGTGTAGACTTCCTTTTCCTACTAGTTCATCATATGCTAGTAGTCCTTTTGATCTAATTCATTGTGATATTTGGGGACCTTACAAGTCTGCCACTCACAGTGGTTGCAAATATTTTCTAATCATACTTGATGATCATACTCGAGCACTTTGGACTGTTTTGCTTCCTACTAAACAGCATGTTTCTCAAACCTTAAAGGATTTTTATGCTTATGTTTCTACACAATTTAAAACCCTCATAAAATGCTTAAGGACTGACAATGGAGGGGAGTTTCTGGTGTTGGAATTCGGGCATGATAACGCAACGGAAATGACGTAAATAACAATTAAAAACGAATTCCAAGTCCCGGATCCATGTATAAAATGATGATCATTGTATAAAAATTCTCAAGAACAAGATTGTACCTCTTTGAAGCTTTCCTTAGGATGAAAAATGGAGGTCCTAGCTTGTTGATTTTCAGAGCTAAAATTATAACTCCTCCACCCGTATCCACACACGAATGCTTGCTTGAATCGTCGAACGATTATGCCACGGAATTAGGTACTAGCCAAAAATAAATAATCAAGAATGTGTTCTTGACTTAACCACTGTGTTTGCACTAAATCACGCAAGCGTACGTGGTCACAAGTAATATAGAATAAAGTTGAGTTTGTTCCCACAGAGATCTAGTTATGGTTTTAATTCAGTTTTGTACCTATGCAACAATGTATGGTTATTATGCACTGCTAAGACAAATAACAAGATTTTAATTAAGTATAATTATCTAAGAAACAAATTAATAAAACCAAGAATTAACAAACTAACAAGAATTGAATTCTAATTACGTCTGCAAGAGAAAACATGGGATCCTAACTTCATTAACTACTTCGCTTAGAGTTGATGCCTTTAATCAATGCATGTGATGGTTATGATATCTGATCAGACAACACGGAACAAGTATAAGCTACCTCTCGGTATACAAACACCAAACTAATCATACATCAACAAAAGAGATAGAAGATGAATAGACACCAATTATGTTTAGACCCTATATCTCTATAAGATTTGAAAACATAACGGTTGAAGAACAAGTTGTTTATTAAGATCACATAGGGCAGCATAATATCTCTATTTACGCCACAAATCATGATGTTAAAACATCAACCTATCCTATGCTAGCATGGCAAGTTCTAAATCTCAAGATCCACTCTCGCTTCACAAGAGATTAACAAATTAGATGTTCATGACGCATCTAAACACATGAATCACAACCATACGAGGATATCAAGAATTCACTACACACAAATCTTTAAAGCAATCAAACTACTACGCTACATAGATAAATCCGTTAGAATCCCATGATAACGATTAGTTCATAATTGAACCTCTCGTCATCATGGGATCTGATGAAACCATGATAAAAACAAAGTATAAAAAGATACAAATAAAACTAAGTAATTGATATGTAATGGTGTCTTTTTTTGTCCCCCAAGATGTGTATTTATAGCCCCAAGTTGCCTCTCCATCAAGCAATTACCATATTAGAGTTGGAATAGAATACCAGCAATTTCCATCTTTAAACAGGATAGGATTTGCAAATTCCATGCTCAAGACTGATTCTAGAATGTTCTAGCCATTCAGGACAATTACCATACTGATTTGAAGTAGGAATTATAGCAATTTCCTTGTGAAAATAGAATTCTGCAAAATACGTTTCCTAAACTGATTCTGTTTTGAAGGAAAATTCGTAGCTGACTCTTCTTCAGTATTTCTGGACCGTTCCAGTCTTGTTTTGACATCTGGACCACTTTAGAATGATAGAGAATCTCGTTAGCTTTGCGTGGACTGTAAGATCGCTGAAAACGGACTTCTAGAACTCAAGATATGGCCAAAACAAGAATCAGAAATTCTGGCTGATTTTTCCCAGCGCGTCTTGGCGCACCCTGCGCGAATTGGGCAGTCTGCACGGCCGCAATCTGCATAAAAACTCAAAATCTGGCGCAAGCTGCTCAAATCTGGTGCAGACTGCACTGTTTCTTCGTTTTTCAGCCTTTTCTTCTCGTTCCTTTTGCATGAGCTTCCGTCTTTAATCCTTCTTGACTTGTATACATCTTGGTAGTTGACATTAGCCTTCATTCTTCATTCCATATCATAAATCAACTCCAAAAACGACGGAAACTACACCTTTAATCGACATTTCTTCAACCCTGCACAATTAAACAAAACACATCAAAACTACCACAAACTTGAGGCCAAAGCAATCAATTTAAGCCGATTTAGAATGCTCTAAATGGATATAAAATCCATTTATCACACTGTTTTCTCTCTAGTGTAGCAACTGAAAATTTCAGTTTTGTTCTACCAAGAAGACTTTCCAACAATTGGCTTATAAAGAAAAAGAAAGCAAAATGAAGCCTTAAACAATTAGGCCATTTTTCTTTAAATAAATCTTATTTATTTAAATGAATTAATTAAGTCATACTTAATTAATCAAATAAGTAAAGAAAATACATCTTCAAATTTTATCTTTTAACTAATCAAGTCTCACTTAATTAATTTTATAAAATTTGAATTTATTATTTATTATTAATTCAAATTCATAATTTAAATTATTATTAATTTAAATTCATGAGAATAAAATTAATTTCATTTTTAAACATTCTTTGTGTGTGACCCTGTAGGTTATTATTTAATTGGCAATAATTTTATTCTCTAATAAAATTATAAACAATAAGCGGCGTCTAGTAACACATTATTGCTACCCAATTAAATGATAATTAAATCAACGATTCAATCAACCTTTTTGTTGGTTCGTAAACACGCAAGTATACGCGATCACAAATACCAAGTGATAAGTAAGATTCGTTCCGCAGAGACTATTTGTAATGTAAATTTTAGTACTTATGCAATGGTGTATGGTTACTTCTTAATGCTTGAACACTTATCAATTTGGGTTTTGATTAAACTATTTTAATTAACTAAGCGAGAATAAATTAACAATTAAGAGTTCTTATATATGAGAAAACATGGGATTCCAATTTCATCGAAACATCACTAAAGGTTGACACATTAAATCGACACAGATGATAAACAAGATAATTAATCAGATAACACGACAATAATACGAGCTACCTTTCAGTATACTCATATCAAACCACTTAACATCCACAACGGATAGAAGTCAAGAGGACACCACATTACGATCAAATCATATATGTCTATACAATCTGGAAAAGCAATTGGTTAAGCACAAGTTATCTTTTATAATTACATGGGGCAATATGAATTGGGTAAAATCATACTACTAATCAAGAATAAGCAATTAATTCATGAACCCATGCTAATATGGCATATTCTCAATCCTAGAATCCACTTCCGCAATCATCAAGAATTAATAAATTAGATGCTAGCTACACATCTATCAATTAAATCAAACCATATTAGATTATCGCAATAAAATCACCCAACGTCGATCACATGTCAAACACAATAATTATGAATTCGAATCCATTGAAACCCCATGATAATGATTAGTTCATAATTGAACCTTTCACCATCATGGGTTCTAGAGTAAACATGGTTCTAGAAAACAAATAATAATAGAAGAGAAATAAGGTAGAAATGAATCCCCCAAAATGTATAGAAGAGTACAAAAGATGAAAATAGATTAGGCCTCCTTGCTTGTCACTAGCTTGAAGATCCCTCTCTAAATTTCTGCTTCTAAGATAATACTGTCAATAGATCCCCCTCCTACTAATGATAATAGATCGCTGTTTTTAAGGTCTAAGATAATACAAATAAAGTTCAGCCGCTTGCCCTAATAAAATGGGCCCAAAAATATTTTGACCCGGAAGAAAATTAACATTCAGAAAAACTCTCCAAAGCGCTGTTGCTCGAGTTAGAGCGCTGTTGCGCCTCCTGGCTCCTGGAAAATGCTGCTTACACAGCGCTGTTGCGCTAGAACTGAGCTACAGCGCTAGAAACTGAGCTATAGCGCTTTCTACCCCCTGGAATCAGCACACAGGCCACCACCTACACTCATTCACCACCATTTAACCAATGTAGCACCAAAATGCCTTCAACCATGCAACCTACACAAATTACACAAAAACATATCAAATGACAACGAAACTCGAGAACTTGCAAATGATTAAAGTCCAAACGGAAGGTAAATAGTGTATATAAAATCCACTTATCAAACCCCCAAACTTAAACCGTTGCTTGTCCTCAAGCAATGCAACTCAACCCTAAAATGATGAATGAATGCAACTAAAAATTAAATGTCATGATAATGCAAAACAAATGTCCTAATGCAATAATCCCACACAAATTACCGAAACCGACTGAACACGCAAACGCCTCAAGGAATGCAACAACTCCAAACAGAGCTCGACTAAGTCCCCGTATACTAACAATACATGCTCGGAACGTGGTGTGTGCAATTCTCTCTAGATATACTCTTGAAACTAGATAAAAGGCATAACCAATTCTTCGCCAAGACAATCACATGTTTATAAACAGAATGAACTTTAGACACTCCATGACTCAAAGACACCGCCATCATCATTTAAAATATACAAGGATTCATGCTTAACTACACAAAACACCACAAAACACAAAACACACATGCTTATTGACCGTGCAATGGGTGAGACCCCTAAATGCTTATACAATAGCACCCTTGTAGCGAGCGTTAGGTTAGTGGATCCCAGACCGGAAAAGTCTTAGGTCACTAGGCATAAAATCCCCTAGAACTTACTTGCTCGAGTACTAAAGAGCCCACCCTAGCCAATTTAGCAAACACACACTCTCACAAACGCTAATTTTTTATACTTACAACTCTTTTTTTTTCTTTCGACTCTTTTTTTTTCTTGCCTTTTCTTTTTTTTTTTCTTTTTTTTTTCACACATGGGTGCACTATCTCACCCCCCTAGACTACTCATATTAAATATGAGCGGCTACTAGCCATTTGACGCCTAGCCATTATTACACTATGACACAACACTTAGCATGAAATCCCTGTTTTCCCCCAAACTTATACTTAAGTGCTCCTACGCCATCAAGGGAATAACGAAAATTCTAGATATAAATAGGTGAATAAATCCCAACAACCAAACCAGGTATGACTCGATCTAGCCCAAGAGCAAACAGTGACAACGTGAAAAGATTATGTTCTCGACACACGCACGTCAATTTCATAAGTACTTAAATCAACCCTCTATCCATTGTCACCACACTCAAATTAACGTCGACCTATTGAGCCAGAAACAGACACTCATATGGAATCATGTGATATGCATGAACAAATAATATTACAATCCTAAATAATTCTATATGGCATGGCATCCTAAATGCAAACTAAATGTCATGGCCAAACTACATGCAAAATTACTAATATGAACTAGCATGAATATGCAGCTATATGCAATGCAATGATTCTTAATACCCTAAAATCAACTCCAAACTTATTAATATCAATGTCCTCATTGAAGGTAAAATTAAAGGGTACAAGAGATACTCCCCTAGTCGTCGGCATCGTCACCCTCCTCGGGTGGTGTGTCTGGTGGTGGATAAACATGGTGCGCTCCGAAGGTGGGCCATGTGACCTGAAAACCCTGCTGCCAGTACACTCCATCTAATGACTGAGTCAAGTTTGTAGCAAATCGGTGCATCATGTCATGTGTAGTATCATAACGCCTCATCATACGCCTGAACTGAGCATCACTGAAAACCACAGTCCCCTGACTCGTCTGGCTCGTCTGTGTGCGAGAAGGTCCCGCTCTGTCTGTCTGTCGAGGCACTCTCTCCACCGGTGGCGAATTACCACCTCCCTCCACAGTAACAACATAACCAAGGCCCCTAGGGTGAGGAGTGCCGCCCGGCCACTCCGCCAACCTCTTAATTGCATGGTGATCAAGAGAACCAATCAGCCTGGTCAATGTAGCTGCAGGAAAAGTACGCTGCTTAGTCTTACCGGCCTTGCACTTCCAAACCGTGCCCGGTATACACATCCCTGCTATAATAGCATCTAAGTCAACATCATCCCGGGTCTTTTGTACCCAATCCTCCGCACTTCTAGGCTTCTCCGGTTGAGACAAAATGCGACGTATAGACCCGGGCTTGTAAGCCACTACCTGGCCCCTAACCATAGTGATCCCATTTTTCTGTACCTTGGCATTGGCATAAAACTCCCTAACAATGCTCAATGGGACCGCCACGGGCATTGCACAAAAAGCCGACCACCCCAACTCCGTAACCATAGCTCCCAATTCACCATCCTCGGCCGAAGGAGTGAAACCCCTTTCCTTGACAATGGCTTTCGTCAATAAATCATCAAACTCCTCTTGAGCCGCCTTAGACACAAATTTGTCCACATCATAATCCACATCCACCTCCTCCTCCGAACTACTACTACTCACAACTCGTACCCTTTTTGGAGCCATCACCACTCTTTTAGTAACAACAATTCAACAAACACCAACAACCCCAAAAATATTTCTCCACACACAATATCCCAATTCCAACAATTCAATTCAGTCTAAATAATTAAAATAGGAAAGAATGTTACCCCATGAATTGAAGATGAGAACCTTGCAAGCACTCCCCCAAACTTGAATTAGAGAACTCTTGAAGCTTTAATGGAGGTTGAATGATTTGGAATAGAGAGGGAATTTGTGTGTATAGGTGTATATATAAATGGGTGTATAGATATTATAGGTTAGGTTATGAGATGAGATGGGATTGGGAAGGGTTTAAATTGATATGATAAAAGATTTAGGATGTAGGAGATGGAGAGGATATAAATTGAGAAAAGGGGGTGTTTTATTTTGTTCGAAGAAAGTGAGGCTGGGAAGTAGGTTTATGGCGCTGCAGCGCGGTCAGATGCGTTGTAGCGCTATGCGCATCGTTTTTTTTTTTATGATAGAAACAACAAACAAAAACAAAAAAACAACGAACCAACGCGTGGGTTGCCTCCCACGAAGCGCTTCTTTAACGTCACTAGCTTGACTTGAAGTTTTCCTCCGTAGAACCAAGAACCACCACCCTTTTCTCACGATTAACCGTGCCTCCAAAATAGTGTTTCAACCTTTGACCGTTGACCTTGAATGCTTGATCAGGTTTCTTCTCGAAAATTTCTACCTCTCCATGCGGATAAATAGTTTCAATGGTGAATGGCCCTGACCACATTGACTTGAGTTTACCCGGAAAAAGCTTGACCCAAGAATTGAAGAGAAGCAATAATTGGCCTGGTTCAAAGGTTTTGGGCACTAGTTTCCTGTCGTGCCACTTCTTCACTTTTTCTTTTTACATTTTTGAGTTCTCGTATGCTTGAAGACGAAACTCATCCAGTTCATTCAATTGAAGCATCCTCTTTTCACCAGCAGTTGCCATATCAAGATTTAACTTCTTCAATGCCCAATAAGCCTTATGTTCAAGTTTAGCGGGTAAATGACATGCTTTACCGTAAACAAGCTGAAACGGGGACATTCCGAATGGAGTTTAATACGCTGTCCTGTAGGCCCATACGGCTTCATCTAATTTCATGGACCAATCATTCCTTGAAGGATTCAATACCTTTTCCAAGATTCTTTTGATTTCTCGATTCGAAACCTCGGCTTGACCATTTGTCTGAGGATGATAGGTTGTTGCAACGCGGTGAGATACTCGATACTTGGCTAGTAAAGCCGTGAACTGGCGATTGAAAAAATGAGTTCCTTCATCACTGATAATAGCACGAGGGGTCCCAAAATGAGTGAAGATCGGCTTGTGAAGGAAATTAAGCACTACCTTAGCATCATTCGTTGGTAGGGCCTTTACCTCAACCCATTTGGATACATAATCCACTGCCAACAGAATATACTGATTATTGCATGATGAAACAAAAGGACCCATGAAATCAATTCCCCAAACATCAAAAATCTCCACTTCAAGCATATTATTTAGAGGCATCTCGTTCCTCCTAGAAATATTACCAACTCTTTGGCATCGATCACATCTCATCACGAACTGATGAGCATCTTTGAATAGAGTTGGCCAGAAAAATCCTGCCTGAAGCACTCGAGCAGCGGTCTTATCTCCACCATAATGTCCATCATAGATAGTGTCATGACAATCTAGCAAAATCCCCTCCGTCTCACTGTATGGAATACACCACCTAAGAAGTTGATCCGGTCCTTGCTTGAATAAATAAGGCTCGTCCCAACGGTACCACTTCACATCATGTAGAAACTTCTTCTTCTGAGCATAAGAAAGCTCAGTTGGGATGACATTGCTTACCAGATAATTCACAAAGTCAGCAAACCAAGGTACTTCCCCTTGCACCTGAAACAATTGCTCATCCGGGAAGTGTTCATTGATTAGAGTTTCATCCTTTTTAATTTCCTCGCCCCGCTCCAATCTTGAGAGATGATCGGCTACCTGATTTTCCGTCCCCTTTCGGTCCTTGATTTCAAGATCAAACTCCTGAAGTAAGAGTACCCATCGAATCAATCGGGGTTTAGCATCCTTTTTAGAGAGCAGAAATTTAATAGCTGCGTGGTCTGTGTAGACCGTGACCTTCGCACCAAGCAAGTAAGATCTGAATTTTTCGAATCCGTACACAACTGCTAAAAGCTCTTTTTCAGTGGTGGTGTAATTCAGTTGGGCATCATTAAGGGTTTTACTAGCATAGTAAACCACATGAAACACATTCATCTTCCTTTGCCCTAACACCATGCCCACGGCGAAATCACTTGCGTCACACATCATCTCGAAAGGATCATTCCAGATAGGAGCTGTAATGACTGGAGTAGTTGTCAGCTTCTTTTTCAAATGCTCGAATGCCTTCAAACATTCCTCAGTGAATTTAAAAGGAGTGTCCTTCTATAGTAAACTACAGAGTGGCTTTGTAATTTTAGAGAAGTCCTTTATAAAACGCCTATAGAAACCAGCGTGTCCCAGAAAGCTGCGAACTCCTTTGACTGAGATAGGAGGAGGAAGTTTCTCGATTGTCTCCAGCTTGGCCTTGTCCACTTCTAAGCCCTTCTAGACACCTTGTGACCTAGAATGATGACTTCTTGTACCATGAAGTGGCATTTCTCCCAATTGAGCACTAGATTTGTCTCGACACACCGTTTCATCACCATGCTCAGATTATGCAAGCATTCATCATAAGAAGACCCAAACACTGAGAAATCATCCATGAAAACTTCCACATTAATTCCAATCATATCTGAAAAAATAGCCATCATGCACCTTTGGAAAGTGGCTGGAGCACCACAAAGTCAGAAAGAAACTCGTCGGAATGCAAAAGTTCCAAAAGGACATGTAAAGGTAGTCTTCTCCTGATCTTCCGGAGCTATGGCAATCTGATTATAGCCCGAATACCCATCCAGCAAACAATAGTACTCGTGACCAGCTAGTTTGTCCAGCATCTGATCAATGAATGGTAGAGGGAAGTGATCCTTCCTAGTAGCCTTGTTCAGTTTCCTGTAGTCCATACAAACTCTCCAACCTGTGACAGTCCGAGTTGGAATAAGCTCATTCTTCTCATTGGTTACCACTATCATACCCCCTTTCTTTGGTACACACTGAACGGGGCTCACCCAAGAATTATCCGAGATGGGATAGATGATGCCTGCATCTAGCCATTTAAGAATTTCCTTCTTGACAACCTCCTTCATGATGGGATTTAGCCTCCTCTGATGTTCCACAGAAGGTTTGCTCCCTTCCTCCATTGGAATTTTGTGCATGCAGTAAGAGGGGCTGATGCCCTTGATGTCTGCTATGGTCCATCCTATGGCTGACTTGAACTCTCTCAGAATCCGCAAAAGTTTTTCTTTTTCACTACCTGACAGGTTAGAAGCAATAATAATAGGTAATGTAGAAGCGTCACCTAGAAATGTATACCTTAAATGATCCGGCAGTGGCTTAAGTTCAAGTTCAGGAGCTTCTTCAATAGATGGCTTTAGACGAATATGTGATTTTTGAAGCTCAGCTAAGCCAAGTGATTCCGGTGGAGCATTGAACTTCCTTTGGTAGGGATTAACATTCAATATTTGAACATACTCTGTAATTCTTCATCCTCACAATCAGATTCCCCTTGTAAAACGCTTACCAAGGCATCTACCTTCAACAACTGATTCATTTCCTCATGTTGCAGTGACTTAACCATATCAAGTCTGAAACATTCTTCCTCTTCTTGGAAGTTGCATTTCTTTAAAAACATTGAATGTGACGTTTTGATCATGCACTCTCATAGTCAGCTCCCCTTTCTGAACATCGATCAACGTTTTGCCTGTCGCCAAGAATGGCCTTCCCAAGATGATAGGGATGTTCTTATCTTCCTCAAAATCCAAGATGATGAAGTCGGCAGGAAAAATGAGTTTATCCACTTTGACTAAAACGTCTTCCACTATTCCACGAGGATATGTGACCGACCTATCAGCTAGCTGCAAAGAGATATTGGTTGGTTTTGGGTCGGGTAGTCCAAGTGTCATGAAGACTGAAAGAGGCATCAGATTTATGCTTGCACCAAGATCACACAAGCATTTGTTGAATGACACGTTACCAATAGTGCAGGGAATTGTGAAGCTACCGGGATCCTTAAGCTTTGGAGGTAGTTTTTGTTGCAAGATCGCACTACATTCTTCCGTCAGTGCAACCGTCTCAAAATCAGCTAGCTTTAACTTCTTCGAGAGAATTCCCTTCATAAACTTGGCGTAACTAGGCATTTGTTCCAAAGCTTCAGCAAATGGAATCTTAATATGCAATTTTTTAAATACATCTAGAAATTTGCCAAATTGCTGATCTAGTTTCTGTTTCTGAAACCTTTGAGGAAACGGTGGAGGCGGATAGACTGGAGGATTGGCCTCTGAAGGAACCGACTGCTTGGCTGGTTGATGGAGTGGCTGCTTTTCCTTTTCCGTAACTTCCTCTTGCTCTGCCTGTTTTGAATTCTGTTCAAAGTCTGTGCTCCATGTGACTTTTCCTGACCGTAGAGTAATAGCTTGTACCTATTCCTTGCCATCATTTTTTCCTGGATTAGGTTCTGTATTGCTAGGTAGACTTCCTTGCTGCCTATGGAGTAGGGCATTTGCGAGTTGTCCAATCTGATTTTCCAATGTCTTGAGAGATGACGCCTGACTCTGGAGTGATACCGCTTGACTCTTGACCATCGATCTCAATTCTTCTAGTTCATATTTTTCATTCGACTGCTGCTGAAATCCTGGAGGCTGATATTGCTGCCTCGGAACATACTGCTGCTGCATTCCCGAAGGGTTGGACTGTCTACCCCCAAACTGCTGGTTAGGAGGAGGATAAGATGATTGCTGCATGTTGTTCTGACTATTACCCCAGCTAAAGTTGGGGTGATTCCTGTTGTTCGGATGATATGTGTTAGGAACTGGATGTTGTGGCCTTTGAAAGTTTCTAACGAACTGAGCTAACTCATTAGATATGGCACATTGACGAGTGTCATGCCCACCTGCACATAGCTCACAGATGCTAGCGACCTGTTGCATCCCAAGATTAGCCAAAGAATCCACCTTCATGTTTAGAGCTTCTAACTGAGCTGATAGAGTAGTAGCGGTATCAACTTGAAGAACTCCTGCTACTTTGTTTTGTTCTGCGGAGGATTTTGGTACTCATTCGCAGCCATCATCTCAATTAGATCATAGGCTTCCTCGTAGCTTTTACCCCACAACGCTCCACCAGAAGCAGCATCTACCATAGGCCTAGATTGGCCTCCCAGTCCATTATAGAAGCAATTAATAACCATCCAGTCGGGCATCCCGTGATGGGGGCATTTTCTGAGCATCTCCTTATAACGCTCCCAAGCTTCACACAATGACTCACCCTGTGCCTGAGCAAACTAAGCAATAGCATTCCTTATGGCAGCTGTTTTTGCCATGGGAAAGAATTTAGAGAGAAATTTTTGTGCAAGCTCTTCCCAAGTAGTGATAGATACAGCCGGTAAAGAATGTTACCAGCCTTTAGCTTTGTCCCTCAAAGAGAAAGGAAAGAGTCTTAGCTTCACAGCATCATCGGAAACACCATTGAACTTGAAGGTGTCACAAATTTCGATGAAATTTCGAATATGCATATTAGGATCCTCTGTTACACCTCCCCCAAACTGCACTATGTTCTGCACCATTTGGATAGTACCAGGCTTAATCTCGAAGGTATTCGCTGCGATAGCTGGCCTGATGATACTAGACTGTATATCATTTATCCTTGGCTGCGAATAATCCATGAGCGCTCTTGGCGGTGCCTCTGGATTAGGATCTCCCATTGTAACAATTGGTTCAACTTCTTCCTCTAGTAACACTCCATCTCCTTTCCTTTCTAGTTCCGCTTTGGTTTGAGATCGTGTTCGCATGCACGTTCAAACACCTGAAACACGAAGGACAGGAAGACACGAGATAGGTAAGTAAAACGAATCAAGTCAGTAATCTATAATGACCACTGATGACATGCACATAAACTGCAAATAACACCGAAGTCCCTGGCAGCGGCGCCAAAAACTTGTTGGTTCGTAAACACGCAAGTATACGCGATCACAAATAGCAAGTGATAAGTAAGATTCGTTCCGCGGAGACTATGTGTAATGCAAATTTTAGTACTTATGCAACGGTGTATGGTTACTTCTTAATGCTTGAACACTTATCAATTTGGGTTTTTGATTAAACTATTTTAATTAACTAAGCGAGAATAAATTAACAATTAAGAGTTCTTATATATGAGAAAACATGGGATTCCAATTTCATCGAAACATCACTAAAGGTTGACACATTAAATCGACACGGATGATAAACAAGATAATTAATCAGATAACACGACAATAATACGAGCTACCTTTCAGTATACTCATATCAAACCACTTAACATCCACAACGGATAGAAGTCAAGAGGACACCACATTACAATCAAATCATATATGTCTATACAATCTGGAAAAGCAATTGGTTAAGCACAAGTTATCTTTTATAATTACATGGGGCAATATGAATTGGGTAAAATCATACTACTAATCAAGAATAAGCAATTAATTCATGAACCCATGCTAATATGGCATATTCTCAATCCTAGAATCCACTTCCGCAATCATCAAGGATTAATAAATTAGATGCTAGCTACACATCTATCAATTAAATCAAACCATATTAGATTATCGCAACAAAATCACCCAACGTCGATCACATGTCAAACCCAATAATTATGAATTCGAATCCCTTGAAACCCCATGATAATGATTAGTTCATAATTGAACCTTTCACCATCATGGGTCTAGAGTAAACATGGTTCTAGAAAACAAATAATAATAGAAGAGAAATAAGGTAGAAATATATCCCCCAAAATGTATAGAAGAGTACAAAAGATGAAAATAGATTAGGCCTCCTTGCTTGTCACTAGCTTGAAGATCCCTCTCTAAATTTTTGTGTCTAAGATAATACTGTCAATTGATCCCCCTCTTACTAATGATAATAGATCGCTGTTTTTAAGGTCTAAGATAATACAAATAAAGTTCAGCCGCTTGCCCTAATAAAATGGGTCCAAAATATTTTGACCCGGAAGAAAATTAACATTCAGAAAAACTCTCCAAAGCGCTGTTGCTCGAGTTAGAGTGCTGTTGCGCCTCCTGGCTCCTGGAAAATGCTACTTACACAGCGCTGTTGCGCTAGAACTGCGCTAAGGACATTTATTATACTTTATTTATTTCACAGTAAATAAAGCCAATAATAAACATATATGTCGAATATATAATATCACTCAAACATAAATATAATGTATGTATTGCCTCTAGGGCACCAATACTAACAATCTCCCACTTGCACTAGAGCCAATCATTCATGTATAGAATACCCATGCTACTAGTGTGACATTCGTGCTTCTGCTGCGATAGAGCCTTAGTCAGTGGGTCTGCAACATTATCATCAGTATGCACTTTACATATGTGAATATCTCCTCTATCATTTGTCTCTCGAATAAGGTGATATCTCCGAAGTATATGCTTTGTTCTGCTATGAGCTCTTGGCTCCTTGGCTTGTGCTATAGCTCCATTATTATCGCAGTAAAGATCTATGGGATCTGCGATCGATGGAACGACACCAAGCACTTTAATGAACTTACGTATCCATACAGCCTCCTTGGCTGCCTCACATGCAGCAATATACTCGGATTCCATTGTAGAATCAGCTACTGTCTCTTGCTTTGAACTTTTCCAGCTAACAGCACCTCCATTTAGGCAAAACACAAATCCAGACTGAGACACAGAGTCATCTTTGTCAGTCTGAAAACTAGCATCCGTGTAACCCTTTACCGTTAGCTTCTCTTCTCCTCCATACACCAAGAATGAATCTTTAGTCCTTTTCAAGTACTTAAGAATATTCTTGACCGCCATCCAGTGACCTTCACCTGGATTAGACTGGCATCTGCTCGTCATGCTCAAAGCATACGAGACATCCGGACGAGTACATATCATTGCATACATGATAGATCCAATTGCTGAAGCATATGGAATCTTACTCATGCGGTCCTTATCATCCAATGATTTAGGACCATTCTCTTTTGAGATCGTTATCCCATGAGATACAAGGACATATCCCCTTTTTGCATCTTGCATTCCAAAACGATGCAAAATTTTATCAATATATGTACTCTGGCTTAAGCCTATTAATCTTCTTGATCTATCTCTATAGATCCTGATCCCTAATATATAGGTAGCCTCGCCCAAGTCTTTGATAGAAAAACTTTGTCCTAACCAAGTCTTTACAGCCTGTAGAGAAGGAATATCATTCCCTATTATTAATATATCATCGACATATAATACTAGGAATGCCACATGGCTCCCACTAAACTTTTTGTAAACACATGGTTCATCCTCATTCTGAATAAAGCCAAAACCTTTGACTATTTCATCAAAACGGATGTTCCATCTCCGAGAGGCCTGCTTCAATCCATAAATGGATCTACGCAGCTTACATACCTTTCTAGCATCCTTTGGATTTACAAAACCTTCAGGTTGTGCCATGTACACGTTCTCTTCAAGGCTTCCATTAAGGAAGGCTGTTTTGACATCCATCTGCCATATTTCGTAATCATAGTAAGCCGCTATTGCAAGCATAATTCTGATGGATTTTATCATTGCTACTGGTGAGAAGGTTTCATCATAGTCAATACCATGAATTTGTTTGAAACCTTTTGCAACCAGTCGAGCTTTATAGGTCTGTATTTTACCTTCCATGTCGATTTTCTTCTTGAATATCCACTTGCACCCTATAGGTTTTACCCCTTCAGGTGGATCAACCAAAGTCCATACTTGGTTTTCATACGTGGAATCCATCTCAGAATTCATGGCTTCTTGCCATCTCTTAGAGTCTGGTGCGTTCACAGCATCTTCGTAGGTGAGAGGCTCATCTTGATCTAGGAGCATCACATCGCCATTTTGAGTTAAAAGAAATCCATAATTTCTCTTTGAATCATGGCGAATCCTACTAGATCTACAAACAACCTGTGTTTCTTGAGCAATGTTATCTTGTATTTCTTGCTCATGCTCCACCTCAGGTTCAACGTTATCAAGTGGTTCGATCTTCATCGAGATCTATTTTCCTCCCACTATCTTTTCTAGAGACTAGCTCTCTTTCTAAGAATACAGCAGTTCGAGCAACAATTACTTTGTTCTCCGAGGGACTATAGAAAGAATAACCCTTTGTTTCCTTTGGGTATCCCACAAAATTACATTTTTCAGATTTCGGTCCAAGCTTGTCTGATATTAGGCGTTTCACAAATGCTTCACATCCCCATACTTTCATAAATGACATGCTTTGCCGTTTCTCTGTCTATATCTCAAATGGAGTTTGTTGAACCGTTTTAGTAGGAACACGATTTAGTGTATATGCAGCTGTTTCCAGGGCATAACCCCATAAAATAATTGGAAGATCTACCTGACTCATCATTGATTGCACCATGTCCAACAAGGTACGATTCCTCCTTTCAGAAACCCCATTCCATTGTGGTGTTCCAGGAGGAGTAAGTTGTGATACAATACCATACTCCCTCAAATAGTTCTTAAACTCATGGCTTAAGTATTCACCTCCTTGATCAGATCTTAGAGTTTTTATGCTTTCGCCAGTTTGCTTTTCTGCTTCTGCCTTATACTCTTTGAACTTTTCAAATGCTTTGGATTTGTTCTTCAAAAGATATACATATCCGTATCTACTGAAATCATCAGTAAACGTAATGAAGTAGAAATAGCCACCCCTTGCCATCGATCTCATAGGACCACATACATCACTATGTATTAGTTCTAGTCGTACGATGGCCCTCTTACCATGTCCGGTAGAAGGAGCTTTAGTCATCTTGCCTAGTAAACAAGCCTCGCATTCATCATATGATTCAAAATCAAACTGATCCAAAAAACCATCTTGATGTAACTTGGAAATGTGTTTCTCGTTTATATGGCCCAGATGACAGTGCCAAAGGTATGTTTGATTTGAGTCATTTATCTTAAGTCGTTTGTTATTTACGTTCAAGATAGGAGTATCTAAACTAAGAACATACAAACCGTTAAATAATTGTGCAACACCATAGGTAATGTCATTTAAACCAAAAGAGCAACCATTGTTCTTAAAAGTAAATGAAAAACCTTTCTTGTCCAAACAAGAAACAGAAATAATGTTTCGGCAAATAGAAGGCACATACAAACAGTTTTCAAGTTCTAAAATAAGCCCAGTGGGTAATGATAAATGGTAAGTCCCTACAGCCAAAGCAGCAACCTTTGCTCCATTGCCAACCCGTAGGTCTACCTCTCCTTTAGCCAGTGTCCTACTCCTTTCCAGATCCTGCACATTTATACAAATGAGAGAACCACATCCAGTATCCAATACCCAAGATGTAGAAGTAGACAAATTGACTTCTATAACATAAATACCTGAAGCAGAAGTCTGCCCAGCAGCCTTCTTCTTCTTCAGCTCTTCCAAATAAGCATGACAGTTTCTCCTCCAGTGTCCCGGTTTACCACAGTGGTGACAATCTGTGACACCCCCAATTCCGAGGTCAAAGATTCAGGTCGTCACATCACCATCCAACCATATCATACCTGTATTAACTTTACAACTCAATAATACATCCATCCGGACCTCAATCTTACGCACAAACAAATTAGAGCCTCAGAAACGATAATCAAAAGTAACACTAAATATTACAATTCATCTGTACAATTCAGAGTCTTACGCACTTCCACTTATACAACTACACTTGAAGACAAGGCTTACTATTACAGTTGAAAACCTATCTTACTTACTCTGTAGTATTTGTCAGGAACTAAATCATCTCCGGGGTAAATCTTCTACTCCTCTTCTGCTGGTGCGGAGTCAACCGACCAAATTCTTCTCTTTCTGAAAAGTTTTTATAAAGCAAGAATGAGCTACATAATGCTCAGCAAGTTCACCATTTTGAAAAATAATAATGTGGTTTATTTCGAAAACATTCCCAACTATATGGGTATATATCTCAGATTTCAAAACATGATTGGACAATATATATGTCCGAGTTTGAATAAAACATCTATACTCACTACGGAGCTTTAAGAATAACGTATGAACCCTTTATAAGGTTCCCATTTCAATATATCTCAAGTTTGAAAATATATATAGATATGATTATATCATTTTCGGTAAAACACGCTACGGTTAACATACTGCACAGGGAATACATCATTGCAAACCTCTTTCCTTCCATTAGCTTAGAAGGTTTCTCATTCAAAACATTTCATTCTTTGAAATAATTGCGAGAGTGCACTAACACGTGCCAATCTTTATAGAAAATCTTGCAGTTCTAGATACTACACGATGTCAATATTTTTCTTATCAAAAACCACACTATCGGCAACTTGGCACTTAGGCCCAAGAAGCAGTGTCTGAGTATTTTTCCAAAGTGGAGGATGAGACTTGAAGAAAACATAAAACCTGACAGGGATTGACGATGATCAGTCGCCACATCCAAGTCCAATAATCTGCGGGTCTTCTCTACCGGTAGAAGGATAGAAACTACATCCGTAACTATCCTCGGGTGAAAAATACATCCGTAATCACCCTCGATGAAAACTACATCCGTAATCATCCTTCGGCAACACCTGGGCCGGAATAATAATTGATGGACCGCCTGGCTCACGGCCGCTTACACATCCCGGGAATCGTTCGTCAACGGTTCCCACACCTGCCAGAGTCCCTTTTTCTTTTTCTTTTGAAAACTTGATTTTGATTGAAGACAGAATAATTGAGGTCCGACATCAGTCAACCGATGATTCTTGAAATCATACAAGAAGCAGAACCTGACCGGGGGTTTTCGAAAAGGTTTTGAGTTCAAAAGAGTTCGAGTTTGAAAGTATTAAATGTATCTTGGATTGACTTCATATTTAAATTAATGAGCAATAATTAATAAATAATATTTTAAGATTTAATATTAATAGGTAATAAAATAATTATTCGATAAAATAAACTTTTAATCCAAGATAGGGTTTCGAGTATTTACGAAGATATGAAAATAATTACTTGAGTATACGATACTCCCCGAATGACCCTTCGGGTTTTCGCAATTTAATTACGATATAATAGTATACCGCTCCCCGGTCAATAGTATAAATGGACCACTACGACCTCTATTGCTAGAGTCGTTATCCGAAGAAAACATTTGATTCTAAGTTCAAGGGGTGCAAAAATATATGTGCTTATACATCTCAATTTCATCATTACTTCAATAAGCATAAACATTTGATACGATTGAAAACTACAAACACAACAGTGAAAGCCCTTATATATGTAAGTTTTGAAAAGTAAACTTGCCTTGGTGAGGTTGGGGTGGTCGAGCTTGCGGAGTGGAACGATCTATACATAATCAATAGCCGATCGTTAGTACCTTAACAATATCTCTTTTAATTGCGGGGTTTTAGGGGGTACAAAATTAACTTAATGACTTCGTCTTATGACACTCTAGCCCCACTATAGGTTCATGTCACAACTCGATTACGCTCGTCACTTATTCGACTTAATTTGGTTACCATATCCGAATCATATCCATTACCCCTAAAATTACACTCCACTTACGACTTTTTCCCTTGCGCGAATTTTACTCCAACATTTTTATAAAATTGAAAAATACATATTTTAATCCAATTCTTTTTGGGTATCCTTCACCACTGCATTTACTAGTTCCTCTAATTTTTCCATGATCCTACATAAATTTTTAAGGGTTTAAACAAGGTTCACAAGGGGACCATTTAGTGCAGTCCGGAATCCAGAAACACATTTCACTTCTCAGGCCATTTAGTACATCACCTAGTCATGAACCTTATATTTCTGGAAACTACATTCAAATACCTTTCCAACAATATATATTAGGACCTCAGGGGACAAGATTTGGGGGTTCAAAACCCTCTTACAAGACAGTTCAAGTTCCTGGAAAAATCTCAGCATGCTTATATCACTTATCCATTCAAGAATCTTACATATACATCACATCCATCATCTAAACCACCAAGATCATACTTTAAAACATACATGGAGTTACATACACTAACCACAAGCTTAAAAATCACAACCACAACACTTAAACTCAAGATCTACATCATCCATAACTTATATGTCCAAGATTCACACTAACATCCATGGATCTAACATTAAACACCATAAATAATTCATGGCCAAGAGGGGTTAGAGTTTTATACCTTCTTGATGTTCTTACAATCTCAAACAAGCTTGGTTAACCATGGGGAAGCCTTACTCTATGCTCACCATCTTCAATCTCACCAAAGAAATCAAGAACATGGAAGTGGGTTTCCTGACTGGAAAAACACGCCCTAAAGATCAGCCAAAACGAAGCCCTTGCACTCGTTTCCTGGTCGAGGCTCCTGAATGAAAGTTGTATAGCGTCTTAATAGCTTTCTAACCATATAAATAACAAAAAATTTCATTGAGTAATGAAGGCTCTAGGCCAGTTTTAGTGAGCTGCTTTCCTGCTGGGCAGAATGGAGTATTTGGTGTTTGTTTTGTTTGATTAAAGTGATAAAGTGATCAATAATGCTTGATATTTTCACTTGGATGCATCTTATCTTCTTGCCATGTGGTGTCATCTCCTCATTGGTTCATTTGGATTACCTTTATCCATCCATAATTGCAAGCAAGTCCCTTGCTTTATACATATTGCTTCCAAGTCTTTCCTTCCCTTTCTTATTTGCACCAAGGGGCTTCCCTTCTTGTATATTTACTAAATCAATATGTTACAACTTATATGTTGCACTTCATTGTAATAGTGTGGCCCAATACCTCAAACAATCGTTGTGTCCAATTTTCTTTGTATTTTCTCTTTATCTCAGAAAAAATTCTCGCGGTTTTTCAATTCCTTTAACTCTAGGATTTTATTCTCAATTCCATTTTCCTCTCATAATATATCCTTCCTTGGACTTCTAATATTTACTATCCTCAATTCATGATTCGCTCGCTTGATTGCTTAATCTCGTTATAAAGTCTCAGCGGTTTCTAGAACGTTCGTTTCACTATCTCAGGGGTTTTGGTTCTAAATTCTCGAATCAAATATAATAAAATCCTGACATAATTAAATCCTTAATTCCTCAAAATTAATATCTCATTTCCTTGATATTACTGATATATAATTCACTGATCAGTCAAATATTACACGAAAATAGAATTTGGAATTTCTGAATTCCGATCGCATTTACATACACTTATTTACTCCGTAAATTACTAGTATAACTTCGGAATATCCACACTACGTCTCGTACATAGGTGGCATGAAAAATTTTCTTAATCCTCAAAATCACTATTCATCCACCAAATCACTATTCATTGATGCAATTCATCATAATAGGAAAAGTTTTAATTCTACCGAAATTTTGGGTTCTTACACAATCACCCTTTTCGACACCTCCTTTAGGCTTGGTAGCCTTCTTGGGAGCAGAATTAGGATTGGCAGCACATTTGGATACAATCCTCTTCATATTTCCTTTCCACTTTCTTTTCTTGTTGCCACCTCCTTTGTTCACCATCAGCATGGGAGCAGGAGATTCCTTCTGAATGTTGGTTTCAACTGTCCTTAACATGCCTAACATTTCAGTATGTGTCTTATCAATCTCATTCATATTGTAATTCATAACAAATTGAGAAAAACTCTTATTGAGTGATTGTAAGATCAGATCTATTTGAGCCTCCGGACCAATCGGGAAGCCCAAGGTATCAAGTTGCTCAATATACCCAATCATTTTTAGAACATGTGGTCCAACCGGGTCACGCTCTCCCTGTTTGCAAGCATACAATGCCTTGCTCGTATCATATCTTTCCTAACGAGCTTGTCCCTCAAACATGCCTTTGAGGTGCTCAATTATTTCATAAGCATTCATCAGTTCATGTTGCTTCTGAATCTCAGGAGCCATGCTAGCATAAGGCATGACACATCAGTTGAGTCATCCAAATGTTTCTGATAAGAATTTTGCTCAACACGTGTGGCCCCTGCAGGAAGAGGATGTGGGTGAGGAACTTCAATGGCATATAGCTTTCGCTCCTGCCTGAGGACAATCCTCAAGTTCCTAAACCAATCCAGGAAGTTTGTCCCTGTCAGCTTTTCCTTTTCCAGGAGTGATCGTATCGATAAGTTGTTTGCGTTATTTGCCATTTGTTATCTACAATTGTAAAAGCGCATAAAATAAGTTAATTTGCATGTTTAGTAAAACCAATTATGTTCAAGTTGATTTATAGCATATTCGTAATATACCTCCCACTATTTTAATCAAATTAATATCCCTTACTATCAATTCGTAAAATGGTTCCCATAAAACCTTTCTTAGTGAGCCAAGATCCATATTTCGTCATATTTTAAGTCAGCTTTGGCTTTCCTCTTAAATATGATTATTTAGGTAGACCGTTATGTCAATTATATCATATATAACTCTTGGATAGCTTAGTGAACAACATCTTGCTCCGATCTATCTAATAGATTTCACTAAACTCCATGCTTCTAAGTTCACAATCCTATTGAGACGACTTAGTTAAGTTAGACCCAATAATAACAATTCAAGTAAGCTTGTTTACTCAATCACATTTTACCACGATAAAAGAGAAGCCCTTGCTTTGTCAAATCTACTCCTCAATGATCTAGGATTTAATGAGTGTTATTTGTTGGAAAGCATCTGTTTAACTTAATATTTCTTAAGGGATTTTTAGAAAAATTTAACGATCTTGATCGTTTGTTTAAATCTTAAATCGTTACAGATTTTTTCTTATTTTTTTTTAAAACATGGCATATGTGTCGTATCTAATACATACATTCCATACATGTATCTAATACATCTATATATACATGCATCATATGTAAAGTGCAATTATGCAAAATTAAATGTGCAATGGTTATGGCCCGATCCTATGCGATCTTTTCAAGCTAATGAAAAGATCAAGGTCAATCTATGGTTGTAATAACTAATTATTACAAAATTCTTCTTTGCTTCCAAAACCTCCTTTGATTGCCTCCAAGCTCCTTTTGAAATACATTACAAAAGAACTCGAGTTGCATTCGAGATATAATAATTACAAAAATAACGACATGCAAGTCGTATTTAATTATTACAGACCATAAATAAAATTAAAACATTTAGTCTACAGGTCTTAGGGGGCCATAACCAATTCACCATGCTCATATAACAATTATAGACATCACATTTATCATGATCATATCATAGATAACAATTAATATTTAACTCTTTAATTAAATGCCTAATTATTTAAAAGGAATTAAAATTAATTAAGGAAAAATCGAATTAATAATAATTTTAAATTCACAATTTAAATATTCAATTATTAAAACTTTAAATTAAAGTCGAATTAATAATAATAATAATAATATTTAAATTCATAATTTAAATATATTATTAAAATCCAAATTAAATTAATTGATAAAATTTTGAATTAATAATAATTTTTAAATTCATAATTTAAATATTCAATTATTAAAACTTTAATCATTAAAAGCATTAGGAATCTAATGATTAATACCAATAAGTCTTATAATGGCCACTAACATTATTCTTAAAGCCAAAGCAAAAGAAAAATGTTAAAATAGAAAAAGAAAAAGAAAAGAAATAAAATATTACAACACTGCAACACTGCGCACAGACTTTTCTGTATCTGCCCACTACTGTTGCGCATTCTGGTAATGCGCAACAACCATGTACACCTGATGCGCATTACCAGAATGCGCAACACCAGTTTTCCCAGATTTTTCCAGAATCTCCAGAGACTTTGCAGAATGTAAAATTTCAGTTTTGATCAATTCTAAAATTATTCTAATGATGTGTTTAACATATCTAACATATAGTACATCATTCAAAACATGTTATAACAATTTATAACATCATACAAACAATTATAACAATTTATAGAAAATGTTTTGTATGTTAAAATGAAGCATGAATAAAATTGAAAAATCGTGTATGCTTCATTTTCAGGAACACAAGACCAAATCATCCTTTTATACATGTAGCTTTGATACCATTGTTGGAATTCGGGCATGATAACGCAACGGAAATGACGTAAATAACAATTAAAAATGAATTCCAAGTCCCGGATCCATGTATAAAATGATGATCATTTTATAAAAATTCTCAAGAACAAGATTGTACCTCTTTGAAGCTTTCCTTAGGATGACAAATGGAGGTCCTAGCTTGTTGATTTTCAGAGCTAAAATTATAACTCCTCCACCGGTATCCACACACGAATGCTTGCTTGAATGGTCGAACGATTATGCCACGGAATTAGGTACTAGCCAAAAATAAATAATCAAGAATGTGTTCTTCACTTAGCCACTGTTTTCTCTCTAGTGTAGCAACTGAAAATTTCAGTTTTGTTCTACCAAGAAGACTTGCCAACAATTGGCTTATAAAGAAAAAGAAAGCAAAATGGAGCCTTAAACAATTAGGCCATTTTTCTTTAAATAAATCTTATTTATTTAAATGAATTAATTATGTCATACTTAATTAATCAAATAAGCAAGAAAATACATCTTCAAATTTTATCTTTTAACTAATCAAGTCTCACTTAATTAATTTTATAAAATTTGAATTTATTATTTATTATTATTTTAAATTCATAATTTAAATTATTATTAATTTAAATTCATGAGAATAAAATTAATTTCCCTTTTAAACATTCTTTGTGTGTGACCCTGTAGGTTATTATTTAATTGGCAATAATTTTATTCTCTAATAAAATTATAAACAATAAGCGGCGTCTAGTAACACATTATTGCTACCCAATTAAGCGATAATTAAATCAACGATTCAATCAACCTTTTATGACTAATGTTCCATGTAATATAATCCCTTTAAATCATGATATTACAGATTAAAATCGAGCCATGTAATGTGTCATCCTCTTCATAATTTAATCTTCATTTTTATTGATCGATGAGTAGACTATTAATCAAATCAACATTTGAGCATGAGCATGACCATGCATTTCATAGTCTCACTCAAACAAGAGGCCGATAATATCACTCCTTTATCAGGAGATTTAAATCCCATCTAAATCATTCATATTTCTCACGTGATTCATAATATATCTGATATTCACCTTTATCATTTTAAGAACCCCAAATTTTGGATATAATTAAAACTTTTTATTAAGTAATGATAAAATGAGGAACAATGATTCCGACAACAAGGTCACCATCTCTAATGAATGGTGGTTTGAAAGAACAATGATTGTAATGAATGGATATTGCTTTGGACAATGATCCTGATGCATTGGTATATTGTCAGAATAGAGTAATTCGATGGTTGAGGACCTAGATAAGAATAATCTACCATCCAGGAAGGAGCTAATGGATCCTTGAAGGGAAATGAGTACGTGCATAGTATTTCCCGTACGTGCATAGTGCTTCCCATACGTGCATAGTATTTCCCGTACGTGCATAGTGTTTCCTGTACGTGCATGGTAATTTGGTGGATGAATAGTGATTTTGTAAGTTGGAAAACTTTTCACTTCACCCAATGTACGGGACGTGATATGGATGTTTCGAAGTCATATTAGTAATACGCGGAGAAAATAAGTGAATGCAGAGACGATCAGAATTCAGAAATTCCAAATTCTTTTCGGTATAATATTTGACCGGACAGTGGATTAAATATTATTATAATCCAAGAAGTGAGATAATAAATTTGAGGATTTGATGTTTTGGGATGTTATTATATTTTTGATTTAAGAATGAAGGTAGGAAACCACTGAGGAGTGGTTATGGCTACAATGTAATAATTGATATTTGGAAAGAATGAATGGAATTCGACTTTATTATTTCTATGTCTTGAAGAATGCTAAAGGGTAACAACATAGGTAAGAATAATCTATCTTCTAAGGGAATAAGATATGGCAATTTCAAGCAGGAGAATATTTTCATGTCATCCAGATCGGTAACGATTAATCCAGTAGTTCCGTAAAAAGGATAAGGAACGATCGAAAGAGAATACGGACAATTATACAACCCTAAGAGAACAAGTAAAGAATACAGAATGAATAGTGTTTTGGTGGGAGTATATAATAATATGAGACGACACTATATAGAAGTATTCGGAACGGATTTCCAAGTTCGTATTAGTGATCCAGGGGGAAAATAAGTGTATGTAAAAGCTGTCGGATTCTGAAAAACCGCACTTTTATTTTCTCCGAGAGTTCCCTGGACACTGATAGCCTTAAGTATTTAACGAATGGATTTAAGGAATATAAATTGGAAAGTTAGAATGAAAGATGGAGAATGAAAGTATTAATATTAAAAAGGATTCCAGGTAAAAACTAATTAGAAATCCGTGAAATATTCCTACGAACGATCAATCGAAACGGGCAATAACCGGACACAGAAACAAGCAGAGGAAGCAAGAGTCTTGTGCAAGCTACTAGTATAAAATATCTAGTAACCAAACTAGAATCAAGGAACTAGCACCCTAGAGAATGCAACTAAGTACTTAGCAAGGCAACCATGTAGTTAGGCTAAAACCACCACATTTTCAACACTTGTCATGGTATTTCCTCATCCAACACCTCATCACTTTAATAAAGTGAATTTATACAAGATATTATCTTGATAATAGATGAGAATGGATGAGATTAAAACAAAATAAACCAAGCAACTCTTCCCCCCCCCCTTGAAAACTCCATTCGGCTATACCCTAAATTCCAAAATCAAAACCCCTCTTCCCACCATCTCTTGATCTTGTAAAACTTATGGTGAGTCTTACATTTCCTAAAAGTGATCCCCTAAAAATTTCAAAGCCAAACTCTCTTGTTTCCATTTTCAAAGAAATCATCAAAGACTAGGGTGAATAGTGATTTTCAAGAACAACTCTTGATTTTCTTGATTTCTAGGATGATCTAAGCTTGGTTATGGGTATACAAGGACTATGCAAAGCTTAGAAAAGTATTTACACACTCCAAGGAAGGTATAAAGCTCTTGAAACCCTAACCCTTGTTTGAGATTTAAGCATGTTTATGATAGTTATAACTTAGTTATGGTTATGTTAAGATTATAAGCATGATTATGTATGGATTTTGGATTAATGATGTAAATAGCTAGATGAACGGAAAGGCATTGCTTGGCCTCAGTTCATGTATATAAGTCATGTATATGTTGTTTGGGTTGGATACTATGTTTATGGGAAGATTCGAAATTGGTAGATATTCGATTTACAGCCGTTATAATGCCCGATTTTGCAATACCATGTTTTTTATGCCATTTTCCATGTCGAACCCCTACTGTCCAGAGACCTTATCTGCCATGATAGGATAGGTAATGTTCTAAGCTTCGTTTTGATATAAAGATCACGTGAAACGGACTTACGGTTTAGGATTTATGACCAAATTACTAAAAGTAGTTCGAATCCGTAAGCGAAAGTTCGTAACTGTAATTGAACCCTCGTAAACTATGTAACGTCACGACGAATCTTGGTAAATAAATACTAGAGGTAAAAAGGAAGGTGTGAAAGAAAACCGTATGTCAAAAGGATCATTTTTCGATTTATTAAAAATGTTCGAGTCGAGGTTAAACGCGAACGAACCCCTAAAAGACGACTCTTTTATAACTTCGGTAAAACACTTAGAAAATGGGCGATAAAACGCGGAGTATAATATTGGTTCGTAACGATCAACCTTAGAACTCATATGACTTGAGTATGTCCCAAGTATAAGTACAATGACATGTCGTATTAACGAACGAATGTCGGGTCGGATCAGTGATAAAAGTAATCCACAAAAAGGGGTATAACGAGATAACTCGAGAACGTGTTTCGAATTAAGTATAACTTAACTTTTAATATGTTAAGTGATTAATCCCGAATGCCTTGGCTATTTATAGATCACCAAGCTGAACCGGGACCCGCTACCACTACCCCTTACCGTACTCGACTACCAGGCAAGTTTCAATTCCCTTCTTTTGGGCTGTTGTTGTGATTGAATAAATATATATATAAATATATATATATGATTGCTGATATACATATGCCATTGCATGCATGCCTACTTTCAAGTTGAATTGATATACTTGTTCCCTGAATGTTATTGTGGGCTTATAAGCTAGATAGTTATATATCAGTTATAAGCCGGTTATTGTAATACCCTCATAGAAGGGCATATACATCTTATTAATCAAATATAGACCGGGAGTCCATATTCCTTGATATATCGAGATTACCTCGGAGGAAAATATTTAAGTAAATATTTTCTATTATTTGGGCGACGAATATTATTTTAATATTCGTTCGAGACTAATTATTTTAACAATCCTTACTTCAAATAATTATTTGAACGTAACCATTCAACGAATAATATTTCTCAATATTCATTCAGAGTCGAATTGATTATCGATTGTTATTTCGAATATTCTTCCAAAGATGAAACTACTAAATGAATATTATTTGGATATTCTTTTAGAATATTATTTTATTAAATAAATATTACTTTTGAGTATTCATTTAAGATATTGAATACTTGATGAATATTATTTTAATATTCATCTGAAGCTTGATTTAATTATCGAATATTATCTCGAATATTCCTTAAGGCTTGGATTACTAAATGAATATTACTTGATATTCATTTAGGATATTATTCATTAAATAAATATTACTTTTGAATATTCATTTAAATTCCTAATTAATTATGAATATTACCTTAAATATTCTTTTCAGGTCTTATTAATTAATGAATATTGTTTTGAGTATTCATTTAAATATTTATTTATTCAATAAATATTCTCCTGATATTTCTTCAGGGATTATTTTGAGGAATACTCTGATTAAAGATATTCTTTCATATTCCCAAATATTCTTTAAATATTTTAACTCAATAAATATTATCTGAATATTTATTCCATACTTAGAATAATCTCGATAAGGTTTATCTTCTTCGATTATTACAGAAAATATCTCGGAGTCATATTATTATTAATCTTATATCAAGAAAGGTTCTCAGACATCATTCTTCTTTGAGTCTATCCCCTTAATAATAAGGGAACCTTACTTGGAAAATGTTATTTATCTTGTCGACTTCCCGGTCATAAAGAATTCCCTTCACCCGCAACTCGGGTGCTGTTGACTTATTAAGTCGTTGTTTACCTTCTCATCTTTCGAGAGGTAAGATTACTGGAACAAGTTGATATCCGTTACCAAGTAATAGATTGGGAGTTATTGGTAAATTTTCCTTTCCAACTAGATACGACTACTTTGCGGAGTCTTATCAACAAGTATTATACTTGGGGAAAGGGGGACGAACGTTACATTCAGAATCATGAATTTTATTTGAACTAGGAGTCGTGTAAGAGGCCGAGTAGCGCCGGTCCATCCCCTTTGGCCCAACCGTTGGCCGGGGAGAGCTAGTAAGGCGGTATACAAGTAAAGCCGTCAGTTCTTCCTTCTACCGGTAGTAAATCTAAATTGATCTGTACGATCTCGACTGATCATCAAGATTGGAACAGCGGGCGCGGTGAATACTCCATCATTAGTTCATCATCCAAATTTATTTATTTCCTGCAACATGATTACTGTTGGCAGAGTTGGAAAAGGGTCAT
Source organism: Saposhnikovia divaricata (assembly GCA_036435485.1). Classification (NCBI taxonomy): domain Eukaryota; kingdom Viridiplantae; phylum Streptophyta; class Magnoliopsida; order Apiales; family Apiaceae; genus Saposhnikovia; species Saposhnikovia divaricata. The sequence continues at coordinate 156,208,553 of CM071595.1, forward strand.
AACTGGAATTGCAACCTTTTCTTGCAAGTTCCTCTTCTTAATAACAATAAGAATATCTCGCTTACTTTGAAGTAGAAGATATTTCTTCAAACAAATACTTCAGTTACCTTGTAACTTCATCGTTCATATTATACTGGCATCATTTCTGTAAATGCATGGCATATGGTTTGAAAGATACTTTTGAACTGTTATACATTATCGTTCAGTTATATATTATTGTTGGTGGGCTATTTCTCACCCTTGCTTTATTATTATATCATAACAACAGCTAGACCAGATGACTCGCACAAGGCGCACTCGACGCGGGCGAGGACGACGAGACTACCAGAGCTGAAGAAGAAGCTATTGGTAGGGTATATTTATTCTTTCAGTACCAGGAATATGGTCTAGTATGATTTATGGATGGCAAAGAGTATGTATTTATATTGAAATTCTTTTGGATTGTAAGAACTCATAATGTGATTAATAAAAATTTGATTGTTACTCTGATTTCATCTCTGGGACTATAACGGGTGTGTTTTATATTGTTGTGTTGGGTTATAGAGACGTAATTTATTTTATGTTAAGGAAAGTTCAATTGTTGTGGACGGAAATGGAAACCGTAACCACCGGATCCCGGACCCCGGATCTGGGGGTGTTACAGAAGTGGTATCAGAGCGTACGTTATAAACCCCAGAGATGAGGTGACGTTAAAACAATAAATTCAATAAGATAATAAGAACTCTTGCCAAGTTCATAGTCGGACTACTTAATGTAGTGATGACATATAAAACCCTCATGGGAACTCGTAAGTATCATGATAGTAACTTAACTCGATATCGTATCGACGAGTAAGGCGACAGACCTTGAGGCATACGAGCAGCAGCGCGATGATGCTTTGTATGCTGAAGATCAGCGAGTAATTCGATGGAGTACCCTACTGGAGACCCGGAAGAGGTTCCAGCAGATAAGGAAAATCCTGTTAGGATAAGGATCTTACCCATGGGTAATGAGGGTCGCAGCCAGAATGACTGTGATGATTAAGATATGGTGCTCAAAAAAGTGAGTATAAAGAACCGAGATATTATTAAAAGATCTGAAGATGCATGTTGAATTCATAGCCGGACTGAGAAATTCCAGGATTGACTTAAATGAAAAGGCTGTTATGCCAGGAACGGTAAGCTTGTGTGGCACGCAGGATTGATAAGAATAGTTGAAAAGATAAAAGTGGAGGAAAGGTGACCGGAGACGGTGCCGAGTAGTCGATTAAGACTTATATGGAGTAAAGTTTTGGAAAGGTAGAAAGGTATCAAAGAAGAAGGCACTATGCCGGCAATTGCTAGAAAAGTAATGCTATTAGCCAACCCCTAAAATCATATATTTTTATTTTAGTGTGGCCAGTTGAGGCCAAGTCACAACGGACTGTAAAGTGACTAGACCAGCAATGAAAAGACAAAGCAGGGTTGCTTCTAAGAAAGCACCGACTGCAAGGGCTTCTGATATAAAGGAAACATTGATGAGATCGTTTGAATCTTCTGCCGAACAACCCATGTTTTGATTGGGAATTCACTAGACCTTTTTAGGATGGGGTCACCCGTACTAAAGTGACTCATGTGTATATGGTTGTCCAAGATTTCGAGTAAAATGGAAGTATAGTGACTTGAGATGTATGATGTTAGGGTATCATGAATACCATGAATATATTATGACGGAGGAAAGTAAACAATGAAGGTATATGAGGAGGGTATAGAAAAGGTCAGAAATTGAACAGTATGCTGTAGGAATTTTGTCTGAGGCAAGTACCTTTGCAAAAAACGATAAGCACTAAGAGATTCACGTTGAACTCGACCTATATCTTCCAGAACATCCTTGCTACCATTAACAAGCTCGGTAAGGGAAGAGATAGGCATACGTTGCCTTTTTGGAAGGCCAAATAGGCTGACAACTATCTGAAAGAAGAGGGTGGCATTAAACCACCGATCGATTATGAAATGAGAATGATTGAAAAGAGACCTTTATTAAGAATACATGATCTGATTGCCAATTATAAGATGCAAGAATTCCTTGGCAGTTGAATTAAGGATAGGATATCCATAAATTAAGACAAACCCTGGGGAATGCACAAGGGGTGGCATTAACCCTAATAACGACATTATGACTTCAAAGGATATGAGCTGGACTTGCTAAGGCAACAATGACCGGTAAGGATTATTAAAAAGAGTTCTGGAAAGAACATAGATAGAATTATTAGAGTATTGATCAATGACATTTTGATATACCCGGTACCCAGAAAATACCGGAGGAATGATAAGGATGGCCTATGAAACCTTACAAGGAAAAAGGTAATATTCCGAACTTCAAAAATGGAAGTTTGGTAAGGAATGTATGACATCGTAACAATAATGCCAGATGAGGCCTGTATGAAACCCTGAGGAAGTATGGGTTGAACCCATAAAGGTTGAGATTATCCTAAGATAAAGAAAGAACTAAGAAAAGAAGTATCCTAAGTAGGATTGGGAATAAACGTGATAAAGTTCCCACGGGTAGGTGGAAGCAATGACTTATGGAAATGACTGATAGTTATGTTTTTTCCTTCAGCAGAGCTTAAGGGAGAATGCTTTAACCCAACAGAGATGGGAATGAGGTAGAAAAACTTGAGTTGGAATGTACCCAGAAAACATGGGTTACAAGAAATCATTATCATCAAGAAAGGCCAATGAGGTGGCCGACAATCTAAGTATAAAGGAATAATTACAAATGTTCATACCGAAGAAACAGGATGATATTTGGAAGGACCTTGAAGGTCATATCGGAATGGAGGAATTTACATTCCTTCTGATGACTGTGCAAGAATTGACAGTAATAATAGTTTAAGTAAAGATTCGATTCCTGATGGAGTCTTAAGCATATTACGTACCTTAGAAGGTCCCGTTTTGAGGCAAACCAGGACCATGGTACAAAATTGATGAAGTAAACTGTTAAGTTTCCAGTCTTTTGTGGAAGATGCATAAGTGATAGTTTCATCAACCGGACCTAGCTGCGATGCTTGAAACTCTTCTGCAATTCTATCTGCTTCATGTTATATCTACATCAAGTTCAGGAAGTGTTCCTTATGGATAAGGAATAATGACTACTTTGTCTCCCTAAGGGATTTGAAACCCGTAGGGTTAGCTATTAACGCACTATGTAAACAACAAGCGATGGTGATTCTTCTAAGAAAGGAGATGACAACGTAAAGATAAAGAAAGTGCTGCTATTGATAAGCTAAATGGCATGTTGATGAATGACAAGCAAGTTTGTGTTAGTGTACTTCTGCACAAACAAGATAGAGAATATGAGGTTGATAATTCGTGATGCTAAACGTATTCCCGTAGAAAGAATTAATGAGACTTTGAGGGAAGGGCGGTTGAGCCCAAGACTTATTGGGCCACTTGAGAGTTTAAAGTGTTCGGACGGCGGTATTCGAGCCAGCCTTACCCCCAAAATTATAGCACGGTCATAACGGGTTTTCATGTGGCCAGGCTACGCCAGAAAAATGCAGATGTTCAACAGATGATAGGAGTACGAGCATGTAGATATACGACCTGGTCTGACTTACGAAAGACAACCTGTGGAAAACCATGGATAGGAAAGAACAAGTAATGAGAAACAAGGTTGGCAGAAGTAGAGTATATGAATCTAAGTTAAAGGAATCGGGCCAGATTCATTTCGGAAAGTTTAAATTGAAATAACGTGATGATAATAGAATAAATGAGACGGAATACCGATAAGGAGGTACCAAGTGCAGAAAGGTGTCTCAATAAAGAGGTGAAGGTGAAAGTAAATAATAGAAATGAGTAAGAATCAGCTAATAAGAAGGATGTGATTGATAAAGAAAAGGCTGGGGAAGCAACTATGGAATGAGAAGCAAGGAATGTTATGAATGGGTTTTCTAATGAATTCTCAGGATGACAACCTGATAGTGTCAATATTATAGTTATGAAAAAGCTAGTAACATGATATGGGATGTCAGTAATAATGATGTCAAGTGAGAAATCTAAGATTTAACCTGAAAGGTTGAAGGATTTCCCGAATGTGAGTATCGCTAAGATTGAACAAGAGTACTTGTCCATAGAATAATGGACAAAGCAGCAAGATATGTTGACACGTGAGATTGCGATCAAATAGTATTGGATATAATTATGATTAATTTCTTCTTTGATAAACCTCTATAGTTCAGAGGTAAACTCTGAGTATGATATTCTACAATCATGAAAGCTTTCTATAATCCTTTAGAACTCTTTTCTCTTCTTCTCTCTTATTCATCTTCTTTATGAATTGAGAAGAACAACCCTTTTAGGAGGGGAGGTACTGCTACGTGACTATCTGTCTATGTGATAGAAGTCTAAGTGGAATGCCATGACTTGTTTAATTGCTTGTCAAGTACTAAAGGCTGGCCCCCTTCTGTACTAACTATGCAATATAACCAATGTTCAATTGATCATAGTGATCTCTCAATAAATCTTTCCACTTCTCTATATTGATCGAGATTGCGAAGATTAAAGCGATCAGGAAATGCACAGTACGAGCGAGGTTACCTCCGAATTCGTAGGGTGATAGTGATACCAATGTTACTGCAGGTATCAATAAGGATAAGACTGAGTAAGAATATAACCCGGATAGTGAGTTGTACGAAAAGTAACAACGTTGATGGAAAAAGGATACAGTATGAATTGTAGCACTAAAAGATGTGCTGAGGAAGGGTAGAACGACTAAGAATTGACCGGGAAGCTAAAGAGTGAACGACAGGCAAACGACTCTTTGCTTCCTACCTGATTCCGGGACGAAATCCTTTTAAGGAGGGGAGACTGTAAGAACCCCAAATTTTGGATATAATTAAAACTTTTTATTAAGTAATGATAAAATGAGGAACAATGATTCCGACAACAAGGTCACCAGCTCTAATGAATGGTGATTTCAAAGAACAATGATTGTAATGAATTGATATTGCTTTGGAAAATGATCCTGATGCATTGGTATATTGTCAGAATAGAGTAATTCGATGGTTGAGGACCTAGATAAGAATAATCTACCATCCAAGAAGGAGCTAATGGATCCTTGAAGGGAAATGAGTACGTGCATAGTATTTCCCGTACGTGCATAGTGTTTCCCATACGTGCATAGTATTTCTCGTACGTGCATAGTGTTTCCTGTACGTGCATGGTAATTTGGTGGATGAATAGTGATTTTGTAAGTTGGAAAACTTTTCACTCCACCCTATGTACGGGACGTGATATGGATGTTTCGAAGTCATATTAGTAATACGCGGAGGAAATAAGTCATATCAGGTCTAAGGATCATTACACCATTATCACTGTGAGAATACATATGACACATTTATAATTTACCATGATGTATCTCACGGTGGGTTTGTCCAGTACCCCGTACTCGTACAGTTACCTATGCATTGCTTTTAGTATCTCCATACATATGACCAATGAGATGTGGTCATTTGTCAATTAACATACTAGCTTTAGTGTATTATTATTGTCCTAAGTAATAATAATACTCGGTTAGGGACATTTAAGAATATGATACAATCATTATATAATCTCATGTTCAAGTCACATACTTGCAACTATATAATTTGTATCAATGTTCTAAGGACATTTATTATACTTTATTTATTTCACAGTAAATAAAGCCAATAATAAACATATATGTCGAATATATAATATCACTCAAACATAAATATAATGCATGTATTGCCTCTAGGGCACCAATAATAACATCTGGGACATGATTTGACTGCTTTTCTAGCTGGTAATGGTGTTATTCATCAGACTACATGTCCATACACTCCCCAACAAAATGGGAGAGTAGAAAGGCGACATATAAATTTGTTAGAAATGGCTCGTGCTTTACGCTTTCAATCAAAGTTACCTATCTCTTTCTGGGGTGAGTGTATTTTCAACATATCTTATTAACAGAATTCCTAGTTCTGTCTTAGGAAATGTCACTCCATATGAAAAATTATTTCATAGTTCACCATCTTATTCTCATATGCATACCTTTGGATGCTTGGCTTATATGTCACAACATCCCTCAGATAAGTTTGATACTCGAGCCATTCCTACGATTTTTGTTGGTTACCCTGCTAATCAAAAAGGATACAAGTTATATGATCCTTCTTCTCATACATTCTTTGTATCAAGACATGTTGTTTTCCACGAAAGTGTTTTTCCATCTGATAAACTCAATACACAATCTTTGCCTTATCATCCTTTTACTTCTGGTTTTAGTGATGATGATGAGTTTCTAAGTCCACTTGGTTTACCCACAGATGATGAAAATGACAATAATGCTTGTTGTCATTCTAATAATCAGGATACACCTCCTTGTGATACTAATACATTAGATGATGTTGAGTCTGTTTTAGAACCTCATCCTTTTACTACTTTACCTGAGGAACAGATTTCTCATTCACAGGTTATGCCTATTAGAACCTCTACTAGACATAAAATCCAACCCTCCTGGATGATAGATTATCATCTTTCTAATTTTGCTTCACCACAATTTCAATTGTCTTTATCTGCAATCAGTTCTACTCCTGCTGTCAGTAATGCAGTTCCTCTTGATTGTCCGATTGATGATTCTAAATTCAATCTTAATCATTTCAACACACCTACTTCAGTGTTTTCTTGTGCTGTGTCTACTGATTTACACCACAAGGAGCCTTCTACTTATAATCAGGCTATCACAGACCAACGTTGGATACACGCTATGCATAAAGAATTGAAAGCATTAGAAACTAATCATACTTGGTCTATTTTATCTCTGCCACCTGGTAAGAAAATAGTGGGGTGTAAATGGGTCTATAGGGTGAAGTATCATGCTGATGGTTCACTAGATAAGTTCAAGGCTCGCCTTGTAGCCAAAGGTTATACTCAAACCGAAGGAGAGGACTATCATAAAAGTTTTGCTCCGGTTGCTAAGATTGCAACTGTCAGAACTTTATTAGCAATTTCTACAGTAAAAGGTTGGGAAATTCATCAATTAGATGTCAATAACGCATTCTTACATGGGGATCTTTATGAAGATGTTTATATGGAAATTCCAAAAGGTCATCCTTTACATGGTGTTCATAATCTTGTTTGCAAATTAGTCAAGAGTATCTATGGCTTGCATCAATCCTCATGACAATGGTTTGAAAAATTAGGCTCAGTTCTGTTTGAGCTTGGTTTTATTCAAACCTAGGTTGATTATTCACTCTTTACACTGACTTCTGGTGAACATTTTACTGTTGCTCTTGTCTACGTTGATGACATCCTTTTGACTGGTAATCATCTTCCCACAATCATGCATGTCAAAGAAATTCTGGATTCTAAATTCACCATCAAAGATTTAGGAAGTATTATCTGGGTTTGGAGATTAGTAGAACTCCTGCTGGTATTTTTGTCCATCAACACAAGTTTGTTCATGATATGCTCATCGAGGCTGGTCTTGAACATTCTAAACCTCTTTCTTTACCTGTTGATAGTACAATTCGTCTATCTCAGCATGAAGGCCAGTTGATTGATAACCCTTCTTTGTATCGAAAGTTTGTTGGTAAATTACTTTAACTCACTGTTTCAAGACCTGACATTGCTTACATTGTCCATCATTTAAGTCAATTTCTCCAGGCTCCTAGAGTTCCTCATTTATTGGCTGTTCAAAGAGTTTTACGGTACCTTAAAGGCACTTCCTCTCAAGGTTTATTTTACTCCTCTAATTCAGACCTTCAACTACGGGCTTATTGTGACAGTGATTGGGGTACATGTGTTGATACTGCTAGGTCAGTGTCAGACTATTGTTTATTGCTTGGTTCCTCACTCATTAGTTGGCAGTCAAAGAAACAAAAGGTCGTTTCTCGATCAACTGCAGAATCTGAGCTCCGTTCTTTGGCTGATACTTCTTGTGAACTTAGTTGGATGCATTTACTATTATCTGAATTGCATATCCCTCAACAAAAACCTACTCTTATACATTGTGATAATCAAGCTGCGTTGGATATATCTGCTGATCCTGTTTTTCATCCCAGAACTAAACATTTTGCCATTGATTGTCATTTTGTACGTGAACAGGTCCAACTTCAGCAGATTCGTCCAGTTTGTATCTCTAGTTCGCATCAGTTGGCAGACATTTTGACAAAAGTTCTCAATCGTCGAGCTCATTGCTTTCTTCTTGCCAGATTGAATGTTTTACAGCCTTGCCACATTCCATCTGAGGGGGGAATATTATCCAATACAAAGACCGAAGCAGAGCATACAAATAGGACAGAGGATGATGTCAACGACTGAGGTCATTACTTCTGTTAGACTTGACAGAATTGACAGCTAGCTTAACAGATGTTTGAGTTAGTTAGTGTTCCGTTAAATGAACAAAGCATAGTCTATTCTTTATAAATAGCAGATGAGAAACATTTAGAATCAAGTTTGTTATCATTTTGTTTTCTATGTAATGTAGAGATGCTATTCTGTTAACTCTCAGTTTGTGTATGTAAATACAATGTGAAATACAATCTTCTTCAAGTTTCTTTGTTTCTTTGTTGAATCTATAAGAGTTTAGTTGATCTTCTTCATCTCTAAAGTTTTTGCTAGGCTTTTTTTTTAATGGTCTAGTGAACTTGTCGAATGCGTGAGATTATAGATTTTCAGGTACGAGAGTAGATGAATATATAGTACAACTACATACGAGTGAGAATCTAGGAGTTAGATCTGTAAGAAGATAGATCGGACGGCTAATAAGTGAAGAAAGTGGAGAGATATATGGGGAGAAGAAAAAGGCGGCTTCATGGGAAGCTACAAGTAACGAATGATAACGTGACACGTACTAGCGTTGAAAATGGGAAGGCCACGTGGGTACGTGAACTGTCGTAGCCGACATGCAGACGTGAATTTACGGGAATTAAAAAAAATTGTTTTATTTAATTTATTTTAGGACAATTATTAAAGCAATTATTTATTTTGGTAGCCGACTGTTTTCGGAAAATTGTTGAGTGCAGAGTGTTTATGAAGGTTCCTATGAATGATGAAAAAATGTATGGTGCTTATGAATTTGACCAATAATTTTTTATTTTTTTGGTTCATTATAGGTCGATCAATTATAAGTATGTGGTCAACATTGTTATTAAATCATGAAACAGGGAATTTAGTTTAAATATCTAGATAGTGCTTTAAAATTGTACATTTTAAATATTATAAATTTCATTCTGCTTCGACGTCGATTCCGCTATTATTTAGATTGGATTATTAAAACATAAATGTAATGTTTTAAAATGAATACTTCAATATTATGTTATTTTTAAATGTAGAATTGAATAAATCTATAGTTGATTTAAAATTACAACTTTTTAATAAAGATTTTAATCTAGTATCAATAATCAATGTTTAGTGTAATATCAAAACATGTAATACAAGAATAGCATATTACATATTAAGAAAGTGTTGGTTTAAATAAACATTACAAAAAAAACGGCCATTTCCTACCGTCAAATCGGTAGAAAAAGGCCCAAAATCGGTAGGAAATGTGGCATTTCCTACCTGACCCCTTCGGTAGGAAATACTTAAGTGGGAAATGACTTTGGTAGGAAATGATAGTGACCGGGTCAAACGTGGGTCCCACACGCTGACGTGGCCTTCCAAGTCAGCTTCCAAGTCAGCTGCCACGTCATATGCCACATGTATTTTTGTGACATGCTGGCAGCCCATTTCCTACCGACCATCCTTTAACAAGTTGGTAGGAATTATTTCAGAAGTCAAATAAAAAGCCATTTCCTACCGTTCATTTCCTACCGAGTTCCAATATTTCCTACCAGACATTTCCTACCGTCCTTATGAATGCGGTAGGAAATGGCTTGAAAACGGTAGGAAATACTGGGTTTCGAATGGTAAAACGGTAGGAAATGGCTTGAAGACGGTAGGAAATACTGGGTTTCGAATGGTAAAATGGTAGGAAATGGCTTGAAGATGGTAGGAAATACTGGGTTTTTTTTAAAAAAAAATTGGTCTTGTTGATTTTCATTTACAACAAAATGCTCAAATCGTAATAAAAACTACAAAAATGCAACCATAAAAACGCAACCACAACAAAAACGCATTCATCATATAAAAATATTCAAACATTTATCATAACCATAAACAATCATTCTCCCTTATTACAATCATAATATTCAAAAGTTATATATTATTTAAAATAACAAGAAATCAAGAACATTTTATACAAACTTAATTAACCATTGCCTTCAACATCTTTATCCTTAAGTACAATGATCATTTATTTCCACCCACCATCATTGTCTTCACACCAATTTTCTTTGCCCATTTGTCTTTTCCTTCATCCATGAAGTTAGATTTATATATAATACTCTTGTTATCCTCATCAAGTACCTACAATTTACATAAGAAGCAAAAATAAGTAAGTAGTACTAGGATGTGAAATAATCAAACAACAAACTAAGTATGGGATAAATTTTACCTAATAATCAAGATGTGAAAAATGAAAGAGATTATGTATGTGGTTGCTAATGATATATATTAAAGATTGAAACTAAAAATTTTCAGTGGTATAAGATGAAGAGGTGGAGAAGAGAGTTGAAATGAAGGGGAATGAAGAAAGGTATTGTTTCATAAATCTAAAATACAAATTTCCTACCGCATTTTTATATTTTCTACCATATAGCGGTAGGAAATGACTTTGGGCGCAATTTTTTAATTTTGGTTTGGGCGCTCATTTCCTACCGTAAACCGGTAGGAAATGAAAAAAAAATGAAAAATGAGACAGCAAGGATTCGAACCCCCATCTCCACCAAAATTTGTACTATCTCCAACCACTATGCCAAGGTGTTTCTTGTGTTTTAATGTCACTCTAGAATTATATAATCAGAATACCTTGTTTATCAACTTTTCATTAAAAAATCCTTACAAATGAACTTTAAAAATCATTATTTTTTGCAAATGTCACTAATTCATAGTGATCTTGAAATTCTCATGGTTGGATCGTTAAAAAATATTACTAGAAAAATAAATTTGTACAAATTATTGTTAAAATATGGGTTTTTCCTTATAAAATCGCGTCAAATGAATTTTAAAAATCTCAATTTTTTTCATACATGACTAATTTGCAGTAATATTGAGATCCGTACAGTTAAATTGTTAAAAAAAATTTAAAAAAAAAAAAAAAGTCCAACCCTAGTAACCCTAAATCTAACCCCTAAACTACAACCATAAGTTGTGGAAGCTAAGTTGTTAAAGATGGTCAATAATATTTTTTAAAAAAATTAATTTGTAAATGCATCATTTTGTTTTGGAACTACGCGTACTAATATACAACGAGTTTAACAAAATAAATAAAAAAAGTTTGAAATTATTTTGTAATAAATAAGGGTTAAAGTCAAATTACTAGTTGACCGTTAAATTACCTAATCAAATAAATTTATTAAATTTTAAAATTTTTGGAATAAAATTTATAAATATTGATCTTGACTCCCGTACGGTTCGATTGTAAGAACCCCAAATTTTGGATATAATTAAAACTTTTTATTAAGTAATGATAAAATGAGGAACAATGATTCCGACAACAAGGTCACCAGCTCTAATGAATGGTGGTTTCAAAGAACAATGATTGTAATGAATGGATATTGCTTTGGACAATGATCCTGATGCATTGGTATATTGTCAGAATAGAGTAATTCGATGGTTGAGGACCTAGATAAGAATAATCTACCATCCAGGAAGGAGCTAATGGATCCTTGAAGGGAAATGAGTACGTGCATAGTGTTTCCCATACGTGCATAGTGTTTCCCGTACGTGCATAGTGTTTCCCATACGTGCATAGTATTTCCCGTACGTGCATAGTGTTTCCCGTACGTGCATAGTGTTTCCTGTACGTGCATAGTAATTTGGTGGATGAATAGTGATTTTGTAAGTTGGAAAACTTTTCACGCCACCCTATGTACGGGACGTGATATGGATGTTTCGAAGTCATATTAGTAATACGCGGAGGAAATAAGTGAATGCAGAGACGATCGGAATTCAGAAATTCCAAATTCTTTTTCGGTATAATATTTGACCAGACAGTGGATTAAATATTATTATAATCCAAGAATTGAGATATTAACTTTGAGGATTTGATATTTTGGGATGTTATTATATTTGATTTAAGAATGAAGGTAGGAAACCACTAAGGCAGTGAAACAAGCGTTCTAGAAACCGCTAAAACGTTATAACGTGATTAATCAATAAAGCGAACGAATCCTAGATTACAGATTAAGTTCGTATCGAGATTAAATATCCTACATGGTCATCACGAGGATTATATTAAGGATTGGGGAAGGTATTATGAATATCGAGAAATTTCCCGGTAAACCCTAGAGGTGAAACTACTTAGTTATTCGCCCGAACGATCAATCGAAACGAGCAATAACCGGACAAAAGAAACAAGCAGTGGAAGCAAGAGTCATGCATAAGCTACTAGATAAATATCTAGCAACCAAGTGGGCTAAGTAACTAGCATGTTAAGGATTGAACTAGTAGTTAGCCAAATCAAACTCTAGTTAGCCAAAAATCAATCCAAGTGCTACACATGCTTTCAAATCTCACCATTCATTCCAAAAGCACTTTAATAAAGTAAAAAGAGATGAGATATCATCCAAGGCTCATCACTTTATGAATTATTATCAAAACAACCAAGCAAACACAAAGAACTCTCCATTTTCCTTTCTTCCTTGAAAAATTCTGCCAAGGTGCTAGAAGTAAGGCTTCCAACCATCATTTGATCTTGAAATATTTATGGTGAGTACTTCATATCATAGCTTAGATCCCCTAGAAATTTCAGCTTCAAATTCATCTTTTTCCATTTTCAAATAAATCATCAAAGATGATGATGAATAGTGTTTTCAAGAACTAATCTTTGTTTTTCTTGTTTTCATGGTTGATCCTAGCTAACTTAAGGCTATCCAAGGACCATACCAAGATTTGTGAGGCTAGTACATACTCCAAGGAAGGTATAAGAATTGAAAACCCTAGATCTACTTTGAGTTTTAAGCATGTTCTTGATGGATCTAGCTTAGTTATGATTATGTTCATGTTATAAGCATGCTTAGTTAGTGATTTAGTGATTTGATTAACATGATGATTTTGATGCTAAGATCAGTAGCTTCTGGACTTGTTGAGATGCTTATTATGTGTATAAGTTGTTTAGATGCCCGGTGTGGCTTGGGTTGTTGATTACGATTTATGGAACGTCCGATTTATAACCGTCGTAATGCCCGATTTTTGTTAACCTTAAGAAATTGTGTTTGACAGTAGCCATAAGTCACTGTCCAGTATCATGTTCTGCCATGGCAAGATAAATCATGTTATAATCTTCGTTTTGATATAAAGATCATGTGAAACGGACTTACGGTTTAGGAATTATGAACCCTCGTAAAATACGTAAGTCAGTGGCGAATCTTGGTAATTAAATACTAGAGGTAAAAAGGAAGGTGTGAGAGAAAACCTCATGTGAAACGGATCGTTTTCCGATTTTATAAAAATGTTCGAATCAAAGTTAATCGCAAACGAACCCCTAAAAACCCGCTTGATTATAACTTCGGTAAAACACTTAGAAAACGGGCGATAAAACTCGGAGCATAATATTGATTTGTAACGATCGACTTTAGAACTTGTATGACTTAAGTATGTCCCAAGTGTAAGTACAATGACATGTCGTATTAACGAACGAATGTCGGGTCGGATCAATGATAAAAGGAATCCACTAAAAGGGGTATAACGAGATAACTCGAGAACGTGTTTCGATTTAAGTATAACTTAACTTTTAAGATGTTAAGTGATTAATCCCGAATGCCTTGGCTATTTATAGATCACCAAGCTGACCCGGGACCCGCTACCACTACCCCTTACCGTACTCGATTACCAGGCAAGTTTCAATTCCCTTCTTTTAGGCTGTTGTTGTGATTGAATATATATATATATATATATATATATATATATATATATATATATATATATATGTTTTCTGTTGTACATATGCCATAGCATGCATGCCTACTTTCAAGTTATATCGTTATGCTTGTTCCCTGATTGTTTATTGGCTTATTAATTAGATATCTAACGTATCAATTATAAGCCGGTTATTGTAAGACCCTCATAGAAGGGCTTATACAACTTATCCATCAAATATAGACCGGGAGTCAATATTTCTTGATATATCGAGATTACCTCGGAGGAAAATATTTAAGTAAATATTTTCCATTATTTGGGCGACGAATATTATTTGAATATTCGTTCGAGATTAATTATTTAACGATCCTTACTTCAAATAATTATTTGAACGTAACCATTCGAAGAATAATATTTTTCAATATTCATTTAGAGTCGAATTGATTATCGATTATTATTGCGAATATTCTTCTAAAGATGAGACTACTAAATGAATATTATTTGGATATTCATTTAGAATATTATTTTATTAAATAAATATTACTTTTGAATATTCATTTAAGATATTAATTACTTGATGAATATTATTTTAATATTCATCTGAAGCTTGATTTATTTATCGAATATAATCTCGAATATTCCTTTAAGGCTTGGATTATTAAATGAATATTACTTGATATTCATTTAGAATATTATTCATTAAATGAATATTACATTTTGAATATTCATTTAAATTCCTTATTAATTAATGAATATTATCTTAAATATTCCTTTCAGGTCTTATTAATTAATGAATATTATTTTGAATATTCATTTAAATATTTATTTATTCAATAAATATTCTCCTGATATTTCTTCAGGGATTATTTTGAAAAATACCTTGATTAAAGATATCCTTTAATATTCTTAAATATTCTTTAAATATTTTTAATTCAATAAATGTTCTCTGAATATTTATTTCATACTTAGAATAACCTCAATAAGGTTTATCTTCTTCGATTATTACAGAAAATACCTCGGAGTCATATTATTATTAATCTTATATCAAGAAAGGTTCTCAGACATCATTCTTCTTTGAGTCTACCTCTCTAATAATAAGGGAACCTTACTTGGAAAATGTTATTTATCTTGTCGACTTCCCGGTCATAGAGTATTCTCTTCACTCGCAACTCGGGTGCTGTTGACTTATTAAGTCGTTGTTTACCTTCTCATCTTTCGAGGGGTAAGATTGTTGGAACAAGTTGATATTCGATACCAAGCCACAGCTTGGAAGTTATTGGTGAATTTTCCTTTCCAACTAGATACGACTACCTTGTAGAGTCTTATCAACAAGTATTATACTTGGGGAAAGGGGGACGAACGTTACATTCAGAATCATGAATTTTATTTGAACTAGGAGTCGTGTAAGAGGCCAAGTAGCGCCGGTCCATCCCCTTTGGCCCAACCGTTGGCCGGGGAGAGCTAGTAAGGCGGTAGACAAGTAAAGCCGTCAGTTCTTCCTTCTACCGGTAGTAAATCTAATTTGAGCTGTACGATCTCGACTGATCATCAAGATTGGAACAGCGGGCGCGGTGAATACTCCATCATTGGTTCATCATCCAAACTTATTTATTTCCTGCAACATGATTATTGTTGGCAGAGCTGGAAAAGTGTTCATAACTGGAATTGCAATCTTTTCATGCAAGTTCCTCTTTTTAATGACAATGAGAATATCTCGCTTACTTTTGATGTAGCAGATATTTCTACAAACAAATACTTTGAGTTACCTGGTAACTTCATCCTTTATATTATACTGGCAATAACCTCATTAATGCATGGCATATGGTTTCAAAGGATATTTTGAACTGCTGTATATATGTATCACTGTTCAGTTATATTATTGTTGGTGGGCTTTCGCTCACCCTTGCTTTGTTCATATTATGTCACAACAACAGCTAGGACAGATGGTTCGCATCAGGCGCACTCGGCGCAAGCGGGTTACCCGACCCACCGGACTCCCCGCTGAGATGCTAGCCGCCATTGCTGAGGTAGCATAGTTAGACAGCTTTTGTTTCCTGTTTAACTATATGTATAATTAATGTAATCAACGGCAAAACTGTTAAACTTATGATGTTATCCTTTTGGGATTGTAATAACGTTTATTCGTAACCCTTTAATGTAAGACTTATTTCAATTTCATCTCTGGGACTATAACTGCTGTGCGTGTGAGTGGATATTATTGTGGGGTCACAGCATGTGATTTATTTATTATGGACTCAAGTCAAGTATTAGTAATGGATGTAAACCGTAACCACCAGATCCCTGACCCCGGATCTGGGGGTGTTATAGAAGTGGTATCAGAGCGTACGTTATAAATCCCAGAGATGAGGTGACGTTAAAACAATAAATTCAATAAGATAATAAGAACTCTTGCCAAGTTCATAGTCGGATTACTTAATGTAGTGATGACATATAAAACCCTTATGGGAACTCGTAAGTATCATGATAGTAACTTAGCTCGATATCGTATCGACGAGTAAGGTGACAGACCTTGAGGCATACGAGCAGCAGCGCGATGATGCTTTATATGCTGAAGATCAGCGGGTAATTCGATGGAGTACCCTACTGGAGACCCGGAAGAGGTTCCAGCAGATAAGGAAAATCTTGTTAGGATAAGGAGCTTACCCTCGAGGAATGAGGGCTGTAGCCAGAAAGACTGAGATGATTAAGGTATAGAGCATAGAAAAGTGGGCATAAAGAACTAAGCTATTAGCAAGAGAACTGAAGATTCATGTTGGATTCGTGGCTGGACTACTGGAGGTAGTACCAGCAAGTAAGACGGATTGGAAGAATTACTTGAGATCTTATACGGGAATAGATGAGAATCATTAGAGACTTTCATATTAACGAAAAGAGTGCTAGTAGGATGTATGATTATCAAAGGCATCGATATAAGGCGAGGAGCAGAGTCCCTAGGAATAGTTGAGAAGAGGCAGTAAGTGCCATATCATTTGATAAATGAATAAGTATGAATATTGTCAGTAATAATTCGCTATAAGAAGGCAGATGTCATAGGTTGTAATTTATGGAACCAAATTGAGGTTGATGAAGTTGTTTTATTCAGGAAAATGTCCATTTTATGAATGAATCAGTTAGAAAGTGAAAACATTGGGAAGTGACAGCATGATTGGATAAAGTTATATAAGGAAGTAGTAAGGAAGACAATGATCTCAGAACCTACCGGAAGATAAGACCAGTGAGTCAAGATGAACTCGTAATGAGACTATTGTCAGAGACTAAGTATAGGGTTAATTTAACTCAGTGAAATGATGAACCAGAAATGTTAGATGCATGTGACTCAGAAGAATATTAAATTCTTTCTTTTCTTTGAATGGATTATAGTAGTTACCTTAAGTTTACTCCGACACGGAATTATAATGGATCAAGTAATACGATCAGCAGTTAAAGGGAAAAATGTGAGAAAATCTTCCTGGAGCTAAAAGATGAAAGTGGTAATGACCAAGAGTTGGCATTGCTTAATGGAAAAAAGAGACTTTGTGCTTCCAACGACACTTCACATAAAGGATTAGGATGTGTGCTTGCGCAGCATGACAAAGTACTGGCGGATGCATTTGGACAACACGGTTCACCAGGTTCGGATGGCCTTAGTAGTGCCAAATTTTTTTGAAACAACCAACTCCGACGGTAAGGTTCCTGCTGAGACTAGTGGTTGGGTAGACTAACATTTGGTAATATTGAATATCAGGACATATAGGTATCAGGAAGTTGTGACTGGTTTCAGTTTGAAACTGTTGATTCCCCTCTAAAGGATGTATATAATTGGTTCCTCTCCAGTGGTTAAACTTCCAACCTGATAACGATTATTTCGTTAATTATGACTGCTTATGGTTCTACCTGCTTGGAGGTTCATAGAACTATTCTTCAGGTTTCGAAATTGGTCTCCTTAATGTTACCAGTAGGTGAATAGATTGACCAAAATTTCCCTGATTCAAAAAAAAAGGAATTCATCGAATTTTGGCAAATCTTGTCTTTCTGATTATCAGAGAACATCATTGAAGAGAATGGAAACTGGAGCGAACCCTGTGGATTGGGTATTGTTGCCGTCATATATGGGTTAGTAGACGGACCCTGAGTATTACAATCGATGGTAGAGATAAAATGATGAAGTGAGATTGGACGGAAACAGGAAATGTAAATAAGAAACCAGCCGGACTGAGAAATTCCAGGATTGACTTAAATGAAAAGGCTGTTATGCCAGGAATGGTAAGCTTGCGTGGCACGTGGTAGTGATAAGAATATTTGAAAAGATACAAATAGAGGAAAGGTGACCAGAGACGGTGCCGAATAGTCGATTAAGACTTATATGAAGTAAAGTTTTAGAAAGGTATCAAAGAAGGCACTATGCCGGCAATTGCTAGAAAAGTAATGCTATTAGCCAACCCCTAAAATCATATATATATATATATATATATATATATATATATATATTTTGTGGCCAGTTGAGGCCAAGTCACAAAGGATTATCAAGTGACTAGACCAGCAATGAAAGGACAAAGCAGGGTTGCTTCTAAGAAAGCACCGACTGCAAGGCCTTCTGATATAAAGGAAACATTAATGAGATCGTAGGAATCTTCTGCTGAACAGCCCATGTTTTGATTGGGAATTCACTAGACCTTTTTGGGATGGGGTCACCCGTACTAAAGTGACTCATGTGTATATGGTTGTCCAAGATTACGAGTAAAATGGGAGTATAATGACTTGAGATGTATGATGTTAGGGTATCATGAATACCATGAATATATTATGACGGAGGAAAGTAAACAATGAAGGTATATGAAGAGAGTATAGAAATGGTCAGAAATTGAACAATATGCTGTAGGAATTTTCTCTGAGGCAAGTACCTTTGCGAAGAACGATAAGCACTAGGAAATTCACGTTGAACTCGACCAATATCTTTCAGAACATCCTTGCTACCATTAACAAGTTCTGTAAGAGAGCAGATAGACATACGTTGTCTTTTGGAAGGTCAAATAGGTTGACCACTATCTGAAAGAAGAAATTAGCAGTAAGCTACCGATCGATTATCAAATAAGAATGATTGAAAAAAGACCCTTATTAAGGATACATGATTTGATTGCCAATTATAGGATGCAGGAATTCCTTGGCAGTTGAATTAAGGATAAGATATCCATAGAGTAAGGCAAACCCTGGGGAATGGACAAGGGATGGCATTACCCCTAATAAAGGACATTGTGAATTTGGATGATATAAATTGAATTGATTAAGGCGACATCAAACTTTGAGGATTTATAAAAAAAAAAAAGCAGTTTTGAAAGGTATATAGACAGAATTATTATATGATTAATTACTGATATTTTGATGTGCCCTGTACCCAGAAAATACAGGAAGAATGATGAGGATTACCTGAGAAACCTTACAAGGAAAAAGGTAATATTCTGAAGTTCAAAATGGAAGTTTGGTAGGGAATATATGACATAGAAATAATTATGCCAGACGAGGCATGTGTGAAACCATGGGAAAGTATGGATTGAACCAACAAAGGTTGAGATTATCCTAGAACAAGAAAGAACTAAGAGAACAAATATCCTAGGTATGATCGAGAGTAACTTTGATAAAGTTCCCACGGGAAGGTGGAAGCAATGACTTATGGAAAAAAAAAAGACTAATAGTTATATTTTCTCCTTCAGCAGAGCTTAATGGAGAATGCTTTAACCCAACAGTGATGGGAATGAGGTAGAAAAGTTTGAGTTGGAATGTATCCAGAGAACATGGATTACAAGAAATTGTTAGTATCAGGAAAGGCCAATGAGGTGGCCGACAATCTAAGTATAAAGGAATAATTACAAATGTTCATACCGAAGAAACAGAATGATATTTGGAAGGACCTTGAAGGTCATATCGGAATGGAGGAATTTACATTCCTTCTGATGACTGTGCAAGAATTGACGGTAATAATAGTTTAAGTAAATATTCGATTCCTGATGGAGTCTTAAGCATATTACGTACCTTAGAAGGTCCCGTTTTGAGGCAAACCAGGACCATGGTACAAAAAATTGATGAAGTAAACCGTTAGGTTTCCAGTCTTTTATGGAAGATGCATAAGTGATAGTTTCATCAACCGGACCTAGCTGCGATGCTTGAAACTCTTCTGCAATTCTATCTACTTCATGTTATATCTACATCAAGTTCAGGAAGTGTTCCTTATGGATAAGGAATAGTGATTACTTTGTCTCCCTAAGGGATTTGAAACCCGTAGGGTTAGCTATTAACGCACTACGTAAACAACAAGCGATGGTGATTCTTCTAAGAAAGTAGATGACAACGTAAAGATAAAGAAAGTGCTGCTATTGATAAACTAAATGGCATGTTGATGAATGACAAGCAAGTTTGTGTTAGTGTATTTCTGCGCAAACCAGATAGAGAATATGAGGTTGATGATTCATGATGCCAAATGTATTCCCGTAGAAAGAATTAATGAGACTTGGAGGGAAGGGTAGTTGAGCCCGAGACTTATTGGGCCATTTGAGAGTTCAAAAGTGTTCTCGAGCCAGCCTTACCCCCAAAACTTATAGCACGGTCATAACGGGTTTTCATGTGGCAAGGCTACGCCAGTAAAATGCAGATGTTCAACAGATGATAGGAGTACGAGCATGTAGATATACGACCTAGTCTGACTTACGAAAGACAACTTGTGGAAAACCACGGATAGAAAAGAACAAGTGATGAGAAACAAGGTTGGCAGAAGTAGATTATATGAATCTAAGTTAAAGGGATCGGGCCAGATTCATTTCGGAAAGTTTAAATTGGAATAACGTGATGATTATAGAATAAATGTGACGGAATACCGATAAGGAGGTACCAGGTGCAAAAAGGTGTCTCAATAAAGAGGTGAAGGTGAAAGTAAATAATAGAAATGAGTAAGAATCAGATAATAAGAAGGATGTGATTGATAAAGAAATGGCTGGGAAAGCAACTATGGAATGAGAAGCAAGGAATGTTATGAATGGGTTTTCTAATGAATTCTCAGGATGACAACCTGATAGTGTCAATATTATAGTTATGAAAAAGCTAGTAACATGATATGGGATGTCAGTAATAATGATGTCAAGTGAGAAATCTAAGATTTAACCTGAAAGGTTGAAGGATTTCCCGAATGTGAGTATCGCTAAGATTGAACAAGAGTATTTATCCATAGAATAATGGACAAAGCAGCAAGATATGTTGTCACGTGAGATTGCGATCAAATAGTATTGGATATAATTATGATTAATTTCTTCTTTGATAAACCTCTATAGTTCAGAGGTAAATTCTGAGTATGATATTCTACAATCATGAAAGCTTTCTATAATCCTTTAGAACTCTTTTCTCTTCTTCTCTCTTATTCATCTTCTTTATGAATTGAGAAGAACAACCCTTTTAGGAGGGGAGGTACTGCTACGTGACTATCTGTCTATGTGATAGAAGTCTAAGTGGAATACCATAATTTGTTTAATTGCTTGTCAAGTACTAAAGGCTGGCCCCTTCTGTACTAACTATCCAATATAACAAATGTTCAATTGATCATAGTGATCTCTCAATAAATCTTTCCACTTCTCTATATTGATCGAGATTGCGAAGATTAAAGCGATCAGGAAATGCACAGTACGAGCGAGGTTACCTCCGAATTCGTAGGGTGATAGTGATACCAATGTTACTGCAAGTATCAATAAGGATAAGACTGAGTAAGAGTATAACCCGGATAGTGAGTTGTACGAAAAGTAGCAACGTTGATGGAAAAAGGATACAGTATGGATTGTAGCACTAGAAGATGTGCTGAGGAAGGGTAGAACGACTAAGAATTGACCGGGAAGCTAAAAAGTGAACGACAGGCAAACGACTCTTTGCTTCCTACCTGATTCCGGGACGGAATCCTTTTAAGGAGGGGAGACTGTAAGAACCCCAAATTTTGGATATAATTAAAACTTTTTATTAAGTAATGATAAAATGAGGAACAATGATTCCGACAACAAGGTCACCAGCTCTAATGAATGGTGGTTTCAAAGAACAATGATTGTAATGAATGGATATTGCTTTGGACAATGATCCTGATGCATTGGTATATTGTCAGAATAGAGTAATTCGATGGTTGAGGACCTAGATAAGAATAATCTACCATCCAGGAAGGAGCTAATGGATCCTTGAAGGGAAATGAGTACGTGCATAGTGTTTCCCATACGTGCATAGTGTTTCCCGTACGTGCATAGTGTTTCCCATACGTGCATAGTATTTCCCGTACGTGCATAGTGTTTCCCGTATGTGCATAGTGTTTCCTGTACGTGCATAGTAATTTGGTGGATGAATAGTGATTTTGTAAGTTGGAAAACTTTTCACGCCACCCTATGTACGGGACGTGATATGGATGTTTCGAAGTCATATTAGTAATACGCGGAGGAAATAAGTGAATGCAGAGACGATCGGAATTCAGAAATTCCAAATTCTTTTTCGGTATAATATTTGACCAGACAGTGGATTAAATATTATTATAATCCAAGAATTGAGATATTAACTTTGAGGATTTGATATTTTGGGATGTTATTATATTTGATTTAAGAATGAAGGTAGGAAACCACTGAGGCAGTGAAACAAGCGTTCTAGAAACCGCTAAAACGTTATAACGTGATTAATCAATAAAGCGAACGAATCCTAGATTACAGATTAAGTTCGTATCGAGATTAAATATCCTACATGGTCATCACGAGGATTATATTAAGGATTGGGGAAGGTATTATGAATATCGAGATATTTCCCGGTAAACCCTAGAGGTGAAACTACTTAGTTATTCGCCCGAACGATCAATCGAAACGAGCAATAACCAGAAAAAAGAAACAAGCAGTGGAAGCAAGAGTCATGCATAAGCTACTAGATAAATATCTAGCAACCAAGTGGGCTAAGTAACTAGCATGTTAAGGATTGAACTAGTAGTTAGCCAAATCAAACTCTAGTTAGCCAAAAATCAATCCAAGTGCTACACATGCTTTCAAATCTCACCATTCATTCCAAAAGCACTTTAATAAAGTAAAAAGAGATGAGATATCATCCAAGGCTCATCACTTTATGAATTATTATCAAAAAAACCAAGCAAACACAAAGAACTCTCCATTTTCCTTTCTTCCTTGAAAAATTCTGCCAAGGTGCTAGAAGTAAGGCTTCCAACCATCATTTGATCTTGAAATATTTATGGTGAGTACTTCATATCATAGCTTAGATCCCCTAGAAATTTCAGCTTCAAATTCATCTTTTTCCATTTTCAAATAAATCATCAAAGATGATGATGAATAGTGTTTTCAAGAACTAATCTTTGTTTTTCTTGTTTTCATGGTTGATCCTAGCTAACTTAAGGCTATCCAAGGACCATACCAAGATTTTTGAGGCTAGTACATACTCCAAGGAAGGTATAAGAATTGAAAACCCTAGATCTACTTTGAGTTTTAAGCATGTTCTTGATGGATCTAGCTTAGTTATGATTATGTTCATGTTATAAGCATGCTTAGTTAGTGATTTAGTGATTTGATTAACATGATGATTTTGATGCTAAGATCAGTAGCTTCTGGACTTGTTGAGATGCTTATTATGTGTATAAGTTGTTTAGATGCCCGGTGTGGCTTGGGTTGTTGATTACGATTTATGGAACGTCCGATTTATAGCCGTCGTAATGCCCGATTTTTGTTAACCTTAAGAAATTGTGTTTGACAGTAGCCATAATTCACTGTCCAGTATCATGTTCTGCCATGGCAAGATAGATCATGTTATAAGCTTCGTTTTGATATAAAGATCATGTGAAACGGACTTACGGTTTAGGAATTATGGCCGATTCACTAAAAGACGTTCGAAACCGTAAGTACGAGTTCGTTATTAAAATTGAACCCTCGCAAAATACGTAAGTCAGTGGCGAATCTTGGTAATTAAATACTAGAGGTAAAAAGGAAGGTGTGAGAGAAAACCTCATGTGAAACGGATCATTTTCCGATTTTATAAAAATGTTCGAATCAAAGTTAATCGCAAACGAACCCCTAAAAACCCGCTTGATTATAACTTCGGTAAAACACTTAGAAAACGGGCGATAAAACTCGGAGCATAATATTGATTTGTAACGATCGACTTTAGAACTTGTATGACTTAAGTATGTCCCAAGTGTAAGTACAATGACATGTCGTATTAACGAACGAATGTCGGGTCGGATCAATGATAAAAGGAATCCACTAAAAGGGGTATAACGAGATAACTCGAGAACGTGTTTCGATTTAAGTATAACTTAACTTTTAAGATGTTAAGTGATTAATCCCGAATGCCTTGGCTATTTATAGATCACCAAGCTGACCCGGGACCCGCTACCACTACCCCTTACCGTACTCGATTACCAGGCAAGTTTCAATTCCCTTCTTTTAGGCTGTTGTTGTGATTGAATATATATATATATATATATATATATATATATATATATATATATATATATGTTTTCTGTTGTACATATGCCATAGCATGCATGCCTACTTTCAAGTTATATCGTTATGCTTGTTCCCTGATTGTTTATTGGCTTATTAATTAGATATCTAACGTATCAATTATAAGCCGGTTATTGTAAGACCCTCATAGAAGGGCTTATACAACTTATCCATCAAATATAGACCGGGAGTCAATATTTCTTGATATATCGAGATTACCTCGGAGGAAAATATTTAAGTAAATATTTTCCATTATTTGGGCGACGAATATTATTTGAATATTCGTTCGAGATTAATTATTTAACGATCCTTACTTCAAATAATTATTTGAACGTAACCATTCGAAGAATAATATTTTTCAATATTCATTTATAGTCGAATTGATTATCGATTATTATTGCGAATATTCTTCTAAAGATGAGACTACTAAATGAATATTATTTGGATATTCATTTAGAATATTATTTTATTAAATAAATATTACTTTTGAATATTCATTTAAGATATTAATTACTTGATGAATATTATTTTAATATTCATCTGAAACTTGATTTATTTATCGAATATAATCTCGAATATTCCTTTAAGGCTTGGATTATTAAATGAATATTACTTGATATTCATTTAGAATATTATTCATTAAATGAATATTACTTTTTGAATATTCATTTAAATTCCTTATTAATTAATGAATATTATCTTAAATATTCCTTTCAGGTCTTATTAATTAATGAATATTATTTTGAATATTCATTTAAATATTTATTTATTCAATAAATATTCTCCTGATATTTCTTCAGGGATTATTTTGAAAAATACCCTGATTAAAGATATCCTTTAATATTCTTAAATATTCTTTAAATATTTTTAATTCAATAAATGTTCTCTGAATATTTATTTCATACTTAGAATAACCTCAATAAGGTTTATCTTCTTCGATTATTACAGAAAATACCTCGGAGTCATATTATTATTAATCTTATATCAAGAAAGGTTCTCAGACATCATTCTTCTTTGAGTCTACCTCTCTAATAATAAGGGAACCTTACTTGGAAAATGTTATTTATCTTGTCGACTTCCCGATCATAGAGTATTCTCTTCACTCGCAACTCGGGTGCTGTTGACTTATTAAGTCGTTGTTTACCTTCTCATCTTTCGAGGGGTAAGATTGTTGGAACAAGTTGATATTCGATACCAAGCCACAGCTTGGAAGTTATTGGTGAATTTTCCTTTCCAACTAGATACGACTACCTTGTAGAGTCTTATCAACAAGTATTATACTTGGGGAAAGGGGGACGAACGTTACATTCAGAATCATGAATTTTATTTGAACTAGGAGTTGTGTAAGAGGCCAAGTAGCGCCGGTCCATCCCCTTTGGCCCAACCGTTGGCCGGGGAGAGCTAGTAAGGCGGTAGACAAGTAAAGCCGTCAGTTCTTCCTTCTACCGGTAGTAAATCTAATTTGAGCTGTACGATCTCGACTGATCATCAAGATTGGAACAGCGGGCGCGGTGAATACTCCATCATTGGTTCATCATCCAAACTTATTTATTTCCTGCAACATGATTATTGTTGGCAGAGCTGGAAAAGTGTTCATAACTGGAATTGCAATCTTTTCATGCAAGTTCCTCTTTTTAATGACAATGAGAATATCTCGCTTACTTTTGATGTAGCAGATATTTCTACAAACAAATACTTTGAGTTACCTGGTAACTTCATCCTTCATATTATACTGGCAATAACCTCATTAATGCATGGCATATGGTTTCAAAGGATATTTTGAACTGCTGTATATATGTATCACTGTTCAGTTATATTATTGTTGGTGGGCTTTCGCTCACCCTTGCTTTGTTCATATTATGTCACAACAACAGCTAGGACAGATGGTTCGCATCAGGCGCACTCGGCGCAAGCGGGTTACCCGACCCACCGGACTCCCCGCTGAGATGCTAGCCTCCATTGCTGAGGTAGCATAGTTAGACAGCTTTTGTTTCCTGTTTAACTATATGTATAATTAATGTAATCAACGGCAAAACTATTAAACTTATGATGTTATCCTTTTGGGATTGTAATAACGTTTATTCGTAACCCTTTAATGTAAGACTTATTTCAATTTCATCTCTGGGACTATAACTGCTGTGCGTGTGAGTGGATATTATTGTGGGGTCACAGCATGTGATTTATTTATTGTGGACTCAAGTCAAGTATTATTAATGGATGTAAACCGTAACCACCAGATCCCTGACCCCGGATCTGGGGGTGTTACATCGATCGTCGAAATTCTTTTCCAGAATAACGGAATCAAGAATCGGAAATGAAAACTAGTTTAGGGATTAAAGTCAAATTACTAGTTGACCTTTAAATTACCTAATCAAATAAATTTATTATTTTTTGAAATTTTGGAATGACATTTAAAAAGACTGATCATGACTCATGTACGGTTCGATCGTCAAAATTTTATTTCAAAATAATCGTATCAAGAATCGAGAACGAAAACTAGTTTAGGGGTTAAAGTCAAATTACTAGTTAACCGTTAAATTATCTAATCAAATAAATTTATTATTTTTTTAAAATTTTGGAATAACATTAAAAAATATTGATCTTGACTCCTATATGGTTCGATCATTGAAATTCTATTTCAAAATATTCGAATCAAGAATTTGGAACGAAAACTAGTTTAGGGATTAAAGTCAAAGTAATAGTTGACCATTAAATTACCTAATCAAATAAATTTATTATTTTTTTAAATTTTGGAATGACATTTACAAAGATTGACCTTGACTCCCGTACGGTTCGATCGTCGAAATTCTATTTCAAAATAATCGAATCAAGAAACGGGAACGAAAACTAGTTTAGGGGTTAAAGTCAAATTATTAGTTGATCGTTAAATTAGCTAATCAAATAAATTTATTATTTTTTAAAAATTTTGGAATAACATTAATAAAGATTTATATTGACTCCTGTATGGTTCGATCATCGAAATTCTATTTCAAAATATTCGAATCAAGAATCGGGAACGAAAACTAGTTTAGCGATTACAGTCAAAGTACTAGTTGACCGTTAAATGACCTAATCAAATAAATTTATTATTTTTTTAAAATTATGGAATAACATTTAAAAAGATAGATCTTGACTCCCGTACGGTTCGATCGTCAAAATTTTATTCCAAAATAATCGAATCAAGAATCGGGAACGAAAACTAGTTTAGGGATTAAAGTCAAAGTACTAGTTGACGTTAAATTACCTAATCAAATCAATTTATTATTTTTTTAAAATTTTGGAATAACATTTAAAAAGATTGATCTTGATTCCTGTACAGTTCGATCGTCGAAATTCTATTTCAAAATAATCGAATCAAGAATCCGGAACGAAAACTAGTTTAGGGGTTAAAGTCAAAAATAAAATAAAATTAGTGAATCTAGTGTGACATGCATCAGAAAAATAGTGAGTATTAATATTTGCATTTTTATGTATTTTAATTCGAATTTTATCTTTTTTCCTATTTTTATTTAAATTTTAATGTAATTCTTATTTAGTAGATAAATTTTAATTTTCGGCACAGCTCATTTCCTACCGCTTATCGGTAGGAAATGATTTTGGGCGCAATTTTTGAATTTTGGTTTGGGCGCTAATTTCGAATTTTTGGTTCTGGCGCTCATTTTGAATTTTTCGTGAAATATCATTTCCTACCGCGTGATACCTTTTCCTACCGTAAACCGGTAGGAAATGGAAAAAAAATGAAAAATGAGACAGTGAGGATTCGAACCCCCATCTCCAACTAAATTTGTACTACATCCAACCACTATGCCAAGGTGTTTCTTGTGTGTTAATGTCACTCAAGAATTATATAACCACAATACCTTGTTTATCAACTTTTCTTTAAAAAGTCCTTGCAAATGAACTTTAAAAATCATAATTTTTTGCAAATGTCACTAATTCATATTGATCTTGAAGTTCTCACGGTTGGATCGTTAAAAAATATAACTTGGAAAATGAATTAGTACAAATTATTGTTAAAGTAGGGGTTTTTCCTTATAAAATTACGTTAAATGAATTTTAAAAATCACAATTTTTTTCACACATGACTATTTTACAGTGATAATGAGATCCGTATGGTTAAATCGTTCAAAAAATTTTTTTAAAAAAATAAAGTCCAACCCTAGTAACCCTAAATCTAACCCCTAAACTAGAACCATAAGTTGTGGAAGAAAAGTTGTTAAAGATAGTGAATAATTTTTTAAAAAAAATTAATTTATAAGTGCATCATTTTGTTTTGGAACTACGCGTACTATTATACAACGAGTTTAAAAAAATAAATTAAAACGGTTGAAATTATTTTGTAATAAATAAAGGTAAAGTCAAATTACTAGTGAACCGTTAAATTACATAATCAAATAAATTTATTAAATTTTAAAAATTTTAGAATAAGATTTAAAAATATTGATCTTGACTCCCGTACGGTTCGATCGTCGAAAATCTTTTTCAAAATAATCGAATCAAGAATCTGGAACGAAAACTAGTTTAGGGGTTAAAGTCAAAAATAAAATTAGTGAATCTAGTGTGACATGTATCACAAAAATAGTGAGTATTAATATTTGTGTTTTTATGTATTTTAATTCGAGTTTTATCTTTTTTCCTATTTTTATTTAAATTTTTAATGTAATTAACAAATTTTTATTTAGTAGAAAAGATTTTAATTTTCGGCACAGCTCATTTCCTACCGCTTATCGGTAGGAAATGTCCACCTGACACGTCAACCAATTAGAAGCCGCCTAGTAGACATTTACTGGTGAATAGGCGAGGCATTTCCTACCGCCTACACGCAGTAGGAAATGATAAACATAAAATGGCACTGCCACATTGCACTCGGAGCCCACATCACTCATTTCCTACCGATGTCGGTAGGAAATAATTCACTCATTTCCTACCGAATTGAGACGGTAGGAAATGGTGTGAATCAAACGACGTCGTTTCATTGGGGACGGACATTGACGTGGCCTTGCAGGTCCCACTCGACTCATTTCCTACTAACTTCGGTAGGAAATGAGTCATCATTTCCTACCGGCCAGGGGTCCCGTAGGAAATGGCTATTTGACTTGAAAATCGGTAGAAATTGGTCGGTAGGAAATGATTCGGTAGGAAATAATTGGTAGGAAAAGCCCGTTTTTCTTGTAGTGAAAATTATATATATATATATATATATATATATATTTTTTAATTAAATTAAATTTTGTGTAAAAAATATAATATAGTTCAAATAGCCCCAAAATATATACATGATTTATTTATTCCGAAAAATTGAGGACTAATTGCAACTTTTTGAATTATATTCTATCGCAGTCACAGAGCCACTCGAAGCCCCTTCACTAACAAGTTCAATAAATTAAGGTAAATACTATTTTTAGAGGCATTTTTTTATTTTCAAAATTATTTATAATATATTCTATCATAATATATAAGGCATATGCTATTTTTGAAAATAAAAAAGAAACAGTTGTGGAATTAACATTTTCCTGAATGAATGGGCTTAATGCCAATCCAATGGGTGATGACCCAAAATATTCATCTGGGAAATTGGCTGGCCCTTTTTACTGACGGGACACGGTACATCGTGTACCGTGATATGAGGGATGTTGCGGAACACGATCTTCCGTAACAGGGCATGATACGGAACTGAGTCTTCCGTGTTATGCATGATACGGAAGACCATGCTCCGTGACTTTGCTGCGCTCCCACCTAACACGGAACACCGTCCACCGCATCATGCATAACACGGAAGATGCAGCTCCGTATCTACGTAATACGGAGGACGATTCTCCGCATCATGCTAACACGGAGGACGATTCTCCGTATCCCGTCGGTATTTCGGGCAATTTTTTTCAAAATCAGTATTTTGGGGAAAAACTTGTGAAAAATAGGCATTTTGGTAATTCTCTCCAATATCTAAATAACATTGCACCACAGTTATTTAAATATATTTAAATAACATTTGTAAGAGCCTTAATAAAGGTCTCCCAAGTTATTTAAATATATTTAAATAACATTTTAAATATATTTAAATATCATTTGTAAGAGCCTTAATAAATATATTTAAATATATTTAAATAACATTGATTCAGCTATGAACTTTGTAAGAGCCTGTATGGTACTATATTTAAAGCTATGAAAATTGGGAGACCTTTATCCGAATAACTTGCACTTTAAATTTAGTCTGGACGTGAGTTGGCACAGTGGTAAGTGCTCAATCCGTGAACCGTGAGGTCACGGGTTCGATTCCTGCCGGGGGTCAAAAAATCGGAAACAATCTCTCTACCTTTGTGTAGGGGCATGATTGCGTACATCCTACCCCCCTCAGACCCTGCTCAATGCGGGATATACTGAGTACGTTGTGTTGTGTTGTGTTGTTGTGTTTAACTATGTAATTCTATAGAAGCTTGATATTTAACTATGTAATTCTATGTTTAGCGTGTATGTTATGTAACTGCTCCCGTAAAATTTGTGTTTATGTGCGAAAAATTCTACCATATATTAGCTTGATCTGTTCATAAATTAACGAAGGGATGAGATCATAATTCCTAAGTTACCCAATTATACAAGTTCTCACTGAGAAGGATCCTATTTATCTATATTTTTAAAAGTTTGGTATCTATTGATTTTATTAATTTACCCTTATTTAATTACAAATAAAATATATCCTACTAACTAATCAATTTCCTTTTTCGGGTTAAACATATTATCTATTTTATTTATCAATAACTAAATAATTTCCCTTTTCAGGTAAAATACAATATCTTTTATATTTTATCTAATTAAAATTTCTCCTTTACTAACCAATTTATTTTTCAGTAGACATATTTTCTAATTTTTAATAATTAAATAATTTCTTTTTTCAGGTAAAATATAAAATCTTTTATATTTATTGATTTTACTAATTTACCCTTACTTAATTACAAATAAAATACATCCTACTAACTAATCAATTTCCTTTTTCAGGTTAAACATATTATTTATTCTATTTTTCAATAACTAAATAATTTTCTTTTTCAGGTAAAATATAATATATTTTATATTTTATCTAAATAAAATTTCTCCTTTACTAATAACTAAATAATTTCCTTTTCAGGTAAAATACAATATCTTTTATATTTTATCTAACTAAAATTTATCCTTTATTAATCATTTTTCTTTTTCAGGTTAGACATATTTTCTATTTTTCAATAACTAAAGAATTTCTTTTTTTAAGTAGAATACAATTTCTTTTATATTTTATCTAACTAAAATTTCTCCTTTTTTAAAACATTAACATCAATTTTGTTTAATAAAATAACATAATCATATTATAATTACTATTAACTAATCAATTTCCTTTTTCAGTCAAAACACGTTACCTTTTTTCTTTTCTCTAACTAAATCTCTCTTTTTTTCCAATTATATCACGGGCAGTTACCTTTTTCAGCCAAAACATGTTACCTTTTCTATTTTCTCTAACTAAAATCTCTCTTTTTTCAATTATATCACGGACGGTTCTATTTAATAAAAATAAAATAATAAAATAATAATATTAATAATAAACCGATTACCTTTTCAACTAAAATGTATCATTTTCTCATTTTTTCTAATTAAATTCCTTTTTTTTCTAGAAATATCATGGGCAACATTAATTTCTCATTTTATAAAAACGCTACGAGCAATTTTATTTAGTAAAATAAGATAATTAAATTATAAATACTTAGAACTAATCAATTACCTAAAATATGTCAGCTTTTTAATTTTCACGTTACTTTTTTTTTTATTTTCTCTAACTAAAATTTCTTTTTTTCACAAAATTTTCTTTTCCAATTATATCACAGGTGATTTTATTTAATAAAATAAAATAATAAAATAATATTAATAATTAACCGATTACCTTTTTCAGCTAAAATATATCATTTTTTTCTATATTTTCTAACTAAATCTCTTCTTTTCTAGAAATATCACTGATAATATTTATGTAATTATTTTCAAATCATCTTATTTAAAAATTTAAGCCTCCAAAATTCATGTTTAAAAAAATTAATTCAAATTAATGAAAAAAATTCATATAATATTAAAACAAATCCGTGCATTGCACGGGTTATAAGTTAGTATGTATATATAGGCACTATATTAATATAGAACCCGAATTTTATTATAGGCGATTTGTAGATTAAATAAGTCCAGAATGTCAATCTAATGACACCTTAGATTTAGAACTAGAATTCTAATTTTAGTTGGTTTTTACGTCGCATACTACCACTGAATGTTATGAATCACTAAAAGCGACCTAAAGACACTGTAAAAATTTGAACCTGAATTCTATCTATACTTAATTTTTATATCGCATTAATCATTATTATTGATCTATAGACACTATTGTTAGGTCCAATATATTTGTAGAAGGGGGGTTGAATACAAACAGTACTGTTTAATCGAAATTTGTCCGGATAATTTAATTTATAATTTGACAAATTTGAGCGGAATTAAATGAAACAAAATTCAAGTTGAATATAAAATTATATTAACTTGAGAGGTTTGTTACAAATACAGTACAGAATTTATATCTAGTTAATAAAAATAAATTAGAAAATTCGACATGAATTTTTCTAGATTTGTTAATAAAAATCAAGATATAGATTAGGAGTAAAAACTCGCTAATAGTACAAGAGTATCAAGTAAACCAGTTCTATCGGATCAGATATTAAAAATAAGATGAACTTGATTTTCTCTAAATTT
Source organism: Saposhnikovia divaricata (assembly GCA_036435485.1). Classification (NCBI taxonomy): domain Eukaryota; kingdom Viridiplantae; phylum Streptophyta; class Magnoliopsida; order Apiales; family Apiaceae; genus Saposhnikovia; species Saposhnikovia divaricata. The sequence continues at coordinate 156,241,743 of CM071595.1, forward strand.
TTCTGCTTCTTGTGCTGTGTTCTTGATGAGAGAGAAGAGAGAAATCTGCTTTGAATGTAATATTTTGATCTGTCTGATGTCTGATGTCTTCTGTCGATTTGTCTTGATATATAACAATCACTGCCTCTTTATCTTCAAATATAACTGTCAAGACAATCGTCAATACAATTTATTCTTCCAAGACAGCCAATTTTGTACTGCCAAGACAATAGGCAATACAATCGTCAAGACAATCAGGTTCTTCCAAGACAATCGGCAAGACAATCAAATTCTGAGATCTTTGTCTTGCTTTATCAAAAATTATCATTCTGTCTGAAGCTTTTTCTTTTTGATCATTATCAAGACAATCTGATTTGAACTGTCAAGACAATCGTCAAGACAATCAAATCAGATTTTTATTCTACTTTTTTAAAAGCTTTTCAGAAATTATCATTACCAAGACAGTCGGCAAGACAATCAGAGATTGTCTTGCTTTACTGATTTCTTCTTCAAGACAATCTCTTATTGTCTTGCTATTCTGATTTAAGCCTTCAAGACAATCGGCAAGACAATCAGGGATTGTCTTGCTAGTTCATTTTTCAGAATTAAATTAAAATTGATTAACAAATAATCATTTTAATTTATTCTTACTTAAATAATTAATCAGATTTAATTAATCTAATAATTAATTTAATTCAAGAATTAATTCAAGATGAATTAATTAACTAATTAAATTGACTACTTGATTTAAATTAATTAAAGAAGAATAATTATATATCCTTGGATTATCTTAACTCTTTTCTGAATCACTGAAAGTAATAAAGGAATACCACTGAATATTTTGTTGACTTTCCATGCACGGTCTGGTTCATGAACGACTAACTTCAACGACTGTCCTTTAATTTCCACATTAAAAATGTGATTCATTTTTCTTCTCATTTCTTTCTCCTTCTTGTACTTCACTGTATACTGTCTGAGCCTGTCACTCTAGAAATCTCTGTCTTAGAAATAAATCCACTTCTTTGATGCTATACTGAGGCTTGATCAGCAATCTGAACTTCTTCCAGTGTAAAACATCAAAACTATAGATTGACTTTAGGGTTTTTCTTCTGACAGATAGTACCTCCTGAGATTCCTGTGACAGTTAAAGTTATTTACTTATTACAAACTAAGTTTAAGTTGAGTTGAGTCCTCGATCTACAAATAGGCTGTGTCATATGCCTTTCAATCTCCCCCTATTTGTTTGTTAGAAGATAACAAGCAAATACCTAGAGGATTACTCAACTAACTCAACTTAACTTAGTAAAAGATAAAACTTTAAACACAAAGTAAATAAAAGAAAAGTTCTGGTTTATATTTAACATTGTCCAGATTCAAACATAAAAGATAAATACAAGATAGATGATCCTCTAGACTGATCATATAATACAATTTTCTATCTTGACCTATCTAAGCTCTGAAGATATCACATGTAGAGCTGATCTTCACTTTGAAGTCTCTTCATCCCTTATCTCTCTAGGTTCAAATTCATCTTCTTGCTCTAGAAATCTTCTGATATTCTCTGTATCAAATCGTTCTTGATCATCCAAGGTTTTGATCAAATCCTTGTCAAGTACACGTTCATAATCTGACACAAGACCTTTAGGTTTCTTAGGCAAGATTCCAAGGTTACCCCATAGCCGATTCCGAAGTATGTAATATTTCTTTTCAAAGCCAGTTAAAGCATATGATCGAATAATGTCAGCAACAAAGATACTTTCTTTATCTTCGAATCCTGTAGTCCTTAGCATATGTTCTAACCAGACCAGATGAGATGCAGTGTATAATTTCATCGACTTAGAATCAAGGAAGCAAGAGTGTAGTGTATTACCCTTGAGAAACTTAACATGATGTGGAGTTTGAATAACTTGTGGACTATTCCTTTGCGCAAACTCCAAAAGTATTTCATGAAGTAAAATATTCAGTTCAGAAAACCTTTTTACCTTTATGGACATAATCCACAATCCAATCAAGCTTCTCTGTTGAAAGATTTGAAGTGACACATAGAGAGAACCCATTGTACGAGAGTCAATCTGAATTATCAGTTGATCTGCACATCTGTCAAACCCAGCTACTATCCTCGAGATTTCCAGCATCAGTGCATCCATATATTGCAAGTAATTTGGATTGGTCTCTTGAAACTGTTGAAGTACTTGGAGAAAACGTTCATCATCATTAGCAGTGTTCTAAATAGAATCAAAAATTTCTCTTGCTCTATCCCACTTTGGACTAATCTTCAACTGAATATCTCTTTTCCTTTCATGTACACTGATTGCATGTAGCTTTTGTTTCTCTGCATCTTCAGCTTGCTTCAGCTTCAATCTTTCATTCACTACCTGTCTGGACTTCTCAAGCTTAGCTTGTCTCATCTGACGATCAGCTTTCTCCTCTTGAAGTTCCTTCTCAAATTCAGGATCATCTTGCCAGTTTGAAAGATCTTCTTCGATATCATTTAATTGTTGTACTTCAAACTTACTATTCTTGAGATCGAAATCAAACTCGAATACATCCTGATCATGAGCAGCTTTTTCTTTTCCCTTGGTAGACTTCTCAGACTTCTCCTTATGCCTCCCTTGACTTCCTGACTTACTTCCTCTTGCTTCTCCAGACTTACCTGCTCCTCCATCTCCAGACTTCTCTCCCTTAGTTGAGGAATCCTCTACAGACTTTCGTTGACTGTCAAGCTCCCTATTTGCATCATTATCCCCTTCATTATCATCATCATAGTCTTCAAAATATGCTCTTTGTTCTGGTGTGATATTATGAGTAGGTTTAACAATGTTGTATAGATGATCAAGTCCTTCAAACATGTAAGCATACTTTTCTTCAAGCTTCGCAAAGGTTGTTGAATATGATTGAGCCATTTCATGCATTTCCACTTGAAGTTCATCCACCCTATTAGAGAGTCTGTCAATAGCATTTAGAATATCTGTTCTTTCTGTAGATGCCTGAGAGTTGGATTATATCAATGTATTGATTGTTGAAGTGAGTGTAGTCTTTATGTTGTGGACATCGTCACGAATAATCATGAGCTGATTGTTGACAGAGGTGGAAGAAGAAGACCGTTCATCCACTTGTGCTTTTAAAACTTGTTTTTCAGCCTCAGTTTCCATCAATTTCATTTGCAGATCTTTGATTTGAGCCATAAGAGACAAAGTGTTTGTGTCAGTGTGTGCTCTCACCTGATGTTCACTCAAGGATATGTCACTCTCCTTTCGTGCATGTGTTTCACTCATATTTAAGGTGGTCCTCACATCACTTAACACTAGCTCCTTTCCATGAGCTGTACCTGCATAAGAAATCACCCTAGCCTCTTCTGGAGAGGTCAGTGGTGGTGCAATAGGAGTTCGCAATTCCCAATCCTTAGTCATCTCTATTAATTCATTTGGATTTGATAACTGGATTTCTTCAGTGATAGGATGACCAAGTTGCCCTTCACTTTCTCCAGATAAATCTGCGAGTGAAGAATCCCTTGAGGGAGCCAGGAATGCTCCTCCTGGGAGGGGAGATGATGACTCTATTATAACTGGCAGAGAGTCAAGATTTCCCTCTGAAGCCTATGAAGGTTCTTCTACCGTAACAATGGTAGGCACTGTAACAATCCTATCGTGTGTCCTTAACAACATCAGATTCTACAGTAATGTTTTCCCCCATTGTGAGTAATAGAGGTGTGCTTGACTCTGTACAAGGTGCCACGGCCCTTTGGCGAATTTCAATAATTTCATCCTGTTGAGAGGATGAAATTAGTAACAGTTCATCGGCCATTTCAATGTCCAAGTCCTGTTGGGAGAAAATGGATGGGCTAACAGATGCCTCAAGTAGTAGGTTTCTTCTCTTCTTTGGTGGAGGCAGAGCTGTGGGATCACTCACATTATCACTTCTTCTATCAGCTCTTTTTGTCAACAACTTGCTTCTGGCTTTAGGTTTAGAGATTTGGTTAGACAAAGTGTTTGGCTCTAAGACCTGGGATAGAGGTTGTGGTTCTACAACCTCTTGGTCTGACCTATCAGCCACTTGGGCTCCAGAAACAGTTTGAGAGATAGAAGGCAATACCTGCTCCATTGATGCAGTAGCTGTACCTGAAGGAATAGATTGTTCCATTTGATGTTGATGTTCAGGGACAGGTACATTTTGAGGTTCAGGTTCAGGTGCATTCACAAGTCGAGGAATGACAGGTAGATTTATGAAGTTAGACAAATATGGTGTAATATACACTGGCACATTTATCAATTTTCTATGTGTATCAAGGCTAGTGAATAATTTCTTGGTTTGCCTGCCTGATACCATAGGGTTGTCATTCCTAAAAATTGTTTGTTGACCAACAGGAAGAAGATGATTAAATAACAAACTTAAAAATCTAGGATAATAACATAGAACTTTCTTACCCTCATCAAAATCCCTTCTGGCCTTAACAATCCTGTTAATAATAGTATTCCAAAGTAGGTTACCAATATTGATTCTACGGTTGTTAGCAACAGCATAACCAATAGTTTGTAACATAGAGGTGAGTAAGTGAAAGTTACCTCTGGCTGAATTAGCAAATACCTTGGAGATCGTGTCGAAGAATGCATCCCATTGTTGAACCAGATTCCTTTTGCTCAGATTGTTCATATCAATTACTCCATGATAATTAATATCAATGAAGAATTGATAGAGTTGTTCACTGGTTGGAAATGGATCAAAATTATCCGCCGGAAGGCCCAATACAGTAGTAAGGGTTGATTTTGTCACGACGTGGTGTGTACCATCAAAATCAAAAGAGAATGAGGTCAAGTCTTCAGACACCACAGCTTCTGTGCAAATCAATCTCAGTGGTCCTATTTTAATTGGGGCTTCGATCGAAATGGCAGTTCGGATAATTGAATCGTCATTTAAAAACCGTATCCAAGGCCTAAATCGATCGTAGGGACAATCGTTCGGATTAAAATAGCCAACCAAATTATGTTTCATTATCTCAAAATTATCAGCCATTTTTAAACACAAAAACACACTTCAATTTTAGGAAAATTAAAACAATTCGAAAATTTTCAGAATTTATTAATTAATTAAAATTAATTAAAAATTCGAATTATTCCAAAGTTGTCAGAAAAATCCCAAAAATTTATATGATGATCTCCTGATCACTGGGAGTTTCAATCTATTTTTAGAATTCAAAGGAAAAATCTAGAACTCTCAAAACATTGAAAACCCGATTGAATTTTTTGAAAAATAGAGTTTTCAAAAACTGAATGGAATTGGAAGATGTTCGGTTCAAAAGACAGGAAATTGAACGATCTATCCAATGATGTTGTTCGTTTTCAGTTATGTTGAAGAAAATCGAGCAGCGTTTCAGTTCAAAACTTGTGTGTATCGTGTATATATATGCACTGGGTTCTCTGTGTCAAAACACGAGAGAGAGAGAGAGAGAGATAATTGTATTGCTGTGTTTTTTTTTTGTTTAAGTATTGAATTTACACTACAAGACAATCGGTTTGATTGTCTTGCCGATTGTCTTGGTAGTATAAACACTATCAAGACAATCGTTTACAATTCTGATAAATAAAAGAAAACGAAATTTTTTTTTTATTAAAATACAAAACAACATTACAAGACAATCGGTTGATTGTCTTGCCGATTGTCTTGGTAGTATAAATACTATCAAGACAATCAAGTATTTAACTGATTAAAAATAAATTGACACACACATTTTTTTTTAATTATAAAATACTGAAAAGACACTCCAAGACAATCAAGAGATTGTCTTGCCGATTGTCTTGGTAGTTCAAAACTATCAAGACAATCGTTTGTCTTGAGTAAAACAAAATAAAAACAGAACAAAAATATGAAAAATATTTTATTATCAACAAAATAACCTGCCAAGACAATCTGTGGATTGTCTTGGCGATTGTCTTGATATTATAATTACAAACAAGACAATTAATTAATCTGTTAATTTTATACTAATAAAATACACTCTAATATATAATTAAAAATACTATAAATAAATATTTTACAGAAACATGGATTAATCTTTTTACGAGAACAAATATAAATAACAAAAGGACAACACTACAAAACATTTAATAAAATATTAAATATATTTACAAAAACATTTATAACAAATTAATGAATCTAAATATTTTCTAATAAATAACTTTCTAATAGAAAATTATTTAAATAGAGAATATAATTCATTAAAATATCACAACTATTTCAAAACACAAGAAGTAATAAAGAAGTTATTATAAACATGTTGACAAAGATTTTTAGCAATTACAAGCAATAAGAATTTGATAAAATAATTATACAAGTGATTAAAATTTAAAAATAATAACAAAATCACTTGTAAATTATTAAAGAATAAACCTCAGATATTAACCAGCTTAATTACTAGGACTGTTTAACATACCCAATTCACCAACAATTTTGGTGAATGTGGATTCGTCAAGAGACTTAGTAAAAATATCTGCTGTTTGTTCTTCTGTGGGTACAAATAATAATTCCACAGTACCATCCATGACATGTTCTCTTATAAAATGATAGCTGATGTCTATGTGCTTGGTCCTCGAATGCTGCACAGGATTGTTGGAGATTGCTATGGCACTTGTATTATCACACAAAATTGGAATTTTTGATAATACAAAACCATAGTCTTTCAGCTGATTCCTAATCCACAAGATTTGTGCGCAACAGCTTCCAGCAGCTATGTATTCAGCTTCAGCTGTTGAGTTGGAAACTGTTTGTTGTTTCTTGCTGAACCAGGAAACTAGCCTGCCACCTAGGAATTGACAACTCCCAGAGGTGCTTTTTCTATCTACAACACTTCCTGCATAATCTGAATCTGTGTATCCAACAAGATTAAAACCAGATTCTTTAGGGTACCAGATACCTAGATTAGGTGTACCCTTAAGATATCTTAAGATTCGTTTTACCGCAATGAGATGAACATCTCTAGGATCCACTTGGAACCTTGCACACAAGCATGTAGCATACATAATATCTGGTCTACTTGCAGTAAGGTAAAGTAATGAGCCTATCATACCTCTGTAACTTGTGACATCTACCTTGGCAGAATTTTCACAAGCTCCAAACTTGACAGCTGTAGATGATGGTGTCTTAGCTGAAGATGAGTCCTCCATTTGATATTTCTTGAGGAGCTCTTTGATATACTTGGATTGACAAATAAATATTCCATCTGTCCTTTGACTTATTTGCAATCCAAGAAAGAATTTCAGTTCTCCAATCATGCTCATTTCAAATTTACCCTGCATTAACTTAGCAAATTTCTTGCACAAAAGATCATTAGTAGACCCAAATATTATATCGTCCACATAGACTTGGACTAATATTGTATCATTTTTATGTTTCTTAGTAAAGAGAGTTTTGTCTATGACACCTCTAACAAAGCCATTTTCAAGTAAAAATTCAGAAAGAGTGTCATACCATTTTCTTGGTGCTTGCTTGAGGCCATAGATAGCCTTGAAAAGGAAGTAGACATAGTCCAACAGATCTGGATCTTCAAAGCCAGGGGGCTGTTCTACATAGACCTCTTCATCCAGCTTACCATTTAGAAAAGCACTCTTAACATCCATTTGATAAACATTAAAGTTTGAGAATGCTGCGAATGCCAAGAATATTCTAATGGCCTCGAGTCTTGCCACTGGAGCATAGGTTTCATCATAGTCAATGCCTTCAGCTTGTGAATAACCCTTTGCTACCAGTCTTGCTTTATTCCTGGTGACTATGCCATCTTCATCAAGTTTGTTTCTGAATACCCATCTAGTGCCAACCACTGTTCTATTTGAAGGTCTGGGTACCAGCTTCCATACTTCTTGTTGTTTGAATTGATTGAGTTCATCTTGCATAGCAATCACCCAATCAGGATCAGAAAGAGCTTCTTCAGTTTTCTTAGGTTCCATTTCAGATAGAAACCCTGAATAATTGCATTGATTCTGATAAGCTCTTCTAGTCTTTACTCCAACATCTGGATCACCAATAATTAACTCAAAAGGATGAGTTCTATTCCAAACAGTTTGTCTGGGTAGATTAACTCTTGATGATTCCCCTTGATTTAAATTGTGTTGTTGAGTATGACTTGTTGATCCTTCACTAACTCCCCCTGAGTTGTTGCCAGGATGATTAGATGAGTGTTCAGAAGCATGAGTGGTGTTTTCAATATTATCATTATTATCACCATCATTATTCTGATTAAACTCATCATTGACATTATTGTCATTAGCATCAGCAAAAACATCAGGTGGACTATCATCATCTGAATCTAGATCTTTCATATCTTCAAATGATAGCTTTTCAGATGAATCTTCAGTTTGGATACTAGGGAGTTTAGTGTCATCAAATGTTACATTGACACTTTCCATCATCTTCTGATGTTCAATCAAATACACCTTATAAGCTCTTCTTTCATAACCAACAAAAATTGCTTCATGTGCTTTGACTTCAAATTTTTCGCTTTGATCGTCTCCTTCTTTAAGTACAGAGCATTTAGCTCCAAATACATGGAAGTATTTGAGTGTTGGTTTCTTTTCATTTAAGGCTTCATAGGGTGTCTTCATCAAGTCTTTGTTGATAAGAGTTCGATTCTGAGTATAGCAAGTAGTATTGACAGCTTCAGCCCAAAATTATAATGGAAGCCTTGATTCGCTTAACATAGTACGTGCAGCTTCAATCAAGGTTCTATTCTTTCTTTCAACTACCCCATTTTGCTGAGGAGTTCTTGGAGCTGAGAATTGTCTGGTTATTCCTTTTTCAGTACAAAAGTCATTCAGGATTGCATTCTTGAATTCAGTTCCATTGTCTGACCTTATTGCCCTCACTGGATACTTGGAATCCAACTCAATTAACTTGATGTGATCAATCACCAGTTGTGGAGTCTCATCTTTAGAATTCAAGAACAAAACCCATGTGTACTTTGAAAAATCATCAACAATCACAAGAGCATATCTTTTCTTTGACATAGACATCACATTCACTGGACCAAAAAGATCCATGTGAAGTAACTGTAAAGGTTCAGTTATTGAAGATATATCAGTGCTTTTGTGAGTTGCCCTTATGTCCAATATGTTTGTAGAAGGGGGGTTGAATACAAACAGTACTGTTTAATCGAAATTTGTCCGGATAATTTAATTTATATTTTGACAAATTTGAGCGGAATTAAATGAAACAAAATTCAAGTTGAATATAAAATTATATTAACTTGAGAGGTTTGTTACAAATACAGTACAGAATTTATATCTAGTTAATAAAAACAAATTAGAAAATTCGACATGAATTTTTCTAGATTTGTTAATAAAAATCAAGATATAGATTAGGAGTAAAAACTCGCTAATAGTACAAGAGTATCAAGTAAAGCAGTTCTATCGGATCAGATATTAAAAATAAGATGAACTTGATTTTCTATAAATTTTTCTGCTTCTTGTGCTGTGTTCTTGATGAGAGAGAAGAGAGAAATCTGCTTTGAATGTAATATTTTGATCTGTCTGATGTCTGATGTCTTCTGTCGATTTGTCTTGATATATAACAATCACTGCCTCTTTATCTTCAAATATAACTGTCAAGACAATCGTCAATACAATTTATTCTTCCAAGACAACCAATTTTGTACTGCCAAGACAATAGGCAATACAATCGTCAAGACAATCAGGTTCTTCCAAGACAATCGGCAAGACAATCAAATTCTGAGATCTTTGTCTTGCTTTATCAAAAATTATCATTCTGTCTGAAGCTTTTTCTTTTTGATCATTATCAAGACAATCTGATTTGAACTGTCAAGACAATCGTCAAGACAATCAAATCAGATTTTTATTCTACTTTTTTAAAAGCTTTTCAGAAATTATCATTACCAAGACAGTCGGCAAGACAATCAGAGATTGTCTTGCTTTACTGATTTCTTCTTCAAGACAATCTCTTATTGTCTTGCTATTCTGATTTAAGCCTTCAAGACAATCGGCAAGACAATCAGGGATTGTCTTGCTAGTTCATTTTTCAGAATTAAATTAAAATTGATTAACAAATAATCATTTTAATTTATTCTTACTTAAATAATTAATCAGATTTAATTAATCTAATAATTAATTTAATTAAAGAATTAATTCAAGATGAATTAATTAACTAATTAAATTGACTACTTGATTTAAATTAATTAAAGAAGAATAATTATATATCCTTGGATTGTCTTAACTCTTTTCTGAATCACTGAAAGTAATAAAGGAATACCACTGAATATTTTGTTGACTTTCCATGCACGGTCTGGTTCATGAACGACTAACTTCAACGACTGTCCTTTAATTTCCACATTAAAAATGTGATTCATTTTTCTTCTCATTTCTTTCTCCTTCTTGTACTTCACTGTATATTGTCTGAACCTGTCACTCTAGAAATCTCTGTCTTAGAAATAAATCCACTTCTTTGATGCTATACTGAGGCTTGATCAGCAATCTGAACTTCTTCCAGTGTAAAACATCAAAACTATAGATTGACTTTAGGGTTTTTCTTCTGACAGATAGTACCTCCTGAGATTCCTGTGACAGTTAAAGTTATTTACTTATTACAAACTAATTTTAAGTTGAGTTGAGTCCTCGAACTACAAATAGGCTGTGTCATATGCCTTTCAACTATAAAGGCTTATAATTGGTTTTTAGATCGCATTTGTCAAGAATGACGCTCTAAAGACACTATAGATTAAGAACCTGGGTTCTAATTATAGTTGGTTTTTAGTACGCATCAATGAAGAATGACGATCTAAAGACACTATAAAAATTCTGAACCTGCAATTTCTTGTTGCTCTTAGCATCTGTCAACAATCTCCCTATCCACCTCTGAAGCTTCTACGAAAACTGCTCGATCCTCAAATGACGAACCATTGTTATTCCTAGCAAAATGGGTCTCGTTAAAATCCCACAAGAGTAAAACCCAATGGGAAAAAACTCAAAGGGGGAAAAAGAGTGCCCTCTCGCCGAAATATTGATGAACTCACTAAAAAAATAAATTATCAGGAAGTATATATCCCATATTGGTGCTGAGCAGAGCCCCTATAGACAAGAAGATGACATTCTCGCATTTAATTCAAAGACAATTACTACAAAACAAATAATCACAAAATACGTTAGCGCAATGCAGGGCAAATAAAAGTTATTAAAACAAGTGCTAATTCGATGGAACACACTAAATTCATGCGTCGGAAACTGAGCACCCAAACCAAAACAGAATCGGTAAACTGATAACCGGTTAATCATCGAAAAAACTCCGGCCAAAAGACACAATAATGCAGGAAAATCGATCTATGAATATAATCAAGTCACTAAAACAAAGTTTAAACAAACTATAGAAACACAGAACCTGAAAATTCAAGTCCTGCTCAAGAGCAAGTCAACTGATACAAACTTAGAAAAAATCTAGAACAAAACGATTAAAGGTTAACAAGATTTTCACCTTTGATATGGGGTCTCTACACATATTCCTTACCTTTTCTTATTTCCAAAAATTTAATAAATGGAGATATTTGGTTTCAATGTTCTACACTAGTTCTTGAATATAATGTTGTAATCAGTCTGTAGTTACTTGTATTAGAAAAATATATCCATAAATCTAATATATTCCCTACAACGAAAAGTCTTCGTATTTAAAAAGAAAAGAATTGATGTGTTTACATAATAGAAAGACATTCCCATGCAGAAATCGTAAATAAATACAGGAATATCTATCACATATAAAAATAATAAGATGTATTTTCATTTATTAAAACTCCACAAATATTAAATAATAGAAAGTTTAAAGAAAGAATGCCCAAAATATCCATTCTGGGGTGTTTATTTTCCCAAAATACTTATTTTCATAAACAACTGTCTAAAATACCTACACATGTCAGATACTCCTTACCCAGTGGAGTATCATCTGTGATACTGGAGTATCACGTGATACTCCTTACCCGGTGAAGAGTATCAGGAGTGAGTATCAGGTGATACTCCTTACCCAGTGGAGTATCAGGGCTAATACTCCTTACCCAGTGGAGTATCATCCTGATACTCCTTACCCACACTACTAGAAAAACTGGAATAGACATCACACATTAGACATCGGTTAGAAAAGCCACTGATGTTAAAAGTCTCTATAACATCAGTAAAATCTAAACCGATGTCTAATATTAGTAAATACATCACTTCTTCGTAAAAATGATGTATGGAGTTTATTTTTAAAAAAATAAATCGCGCTTCCCCCTTTTCCTTTCCCCATTTAGCAAAATATTTCCCCCTTAACCAAAAATCAACTCCCGCTCAGCACTACTTTGTACTTAAAATAAAAAATGAAAAACAAAAAAACAATACACCCCCCCCCTCAGACAAAAATATCAACTCAAACAAAATAACCCCCCTCTGGCGAAGAACCTGAAGAACCCTAACCCCTCTTTTCTTCAATTAGCTCAAATTCATACCTCCCTCAAGACCTCCCCCTCTCAACTAAGAACCCTAGCCTTCAACCCTTTTCAAATAAAGCTTAATTTTCAGTCAATCAAAACCATGAAATCGATGGGCGTAGATACAACTCCCTCATTTTTCTTCACTCTCTCAAGAACCCTAGCTTCAATTAGCCACCCTAGCTTCAATTGGCTCGGGTATTAGCTTCAATCGATTCATTCAACTCGAATCTAACCCGTATTAGCTCGTATCTCAACTGTTAATCGATTTATTCAACTCGAATTGATTAATTGTTCAACTTAAAAGCTCGAACCTACAGCTCGAAATCTCAATTTAGTAAGTGGACAAGCTTTAATTGTATATATTGTTTTGATTTAGTTTCAAATTAGATCGATTTTTGTTATACAGCTGTTAATCTCGATTTTTTTCCTTCTCATTTTTGTTTTCAAATTAATAAGTGGTTTGTTACTTGTTTCTTCTCGGTTTTTGTACAGGAGAAACTATTAGAGGGGTTTGGATCGAATTAGCTCGTTAGCTATGCCTTCTTCCATTTTGTAAGTTGGTTTTGATTTTTTCTCAATTTTTGGGTCATTTGTTGAAATGTATTATGATAATTTAGCATAAATATTATGTTATAATGGGTTAAATCTGTTATTTATGTTCCATGTGTGTATAAATATGTACGCAAATATATATGAAGGACATTCAAGGAGCTGGGTCAGCCTGGGCCTGGCTTATATATATGACAACCGAGGTGGTAACTAAATGCTTAAGAAGAATGGATGAGCAGAGCGTGATGGTTTTGTTGTACCTTGTGGCTTTGCCTGGAACATTTCAACAATGTTACACTTTATCCAATGATTAGCTACTGAAGCATGGGAATGTTACCTATCAATCGGGCTCCTCTATGATCTTGAATCTCTCAGGAAACATTTATCCCAAAGGGTATCGATTTCATCGTTTAGTTACTCTTTCTCTTCTTCCTCAAACACCTTATTTGCTGTTCTGTTGTAAAATACTGAATTTATTCTACTGTATTTGAGTTTCGAGTTTTTGGAAAAGCTAGGATGTTGATTTTGTGGTGTTGAAATGCTTAATGTACATCCTGAACCAAAGCTTAATGTACATCATGTGGTGTTGAAATGCTTGTTAAATTCATGACAGGTTATAAGATGGGAAGGTGAGGTAATATTAGATAGATAAATAGATTCATACATGAGTGATGGGGAAGGGAAAGAGGTTGGGCATAGAATGCATATAAATTGTTTTTGTCAATCATATTTCTGGTTCCATAGGTCATGCATGTATTACTCCCCCCTCCCTTTGTGGCTAGTAGATACAACTTGAAATGTTACTTCTTGTAACCACGAATCACATCTCTCGATTGATTCCATCATGCATATATAACTTGTGCTTTTAAATAATATGCAGTTGTAATACTAGTCCCGACTAGGGAATTAGCCCTTCTGACATCCCAAGTCTTCATAGAACTTGGGAAGCAAAGAACTTGGCATCACACAACATTAAGCTTATGTAGAAGAAAGACAGAAGATTCATTGTCTCAATATTCTATTTTCTAAGGTTAGATCCCAACCTGAGCATCTTTATTGCCAGTTTGTGGCACGATAGCCATTTTCATAAATTTTCTGTTTGGGTCAATCTAATGTTTCCTTGTTGATTTTTGTTGATTTTTGCATGCAGTGGGAGAAGGAACAACATGGGGTGTTTTTGCATGCAAGAGTGCTTGTGAGGCGTTTGGTCTCAATACAGTGGAGAGTTTGCAAATTCGACAACATGTTGTCCATCTTTTTATTCAAGCATTTTTAGGAGAACATGTCTAGCGTCCGAGTGCTTACAGTTATTCATTTAAGATACTATATCAATGTAGTTTCGATATTGGATGGTTTGGATTATGTAATTAGTTTCGATATTGAATTGGATAATGTAGTTGATCGATTGAATGCATATTTCGTTTTGGTATATCGGTTTTTTTTTTGTATATTATTTATCTGGTTTTGGTATATTGGTTTTTGGTAATTAGGTCTATCATATATACAGGGCATCCATGAATAAAAGAACAAAATAAATCAGAAAACCAAAAAACTAATGTCTAAGGAATAAAAAGACAATGATTATTACTAGAGAACTGATGTAAAATACAAAGAAACACATCAGACCTTACTAAAAAATCGATGTAACTTTGAAACATATACATCAGTTTACTATTAGGAAACCGATGTAAATTTGACACATATACATCAGTTCACTATTAAGAAACCGATGTAAATTTGAAACATAGACATCAGTTCACAATTAGGAAACTGATGTAAATTTGACACATATACATCAGTTCACTATTAAGAAATCGATGTAAATTTGAAACATAGACATCAGTTCACTATTAAGAAACTGATGTTAAACATAAACAATGACATCGGTTAAAAACCGATGTCTAAGACCCCCACCTTTCTCTACACATGCGAAGACATCGGTTCTGGTTTTACATAGACATCGGTTTTTAACTGATGTCTATTGACGTTTTTCTAGTAGTGCCAGTAGAGTATCACCCTGATACTCACTCCTAATACTCCTGATACTCCTTACCCAATGGAGTATCACCCTGATACTACTATGACATTGGCGTGTCATCCTATACTCCTTTGATAGTGGAGTATCTGATGGGTATTTAGGATACTGTTTATTTAATATGGGTATTTTGGTCAAATGTTATTGAAAAATGGATATTTTGGGCACTCAACCAAGTTTAAAACATAAAAATTGAAATTCAATCTATTTTTTAGGTTTTAATTTTTAAAGAAAAATTTATCATATAAGATAAGTATCATCAATAGTACATAATGAAAGAGTTTCGGTTCCAAATGAGATCGGCTCGAAATGTGTTTAACGAAAATGCGGCTCACTATAAAATATCGTATTAATTATTAGAATTTGATATTGACATTATAAACTTTATTTTATTTTTAGAATTCGATTTTTATGGATAAAAATTATTCTTCAAATCTTTATAATATATGTAAAAGTTGGGGTTTCAATTTTAATGAAATAACGGGAAGCACCGTATTTAACGATAAAATTTTTTAACACAGAGGACCGTGTTAACTTTTAAAGTTTAATAGCGATGATATAAATAAGATGAATCTATAATGATACAAAAATTATTACGTCGCAGCGAAAACGCGATTTTAATGACTAGTTTTAGAATAATAGTGGACATTAAGAATCAGCTGGTGCTTAAAAACGAGCTAGTCCGTCGTCTAGGTAACAATTCTTCCTACCCGGCCACGGCCATTTTTGGTCTGGTAATAATCCATTTGTACAATAGGAACAAATTAAACTTATCCTGTAGAGTAAAAAATTGAATGCCACGATTTTGATGTATAACGACGTAGATTATAAGAATGTAAAAAATGTATTTCAAGTTGACAACTTTTGTCGTAATATAAAAATAGAAGGCGTGGAATTGTAAGCAATCCAAAAAATGAATCAACAACTTATTATCTCACTAATTTATGAAGAATCATAACAAATAGGCTGAAAATGGTTCAATTTTTGTCAACTATTTAACAATTCAGGTACAATTTTAAAGAAACAAGATTAAAATGTATTTAATGTTCCTAAGCTTTAAACGGTTCTAACGTATGCATTTTAATTTGTATAAGCTATTATTATTATTGTTATTACCTGTAATCCTTATTATTTGTATTTGTGCATTATAAAATTTACAAGATATTGCTCCAGTATAAATTGCACATGAATTTGGTTCATCCTGCAGCACTTGAGCCATTTCACAGAACCAATATGGGTTTATTTTTTCTAGCTTTTCTGTAAAGCTGGCAATTCCTTTCGTGTCGTGTACTTTCGTGTTTCGTGTACCAAGAGTCCAAAACGGAAAAGAAACGAAATAAATTCGTGTACTCAAATTCTAAAACGAACACGAAACGAAACATTTCGTGTAAACACGAAACGAAACGAAAAGTACACGAAACATTTTGTGTACTTTTCGTTTACACGAAAATGAACCAAAAACCGTGTACTTTCGTGTACTTTCCGTGCACTTTTCGTGTACTTTTCGTGTAGTTTTCTGGCTTTCTTTTCCCTCGCCCTTCTTTCGAATTTCGTCATTTCCAGCCCTGAATTCGACACACTGTATACAGCCATCCAAAAACAACAACATGATTCAATACTCATTGAATACTCGCTTACCACAAGATTTGTCAATGAACACACTGTATACAGCCATCCAAAAACAACATGATTCAATACTCATTGAATACTCGCTTACCACAAGATTTATCAATGAACAGATACTCATTGTAAAAGGCTATAAGCCAAAATATTCAAAGAAAAAAAAAACATGATTCAAATGTTCTTAACGCTAAATACGCCCCGTTCCCCTGCGAGATACTAAACTCTAGCCAAATCCATCATCTTCTTGAAAACCAGACTAATTTCAAGAATGGTCTTAGTTTGGAGCTGGTAACCAAACTGTATGCAGTTCTTGAGGAGGGAAAACTCAAATATGATCATACCGCCATCAAACTCCCCAATATCGATCTAAAGGCCATTAACCTTACCGTTTTTCATGGTTATGGGGACGTATACGAAATCGGGAAGAAAATGCCAATCTATTTCTCTAGTTGATAAGTACCCGCTGATAGCCATCAGCGGGCACCCGCTAATAGTGAAAACATTAACTCTCTAAAAACACAATTCTGGAATACTTGACAAAGTATATCTAATTTCAAAAGTATTATTCCAAAAACAAAAGAATATCCACAAAAAGTATTTCAAATCATCATACTAATCCACTTGCACAAAAATATCTTGCTTTATCCACTTGCATAAAGGTACACCCACTTGCCCACTTGCATAAAGGTATCTTACTCCATAAGGCAAAGAGGCAATATAATATTCAAAGACACCCATGTGCAACAGACAGAATCTGATCAAAGTAGTCCAAGTGGCAGAATCAAGGTATGTTTAAGGGGACATCAATCACTGTTCCAATAGTGGCTCACTGTAGCTTTAACGGCACAACTAGTGGGCAACAGTGATTGAAAAACCCAACCTATAAATACCCCCATTCTACACACACACAAGGGGATCGGAAAAATACACAAAAAAAGATACAATCCTTTCAAACACAGAAAAAGCTCTCTACAATACTCTTTCACATACGATATATTTTCACCAGCCCGATTATTATTATTTCCGATTACTGATTCTCACGCCGGAGGTGCTTGACGGCCACCACCCCCGGGCAAGCATTGTTTTGTAGGCACCCCAAACTCAGGTGAAGTACTTCCGGTAAAGTGCCCAGAATGGTGATCGGAAGCCTCTAATCGGCCGTGGGAATTATCATTTGGCGCTAGAAGGAGGGGGTTTTATTTTCTTGAAGAAAATACCCTCACCTGCTCTAACCAACACAACAAAAATCCTAACACAAAAACCGCGCATTCGAGAGAAACCAAACACATACACATCGCCAAAATAGCCCCAAGTACCCGATCCAAAACCATGATAGATAACCAAGAAGAGCAGCAAAGAGAAGTAAACTCAAACGTCCCCCCCACAAACCCGCAAAATAATCAGCTAACAAATCACCCCCCCAACAAAGATAACCAGGAACAACCGCTTAGCCTGAACCTTGCGGGATTTAACCAGCAACAAGAAGATTTAATCATGCAAATAGCTTCAGCTTTTCCGCAGCAAGGGCAACCACTAGCACAGGGCTCCCAAGTCCGCTCTCACAACGACCAAGACCAAGATGTACACAGTCAGCCTAGGAAGGCTAACTCAGCTTTCTCTCGACTAGGCTCCTCCCAGAACACAAACCACAAAAAACACGGAAAAGGTCACCACCGACCGGAGACATGGGAACAAAATAGAAAAGAAAGAGACCTGAGAAAAATCATCAACGACAAAAAGGCCGCATATAAGAAAGTGTTAGTGGAATATGATAACCAAAGGCGGGGAGAACGGTCCCCCGTCCGCCCGCACGTAAAAGAGAATACCCAACCATCAAATGTAGACATGATGCACACCATCATGGAGCTAAAGAGAAAAATAGAGGGCACAAGCGAACCAGAAACAAACGGGTCACCCTTTACCGCAAGATTAGAAGCGGAGCCTAGACAAAAAGACATCAAGCACCATAGCTTCAATTCCTTCGACAGGCTGGGCGACCCGGAGGAACACCTCAGCTACTTCGACCAACTGGCCCTCCATTACGAGTATAATGATCTCACAAGGTGCCGTTTCTTCACCGCGACTCTCCGCGGTAACGCCCAGAGATGGTTCTGTCGATTGACCGCCAGATCCGTTGATTCCTGGTTAGAATTCAAAAAACTTTTTCTAAACAAATTCAAAGCAAACCAGCAACACGAGGTGCATACCGTGTTTTTGGAAACAGTCGCGCAACGCAACGAAGAAACCTTGCAGAACTACATCGACCGCTTCAAAGAGGCCGTTAACAAGGTCGTTTGTGTAAATGAGACAGAAGCTTTGGTTCACCTAAGAAGAGGTCTCAACCCCTACGAATGTGAGAAGTATGTATGCAAACTCATGGA
This sequence comes from Saposhnikovia divaricata, assembly GCA_036435485.1. Classification (NCBI taxonomy): domain Eukaryota; kingdom Viridiplantae; phylum Streptophyta; class Magnoliopsida; order Apiales; family Apiaceae; genus Saposhnikovia; species Saposhnikovia divaricata. Next base: position 156,260,761 of record CM071595.1, read on the forward strand.
AGCTAAACCTACCACCTTGGCAAAAGCATACGACCTGGCTTCACAGGCCATCAATGAAGCCGAATCCTTGAATGTGCTTAGACAATCCTGGGCACCGCCCACTCAAGCCTACTTCCAAAGAGAAAGATACACGCCCTATCAAAGGCAAACACCGGCCCAAAATCAGGTACAAACCACTCACGGGCCGCCACCTCCCACCCAAAAGACACAGCCCGCGATCCCAGTAAGAGACCGCTTAGGGCCAACAAACCCGCCGCGGACAGATAGGCGTCCCGAGCCAAAATGGACGGACTTCACACTCCCCAGGGCGACCATTCTACGAGAAATCAGGGGAAAGCCTTTCTATCTACCACCAGCCCCAATGTACACACTACCTGAAGACAGACCAAAGGACAAGCACTGCAACTATCACGAAACACATGGCCACACTACGGAGAGCTGCTTGTCCCTCAAATATTTCCTGGAAAGGTAATTAAAAGCGGGCAACCTATCCCAATACTTGCCCAGACAAATACAAGGGGCAGCCACGTCTCAAGGGCAGGACAGAAACATCGTACATACCGTTTTCGGCGGACAATCCTCCCCGCCAAGAGAGGAGCGTGACATTTATGAGATATACGAAGGACCCCCGAATATCATTACTTTTACTGACGCGGACTATGAGGGTATTAACCCGAATCACACTGAGGCACTAGTTGTGTTGTTGGGCGTGGCCAACAACGAGGTAAAGAGGATCCTCGTGGATAATGGATCCTCAGTCGACATCTGTTTCAAACACACATGGGACAGGCTCAAGTTAAATGGCGAGAAACTCGAACCCTGTCCCGATGAAACACCACTTTACGGTTTTGGCCACAACGCCGTCCCAATTGCGGGCATTGCTAGACTACCCGTTTATTTCGGCAAATCACCCAGGCAAGTATGTCGAACGATCAAATTCTATGTCATCAATACTGCATCTTCCTACAACATGATTCTAGGGAGGCCCACACTGAACACACTCAAAGCAGTCACCTCCACCCCGCATCTAAAGATCAAATTTCCTACTCTGAACGGGGTGGGAGAAATCAAGGGAGATTCTGAAACTTCCAAAAGATGCTACGGCATAGCACTCACCCTGGGTAAGACTGAACCCAGCAACCTCCGCAGAGAAAAGGCAAATAAGAGGAAAAGGGAAAAAAGACAAAGACACATTGAACATCAACAAAACAACCGCAAAAGAAAGAAAGAGGTACAGTTCATCGACGGGCCCGACCCGCAACGAATAGATGCAAATCTCTTGAAGTGTCTCAAACGGGAAGAGAAACCACCAATAAGCCCCGCGGTGCAGACAGAAAAAATAGAAGTTGTGCCCGGAGACGAAAACAAAAGTGTGAGTGTGGGAACGGGCTTAGATTCAGTCTTTAAGGCTGGCCTCACAGACCTCCTAAGAAAATATGCCGATGTCTTTGCATGGAGCCCAAAAGACATGCCGCGTCTGGACGAGTCGGTAGCAATCCACAAACTGAATGTGGACCCGGAAAAGGCACCCAAAATACAGAAAAGAAGGAATTTTGCTCCTGAACGACAACAGGCAATTGATGTCGAAATTGACAAACTCTTAGACGCGGATTTAATTTGCGAAGTCACCTACCCAAAGTGGGTCACAAATGTAGTACTGGTAAAGAAGGCCAACGGAAAATGGAGAATGTGCGTGGATTACACTGATCTAAACAAAGCATGCCCAAAGGACCCGTACCCCCTCCCCTCAATGGACCAACTCATCGACGCAACAGCGGGCCACGTTTCATGGACGCATACTCCGGTTACAATCAAATCAAAATGTCACCGGAAGACAGAGAGAAAACAGCCTTCATTACACATAGGGGGGTCTACTGCTACAAAGTCATGCCTTTTGGATTAATCAACGCGGGCGCCACATTCCAGAAAACAATGAACAAAATCTTCGGCAGTCAGATAGGCCCAACATGGAGGTATATGTGGACGATCTCATAGTAAAGTCTCTCTTAACGACTTGTCATTTACAAGACTTGGAGGAATGTTTCTCAACCCTCAGAAAACACAACCTGAAGCTCAACCCGGACAAATGTGCGTTCGCACTAGACGCAGGCAAATTCCTGGGATTTTTGGTATCTCACGGGGCATTGAGGCCAATCCCGAAAAAATAAGAGCAATCATCAACATGCAACCGCCAAAGACCTTAAAGGAGATACAAAAGTTAACAGGGAGACTAGCAGCCCTCAGAAGGTTCATAGCAAAATTGGCCGACAGATGTCTTCCGTTCTTTGATACCCTGAAGGGAGCAACAAAAAAGAAGGCAATATCCTGGACGGAGGAATGCCAGAAACCCTTCGAGGATCTTAAAACCTATCTCTCCTCTGCTCCTCTACTAACGGTCGCGGCTCCTTCAGAACCGCTATCACTATATTTATCTGCAACAGATAAGGCTGTGGGGGCCGTACTGATCAAAGAAGAAAAAGGCGAGCAAAAGCCCGTCTATTATGTCAGCCAAGTACTTAAAGACGCAGAAACTCGCTATCCTAATGTTCAAAAGTTTGCTCTGGCTCTGGTAATGGCAAGCAGAAAATTAAGACATTACTTCCAAGGTAGACAAATCCGGGTTATCACAGACCAACCGCTGAGAAAAATACTGCACAAACCGGACCTATCTGGTAGGCTAATCAATTGGGCTGTAGAGCTTGGTCAATTCGATTTGAAATACAAGCCAAGAACCGCAATCAAAGCACAAGCATTGGCGGACTTTGTCACCGAATGTTCATTCACCACAAGGGAAGAAACAATACTCGCGGAGAGCGGGGTCACCACCGGTAACAATTGGCAGTTGTACGTGGACGGTTCCTCCACCAACACCCGCTGTGGGGCAGGATTAATCCTTACCAGCCCCAACGGCTTCCAAGTCAAACAGGCCATACAGCTAAACTTTAAAGCGACAAATAACCAGGCAGAGTATGAGGCACTCCTCGCCGGTTTAGCGTTGGCAAGAAACTTACAAGTCAAAGAAATCACCATCTACAGCGACTCACAGCTCGTAGTCCGCCAGACGACGGGGGATTATTCTACCAAAGATACAAGTCTCGGCAAGTACCAGGAAATGGTACAAGCTATGCTATCCCAATTTGAGAAACATACCCTCGAACAAATAGACAGAACGGATAATACAGTGGCGGACATGTTATCCAAACTAACAAAGGGGGAGAAAACGGGTAGCGACACGGTCTATTTCGAGGAATTGCAAACTTCCAGCATTAACAGTCTGCCTGTAATGGAGATAGGCCCGCCACAAGATACTTGGATGACTCCCTATATCCGGTACTTAAAAGATGGCACCCTGCCCGATGACAACATTAAAACTAAGGTACTCAAATCTCAAGCGGTAAAGTACTTTATGCAAGAAGACACCCTGTACAAAAGAAGCTTTGATTCTCCTATACTCAAGTGTGTTGATGAAGAAGAGGCTTTATACTGCATGAGAGAAGTCCACGAAGGCATCTGTGGCGACCACATGGCTGGAAAGGCACTGGCACATAAAATACTCAGACAAGGCTATTACTGGCCCAAGATGCACAAAGAATGCAAAGCTTTCACAAAGAAGTGCCACCAATGCCAACTATTCGGCAACATGTCCCGGAAAGCGCCAGCCCTTCCAGCAGCAATCTTGTCCCCAATACCCTTTGCGGTTTGGGGCATCGACATAATGGGGCCCTTCCCTAAAGCCAAGGGTGACCTACAATACGTAATGGTCGCCATCGATTACATGACCAAGTGGGCCGAAGCAAAGGCACTCAAGAACGTCACGCAGGATGATGCAATCCGTTTTGTCACAGATCAAGTCATCACGAGATTCGGGATCCCGGTGGTACTCATATCCGACAACGGGACACAGTTTGTTGGATCAAAATTTACAAAATTCCTATCCGACCACGGGATCAAACACAAGAAAGCTTCCGTCTGCCACCCACAGAGCAACGGACAGGTTGAGGTGACTAACCGCACCATTGTTCGAGGCCTGGAAAAAAGGCTAACTACTTCCAAAAAGAAATGGCCTCATGAGTTGCCTAACGTCCTCTGGGCATACCGAACGTCAGCTAGGGCAAGTACAGGGGAAACCCCGTTCAAACTAGCTTTCGGCACGGAAGCTCTTGCTCCAATCGAGATTGGATCCCCATCCTACCGAGCTATCAACTTCGAAGAAGAGCCCAATAATCAAGGACTCAAAACAAACCTAGACTTACTAGATGAAGCAAGGGAAGCCGCTGTCGAAAAAATGACCGCTTACAAAGAAAAGACAAAGGAATTTTTCGGAAAAAAAGCCAGAATCAAGGCTTTTTTAGAAGGTGATCTAGTCAACAGGGCAACTGAGGCATCCGACCCTAGACACACCGGAAAGCTTATGCCAAAGTGGGAAGGCCCATACAAAATCATTCAGGTCTTAAGGCCGGGCTCTTACAAACTAGCACGCCTGGATGGCACCGAAGTCAACAACACTTGGCACGGGGATAAATTGAGGAAGTATTACCAATAGACAGTCAATCAATCTGTACTTTCTCTTTCTTGTACGCAACAGTCATGAATGGAATACTTTTTTACCAACAAATTGTCTACAATAGCATCCTATTACCAAGTCCTCTAAACGGGCAAGCATTCTATTACACAGTCCTTTACGTGGACAAGCATCCTATTATTATCAAGTCCTCTAAACGGGCAAGCATTCTATTACACAGTCCTCTACGCGGACAAGCATCATATTATTACCAAGTCCTCTACGCGGACAAGCATCCTATTGTTATCAAGTCCTCTAAACGGGCAAGCATTCTATTACAGAGTCCTCTACGCGGACAAGCATCCTATTATTATCAAGTCCTCTAAACGGGCAAGCATTCTATTACAGAGTCCTCTACGAGGACAAGCATCCTATTATTACCAAGTCCTCTACGCGGACAAGCATCCTATTATTATCAAGTCCTCTAAACGGGCAAGCATTCTATTACAGAGTCCTCTACGCGGACAAGCATCCTATTATTATCAAGTCCTCTAAACGGGCAAGCATTCTATTACAGAGTCCTCTACGCGGACAAGCATCCAATTATTATCAAGTCCTCTAAACGGGCAAGCATTCTATTACACAGTCCTCTACGCGGACAAGAATCCTATTATTACCAAGTCCTCTACGCGGACAAGCATCCTATTATTATCAAGTCCTCTAAACGGGCAAGCATTCTATTACAGAGTCCTCTACGCGGACAAGCATCCTATTATTATCAAGTCCTCTAAACGGGCAAGCATTCTATTACAGAGTCCTCTACGCGGACAAGCATCCTATTATTATCAAGTCCTCTAAACGGGCAAGCATTCTATTACACAGTCCTCTACGCGGACAAGCATCCTATTATTACCAAGTCCTCTACGCGGACAAGCATCCTATTATTATCAAGTCTTCTAAACGGGCAAGCATTCTATTACAGAGTCCTCTACGCGGACAAGCATCCTATTATTATCAAGTCCTCTAAACGGGCAAGCATTCTATTACAGAGTCCTCTACGCGGACAAGCATCCTATTATTATCAAGTCCTCTAAACGGGCAAGCATTCTATTACACAGTCCTCTACGCGGACAAGAATCCTATTATTACCAAGTCCTCTACGCGGACAAGCATCCTATTGTTATCAAGTCCTCTAAACGGGCAAGCATTCTATTACACAGTCCTCTACGAGGACAAGCATCCTATTATTACCAAGTCCTCTACGCGGACAAGCATCCTATTATTATCAAGTCCTCTAAACGGGCAAGCATTCTGTTACAGAGTCCTCTACGCGGACAAGCATCCTATTATTATCAAGTCCTCTAAACGGGCAAGCATTCTATTACAGAGTCCTCTACGCGGACAAGCATCCTATTATTATCAAGTCCTCTAAACGGGCAAGCATTCTATTACAGAGTCCTCTACGCGGACAAGCATCCAATTATTATCAAGTCCTCTAAACGGGCAAGCATTCTATTACACAGTCCTCTACGCGGACAAGAATCCTATTATTACCAAGTCTTCTGCGCGGACAAGCATCCTATTATTATCAAGCCCTCTAAACGGGCAAGCATTCTATTACAGAGTCCTCTACGCGGACAAGCATCCTATTATTATCAAGTCCTCTAAACGGGCAAGCATTCTATTACAGAGTCCTCTACGCGGACAAGCATCCTATTATTATCAAGTCCTCTAAACGGGAAAGCATTCTATTACACAGTCCTTTACGCGGACAAGCATCCTATTATTACCAAGTCCTCTACGCGGACAAGCATCCTATTATTATCAAGTCCTCTAAACGGGCAAGCATTCTATTACAGAGTCCTCTACGCGGACAAGCATCCTATTATTATCAAGTCCTCTAAACGGGCAAGCATTCTATTACAGAGTCCTCTACGCGGACAAGCATCCTATTATTATCAAGTCCTCTAAACGGGCAAGCATTCTATTACACAGTCCTCTACGCGGACAAGAATCCTATTATTACAAAGTCCTCTACGCGGACAAGCATCCTATTGTTATCAAGTCCTCTAAACGGGCAAGCATTCTATTACACAGTCCTCTACGAGGACAAGCATCCTATTATTACCAAGTCCTCTACGCGGACAAGCATCCTATTATTATCAAGTCCTCTAAACGGGCAAGCATTCTGTTACAGAGTCCTCTACGCGGACAAGCATCCTATTATTATCAAGTCCTCTAAACGGGCAAGCATTCTATTACAGAGTCCTCTACGCGGACAAGCATCCTATTATTATCAAGTCCTCTAAACGGGCAAGCATTCTATCTCAAGGTCATTTACGCGGACAACCATCCTATTACTCAAAACAATCTATGCGGGCAATCAACCTATGGAATTCCATCAACAAAAACAAATAGTACGTCCCTAAACGGTCAAAGGCAAGAGACAACAGTTATCAAGCGTTCAAGCGTGGCGCTACATCAAAGATATACAAAAAACATGCAAAGAAGGAAAGATTGCAAACAAGTTCAAACGACAAAAGAAAAAGGGCAACTTTATTCATTTTCATTTAATTATTACAAGGCTAGACGGTATACAAGATTTGAATCCCTAGTCTAGGCCTTGCAGCTTCCACCTTCTCCGCCACCGTCGTCTTTCTTTGGTGGGGGTGGGTTCTTGGCAGCTTCCCTCTTTTCCCGGCGCTTCGCCAGAGCTTCCTCGATCTTCCTGAACACCTCAGGAAAATCGGCCTCGGACTCCGGCCCATCGAAAACCATGCCATCGATTATGACCTTGTTATTGTCATAATCATACAATATCACGCGAGGATCCATGACCAGATATCAGTGACAAGAAGGAAGCAAGCTAGGAAATGAGAAAGATACTCAGAATTGAGCACGCTAACCCCCTTTTATAGGGGGTAAAAGCAAGTTAAAAGGTGCGCAGTTAATACTGCCATTTCCAAGCCACGGAATACTACGCGCACAGTCAAAAATATCCATCCCCATGTAGACTGCAGTAAAAGCACGGTCAAAAGAACGTGATTTCCATGCAGCATTTAATGCTCGTGCCAAATCCCCACAGTCAAAACGCACGATTTCTAGGTAACATTTCCCAAACACCTATTTATTTTCCCCTTTCACAAACAAACACAATACACACAATACAAATATATTTCGCCAACAGAAATTCAAAAATAAACATCCCACCAAACACAAAGTATTCCAGACTTTAAAGAAACAATTTACAAGTACGAGAAATAGAAGTCTTTTTCCAAGTCACAGAGCGGACAGACCCGCAGAGCAACTTCAAAAACACATTAACAACGGGCGGCCAAAGTAAGGCTTCATCCCTAGCGGGAAGCTCTCAGCGGGCTCGACATGCCTATTAAAGTTTCCTCTTCACCCGGATCCTCTTCACCCGGATCCTCGCCATACACGGCCGCTATGGCAGACAACGGCGCTACGGCGTCTAACTCTTCCAACCTGGACATGCCTATCAACGGCTCCTTTTCATCCGGTTCCTCACCATAAACGGCGGCTATGGCCGACAACGGAGTGGCAACATCAACCTCATCTCCACCCGCTCCACGCTCAGGAATTGGCACATCAACTTCACCTGCCACAGCCTCTGTTTGACAGCCAACACTAACTCTGACCGTCTCTCCTAGACGGGCCTTCAATGCTTTCACCTTACGCTTAGCTTTCTTGGCCTTAGACTTCAATTTAGCCATTTCAATTCTAAAACGGTCAATCTCTGCACTGCCTTGCGATACCGTTACATGCATCTTCGCGGCTTCCTCTCTCAAAATTCCGGCAAACTCGGCACTGTTTTTAAATTTCCTAACCGCGGCCTCTTCCGTCGGACGGGAGTCAAGGTGGCTTTCAGCATCATTTGCACGGTCCCTCTCATACTTCAGTGAGGTACTTAAGTTCTTTATCTGCTCCGTCAAAGCAGCCTTCTCGGCCTCAAGCTCAATTTTATCCTCCGCCAAAAACCTTCGAAGCTCAGAACTGTAAGCATAGCTTGCCTTAATGTCAGTTTTCTCGGTCTCAATCTCAAACAAAGCCTTGGCAGCATTATCCTTCATTGTCCTCTCGGCGGCCAGTTCCCGCTCAAGCACCTTCACTCTCTCCTTTAAAGCTATATTGCTGCTGCGGTACATATTACCCCGGGCCATCAAACCCGTATACATGCACTGATTCTACAAAAAACAAATGCACAAAAAGTTAACAAGTCACCAACAAGCAAAAGTAAGAGAAAACACCAAACTACTGGACAAATGCATACCCGAGCAGCGTACTTCTGCGAAAGGCGACACATCCGCCCCCAACTCAGCTCATTCATCCTCAGCAGATCATCATCAGTCATAGATTCCGCTGTAAAAGTATTAGGCCCTGACTTGAAGAGAAAACCATATCCGGGCCTACTGCCAAACTCAGCATCATTCACTTCATCATCACTACTTGTATAATGGACAATCTCTTCCGACGACTCTCCACTATCTCCACCATCTTCTTCCCCAGTACCATCAGATGCGATGCCTGCGCTTTCATCAACAACAACGTTGGGAGGAACGTAGTCACTTACCCTGAAAGGCTCAACCCGTCTACGCTTAGACGGACCAACATCATCAATAGTTTTCCGTTTCAGACTCGGAGGCGGAACATCACCCGCCACATCAACATGTTTTTCCGCCCCAACATCGGCCTCCTTTGCGGCCCCCAAAGTCTCTTCAGAATCTAAATCAACGATTTCCTTGCTCCCAGGGGCGCCAACCGCTTCAGGAATGTTAGAAACACCCCGCTCAACTCCTCCAATGGACGCTCTATACTCCTTTGAAAGAATATCCAGTTCATGCTCACCAACTCCTAGGCTGGCAGCATATAACCTTGCCACAGTACCGGGACTATTGCCTCCACTTTCAGTAGCCATCTCTTCAGCATTAGCGGGCTCTTCACCCCCAGCTCCAACATCTCCCACACCGGCCCTGCCAACTTCCACTTCAACCTCATCCCTCTCACTCTCCCCTTGTGCAGGTTCTTCTCCCTCTAACTCCAACTCAATGTTCTCTTCAAATGCCTGACCTTCCCCACCTAAAAACTGCTCAGACTCACCTACCAACTCCTCAGATAGCGACTCGGCTTTCGAATCAATGTCATCTTCATCCTCCTCCTCCTCCGCATCTTCCTCCACAACGGTTTCTGGATCTTCAAAAGGAACAGAAGGCCCAGCCCCTCTGCCTTCACCTGACAAATCAAAGGCATACAATATATTTGCAGCGGAAAAATGCCCGCCACGAAGACGGTTGGGTCTGGGGGGCACTGTCAATATAAACTTCGCATACAACCTCGCTTCATTTAAACCCAAGGTCGGGTGCACATCTAGCTCCGGTTTACGAGGGTCCAATACTACACAAAACAAACAATATGGTTAATAGCAGATACAACGAAAACAACAGACTACATAAAACAAAGACTTACAGCAATGTCTTCTTAGATCGGCCGGATCAACAAAATTGGATTCCGTCCACACTTCGCCTAACGCCTTCACAAGCCTCACCAAGATATCAATCTCAGCACGGCTCAATCGATTGCGGTTCACCTTATAAGAACACTCAACTTTCCTCGTAAAATTCTTCTGCCAAGCAAACTCACCGCCACCAATAACCAAAAACTCCTCAGCCCAACCCGCCATACCCTTGGGAAATAACCACGGGCGAAATCCATCCAAGGCCTTCCCAATCACGCTATTTGGCTTCACAAATTGCAGCTCATAGAAAGGCTTTGAACGACTCGCTTTTACATCAACAGACAGAAAAATGCCCTGAAAGTCGGCTGTTTGCCCATTGCTTCACTGCTGGCTATAAACCAATTAATAGCCCTTATGGAGTTGGGACCAAACTGAGCTAACGGGCACTGAAAATACACCCGGAATAAATCCATGATAAATTTATGCGGGGGAACCCGGAAACCAGCCTTCAAATGACTAACTGGGAGGCACACAGAACCGTCATCAAAACGGTGATACAGCCTCTCACCCGGCTCCGCCCGCCTCCAGAAATAGCCATCTTCTATCCGGAACATCCTACTAACATACGCTGACCACTCCTCACTCAGAAACGTACTGTCGTGTTGAAGGTGAGGAAATCTAGAAAAGACGGCATCCATCTGCGCCTTCGAATACGCTGTCGGGGCCACATTGGTCGCCCGGAACAAACTCTCACTACTCTCAAAGTACCTGTACCGATTTCTCCGAAGAACCGCTGGATAGGTCAGTTGCCCAATGTCCACCCACCGCCCGTACCCATTTATCAGCGGTCGCCTCTCTCCGGTCCCAGGATCTGTAAATTCGTCACCCATCTACACAAATTCAAAAGTAAAATTCCTGTACCGCCGACAAAAAAACCGCTTACAACTATCAAGGTACACGTGGATTTTCACAGCAATTTCCTTTTTTCTAAAATACAAGAAAAACGATTCATATTCCATTTCCCTCCACAAACATCGAAGACACACCATCACAAAACCAATTTACACAACATTTACCACATATACATACATATATATACACCATTACTGGCCTAAACATCCAAAGATTACATTATTCAAACTCAGAAACTATGAACAACAAACAATATACCACCGAAAATCTTGACCAAAAACCTATCGAACACATAGATCGAACTCTTTTGCATAAAAGAGGAAATCGACAACAAATATCCACTTACCACCGAAACAAAAAACAAACACAAAACCACGATCAAAACCATCTACCTAAACAGACATCACAAAATTAGAAATACATACATGGCACGGTTATCTATGAAACAGATATCACAAAAGAAAAATGCAAGGAAAGAACAACAAATCTTACCGCAAAGCAGGAGATACGAACGGCTTTATGAACCTCGCCGATCACCGGAATAGCACAACCACCACAAAAAACAACCGAGTAAGCACTCAATGGCAAGAGATATGAAGGCAGTAAAAAGATGAGAGAAGTAACTGACCAAACCTCCTTTTTTATTACGTGAGGCGCGTGAAAAGGGGGAACCACTATCACACGCAACGTGGCAGATTCTGACTGGTCCACGACAAAAGCACAATAGTAACCACCTCGGTACAAAACACCAACTACTCACTTGGTAATAACTCCCCACTTCTCCTTACATATTATTTCAAAGGTACACTCTCTCTCCACCCAAAGGTCACTTCACTCATTAATACGCACTGCCACTTATCATTTCTCTTATTATTGGCATTTAATATTATTCTTGCATTAATTGGCAATAATAAGCATTTATTCGCATAACAGTTACGCATATCAAACAAAGAACTTTTCAACTCCACATACGTCAAGCACCGCAAACCGCCTAAGTGTTGCCCGCCAACACTTGGGGGGCACATTTTCACAAAAAAGTCTAACTCCTAAGTGTTGTCCGCCAACACTTAGGGGGCACATTTTCACAAAAAAGTCTAACTCCTAAATGTTGTCCGCCAACACTTGGGGGGCACATTTTCACAAAAAAGTCTAACTCCTAAGTGTTGTCCGCCAACACTTGCGGGATTTATTTTTTCACAAAACTTTCTAACCACCTAAGTGTTGCCCGCCAACACTTGGGGGGCACAGACATTCCGTGATTTTGCATTTTTTCCGCTTACCATTTCCTTTTCCTCCCCATACCCGCAAACGCGCCTAGAGGGAGTGGGGGGCAATGATAAGTACCCGCTGATAGCCATCAGCGGGCACCCGCTAATAGTGAAAACATTAACTCTCTAAAAACACAATTCTGGAATACTTGACAAAGTATATCTAATTTCAAAAGTATTATTCCAAATACAAAAGAATATCCACAAAAAGTATTTCAAATCATCATACTAATCCACTTGCACAAAAATATCTTGCTTTATCCACTTGCATAAAGGTACACCCACTTGCCCACTTGCATAAAGGTATCTTACTCCATAAGGCAAAGAGGCAATATAATATTCAAAGACACCCATGTGCAACAGACAGAATCTGATCAAAGTAGTCCAAGTGGCAGAATTAAGGTATGTTTAAGGGGACATCAATCACTGTTCCAATAGTGGCTCACTGTAGCTTTAACGGCACAACTAGTGGGCAACAGTGATTGAAAAACCCAACCTATAAATACCCCCATTCTACACACACACAAGGGGATCGGAAAAATACACAAAAAAAGATACAATCCTTTCAAACACAGAAAAAGCTCTCTACAGTACTCTTTCACATACGATATATTTTCACCAGCCCGATTATTATTATTTCCGATTACTGATTCTCACGCCGGAGGTGCTTGACGGCCACCACCCCCGGGCAAGCATTGTTTTGCAGGCACCCCAAACTCAGGTGAAGTACTTCCGGTAAAGTGCCCAGAATGGTGATCGGAAGCCTCTAATCGGCCGTGGGAATTATCACTAGTCAAGGGCCTCGTTCGGCCATTTTACTCAAGGAAGAACCACCCAACCAAAATCAACAAGTAGTATGTGGTTCTGGTGTCAGGGGAGAACAAAGGGTGTGTGTGGAGTCTTTCAAGTCGATGCTTCGGTTTGTTTACAGTTCCATGGGAACAAAGATGGTGAGACCTGTTTCTACAGAGGCAGAAAATTGGCAACTCTACACTATCGTCGGCATGCCTAGGACAATCAGCAACGACATTGTAGGATGTCACAAGCTCAATGTGCTTCCTCATGCTGTTTATGAATGTCACCACATTCATAACAGCACCGTTCGTGCTGTTCCACTAGCTGGAGAGGACGGAAGCAAGGTAGAAGCAGTGAGTGTTTGCCACTTGGACACCACTTCATGGAATCCCCAGCATCTTGCTTTTCGGATCTTGGATGCCAAGCCTGGGACACCAGTTTGCCACTTTTGGGCAACTGATGATATTGCATGGGTGAAAATGTGACGAGTACTGCATGATTTAAAGGCCTGTAATTTTAGATCATATTGATGTACTTTCATATGATATTAAATAATACTGAGTGGCCTGTTTATTAGTATATTACTCTTGCAGTTTCCATTATTCATGGTCATATGGCCTCTGGTATTTTTTACTTGATAAAACATTAGTCTTAGATGAAGCAGATTCCTTTCTGTTGCCAAACTTTAAAAAAACATTGAAGTTATAAGTTGAAGAATTGACATACTAAATTCAACCTGATCGATGAAATCATAAATTAAAAACCGTGATCACCACTGTTTATTTGACTTTAATTAATAAAGTTTAAAGTTTAATTGCATTTTGATGTCCATCGAGGGTCCAAGTCCAAGTAGTCATGTTGGCTATAACCTTAGGACAGAGTAACATAAATTCTGGTTTACTTGGCTTATGATCGCCCGCTGTCTACAATTTAATTTTCTCAGAAATATTACTGATAGATTTTGATTATAGTATAGACAATTGTTGCATCTGTTGCAATTGCAGACCTTTATTTTTTTTAAAGTATGATCTTTTATATAGGTAAAGATGTCTGAAGAAGAAGATTACATATACAAAGAAGCTGCAGACAAGCTTCACTCTCAAATGATTAAACTACAAGCTTATGTAATACTACAGGCATAATCTTAATTGTAAACAGTGTCTAAAACTCGAAATGCTTCAAGAACATATATTCGTAATATATTCATGGTGTGCAGTATTCATAAAAAATTAATAGGAAAGGTTTGAATTTATAAAAAAAATAATTAAAATTTATCGAGAAGACATCTAAATTAAAAAAGAATTACATTTGACAAAAATTAAGAACTGTTTTTTACATATTTGAACTAGAAAAGAAATTCGAATTTATAAAACAATAAGTAGGTGTTTTTCAATATTAGAAATCCTTAATTTTGAATAGGCTTAATGACCTTTTAACCCTCAAAGTTTCCACTGATATACCCATCAGTCCTCAATATTTCAAAACGTTCCTTTTAACCCTCGAAGTATCCATAAAGGTCCTAATAACCCTTAAACGGTACAAAAAATAAAAAATAAAAAAACGGTATAACTCGGATGGGCAAAAGAGACATTTCACAAACCGATACCGAGGGTTAAAAGGTATACTTTAGATACTTTGGGGGTTAAAAGGTATACTTTAGATACTTTGGGGGTTAAAAGGTATAACTCGTACAAATGAAGTTATTTTAGAAAAATGTCACAACAATGTCCATCAGGCTTATGAGAAGCTGAAAGAGCTGTATCCCTGGGCTGAGAATGGTTTAATGGAAGATATCATGGAAGCTGTTAACAATGACATTGATAAAGCCTCAGAACTGTTAAAAGAAATGGTTTCTTCTATGAGCCTACGTGATAAAAAGAAATAGAAGTCACGGATTTCAAATATAATGCTGAGAATTTTTACTCAGAGAACAATACCTTTAAACTCATAAAAATAAATTTAATTATGCAGATAGATTTTTGTGATTTTAGAAATGATAATCACTAAATTTTAAGTACTTGGTCAAAACGTGTTGTTCAGGACACGCTAGCCTGCCTGGATTATATACCAGGACCGGCCGACCAGCCCCATGGTCAACACCGGCATGTAAGTCATGCTAACCGTGCGGTAAGACCCAGTGGCTGGGCTTCCCTGCGATACGCAAGATACACCGCGCCTTGTCTTGGTCAAAGTTTCCACTGTCTCTCCAACACGGCTACACGCAGGGGGCGGGTGAGGTTCGAACCCGTGACCCTTTGGATCAACGCTAGGCCTCGTTTCCACTGAGGCAGCTCTCACACTCTAAATTTTAAGTACTTACACATCAGTTTCACAGAGACTTGGATCATTGAACTTTTATTACTTAGAGAAGAGAAGTATGTAGAGGAGAATCCGTTTGGCTAAAGCCACGACATTTGAACTTTTATAACCTGCAGAGGAGAAGTATCTGATTGGCAAAACCCAAGGGGCTAGTCTATTTGAATTTATGTTTGATGGGTACAAGATAAAGTGGGAACTTTTTGTTAATTGTCAAGCCAACCACTTCTTCCATGTTGATGTCTTCAGGTCTCATCCCGCTAGGCAACTGCCAATCGAAACAATGCAGCAGATTTGAAGTATAGATTCCACTGAAGCTAAGCCCATTTTAATTCCAGGACAAATTCTTCAACCAGCACCAAAAGGAATCAACTGATAATGCTGACCCTCAAAATTAATGTCACTACCCTCAAACCTCTCTGGATAAAATTCTTCAGGATTTACCCATGTATTACTGTCTCTGTCGATTGCCCATTCTGGTTTTCGGTTATACACAGTAGCCCTCAATCTTACATTATTGCAATGATTCTCGAGGTAATAGTAGCGGCACTGCAGTCTGCAGGGCGCAACCTCAGAGTCTTCTTTACGACCATCTTACAGTGCTTGAGCTTCTCTATTTCACTCTCACCTACTTCTCTTTTATTTTCTACAATCTTTCTGATTTCAGCTTGCACCTTTGTCATTACTCGTGGGTTATTGACAAGTTCACTCATTGCCCATACAGTTCTCGCAGATGTAGTGTCTACTGAAGCAAGAAACCTATCCTGAAACAGGAGAAAATGTTAATCTTATTCCTGATGAAGATCCACTAGTCATTTCATAGTCAAAAGGCAATCCTGTACCAAATGCTTTCATTGATCACAATGCTTCGTCAAGTTCTTCATAAAAAGTTTCTAAAATAATTTCAGCGGCAGTATCATTACAAATAAAGAAAAAGAAAGAATCAAGTGTGAGAACTGCAACAACGCCAGTGGAAGAAAGATATAAATTGCAAGCTGAAGCGGAGAAAATAGCAGAAGCCACCTACTATCAATAAACTGTTGAGTAATCATTTGTCATAAAATCTCATTGAGATTATCTCAATATATTGAGAGCTGTCATTGAATGTTGGCACACCGTAAGTTTGATACTACCAATTTTCTGAAGAACACAAGTTTTCAGAAAAGTTACCAATTCTCTGAAGAACACAATTTGTTAGAACAACTAATATGTAGATCAATCATAATTCCTTGATGGGAACATGTAGTTCATATGTATAAGGTGCGTCGCACCATCTAAATGCACCATCTAAATGCCAGCAACAGAATGGGTGGTTCGGATGGATTACGGAAGGGAGACTTTTGTTATACGATAAAATTAGGCAGAAGCGATATTGGTAGTAATACTAAGAGCATCTCCAAGGGCCCATAACCCTTACCTATATCTGAGACAGCTGGACACATTTAGGGTTTTCCACTAAAAAAATACACTCCAATGGTTTGGTCCCTTCCCAATACATTTTAGGGGAGAAAAAGTAGGACCCTACATATGAGAAACGAGAGTGCACACCCCTATATTGCCAGGTCATCTCCCGCTGCTACAATCTCCCTCCAGCCGTTGTTTTTTTGGGTACTTTTAAAATAGGGTACCAATATAGGGAATATCATTGGAGTAAAATAGTTTTTTGAACCCCTATATTTTTAATAATCATTATTTTAGGGGACAAGGATAGGAAAGGTCATTGGAGATGCTCTAAATGGTTTAACTAATTAGTCCGCCAAAAACAGGTACCTGGTTTGACGATAGTTATTTGAAACATGTTAAATATTATTATTGCAATTTTGATAATTATTCACTCAATATAAGTTAATATTCTTATGTATTATAACATTATTCGATAGTTGCCATGAAAAAAAGTTATTATTTTAAAGGAAAATCATATCATGAATAAATTAAATTATTGAGAAATAAATGTTTAAAAAATAAATAGAGTACTTCTACCAAGTATAAATATTAAACGGTGAAAATACTACTACTACTACTACTACTACTACTACTACTACTACTACTACTACTACTACTACTACTACTGCTACTACTACTACTAAGTATAAATATTAAATTTTTTATGACATAACTTATTTCGCTCATGTACTGTACACTTGTATAAACATTTTCTGAGGTATACCTTTTTGCCCCCAAAGTATCTAAAGTATACCTTTTAACCCCCAAAGTATCTAAAGTATACCTTTTAACCCTCGGTATCGGTTTGTGAAATGTCTCTTTTGCCCATCCGAGTTATAGCCTTTTTTTATTTTTTATTTTTTATACCGGTTTAAGGGTTATTAGGACCTTTATGGATACTTCGAGGGTTAAAAGGAACGTTTTGAAATATTGAGGGCTGATGGGTATATCAGTGAAAACTTTGAGGGCTAAAAGGCCATTAAGCCTTTTGAATATTTCATTTAAGTTAATCGTTTTTTTATAGGCAAAGATTTTATTAGAATAAGCCATAAGGCCAGACATGGTACAACCACTGATACAAATACCCACTGAATTATCACTGATACAATTCCCGCTGAACATACTATTACTGAAATCTAGTCTTCAAAATAACTATTGCTGGACATATTTCCACTGAATTTGGTCTTCGATTTTAGTTATGCCAGACGCCGAAGGAGCAATTCCAGTATCACTGTTCGGAACCTGTGATTTAATTATAGTTGGTTTCTAGACCGCATCAATCACGATTTACGATCTAAAGAAACTATAAGAAAATTATTCAGCCTTAGTTGTAGTTATAGTTGGTTTAAAGAACGTATCAATCACGATAAACGATCTAAAGACACTATAAAAAAAACTATAGAACCCGAGTTCTATATATAGTTGGTTTCTAGATCGCATCAATCATGATTAATGATCTATAGGCACTATATTAATATAGAACCCGAGTTTTATTATAGGCGATTTGTATATCAAATAAGTCCAGAATTACATTCTAAAGACACTATAGAGATTTAGAACCAGAATTCCAATTTTAGTTGGTTTTTACGTCGCATACTACCTCTGAATGTTATGAATCACTAAAAGCGACCTAAAGACATTATAAAAATTTGTCCCTGAATTCTATCTATAGTTGGTTTTTAGATCGCATTAATCATTATTATTGATTATAGACACTATAAAGGCTTATAGTTGATTTCTAGATCGTATTTGTCAAGAATGACGCTCTAAAGACACTATAGATTAAGATTCTGTGTTCTAATTATAGTTGGTTTTTAGTACGCGTCAATGAAGAATGACGATCTAAAGACACTATAAAAATTCTGAACCTGCAATCTCTTGTTGCTCTTAGCATCTGTCAACAACCTCCCTATCCACCTCTGAAGCTTCTACGAAAACTGCCCGATCCTCAAATGACGAACCATTGTTATTCCTAGCAAAAAGGGTCTCGTTAAAACCCCACAAGAGTAAAAGCCCAATGGGAAAAAAAACTCAAAGGGGAAAAAGAGTGCCCTCTCGCCGAAATATTGATGAACCCACTAAACAAATAAACTGTCAGAAAGTATATATCCCAGATTGGTGCTAAGCAGAGCCCCCATAGACAAGAAGATGGCAATCTCGCATTTAATTCTAAGACAATTACTGCAAAACAAATACTCACAAAACACCTTAGCGCAATGCAGGGCAAATAAAAGTTATTAAAACAATTGCTAATTTAGATGGAACACACTAAATTCGTGCGTCGGAAACGGAGCACCGAAACCAAAACAGAATCGATAAACTGAAAACCGGTTAACCATCGGAAAAACTCCGGCCAAAAGACACAATAATGCAGGAAAATCGATCTATGAATATAATCAAGTCACTAAAACAAAGTTTAAACAATAGTAAAGAAACACGGAACCATAAATTTAAGTCCTGCTCAAGAGCCAGTAAACTGATACAAACTTAGAAAAAATCTAGAACAAAACAATTTAAGGTTAATAAGATTTTCACCTTTGATATGGGGTCTCTACACACATTCCTTACTTTTTCTTATTACCAAAAATGTAATAAATGGAGATATTTGGGTTCAATGTTCTACACTAGTTCTTGATTATAATGTTGTAATCAGTCTTCTCCAGCGCCTCGTGTGTAGCTATAGTTACTTGCATTAGAAAAATATATCCATAAATCTAATATATTTCCTACAACGAAAAGTCTTCGTATTTAAAAAGAAAAGAATTGATGTATTTACATAATAGAAAGACATTCCCATACAGAAATCGTAAATAAATACAGGAATATCTATCACATATAAAAATAATAAGATGCATTTTCATTTATTAAAACTCCATAAATATTAAATAATAGAAAGTTTAAAGAAAGAATGCCCAAATATCGATTCCGGAGTGTCTATTTGCCTAAAATACATATTTTCAATAACAACTGTCCAAAATACCTACACATCTCAGATACTCCTTACTCAGTGGAGTATCAGCTGTGATACTCCTTAACCAATGGAGTATCACGTGATACTCCTTACCCAGTGAAGAGTATCAGGAGTGAGTATCAGGGGAGATACTCCTTACCCAGTAGAGTATCAGGGCTAATACTCCTTATTACCCAGTGGAGTATCACCCTGATACTCCTTACCCAGTAGAGTATCACCCCGATACTCACTCCTAATACTCATGATACCCCTTACCCAGTGGAGTATCACCCTGATACTCCTATGACATTGGCGTGCCATCCTATACTCCTCTGATAGTGGAGTATCTGATGGGTATTTAGGACACTGTTTATTTAATATGGGTATTTTGGTCAAATGTTATTGAAAAATGGATATTTTGGGCACTGAACCAAGTTTAAAACGTAAAAATTGAAATTCACTCTTTTTTTAGGTTTTAATTTTTAAAGAAAAATTTATCATATAAGATAAGTATCATCAATAGTACATAATGAAAGAATTTCGGTTCCAAATGAGAACTGTTTTTTTACCTATTTGAACTAGAAAAGAAATTCGAATTTATAAAATAAAAAGTAGGTGTTGTTTAATATTAGAAATCCTTAATTTTGATGGGTTTTTTTTATAGGCAAATATTTTATTAGAATAAGCCTTAAGGCCAGGCATGGTATAACCACTGATACAAATACCTACTGAATTATCACTGATACAATTCTCGCTGAACATACTACTACTGAAATCTGGTCTTCAAAATAACTATCGCTGGACATATTTCCACTGAATTTGGTCTTCAATTTTAGAAATGCCACACACCGAAGGAGCAATTCCAGGATCACTGTTCAGAACCTGTGATTTAATTATAGTTGGTTTCTGGGCCGCATCCATCACGATTTTCGATCTAAAGACACTATAAGAAAATTATTCAGCCTTAGTTGTAGTTATAGTGGGTTTAAAGATCGTATCAATCACGATAAACGATCTAAAGATACTATAAAAAAATAATAGAACCCGAGTTCTACATATAGGTGGTTTCTAGATCGCATCAATCATGATTAATGATCTATAAGCACTATATTAATATTGAACCCGAGTTTTATTATAGGCGATTTGTATATCAAATAAGTCCAGAATGACAATCTAAAGACACTATAGAGATTTTGAAAGGCATATGACTCAGCCTATTTGTAGTTCGAGGATCCTAATCCAATTAAACTATATTGTAATAAGTAAATAATATCAACTGTCACAGGAATCTCAAAAGATGATAACCGTCAGAAGAAAAATCAACAAGTCAATCTATAGTTTTAATGTTTTACACTGGAAGAAGATTCAGATATCTGATCAAGCCTCAAGGTAGCATTGAAACACATGGATTCATTTAAGGGACAGAGATTTTCTATAAGTGATAAGAAACAGTTTCAGTACCGAATGATTGATGAGAGTGAAGAGCATAAAAAGACCACAGTGTTAAAGTCACGATGAAGAACAGAGATTGGAGTTAGTCGTTCATGAACCAGACAGTACATCGAGCATCAACATCGTTCCAGTGTATGTTCCTTATCATAATTACGTTGTTCGCAGTGAATTATTGACTATTAAAGGATTTATATTAATTCTACTTTAATTGATTAAATCAAGTAATTAAGTTAATTAAATAAATTAATTCTATCAGAATTAATATATTTGTTAAAGTGATTATTAGATTAATTAAATTAGAATTAATATGAAAAAGAGATAATTAGTTAAATGATTTTTGTAAATCATTTAATTAATTATAAACTGAAAAATATGATAATATAACTATCAATTGATAGTTATACCGATAGTCATATACAGTTCAAAAGGAGATAGTCATATACAGTTCAACTGGATAGTCATATTTCATTCAAGGGATAGTAATACCGAATGTTATATTGGACTGGATAGTAATACCGAATGTTATATTGGACTGGATAGTTATACCGAAAGTTATATTTAAACTGGACAGTCATATTACATTCAATTGATAGTCATACCGAATGTCATATTAGTGTTAACTGATTGTTATATCAGTTAAAACAAAGTAATATGACTATGGCTGTGTTATATAAAGCAGCAGAATGCAGAAGGAAAAAAGACAGTCGAGCATAACAGAAAAATTACACACAGCAGCTCATATCTCTCTCTCTCAAGCTCAAGAACACTTACCAATTAAATTCTGTAAATTCAAGTTCATCTCAGTTGTAATATTCTATCCATTGGAACTTGTTTACTTGTGATTCTTGTACTACTAGCGAATTAAGTTTCCTAGTTCACAAATTGATATCTTGATTTTTATTAACTAAATTAGCAAAGTTCATGTTGAATTTTCTAATTAGTTATTAATTACTTGATAATCATTTGGACTGATTTTGTAACACCTATCAAGTTAATATATTGTTATATTCAACTTGAAATTTGTGTTATATTATTCCGCACAAAATATTCGTTTAAGTGAAAATTGTTTAACGAATAAATTTCGAGAAAATGGTATAGATTGTATTCAACCCCCCCTTCTACAATCTTATCGGACCTAACAATTGGTATCAGAGCCTATTGATTGATACACAAATCAAGATCCTATTTTTATTCCGTCAAAAATCTATCTCGAATTTTTAACTCACTTAAAAATTCATCACGTCGTCAAAAAGCATTTTTAAAATCCCCATGTTTAACAAGGACAATTATACAATGTGGAAAAATAAAATGGAGTTGTTTCTTGATGTCGCAAATTCTAAATATTTGGGTGTTCTACAGAATGGACCTATAATTCCAAAAGAACATATATCTGAATCTATTGTTGGAGGAATTGTTGTATCACCTGCAACATCTGTTCCAAAGCATGCTGACTCTTTTACTCCTGCTGAAAAAGAGGACGCAGGACTAGATAAGAATTTGAGACTTATTTTAATAGATTCTCTGGATCCTATGATGTACAGTCATGTGATAAATTGTAAAACTGCAAAACACATGTGGGAAACTATTGAGACTATCAATGGAGGAACTGATGAAGTCAGGGAAAACAGACTTCAAATTTTAACCTCCGAGTATGAACACTTTAGAGCTGGCCCTAATGAAGGCATTCAGGAAGTGTTTGAAAGGTATAAAAAAATTATCAACAACTTGAAAGTTAATGGCAATCAATATACACAGAAGGAGATTAATATGAAGTTTTTGTTGACAATGCCCACTCATCTTGAACATAGGATAACAGCCATCAGAGAATCAAGAGATTTGAATAAGATTGCTCTTGAAAGATTGTTTGGTGTTTTGAAAACCTATGAATTGGAACAAGTACAGCAGAGGGAGGTCTCTGGTAAAGGAAGAGTGCCAAGTTCATCTACAGCTCTTGTAGTTGAGGCACCTAAGGAAGTGGAAGCTAAGGTTGTTCTACCTTACAGCTCAGACAAGGAAAAGACTGGAGTAGAACTTGGTCAGACACTACCTATTCAGGATGGTGGAGACTATTACTCATTGGAAGAGCTAGATCAACTGGAAGATGAATCCCTGGCATTGATGGTAAGGCAATTTGGCAACTTCAGATTCAGAAGAAATCCAAAGTACAGGTTCAAGTCAAGTAACAGATTCCAGAGAGGAGGCTCTTCTTCCTCTGGTAACAGGGGAGGATACAAAACTGGATCTGTTGACAGAAGCAAGATTTGTTGCTTCAACTGTAATGAATTGGGACACTTTGCCACTGAATGTCAGAAACCGAAGCAAACTCAAAGAAGAGATTTTGCTGCTGAGAAGAAGAAACCTGGAAAAGCCTATGTTGCGGCTGGTAAGAGTTGGGATGACACGGACAGCGAAGATGAAGAATATGGAAATTTTGCGCTGGTGGCAAATGATGAAGCATCTGATCATCATAACAAACCGGTAATTGTTACAGATCCTAAATTGATTCGTAGTCTTTATAATTCCTTAGATAATGCAAAAACTGATTATAGAAGACTAGATCTGTTAAGCACTAATCTTGGCAATGAAGTGTCAGAACTGAAAAAGGTGCATATTAATCAAGATTAACAAAGAGATGAAATAACAATGCTTTATAAAAAGGAGAAAGCTATTCTAGAAGTTGTAGGCAAACAAATGGCTAGAATTACTGAACTTGAAACACAGGTCAGGGCTTGTTATAATTCGGTTAAAGTTTCCAAAGAGTTCTTTAACAATCAACTTGTAGAACGAACAACAGGTATAGGGTATGGTTACAATGAAGCTGTTGGATCGTTGGGCATAAATTCCCCTAACCCTGTTAGTGCTAAAGAAAGGGGAATACCACATGTGCTCAAAAATGTTAAAGAACCTCTATTTAAAAAATCTGATGCTGGACCACCAGATATTCTGTCTATGGTTATCCAAGAAGAAATGAGAAATGAGGATAGTGCTAATGGCACAGTCTTTGTTAAAGATAAATGTGTTAAGGAGAAATATGTTAAGAACGCTAATCCAAAGAATGTTTCATTAAAAAAGGATGTCACAGTCTTTGTTAAGGCTAAATCAGTTGAGGACACTAATACAACGAATATTTCATCCAAGAAAGATGTACCTAAAGTCCCAGTCAAAGTTGTTGAATCAGCTAGTTCTTCTAAGACTGGATTAGGTGGTAATAAGTTGAACTAAAAAATACCATGCCTATCATTGATTCTAATCATAAAGCATGTGGTGTTATCAATTGTATGTCTTGTGCTTTTAACAGTATGCATGCTTATTTTAATGGTAGTGATGCATGTGTTAAACAGAATGCTCCTCGACAGCACATGAACAGGAACAATAATGTTCGATCAAAGACTGCTTTTCCTCCTCAAGTTAGGAGAGAGACATTTGTACCTAAGCCTAAACAAAAGGTTACCAAGAATGTTTACCAGGTCAAATGTCCAGTCAATGACACAAGTATTATTGCTGCTACAGAAACATGGATACCCAAGATAAATGTACCTAAGCCTAAACAAAAGTATTAAATGTTTATTGACTAAAGAGGTTAAAATTAAAAATGTTGTTTTGTCTGATAAAGGTCAATACTTTAAATCCGCAGGACCCAATCAAATTTGGGTCTCGAAGAAGGTTTAATCCATTTGTCATTGCAGGGTATTGAACAGGTTGAACGAGTAACCTGGATCTTGGACAGTGGATGTTCAAGGCATATGACTGGAGACAGAACCCTGCTGACAAATGTGGTGGAGAAGGCTGGCCCAGTAGTTACCTTTGGAGATAACAGCAAAGGTAAAACTGATGGATATGGCAGACTTGAAGCTGGAAATGTTATCATTGAAGAAGTGTCCTTTGTAAAAGGACTTGAGCATAATTTGCTCAGTATCAGTCAATTCTGTGACAAGGGATTTGAAGTCTACTTTAGTAAAAAGAATTGTCTGATTACACACAAAAGAAGTGAACAACCATCTTTAACGGGAGTCAGAAAAGGAAACTTGTATGTAGCCAACATGAACACCAGAAGCACTGAAGAAATCAATTGCTTCTATTCTAAAGCATCAACAAATGAAAGTTGGCTATGGCACAAGAAACTTTCTCACCTATATTTCAAGACGATGAACTCTCTGGTCAAGAGAGAATTTGTGAGAGGTTTACCTTCTATGGAATTTACACAAGAAGGACTATGTGATGCCTGTCAAAAAGGCAAACTAAAAAGGGCAACTCACAGAAGCACTGATATGTCTTCAATAACTGAACCTTTACAGTTACTTCACATGGATCTATTTGGTCCAGTGAATGTAATGTCTATGTCAAAGAAAAGATATGCTCTTGTGATTGTTGATGATTTTTCAAAGTTCACATGGGTCTTGTTCCTGAATTCTAAAGATGAGACTCCACAACTGGTGATTGATCACATCAAGTTAATTGAGTTGGATTCCAAGTATCCAGTGAGGGCTATAAGGTCAGACAATGGAACTGAATTCAAGAATGCAGTTCTGAATGACTTTTGTACTGAAAAAGGTATAACCAGACAATACTCAGCTCCAAGAACTCCTCAGCAAAATGGGGTAGTTGAAAGAAAAAATAGAACCTTGATTGAAGCTGCACGTACTATGTTAAGTGAATCAATGCTTCCATTGTACTTTTGGGCTGAAGCTGTCAACACTGCTTGCTATACTCAGAATCGAACTCTTATCAACAAAGACTTAATGAAAACACCATATGAAGCTATGAATGAAAATAAACCAACACTCAAATACTTTCATGTATTTGGAGCAAAATGCTTTGTACTTAAAGAAGGAGATGATCAAGGTGGGAAATTTGAAGCCAAAGCATATGAAGCAATTTTTGTTGGTTATGAAAGAAGAGCTTATAAAGTGTATCTGATTGAACATCAGAAGATGATGGAAAGTGTCAATGTTACATTTGATGACACTAAACTCCCTAGTATCCAAACTGAAGATTCATCTGAAAAGCTATCTTTTGAAGATATGACAGATCTAGATTCAGATGATGATAGTCCACCTGATGTTTTTGCTGATGCAAATGACAACAATGACAATGATGAGTCTAATCAGAATAATAGTGGTGAAAATTATGATAATATTGAAAACACCACTCATACTTCTGAACACTCATCTAATCATCCTGGCAACAACTCAGGGGGAGCTAATGAAGGATCTACTAGTCATACTCAACATCACAATGAAGAACAAGGTGAATCATCAAGACTAAATCTTCCCAGATAGACTGTTTGGAATAGAGCTCATCCTTTTGAGCTGATTGTTGGTGATCCAGATGTTGGTGTAAAGACTAGAAGAGCTTTGCAAAATCAATGTAATTATTCAGGGTTTCTATCTGAAATGGAACCTAAGAAAACTGAAGAAGCACTTTCAGATCCTGATTGGGTGATTGCTATGCAAGATGAACTCAAACAATTTAAACAACAAGAAGTATGGAAGCTGGTACCCAGACCTACAAATAGAACAGTGGTTGGTACTAGATGGGTATTCAGAAAAAAACTTGATGAAGATGGCACAGTAACAAGAAACAAAGCAAGACTGGTAGCAAAAGGTTATTCACAATCTGAAGGCATTGACTATGATGAGACCTATGCTCCAGTGGCTAGACTTGAGGCCATTAGAATATTCTTGGCATTCGCAGCCTTTTCTAATTTCCATGTTTATCAAATGGATGTCAAGAGTGCCTTTCTGAATGGTAAGTTGGATGAAGAGGTATATGTAGAACAACCACCTGGTTTTGAAGATCCAGATCTGTTGGATTATGTCTACTTTCTCTTCAAGGCTATTTATGGTCTTAAGCAAGCACCAAGAAAATGGTATGACACTCTCTCTGAATTTTTACTTGAAAATGAATTTACTAGAGGTGTCATAGGCAAAACTCTTTTCACAAAGAAACATAAGAATGATACAATAATAGTCCAAATCTATGTGGACGATATAATATTCGGGTCTACTAATGATCTTCTTTGCAAGAAATTTGCAAAGTTAATGCAGGGTAAGTTTGAAATGAGCATGATGGGTGAGCTGAAGTTCTTTCTTGGATTGCAAGTAAATCAAAGGACAGATGGAATATTTATCTGTCAATCCAAGTATATCAAAGAGCTTCTCAAGAAATATCAAATGGAGGACTCATCTTCAACAAGAACACCATCTCCACATCGGTCAAATTTGGAGCATGTGAAAATTCTGCCAAGGTAGATATCACAAGCTACAGAGGTATGATAGGCTCATTACTTTACCTTACTGCGAGTAGACTTGATATTATGCATGCTACGTGTTTGTGTGCAAGGTTCCAATCGGATCCTAGAGATGTTCATCCCATTGCTGTTAAACGAATCCTGAGATATCTTAAGGGTACGCCTAACTTAGGCATCTGGTACCCTAAAGATTCTAGTTTTAATCTTGTTGGATATACAGATTCAGACTATGCAAGAAGTGTTGTGGATAGAAAAAGCACATCTGGGAGTTGTCAATTCCTAGGTGGTAGACTGGTTTCCTGGTACAGCAAGAAACAACAAACAGTTTCCAACTCAACAGCTGAAGCTGAATATATAGCTGCTGGAAGCTATTGCGCACAGATTTTGTGGATCAGGAATCAGCTGAGAGACTATGGCTTTGTACTTGATAAAATTCCTATTTTATGTGACAATACAAGTGCCATAGCAATCTCTAACAATCCTGTGCAGCACACAAGGACAAAGCATATTGACATCAGGTATCATTTTATTCGAGAGCATGTCATGAATGGTACCGTGGAGTTACTTTTTGTACCTACGGAAGAACAAACAGCAGATATTTTTACTAAGTCTTTTGACGAATCCACATTTACCAGAATTGTTGGTGAATTGGGTATGTTAAATAGTCCTAGTAATTAAACTGGTTAATATCTGAGGTTTGATCTTTAATAATTTACAAGTGATTGATGTGTTAATATTTGTTATTTAAATCACTTGTATAATTATTTTATCAACTTATACTTTTGCTTGTTTTTTCTTAAATCATTGTTATTATCTTCTCTATATATTTTTAATTACTTCTTGTGTTTTTAGAATAATTCATTTTCTTTAAAAATGTTTTTCTCGAATTTTACAAGCTGTAATTTATGAGAAATCTATTTTTCTTGAAAATGGTATTATCTTAAATTCAGTTTAATTATTTTTGTGGTTTTAAATAAATTATAGTTTCTTTTTGAATAATTTTCTATATGGAAATTATTTTATTAGAAAACTTATAGATTTATTAATTCATCAGAAATAATTATGTAAATATTTAGTATTTGGATGAAAAATTTCGAATTTTCGATCTAAAATTCAAAGAGATTGGTGGTGATTTTTCAAAAACTAAAAATATATGTGTGTTTGTACTGTTATCAAGATCTTTGCCTCAAATTTTCAGAATTTTTGGTGAAGATTTCGATTTTTCGAATTTTTAAGTAATTATTAATTCGAATTTTGTAATTTAATTGGGTTAATTGTTGAATTTTGTAGATTTCTTAATTTTAATCCTTGATTTGGAATGGCTGGTGCTTATAATAATTTTGAGCTTGTTAATCACAATTATATTGGATATTTTAATCCCGAGGATTGCTCGGTGGATCGGTTCAAGCCCTGGATAAAATTCCTGAACGAACAAAATATCTGTAGCCATGCTATAACTGCAAATGTTCCCATGAAATTTGGTCCACTTAAACTAATGTGTACTACAGCTGTCTCAGATGAAAGATCGTTTTCTTTCAACTTTAATGATAAGACATATACAGTGGATGAATCTGTCTTCAATGCTGCTCTGAAACTTCCTACTGAACAACTTGCTGAAGCGCCATCAAATGATGAGTTGGCTCAATTCTTTACAAATCTGAACTATCAAGGTCAACTGGATCTTAAACGTCCACTCAAAAGCAATCTTGTTCAAGAATGGAACATTTTCTTCGATATCATAGCAAAGGTGTTTGCTAATTCTACCAAGAGTAACAATACTGTCATCACATGTATATTACAGTCAATTGGTTTCTCAATTGCTCACAATAGAAGGATCAACTTTGGCAGCTTGATATGGCCTATTTTGTTAAATCGTGTGAAGAAGGCTAGAAAGAACTTTGGGAAAGGTAAAATGGTTAAGTGTCATTATCCTCGATTTTTGACAATAATTTTTAATCATCTTATGCCTAAGGATCAACCTGCTCCTTTTCCAAATGATCGAATTCAATGGTCTGGTAAACCAAACAAGAAGTTCTACACTAGGTTGGATACTTCTAAGGTTTTGTTGCATGTTCCAGTGGTCATAACACCATATATGTCGACATTCATAAATTTGCAAAATGTTATGCCTCAACCAGTTGCTGGGTTACTTGAAATTGAACAAGCTCCAGAACATGAAGCAGAACAAGCTCCTGAACCTCAACCTGATCCAGAACCATTAACTGCTTCTGAACCTCAACTTCAAGTGGATCAACCCACTCAGAATGAAGATAATGTACCTGTTAATGATCAGGTATTTGACTCAACTACTTTGCAATCTGAATATCTTTCTGATAGTCAATTAATTGTGAGAAGTGACCAAGGGGCTGTAGAACCACAACCCTTATCCCAGGTCAATGCACTAAACACTGATCCTAAATTCTCCAAACACTATCGCAGAAAGAAATTGTCATTCAAAAGAGCTAACCCTAGTAGTGATGTCTTGAGTGAAACAGATTTGCCTTTACAAAAGAGAGGTAAAACTATGTCAAAGGTAACCATAAACCCATTCATTCCTTCAAGCACACCCCTGTTACTCACAACGGGGGAAGATATTTTCTTACATGAAACTGAAAACATTGTTATGCAAGAAGAGCAAGTTACAGTGCCTGCCATTGTTACGGCAGAAGAACCCTCACAGGTTGATCGGGATTTGCGAACTCCCATTGCACCACCACTGACCTTCCAAGAGGAGGCTAGGGTGATTTCTAGTGCAGGTACAATGGATGCAGCTCAGGAATATGAGAGGAGTGATGTGAGAATTACCTCAAATCTGAGTGAAACACTAGCACGTGAGGTGAGTGATACTCATAGAGCGATTGAGGTGAGAGCACACAATGACACATACACTTTATCTCTCATGGCACAACTCGATCAAATGAAAGAAAGTCTTGCTCAAGCTGAAGAAGACAATAAAAACTTAAGGTTTGACATGGATAACATGAGAACTATCTTCAACAACAAGATCAATGCACTTAAACTCTCTCAGCAACAAGCGATCGAAGACTCTGGAGATGTCACAGTGGCTCAAGATCTCATTATAACTTCTATGTCGAATCAGATTGAAGATCTTCAGAATAACATAAATGAGAATCACTTATCCACTGAACATCGTCTCAGTCAAATTGAAAGGCAAAATGATCATCAAGCAAAGGGGTTGAGACACTTATATAATATCATTAGCAGAACTCACTCACTTACAGCAGAAGAGAAAAAATTCTTTGGAAGTAGTGATGAAAGTGACCCTGGAGCTGGTACAAGCCATAAAGCTGTAGAGGATTCCTCAACTAAGGGGGAGAAATCTAGAGGGGGAGGAAGTGTGAATAAAGAGAAAGATGATGAGGGGAAGAAGAAGACAACTCAAGCAGCAGAACAGGATGATGATGATGTTGTAGAAGGTTATTACTATACAGGTGAACATGATATTGATATGTTTGCTGACTTACAGTTTCCTGATGTTGGTGAAGAATTCGATGAACCAGATCTCAGTTTTTGGGATGATGAAGAGCCAATTATTCCTGATTCTGTTGAAACACAAAGAATGAATTTTTAAGCAAATAAAGAACTTGAACAAAATGATGCTAATCTGTCTATGAGAGAAGAAAGACTCAAGAAGACACTCGAACAGTTAGCCCATAATGAAAGACTTCAAAAGGCTGAACAGGAAGCACTTCAAAAGCAACATGCTCAAAAGCTGGAAGCTAGGAAGATGTACATCAAGTACAAAAATGGTGATAAATGGGAACGTGCTCAAAAGGTAATAGACTCACCAAAAACTTCTGACTATGATGATCGTCGGATGATTGCTATTTTTGAAAGCTTTAAAAAGAAGAACCCTGTACATGACATGTACTTAAAAGCTTTGAAGACTGAAATTGTGAGAATAACTACTACATCTGATCCTAAGAATGGTGAGCTACTAATCTTTGTTGAATGTCATAAGCTTGGATCTCACAAAGTATCTCTTCAGTTCTTCTATGATAGATCTCTGTCAGAGCTTTGGGTGCTAAGACCAAAAGTAAGAACATCTTCTGAGCTAGGTATACTGCTTCATGAAAAATTTCAAGAATTTGCTGAAAAAGCTTGTCCTGAAGTTATAGATAACCCTCCACAAGTTAAAATTCTTAAGGGAGAAGTTATTCACACTGTTAATCTTCAGACAGAAGAATTATATACACATCTTGCCAGACATTTGGTGTATGTTGAATATGCTCTTCGAAATCATGGTTTTGCATCTCAAGAAAAAATTGAAGCTGCAGATCATATTCGATCCTATGCTCAGACAAACATGAAGAAGTATAAGCAGTATCAAGGTGAGTTGAGAAAGAAACTTGGAATACCACTGGTTTATCCTACAGATGTGTCATCCATAAGGGAATTACTTGTTGACTCTGAATTGATCAAGAATCTACCTAATATGGATGAACAAGAAGAAGGAGAAATCAACGAGGAAGAAGGTGGTAAATGTAGATTAGCTTTACAAGTTATATCATTAGAGCTTTGATAGAACAAGATAGGATAATTGTCTTATATGATCAGTCTAGAGGATCATCTATCTTGTATTTATCTCTTCTGTTTGAATCTGGATAATGTTAATATGAACCAGAACTTTTGCATTATTTACTTAGCATTTAAAGTGTTTTCTTTTACTTGTTTAATTGGGATTAGTTGAAGAATCCTCTAGGTATTTGCTTGTTATTGTATAACAAACAAATAGGAGGAGATTGAAAGGCATATGACTCAGCCTATTTGTAGTTCGAGGATCGTAATCCAATTAAACTAGATTGTAATAAGTAAATAATATCAACTGTCACAGGAATCTCAAAAGATGATAACCGTTAGAAGAAAAATCAACAAGTCAATCTATAGTTTTAATGTTTTACACTGAAAGAAGATTCAGATATCTGATCAAGCCTCAAGGTAGCATTGAAACACATGGATTCATTTAAGGGACAAAGATTTTCTATAAGTTATTAGAAACAGTTTCAGTACCGAATGATTGATGAGAGTGAAGAGTATAAAAAGACCACAGTGTTAAAGTCACGATGAAGAACAGAGATTGGAGTTAGTCGTTCATGAACCAGACAGTACATCGAGCGTCAACATCGTTCCAGTGTATGTTCCTTATCATAATTACGTGGTTCGCAGTGAAGTATTGACTATTAAAGGATTTATATTAATTCTACTTTAATTGATTAAATCAAGTAATTAAATAAATTAATTCTATCAGAATTAATATATTTGTTAAAGTGATTATTAGATTAATTAAATTAGAATTAATATGAAAAAGAGATAATTAGTTAAATGATTTTTATAAATCATTTAATTAATTATAAACTAAAAAATATGATAATATAACTATCAATTGATAGTTATACCGATAGTCATATACAGTTCAACTGGATAGTCATATTTCATTCAAGGGATAGTAATACCGAATGTTATATTGGACTGGATAGTAATACCGAATGTTATATTGGACTGGATAGTTATACCGAAAGTTATATTTAAACTGGACAGTCATATTACATTCAATTGATAGTCATACCGAATGTCATATTAGTGTTAACTGATTGTTATATCAGTTAAAACAAAGTAATATGACTATGGCTGTGTTATATAAAGCAGCAGAATGCAGAAGGAAAAAAGACAGTCGAGCATAACAGAAAAATTACACACAGCAGCTCATATCTCTCTCTCTCAAGCTCAAGAACACTTACCAATTAAATTCTGTAAATTCAAGTTCATCTCAGTTGTAATATTCTATCCATTGGAACTTGTTTACTTGTGATTCTTGTACTACTAGCGAATTAAGTTTCCTAGTTCACAAATTGATATCTTGATTTTTATTAACTAAATTAGCAAAGTTCAAGTTGAATTTTCTAATTAGTTATTAATTACTTGATAATCATTTGGACTGATTTTGTAACACCTATCAAGTTAATATATTGTTATATTCAACTTGAAATTTGTGTTATATTATTCTGCACAAAATATTCGTTTAAGTGAAAATTGTTTAACGAATAAATTTCGAGAAAATGGTATAGATTGTATTCAACCCCCCTTCTACAATCTTATCGGACCTAACAGATTTAGAACCAGAATTCTAATTTTAGTTGGTTTTTACATCGCATACTAGGCCTGTCAATGGATCAAGAATTCGATCCGATCCGATTCGACCCGATCCGAAATTAGCGGGAATGGATTCTTCAAAAAAATATCCGATCCGATAAGGATCCGATCCGATAAGAATCCGATCCAATAAGGAGCGGGTATAGATTTAGCATGATCCGATCTGTTAACGATCTGATCCGAATATATTTATATATTAAATATTTTTTTATATTTGTTATATTATATATAATATATTTATTATATGTAATATATATTATAAATATATATATATATATATATATATATATATATATTATAAAAAAATATATCCATATAGTATACATACATATATATATATACTATATATACTATATAGATATATTTTTTATGATCTGAATTTAATTTTAACTACTTTGAATTTAAAAATTTAAGAACTTCAGACTTTGTTTTTTTTTTTTGCTGCTAGTTTATGTAATTCAATGTTAATGTACAATGTACTTTAAACTTGTTATGAACTGTTTTATGGAATTTTAAATCTGAATATGTCAGTTTTATAATTTTGCATGTTTTTTTCTTTTTTTTTAAAAAAAAGAATTAAACGGGTCGGACCTCCGATCCGAAAACCCGAAACCCGAACGGATCGGGTGTGGATCGGACTAAAAAAAATCCGACCCATGATCCGATCCGATCTGAACCCAAAAAATTTTTATGGATTCGGATATGGATTTAGGATAATCCGATCCGAATCCGACCCGTTGACAGGCATATCGCATACTACCACTGAATGTTATGAATCACTAAAAGCGACCTAAAGACACTATAAAAATTTGAACCTGAATTCTATCTGTAGTTGGTTTTTAGATCGCATTAATCATTATTATTGATCTATAGACACTATAAAGGCTTATAGTTGGTTTCTAGATCGCATTTATAAAGAATGACCCTCTAAAGACACTATAGATTAAAAACCTGGGTTCTAATTATAGTTGGTTTTTAGTACGCATCAATGAAGAATGACGATCTAAAGACACTATAAAAATTTTGAACCTGCAATCTCTTGTTGCTCTTAAAATCTGCCAACAATCACTCTATCCACCTCTGATGCTTCTACGAAAATTGCCCGATCCTCAAATGAGAACCATTGTTATTCCTAGCAAAAAGGGTCTTGTTAAAACCCCACAAGAGTAAAATTCAATGGAAAAAAAATAAAGTGGGAAAAAGAGTGCCCTTTCGCCGAAATATTGATGACCGACTAAACTAATAAACTATCATGAAGTATATATCCCAGATTGGTGCTGAGTAGATCCCCACATAGACAAGAAGATGAAATTCTCGCATTTAATTCAAAGACAATTACTGCAAAACAAATACTCACAAAACACCTTAGCGCAACGCAAGGCAAATAAAAGTTAATAAAACAATTTTTAATTCCATTGGAACACAATAAATTCATGCGTCGGAAACGGAACACCGAAACCGAAACAGAATCGGGCAACTGAAAACCGGTTAACCATCGAAAAACCTCCGGCCAAAAGACACAACAATGCAGGAAAATCGATCTAGAAATATAATCAAGTCACCAAAACAAAGTTTAAACAGCAGTAAAGAAACACAGAACCAGAAAATTCAAGTCATGCTCAAGAACAAGAAAAAATCTAGAACAATACAATTAAAGGTTAATAAGATTTTCACCTTTGATATGGGGTCTCTACACACATTCCTTACCTTTTCTTATTACCAAAAATGTAATAAATGGAAATATTTGGCTTCAATGTTCTACACTAGTTCTTGATTATAATGTTGTAATCAGTCTTCTTCAGCGCCTCGTGTGTAGCTGCAGTTACTTGCATTATAAAAATATATCCATAAATCTAATATTTTTCCTACAACGAAAAGTCTTCGTATTTAAAAAGAAAAGAATTGACGTGTTTACATAATAGAAAGACATTCCCATGCAGAAAGCGTAAATAAATACAGGAATATCTATCACATATAAAAATAATAAAATGCATTTTCATTTATTAAAACTCCACAAATATTAAATAATAGAAAGTTTAAAGAAAGAATGCCCAAAATATCCATTCCGGGATGTTTATTTGCCCAAGATACATATTTTCAGAAACAACTGTCCAAAATACCTACACATTTCAGATACTCCTTACCCAGTGGAGTATCAGGTGTGATACTCCTTACCCAGTGGAGTATCAGCTGTGATACTCCTTAATCAAGGGAGTATCACGTGATACTCCTTATCCAGTGGAGAGTATCAGGAGTGAGTATCAGGGGTGATACTCCTTACCCAGTAGAGTATCAGAGCTAATACTCCTTACTCAGTGGAGCATCACCCTGATACTCCTTACCCAGTAGAGTATCATCCTGATACTCACTCCTAATACTCCTGATACTCCTTACCCAGTAGAGTATCATCCTGATACTCCTATGACATTGGCGTGTCATCCTATACTCCTCTGATAGTGGAGTATCTGATGGGTATTTAGGACGCTATTTATTTAATATGGGTATTTTGGTCAAATGTTATTGAAAAATTGATATTTTGGGCACTCAACCAAGTTTAAAACGTAAAAATTGAAATTCACTCTTTTTTTTTTAGGTTTTAATTTTTAAAGAAAAATTTATCATATGAGATAAGTATGATCAATAGTACATAATGAAAGAATTTCGGTTCCAAATGAGATCGGCTCGAAATGTGTTTAACGAAAATGCGGCTCACTATAAAATATCAAATTAATTATTAGAATTTGATATTGATATTATAAACTTTATTTTATTTTTAGAATTTGATTTTTATGGATAAAAATTATTTTTCAAGTCTTTATAATATATGTAAAAGTTGGGGTTTCAATTTTAACGAAATAACGATTCAATAGAAGCACCGTATTTAACGATAGAGTTTTTGAACACGGAGGACCGTGTTAACATTTAAAGTTAAATAGCGATGATATAAATAAGATGAATCTATAATGATTTTTCTTTTTCTTTTTTAATTACTAGTTTTAGAATAATAGTGGACATTAAGAATCAGCTGGTGCTTAAAAACGAGTCCGTCGTCTAGGTAACAATTCTTCCTACCCGGCCACGGCCATACTGTATTTGGTCTGGTAATAATAATCTATTTGTACAATAGGAACAAACTTATCCTGTAGAGTAAAAAATTGAATGCCACGATTTTGATGTACAACGACGTAGATTATAAGAATGTAAAAAATGTATTTCAAGTTTTGTCGTAATATAAAAATAGAAGGCGTGGAATTGTAAAGCAATCCAAAAAATGAATCAACAACTTATTATCTCACTAATTTATGAAGAATCATAATAAATAGGCTGAATCCTGACAAAAAAAAATTAAAATAATAAATAGGTTGAAAATGGTTCACTTTTTGTCAACTATTTAACAATTCAGGTACAATTTAAAAGAAACAAGATTAAAATGTATTTAATGTTCCTAACAGCATGCTTTAAACGGTTCTAACGTATGCATTTTAATTTGTATAAGCTATTATTATTATTATTATTATTATTACCTGTAATCCTTATTATTTGTATTTGTCCATTATAAAATTTACAAGACATTGCTCCAGTATAAATTGCACATGAATTTGGTTCATCCTGCAGCACTTGAGCCATTTCACAGAACCAATATGGGTTTATTTTTTCTAGCTTTCTTTTCCCTCGCCCTTCTTTCGAATTTCGTCATTTTCAGCCTGAATTCGACACACTGTATACATGCAGCCATCCAAAAACAACAACATTATTCAATACTCATTGAATACTCGCTTACCACAAGATTTGTCAATGAACAGATACTCATTGTAAATGGCTATAAGCCAAAATATTAAAAAAAAAAAAAAAAAACATGATTCAAATGTTCTTAACGCTAAATACGCCCCATTCCCCTGCGAAATACTAAACTCTAGCCAAATCCATCATCTTCTTGAAAACCAGACTAATTTCAAGAATTGTCTTAGTTTGGAGCTGGTAACCAAACTGTATGCAATTCTTGAGGAGGGAAAACTCAAATATGATCATACCGCCATCAAACTCCCCAATATCGATCTAAAGGCTATTAACCTTACCGTTTTTCATGGTTATGGGGACGTATATGAAATCGGGAAGAAAATGGCAACCTATTTCTCTAGTCAAGGGCCTCGTTCGGCCATTTTACTCAAGGAAGAACCACCCAACCACAATCAACAAGTAGTATGTGGTTCTGGTGTCAGGGGAGAACAAAGGGTGTGCGTGGAGTCTTTCAAGTCGATGCTTCGGTTTGTTTACAGTTCCATGGGAACAAAGATGGTGACACCTGATTCTACAGAGGCAGGAAAGTGGCAACTCTACACTATCGTCGGCATGCCTAGTGTTATAGGGAGAATATTGTATAACAATATTTTGGAGGTTTGCTGGATTATCGGAGCAAAATACGGATATTTCGCAGATAAAAGAAGAACAATGGATTAGGGTTTATGTGTTTATATGTGGCTGAGTCTGATAGGTGTTTTCAGTGATGAACTGTTTCTCTCCCGTATCAAGGTGCCTACGTACCCTATTTATAGGGATCAAGCCTGACGTAGTTCTTGGAGAACAAGTTACCTAGGCGGGCTAGGGTTTTAGGAGATAAGCCAAAGTCCAAGCCCATCCGTTTAGGGCTGACGTGGCAGTGAATCATCAACCTTATCCGTGATCCATGGCCCAGCTGTGGAAGCCCATAGTCTCGAACGGATAGAATTGGCTAATAAAGAAGTAACAAGGGCCTTGCATGCGACCTCGAGGGGTTAGGCCATGCGAAGCGAACCCTAGTGTCCAGCTACTCATGCGACCTCGAGGGATCTGGCCATGAGCCTTCCAGTAGAGAGTGAGATAGCGATGTTAGCTTTGTAGATGTGATGATAGAGACAAAGCGATCCCAAGGAGGGAAGTCATACGCGAGGCGATCCCTTGGTGGAGATCATAAGAGTAGAGATGCGATCCCTTTTCCTTTTGTTATTGGCATGAGAGAACGTCTTGAGTAGTAGCAGAAAATCAGGTCCGATGCGAGGTCGAGCTCGCTAGTAGTCAGCTGCGATGCGAGGTAGAGATATAAGCTTGATACTGTAGTGGGCTAGTCCCCCAATGGTGGGCTTTGGTGACCCAATCATCATGTTTAGGCCCATTATAGATTATAGACCACTACTCTGGCCCATCAGGCCTGTTTAGAATCTATGCCCAGATTCGGGCATAACAACTACCCCCCGATTCCATGTTGCCATTATGAATGCAATGTGGAATCAAGTAAAAGGGTGTCTTTCAATTGATGCGAAGCCAAGTATATGTAAGTGATGGTGACCTCGAGGGATCCTTCCAAGAAAAATATGGTCCTGCAGGGCTTTCACATGTATCTTCAGATCTTCTTAAAGTATGATGAGAGGACTCCCCTCTACTCCTTGTTATTATGATGAGAAGCCTCCTTATAAGTTGAGAGGATTGCTTGCAGTCTCATATGCTACGAGGCCTCCTTGCAGCCTTATCATTGCGAGGCCTCCTCGCAGCCTCTTACATTGCGAGGCCGTCTCGCAACCTCATAAGTCGCGAGGCCTCCTCATCGCTTCTTACATTGCGAGGTCTCCTTGCAGCCTCATACGTCGCGAGGCCTCCTCGCAGCCTCATACGTCGCGAGGCCTCCTCAATTCTTGTAATGAGTCTACTTAGAGTTTGTATCAATTTTCAAGCATAACACCTAGGACAATCAGCAACGACATTGTAGGATGTCACAAGCTCAATGTGCTTCCTCATGCTGTTTATGAATGTCACCACATTCATAACAGCACCGTTCGTGCTGTTCCACTAGCTGGAGAGGACGGAAGCAAGGTAGAAGCAGCGAGTGTTTGCCACTTGGACACCACTTCATGGAATCCCCAGCATCTTGCTTTTCGGATCTTGGATGCCAAGCCTGGGACACCAGTTTGCCACTTTTTGGCAACTGATGATATTGCTTGGGTGAAAATGTGACGAGTAGTACTGCATGATTTAAAGGCCTGTAATTTTAGATCATATTGATGTATTTTCATATGATATTAAATAATACTGAGTGGCCTGTTTATTAGTATACTAGCATGAAAGCCCGTGCAAAGCACGGGCACCATTTAAATTTATAAAATGTTGTTGTTTTGATTTTTTGTTTCACGGGCATCATTAGTGTGATATTTTTTATGGACACAAGTAATAACTCAAATTTCTTACCTGAATTTCATATATGATCATAACAATACAATCACATCTAACGATTTAAAAAACATAACTTGGAATGATTAAACACTACGTAATTTACAGATATGAGAATCGAAAACTAATCATAACCACACATTCAAATCTACTTTACATCTCAACCTTCACCAACATCCACTCCTATGCCCCTTCCATTTTCGGCGACCTTAGATACCATGACTTGCTTTACACCGACGGGTATTTTAATCTTTTTATTAGTCAATCTATAAATTACCCGATGCTAATAGGATTAACCGATATAATGTAAAAATAATTAAGATAAAATCGAATATTATACTGATATCGAGTTAAAATATGTTGTACACTTTATTTATCATTTTTTGTATTAATTTAGTAATCAACATATTATAGCCATTCGACTAAAATCTATACTATTATATAAAAGCAAAAACATTAAAAGTTTGGTTGGTCGGTCGGTCGGTACGGTACCTGTTGATTTTACTTATTTACCCTTACTCAATTACAAATAAAATCCATCCCACTAACTAATATTTCTCAAATTTGCGATAGAGTTCGTTATTTCCTCTTGTCAGTGTGTTTTACCTTTCACGTGCAACGGTTTACTAAGATTCAATTGTTAATAGTCATTCTAAATTCAAATTATTAGCACACTCTAAATTTCGAGGATCATATTTATAGTAATGCTTATTAAATGTGAGAAGGATAACCGACAAAATTGGTATACAAGAAGATTTAATCGTTAGTTATCAAGTATTACCACGATAATAATGTCTTTTAGTTTGTTTTTCAGTAAAATCCTAAAAGAATTACCACGATAGTAGTTCTTTTAACTACTTTCAATCTTAGCCACAACATTTTTTGAATATCTATTTTCTCTTCTACTCATATGTCTACCTCATATCTACTCCAATTTATTATTGATCATGTGCACCCTCACTTCGTCCTTTTTTCGATCACTATCCAGCCACCTCATTATACCTCTAAGATTCGCTCTTTCCTCTAACGACATCATATATATGCACATTTATCTTCCCCACCACCTCTCTTTCGTCTTAACAACCTTAAGTTTGTTCGTCTTTTCTCTCTCCAATCATTTCCCATTCATCTTTGACAACGTCTCATCGACCTGCGTTTCCATGTTTATATAAAATTACTATTGTTGTCTTTACGAGCTGAATATGTGTTATTATAATAAAATAGTTAATTGTCATATCTCTCACACATTAAACATGTATACGTTTTTTGAATGTTATTTTGTTAACATCATTTTTTTTGAATTTCAATTAAACTCTTTTAATATTTGTCAACAAATTGGATTAACATTTTAATGTACCCAATTTAGTTGTATTATCGTTTTTTTTAAGTTGATAAAAAAATTGATGTACCTATTCTTTTGCTGGTATTTAGTTGAGTGTGTTTCATATCTAGATGTCCAAATTTAACAATAAACGAATTCATGTTGTATGTATACTTGGGGATGTGCATCAGGTCGGTCAATTCAAGGCCGGGTAGTGTTATACCCGTCACACTCCCCGAATTCGAACATAATCATTGAACCCGTCCCGGTTTCCGAACGAGGATCATTATATTCCTATTTTATTATAATAAAATAGTTAATTGTCACATCTCTCACACATTAAACATGTTTACGTTTTTTGAATGTTATTTTGTTAACATCATTTTTTTTTAATTTCAATTAAACTCTTTTAATATTTGTCAACAAATTGGATTAACATTTTAATGTACCCAATTTAGTTGTATTATCGTTTTTTTTAAGTTGATAAAAAAATTGATGTACCTATTCTTTTGCTGGTATTTAGTTGAGTGTATTTCATATCTAGATGTCCAAATTTAAAAATAAACGAATTCATGTTGTATGTATACTTGGGGATGTGCATCAGGTCGGTCAATTCAAGGCCGGGTAGTGTTATACCCGTCACACTCCCCGAATTCGAACATAATCATTGAACCCGTCCCGGTTTCCGAACGAGGATCATTATATTCCTAGATTTCTACCCCGAAACGGAAATAGGGATTCCAGCGAAAAATCGTGGATTTTAATTTTTTTAATTAAAATTTTGAATAAAATCGTTGAACCCATATCGATCCCCACAAAAAATGGGAGATACTTAATTTTTTTTATTTAAAATGTATATATTCTCGAATATATCGGATAATAAAATTAATTTGATAAATCATGATAAAATTATTATTATATTATAAATAGCGATTTGAATTAATTTTTTAATAAAAAAAGATGAAATATAGTATTAAATTTAAATTTTATTTTGTTAAAAGAAATTCTAAGTTTATAAAAATTTTAAAATTTTGAATTATATTATTTTTAATAATCTAGTAAACATATATTTCAAAAAAAAAATTCATAAATATGATAATCATTTAGGGACCGAAAACAGGGATCGGACTGGGTTACCTTCCCTGAGGCCATTCCCTTCCTCCGATTTTTTTTATATAATATTTCTTGGTGTCCCGAAAAATTTATCGAATAACTAAGAAAAACGGGAAAGGGATGAGATCGAGATCACAGGATGAAATGCTCATCCATACGTGTCTCACGTGAATTAGTTTCATTTGTTATGAGAATAACAAACATAGACAACTAATATAATTTATAATTTTACAAAATAAAACTAATATACACGTACCATAAATCAAAATTTGAATTTATCTTATTTCGTGTATCATGTGAATTCGAGGCCTATATATTTAAAATTTTATATTAAATACACATACTTTCAGTCTCTTTAATAATCTGGTAAATATATGTTTTAAAAAATATTTTTTTCTAAATATGATAATCAGTCGGGGAACGGAAACGGGGATCGTGTTGGGATACCTTAATCCCCGAGCCCATTTCCTTCGCACGAATTTTTATTCTATAATATTTCATATTGTCCCGAAAAATTTCCCGAATCCACAATCCAAACGGGAAGGGAACCAGTTCGGGTAGATATGGTGAAATGGTCATTCTTACGTGTACCACGTAACAAACATAAATAAATATTATAATTGGTGTTTTCATAAAAATATTAATATACATGTATCAGAAATTAAAATTAAAATTTATGTTATTTCGTGTACCATGTGAATTATATATTTAAAATTTTATATTAAATACACGTACATTCAATCAGTTATCATTCAATTAAAAATAGTTTACATGTTCTTATCATTTTAATTAATTTTATTATGAATAAATTTGAAAATAAATATTTAAAAAAATTTAGCAAGTGAATTGTCTACGTATACAATTATATTGATTATAAGAAATGTATCATTAAATGTTCTAGTGTAGTACTAATACACGTGAACATAAAAACTTTGGTACATGGAGGTCATTTTAAAAAATAAAATTAGCAAATGGATTGTCTATGTATGCAATCATTGATTTGAAAAGATGTGTTATCAAATGTTCTAGTGTAGTGGTAACACATGTAAACATAAAACTTTAGTACATGAAGGTCATGGGTTCGAACCCTTGGAAGTCATTATTTTTTAACATTATAAGTATTTTAGTAAATAGGTGGAAAAGCCATATTAACATATATAATGGATTACTCTTGCAGTTTCCATTATTCATGGTCATATGGCCTCTGGTATTTTTTACTTGATAAAACATTAGTCGTTAGAAGAAGCAGATTCCTTTCTGTTGCCAAACTTTAAAAAAACATTGAAGTTATAAGTTGAGGGATTGACATACTAAATTCAACCTGATCGATGAAATCATAAATGAAAAACCGTGATCACCACTGTTTATTTGACTTTAATTAATAAAGTTTAAAGTTTAATTGCATTTTGATGTCCATCGAGGGTCCAAGTATTTACTTGGCTTATGATCGCCCGCTGTCTACAATTTAATTTTCTCATAAATATTACTGATAAATTTTGATTATAGTATAGACAATTGTTGCATCTGTTGCAATTGCAGACCTTTTTTTCTTTTAAAGTATGATCTTTTATATAGGTAAAGATGTCTGAAGAAGAAGATTACATATACAAAGAAGCTGCAGACAAGCTTCACTCTCAAATGATTAAACTACAAGCTTATGTAATACTACAGGCATAATCTTAATTGTAAACAGTGTCTAAAACTCGAAATGCTTCAAGAACATATATTCGTAATATAATCATGGTTTGCAGTATTCATAAAAAATTAATTAGAAAGGTTTGAATTTATAAAAAAACAATTAAAATTTATCGAGAAGACATCTAAATTAAAAAAGAATTACATTTGAAAAAAATTAAGAACTGTTTTTTTACATATTTGAACTAGAAAAGTAATTCGAATTTATAAAACAATAAGCAGATGTTGTTCAATTATTAGAAATCCTTAATTTTAAATTTTTCATTTAAGTTAATTGTTTTTTTATAGGCAAAAATTTTATTAGAATAAGCCATAAGGCCAGATAAAAATTATGTATGATATATGTTTTTTTTTTGTTAAATAAGTTATTTTATAGAGAAAAAAGGGGGATGTACAAAAATTGCGGGGCATACCCCACGCTCAAAAAGCAGCTGCTTTCCGCTGCATAGCTACATCAGACTATAAATCTAACTAGCCAGGATAATGACTAATCTAGAAAAGCAAAGTTTGCAGACTATTATCCCTACGAGCTCTAATTTTAAATTGACTACATGTAAACAATTTCTCCTTCACTTTTTG
This sequence comes from Saposhnikovia divaricata, assembly GCA_036435485.1. Classification (NCBI taxonomy): domain Eukaryota; kingdom Viridiplantae; phylum Streptophyta; class Magnoliopsida; order Apiales; family Apiaceae; genus Saposhnikovia; species Saposhnikovia divaricata. Next base: position 156,305,198 of record CM071595.1, read on the forward strand.
TTTCACAGCTCCTATAATGGCAGTATGAGGAATGACGTGACCCCTCATGTGAGTTCTCTGGTTTCGCTTCTTCCAGATTGCATGAAAGGCAGTAGCAATGAACGAAACAAAACACGAAGGTATAAAGCATGTATATCAGTAACTGTAAGAACGAAGGAAAGACAGAAATCATACCAGTAGCCATAGCTATATCAGTATATGAAACAAGTAAGAAAACCAGCTGAATCGTCAGGATTTGCTCGAAGTCCTGACTGCTCTTGAAAAGATAATTGCCCCCACTTACACTGTGTCGGGATGCTTGCAACACCTCTCCCAGGATAAAACAGCTCCGAGTAATATGATCACAGCAACCAGAATACTCAACTTCGACTGGCACCTCAGTCGCCGGAAAAACCCACTAGCAGAGAAGCTACGACAGGAAGGGAATATAGAGTGTAGAGAGGAGAAGGGAATATAGGGTGTGGTACAACTAAAATCAGCAGCTTAGCTCTCTATTTATAGGAGAGGCCAAACGTAACTCATACCACCCTCATCAATATTTTAACCCCCATTCCATTTAATAATAATGAAACGGTCGATTTAATATAATCAAAACGGCTGTAACAGCTGATATTTAATTAAATAAATCGTAACAGTTACGTTATATTTTATCCACACATTTCAGTTTTATTTAAATTAATCAGAATATATATATATATATATATATATATATATATATATATATATATCAAATTCTGACTAGGACCCAACATCAGGATCTGATCTATCTGGATTTTCATCCGTCAGGATCTGATGTCCATCAGTATTTGACCATCATCAGGATATGATGTCCATCAGTATTTGACCATCATCAGGATCTGGTACCGTCAGGATTTCATCCATCAGGACTTGGCCCATCAGTATTAGATGTCTGACCAGTTCCTGATTTATTCCAAGTACTGATCCTAATTGAAATATATATATATATATATATATATATATATATATATATATATTCTAATTAAAATATTAATTAAACACATAAATAAAATCCCTCGCCCAGGTCGCCTCGCGTACGCGAGATGACGAGACATTCGCCCAAATCGCCCTTCGACCGAGCCGACCCGAGTCGACTCGAGTCGAGACGAGACGTGACGTGATGTGGCGTGGCGAGGCGGGTGGCGACGGCGCGCGTGTGTGTGTGTGCGCGTGAAGCACACAGTAACACCATGCACCATCATACACCTTAGTAGTTGTACACTACCCATGTGTGTAATTCTATATAAAGCCAACAACCCCTTTTATTTATTTCAATGTGGGACAAATACACATTCTCTTTTTCAAGCTCTTTCAAGCTACCCACTTCAACTCTATTTATCTATGGGTTTCACTAAGAAAATTACTTAGACCCATATATGAAAATTTAAGTCCTCATAGCAAGGAACAATTTCCAATTGTTAAAATCCGGAATTAATATCAAGAACATATAAAATATATGCTCTAAAAACTCCCTTTTTCTAACAATCCCCCATAAATCCATACAGAAATGCTTCAGGTTTTCATCATGACTTGTTTTTCAGAGTCGGTACCCTTCCGGGTTTGAACCCTCCTGAGTCCCCTACTTCGATGATTACCGGATTCAGATGGAATGTTTCACCTTGAATCTTAATCCTTTTGGTGTAACCATGTTCCATAGACGACGATAAGTCAAAGGCTATGGTGCCCATCTACGGCTTTGAGACATTAATGGTCTTGTCTCGATCCTGTTCGTCGAATGCTTCGAGGAATAACCCTTTCCTCTAATTGCAACCACACAATTACATTCGCTTAGCAGGGCATCTCCAGAGATGTACTGCTACCATCTCGTCGAATGACTTGACCCCATTCAGAGTTATAATAACTCTTGCTTACCAGCAACATCAGTACCTTCTAGGTTTACAGGGGATAGACTCAGATACAACAGTATCATCTATGTAGCAAAGGTACTACCAATTCATCCTTACAGCTTGTTATTACCACATTGAATACTCTTCAAGGGATCTCCTCTCATGTGTATTGGGTTCCCACTGATGATGAACTATTATGGGTTGACAGCCCCATCCCCAACCTTGACTTAAGGACCACTGCAGGTTCCAGTCCTTTAGTCAAAGGATCAGCTATATTATTCTGAGTTCCTATGAACTCTACAGCTATAATCCTATCAGACACTAAATCCCTTATAGACTTTAGTCTAACTTGGATGTGCCTCTTTGTCTTAGCATTATACTTTTTACTGTTAATCTTGTCGATAGTTGTTTTACTATCACAATGAATAGCAATCGCAGGAAGCGGTCTACTTACTACAGGTATCACGGACATAAGTCCGTGTAACCATTCAGCCTCCGTCCCCGTGGCATCAAGTGCACACAACTCAACCTCAAAAGTAGACCGAGTTACTATAGTCTGTTTGGTCGACTTCCAGGATATTGCTCCACCTGCCATGGTGAACACGTATCCAGTCACTCCATTGGAACCAGACTTCTTAGCTATCCAACTTGCATCACTGTACCCCTCAAGTACACCAGGAAATCTCTTATAGTGTAAACTAAGGTACATTGTGCCTTTCAGATATCTAAGTAATCTATCAAGAGTATCCCAATGAGTTCTGTCTGGACAGCTTGTATATCTAGCCAACTTAGACACAGAGTATGAAATATCTGGTCTAGTACAGTTAGCAAGATACTGCAAGCTCCCTATAATCAGAGAATACCTTAACTGAGACACAGGTACTCCTGAAGCATTCTTGACGAGAGCAACTTTAGGATCATAGGGTGTACTAGCGATTCTACACTTTGAATAACCATATTTCTCAAGTATAGATTTCTCTATATAATGAGACTGTGATAAAGTTATTCCCTTAGCTGACTGAGTCAGCTTGAGACCAAGAATCACACTAGCCTCACCCATATCCTTCACTTCAAAATGATTTTTCAAGAAAGCTTTTGTCTCGTTAATAATCTCAATATTGGTTCCAAACAGTAATATGTCATCTACATATAGGCACAAGATGACACACTCACTACCTTTAACTTTGGTGTAGACACACTTGTCACTTTCATTAATATCATAACTGAACGGCAACACAGTTTCATCAAACTTTTTATGCCAATCCCTAGGAGCTTGTTTCAAGCCATAGATGGATTTGATCAACTTACATACTTTCCTTTCGTTACCTGATGCAACAAATCCCTCAGGTTGATCCATATAAATCTCTTCTTCAAGTTCACCATGAAGAAAAGCTGTCTTTACATCCATTTGATGGATGATAAGACCATGTACGGAAGCCAATGCTACAAGCATTCGGATTGTTGTCATTCTAGCTACAGGAGAGTATGTATCAAAGTAATCAATGCCCTCCTTTTTCTTAAAACCCTTAGCTACCAGTCTAGCTTTGTACTTATCTATTGATCCGTCAGGGTTCAACTTCCTTTTAAAGATCCATCTGCACCCGATAGTAGAACACCCAGGAGGGAGATCAACTAACTCCCATGTTCCGTTAGAAACAATAGAGTCAATTTCACTCTTTACACCGCCCTTCCAGTGCCTAGACTCTGAAGAATCCATAGCTTGTCGGAAAGTTAAAGGTTCATCCTCGACATTGTAAGTGATAAAATCACTTCCAAACTCCTTGACTACCTTTTGCACGCTTACTTCTTCGTGGTTCCTCTATCTCCTTAGGAGTAGAGCTACTACTCGGTTCCGCCCCCACATTTGTCATCTTTTCCACATGATCAGGAATAGAACTCGATGTGTGAGTAGGATCTTCATTAGAAGTATCTTGAGGCATACCAGTCTTCATAGGGTAGACATCCTCAAATAATGTAGCATCACGAAATTCAACTATCGTGTTTGCTACTATACCATCTATGTCAGATTTTAACACTAAAAATCTCATAGCTGTAGTAGTCTCAAGATAGCCCAGAAAGATACAATCAACAGTCTTCGGACCTAGTTTCTTTCTCTTGTGTTCAGGGACAAGTACCTTAGAAAGGCATCCCCACACACGAAGATACTTAAGACTAGTCTTCTTGCTCTTCCATAACTCATAGGGTATCTTATCCCCACATGTATTTAGGCAACCCATAATTAATAAGCATACCATTAATCATATCTTTAAATGTTCTGTTCTTTCGTTCAGCAACCCCATTAGACTCAGGTGTGTATGGTGGGGTAACTTCATGAACTATACCATTGCTTGCACAAAATTCATTAAAGGGGTTACTTGTATACTCACCACCTCTATTAGATCTCAACCTTTTAAGTACCTTACTAGTTTGTTTTTCTACTTCAGTTTTACAGATAATGAATTTACTAAGTGCTTCATCCTTATGTCTAAGTAAATAGACATAACAGTATCTACTACTATTATCTATAAAGGTAATGAAGTATCTAAACTGGTCCTTAGTCAACACACCACCAAATTCACAAATATCAGTGTGTACTAAATCTAACAAACTTGAATCCCTAACAATATTATGAAAAGGTTTCCTTATTTGTTTAGCAGACACACAGACTTGACATTTAGAATTCTTTTCTATGGTATTTCTTGGAATCAACTCTAAGTTCATCATATTTTTAAGAGCACCAAAGTTTAAGTGACCAAGTCTAGCATGCCATAAATTTGAAGATTCAACACAGTTAATAGAAGGAGTAATATTATTAATCAACGCACCCAAAACGGGCTCAGCATTTATTACAAATAAACCATTTGACAAGTAACCCTTGCCAAAAAATGTACCAGTATGAATAAGAACTACTTTATTACATTTGAAAGAGACTTCAAAACCATTAGCTACTAAACAGCTTCCACTTATTATATTTCTACGCATGTCGGGAACATGATGCACTCTCGTCAGGGATAGAACACGACCCGAAGGAAACTTCAGGTCCACGTTTCCTACTCCATGTACTTGAGCGGCACTTACGTTCCCCATCGTCACTGTTAATCTATGACTCTGTTGATAAGATACAAATAAACTAATGTCAGCACAAATATGCACATTAGCTCCAGTATCAATCAACCATTCATTTAACAGATAAGTGGAAAATAGTATAGGGTTGTAGGTAACATACCGGTCCACGTTGGTTTCAGAAGCCGTAGCCTCACCAACAACCATGTTCACTAAAGGCCAACTTGCGGTTCCAAGCACAGCATTCGCTTGAGCTACCACCTCGGCTTTCTTCGCTTTCTTAGTCGGGCAGTCCTAACTCCAGTGCCCAACCTGCCCACAAGACCAACATGGTTTGTTTGCCTTTGGTTTCTTGGCCTTATCCTTGTCATTCTTAGGTTTATTACTATTACCCTTCTTAGAGACAACCTTCCTTTTCTGTCCTACAGTTGCTACATTCACCTTCGAGCTTCCATGCTCAGTTGGCATCACATGTCCCTGTTTGGACTTATGTTGTTCTTGCACCGAGATGTTCAGCATAAGGTTGGTCCAGGTGATCTCTCCTTTCTGTCTTTTCAGGGAGAGAGAGAATCTTCCCAAGACTTTGGGAGTTTTTCAATCACACTCATCACCTTAAACTTTTCGGGGAGGTCCATTACGGACTCCTTCAAAGCATGTACTATCATCTCGAACTCATGCACTTGCTCAGTCATGGACTTATTGTCCACCAGCTTGAAATCAAGGAACATAGCCACATAATACTTTTCCAGACCTTGTGAGTCAGTATTATGTGTCTGGTCCAGCTTCTCCCATAAGAGTTTTGCAGTGTAGGCATCAGAGGAGCACTAACATGACCACTAACAGGAACTTCAATCTCGTTAACTATTATGCTAAATACTATATAACAGTTTATCTCTTCAAGAATGTTGGAAATATTAACTAATACAACAACATAGAGGCAGTTATATATCGTATTTAACAAGCCAATGCCAAGAAAACAATTAACGAAACAAAACACGAAGGTATAAAGCATGCATATCAGTAACTGTAAGAACGAAGGAAAGACAGAAATCATACCAGTAGCCATAGCTATATCAGTATATGAAACAAGTAAGAAAACCAGCTGAGTCGTCAGGATTTGCTCGAAGTCCTGACTGCTCTTGAAGAGATAATTACCCCCACTTACACTGTGTCGGGATGCTTGCAACACCTCTCCCAGGATAAAACAGCTCCGAGTAATATGATCACAGCAACCAAAATACTCAACTTCGACTGGCACCTCAGTCGCCGGAAAAACCCACTAGTAGAGAAGCTACGACACGAAGGGAATATAGAGTGTAGAGAGGAGAAGAGAATGTAGGGTGTGGTACAACTCAAATCAGCAGCTTAGCTCTCTATTTATAAGAGAGGCCAAACGTAACTCATACCACCCTCATCAATATTGTAACCCCCATTCCATTTAATAATAATGAAACGGTCGATTTAATATAATCAAAACGGCTGTAACAGCTGATATTTAATTAAATAAATCGTAACAGTTACGTTATATTTTATCCACACATTTCAGTTTTATTTAAATTAATCAGAATATATATATATATATATATATATATATTATCAAATTCTGACTAGGACCCAACATCAGGATCTGATCTATCTGGATTTTCATCCGTCAGGATCTGATCTCCATCAGTATTTGACCATCATCAGGATCTGATGTCCATCAGTATTTGACCATCATCAGGATCTGGTACCGTCAGGATTTCATCCATCAGGACTTGGCCCATCAGTATTAGATGTCTGACCAGTTCCTGATTTATTCCAAGTACTGATCCTAATTGAATATATATATATATATATATATATATATATATATATATATATATATATATATATATATATTCTAATTAAAATATTAATTAAATACATAAATAAAATCCCTCGCCCAGGTCGCCTCGCGTACGCGAGACGCCGAGACATTCGCCCAAATTGCCCTTCGACCGAGCCGACCCGAGTCGAGTCGAGTCGAGTCGAGACGTGACGTGGCGTGGCGAGGCGGGTGGCGGCGGCGCGCGCGCGCGCGTGTGTATGTGTGCGCGCGTAAAGCACACAGTAACACCATGCACCATCATACACCTTAGTAGTTGTACACTACCCATGTGTGTGATTTTATATAAAGCCAACAACCCCTTTTATTTATTTCAATGTGGGACAAATACACATTCTCTTTTTCAAGCTCTTTCAAGCTACCCACTTCAACTCTATTTATCTATGGATTTCAATAAGAAAATTACTTAGACCCATATATGAAAATTTAAGTCCTCATAGCAAGGAACAATTTCCAATCGTTAAAATCTGAAATTAATATCAAGAACATATAAAATATATGCTCTAAAAACTCCCATTTTCTAACACAAAGAGGCCATATTCATGCGAGTAGAATCCATTTCTGCATCCACCACACTTCCAGAAATAAGGTGAGACCATTCAAGATACAAAGGCACTGGGCACGCTGTAAGAATTTGTTGGGTATAAGGACATTGACAAAACAGATCTTATCAACCTGACCTGGGCTAATTTATGACATATTTGTTGAAGTTCCAATGCCAGAACATGGTTTGTAGGTTTGAAAAACCATTCCCTATTAAAGATCACTTTGCTAACTTTAGCAAGATATGAGGACTCCATATTTGAGATTATCGAAGCACCCAAATGATTGACAAGAATAGTGCCATTAGCCCAAGGGTCATGCCAAATGGAGAACTCTGAGTTACTACCAACATGGTAGGATCTGTATCGAATGGCCAGCTCCCTTGCGTTGAGAATTTTTCTGAGGCTCCACGAGCACTTCGAAGGAATAGACATAGTCCAGAAGGATTTTCTTCTAAGAACACAAGCACAAATCCAGTCCACCCAAATTGAGTTATTCCTCGTAATAATTCTCCAGAGCTGGTATATTATAGCACTCATATTACACTTGAAAAGATCCCGAAACCCAAGTCCACCTTCAGATTTAGGGAGACAGCAATCCACCCATGCAACTTTGAATTGGCACGGGCCGTTTAGTTTTCCACTCCACAGAAAACGAGCCATAATGCTTTGCACTTTCTTCAAGATACATTCAGGGAGAAATATGAACATAACCCAGAAGCTTTGGACACTAAACAAGATAGCATTAATGAGTTGAACCCTACCAACTTGACTAATATGCCTACTTGTCCAATGTTCAATCCTGTTGCAGAGTCTGGCCACAAGAGAATCACAGTGTCTAGGCGAGAGCTTCCCGGAGATCAGAGGTAGCCCCAGATAACTTACAGGTAAATGACCTCTATTTTACCCCGTTAGATTAAGAGCAAATTCCTGAACAGGAGCAGCTAAATTACCAAAGAAGCATAAGCTTTTGTCTGGGTTAGGAACCAGGCCAGAATAATTTGAGAAAGAAGTAACTCCGCTCATGAGTCTTTCAATAGATTGAGTATCTCCTTTGCAGAACAAGAGCATATCATCTGCAAACACCAGGTGTGTAAGCTTCGACTCTTTTGCCCTCCAATGGTAAGAAAATACATTTGAGTTAGTTGTTGTATCTATGCATCCTGTCATAACCTCCATGGCAAGAACAAATATGTAAGGTGATAAGGGGTCACCCTGACGTAACCCAGATTTTCCAGCAAAGTAAACCTGCAGTGATCCATTAACCTTAACTAATAGCATGCATGTTGTGACACATTTATGTACCCAGCCAATGAACTTTTCAGAAAAAGCCTTCGAAGGGTGTTAAAGAGAAACCTCCAGTTGAGTGTGTCAAAGGCTTTACGAAGATCAACTTAACAAGCAAACCTAGGAGTCCCCTCATTTAGATGATAAACCTTGCAAATCGATTGAGTCAGCAAAATATTATCTCCCACAGAACGACCTGGAATGAATGCAGACTGATTCTTAGATACCAGGTGAGACATCACACTCTTCATACGAGAAGCCAAGAGCTTGGAGATGCATTTATAGAGGACATTGCAGCAGGAGATAGGTCTGAAATGAGACGTATGATCTGCATCTGCCTTCTTAGGAACCAATGATGGAAACAAAACAAAAGTGTAACTACAAATATGATTTGGAAGAGAAACTTGTTGCTTTGAACTTGAAAACATAATATTACACTCTTTAAATAGAGAAACACACACCACAAGAGGTGCTTAAACAAATAACAAACAGAAAAAGAAACCATGCTAGGCTGTTGCTAGATCACAGTAACATGTTTCCTGATTATTCCCCTGGAGCACAATGATGCAGCCATGTGCTGCAATTTTCAGCCATGTGCTGCAGTTTATTAGACACAAACACACTTTAATGTTTAGATAAATAGGAATTAATAAGTAAATTCCAACAATCTCTCCCTTTATCTAAACATCCTTCACCAAGTCTTTCACTCCAAGTAGCTTACGCATTTCCTCAAATTTTGCAGTAGACAAAGCCTTTGTCAGAATGTCAGCTTTCTGATCCTTTGTACGTACATACTTCACGACTATTTCTCCTCTCTCCACGCAGTCCCTAATAAAATGATAAAGTATATCAATATGCTTGCTTCTCACTTGGAAAACCGGATTTTTTGTTAAATCAATTGTAGACTTATTATCCACAAAAATAACAACTGGGTCTGAGTTCATATCAGTTATCTGTCTTAGCAAATTCTTCAACCAAATAGCTTGACATGCTGCAGCCATTGCTGCCATAAACTCAACTTCACAAGACGACAACGCGACGCACCTCTGTTTCTGTGATACCCAGGTTATAAGATTTTCATTTAGATAAAATGCCATGCCACCTGTGCTTCTTCTATCATCCGAACTCCCAGCCAAATTGCTATCTGCATGCCAAGATAAAATATAACTCCCCACTCCACGTGAGTATATCAACCCATACTCGAGCATCCCTTTTACATATTTGAGTATTCTTTTCACAGCTTCAAGATGTAAAACATTGGGTTTTCCATGTACCGACTGATAATGCCCACAGAATAAGCAATGTCCGCTCTGGTGTGCACAAGATACCTCGGTCCACCAATTATACTCCTGAACTGGGTTGCATCCACAGGTTTACCACCTTCATCTTTATGCAGCAGAATTTTAACTTCCATCGGATATTTGACTGGATTGCAATCTCTCATGCCTGCTTTATCTAATACTTTCTTGGCATACGCTGTTTGTTTCAATTCTGTGTATTTCTTCTCTTGACACACCTCCAAACCAACTGAGGTAGTAAGACAACTTTCCTAAATATGTCATCACAAACTCACTGCCCATCTGGTTCTTAAATTTCTTGACACTTTTAACATTCGATCCTGTTATGATTAGATCATCCACGTACACTCCAACCACTAGAAACTCATCACCTTCACGTTTGGTGTAAATTGCATGTTCATATGGGCATTTTATGAAGTTTAGTTCTTTTAAGCATTTGTTAAGGCGAGTATACCAGGCCCATGGAGCCTGGCGAAGCCCATACAAAGCTTTTAACAGTTTGTATACCTTTCGCTCTTCATTTTTCCACACAAAACCCTCTGGTTGTGATACGTACACCTCTTCAAGTAAATCACCATTTAAAAACGCGGATTTCACGTCAAGATGGTGTACTTCCCATCCATGTTTGGCTGATAATGCAAGTAACAGCCTCACTGTCTCCAACCTTGTGACTGGTGCAAACACCTCATCGTAGTCTATGCCTTTTTTCTTTACATACCATTTCGCAACAAGTCACGCTTTATACTTCACTATGTTGTCAGTCGTGTCTTTCTTTATCTTATAAACCCACTTCAGATTTATGGGTTTTCTTCCTTCTGGTAGATCAGTTAGCACCCACGTCTTATTTTTCTCGATTGCATCGATTTCAACTTGCATCGCCTTCTTCCATTCATCTTCATTTGCTGCCTGGCTGTAAGTCACTGGTTCATCAACGCCAGCAAACAATAATTCATCTGACAGTTCAATCACCTCTGTTTCATTGTATATGTCACTGAGCCTCCGAAATTTTCTTGGCTGACTACTTTCACTACTTGTGTTTGAACTTGCAGACGAGCTCAAATTTCCACTGATGTCTGTTCCAGCAGCACCTACAGCATAAGAATGTACAGGTGTCATTAACTCTGAATCTTCCTCGACTCCTCCATTTTGTTCTCCACCTTGGGCCTCAACAATAATAAATGAATCTGGAACAATATTTCCTTCTTTTTCTGACTTCTGCCAGTTCCATCCTTTCTTTTCTTCAAAGTATACGTCTCTGCTCACATGCAAACATCCAGTTTTAGGATCAAACAAGCGATGCGCCTCGGTTCCAGGTTTTTTACCAAGATACACCACCTGTTTGCTGCGAACATCTAATTTTCTGGTGTGCACCTTCAGGATCTTCATATGTGCTAGGCATCCAAAAATGCGAATGTGCTCCAGATGTGGCTTTTTCCCGGTCCAGGCTTCATATGGGGTTTCACCAACCAATGCATTGGTAGTCTGTTCAAGATATAGACAGCATGTCTGACTGCCTCTCCCCAATATATTTGTGGAATCTCTTTTTATTTAAGTAAACTCCTTGTCATGGCAACAATGGTTCTATTCCGCCGCTCAACCACACCATTTTGCTGAGGGCAATAGGAAGCTGTGAGATGCCTCTGAATTCCTGTACTATTATAAAAATTCTCGAAATCTTTGGAGGTGAACTCACCACCTCTATCAGTTCTAAAAACCCTTATAGTTGTCTTTGCTTCTTTTTCAACCAACACTTTAAATTTTTTGAAAGCACTTAAGGCCTCATCTTTTGTTTTTAACAAATAAATCCAAATTGCTGTACTAAAATCATCAACAAGCAATAGGAAGTACCTGTTACCAGTTGGTGTAGGGGGTGAGATGGGTCCACACAAATCTACATGTATCAATTTCAGCTTCTCTTTGGCAACAAAATCAGTTTTTGAGGGAAACGGACGCTGAGCTTGTTTTGACAGTAAACATCCATTACATAACTCCTTTGGCCGCATCAGCTTTGGAAATCCATACACCATCTCCTTGTTTGACATGAGATTCATTGCTTGAAAATTTGCATGACCCAAGCGTGAATGCCAGATCAAAGTTTCTTCTTCCACCTTTGACAACAGGCAGGCAGGACCACTATCTTCAAGTAAAATCTTGTATAGCCTGTTTGGTGACTTTTTTACTTTCATCAACAAACTTCCAGTATCTTCATATATCCACAGGTGCTCTCCCTCAAGTATTACTTTATTCCCACTCTCAGACAACTGTCCGAGACTAATAATATTATTGTGCAAAGTGGGAATGAAATATACCTCGTATAGCTGTCTTTCTTCTCCATTTTTACACTTGAAGGTTATCGATCCTTTGCCTTCTATATCAACAGTCGATCTGTCACCGAACTTAACCTTTCCAGTCATCCCTGTATCGAGTTTAGTAAACTTTGAGCGTATTCCAGTCATATGATTCCCGGCACCATTGTCTAGGTACCACAATCTTGTATTTTGTTCATTACAGCTGGTGGTTTTTAGTGTTGGTGTCACAGTTTCTTCATTTAACAGAACGAAGTTGGTTTCCTTGCTTCCATATTCTGACAGTAACAAGGTGGGTTCATCATCATCATTTTGCTGTGTCAAGTAAGACTCATGTGTGCGTTCTTTGTCGCGTGCTTTTTCTTTCTTTTGCTTCCTGCACTCCATGGCGTAATGCCCGAGCCCACTACAGTTGAAACATTTTATATTACTCCTGTCACGACCATTTGAACCACTGTTCATTTGATTAATTTCTTCAGTACATCCTTACTGCTGTCCTCTTCCAGCTCCATTACTCCGTTGATTGTTTCTTCCTCGACCACGGAAGGAACCACTTCCTTTGTTTCTCTGAAATCTGTTTTGTGACGGGCCAGACATGTTCTTCTTTGCCCACTCTTCCTGTGTTAGTAACAACTGACCTCCAGTATCCTCTGTGGACAGTCCCTTCATGCGTTCTTCGTGAGCTTTAAGTCGTCCAACCACTTCCTCTACAGACATCACCTTTATATCTCCGAATTGCTCTATCGTCGAAGCAATTTGAAGAAATTTTGCAGGGACTGCCCATAGGATCTTCTTTACCACACTTGTTTCATATATTGTCTCTCCCAAAATCCTGATATTTGTTACTATACCAGTGAGTTTCATACAGAAATCATCGAGCTGGTCCGTTTCCTTCATCATCATGGACTCAAACTCCGATCTCAAAGTCTACACTCTTACAGTCTTGACCCTTTCTGCCCCCATGCACATTACTTTCAACGACTCCCATGCTTCCTTGGCTGTCTCTTTCTCAGCGATCAACAAAAGCATGTCCTCCGGTATACCCTGGTATATCGCAGCTAAAGCCACCTGATCTGTCTTGTCCTCGACTGTGGCTTTTGGATCGCTTTGTTCTACAGCCTGCCACACCCCTTGTGCCTTCGTAAAGACCTTCATCTTTAAAGACCACACTGTGTAGTTACATCTCGACAACATGGGATAACTCAGCCCAACAAAACCTTCCTTTGCTTTTGGTGCTTCTATTGATGTGCTCACTGTATTTCTAGGCATGTATTTTGGCATGCAACAACCCAGGCTCTGATACCAGATTGATGGAAACAAAACAAAAGTGTAACTACAAATATGATTTGGAAGAGAAACTTGTTGCTTTTAATACTTAAAAACATAATATTACACTCTTTAAATAGAGAAACACACACCACAAGAGGTGCTTAAACAAATAACAAAACAGAAAAAGAAACCATGCTAGGCTATTGCTAGATCACAATAACATGTTTCTTGATTATTCCCCTGGAGCACAATGATGCAGCCATGTGCTACAATTTTCAGCCATGTGCTGCAGTTTATTAGACACAAACACACTTTAATGTTTAGATAAACAGGAATTAATAAGATAAATTCCAACAACCAAAGTAATGGTAGAGGAGTTCACGATACGAGAAAGGCAGCCAGTGTCAAAAAAATATATAATCGCAGCAACAACTTGAGAACCAACAATAGGCCAGGCTTTAATAAAAACTCTGGAGTGTACCCATCTGGACCAGGGCTTCTATTCTTTTCCATATATTTAAAAGTATTGAAGATCTCTTCTGCTGTAAATGGAGTATCCATCTCCTAAACTTCTTCATCAGTGAGTTGTTTAAGCGTGATGTTATTAGGAAAATCATCCACTCTACTAGCATTCCCAAGGAGAGATGTGCAATAATCCACAGCCACATTGGCAATTGCTCCATGCGATGTATGAGAAACCCTAGTGTCATCAATTAATCTCAATAACTTATTAAAGTTTCGACGACCCTTGCAAACATTAAAGAAATACTTGTTGTTATTCCCTCTTTTGAGCCAATTGATGTGTGACTTTTGTTGCAGAAGTTGCTCCTCTTTGCCCAGAATATCTTTAAATTTCATTATAAGGTGTTGCTCCACCTGCCTCTGTTCTCTAGTAACACTAGAAGAGGTAATGTCTACAATGCGGTAACTAATGCCAGGAATGAGCTTAGGAACTTTCAAGACAATATAGGGATCGACATTCAATTCCTTCAGAGCAAGTTTAAAATCCTTGAGCTTTGTAGTTAAAATGTACCAAGGGTTACCAGTCACATTCATGAGCCACGATTGTTGCACCATAGGTAAAAAGTCATCATCATCAAGCAAGTGATGGAAGAGTTGAAAAGGCTTGTTGACACGTTCTTGAGGTAGTCCAATCTAAAGGGTTGCAGGACAATGGTCCGATAGATCCCTGGGCAGAAATTTAGCTAGAGAGAGAGATCAAATTTTTGTAGCCACTGTTTATTGACTAAAACTCTATCAAGTTTCCTCATTAAAGTACATTCAATATTGCAGTCAAGCCATGTGTAAACCTCACCATTATATCTGAGATCAGAAACACCTAGATGCTGGACACAGTCCTTAAAATTTGTAATGCTTCTCATTCTTCTAGTTCACCATTGGTTTCAAAGCTATGCAAAAATGTGTTAAAATCCCCCATTAGACACCAAGGATGTTGGCTGTTAGAGACAAAATCACTTTTAACATGAATCAAGTCATTCCACAGAGGCCTCCTCGCAACAAGCTCAATGAAAGCATAGACCATTGTAACTATACAAGAACAGCTACCATCCGGTTTCTTAACTTCACAGGCTATATGTTAAGCAGATGAGCAAATGAAAGTAATATGCCATAGGGACGGATCCCAACCAAACCATATGCGACCATTAGCATTGTGGTCATAATTTTTTATCCACTGAAATCTATGAGCTATAATTCTAGAAATTGCATCTGCATTGCCTTGCTTTACTCTAGTTTCCAAAAGAGCAATTAAACTAACTTTATTTACACCCAAAAAAACCTTTATATAGGATGTCTTATTGTTTAAACCTCTAATATTATAAGAACAGAAATCCACCTGCATGATTAGGGAGGTAGAGATGAGGGTGCTTTCCCCAACTTTTTCTTCAGTTTCTTGACTTGTGATTTGGAGAGCCCGGAAGTATCCACACTGTCACATTGAATGTCAACCTTGTTCTTTAGGTCAAACTCATCCACTAGTTTCAGATTCTTGAAAGTCCTTGGAGGAGTTGGAGAAATCTCGTCAAAGGATGGAGAGACCTCCCGAACTTTCCTTTTAACTTCAGTCCAGCCTCCCTCTGAGTCAAAGTTAGTAGGAGCAGAGTTCTGAGATACCGGCTATTTGGGGTTATGATTATCCTTACAAGCTCCATTACTCTGTTCTTCAGTATTTTTAATGGGAACATCATCCTGACCATTCTCAGAGTTGACTGGTTTCTCCTGGCACGAGCTTGAAGTGACATTATTCGCATTAGTAGCATTACGATCCTTTTGAACCCACACCCTTTTCACTTTTGGACAAGCTGCAATAGAATGCCCCAAAGATTTACATTCACTACAGACAGAGGTCTGATAGGATATGAAACTTGGACCTTCATTACAGATTTGGTAGTAATACTGGAGGCATAATCTTAATTGTAAACAGTGTCTAAAACTCGAAATGCTTCAAGAACATATATCCGTAATATACTTTAATATGCAATCAAGCTTTGGATGCTATTCAAAAGTTCAGACAATGCCGATCTTGGATTCAGATATTTACGGGCCAAATCTGATGCAGGATTAACGGTCCAATAGCATTAATATTTCATAATCCAGCTCCAGAAAATAACCACATGAAACATGATCATCTCTAATCCTAACCTCCAAACCCGATTCATCAATGTAAATTCAACAGAGCCAAATCTCCAACCATCTTCCAACACATTTAATCCTGCAATCATAGTACCTACTTCATTTCAAACACCTGATCTCTCACAAAATTTTTGAGAGGTACATAAAACAGTACAAGACTCTTTTGTTCATGATAAATGTAATATTTTGCAAAACTACAATTTTGTGGGCTAATAAAGTGTTAATCATGTTTATGTTTTATCGACAACTAGCGTAAAAGCCAGTGTGCCATGCACGAGTGTCTTTCTAGCATTTCTAAATGCTCCATATATCCCTTAGAAAAGTCTAAATTTCGTCCATTAGTTCTGTAACTAGCATGATAGCCCGTGCAAGGCACGGGCCACATTCTAATTCATATCATATTTTTAAATTTTGTGATAAAATACGTTTTATCCTCTTGTCAGTTGTTAACACAATATCACGCAAGTATACGTGGTCACAAGTAATATAATTCAAGTTCATTCCACAGAGATCTGGTTAAGTTTCTATTCAGTTAATGCACCTATTCAACAATGTATGGTTTTAATTCACTGCTAAAACAAATAACAAATTGGGGTTTTAATTAACTAAACTAACTAAGATGCAAATTATCAACTAAGAATGAACAAATAACAGGAATTAAACTGAATTACTTATATGAGAATAAACATGGGACTCTAACTTCATTATCTACTTCACTTAGAGTTGATGCCTTTAATCAATACATGTGATGGTTTTGATATCTGATCAGACAACACGAAACAAGTATAGGTTACCTCTCGGTATACAAACACCAAACTAATCATACATCCACAAAAGAGATAGAAGATGAATAGACACTAATTATGTTTAGACCCTATATCTCTATAAGATTTGAAAACATAATGGTTTAAGCACAAGTCATCCATATAGATCACATAGGGCAGCATAATATCTCTATTTACGCTACAAATCATGATGTTAAAACATCAACCTATCCTATGCTAGCATGGCAAGTTCTAAATCTCAAGATCCACTCTCGTTTCGTAACAGATTAACAAATTAGATGTTCACGATGCATATAAACACATGAAACACAACCATACATGTAAGAACCCAGATTTTTGGGTAGAATTAAAACTTTTTATTATGTATTGATGTAAGAATGAATAGGGGTTACAACTAGAATGTAATACTGGTTTTAATGAATGAATAATGAAAGGATATATATTCCAAGGTTATATGGCCTGAAGGATGCTATTGGGTGATAACTAAGGTTAGAATAATCTATCTCCTAGAAAGTTAAGATAAGATTCCCAAGAGAGAAATAGATACCCTCATGTCATCCAAATCAATATCTATTATAAGCCCAGCGGTTCCGTAAAAAGGTTAAGGAACACTCGAGGGTGAACCAGGTTCATTTTCCCAACTATAGGAATTAAATAAAAATAAGTGATGAATAGTGATTTTGGTGGAATTTGGAATATTATTATAATAATGTTATACCCGGTATTCGGAACGGATTTCTGAGTTCGTATTAGTGATCCAGGAGGAAAATAAGTGTATGTAAAAGCTGTCGGATTCAGAAAAATAGCACTTTTATTTTCTCCGATATTTCCCTGGACACTGCAAGACTTAAGGATTTATAAAAGAGAATTAAGGAATTTAAATTCGAGAAGTATTAAGAAAGATGAGGAATAGTAGTATAAATATTAAGAAGGTTTTCGGTAAAACCCTAACTAGAAACGAATGAGTTAGTCCCTCGAACGAGCAACGAATTGAGCAATAACCGGACAAAGAACAAACAGAGGATCAAGATGCATGCATGTACAAGGAGATAAGACCAAGTAACTAAGTAGTTACATGAGCAACTAGTATACTTAGCAAACATAACCAAGTACTTAGCTTCTTGTCATCATCTTACCATTACAAACCAACACTTGTCCATTTAATTACATCATGCATGACCTAGAACTTTATTAAAGCTACTTTATGGACAAGATATTATCCAAAGACATTCAATAATTCACTTTAGATAAGATGAGAGCAAGATCAAAGCCAAGCAAACACCACCTCTCCCCCATTTTTCCAGCAGTTGCATTTTCCAGGGCAGGGGTCTTTGCCATTTTTTTTCACCTAGATCTACTCATCTAAAAATCATGAAAAAATTCATGGAGCTTCTACCCATCAAGGTGAAGTTGGGGATTTAATTTCATAATTTTTAAAGATCGTTTGGATGGGTAAATAAATTCGAGAAGTTCACTGTTTTCCCCCAAAACCAAGGCACTTCGAATTTTGGAGTTTTAAGATTTCAAAATCCACCTTCCAACCATTGTTTGATCTCCAAATTTTTATGGTGAGTCCTATATTTCATAAAAATGATCTCCTAGAAATCTTAGCTTCAAACTCCATGTTTTCCATTTTCAAATAAATCCTCAAAGATGAGGGTGAATAGTGTTTTCAAGAAACTAACTTTGATTTCTTGGTTTCTTTGGATGATTTAAGCTTTGTTAAAGCCATAAAAGGACTATATAAGGGTTATTATAGCTTGTACACTCTCCAAGGAAGGTATAATTCTTAAGAACCCAAGATCTTACTTTGAGTTTTATATATGTTCTTGATGGTTTTAGATTAGTTAAGATTATGGTGTTGTTATATGCATAAAAGCATGATTATGTAGTTAGTAGTGATGATTTAAGAGTTTTGATGATTATGATGGTTAATTGAAACCTTCTTGGACTGGTTAGGATGAAAACCATGTATAGTATGCCCGGTGTGGCTTGGATTGATTGTTATGAATTTTAGAACGTTCGATTTATAGCCGTCGTAATGCCGAATTTTCGTTAGACTATTAAACACCGAGCATCACAGTAGCTATAACTCACTGTACAGCTTCATTTTCTGCCATGATAGGATAGATTATGTTTCAAGCTTCGTTTTGATATAAAGATCGCATGAAACGGACTTACGGTTTAGGATTTATGACCAAATTACTAAAAGTAGTTCGAATCCGTAAACGAAAGTTCGTAACTGTAATTGAACCCTCGTAAACTATGTAACGTCATGGCGAATCTTGGTAAATAAATACTAGAGGTAAAAAGGAAGGCGTGAAAGAAAACCGTATGTCAAAAAGATCATTTTTCGATTTATTAAAAATGTTCGAGTTGAGGTTAAACGCGAACGAACCCCTAAAAGACGACTCTTTTATAACTTCGGTAAAACACTTAGAAAACGGACGATAAAACTCGGAGTATAGTATTGGTTCGTAACGATCGACTTTAGAACTCATATGACTTAAGTATGTCCCAAGTGTAAGTACAATGACATGTCGTATTAACGAACGGATGTCGGGTCGGATCAGTGATAAAAGTAATCCACTAAAAGGGGTATAACGAGATAACTCAAGAACGTGTTTCGAATTAAGTATAACTTAACTTTTAATATGTTAAGTGATTAATCCCGAATGCCTTGGCTATTTATAGATCACCAAGCTGAACCGGGACCCGCTACCACTACCCCTTACCGTACTCGACTACCAGGCAAGTTTCAATTCCCTTCTTTTAGGCTGTTGTTGTGATTGAATAAATATATATATATGCTGATATACATATGCCATTGCATGCATGCCTACTTTCAAGTTGAAGTGATATACTTGTTCCCTGAATGTTATTGTTGGCTTATAATCTAGATAGTTATATATCAGTTATAAGCCGATTATTGTAAGACCCTCATAGAAGGGCGTATACATCTTATTAATCAAAAATAGACCGGGAGTCAATATTCCTTGATATATCGAGATTACCTCGGAGGAAAATATTTAAGTAAATATTTCCTATTATTTGGGCGACGAATATTATTTGAATATTCGTTGGAGACTAATTATTTTAACGATCCTTACTTCAAATAATTATTTGAACGTAACCATTCGACGAATAATATTTTTCAATATTCATTCAAAGTCGAATAGGTTATCGATTATTATTCCGAATATTCTTCTAAAGATTGGACTACTAAATGAATATTATTTGAATATCCATTTAGAATATTACTTTATTAAATGAATATTACTTTTGAATATTCATTTAAGATATTACTTACTTGATGAATATTATTCTAATATTCATCTGAAGCTTGATTTATTTATCGAGTCTTATCTCGAATATTCCTTTAAAGCTTGGATTACTAAATGAATATTACTTGATATTCATTTAGAATATTATTCATTAAACGAATATTACTTTTTCAATAAACATTTAAATTCCTAATTAATTATGAATATTATTTTGAATATTCATCCAGGGTTCTATTTAATCATCGAATATTATTTTAAATATTTTAAATATTCTTTTCAGGTCTTATTAATTAATGAATATTATTCTGAATATTCATTTGAATATTTAATTATGCAATAAATATTCTCTAGATATTTCTTCAAGGATTATTTGAGAAATACTCTGATTAAAGATATTCTTTCATATTCCTAAATATTCTGTAAAATATTTTAATTCAATAAATATTCTCTGAATATTTATTTCATACTTAGAATAACCTCGATAAGGTTTATCTTCTTCGATTATTACAGAAAATATTTCGGAGTCATATTATTATTAATCTTATATCAAGAAAGGTTCTCAGACATCATTCTTCTTTGAGTCTACCTCTCTAATAATAAGGGAACCTTACTTGGAAGATGTTATTTATCTTGTCGACTTCCCGGTCATAGAGTATTCTCTTCACTCGCAACTCGGGTGCTGTTGACTTATTAAGTCGTTGTTTACCTTCTCATCTTTCGAGGGGTAAGATTGTTGGAACAAGTTGATATTCGATACCAAGCCACGGCTTGGAAGTTATTGGTGAATTTTCCTTTCCAACTAGATACGACTACCTTGTAGAGTCTTATCAACAAGTATTATACTTGGGGAAAGGGGGACGAACGTTACATTCAGAATCATGAACTCTATTTGAACTAGGAGTCGTGTAAGAGGCCGAGTAGCGCCGGTCCATCCCCTTTGGCCCAACCGTTGGCCGGGGAGATCTAGTAAGGCGGTAGACAAGTAAAGCCGTCAGTTCTTCCTTCTACCGGTAGTAAATCTAAATTGAGCTGTACGATCTCGACTGATCATCAAGATTGGAACAGCGGGCGCGGTGAATACTCCATCATTGGTTCATCATCCAAATTTATTTATTTCCTGCAACATGATTACTGTTGGCAGAGTTGGAAAAGGGTCATAACTGGAATTGCAACCTTTTCTTGCAAGTTCCTCTTCTTAATAACAATAAGAATATCTCGCTTACTTTGATGTAGCAGATATTTCTACAAACAAATACTTTAAGTTACCTTGTAACTTCATCGTTCATATTATACTGGCATCATTTCCGTAAATGCATGGCATATGGTTTGAAAGATACTTTTGAACTGTTATACATTATCGTTCAGTCATATATTATTGTTGGTGGGCTATTGCTCACCCTTGCTTTATTATTATATCACAACAACAGCTAGACCAGATGACTCGCACAAGGCGCACTCGACGCGGGCGAGGACGATGAGACTACCAGAGCTGAAGAAGAAGCTATTGGTAGGGTATATTTATTCTTTCAGTACCAAGAATATGGTCTAGTATGACTTATGTAAATGGATGGCAAAGAGTATGTATTTATATTGAAATTCTTTTGGATTGTAAGAACTCATAATGTGATTAATAAAAATTTGAGTGTTACTCTGATTTCATCTCTGGGACTATAACGGGTGTGTTTTATATTATTGTGTTGGGTTATAGAGACGTAATTTATTTTATGTTAAGGAAAGTTCAAATGTTGTGGACAGAATTGGAAACCGTAACCACCGGATCCCGGACCCCGGATCTGGGGGTGTTACAGAAGTGGTATCAGAGCGTACGTTATAAACCCCAGAGATGAGGTGACGTTAAAACAATAAATTCAATAAGATAATAAGAACTCTTGCCAAGTTCATAGTCGGACTACTTAATGTGGTGATGACATATAAAACCCTTATGGGAACTCGTAAGTATAATGATAGTAACTTAGCTCGATATCGTATCGACGAGTAAGGCGACTGACCTTGAGGCATACGAGCAACAGCGCGATGATGCTTTATATGCTGAAGATCAGCGGGTAATTCGATGGAGTACCCTACTGGAGACCCGGAAGAGGTTCCAGCAGATAAAGAAAATCCTGTTAGGATAAGGAGCTTACCCATGGGTAATGAGGGTCGCAGCCAAAATGACTGTGATGATTAAGAAATGGTGCTCAGAAAAGTGAGTATAAAGAACCGAGATATTATTAAGAGATCTGAAGATGCATGTTGAATTCATAGCCGGACTACCAGATGTAGTACCAGCAAGAAAGAAGGATTGGAAGAATTACTTGAGATCTTATACGGAAATAGATGAGAATCCTTAGAGATTTTCATCTTAACAAAGAAAGAGCTAGAGGGATGTATGATTATCAAAGACATCGATTTAGGGCGAGGAGCAGAGTCCCTAGGAATAGTTGAGAAGGAGGCAGTAAGTGCCATATCATTTGATAAATGAATTAGTATGAATATGGTCAGTAATAATTCGCCATGAGAAGGCAGGTGTCGTAGGTTGTAAATTATGGAACCAAATTGAGGTTGATAAGGTGGTTCTATTAAGGAAAATGTTCATTTTATGAATGAATCATTTAGAAAGTAAAGACATTGGGAAGTGATAGCATGATTGGGTAAAGTTATATAAGGAAGTAGTAAGCAAGACAATGATCTCAGAACCTACCGGAAGATAAGACCAGTGAGTCAAGATGAACTCGTAATGAGACTACTGCCAGAGACTGAGTATAGAGTTAATTCAACTCAGTTAAATGATGAACCAGAAACGTCAGATGCATGTGATTCAGAGGAATATTAAATTCCTTCTTCTCTTTGAATGGATTATAGTAGTTACCTTAAGTTTACTCCGACACGGAACTATAATAGATCAAGTAATACGATCAGCAGTTAAAGAGAAAAATGTGAGAAAATCTTCCTGGAGCTAAAAGGTGAAATTGGTAATGACCAAGAGCTGGCATTGCTTAATGGAAAAAGGAGACTTTGTGCTTCCAATGACGCTTCGCATAAAGGGTTAGGTAGACCGACATTTGGTAGTATTGAATATCAGGACGTTGTGACAGGTTTCAGTTTGAAACTATTGATTCCCTTCTAAGGGATGTATAGAATTGATTCCTCTCCAGTGGGTAAACTTCCAATCCGATGATGATTATTTCGTTAACTATGACTGCTTATGATTCCACCTGCTTGGAGGTTCATAGAACTATTCTTCAGGTTTCGAAACTGGTCTCCTTAATGTTACCAGTAGGTGGGTAGATTGATCAAAATTTCCCTGAGTCTGGAAAGGAATTCGGTGAATTTTGGCAAACCTTGTCTTTCTGATTATCAGAGAATGTCATGGAAGAGAGTAAAAAAATTGGAGCAAACCCTGTGATTTGGGTAAGGATGCTGTAAAATGGGTTAGTAAACGGACCCTGAGCATTACAATCGACGGTAGTGATAAAATGATGAAGTGAGATTGGACGAAAATAGGAAATGTAAGTAAGAAACCAGCCGGATTGAGAAATTCTAGGATTGACTTAAATGAAAAGGCTGTTATGCCAGGAATGGTAAGCTTGTGTGGCACGCAGGATTGATAAGAATAGTTGAAAAGATAAAAGTGGAGGAAAGGTGACCGGAGACGGTGCCGAGTAGTCGATTAAGACTTATATGGAGTAAAGTTTTGGAAAGGTAGAAAGGTATCAAAGAAGAAGGCACTATGCCGGCAATTGCTAGAAAAGTAATGCTATTAGCCAACCCCTAAAATCATATATTTTTATGTGTGGCCAGTTGAGGCCAAGTCCCAACGGACTATAAAGTGACTAGACCAGCAATGAAAAGACAAAGCAGGGTTGCTTCTAAGAAAGCACCGACTGCAAGGGCTTCTGATATAAAGGAAACATTAATGAGATCGTTTGAATCTTCTGCCGAACAACCCATGTTTTGATGGGGAATTCACTAGACCTTTTTGGGATGGGGTCACCCGTACTAAAGTGACTCATGTGTATATGGTTGTTCAAGATTTCGAGTAAAATGGAAGTATAGTGACTTGAGATGTATGATGTTAGAGTATCATGAATACCCTGAATATATTATGACGGAGGAAAGTAAACAATGAAGGTATATGAAGAGGGTATAGAAAAGGTCAGAAATTGAACAGTATGCTGTAGGAATTTTGTCTGAGGCAAGTACCTTTGCGAAGAACGATAAGCACTAAGAGATTCACGTTGAACTCGACCAATATCTTCCAGAACATCCTTGCTACCATTAACAAGTTCGGTAAGAGAAGAGATTGGCATACGTTGCCTTTTTGGAAGGCCAAATAGGCTGACAACTATCTGAAAGAAGAGGGTGGCATTAAACCACCGATCGATTATCAAATGAGAATGATTGAAAAGAGACCTTTATTAAGGATACATGATCTGATTGCCAATTATAAGATGCAAGAATTCCTTGGCAGTTGAATTAAGGATAGGATATCCATAAATTAAGACAAACCCTGGGGAATGCACAAGGGGTGGCATTAACCCTAATAACGACATTATGACTTCAGATGTTATGAGCTGGACTTGCTAAGGCAACAATGACCGGTAAGGATTATTAAAAAGAGTTCTGGAAAGAACGTAGATAGAATTATTAGAGTATTGATCAATGACATTTTGATATACCCGGTACCCAGAAAATACCGGAGGAATGATAAGGATGGCCTACGAAACCTTACAAGGAAAAAGGGTAATATTCCGAACTTCAAAAATGGAAGTTTGGTAAGGAATGTATGACATCGTAACAATAATGCCAGATGAGGCATGTATGAAACCCTGAGGAAGTATGGGTTGAACCAATAAGGTTGAGATTATCCTAAAACAAGAAGGGATTTAAGTAAGGAAATATCCTAGGTATGATTTGGAGTACCTGTAGTCAAGTTCACACTAGAAAGGTGGAAGCAATGACTTTTGGAAAAGACTGATAGAGGTTTTCTCTCATTCAGCAGAATTTAAGGGAGAATGCTTCCACCCTGAGTTGGAATAGATCCAGAAAACATTGATCTCAAGAAATTATTATAATCAGGAAAGGCCAACGAGGTGGCCGACACTTTAAATATAGGGGAGTAAGCATAAATGCTCAGACCAAAGAAATAGAATGATAATGTAAGGACCTTGATGGTCATAATGTGGTAGAGGAAGTTACATTCCGTTTGATGATTGTGCCAGGATCAACTATAAGAATGGTTTAAGTAAAGATTCGATTCCTGATGTTGCCAGTAGCACATTACTGACATTAGGAGGCTCTACGACAGACCAGACCAAATTCCCCAAGAGACTCGCCTTTTCTTTGGAAAGAGAGAGGGGAGGTTAAGTAACAATGAATTGGTAGTAAATGACCAGAAGTAGAGAAGGTACAAATACTGATAAGCCAAATGGCACGATGATGAATGACAAGCAAGTTTATGTTGGTGTATTTCTGTGCAAACAAGATAGAGAATTATGAGGTTGGCAAGCGATTAAGCAAACCGCTAAGGTTTTAGTCTTCTACCGGAGATATATGATTAATAATCTCACCAGCCTGTTCCAGCTGCGATGCTGGAAGCTTTCCTGCAATTTTTTTTTTCTGCTTCATGTAATATCTACGTCAAGTTCAGGAAGCGTTCCTTATGGATAGGAAATAGTGATTATTTTGTTTTCCTAGAGGATCTTGAATTGACAATTATGATGCTTAGTTATTAAAGCACTGCGTAAACGATAAGCGATGGTGATCCTTATGAGAAATTAGGTGGTAACGACTGTGGAAATGTCGAATTGAATCTAATTTAGAGAAATCATCCAGGTTTATTTCGGATGGTGTAATTTCTGGAATGACGGGATATTTGAAATAAATGATTAGGCTATGATGGTTCATAGAATGATTATAGTAGAAATGAAGACAAGCAACTGATTGAGATGAATGAAGAGTCGAGGATTAATAAGAAAGTCAGATATGCGGACTCATGAGAAGCTCCAGTAATGAAGCGAGAAGAGTATGGAATTGGCAAGGTAAGGGTATTGGCCAAAACGGAAAGTTGGAATTAGGAGCATGAATGACATACAAATTGGCTCCTTTTTAAGACTGGAAAATCCGAGGAAATATGGAATAGTTTGATTGAGTAATAAAAAAGACTCATGGAATGAGAAAGTGAAATCTAGATGGTTGAACAAAGGAAAGTTTGACCACAAACGTGCCACGTATATTGAATAAAGGTAACATGCGTTCCCCTAATAAGGTGACGGTGGAGTTCAATAACAGAAGTGAATGAGAACTAGATGATAAGATGGATGTGATTGATAAAGAAAAGAATGGGAAATAATAATTGAATGTGAAGCAAGAAATGTTATGAATGGATTGATGAATGGGTTCTTCTTAATGAGCTCTCGGAATGACAACCTGATAGTGTTAGAATTATGAGTATGAAAGAGCCAGTGTCGGGGCATGAAATGTGAGTAATAATAATGTCAAGCGGGAAATCCAAGATTTAACCTGAGAGGTTGAAGGATTTTCCAAAAAGTAGTTGATACTAATATCGAACAAGAGTATAGGTCCACCGAATGATGGACAGAGCAACAAGGGCATGTGATATGTGAGATTACGAAAAAGTGGAATTTGATACGAATATGATTATTTCTCTTCTCTAATAAACCTCTATAGTTCAGAGGTAAATTCTAAATATGATATTTTGACAATCATGAAAACTTTCATATATGATTCTTTGAAATTCGTTCTTTTCTTCTCCCTTATTTATCTTCTTCTAAATTGAGAAGAACAACCCTTTAAGGAGGGGAGGTAATACTACGTGACTCTCTGTCTGTGTGATAGGAGTCTAAGTGGAATGCCATTAATTGTTTAATTGCTTGTCAAGTACTAAAGGCTGGCCCCCTTTTGTACTAACTATGCAATATAACAAATGTTCATTGATCACAGTGATCTCTCGATAAAATTTTCCACCTAAATATATATACATCGAGATTGCGAAGATTAAAACGATTAGGAATTGCAAAATTACGAGTGAGGTTATCTCCGGACTTCGTAGCGCGTTAGTGATACCGAAGTCACTGCACGTACCAATAAGGTTAATAGTATAAGAACGGACAAGAGCGTATACCGGATGATGTGTTGTGCGAAAGTATCAAAGAATTGGTAGAACGGATAAGGGTGTATTGTAACACCAGTATGAGATGCTTTAGAAAGATTGGAGTGTGTAAGGATCGACCAGAGAATTGGAAAGTGAAATAACCAACAAATACCCAATTGTCTTCTACCTGATTCCGGGACGGAATCCTTTTAAGGAGGGGAGACTGTAAGAACCCAGATTTTTGGGTAGAATTAAAACTTTTTATTATGTATTGATGTAAGAATGAATAGGGGTTACAACTAGAATGTAATACTGGTTTTAATGAATGAATAATGAAAGGATATATATTCCAAGGTTATATGGCCTGAAGGATGCTATTGGGTGATAACTAAGGTTAGAATAATCTATCTCCTAGAAAGTTAAGATAAGATTCCCTAGAGAGAAATAGATACCCTCATGTCATCCAAATCAATATCTATTATAAGCCCAGCGGTTCCGTAAAAAGGTTAAGGAACACTCGAGGGTGAACCAGGTTCATTTTCCCAACTATAGGAATTAAATAAAAATAAGTGATGAATAGTGATTTTGGTGGAATTTGGAATATTATTATAATAATGTTATACCCGGTATTCGGAACGGATTTCTGAGTTCGTATTAGTGATCCAGGAGGAAAATAAGTGTATGTAAAAGCTGTCGGATTCAGAAAAATAGCACTTTTATTTTCTCCGAGATTTCCCTGGACACTGCAAGACTTAAGGATTTATAAAAGAGAATTAAGGAATTTAAATTCGAGAAGTATTAAGAAAGATGAGGAATAGTAGTATAAATATTAAGAAGGTTTTCGGTAAAACCCTAACTAGAAACGAATGAGTTAGTCCCTCGAACGAGCAACGAATTGAGCAATAACCGGACAAAGAACAAACAGAGGATCAAGATGCATGCATGTACAAGGAGATAAGACCAAGTAACTAAGTAGTTACATGAGCAACTAGTATACTTAGCAAACATAACCAAGTACTTAGCTTCTTGTCATCATCTTACCATTACAAACCAACACTTGTCCATTTAATTACATCATGCATGACCTAGAACTTTATTAAAGCTACTTTATGGACAAGATATTATCCAAAGACATTCAATAATTCACTTTAGATAAGATGAGAGCAAGATCAAAGCCAAGCAAACACCACCTCTCCCCCATTTTTCCAGCAGTTGCATTTTCCAGGGCAGGGGTCTTTGCCATTTTTTTTCACCTAGATCTACTCATCTAAAAATCATGAAAAAATTCATGGAGCTTCTACCCATCAAGGTGAAGTTGGGGATTTAATTTCATAATTTTTGAAGATCGTTTGGATGGGTAAATAAATTCGAGAAGTTCACTGTTTTTCCCCCAAAACCAAGGCACTTCGAATTTTGGAGTTTTAAGATTTCAAAATCCACCTTCCAACCATTGTTTGATCTCCAAATTTTTATGGTGAGTCCTATATTTCATAAAAATGATCTCCTAGAAATCTTAGCTTCAAACTCCATGTTTTCCATTTTCAAATAAATCCTCAAAGATGAGGGTGAATAGTGTTTTCAAGAAACTAACTTTGATTTCTTGGTTTCTTTGGATGATTTAAGCTTTGTTAAAGCCATACAAGGACTATATAAGGGTTATTATAGCTTGTACACTCTCCAAGGAAGGTATAATTCTTAAGAACCCAAGATCTTACTTTGAGTTTTATATATGTTCTTGATGGTTTTAGATTAGTTAAGATTATGGTGTTGTTATATGCATAAAAGCATGATTATGTAGTTAGTAGTGATGATTTAAGAGTTTTGATGATTATGATGGTTAATTGAAACCTTCTTGGACTGGTTAGGATGAAAACCATGTATAGTATGCCCGGTGTGGCTTGGATTGATTGTTATGAATTTTAGAACGTTCGATTTATAGCCGTCGTAATGCCGAATTTTCGTTAGACTATTAAACACCGAGCATCACAGTAGCTATAACTCACTGTACAGCTTCATTTTCTGCCATGATAGGATAGATTATGTTTCAAGCTTCGTTTTGATATAAAGATCGCATGAAACGGACTTACGGTTTAGGATTTATGACCAAATTACTAAAAGTAGTTCGAATCCGTAAACGAAAGTTCGTAACTGTAATTGAACCCTCGTAAACTATGTAACGTCATGGCGAATCTTGGTAAATAAATACTAGAGGTAAAAAGGAAGGCGTGAAAGAAAACCGTATGTCAAAAAGATCATTTTTCGATTTATTAAAAATGTTCGAGTCGAGGTTAAACGCGAACGAACCCCTAAAAGACGACTCTTTTATAACTTCGGTAAAACACTTAGAAAACGGACGATAAAACTCGGAGTATAGTATTGGTTCGTAACGATCGACTTTAGAACTCATATGACTTAAGTATGTCCCAAGTGTAAGTACAATGACATGTCGTATTAACGAACGGATGTCGGGTCGGATCAGTGATAAAAGTAATCCACTAAAAGGGGTATAACGAGATAACTCAAGAACGTGTTTCGAATTAAGTATAACTTAACTTTTAATATGTTAAGTGATTAATCCCGAATGCCTTGGCTATTTATAGATCACCAAGCTGAACCGGGACCCGCTACCACTACCCCTTACCGTACTCGACTACCAGGCAAGTTTCAATTTCCTTCTTTTAGGCTGTTGTTGTGATTGAATAAATATATATATATATGCTGATATACATATGCCATTGCATGCATGCCTACTTTCAAGTTGAAGTGATATACTTGTTCCCTGAATGTTATTGTTGGCTTATAAGCTAGATAGTTATATATCAGTTATAAGCCGATTATTGTAAGACCCTCATAGAAGGGCGTATACATCTTATTAATCAAAAATAGATCGGGAGTCAATATTCCTTGATATATCGAGATTACCTCGGAGGAAAATATTTAAGTAAATATTTCCTATTATTTGGGCGACGAATATTATTTGAATATTCGTTCGAGACTAATTATTTTAACGATCCTTACTTCAAATAATTATTTGAACGTAACCATTCGACGAATAATATTTTTCAATATTCATTCAAAGTCGAATAGGTTATCGATTATTATTCCGAATATTCTTCTAAAGATTGGACTACTAAATGAATATTATTTGAATATCCATTTAGAATATTACTTTATTAAATGAATATTACTTTTGAATATTCATTTAAGATATTACTTACTTGATGAATATTATTCTAATATTCATCTGAAGCTTGATTTATTTATCGAGTCTTATCTCGAATATTCCTTTAAAGCTTGGATTACTAAATGAATATTACTTGATATTCATTTAGAATATTATTCATTAAACGAATATTACTTTTTCAATAAACATTTAAATTCCTAATTAATTATGAATATTATTTTGAATATTCATCCAGGGTTCTATTTAATCATCGAATATTATTTTAAATATTTTAAATATTCTTTTCAGGTCTTATTAATTAATGAATATTATTCTGAATATTCATTTGAATATTTAATTATGCAATAAATATTCTCTAGATATTTCTTCAAGGATTATTTGAGAAATACTCTGATTAAAGATATTCTTTCATATTCCTAAATATTCTGTAAAATATTTTAATTCAATAAATATTCTCTGAATATTTATTTCATACTTAGAATAACCTCGATAAGGTTTATCTTCTTCGATTATTACAGAAAATATTTCGGAGTCATATTATTATTAATCTTATATCAAGAAAGGTTCTCAGACATCATTCTTCTTTGAGTCTACCTCTCTAATAATAAGGGAACCTTACTTGGAAGATGTTATTTATCTTGTCGACTTCCCGGTCATAGAGTATTCTCTTCACTCGCAACTCGGGTGCTGTTGACTTATTAAGTCGTTGTTTACCTTCTCATCTTTCGAGGGGTAAGATTGTTGGAACAAGTTGATATTCGATACCAAGCCACAGCTTGGAAGTTATTGGTGAATTTTCCTTTCCAACTAGATACGACTACCTTGTAGAGTCTTATCAACAAGTATTATACTTGGGGAAAGGGGGACGAACGTTACATTCAGAATCATGAACTCTATTTGAACTAGGAGTCGTGTAAGAGGCCGAGTAGCGCCGGTCCATCCCCTTTGGCCCAACCGTTGGCCGGGGAGAGCTAGTAAGGCGGTAGACAAGTAAAGCCGTCAGTTCTTCCTTCTACCGGTAGTAAATCTAAATTGAGCTGTACGATCTTGACTGATCATCAAGATTGGAACAGCGGGCGCGGTGAATACTCCATCATTGGTTCATCATCCAAATTTATTTATTTCCTGCAACATGATTACTGTTGGCAGAGTTGGAAAAGGGTCATAACTGGAATTGCAACCTTTTCTTGCAAGTTCCTCTTCTTAATAACAATAAGAATATCTCGCTTACTTTGATGTAGCAGATATTTCTACAAACAAATACTTTAAGTTACCTTGTAACTTCATCGTTCATATTATACTGGCATCATTTCCGTAAATGCATGGCATATGGTTTGAAAGATACTTTTGAACTGTTATACATTATCGTTCAGTCATATATTATTGTTGGTGGGCTATTGCTCACCCTTGCTTTATTATTATATCACAACAACAGCTAGACCAGATGACTCGCACAAGGCGCACTCGACGCGGGCGAGGACGATGAGACTACCAGAGCTGAAGAAGAAGCTATTGGTAGGGTATATTTATTCTTTCAGTACCAAGAATATGGTCTAGTATGACTTATGTAAATGGATGGCAAAGAGTATGTATTTATATTGAAATTCTTTTGGATTGTAAGAACTCATAATGTGATTAATAAAAATTTGAGTGTTACTCTGATTTCATCTCTGGGACTATAACGGGTGTGTTTTATATTATTGTGTTGGGTTATAGAGACGTAATTTATTTTATGTTAAGGAAAGTTCAAGTGTTGTGGACAGAATTGGAAACCGTAACCACCGGATCCCGGACCCCGGATCTGGGGGTGTTACAATACAAGGATATCAAGAATTCACCACACATAAATCTTTAAAGCAACCAAACTACTAAGCTACATAGATAAATTCGTTAGAATCCCATGACAACGATTAGTTCATAATTGAACCTCTCGTCACCATTGGAATTGATGAAAATATGATATAAAACAAAGTATGAAAGAAAGAAGAAGAAATATTAATAAAACAAAGAGTTGAGAAAACAAATCTAGAATCCAGAATAGCGCCTAAGAAAAGAACACAAAAGATGAAGTAGATCTAGATCCGTTGCTTGTCACGAGCGTTGAATCCTTCTCTCCTTTTCTCCCTTGCAAATCTATGCTATTATGTTGTATGATACAAATTACAATGCTAAGATGTATTTTTATAGGCCTAGATATCTTGCCAATCAAGAAAAATAACCTACAATACAATTAGAAATAGGTTTTGATACCAAAAATACAATTAGAATTCGAATAGGGGCAAAATTGTCAAAAATCTGCAATTTCTGGCCGGCAGAGCGCTGCCTGCAGATTTCTTATTTTGCTTTAAATAGATTCGTCTTCTTCTGAGCTTTCCAACGACTGCTTACGGGCCTCAAACGGACTTGTAGAACTCCAGATATGGCCAAAACAATGGAGACTGCGCAACCTACCCGGAAATCCGAATTTTCCACAATTTGCTCATTTCTCCTCCGTTTTCTCTTCCGATTCTTTTACCACTTCCCGTTCTTCAATTCTTGACTTATAAATCCTCATGGTAGCCTAGGAAAATATGCCATCCTTCATTCCAATGCTCAATTTCAACTCCAAGATCGACGAGAATCAACAACCCTAGCCGACATTTTACTAACCTGCACAACTACACAAAACACATCAAAAACGCAACAAACTTAAGGCCAAGTAAATCAATTTAAGCCGATATGGAACGCTTCAAGTGGATATAAAATCCAATTATCACACCCACAAACTTAAACCGATGCTTGTCCTCAAGCATAAACAACTAAACACTAACTAATTAGTACCACTTCCGTAGGTGATCATGGTTGCATTTGGCATATGCAACAAGCCCTTTAAACCCCTAGGCAGCCATAGTGGACGAGTAAGGTCTCGTGAGGGCCTATAGCGAATGTACCCACAAAATCCATCTAACTAAACAATGCAAAAACAATGCAATGCATGAATACAACTAATATGAAAATGCAAAGATCCCCTTCAAACTCATCAAAACCAACTAGCAAGCAAATAACTCAAAGAATGCAAATAACTCTAAATAGAGCTCGACTAAGTCTCCGTATACTAACATTACATGAACAGAAACGTGCGTGTGTGCGATGCTCATCAGATATACTCCTAAAACTAGATCAAAACCATACTCATTCTTTGTCAAGACAATCACAGGTTTATAAATAGAATAGACTGTAGACCCTTTATAACCTAGAACACCTCCATCCTTATTCAAGTTAGCCAGGAATTCATGCTTTATTATAAACAACTACGACACATAATATACAAGCATGCTTATTTAACCGTGTAATGGATGAGACCCGAAAAGGCTTATACAATAATACCCATGTAGCGAGCGTTGAGTTAGTGGATCCCAGACTATAAAAGCCTTAGGTCACTAGGCACAAAGTCCCCGCGAACTTAATTGCTCGAGTATTAAAGAGCTCACCCTGGTTAATTCTGCAATTAAACTATTTACATAACATTTTTTTTTTCTCTTTTTTTATCTTTTTTTTCTTTGATTTTTTTATGCAATCTGGAATGAGAATTCTCAATTCCAACCCTAGACTACTCATATAAATTTGAGCCGGCTACTAGCCATTTGACGCCTAGCCATTATTGACAATTAGCATGAAATCTCTAGTTTCCCCCAAACTTAGACTTAAGTGCTTCTATGTCATCAAGGGAATAACGAAAATTCTAAATATAATCAAGTGATTAAATCTCACAACATCAAAACAAGCATGACCCTAACCTAGCTCAAAAGCAACCTAATGAGATTGTGTAAAAGTTTTGTTTCTGAAACATGCAAGTCAATTTCATAGAAACTATAAATCAACCCTCTATTCATCAGTACCACACTCAATAAGAAATCTACCTACCAATCAGAATTAGCTCGTCCTAAGGGATCATAAAATATGCATGCCATGAAATGCAACTAATAGGAACTCACATGGTATACAAAAACAAAAAAAAATAGAATGACCTATATGAAACAAACATAAATAACACAAACAACAACATGCATGAACTACCACTAACATGCAAAATATGATATTTTATCTTTCATGTGCAACGGTCTACCGAAATTCAGTAGTTAATAATCATTCTAAATTAAAATTATTAGCACGCTCTAAATTTCGAGAATTATATTTATAGTGATATTTGTTTAATGCGATAACCAACAAAAGAGGCATATTAGAGTTAATCGCCAGCTATCAAATATTACCACGATAATAGTATCTTTTATTTTGTTTTTCAATAGAAATCCTAAAAGAATCACCAGGACAACAATTTTTTAACTACTTTCAATCTTAGCCACAACATGTTTTAAATATCTATTTTCCCTTTTCTACCCATATGTCTACCTCATATCTCCTCCAATTTATTACTGAACAGGTAGCCAACCTCACATTTCCTCTAATTTATTACTGATCAGGTACATTCTCACTTCGGCCTCTTTTCGACCACTATCTAGCCTTCTCATTATACCTCTCAGATCTGTTCCTTCCTTCAACCACATGATATATGCACATTCATTTTGCCACACCACCTCTTTTTCATTTTTAACAACTCAAGTTTGTTCATCCTTTCTCTCTTTGATCGTCACTCATTCATCTTTACAACCTCTCATCGACCTCCATTTTCAAATTTATATAAAATCATTATTGTTGTGGTTATGAGATGAATTAGTATTATGATAATAAAATAATTAATTGTCATATCTCTCGCACATTAAACATGTATATATTTTTCGAATGTTATTGTGATAATACTATATCTTTTGAATTTCAATCAAATTCATCTAACATTTGTCAACAAATTGGATTAACATATTATTGTCAACTATTTAGCTGTGTTACCGTTTGTTCTTAAGTTGATAAAATAATTGATGTACCTATTCTTTTGTTGGTATTTAGTTGAGTGAATTTCGTATCTAGGTGTTCAAATTTGACGCTAAATGAATTCATTTAGTTTGGGAATGGGCATCAGGTCAAGTCAAGGTCAGGGAGTGCTATACCCATCCCGATCCTCGAATTCGAACATAATCGTTGAACCTGTTCCGGTTCTCGAACGAAAAATATTTCGCTCCCGATTCCTACCCGGAAAGGAAAATAGGTATCCTCGTGAGAAATCGTGGATTTTAATTTTTTTAATTAAAATTTTGGACTAATTTTTAACTAAAATTTTGAACATAATCGTTAAACCCGTATCGATCCCAAAATGGGGATTATTTTCCTCCCTGATTCCTACCCCAAACGGGGAACGATGATCCCCACAAAAAATTGGGGATTCTTATTTTTTTAATTAAAATTTATATATTCTCTAATATATTGGATAATAAAATTAATTTGATAAATCATGATAAATTTATTATTATATTATGAATAGAGATTTGCATTAATTTGTTATAATAAAAGATGAAAAATATTATTATAATTATAATTTATTTATGAAATGTTAAATTTATAAAATATTTGAATCTTTGAATTACATTTATTTTTAATAATCTAGCAAATATATATTTAAGAATTTATTTTTCTTAAATACGATAATCGAATGGGGAATGAGAATTGG
Organism: Saposhnikovia divaricata; assembly: GCA_036435485.1. Classification (NCBI taxonomy): domain Eukaryota; kingdom Viridiplantae; phylum Streptophyta; class Magnoliopsida; order Apiales; family Apiaceae; genus Saposhnikovia; species Saposhnikovia divaricata. The sequence goes on from CM071595.1 coordinate 156,341,313, forward strand.
AGATCAGGCCGAGATACCTTAATCCTTGAGCTCGTTCCCATCCCCAAAATTTTATTCTATAACATTCAATGTTTCCCGTCCCAAACCCGAAAAATTTCTCGAAATCCTAAACGAGAAAAGGATCAGATCGGGGTCGGACAGACCGTGAGAAATGCTCATCTATAAATATTGTCATTCGTGTACCATTTGAATTCGTATCGTATATATATATAAAGTTTTATATTAAATACACGCACATTCAGTCTGTTACATGTTCTTATCATTTAATTAATTTTATCTTGGATAAATTTGAAAATAAATATTAAAGGAAATGTTGCAAGTAGATTGCTTGTGTATGTAATTATTGATTTTAAGAAGTGTATCATTAAGTATTCTAGCGTAGTGGTAATATATGTGAACATAAGAATATTGTAATTATTAAAGAGAGTATACCAAGTGGATTGTTTGTGTATGCAACTAATGATTTTAAAAAGTGTATCATTAAGTGTTATAGGGTAGTGGTAATAATGATGGACTAAAGAACATTGGTACATGGAGGTTATGGGTTCAAATCGCAATATAATCAATTTTTTTTAACATTAACATGATTACAGAGATATTCTAGTAAATTACTAAATTGGTAAAGACCATGTTACCTATAATATATATAATGGATTTAGTACCATTTTCTTCCTTTTGTATAGTTCCCACCGGCCGCCACTATGTAGAAGTAACCAACCAATGCGGTTGTAAAAACAACACGCATAACTGGAAAACTAACAAAATATAATGCAATTTACTACCACATAGAAAAACAAAATCCAAAACACATGTAGTCGAAATTTGAATTTAACTAAACCTGGGTGTTTGGGTTATCTTAAAAATTGAACTCTATTTCGGAACTCAAAGAATGAGGGGTGAACGACAAGTTTACTTTTTTTAAACAAAATTTACCAAAATAAACATTCTCAAAATTTTTGACAAAAATACCCGATTGGATACGCATTTGTCAAATGGGTAATTGGAATACGCATTTGACAAATGCATATCTTTCACAATTTTTTTTTTAAAAAAAAAAAACTTCTACTTGGGATAAGCATTTTTAACATGCGTACACCAGGCATAATTTTCTAACTAGATATCCACAACCAAAAAGTAAGTAAAGCTAGACTTATGTAAGGCTCTCATCTCATAAAGCTAGACTTACGTAAGGCTCTCGTCTCATCATACTTAATTTGAAGTATTATTAGTTCAAGCAGAGATGTATGCACTTGAGTGAGTGGGTTGTAAGTTTACTTTTACATTCCATTAAAACTCGAGTACCCTCCATTGGGTTGGGTTTTTTTTTTTAATATAATAACTTATAACCTTACAAGTGAATATCTATTCTAATAATTTTCGGGATGAGTGAGAATCGAACCCTTTAAAGTGATCATTCCTCTACTTATACTTATACCCCCACGTTAGATCATGAGGGTATGTGTTCATGTGTTAAACTTATATAATTATGAAAAAAGTTTAATGTTTGTTCCAATGAGGTGATATGATGAGTTTGTCGCAGTTCTGTACTTGTCTAAATCTTTTATTACTGACCAAATCTTTTATTACTGACCGGTTCAATCCATGTCCTCCATATGTTGTTCACTTGTTGGAACTTATTGAACTTTTACCTAAGTGTAAACATAAACATTAGTTCATCATCAAAGATAATATATACTTTGGCAAAAATAGGCTTGAAATGAGTGTAAACGATTTTATTTATAGAAGTGTAGGTAGCACACATCGTGCACAACATTTTGGCATAAATTACCTGAGTAGTCTTAAACTCTACCAAAATCTCATTATCTTTTCTGAGTTAGAGTGCATTTGAATTAGAAGACCGTGATGTATACTCTGCTACAAGCTTTGAGAATGAGGAAGACTTGTTTTGTAATAGCCTTGAAGGAGAATCATATTCCTTTACGAGGCCTGCAAAACATTTAGCAAAATACTATAAATAGCAGGGGGTATTATTTTCCACCAATTAATTGTACTAGTATAGCAAGTAAAATATCAAGTGTCGTACTTTTACTGAGAAGAGTAATTGAATATACCATGACTAAGAAGCAAGACCATGTCGCTGTCAAGAACAGAAGTGATACGATGTGCAATGGTTACAAGGGTACAATCAGAAAAATGATGCCTAATAGTTTGTTGAATAAGACTATCAGTGCTTGTGTCAACTGAAGCTGTTGCTTCATCCAAGATCAACACCTTACTTTTCTTGAGTAGTACTCTCCCGAGACAAACTAGTTGTCGCTGACCCATGCTCCAATTCTCCCCATTCTCATGAACTGTGTTGTTACAAAAGAGGCATTCACATCAATGTAGGATATAGAGAAAATCAGTTTCAAAAATCATGAAAAAAGTGTTTTTGGAAGAAATATAGGCAAACCATTGGAATCCAACTTTCTATCCATCTTCCTGACTTCGTCCCCAAGCTGACATTTATCTAAAGTCTACAAGTAAATAAATTGTATAACATTTGAGTTGCCATGTATCATTCAATCATAAAAGGAAAGCTAAAAAACCGGAACACACTTACATCCCATAATTGTGCATCCGTGCACTGCTCAAGTGGGTCTAAATTGCTTCGTATAGTTCCTTCAAACATGGTTGGATCCTGAGGAATAATACTGAGCTTTGACCTCAAATCTTGAAGTCCAATGGATGAGATATCAACACCATCAATAACTACACAACCAGTTGTAGGTTCAACTATCCGGAAAAGTACTTGTATTAGAGTTGATTTTCCACTTCCTGTTCTTCCAACAATACCGATTTTCTTTCCTGCCGGAAAAGTGCATGTCACACCATGTAGTATAAGGGGTAAATGCGGAGCATACCGAACCTGCAAATTATGAACATTGATTTCTCCTCTTAGCGGCCAAGAACCATCTGGCCTCTTTTCTTGTATAATAAGAGGACCTTCACTAGGAATGGTCATGTATTGAAGAATTCTCTCTACTGATATCATTCTGGTTTCCAAATGACATAAACACCATATCAATCCAGATAATTTACTGTTTAAGGTGAGTCCGTATGTTACAGCTAAACCTGCAATTGCTGAACATGAAAAGAAAAAAGGTAATGTAGATTTACCACTCATAGGACAACAAATAATTAGAAGATGAACATACAATACAAAATACATACCAGGATCTATGCTATTTCTAAAGTACAATGAGAGAACCAAAAGGAAGGCAAATGTAATACAGGAGAATGCATCCAATCGCAACAACAGCCATTTCATTGCTGCAGCAACTTGGAACTCAGGGCGAGAATATGCATCCACTATTTTCATATATGTTGGTTGAAATCTTGACTCTTGATCAAAACTCCTAATGGTTGTTATTCCCGAGATGGTTTCTGAAAAAAATTGAATAACCGGAGCTTCGCATACCCGACTCAATCGTGATAGTTCTCTTGACACAGGCATATAATATTGCTGCAAATGATGATTGCCTAACATTTTAGAATATGGTCTGGAACAGTCTTTATATTATAGGCTTGGAGCTAAGAAAGATGTGGGGCCTTATATACAAGTAACGTTTAAATATGCAAGTGATTAGTTTAAGAGTAAGTGACTTCTCGGTGATTGTTAATCCAACATGGTAGCTATATACTGATCTTGATTAAGCAATGATGATTAATCATAACAATAAGAAGATTAAGGGTAAATCACCTAGAACATCAAAGATTAATTAATGGAGGTAATCTAAATCTTAGCACAGCAATTACTTGCCACCACACATTGCATACATCATTCCCCATTCAGTCGTAAATATTTTCCTAGATTCACATATGTGGATCTTAACGTAGCGCAAAAGATTTAAGATGAGAGTATGTCACCGTAAATATCCACCATTGTCCAACCATTATTACATGTAAAAGAATGTACGATGATACAAACAGCACATATAATATTATATACAAATACAAGCTATATAAATTCTACCATCATGTAATAAATTTATGTCATCCAAATAATTTGGTACACTAGAATTGGTGATTAACTTCTTAATAACCTTTAACGAAACTGCTCACAATGTTTTAATGGAACCGCAGTACCTAATTATTCTGTAAGTGTAAAGACGGCGAATGCAGAATCTTATGAATACGATCACATTCATTAAGGTTTAAAGTATAACCTGATACCAGATGGAGGCAAAAATCAAGGGGATGAAAATAACCAAAACTTCCCAGGCAACGGTAGACATCACAGCAATAACTCCCACAAGTTCAATGGTGAGAGAAATAAGCCCGTCAAGTAAGGACGGAATCCTAGTCTCCACGGCACTTTGATCGGTTGAACACTATATGGGAGTAAATTGATTGAACTTGTCAGGAAATAAGATCGAGAGAAGTACACCATAACTAAAACAAGCATGAAAAAACAAGCAGCAGAGGGAAGCATAGATACTTCTCTATTTCTAATGATTTAGTTGCAAAAGCAAAGAAGAAATTACATTCCTACTATACTATGTACCAGAACAGCGACCTCAAAATCTTATCCAATCTAACGAATAAAGACCATACTACCTTCATTATGATTTTCTCAAACAAACTAAATGACCAAAAATAAAGACTTGGACAAGACATAGGGACCCTAATGGATAGAAAGCAATGTTGCATGTAGATGCATAAAGTTGCTTGAGGTTGAAAGGAGATATAGAAGTCATTTTATTGAGCTAAAAAGGTTAATAGTGATTATTAAAATTATGCAGAAGTGCATTGTGTTCAATGAGCCAAAATGCAGCCTACTACTGTGATATACGTTACTGACAAGCTCTTCAATTCACATCATTCTAAACAAACATTAGACAATTATCATAAAATATTTAAGCCTGAGACTTCGACACATGCTCACATCTAACACCAGAACCCTTCAACACATGCTCACATCTAACACCAGAACCTGGGCTCTACATTGATTTATAAGAATTAATTCGTCAACTATAAAAAAAAAGGCAAGGAACAACCACTTACTCTGTTGAGAATTCTTCCAGCAGGTGTAGCATCAAAAAAAGACATAGGAGCACGGAAAATAGTCTCAATCATTTTCTGGAAAAGAACGGTTGCAGTTTTATAGCCTGTGGCTACAACAAGCGAGTTTTCAACAAGGGTCGAGAAACATATGCCAAGAGCCAAGGATGCATAGACGGTCATTAATGTGATTCCACTAACAACAGGCTTTACATCCTTTGATGACGACGTTGCCCATGCCAGCCAGTAGTTGCTCCCTATCTGAAGAATTTGTAAGATGATTGAGACCAGAATCACAAGAATCACCAGAGCTCCTCCATATGCAGTTGTGATGTATTTCCAGTAAACTGGAAACCGAACTCTACCACTCTCTCTTTCTTCTTCTTTTACGAGCTGTGCTGCAGGTGCTGAACCAGCAGCTCCACCATCATCATCTACTTTACCATTCACATTTTCATTTCTGATGATAATCTTCAAATTGTCTGCAGAGATAGGTATTGCCCTGTTGTCATCAAGTGTAGATGGCAGAGCTGCATTTTGTGCACCTACAAGTTGTATGAAATCGGAACCTGGAAAGAGAATTTTATCATACTTTCCAACTTGTACAGTTCTTCCATTTTTCATGACCTTACAAGAATTAAATGTAGACATAAGATATCAAATAGTCACGGAATTTGATGATTCCAAAATTATATAATATGAAAATGAGCTTATTACTTAACATACCACAATTAGATCAGCGGCATTCAAGAACTCTACTTGATGAGTAACATAAATAACAGTTTTCCCTCTCAGAACACCAAGCAAAACTTCCTGTTATACAAAATTCAGAAATTTAGAAAGCAGTATTTCCAAACTAGAAATTTAATAATCATTCTACTCATGTGCATGTAGTACAAAACCGTGACATAAAAACTTACCTTGAATAAATGAGAACCGGTATGGGCGTCCACAGCACTAAAAGGATCATCAAATAGATAGATATCCACATCATGGTAAAGAGCACGAGCAATTTGAATTCTTTGCTTCTGTCCGCCACTTAAGTTGATACCTTTCTCACCGATAACAGTTTGATCACCAAATGAAAGGATCTCCAAGTCCTTCTTAAGACAACATGCTTCGAGTACTTGATCATATCTTTGTCGGTCCATATTCTTCCCAAACAGTATGTTGTCTCGAACCGTACCACTCTGTATCCACGGTGACTGAGAAACATAAGCCTTTGTCCCACAAAGTTTGACTTCTCCTGAGATTCTAGGCATTTCACCCAGAATGCAAGAAAGTAAGCTCGACTTACCAGAACCAACTGTACCACATATGCCGACCTTCATACCATGAGACACTTTAAATTTTATGTTATTTAATATTGATGTAGTAGATAACGTACTATCCCAAGTGAAGTTCCCATCTATAATCTCAACTGCTGTATCAGAACTACCCGATGGCAACTTCTCTAAACCATTATCTTGGAGCTCATCGAGGGAAAGAAAAGAGGCAATTCTCGCAAGCGAAACCTTGGCTTGGACTAGCAAGGATAATGTATCTGGGAGAAGGAAGATTGGCTCTTGAAGAACCCGAAAGGTAGCCAGTGCAGACAAAATTTGCCCCATTTCAAGTTGGATTCCCATGTATATACAAGAACCAAAAGTGAACAAAGCCACAAAAGTCGGACCTATCCCATAGAAAAATTGTGTCACTACTGAACTATATAAATATTTCTTTAACCATTGCATCTCAACTTTCCTATGTTGAAGAATCTTACACATAAAACTCATTTCCCATCCTTGAAACCTAAGAACTCTCATATTCCTTATGGTCTCGATGGTCACCTTCATTCTATTATCCTTGGATTCCATTAGTTTCTTTTGAAACTTCTCCTGCCATTTCATAAATAGAGAGTTTGCTATCATAAATATTAATGTTACCCCGAAAGCACCAACAGAGGCAAGAAGTCCTAACTTCATGTATAAAATTAGCAAAGCTAAACCAATTTGGAAAAAGATTAACCATGTATCATGTATGTACACAATGAAACCTTGGATTGTCTCCACATCAACGGCCACAGCATTGATAAGTTCTCCTCCACTACCACCACCACCACCACCACCCTGGTTGTCTTGCAATTGCGATGACCAAGAGGGAAGTGTCAAGCTCTTATCGTAGAGCATTACAGTTGTCACTCCTCGAATCTTAATTCCAATTTGTTGCATCTTGAAGATCCAATGTCTCCGTGTGAAAACCTCCACAAAAGTTGCGGTACAAAAGGTCAAAGCAAGGATATATCCCTGATTTCTGAATACTTCTCTGCCATTAAGGCACTGAACAAAGCTATCAATAAGATAAGGAGCCACGTAACGAGCTAGTGTGTAAATTATGGCCATGAAAGCTGTCAAAATAATTTCCTTCCAAGCCAATAAAAAATATGCCTTAGCAAGCCCAAGCTCAGTAGTAAAAATCCTATTACTACTACCACCAAAATTATCAGCTAGTGAAGATGACTCAAGAAGCCTATTTCGGAACAATGGAAATGCCCCAAAAACACTACTGGAAGGGCCCAGCTGAGGGACATCATCATGCTCCAAGGTAATTTTCTCAACGGCTAATGCAAGTAAAGGATTTATCCAAGAGAAAAAAACAGTACGCAAAAGACTGGCATTTTCGTAAGGAGTCACAGTATCACACCCTCTGACCTCATCTTTACTATTACAATGATCCAAAAGTGGTTCTTCTAGATTTGAGACATCTTGATTCGCAAGTTTTAAAGATCCTACTACACAACATAACAAAGAAACAAGCCCGGTAAAATATAAGAAACAATTATGTTACCAAGTATGATTAGTATATGAACAAATTTAAGCGACAAAGATGCTTTAATCACAATATTAATTTGGGACTAATTCATTTACTTATATCTAATTTCACAGATAACCTCAATACAATCATCAAAATCAAAGTTAAATCGGATACATAGTTATTTGTAGAGTATAGCTGCATATAATTATAACACTAAATTTATTTTTCAGTCCATGTTTTAAAAGAATCAACAAGCCATTAAGCATTAACCATGTACATATCTGTAGCAAACAAACACAATAACATGGATAAAATTCGAACTACACAATCTACAGACACTAAAATATGAAATGTTTTATTCGATAATATGTCGACTATCTGATATTCATGTTCCAGCAGCAAAATAAACAAAACCCTAAAATCAAGAAAATCAATAAAGCAAAAACGTTTAGAAACGTAGATATTATAAATGTGACATTTTTTGTATGCATAGAAATAAAAGAATCGAGATAAAAAGACAGATACCCGATTGATTCTCCATGGAAGCAGAGTGAGTGAGTGTGACTGGACATGAAGAGGGGGCGCTATATATTCCAAAAAAAAAAAACGCCTAAACTAGTATAAAATAAATATTTAAAACTATTCCTAATAAATATTAGTATTTGAAACCACATCTATTCTTCTATTCTATATCTTATACCACCATTTTATTCCATCTTAGCTGGCCATATCAGAGCCACGTAGATATCTCAAACCACGTGTTATGCAATTAATCCTGTAACACATCTAAAGTGACTAATTTTTTGGGTTGGTCTATACAAGGCGCTAGGGCTGTTCACGAACCGAGTCGAGTCAAGTTTTGACCGAAACGAGACGAGCTTTGACCTTAACGAACCGAGCCGAGCTTTGATCTTAACGAACCAAGCTGATTTCTTAACGAACCGAGCCGAGCTTTGACCAAACCGAGCCGAACTCGAGTTGTTCACGAACAGCCTCGAGTCGGGCCGAGTTCGATCCGAACTCGAGCTGTTCGCGAACAATTAATTTGCTTGGAGATCTTAATAAACATTTAAATTACACGTGCACAATTTCATCGTTTTAATTTTGAGATATCGATCTAGAGAGACTATATATTTTTCGCGTTTCCTTAATTTCTAATTTAGGCGAATTAGTCCAAAGATTTCGAGGTGAGATTTTATTTTAACTAATTAACAATTATTTAAAATAAAATTAAAACAATTATTTTTAATAAAATTAAAATAATTTTACCGGACATAAAGAACTACTGTGATTTATGAAGAAACAGATCTATCAAGACAAAAAAAAATAATTGTGCAGTGATCAACTAATTAACATGGCAATGAATATAATAATTATGGTTGGTAATGATTACAATAATTAAAGAAACTAAGTTAACCGTGAAGAAAATAATAATGTACATATAAAAAAGAAAAGAAAGAAGCTAATGATTACTAATGATTCATAATAATTACATAAAAACTAGGACTAATTATTACTATTTTTATTATATATATTTTATATATTGATAGAAAAAAATACATAGAAGATTTCAGCAAACAAATTAATTTGGAAATATCTAATTAATTTTTTATTTTTTGAAAATTTGGAAATATCATTTCATTAGATATATCTTGACATCCGTACGGTTGGATCGTCGAGAATTTTTTTTTAAAATATAGAAACAATAATCTGGGACGAAGCACTAGTTACGAGTACTAGACAATATAGTATTGTTCTATTAAGATCTCCAACCAAATTAATTTTTTATTTTTTGAAAATTTGGGAATATCATTTAATTATATATATCTTGACATCCGTACGGTTGGATCGTCGAGAAATATTTTTAAAAATATAAAAGCAATAATCTGGGACGAAACACTAGTTACAAGTACTAGACAATATAGTAGTGTTCTATTAAGATCAATAACCAAATTAATTTTTTATTTTTTGAAAATTTGGGAATATCATTTAATTAGATATATCTTGACATTCGTACGGTTGGATCGTCGAGAAATATTATAAAAATATAGAAACAATAATCTGGGACGAAGCACTAGCTACAAGTACTAAACAATATAGTAGTGTTCTATTAAGATCTTCAACCAAAATAATTTTTTATTTTTTGAAAATCTGGGAATATCTAATTTCTTGACGATCCAACCGTACGGATGTCAAGATATATCTAATTTAGTGATATCCCAAATTTTCAAAAAACAAAAAATTAATTTGGTTGGAGATCTTAGTAGATCACTACTATTCTTACTAGTACTAGTAATTAGTGCTTTGTCCCGGATTATTGTTTCTATTTTTTATAAAATATTTCTCGACGATCCAACCGTACGGATGTCAAGATATATCTAATTTAGCGATATTTCCAAATTTTCAAAAAATAAAAAATTAATTTGGTTGGAGATCTTAGTAGATCACTACTATTCTAACTAGTACTAGTAACTAGTGCTTTGTCACGAATTGTTGTTCCTATTTTTTTAAAAATATTTCTCGACGATCCAACTGTACAGATGCCAAGATATATCTAATTTAGTGATATTCCCAAATTTTCAAAAAATAAAAAATTACTTTGGTTGGAGATCTTAGTAAATCACTATTATTCTAACTAGTACTAGTAACTAGTGCTTTGTCACGGATTGTTGTTTCTATTTTTTAAAAAATATTTTTCGATGGCCCAACCATACAGATGTCAAGATATATCTAATTTAGTGATATTCCCAAATTTTCAAAAAATAAAAAATTAATTTGGTTGGAGATCTTAGTAGATCACTACTATCTAACTAGTACTAGTAACTAGTGCTTTGTCACGGATTGTTGTTTCTATTTTTTAAAAAATATTTCTCGACGACCCAACTATACGGATGTCAAGATATATCTAATTTAGTGATATTCCCAAATTTTCAAAAAAAAATAATTAATATGGTTGGAGATCTTAGTAGATCACTACTATTCTAACTAGTACTAGTAACTAGTGCTTTGTCACGGATTGTTGTTTCTATTTTTTAAAAAATATTTCTCGACGACCCAACCATACGGATGTCAAGATATATTTAATTTAGTGGTATTCCCAAATTTTCAAAAAATAAAAAATTAATTTGGTTGGAGATCTTAGTAGATCACTACTATTCTAACTAGTACTAATAACTAGTGCTTTGTCACGGATTGTTGTTTCTATTTTTTAAAAAATATTTCTCGACGACCCAACCATGCAGATGTCAAGATATATCTAATTTAGTGATATTCCCAAATTTTCAAAAAATAAAAAATTAATTTAGTTGGAGATAAGAAAATAAAAAGTAAAATTTTTAATTTTTTTCGAGCTTTAACGAGCCGACGAGCCGAGCTCGAGCCAAGATGAAACGAGCTATTATCGAGCCGAGCCAAAACGAGCTCATGCCGAAACGAGCTCGAGCCGAACCGAGATTTTATCGAGCCGAACTCGAGCTGTTCACGAACGGCTCTGTTAGTGAACAGCCCTACATGGCGCTCTTCATTTGTGGGGCTTCCTTTCATAGTCCATTCAAAATTATGTTTTACTTGTGCATTGGCTTACGCAACACATCTAATTCTTGTAGCCTCACTCTTTGAGGACATATATTCCCGTTTTCTGAGATAGTGGCAGCATGGATAGCCTGCAAATAACTCTTTGAGGAGGCGAGAGCCTTTAGCTTAGACGTGCTATTTTTTTAACTTCACAAGATTTTTTTTACCATTTTCAAAGTGTTTAGATGAACAATTTCATAGTCAAAAGTAGTTCTACCATATGCATTCAAGGGAAAAGTAAGATTCTTCAATATGAGCTACCCAAATCTGGAAAATTAAAGCATTTCATCGAAGAAAGAAGGCAGGAGTATGCTATGTTATATATTCTCTATCTACTATATTTATGCGGATGTATGTGACCTAAATTAGTCCTTAAAACTTGAGTTTTTCTTCAACTACAGTGAGAAGTATGTCGCGGTACTGTTTATGCTGTGGCTACCGAATTCTATCACGAATCAATGGGAATATAATTTCCAAGTCGCCTCGGCTCATATTCATGTTAAAAAAAGCCGGAAAGTAATGCTTTCTAGGCATTAGTTTTTGTGTGCATCCATTTATGTGGATTCTTGAGATCGGCCGTCATATAGTAGCTCATATTTATAAATTTTATCTCTTTGCATGTTAATTATCTTGATCACTTATGCTAACTTTTTTTTAAAGAATAACAAACATAAACTTGAAACGAGCTGCCAGCTATAAATAAAATGATAATAACCAGATTGCCTCCTTACATGTTCTGTTATGTACGATCATTTTTAATCTCTACCTAAATTTTTATAGTCGCTGCTAAAAATGTATAAAAGTTAGTGATTACATTCTTTTATTTTGTTTGCTCAGGTTATTGTTTAATTAAATTAATATATTTGCACACATACAAATTGCAGATAGAAAAAAATAAATGGAATCAAGAATTTGATATTACTGTACCGTGTTCTATCCTTTTTATCTATATCTATACTGATGTACCTTCTCTTTGCCATTCTTTTTTACTTTCTTCTCTCTTTTTTTTGTTTAATTTGGGCACATGCTTTTTTGCTTTCACTATCTACCTTAATGTAGTTCATGTTAAATCAGGTCTGCCTAAAGAAGGGTAGAAGCAGGAGAGACTACATAATACAGAGCACTACTTGGACGTTTATTAGTGTCTTTGTGTTTTCAGCAGAGTCATAATCTCGTGATTGGGATTTGTACTCTGGTAAGGCTTGTGATGTTTACAACATTATCATCCTTGAAGTAATTTAGTAGTTTCGTTATCTGGAGCTTTAAGTAGAATGTATTAACTGTAAGAATCCAGAATTTTGGTATTAATTAAAACTTTTATTATGTAATGGAGTATAAGTGTAACAGTGGTTCTAATAAATGAATATTGAAAGGATTTTGATTCAAATGTTTATATGCCATGAACAATGTAATTGGTTGACAACTTATATAAGAATAACCTATCTCCTGGATAAGTAAGATATGGTAAATTCCAAAGAGGAAGGTTATTCTCATGATCCAAATCGATATCTGTTATAAGTCCAGTGGTTCCGTAAAAGGGTTAAGGAACGTTCGGGAAAGCGCAAGGACATTTTTTCAATTATAAGAATTAAAGAAAGAATAAGTGATGAATAGTATTTTTGATGGAAATTGGAATAATATTAGACGACCCTATATAGGAGTATTCGGAACGGATTTCTGAGTTCGTATTAGTGACCGATAGGCAATATAAGTGTATGTAAACGATATCGGATTCAGAAAAATAGCACTTTTATTTTCTCCGAGATTTCCCTGGACACTAAAGGATTTAAGGATTTATTAAAAAGATTTAAGGGATTTAAATTCAAGAATTATAAAGGAGGATTAAAGATGTGAGCAAAAATATTAAGAGAGTTTTCGGTAAAACCCTAACTAGAAATCCTTGAGTTATTCCTCCGAACGATCAATGAAATCGAGCAATAACTGGACAAAGAAGCAAGCAGGGAATCAAGATGCATGCATGTGCAAGAGGATAAGACCAAGGAACTAAGTAGTTACATGAGCAACTAGCATACTTAGAGAATTAAACCAAGTACTTAGCTTCATTTCATCATCTTACCACAAGATCAAGACATTTGTCCATCCAAATACATCATGCATGACATACCACTTTTAATAAAGCCACTTTACATGAGATATTATCCAAAGACACATCAATAATTCATTTTAACACAACACCAAGCAAGAGAAAAGCAAGCAACTCCACCATTTCTCTCCATCTTCCCCATTCGGCCTTGCTCTTTATTTCAAAATCAAAACTCAACTTCCCACCATTTTTTGATCTTGAGATTTTTATGGTAAGTACTATATTTCATATCATAGTTATCCTCCAAATTTGAGCCTTAATTTCCACTTCTTTCATTTTCAAAAAAAATAATCAAAGTGGAGGATGTATAGTACTTTCAAGAACTAATCTTTGATTTCTTGTTTTCTTTGGTTGATCTAAGCTAGCTTAAGGCCATACAAGGACTAGATCAAGCTTAGTAAGGCTAGTACATACTCCAAGGAAGGTATATCACTTGAAACCCTAGATCTTTTTTTGAGTTTTATGTTTGTTCTTGATGGTTTTAGGTTAGTATGATTATGGTGATTTTATAAGCATGATTATGTAGTTGATTGTTTGATTTAAGAGATATGATGATCATGTTGGTAAAGTGAGATGTTTCGGACTTGTTAATGATACTCCTTAAGTTTTGATGATCACAAACAGTAAGCCATTTGGCTTATTAGTAGATATAAAACAGCATGCTAGTTGTGTATGTACTAACTTGGTTTTGCAGGATACTTAAGCTTACTGATTGCATAATCAATCTATCTAAATAGCAAGCCAAAGTTGGGATACAGTAACAGTTGGCAAGCCATTTGCACACAGTCAATTCGCAAACAGCAAGCCATTTTCAATTATTCAGAATTCCCGTAGATAAAGATCAAACAAACATATTTATGTTCTCAGGAACTTGGTTGATGATATGGAAATGCAAAAGTATAAGGCCATGTATCTGTTCAGCTCACCAGAACCAAAATAGCAAGCTGACAAGAACTTGCTATGTTATTTTGGTACTATACTAACTTGGTTTTGCAGGTATTATAGCTAAATCAGATTGTCTCAAACAGCAAGCTAAATGCATGGACAATCAGCATACCAGTTTCACAAACAGCGTGCCAGTTTCACAAACAGCAAGCTGGTTGTGTCTGCCAGAATTAAGGAACAGTTTGGTTCTTCAAGGAGCATGCAATGGAAATATTGTTAGGAATATTTGTAGGGGCCCTCTGAATATTTTCTAGCATGCCAGTACTCATAGCTCACACATTTTGGGAGACAAAATTGATTCCTTCACTTAAACTAAGTAAAGTAACATTCTACTTTACTATATTTTAAGCTTCACTCAAACAAGTCACATGGGGATGCTTCCTTCATCATATCAAACATTATTGTTCATACTATACACGCTCCATCTTCTCTCTCAACTGATATTCAAGCTCCTCTAAATCATTCAAAAACATCAACGGATTGATTCTTAGAAAAATCATCAAAAACGGCTACTTTCATAGTTTTATCCGTTGGAGCCTTCAAATATTATTTTCAATCTTCTTGTTTACAAAAACATATAATATATATATATATATATATATATATATATATATGAGCTGCTCTTGTTCATATAGGGATACGAACTACAAAGTGCAAAAACAAGAAAATCATCAACTACGAAAGCATTTCATTTCTAAATCTTACAAAGCCTTCAAAACCCATATTCACGCATATATATTCAGAAGGTTCATAGGTTGAGTTGTATTTATTCAAATCTTTGTATTGTTCGAATTGTATTGAATTGTTGTTGTACAAGGCTGGCTTAAGGTTTTGGGTGGGTAGAACTAGGCTAGAGAAGGATACTTGGGAAGTATTTCTTAGAGAGCTAGTTTCAGCCCAGCAAACAGCAAGCCATTTGTAAGCAGCAAGGGTGTAAGGGAGATATATTGTTGGATCTTGTAATTGGTTTATATTTGATCAATAATATATTCACTTACCAAGTTGGTAAGGGACCAGGACGTAGACCATAGGGGTTTAGGGGTTGAACCTGGCTAAAAGATCTTGTGTTCTTTAATTTTCTGCATTTTAGTTACAAACAACGTACCATTTGCAAACTGATAAAACACAAACAGCAAGCTGTTTGTAGTAATTTTTAAAACAGTTCATAAAATAGGATTGTTAGCCATAAACACCTATTCACCCCCCCTCTAGGTATTGTTTTCAGTTAAGTCGATTATCATGTGTATAAGATGTATGGTATGCTCGGTGTGGCTTGGTTGTGTGGTAACAATTTTGAAACGTTCGATTTATAGTCGTCGTAATGCCGAAATTTCGTTAAACCTTGAAATTCATGCATAATCAGTAGCATTAATTTCCTGACCTTGATAAGTATATGGCATACCTTGTAGATCTCGAGTCATAGATCGTTTTGGAACGAGAATTGAAGCAAACGGACTTACGATTTAGGAGTTATGGTCAAATTAGTAAAAGTGGTTCGAAACCGTAAATGCGAATTCGTAACTGAAATTGAACCCCTGTAAAATAAGTAATTCAGTGGCGAATCTTGATAATTAAATATTAGAGATCATAAGGAAGGTGTGGGAGAAAACCTCATGTCAAACGGATCATTTTTTGATTTTATAAAAATATTCGAATCAAGGTTAAGTGCGAATGAACCCCTAA
Source organism: Saposhnikovia divaricata (assembly GCA_036435485.1). NCBI lineage: Eukaryota > Viridiplantae > Streptophyta > Magnoliopsida > Apiales > Apiaceae > Saposhnikovia > Saposhnikovia divaricata. The sequence continues at coordinate 156,357,415 of CM071595.1, forward strand.
AAAGGATACTTGGTTATAACTTTGGAAAATCACTTAGATAACGATCGATAAATCTCGAGGTATAATCTTTCGACCTTAGAACTTATATGGCTTAAGTACCTACCAAGTGTAAGTGTGATGACTTGCCTTAATAGCGAACCAATGTCGGGTCATAACGGTGTTAATAAGAGTTACATTAGAGAGTGTATAATGAGATAACTTGAAAACGTGTTTCGACCCAAGTTAAGTAATTAATCTCGAATGCTTTGATTGTTTATAGATCACCGAGCAGACCCAGGACACGCTACCCCTACTCGACTACCAGGCAAGTTTCCAATACTTTGGAACTGTTGTTGTGATAATACATATATGAACTGATTCTGTTATACATATGCCAAAGCATGTATGCCTACTTTCAAGTTATACTGTGATCCTTGTTCCCTGATTTAATGTGGGCTTATAAGCCAGATAGATAGTATATCGGTTATAAGCCGGATATTGCTAAGACCCTTAAGTGAAGGGCATATGAATCTCATTCTTCGAATATAGACCGGGAGTCGGGATTTCTTAATATATTGGGATTATTTTCGGAGGGAAATATTTAAGGAAATATTTTTCCATTATTTATTTACTGAATATTATTTGAACATTCATTTGAGATTATTTACTTAATGAATATTATTTTGAATATTCATTCGAGTTATTTATTTAAAGGAAATTATTTTCGAATATTCATTTGATCATTATTTATTTAATGAAAATTATTTCGAATATTCATTTAAATTTTATTTATTCAATAAGTATTATTAATTTAACTATTCATTAATTATTTAATGAATATTATGGTGAATATTTATTCGAAGGATATTTTGATCAATATTTTATTTTAAGAATATTCTTCAAATATGTATGATTTAATAAATACTCTTGGAATATTATTCACTTCTTCTAACTAGTTTTAAAAATAATTTACTTCATTCAAATATTATCTTCGACCTTCGAATATTATGTAAATTATCTCTAAGTCTTATTATTAATATGATTTTATCAAGGAAGGTTCTCAAAAATCATATTCTTCATTCAAATCTACCTTTTAAATTATAAGGGAACCTTACTTGGAAAATGTTATTTATCTTGTTGACTTCCCGGTCATAAATCTTTTAAAACTATTCTTTTCACTCGCAACTTGGTTGCTATTCATCGATTGAATCTTTTGTTACTTCCTCGTCATTCGAGGGGTAAGAGTGTTGGAACAAGTTGGTATCCATTAACGAGCAACAGCTTGGGAAATATTGGTGAATTTTCCTTTCCAACTAGATACGACTACTTTGTGGAGTCCTATCAACAAGTATTATACTTGGGGAAAGGGGGACGAACTTTACGTTTCAGAGTCATGGATGTTATTCGAACTAGGAGACGCGTAAGTGGCCGGGTGGCGCCGATCCAGCAATGGCCCAACCGTTGGCCGGGGGGTTCCAGAGGGCGGTTGACAAGTAAATCCACCGGTGCTTCCTTCTACATGTAAAGAACAATGATGGGGAGCATAACATGCGACTGATCATCGTAAACGTTATGGCTCCTGGCGCAGCAATGCTCCCGTATTAGTTCATCTTTCAAAGTTAGAAATTTTCTGCAACATTATCAGTGTTGGCAGGGTTGAAAAGTGTTCAAAACTAGGATTGCATAATTTTTCCTGCATTTTCCTTTTATGAGATGTGATGATATCTAGCTCATATTTTTGTATAGCAGATATTCCTATGAAAGATATATTTTGAGTTACCTTGTAACTTCATCGTTTACCTTATACTAGCATTATGTTCGTAAATGCATGGCATATGGTTTCAAAAACACTTTTGAACTGTTATATATATTATTGTTCAGTATATATATTTGTTGGTGGGCTATTGCTCACCCTTGCTTTATTATTTATATCACAACAACAGCTAGGTTTGATGGCCCGCGTAAGGCACACTCGGCGCAAGCAGGTGACTCCAGTCGTAGGACTACCCGCTGATGTGGTTGCTGCCATTGCTGAGATAGACAGGCAGCTTTTGTTTTCAGTCTTAAGTATATGTATGATTAATGTTAATCAACAGTAAGAATCTTTAAACTTATGATGTAATCATTTTGGGTTGTAATAACTTATATTCGTGGATCCTATTAGTAGAAACTTATTTCAATTTCATCTCTGGGACTATAACTGGTTGTGTGTGTGTGTGTGTGTGTGATTGGATATTATTGTGGGATCACAACATGTGTTTATTTATTTGGACTCAAGTCAAGGATTGTATATGGAAATTAAGACCGTAACGACCAGGTCCCCGACCCCGGATCTAGGGCTGTTAAAGAAATGGTATCAGAGCGAGAGTTATATATCCCCAGAGATGATACGGCGTTATATAATAATAAATTCACTAAGATAATAAGAACTCTTGCCAAGTTCACCTAAAACCCTTACGGAAACTTTTTAAGTATCATGATGGTAACATAGTTCGTATTGTGTAGGCGAGTGACATCTCCGACCCAGAGGCTTTTGAGAGACAGCATGACGAGGCGATCCAGGCCACCGAGGATAGGGCAGTTGTTGATTCTGATGACTTTTTCAGGACCAGAGATCCATATTATGAGCGTCTGGGGGACGAGGATTCGGAGGAGGAGGACCCGGAAGAGGTCCCGGCAGCCGAGGATATCGAGGTCGTTGAGTTAGAGGAGGAGGACCCGGAGAGGGTCCAGATAGCTGAGGATACCGAGGTTATTAGTGAGGAGTCTGATGATGAGGATCTGGAGGAGATTCGGGCGATATCTGATGTTAGGGTTATGGAGGAGGACATCGACATGACCACTGAGCAGGTTATTGATGCAGTTTTAGAGCAGGCAGTGGATGAGGGTACTGAGGGGGATGTTGATAAACCAGTTGATGACATGTACCACCACTCTCTACTGAGAGGGCCCCTACCCCACCACCCTTGCCTGTGAGCCCTATTTCTGAGGAGTTCGAGGAGCTGACCCCCGAGCCGCAGCAGTAGAGGCCGCACCTCCAGTAGAGCCATCTACCCCACCCCATATTCCGATAGAGGGGATACCAGTGTGTGTGTATAACTGGGTTGTGAGCAGGCTTTCTACAGATTTAGCAGTGGCTGAGGGCAGGTTAGCAGAGTCCAGGGCTGAGAGAGTTGCTAGGTTGGGATGCCAGGGCGGCGGGAGGCGTGCTAGAGCTCGAGAGATGCATAGGGCAGTGACACGTATTGAGCTGAGGGCCCGGATGAGGGTCCGGACTTTACCTACCGATGGACATGGCATGGTATCCAGGATAGATGCTGAGGAGATCTTCCGCATTGCTATGATGAGGGTTAGGGCTTTGGGTTCCACTGGTGGATGATTTCAGAGACAGTGATGTAGTAGTCTAGTCTTCTAGTCATGTACGGACATAGTAGTGCCGACTTTTACGGGATAGTTTCATTGTATTTAGTTTCCCGTTTACTGACTAGACGGATAGACCATGTATTTCACTTTTGACTAGATGTTGTTAGGATGGTTGTATTCTTAAACTGTCGATGTGACTCAGATGATGTATCTTTCAGCACTATGTATATATTTGTTTCCTTTCAGTCATTTCAGTTCTGTTGTGACGCGATCACTAGTTTATTAGCTTATTTACTGCACGTACTGCTTTTGATTAAGTTGCCATGACATATAGAACTATGGGATCCTAAATCCAAATATGTAACGATTTTACAAGGAGGAATCTTTAAAACAAGTGAATTAGCCTAATGTGTAATTTTCCAAATTTTCAGTAAGATGCCTTCACGAAGAATGGGAACTAGGGCTAACCCCCGTTAGTCTACCGATCAAGAAAGTCACAATCAACATAGGGAAGATTCCGAATATGATGAAGCACAAGATGAGGATTATAATGAGCAAGAGGATTCCCAGTATGGGACAGCAGACGAAACCTTTTTCACTGGAGAATTCGAAGAAGAAGTAGAAAGGGAAGAAATTGAAGTTGAGCAAGAATGGGAGAACCAGGATAGGGACCCCATGGGTCAGTTTATGGATCTTCTTATGAAAAATTTGAACCGTTACCCCCAACCACCCCAGGGAAACAACAGTACCATGGCAAACTCTTGCAGGGCCTTTAAGTCCCTTAAGCCCCCAGAATTCCACGGATCAGCTGACCCGGTCGAGGCAAGAGCCTGGATAAAGGAAATGGAAAAGTCATTTGAGATTCTAAGCATTGAGGAGGCGCAAAAGACTGTTTTCGCCACTTAACTTCTGAAAGGAGAGGCCAATTATTGGTGGGAGGCTAAGAAGAACATGGAGACGGATGCTATAGTAACTTGGGATAGGTTCAAACAATTGTTTCTAGAAAAGTACTTCCCGAGGTTTATGAAAACTCAAATAGAGCTTAAGTTTTTAGAACTAAAATAGAACAATTTATCAGTGGCTGATTATGAGGCTAAGTTTACCGAGTTATCAAGTTTGTGCCAGAATTTGTGGATACTGAGGAGAAGAAAGCGAATAGATTTCAGCAAGGGTTGAAGCAATGGATTCAGAATCGGGTAGCAGTCTTAGAGATTACAGATTATGCCACCTTGGTGCAGAAAGTAACAATTATGGAAGCAAGGAGTGATCAGATGCAGAAAGAAAGAGAGAAATGGGGGATAAAGAGGAAGCATGCCAGCATGGGCGGAGGTTCCGCAAGAGGAAAACCCCTGAATAAGTTTAGCAGAGGAACATTTTCCCTACCTGTAAGGAATGTAGGATTTAAACCATCTGTGAGCGCAAGTGTGAGCCAGGGCGGCCAGCAATCAGGAGTGTCCCGTTCCCACCCTTCCAAACCTCCATTACCAGTATATGCAACTTGTGGGAGGAAACACCCTGGAGTGTGCAACCAGAAACCGATAACCTATTATAAGTGTGGAGGAGTAGGCCACTATGCCCACCATTGTACCACGGTTACTCCTACTTCCAGCAAAGGCACTGCTTGTTTCCAGTGCGGACGTCAAGGTCACATGAGGAAGGATTGCCCAATGAACAAACCAGCAGCATCAGTGGCAAGCAAAGCTGCGTCTAATAGGCCACCAACTGCTAGGACTTTTAATATGACAGTGCAGGATGCCGTGAGGGACACGGACGTAATATCAGGTACCTTTTCTCTCAATTCAGTTAGTACAAACGTCTTATTTGATTCTGGAGCAACTAAGTCTTTTATATCAAGAGATTTTGCGCGTAATTTGAAACTTAAGACCCAACAGCTAAGGGATTCTTTACAAGTAGAAATAGCCAACCAGGAAGTAGTTCCCGTTAATCAGATTCACCCCGATTGTAAATTAGAAATAGGAGGACAATCTTTTTATGTTGATTTGATTCCTTTTAAACTAGGGGAATTTGATGTCATTTTGGGAATGGATTGGTTGTCTCGCAATAATGCCCGGATAGATTGTAAAGGGAAAAAGGTTAAGTTGAAAACCCAGGAAAGAAGGAAATAGTTTTTAAGGGGATACGACAGACCCAGAAAATTCTAACCATGGCGCAGACCAAAAGATTGTTACGAAAAGGGAACGAGGCTTACTTAGCTTATGTTATCGACACTCAGAAGGAAACACCTAGGTTGCAAGACATTCCGGTAGTTAATGAGTTCGAAGATGTGTTTTCACAAGATCTTCCCGGATTACCACCTGATAGGGTAATTGAGTTTTCTATCGAGTTAGCCCCGGGACGGCGTTGGTTTCGAAGGCCCCGTACTGATTAGCCCCAGTTGAAATGAAAGAGCTAGCTAAGCAATTGCAAGAATTGTTGGATAAGGGTATGATACGACCCAGTGTGTCACCTTGGGGCACACCAGTGTTGTTCGTTAAGAAGAAGGACGGGAGTATGAGGTTATGCATCGATTATCGAGAGTTGAACAAGCTAACCATAAAGAATAAGTACCCGCTACCCAGAATAGATGAATTGTTTGACCAGCTAAGAGGTGTTGAATACTTCTCTAAGATTGACCTGAGAACAGGATATCACCAACTGAAGATTAAACCCGAAGATATCCCAAAGACTGCATTCCGTACCAGATATGGACATTATGAGTTCTTGGTGATGTCATTTGGACTAACCAATGCCCCAGCAGCTATCATGGATTTAACGAATAGGGTGTTCAAGGAGTATTTGGATAAGTTCGTGATAGTTTTCATTGATGATATTCTTATCTACTCAAAGACAGAGGAAGAACATGCCGAACATTTGAGGATAGCTTTAGAAATTCTCAGGAAAGAGCAGTTATATGCCAAATTCTCGAAGTGTGAGTTTTGGAAAAATGAAGTGCAATTCTTAGGGCACGTGATCAATAGAGAAGGAGTGTTGGTCGACCCCTCCAAGATAGAGGCAGTTTGAAACTGGGAACGGCCAACCACTCCAACAGAACTAAGGAGTTTCATCGGACTGGCCGGATATTATAGAAGATTTGTTCAAGATTTTGCGAAGATCGCAGCCCCGTTAACTCGACTTACCCATAAAACTGAGATATTTGAATGGACTGAATAATGCGAGAAGAGGTTGGTGACGGCCCCAGTGTTGGCATTTCCTGATGGAAAAGGAGATTTTGTAATTTATAGTGATGCTTCGCATAAAGGATTAGGATGCGTGCTTATGCAACACGGTAAGGTAATCGCGTATGTGTCAAGGCAGCTAAAGGAATATGAGATTCGATATCCCACTCATGATCTAGAATTATCAGCAATAGTTTTCGCTTTGAAGATTTGGAGGCACTACTTGTATGGAGAGAAGTGCGATATTTACACTGACCATAAGAGCCTCAAGTACATTTTCACTCAGAAAGAGATTAATATGCGCCAGAGAAGATGGCTGGAATTAATCAAGTATTATGATTGTGAGATTCGTTATCACCCGGGTAAAGCCAATGTGGTGCTGACGCCCTCAGTAGAAAAGAGAAACTTAAAATGATAACCTCAGAAGAAGAATTGGTGAGAGATTTCGAAAAGTTGGAAATCGAGGTCAAGATACCCGGAGATGGTCAAGAAAGGTTAATGGAAATTCGAATCCAACCCCCATTGTTAGAAAAGATTAGACTATGTCAAGAACGGATAATGGAGGAAGAAGAGAACTCCACGGAAGAGATAATGACCAGAGAAGAAATTAAGTGTGAAAGAGACAAAGAAGGAGTCATGAGGTACACATACAGGATATGGATTCCAAATGTGCAGGAGCTCAAGGACGAGATTTTATATGAGGGACACAACTCAAGGTACTCAGTGCACCCCGGTAGTACCAAGATGTATAGAGATTTGAAAGAGTACTACTGCTGGCCTAACATGAAAAAGGACGTAGCAGAGTGGGTAAGCAGATGCTTGACCTGCCAAAGAGTGAAAACAGAGCACCAGAGACCCAGTGGACTTTTGCACCCCTTAGAGATTCCCGAATGGAAATGGGAACATATAGCCATGGATTTCGTAGTAGTTTTACCAAGGACCAAAGCTAATCATGATGCCATATGGGTAATTATAGACCGACTAACGAAGTCAGCTCACTTTCTCCCGATCAATGAAAGGTATACGGTCGATAGACTAGTAGATATCTACTTAAAAGAGATAGTGGCGCGACATGGAGTCCCAGTCGCCACAGTATCCGATCGAGATCTTAGATTCAACTCCAGATTTTGGAGGAGCTTTCAAGAATGTGTAGGAACCAGGCTAAACATGAGTATAGCCTATCACCCCCAGACAGACGGGAAAAGTGAAAGGACCATCCAAATGTTAGAAGATATGTTGAGAGTCTGTGCTATAGACTTTAAAGGAAACTGAGATGATCACTTGCCATTGATTGAGTTCTCCTACAACAATAGTTTTCATTCAAGCATAGGAATGCTGCCTTACGAGGCCCTTTATGGAAGGAAATGCAGATCTCTTTTGTATTGGGATGAAGTTGACTAGCGAAAGATGCTCAGGCCCGAAGTGGTCCAACGGACTAAGGATGCAGTGGATCTAATCAGACGACGACTGGTAGCAGCCCAAGATCGACAAAAGAGATATGCCGACTTAGCTCGGAAAGGCAAGGAATATGAAGTTGGAGACCTAGTGTTTTTAAAGGTATCTCCCTGGAAAGGTTTAATGAGGTTTGGGAAGAAGGGAAAACTGAGTCCTAGATACATTGGACCCTTTGAGATCTTAAGACGTATCGGGGAACTAGCTTACGAACTAGCATTACCCCCAAATCTGCAACAAGTACACAATGTGTTCCATGTTTCGATTGTAAGGAAATATAGTCCGGATGCCAAGCATATTGTGGAATACGAGCACGTAGACATGCAACCAGACCTAACCTATGTGGAGCAGCCTGTGGAAATCATAGATCAAAAAGAACAAGTACTTCGAAACAAGGTTATCAAGCTAGTCAAAGTTTTGTGGCAGAACCACAATGTAGAAGAATCAACTTGGGAATTGGAAAGCGCAATGCTAGAAAAGTACCCCCATTTGTTTTCAAACTGATTCCGAGACGGAATTCTTTTAAGGAGGGGAGACTGTAAGAATCCAGATTTTTGGTATTAATTAAAACTTTTATTATGTAATGGAGTATAAGTGTAACAGTGGTTCTAATAAATGAATATTGAAAGGATTTTGATTCAAATATTTATATGCCATGAACAATGCAATTGGTTGACAACTTAGATAAGAATAACCTATCTCCTGGATAAGTAAGATATGGTAAATTCCAAAGAGGAAGGTTATTCTCATGTCATCCAAATCGATATCTGTTATAAGTCCAGTGGTTCCGTAAAAGGGTTAAGGAACGCTCGGGAAAATGCAAGGACATTTTTCCAATTATAAGAATTAAAAAGAGAACAAGTGATGAATAGTGTTTTTGGTGGAAATTGGAATATTATTAGACGATGCTATATAGGAGTATTCGGAACGGATTTCTGAGTTCGTATTAGTGACCGATAGGCAATATAAGTGTACGTAAACGATATCGGATTCAGAAAAATAGCACTTTTATTTTCTCCGAGATTTCCCTGGACACTGAAGGATTTAAGGATTTATTAAAAAGATTTAAGGGATTTAAATTCAAGAATTATAAAGGAGGATTAAAGATGTGAGCAAAAATATTAAGAGAGTTTTCGGTAAAACCCTAACTAGAAATCCTTGAGTTATTCCTCCGAACGATCAATGAAATCGAGCAATAACCGGACAAAGAAGGAAGTAGGGAATCAATATGCATGCATGTGCAATAGGATAAGACCAAGGAACTAAGTAGTTACATGATCAACTAGCATACTTAGAGAATTAAACCAAGTACTTAGCTTCATTTCATCATCTTACCACAAGATCAAGACATTTGTCCATCCAAATACATCATGCATGACATACCACCTTCAATAAAGCCACTTTACATGAGATATTATCCAAAGACACATCAATAATTCATTTTCACACAACACCAAGCAAGATAAAAGCAAGCAACTCCACCATTTCTCTCCATCTTCCCCATTCGGCCTTGCTATTTATTTCAAAATCAAAACTCAACTTCCCACCATTGTTTGATCTTGAGATTTTTATTATAAGTACTATATTTCATATCATAGTTATCCTCCAAATTTGAGCTTAGATTCCACATCTTTCATTTCCAAAAAAATCATCAAAGTGGAGGATGAATAGTACTTTCAAGAACTAATATTTGATTTCTTGTTTTCTTTGGTTGATCTAAGCTAGCTTAAGGCCATACAAGGACTAGATCAAGCTTAGTAAGGCTAGTACATACTCTAAGGAAGGTATACCACTTGAAACCCTAGATCTTGTTTTGAGTTTTATGTTTGTTCTTGATGGTTTTAGGTTAGTATGATTATGGTGATGTTATAAGAATGATTATGTAGTTGATTGTTTGATTTAAGAGATATGATGATCATGTTGGTAAAGTGAGATGTTTCGTACTTGTTAAGTTGATTATCATGTGTATAAGATGTATGGTATGCCCGGTGTGGCTTGGTTGTGTGGTAACAATTTTGAAACGTTCGATTTATAGCCGTCGTAATGCCGAAATTTTGTAAAACCATGAAATTCGTGCATAATCAGTAGCATTAAATTCCTGACCTTGATAAGTGTATGACATATTGTTGTAGATCTCGAGTCATAGATCGTTTTGGCGAGAGAATCGAAGCAAATGGACTTACGGTTTAGGAGTTATGGTCAAATTAGTAAAAGTGGTTCGAAACCGTAAATGCGAGTTCGTAACTGAAATTGAACCCCTGTAAAATAAGTAATTTACTGGCGAATCTTGATAATTAAATATTAGAGATCATAAGGAAGGTGTGGGAGAAAATCTCATGTCAAACGGATCGTTTTTCGATTTTATAAAAATATTCGAATCAAGGTTAAGTGCGAATGAACCCCTAAAAAGGATACTTGGTTATAATTTTGGAAAATCACTTAGATAACGATCGATAAATCTCGAGGTATAATATTTCGACCTTAGAACTTATATGGCTTAAGTACCTACCAAGTGTAAGTGTGATGACATGCCTTAATAGCGAACCAATGTCGGGTCATAACGGTGTTAATAAGAGTTACATTAGAGAGTGTATAACGTGATAACTTGAAAGCGTGTAGTATAAGTTAAGTATATACTTAGCCTTTTTAAAAGCATTAAGTAATTAATCTCGAATGTTTTGATTGTTTATAGATCACCGAGCAGACCCAGGACACGCTACCCCTACTCGACTACCAAGCAAGTTTCCAATACTTTGGAACTGTTGTTGTGATAATACATATATGCCATAGCATGCATGCCTACTTTCAAGTTATACTATGATCCTTGTTCCCTGATTTAATGTGGGCTTATAAGCCAGATAGATAGTATATCGGTTATAAGCCGGATATTGCTACGACCATTAAGTGAAGGGCATATGAATCTCATTCTTCGAATATAGACCGTGAGTCGGTATTTCTTAATATATTGGGATTATTTTCGGAGGGAAATATTTAAGGAAATATTTTTCCATTATTTATTTACTGAATATTATTTGAACATTCATTTGAGATAATTTACTTATTGAATATTATTTTGAATATTCATTCAAGTTATTTATTTAAAGAAAATTATTTTTGAATATTCATTTGATCACTATTTATTTAATGAAAATTATTTTGAATATTCATTTAAATTTTATTTATTCAATAAGTATTATTAATTTGACTATTCATTAATTATTTAATGAATATTATGGTGAATATTTATTCGAAGGATATTTTTATCAATATTTTATATTAAGAATATTCTTCAAAAATGTATGATTTAATAAATACTTTTGGAATATTATTCACTTCTTCTAACTATTTTAAAAATGATTTACTCCATTCAAATATTATCTTCGACCTTCGAATATTATGTAAATTATCTCTAAGTCTTATTATTAATATTATTTTATCAAGGAAGGTTCTCAAAAATCCTATTCTTCATTCAAATCTATCTTTCAAATTATAAGGGAACCTTACTTGGGAAATGTTATTTATCTTGTTGACTTCCCAGTCATAAATCTTTTGAAACTATTCTTTTCACTTGCAACTTGGTTGCTATTCATCGATTGAATCTTTTGTTACTTCCTCATCATTCGAGGGGTAAGAGTGTTGGAACAAGTTGGTATCCATTAACAAGCAATAGCTTGGGAAATATTGGTGAATTTTCCTTTCCAACTAGATACGACTACTTTTTGGAGTCCTATCAACAAGTATTTTACTTGGGAAAAGGGGGACGAACTTTACGTTTCAGAGTCATGGATGTTATTCGAACTAGGAGACGCGTATGTGGCCGAGTGGCGCCGGTCCAGCAATGGCCCAACCGTTGGCCGGGGGGTTCCAGAGGGCGGTTGACAAGTAAATCCGCCGGTGCTTCCTTCTACATGTAGAGAACAATGATGGGGATCATAACATGCAACTGATCATCGTAAACGTTATGGCTCCTGGCGCGGCAATGCTCCCGTATTAGTTCATCTTTCAAAGTTAGAAATTTTCTGCAACATTATCAGTGTTGGCAGGGTTGAAAAGTATTCAAAACTGGGATTGCATATTTTTTCCTGCATTTTCCTTTTATGAGATGTGATGATATCTAGCTCATATTTTTGTATAGCAGATATTCCTACGAAAGATATATTTTGAGTTACCTTGTAACTTCATCGTTTTCCTTATACTAGCATTATGTTCGTAAATGCATGGCATATGGTTTCAAAAACACTTTTGAAATGTTATATATATTATTGTTCAGTATACATATTTGTTGGTGGGCTATTGCTCACCCTTGCTTTATTATTTATATCACAACAACAGCTAGGTTTGATGGGTAAGGCGCACTCGGCGCAAGCAGGTGACTCCAGTCGTAGGACTACCCGCTGATATGGTTGCTGCCATTGCTGAGGACAGTCTTAAGTATATGTATGATTAATGTTAATCAACGGCAAGAATCTTTAAACTTATCATGTAATCATTTTGGGTTGTATTAACTTATATTCGTGGATCCTATTAGTAGAGACTTATTTCAATTTCATCTCTGGGACCATAACTGGTTGTGTGTGTGTGTGTGATTGGATATTATTGTGGGGTCACAACATGTGTTTATTTATTTGGACTCAAGTCAAGGATTTTTATGGAAATTAAGACCGTAACGACCAGGTCCCCGACCCCGGATCTGGGGCTATTACAATTGTTGACATTTCTAACTTTTCTTAGGAATAAAAATATTAATAAGAGAGATATTGCATGATGCAGAAGAAAATTATAAAAATTAGATGAGTTTTATAGAAAGGAACATTTGCTGTCATATAGTCCCATTGAGTGAAAGAAGGTTTGTGGATAGAGTTCGTGGAAGTCCCCCAGGAGATTTTTTTAGCAGTATTATCAACAGAAGCAATCTTCTATTGTAACCAACTACTTTTACTCGTGTTGTTAACTGCTGATTGTACTGCAGTATTAGTACACTTAATTATACTGTCTCTTTATTTAATTTTAGAGTGTATAATTTTTTACATTTCACAAGTTTTTATTATGGAACTTTGTTGTGGTATGCACGCATGCAGAAGTATGCGTAGAGGTCCCATGAATACGGATACATGTATATATATATATATATATTGGAATCTAAATTTTGATGTACAGAGTATTAAAGAGTCAAATTCGCGGAACACTTGTAGCTAAAACAAATGGTTAGTCTTTTGAGTTTTCATAACTTGCTTATGAACACAGACGTGTATAGAATTTCTCATTCATAAAGGACTTCAATTACCCAGTACATATGACATATGTCATAGTTCGAACCAAAGGTTAATAACTTTGAGCAATTTTTTGGTATTTAGGTGGGTACTATTATCCGACCTTCTAAAGGTCTTCAATAAAATCGTAGATCATTTAAGTATGATTAGTATAGTATTACATAATTATTTAGTAAATCATTGCTTGGTAATTTTTTTTAGAATGCCTGTGTTTTTCTTGCTGATAAGAAAATTAAAAATGTTTAAAAGAAAGTGTAGAATTCTCAAGACATTCCCCACGAAAAAGAACAAAAACAGAACTAACAATAAGCATAAAAATATTCGAAGGGGGGGTATCCCATCACAAGCAGCTACCTGTCATGGACTACTGTCTAATAAAAGCCTTTCATGATACAAGGGTCCTTCCTGCTGGTATTATCAGAAAAAATCATTTTTGTGGTTAGTTATATTAATTGTTGTCTTATTGACATTTCCTGGATTTGTTCGAGTTTTTCTGGCAATTAAAATGAAGTGTAAGCAGCTCATGCATAGGCTACAGTTCATTTAAAATTCTGACCATTATATTATTACTATCAAATTATATCTTGGTTAGTCTCCACTACTAATTGATCCTATATTGGTACACGATTTTTGTGGAGGGAGAGATATCATTTTGGTCTTTATGGATAATATTTCCTAGCTTGGATGGCTCACGATTTTTTCCTTTTGCATGCTATAGGTGAATTTACGAACTATAATTGTATCAGCATATTGTGACATAATTGTGACATATTTTTCATCGCTTCGTATTTAGGGTTCATATGCTCTTCATTTCATAGGCATACTAAATTGTCGGCTACGACTAAAGCAGGGTTCTTCTTCTATTGTATTTGCTTATGGTTTGATGTCAGTCTTTTGCGTGGATGTACGTATTGACACAACTATAAAGTCTGATTACCTGTGAAATCCTCGGTGAAGGTTTATTTTGGTAATTTGTGAGGTTAGCACACATAATTATCTCTTGATATTGATAATTTGTTTGTATATTTCAAGTTTATCGTAAATTTATTATAATTTAATACATTTTACATCTGTAACTATTAGTTATTGTTAACTAAGGCTTTGCAGAGATTTTGGACTTTTGATTAATTTACAAATGTATATTTCTCTGTGCTGGCTTCTCAAAAGGCTCAATCATTATAAGTTCTCTTAATTTCAGCAATAGCAGTGTTCTGATATTAGTTTATTATTACTGATGAAAGAAGGTATAACTGAATACTAATTACTGATGAAAGAAGGTATAACTAAATACTAATATGTATAGTTCAAATTACTAAGTTTATGTATTCGTGCCGATCGTGTTTAGTTTAAAGTATTTTTACGATAGCTGGCGGAGATTTTTATAACCTCGTATAGGTTGCTTATTGAACGAATCCTATGCAAGATGAGTGTAAACTAAAATACATTAGGCGTGAGGTGAACAAATAGTTAGCATTATGAGCTACGTACACAAACAAATTACTTTTTATGATTCTCTCTTTAGTTATTTGGTATCAACTTTTTGTCTTTAAATTAAAACAATAAAAGCTACATATACATCTTTGCCCGTTATATGCGTATTAAGCATTTGTAATTAACGTGACATTATGTTATCTATAGTTATACATTATGATATATAAAACACACGATCTACCTTAAGATTAAACTAGATTGCCTTTAAACTTATCCTTATTCTGAAAAGTTTTTGCAGTAATTCTTGTGCAAGACAAGTTGGCTTTCTAAATATGTTCCTGGATTGGCAGCCCCGTCCGCAGATGGCTCCGCCACAAAGACAACCTCCTAAAGATTTCGATCACTAATCAATGTACTCAAGGTCCAGAGCAGGACAATTTAAGTGTTTTATTATCAAGCTATGAATAAAAATCAGATTGATCCTGCCCACATGCTCTACTTGTTTTATAATTTTGTTCGTTGTAGTTTAAGTTCCTATATATATATATGTTAGGTATATAGGATAGTTGTATTGTTATACATGTTCTTTCTTTCTTATCTCTAGATGTAAAGCCTCTACCATATTGCAAATGTTAATATATTCCAATAACATATGTTTTAAGTTTCTTCATTTCGGACCTTAGTTATATATCTACTCAATCTTTATGTTGGAACAAACTTTGTTAATGGTGGTAGTGGTTTTGCAGATTTTGTGTACTCGCGCATCTTGCTTCAAAATTATATAGTAGTAAATAGTCATCTGATGTACAGTGATTTTTCGATTTTTTTGTGCTTCTGTACCTCAAGGTGTTTCTGATAAACAGGTTACTTTGCATGCAACTTTACTATAATTTAAGTATATATCAATTATGCAAGTTCATAACAATCACTTCTAATGTAAAATCTTACTCCCTCCGTCCCATTCATTTCTATACGTTTTTTTAGAGTGTCTGACACGCATTTTAAGGTGCATAACTAGTATAGTTCCATAACTTATTTTTAAATGTTTCTTTTTTTTATATAAAAATAGAAATGTTTAATTTTTGTAAAAAAAGAAAATTGTAAAATTAAGTTATGTAACTATAGTAGTTAGAAACCTTAAAATGCGTGTCCGTCCCCCAATGTATATAAATCATTGGGACAGAGGGAGTATTATTTAGTTGTAACTTAAGCATTTGAACATTCCTTCAAGGAGATTAGCACATTTAAATTAATACCTATTTTCAAGTGTATGGTCGAACATAAAATTCTCCTCTTGAATTTATTTTGCAGACTAAGCATCCACATATTTCAAACTTCATTCAGTTATAAAGAAACAAAAATGGATATTAACATGATTTACTAGCAACCCGTGCCTTGCACGGGTTATAAAGCTAGTTTAAAATTATATTCTATATCATAAAATGATAATTGGCGAAACTACATTTAAGAACTCTTTGTAACAACTCGACTTTTCGGACTGTTATCATTCAATCAAATTGTCGAACAAAATTCAAATTTAATAAACTCACAAAACAAAATCCCAAAATATCGTAAAAATATTATAAAATCCGGAAATGATACTAAATAAAATAATCCAATATAAAACCAAAATCCATAGAGACGCAGCTCCTCAAATCTAAACAGCTACAAACTAGAACATTATTTAGGGGCATAAGTTCCCCTCTAATCCAATCCAAATGCAATACCAGCGCTAGTACCTGAAAAATTCATAAATAATGAGCTACACAGCCCAGCAAGATAACTAATCGAACTAACCAGTGGATCAAGTAAGTTTTACAAAAAAATATTCTACAAATTTTCATAAATCAAAGTTCACAATTTCAAAGTTCGTAAATCACAGTTTCAAAATCAAAACTTAAAAACGTATAATAAATTCCACAGTTCGCTAAGGTCACAAATACCTGGTGACACGGTATCATAAGTTCATAATTGTCAATAATGCGTCCCTTACTAAGGTATCATAAAGTGTACACTCCCGAAGGCATCATAAAAAGCACGCCCTAGTAAGGTATCATAGGCTAGTTCCGGAACTATACGCAATTACTAATGGGTTCATAAGTCATAGCTAGCTGGGAATTCTTATATCTAAAAATTCACACTTGATCCAAATTTTTGTAACAAAAATATTAAAAGTATAAAACATTTAAAAACATTTCAAATATAAAAACATTTTAAAAATATATCGGAGAGCACGACAAGTTAACTTACCTCAAACGCGAATGAACACTGAATTATAATACACGAACAAATCCTATATTTATATTTAATAAAACAAAACACAATTAATCATCCTTCTAAATAAGAGATATTTAAATGCATAATAATTAAACACCCACGTAGATCATATGTGAACAGACTGTAACTAAACAAATCACCTAAAGAAAACAAATGGGCCTTAATTAAAGTCCAATCAAATCATACACGTGAACTTGTCCAAATAATTTGTAAAACTACACAAAGGTACCCAAAGTTGATATGCTTTTCTTTAAATTAACCCCTACCCACTTCTAATGTAATTAATAATAACAAGTAACTAATTAAATACATTGACCACCTTAATAAAATGCACTTTAACATACCCTCAAAATTAAAGCAATTTAATCTACTGTACATGTATGACGAAATTAATTATTAAAAATTAAATATTCACACTTAACTTCGATAATAGATATAATTATTTACATATAGTTAGAATCTTAAAATAATAAACTAATGCATACGTGTATATACCATAAAAGGGGGTTTTTCAGAAATAGATGGCCGCTCAGTTTTATTTCCAAAAATACAACAAAAGTTTTTTAAAATTACGATCCACAAACTCCTCTTTCAATTTTACGGACATTTCCAGTCTCCCCGACCTTCATCCCCCGTCCCCGTCCCCCGTCCCCGTCCTCTTTCAATCGGAGAAATATTCTTCTCCGACGATCTCAAAACATCTCCATTGACGAGATGTGCCCCTACGGGGCCGTCTTTAAAACAAGGTCGTGGTCAGAGAACAATCAGATGCGCGCAGGTGATCGGAGAACAAGGTCGTGGTCGGAGAAGAAAGCAGGAAGATGATCGGAGAACAAGGTCATGGTCGGAGAAGAGTCAGATGCAGGTAATCGGAGAACAAGGTCGTGGTCGGAGAAGAAAGACGGAAGATAAAAGAGTCTTAGGGGGTGGTATTGTATTAAGACTTTTAATGATTTTAAAAATCATGGGGTATTCAATTCTAACATTTAAAGCGTCTTTAAAAGTATGATGTTATTCAATTAAGACTTTTAAAAAATATTTAAAAGTAAGGCGGTATTGAATTTAGACATTTATAGACTCTTTATAAGTATCGTGTTATTCAAAAAGTCAATGACTTTTAATGAGAATGACTTTTAATGACTTTTAACAAAAATTATAACCACGTCCCTTGGAAAAAAAAGTCATGAGCTTTTTGATAAGATTTGACATGACTTCTAATAATTCTATAAAAATCATCTTGAATAATATTGTTTCATTTATTGTCAATAAAATTTTTAAAATTTCTTGTCGCTTTTCTTCTCTTTCTTCCTCTTCTTCCATATGTTTTTCTTCCTCTTCTTGGTTTTCAATTTCAATATTAATATTCATTTTAGTAAACAATATTATTGAGGGTGTGATCTTTTGCAATTTTGTAAAATTAGATCATAACACACAAAGTAAAATAAGAATCCGTCAAACATTATAGTAATTCATGGGCTTCTAAAAATATTGTGCTTGCAAAAATTCACATAAAACACCAATAAAATAGCTTTGCATCATAAAAATATTGCTGACTAATGACATAGCTCTGCATCATAATTATCTATGAATAGTGACAAATATATAATTTTAAGATAAAAATATGCAATGAATACTCAATTTAACAAGAAATATAAGTTGTACTCAATTTTTTGGTGGCCAGATTAATCAGAGAACACACGATCGAAATTGGATTGCAGTGAAAAAAGGTTAAAGAGTTTCACAACATAGGCTAATATATGATCTTTGTAGTTAGTCTGGTAAACCCCAAAATCTATCAAAAAGTCTATGAAAGTTTTCAGAAATCATTTCATTAGGAGTCATCAAAAGTATTTCAAAATTTTGGTGACTCAACAAGAATCATTAAAAGTCATTAAAAGTCTATAAAATCCATAAAAGTCATTACCCCAAGAATTGTCATTAAAAGTCATAATACAATACCACCCCCTTAATGTTTAAGAATGCAAAGAAGGAAGAGAGTAGAAAGAGAGCAAAGAGATGGTCGTAAATCTGAAAAAGCAAACTTACAAAGTAGACAAAAAAGAAAAGAAAACAGTTTGGTAGTAAATTTGTAAATAAGATTGAAAACACAGTATATGGGGTAATTCCCCATAAAACTATACCTTTTTTTTTCTGAAATTCATACACACCAAATAGCTTAGGACATACTATTTTCAAGCCAAAACTTTACCATAAACTAAATAATTTATAAAATAAAATCGTGAAGCACATATAAACTATATTATTTAACTTCATAAAAGAGTACATATTATGTATATATGCATGAATCGGAACTCAGAAGCATCAAATTATAAAAGTGATAATACACTTACATTAGCACAAATCATGGTGTATTTATCTGTTTAATATTATGCAAGACATGTTATAGCACACATGCCCCCAACGAACACTTATTGCATATAAAATATTAATAACAATCTTGTACAAAAGCAAGCATATACATGTTGCAACTTTCAAGAGGACGAAGCATGAATCGTAAAATCAAGGGAAGAGAAAACGTACCTCTCGGTGAAATAAGGGTTGTACGAGTTTATTTGTAGTTTAAAGGGTCCTTATATTGGCATACAATAACACTCTAGCTAAGTTAGGTAAATTGAAATCAATACTTATCACTTCCTTTTAATACAAATCTTATTTATCTAGAATCCTACTGTAGTCAACCTCTTAAAACTCTATATTTATATACGAATAAAATATCTATATATATACAAACTTTATAAATGTATTTATCCTATAATTACACTTTTAGTGTAGAATAATTTATTTTATAAATAAAATAAATATACGAAATATTACACTCTTCCCTTAGCCCGTTAGAGCATCTCCAACCATGTAAAGTCCTTAGGTAAAAATTAAGATAAATTAACTTAAATAAGAATTATAGAGAATTTGTAAAAAAAAATTCACTCCACCGTGGATAAAACCCTTATGTAAAAATTTAGATAATCACAAAAGGTTGGTTATATTTGTCGAACCTTTAGCAGCCTGTAGTAAAACTCCACATCACCAGTTACCATATTTAAATAATATATTCTATTTTTAACAACTTGAAATAATAATAACATAGCATTTTTAAAATATAGTCAATCAATATAATCAACACCCATTGGAGTAACACGTTACAAGTTCAGAAAATTTTACATAATCAATATTTAGCCAATCGTTTTTACAAAACACCATTGGATATGCTCTTAGCCATGATAGCAAGTTTTACCACTTATATTTGGTCTGGTAATAATCGGACAATACTCTGCTATTAGGATGTAAATTTATATCAATTGGGACAAAATTAGCAGGCAAGAGAAGAAAAGGCTACACATTAACATATACTGGATGTCGGGTAGGTATCTTTCATACTGGGTGACGACCAGAAATGATAGATATGTGAAAATGATCATTAACATTTACAAAATACGACGATAATTATTTTGCAACAACGAAGAACGGAGAGTATCAACATTGGATAAAATAAAAAAGAAGAGTGAGTTTAGTAGCCTCAAGACAACCTTATATTGTGAAAGAATGGCAAGTGAAAGCAAACAATCTAAAGATATATGCAATCACAAAGTTGTGTACTTTACATTCACTATACAAATTAAACCTGCACCAATGTGCTACGTACTACGTACTAGGCAGTACTAGTGCATTTTCCACTTACACAATTACATATACAGAGTAGTAGACGAAACAAAACCAAAATTTAATGCTATCAATAGTCTAAACTTTTTTCAGGATCTTGTTGTATACTCTGTTACCAATTGTGCGAACGAATACAACTTCAAGCATTTTCGTAGGAGAGTCATATTCCTCTAAGACCTCTACCAAAAGTTTTGGAAATGCCATTAAATAATTGATATAGGTGGTTTAATCTAAGGAAAAAAACTATTGTGTCTACCACATGACTCAGAAGCAAGATAATATATTCATCAAAGCAATTTCTTACAAAAAATATAACTTACAAAATGTTAGAGTTAATTACACTTTATATCCCTTAACTTTAGGAAAAATAAATTCTTTCATCCCTGAATTATTCCGGTTTTATTGTTTTAGTCCATGAACTAAAGATTCCGTATTTGAAGTAATTTAACTTTTGAATTTTTTTGATTTATGTGCTTCCGTTAAAAAGATTCGAACGGACGTTAGAATCTTACTTAGTGAAATCTTAGTTCCTCACCAAACGCAAAATCAAACCGACTGGTATTTTGGTGTCCAAATCGAGCGTGTGAATATCCAAAACAACCCTCTCTTCACCCCATTATCAAAATCAAGTTTCGGTAATCTTTAATTTTTTGTATCACCGGAGTTCTTGATTTTGACCGGATTTGTTTTTATGTAATCGCTTTAAGGTTTTGCTTGTATATACGTATAGATCCATGTATTTATAGGGTTACATAATTTTTTTCAGAATTTTTGGCTTGTTTTTGGTTCGCCGAAAAATGGATGTGTCACCGGATTTTGTTGTTATTGTGAATGGATTTTGATGTAATTATGGGTCGTAGTTGTTTATAAGGGTGTATAGATTGTAAAATGATCAATTTCTTGAGTTTCAAGACTGTTTTCCAGATTCCGGTAGCCGGTTTCTGAAAATTTTCCAGATTCCGGTCAATTTAACTTCTGTTAGTCATTTTTTAACGGAATGACTTAAATCAAAAAATTAAAATGGTATATGACCTTAAATAGGGAATTTTTTGTTACGGGACCTAAACAATAAAACAGCAATAGTTTAGGGATGATTAAATTTATTTTCCCCCTAATTTTACTCTAAATTCAATATGTATATATACTTTCATAAATTGCACTTTGCATCCCACTACTTTAAATCATAGGTTGTTTCAGAACCCCTTGTACATTTTTTTCCCAAAATAATATTATTTTCAACAATATATTGACTAATGCGATATAAATTTTTGTCATGATTATACAATATTTAATATTTTAAACATGTCACTACTTTTACATTTTTAATTATAATTTGATAATATATTTTAACCATTAAATAATGATAATACATTTATCAAAACTTGAACTAACATGTTTTATTAAATGAAGTTGTGACTATTATGATATACGATATGTATAAACTCATTAAAATACATCTATATTATCTTAAAATATAAAATATATAATCAATGCAACAATTTAATATCATACTTGTCAACATATTCGTTAAAAGCGACATTATTTTTGATAGAAAACGTATAAGGGGTTTTGATTCAACCTATGATATAATGTTGAGGGATGTAATATGCAATTTATGAAACTACATATACAAAACTAAATTTAGAGTAAAGGTAGGGGATGTAAAGTGCAATTAACACCAAAATGTTATTTGTGAATTGAAAACATCAAATACGTAATGCCTTTTAGTTACAAGTGTGTGACATGTTCTTTCCTAGGTACAATGCACACTACTTATTATAACAAATGGTTTCTGAGCCGTTGGATCAACCATCCAATGACTGTAGTTTAAAAAAATCCACCCCGTATCGTAGAAATTTTCCGTGGTACGGGCAAATTACCAAAGTGTCCCCCCTCCCCCGCACGTACCGTAGAAATTTTCTACGGTACGAGCATGTTCCTTTATCCAAAGCCGAAGTGCATCTTATTCTTATTAAACCACGAAAAACACACTTCCCTCCACACAAATCCAGAATTTTCAAGCAATTCTAGTGAAATTTCTATCAAATTTGAGGTAACATTTCTCTCTACTATTTTTGTTGTTTGTTATGGCGGATAAATTATTTGCTCGTATGTTTGGTTAGAAATATAAAAAACATAATGAAAAAAAAAAAAGTTGAAGATTCATTACATCTTGATGATTTAAGTATGGATGATGTTTTAGATGAAAGTAGTGACGAGCCTAGCACCCCCAAATTTGTTTATAATGATGAGTTCATTAATGTTAATGAAAATGATGAATTTGGTAGTGTTGAGAAAGATGATGATTTAGATGGTGAAAATATAAATGAAAATGAGGATTATGTAGAGTGCAAAAATTTGTATGAAAATGTGGATGGTTATGGCGTTATATATGTGAATCAATCGTTTCATACTTTAGAACAAGCAGGAATTTTTTTTAGGGCCTATGTCCTAAAAAATGGATTCGGTATTAAAATTCAATCAACCCAAAAGCGTTTTAAAAGTTATGAAATATATGTAAAAGCTACCAAACCCAATCATATGTAAAAGCTTCCTCTTGGTCTTCCTAACTTCCACTCTCGCATCGACCTATTACCACAAATACACTCCAACTCAGTTCTACCACTACCATCCCACACATCCTCGCTAACATGATAGCGATTATCCAAAATAACTCTCAAACTACTAGGACCCGGCAAAATATCACTGAAATCGTCGTTAAAATGGTCCATACCTGCCAATTACATAAAAAAAACAAGTTCAAAAAATGACTCGAAAATATTATCTAAAAATTAAAAGTAACCAAATGCCAAATTTTAACCCAAAACACAACTAAATTAATAAACAAAAAAAATCCTCAATTCGAATTTTGACAAGAATATATACACAATAATTCGAATTATCCTCATAATTCGTAAACCATAAATCTTAATTTGTAAAATGCAACAAACAATCCCTCAAAATTCAACAAAAATATACTCAATTTGAATCGTGTATACGACCAAAACTAACAAACCCTAATTTAAAATCCTCAATTCGAATTTTTAACTAATTAAATTAATTACACACATAATAACAATTCGAATTATACACACATAATAACAATTCGAATTTCAACAAACAATCCCTCTAAATTTAAAAAAAAATCCTCAATTCGAATTATACTTTAACGAACAAAACCATAATAATAGTTATACACAAAAAATTATGCATTCATCGATACTATACATACAAAATCAGTAATACACATAGTATAGCACAAAATAGAGGATGAATCAAACACATACCTCTAAAACGATGAAGAACAACCTTGTTAGTGATGATTTCGCCTCACGATCGCCTGCAGTCTCCGTTTTTGTTTTGTTTGAGTTTTGTTTAACTGCTACTGTCGAAAGAATTAACAAAACAAAAGGGCCCGTGCCGTAGAAAGTTTCTGCGGTACGGGTGCGAGGGCATTTTGGTAATTTGACCGTACTACGGAAAGTTTCTGAGATATGGGGGAATTTTTTTTAGATCGCAACCGTTAGATGATTGTTCCAACGGCTCAGAAATCGTTTGTTATAAAAACGTCCCTGGAAAACGATTGCCAAGGACCGGGGGCCACTTATAATTGCCTTTTGCAAATGCAAAGATGTGGTTGATTAAAAAACTTTAAACAATTGTATAGAACATTTGTAATTTCAAATTATTTACTAAAAATATTGGAGCGTGCCATATTTACTAGGGATGTTAATTTCGGGTTACGGGTCATGTTAGTGTCGGGTCATACTATAAATATTAAGATGGAGATCCAACACTAACTCAACCTGTTTAATTATTGATCGCTAAACCTTGACACTAACTCGACCCGCATATTAAACGATATATTTTTTAGGTTTTAAAATACTAAATTCATGTAACAAAATTGATAAGTGGATTTTATATCCACTTATTATGTGCTAAATGGACCTAGATTGATGATTTATCCTTAAGTATGTTGTGTCTTTTAATTCATTTTTGTTGTGTTTCAGCATTTGTTGTGTAGAACTCGCAACTTCAGGTATCTATGCGATAAAAGGCTAAAAATGGTGGACTTCTGTCTCAATTTTATCAAGTGGACTGGCTACGAATGAGTGATATATTCTTAAATCTGGAACCCCGGTTGGAATTGATATATTTTTCGTTTCGCAAAAGGAATCCAGTTTCAGATCCTCAAGAGGCCGTAATTTACACCTGGACGAGCAATGAGAAAATAGAATTATCACAAAAAAGATGGAAAGTGATATATTCTTAAAGAGAAAATCCCGGTTGGAATTGATATATTTTTTTCCAAGCAAAAAGAGTCTGGTTTCAGATCCTCAAGAGACCATAATTTACACCTGGACGAGCAATGAGAAAATAGAATTATCACAAAAAGATGGAAAGTGATATATTCTTAAAGAGAAAACCCCGGTTTGAATTAATATATTTTTTGTTAAGCAAAAAGAGTCCGGTTCCAGGCCCTCAATAGACCGCATCTTAGGACTTACATATATATTTATATTAATAAATATTTTATTTTATTAGGAAATTATATTTTTAAATATCTAATAATATTAGATATTTATTTTTATAATTTCTGGATTAAATCAATTATTTATTAATTAAAGATTATAAGCTGTGCGGGTGAAAAAAATATTTTTACGGAACCGTGCCTATAAAGCAAATGAGGCCATGATTTGTTACAATATGTTGCAGGTGTCGCCAGTTATGTGCAAAGAGAAAACAAAACAAAAAAAAAAGAAAAAAGAAATAGAAAGTAAGAGACATAACCTGTAAACTGTAAAGTGTATTCAAGTCATACTGTGTTGGCAACTAAAAATAAAAGGGAGAAGAATTCAAGTGTTCGAGCTGTTGTCCAGTGTCTGTGTGTCTACCTACTCTCCCACACGCGCGTGGGAGACACGCGCTGAAAGAAAAGCAAATAAGCTAGCGCGTGGGATGCACGCGCCATGCCTGCGACTGGGGAAATTTCTGAACGGCTGAGAGCAGTAGTGGAATTGAGTTGTTGTATTACTTTCGGCTGGAGCAATTGTTTTGTGTGCTATTTTTTATTTTTTTTCATTTCTTTTTAATTCTTTTCATTTGTATTTTTATTAGTGTGGTGTGCTAATTTTTGCTATAAATAGCCTAGTTCTCAAGCTTGTAAGAACACAACAATTTGGAGAGAAAAACATTCTCTCTTGTATTCTCTCTAAGTTCCTTGTAATTTTTAGTTTCATTTTTATACACTTTAATTTTTTGCAAATTTAGTTTAATTGTTGTTTCGGTTGAAGAAATTTCGGGGATTATTTGGAGGGCTCTTTTCTTTCATTGGAAGCTATTTCGGTTCTACTTTCTAACTCTCATAATTTTCATATTTAATTTATCGCAATTTTTAATTCAGTTTTTATTATTATTATTATTATTATTATTATTATTATTATTATTATTATTATTATTATTATTATTATTATTATTATTATTATTATGTTTTCATTTAATCCCATGATGACGATTCATTCGATTATGAACTAATCGCCGTCATGGGATTCTAATGGATTTATTTACGTAATTTAGTAATTCGATGCCTTAATAATTTGTATTATGATAAAAATTCAGATTGGCTAATGTGGTTGCTCTTAATTTATATGCGTAGCTAACGTCTAAATTATTAATTCCTAATGAATGCGAAAGTGGATTTAGGAATTTAGAATTTGCCATGTTAGCATAGGTTCGTAATTGTCTTGTACATTTACGATAAGTGGTAGGATTTTGGATCACATCACCCTATGTAGTCATAATAA
This sequence comes from Saposhnikovia divaricata, assembly GCA_036435485.1. NCBI lineage: Eukaryota > Viridiplantae > Streptophyta > Magnoliopsida > Apiales > Apiaceae > Saposhnikovia > Saposhnikovia divaricata. Next base: position 156,383,845 of record CM071595.1, read on the forward strand.
AGGAATTTATTCGTAAACCAATTATGTTTTCAAATCTTATAGACATATAGGGTCTAAGCATAAAAGGTATCCACGCGACTTCTATCTTTTTAAGTGGATGTTCGTATGGTTTGATATAAGTTAAGGCTGAAAGGCGCTTATGTTTGTTTCGTGTTCCCGACTAGATTTCGTAAATTATCAAAATTACTTTGAAATTAAGGCATCAATTCTAAATGAAATAAATAATGAAATTAGAATCCCATGTTTTTTTTCTCACATATAAATTTTCATTTAATTAAATTAATTAGTTCGAATTATTTAATATTACTAATTTAATTAATCAATTAGAAAAATACAAAAATACCCCCTTTGATATTTATTCAAGCAGTTTGTTGTTTAATCATACGTCGTTGCTTAAATATTATTTCTGAACAAACACCAAGTCTCTGTGGGAACGAATTTATTATATTACTTGTGACCGCGTACACTTGCGCAGTTAGTTTTCGAACCAACAAGTTTTTGGCGCCGCTGCCGGGGACTTCGGTGTTATTTTCAGAATTTGTGATTAACATCAACGGAGGTTAAACTAAACTGACTTGGATAGTTTTTTTTTCTCTCACGACGTGTTTTCTCGCTCTGCCAGTATAAGGATCTTAAATTGTTTATGCGAACACGTTCTCAAACTTTGAAAGATAAGCTGGAAGAAGAAGAGCTTGAAGCAACAAAAGAGCTTGAAGTGATAGTAGAAGCAACAATGGGCGACAGAATAACAGCAGCTACAAAGGCTTTGAAGGACTATTCTCAACCAAAGATCAATGATATTCAGTCTAGCATTGTCAGGCCAGCCATTGCAGCTAATTCTTTTGAAATCAAGCCAAGCACAATTCAGATGGTGCAGAACTCAGTACAGTTTGGGGGAGCTTCAACGGAGGATCCTAATATGCACATCAAGGACTTTATCGAGATTTGTGACACCTTCAAGTTCAATGGTGTGTCGGATGATGCTATCAAATTGAGACTTTTCCCATTCTCTTTAAGGGATAAGGCAAAGGGCTGGTTACATTCTCTACCAGCTGGTTCCATCACTACTTGGGAGGATCTTGCTCAGAAGTTTCTTACAAAATTCTTCCCCATGGCTAAAACTGCAGCAATAAGGAACGCGCTAACTCAATTTGCACAACAATCTGGTGAATCTTTGTGTGAGGCTTGGGAACGATATAAGGAGATGCTTCGAAAGTGTCCTCATCATGGGATGCCTGATTGGATGGTTATAAATGGTTTCTACAATGGGTTGGGAGCACAGTCTAGGCCTTTGCTAGATGCAGCATCAGGCGGAGCTCTGTGGGCTAAGAGCTATGATGAAACTTATGAGCTTATTGAGATGATGGCTGCAAATGAATATCAAAATCCAACCCAGAGACTTTCACACGGCAAAATAGTAGGAATTCTGGAAGTTGATACAACTACAGCTATTACAGCTCAGTTAAAGGCGTTGACTATGAAGGTGGATTCATTAACGAATTATGGAGTTCAGCAGGTTGCTAGTGTTTGTGAGCTTTGTGCAGGTGCACATGATACAAATCAATGTGCCATATCTAGTGAATCAATGCAGTTTGTGAACAATTTTCAGAGATCACAGCAACCAGCTCCAGCCACCTATCATCCTAATAACAGAAACCATCCTAATTTCAGCTGGAGCAACAATCAAAGTGGTACTCAACAACCACAACAGCCTTATCAGCAATTTCAAGGTCAGCAAGCTAGGCCATTCAATCAGGGCCATCAGCAATAGTATGCTCCAAGGCAACAATTCCAACCTCCGGGATTTCATCAGCAGCCTCAGGCAAATGCGGGGCAATCTTTTAATGAAAAATCTGAATTGGATGAATTGAAGTTGTTGGTTAAAAGTCAAGCAGTATCTCTCAAGACGTTGGAGAATCAGATTGGGCAGCTTGCTAATGCCTTGTTAAACAGGCCACAAGGAACTCTTCCTAGTGACACCGAGCCAAATCTAAAGAATGAGCGGAAGGAGACTTGCAATGCAGTATCGTTAAGAAGTGGTAAGGAGATTGAAGGGACCTCAAAGAAAGCTGATGAAGAGGTTATCAAAGAATCTGAGTCTAATGAAAAGCCTCAAGCGTTGGTGCATGGAGAATCCAGAAAAGATGAACCAATTAAAGCACCAATACCAGAAAAGCATATTTATCCACCTCCTCCATTCCCTCAACGCTTGCAGAAACAAGATCAAGAAAAACAATTTCAGAAGTTTATGGAGGTCTTCAAGAAACTATCCATTAACATTCCTTTTGTTGAAGCATTGGAGCAGATGCCGAGATATGCAAAGTTCATGAAGGATATTTTGTCACGAAAGAGAAGGTTGGAAGAATTTGAAACAGTGGCATTGACAGAGGAGTGTAGTGCGGTGTTGCAACAGAAATTACCTCCTAAACTTAAGGATCCAGGAAGCTTTACAATTCCATGCACCATTGGAAAGTTGTCTTTTGACAAATGCTTATGTGATTTGGGAGCTAGCATTAATCTCATGCCCTTGTCTGTTTTCAAGCAACTTGGTCTGCCTGATCCAAAACCTACCAATATCTCGTTGCAGCTGGCTGATCGGTCAATCACTTATCCAAGGGGTATAATAGAGAATGTCTTGGTGAAGGTTGATAAGCTCATATTTCCTGCCGATTTTGTAATTTTAAATTTCGAAGAGGACAAGAAGATTCCAATAATTTTGGGAAGACCTTTTCTAGCTACGGGTCGTACTTTGATCGATGTGCAAAAAGGAGAGCTTACAATGAGGGTACAAGACCAGAATGTCACCTTTAATGTGTTCAAGGCCATGAAATTTCCGGCAGAAGTTGAAGAGTGTTTCAGCATGGAAATGGTTGATACGAGCCAGGCAGAGGAGTTTGATCAGTTGTTTAGTGAAAAGTCGGATGTGCACATGCTAGAGTATCACATCAGTGATTCCATTGACATTTCTTCAGTTCGAGATCTCTCAAATGTAAAGCTCGGAAAACTTCCACCGCGTTTGAGGTATGTCCTTTTGAATGATGAGTTAGTAATTTTTGAAGAAGGGCATGATAATGTGTTAAGAAGGTGGATAGTTGATGATGAGAAAGAAGAGTGTGTGGTTCAATCGGCTGAGAGGGATAAACACCTTAGAGGTGTGAGGAAGAAAAAGAAGGCAAAGAAGTCGACGAGTGGAAAGCTCAAGGTGAAGAGTGAAAGAAGAGTTGTGTTGGGAGGAAGCAAACAAGATGTCAACGTTCGTATGAAGGGTCTTTCTGTTGTGGACGGTTCAGTTATTCTCTTGAAACCGCCTTGAGTTGAGAAGTAACGTCCGGCTAAATGACGTTAATGACAGCGCTTCATGGGAGGCAACCCATAGGTTTGGTGATTTTATGTGTGGTTTGATTTTGTGTGATTTTGTTCAGTGTTATGTCAAGTTTGCAGGTCATTGGTAAGTTACAGGAGCTGGCTTCACAAAAAGAAAAATTCTTCTCTCAAGGTAGATTAGCCTCAGTTTGGAGCGCATTTCCACCACCTGATTCAATACCCGAGGAGGGTAGCGATGCCGATAGTTAGGGGAGTTCTCTTTTATCCTTTATCTATACCTACAATGAGGACATTGAATATTTCAAGTTTGGGGGTGATTTAGGATAATTAATTAATCGAGTCATACTCATTCATGTAGTTCATAATATACCATGCTAGTTTATTTCATTTAATTCATATTGTGTAAAAAAAAATTGCATATTCATGATTAGTTGCATATCATATTTTCCTTGATCCCGTAGCGCTTGGCGATTCCGTTTAGTAGTCAATGATGAATTTGAGTGTGATAATGATGGATAGAGGGCTGATTTAAATACTCTTATGAATTGACGTGCATGTTGCAGAAACACAATCTTACACAACTCATCGGTTGCTTTTGGGCTAGGTTAAGGTCATGCTTGTTTGGTTGTTGAAATTTAATCACCTGATTATATTTGGAATTTTCTTTATTCCCTTGATAGTGTAGAATCACTAAATATAAGTTTGGGGGAAACCAGGGTTCATGCTAGTTTGTGTGAAATTGTTAATAATGGATAGGTGTCAATTGGCTAGTAGCCAGCTCATATTTATATGAGTAGTCTAGGGTTAGAATTGAGAATTCTCATTCCAGATTGCATTTGGGAAAAAAAAAAAGCAAGAACAAAAAAAAAAGAAAAAAAAGAGTGTTTATGAGAATGTGAGTATGCAGAGTTGGCCAGGGTGAGCTCTTTAATACTCGAGCAATTAAGTACGAGGGACTTTATGCCTAGTGACCTAAGGCTTTTATAGTCTGGGATCCACTGACCTAACGCTCGCTACATGGGTATTATTGTATAAGCCTTTTGGGGTCTCATCCATTGCACGGTCAAATAAGCATGTGTGTTGTGTATAGTATTATGCGTCATAGTTGTTAATAAAGCATGAATTCCTGTCTAACTCAAATGATGATGGAGGTGTTTCTAGGTTATGAAGTGTCTAGCGTTCATTCTATTTATAAACTTGTGATTGTCTTGGCGAAGAATAGGTATGGTTTTGATCTAGTGCAAAGAGTAATTCTAATGAGTATTGCACACACGCACGTTTCTCTACTTGTAAATGTTAATATTCGGGTATTTTGTCGATCTCTATTTGGAATTTTCACATTCTCTGAGTCACTATGCTAAATTGGTTATTGCTTTGCCTATGGGATCCTTGCATTCATGCATTTAGTGGTAGTCGAGTCTGTTTTCGCTTGAGGACAAGCATCAGTTTAAGTTTGGGGGTGTGATAAGTGGATTTTATATCCACTTATTATGTGCTAAATGGACCTAGATTGATGGTTTATCTTTAAGTATGTTGTGTCTTTTAATTCATTTTTGTTGTGTTTCAGCATTTGTTGTGTAGAACTCGCAACTTCAGGTATCTATGCGATAAAAGGCTAAAAATGGTGGATTTCTGTCTCAATTTTATCAAGTGGACTGGCTACGAATGAGTGATATATTCTTAAATCTGGAACCCCGGTTGGAATTGATATATTTTTCGTTTCGCAAAAGGAATCCAGTTTCAGATCCTCAAGAGGCCGTAATTTACACCTGGACGAGCAATGAGAAAATAGAATTATCACAAAAAAGATGGAAAGTGATATATTCTTAAAGAGAAAATCCCGGTTGGAATTGATATATTTTTTTCCAAGCAAAAAGAGTCTGGTTTCAGATCCTCAAGAGACCATAATTTACACCTGGACGAGCAATGAGAAAATAGAATTATCACAAAAAGATGGAAAGTGATATATTCTTAAAGAGAAAACCCCGGTTTGAATTAATATATTTTTTGTTAAGCAAAAAGAGTCCGGTTCCAGGCCCTCAATAGACCGCATCTTAGGACTTACATATATATTTATATTAATAAATATTTTATTTAATTAGGAAATTATATTTTTAAATATCTAATAATATTAGATATTTATTTTTATAATTTCTGGATTAAATCAATTATTTATTAATTAAAGATTATAAGCTGTGCGGGTGAAAAAAATATTTTTACGGAACCGTGCCTATAAAGCAAATGAGGCCATGATTTGTTACAATATGTTGCAGGTGTCGCCAGTTATGTGCAAAGAGAAAACAAAACAAAAAAAAAAGAAAAAAGAAATAGAAAGTAAGAGACATAACCTGTAAACTGTAAAGTGTATTCAAGTCATACTGTGTTGGCAACTAAAAATAAAAGGGAGAAGAATTCAAGTGTTCGAGCTGTTGTCCAGTGTCTGTGTGTCTACCTACTCTCCCACACGCGCGTGGGAGACACGCGCTGAAAGAAAAGCAAATAAGCTAGCGCGTGGGATGCACGCGCCATGCCTGCGACTGGGGAAATTTCTGAACGGCTGAGAGCAGTAGTGGAATTGAGTTGTTGTATTACTTTCGGCTGGAGCAATTGTTTTGTGTGCTATTTTTTATTTTTTTTCATTTCTTTTTAATTCTTTTCATTTGTATTTTTATTAGTGTGGTGTGCTAATTTTTGCTATAAATAGCCTAGTTCTCAAGCTTGTAAGAACACAACAATTTGGAGAGAAAAACATTCTCTCTTGTATTCTCTCTAAGTTCCTTGTAATTTTTAGTTTCATTTTTATACACTTTAATTTTTTACAAATTTAGTTTAATTGTTGTTTCGGTTGAAGAAATTTCGGGGATTATTTGGAGGGCTCTTTTCTTTCATTGGAAGCTATTTCGGTTCTACTTTCTAACTCTCATAATTTTCATATTTAATTTATCGCAATTTTTAATTCAGTTTTTATTATTATTATTATTATTATTATTATTATTATTATTATTATTATTATTATTATTATTATTATTATGTTTTCATTTAATCCCATGATGACGATTCGTTTGATTATGAACTAATCGCCGTCATGGGATTCTAATGGATTTATTTACGTAATTTAGTAATTTGATGCCTTAATAATTTGTATTATGATAAAAATTCAGATTGGCTAATGTGGTTGCTCTTAATTTATATGCGTAGCTAACGTCTAAATTATTAATTCCTAATGAATGCGAAAGTGGATTTAGGAATTTAGAATTTGCCATGTTAGCATAGGTTCGTAATTGTCTTGTACATTTACGATAAGTGGTAGGATTTTGGATCACATCACCCTATGTAGTCATAATAAAGGAATTTATTCGTAAACCAATTATGTTTTCAAATCTTATAGACATATAGGGTCTAAGCATAAAAGGTGTCCACGCGACTTCTATCTTTTTAAGTGGATGTTCGTATGGTTTGATATAAGTTAAGGATGAAAGGCGCTTATGTTAGTTTCGTGTTCCCGACTAGCTTTCGTAAATTATCAAAATTACTTTGAAATTAAGGCATCAATTCTAAATGAAATAAATAATGAAATTAGAATCCCATGTTTTTTTTTCTCACATATAAATTTTCATTTAATTAAATTAATTAGTTCGAATTATTTAATATTACTAATTTAATTAATCAATTAGAAAAATACAAAAATACCCCCTTTTGATATTTATTCAAGCAGTTTGTTGTTTAATCATATGTCGTTGCTTAAATATTATTTCTGAACAAACACCAAGTCTCTGTGGGAACGAATTTATTATATTACTTGTGACCGCGTACACTTGCGCAGTTAGTTTTCGAACCAACAAAAATCCAGCACAATTTACTAATTAACTACAAAAAGATATTTTAAAATTCATGAAAATTATAAATATATAATTAAAAAAAGATTAAATCATTATATATTCGTTACCAAATAATCTATCATATTAATATAAAAATATAGTAATAAACATTTTTATTTAATAGCAATTATTCAGGTTATGCGGGTTGGGTTCGGATTAAACAGGTTGATCGGTAACCCGTTATTTTTATGCGGGTCAATTTCGAGTTCGATCCGTCTTCGAACCGGCCTATTTAATAACAACCCTAAGCCGTAAAATTCGTGTCAGGTTCTTGGGTCATGTTAAATCTTGATAGGCCTAATATTTACTTAAAATATGGGTAATTATGTTCACTACAAGTACTAGCTTATAGCTCATGCAAAAGCACGGGTTACTTTTAATTTTTTATAATTTGCTTATAGTGTAATATAATATTATAAATATTTATTTTAACTAGCTTATAACCCGTGCAATGCACGGGTTTCTTATATTATATTATAAATTTTATTTAATATTATAATTATGTTTTTATATAATCATTATTTTAATAATTTTTTTAATTTTAATTTAATATAATTTAACATGCTCATGTTTATAAATTATACTAATGTTTCCTTATTATAAACAACGTATACGATTTTTAATATATTTTATTAATAATTGAGAAATATGCTGTGATATTTTCGGGTATATATTAATTATTGTAAGATTTGTTGTAAATTAAAAAGGTAACGTGTTTTAATTATAAAGGAAATATTAATGATTGAAAGATATGATACGATTGATCTTTTTATGTGTTTATAAAAGGTAATATCTTCAACTAAAATTAAATGTGAAAAAGGCAATCGACTAATTACCATTAAATATATTATGTTATTATTTATTTTAGGTGTTATATTTTTCTTGAAAATTATGGTTTGATATTTTTGGGTATATATTAATGATTGTAAGATTTGTTTTAAATTAAAAAGCTAACATGTTTTAATTCGAAAGAAAAATATTAATGATCGAAAGATATGATACGATTGATGTTTTTAGTTGTTTATAAAAGGTAATATGTTTAACTAAAAGTAAATATGAAAAAGGCAATCGACTAATTACCATTAATTTTATTATACTAATGTGAAAAAGACAATCAACTAATTATCATTAATTTTATTATGTTAATCGACTAATTACCATAATTATAACGTGTTTTAATTCGAAAGGAAATACTAATTATGGAAAATATGATACGATTGATGTTTTTAGGTGTTTATAAAAGCTAATATCTCGACTAATTACCATTAATTATATTATGTTATTATTTATTTTAAGTGTATTTATTTTTCTTTACAATGAAGGGTAAATAAGTAAATTCACTCAGTACCAAAAAACAGGTACCAAAACTTTCAATGTTTCGGCTTTTATATAATAGTATAGATATGTTGTTGGAAGGATTCGAACCTTGCATCTTTGTATATAATAATTTTTAGTATTAAATATAAATTAATATATTGCTTACGGAAATCGAACCTTAGACCTCTGTATATAATTACAACGATCATGATCTGTTTGAGTTGAAGATCTAACGGTTGTGAACGAGAGATAACCAAAACCAAAAATGAGGGGATAAATAAACTACAAATTGTACCACATTTCGCATATTATAATAGTATAGATGTGTTAAAGTAAATATTAGTCCAGGGTAGACTTGGCAAAATGAGTCTGGATTCGAATAGCCGAACCGAAATTCATGGAATCGGATATGATTTTGTATTAGAATTGAAAATTTTGATAATCATCCGTTAACCAATTTGAACTGATCCGAAAGATATACGAATCGAAAATTTAACCGAAAATAATATGAAATACTAGATTCGATTATGACCTGGAACCGATCAAAACCGAAAAATAAATTATCCAAACCGAATATTACTCGAAATACTGGATCCAACTTAGATCTGAATCCCAAAAATGAGAAATTAAGTAGTTATTATAATTTTAACGGATTATAACGAATATGTTGTATACATTACCGCACATTTCATTCAGTATTTACCCATTCATAAGCAAGATTCACATTTAAAATAATTTTATTTCAAATATATCATAATTATTTAATCATCTTTTTTTCGAAGAACTACATAATTTTATACTAGAAATATAATATTCAATAATAAGGTACTTTTAAAAATGTCATAAATTAAAATAACGAATGAGAAATTATCTGAAAAAATCCGAACCAATTTTGATTTGAACCGAATTTCATCCAATATCAATCCAAATTTCATCTAAATTAGACCTGAACTGAATCAAATCCGATTCAATCCAAACTCTATTCAAATATATCATAACCGAAAATTAATCTGATCCGAGATTGATCCATCCGAATTGACAAGTCTAGTCCTAGGTATCATGTTCAACTGAAAATAAATTTTGTAACTTATTTTGATTAAAAAATGAGTTTAGATATAGATAATGTTTATATTACAACTGAGCTCATTATCAAAAATAATGAAATAAGTGGACAAAATGCTCTTTACAGAAGTGCAGGTAATTCGCACACCTTGTGCACAACATATTAGGATAAATATAAATGAATAGCAGTCGAGAGAGAATTATCTTATATAGAGAATCGGGGAGAATCATATAATTTTTTTTGATTCTATAGCAAAATCAATTTTTTTTTAAATTTTGTACCAAAAAAAAAAATCTGTCGCTATCACGTCACCACTGCCACGTCATCATTGACGTCATTATTGATGGCGTGGCACTGCCACATCAGTAGTGATGATGTGTCAATGATGCCAGCAGTGACACGTCAACAACGAATATGATGCCACATCAGCATTTGGTTCTACCATAGAATCAGAAAATTAGTCTTTTTCTACTATGGAACCAAAAAAAATTATTCTTTTTTTAATGAAACTAAAAATTAAAATTTTGATTCTACCATAGAATCAAAAATTAGTGATTCTCTCCGGTTATCCATGTAAAAGATGGTTCTGTATTAGAACAATGGCCTAAATATATTACCTGCATGGTCGAAAAAGTCAACCGAAATCTCAATTTTCTGAGTTGATTATTTGTGTCATGTGTGCAACTGAATTGGAGGACCTTGATGTATACTCTGCTATAAGCTTTGAGAAAGAAGAGGACTTGTTTTGTAACAACCTTGAAGGAGAATCATATTCCTTTATGTTGAAATTGTGCTTCAGCTGCTGCAACAATAATATGCTGGAAGTTTTCAGATATTGTTTTTTATTTCTTAGTTACTATGAATGTTTAAATAAAATAAATTAAGTGGCAGTTGTAGGCTTGTAACCATCTGGAAGTTGTTATTTTTAGGAAGTTACAGGAAGTTATAGGCAGTTCCTTATCTTTAGAATAGCAGTTAGCATATTTGTTGTACAAATAACTCAGTTTAGTTCTATGTTATCAAGGATTTGTACAGAAAATTATGTTGTTCTCTTTTGCACTCATTACTTTCTTAGTTTCTTCATAAAACTCTAACAAAATGGTATCAGAGCCCTCTTCTTGAGGGACCTGTGATTGTTTTTTTATTGTCAAGTGCTTCCATGGATCCAGAAACTCCATTCACTGCACTAGCACCACCAGTTTTTCATGGTGAAGGTTATCATGTTTGGGCAGTGAGAATGGAGATCCATCTAGAGGCTAATGATTTGTGAGAAGCAGTGGAGGAGGACTACGAAGTTCCTCAATTACCTGATAATCCCACCATGGCGCAAATTAGGTGGCATAAGGAAAAGAAATCCAGAAAATCGAAGGCAAGAGCAACTTTATTCTCTGCAGTTTCCGCTGAAATCTTTGTCAGAATCATGACAATAAAATCAGCTTTTGAAATTTGGAGTTTTCTTAAAAAGGAGTATGAGGGAGACGAGAAAATGAAGGGAATGCAAATACTGAATCTAATTAGAGAGTTTGAACTCCAAAAAATGAAGGATTCTGAGACCGTGAAAGAGTACTGTGACAAACTACTTGGTATCGCAAACAAAGTAAGGTTACTTGGTACTGAATTTTCAGATTCACGACTGATTCAAAAGATTCTTGTTACTCTTCCAGAAAGATTTGAAGCAACCATTTCATCGTTGGAAAACACAAAAGATCTGTCAAAAATTAGTTTGGCCGAATTGATGAATGCTTTGCAGGCCCAAGAACAGCGTAGGCTCATAAGGTCTGAAGGTTTTATAGAAGGTGCATTACCTGCTAACGTTCAGTCAATCCAAGGAAGACAATTTGATTTCCCTCCTTGTAAACATTGTGGAAGAAAGGGTCATCCACCTTTCAAATGTTGGAGAAATCCAGACCAACAATGTGAAAAATGTAAGAAAATGGGACACCACCAAAAAATTTGCAAGACCAACACAGCGCTCCAAGTGGAAGTAGAGCAAAAGAATGTTGCTCAAGTGGCTGACGTGGCTGACGAAGAAGAGGAAGAGCAACTTTTTGTAGCCTCTTGTTTTGAAATAAGCCATTCAAGTGAGAAGTGGTTGATTGACAGCGGTTGTACCAACCATATGACATTTGATCGAGAGCTTTTCAAAGAATTGGACACTTCAGTGGTTTCTAAAGTGAAGATTGGAAATGGAGAATGCATCGCGGTCAAGGGAAAAGGCACAGTTGCCATTAAAAGCATTTCAGGTACAATATATATATATATATATATAGGCCTTTGCTCCATACAGAACACTCTTATATAACAAACAACAAAGAACACCTTAGATCTATTAGATCCTTTGGCCCCGCCAGGGGCACCCAATACAAAAAGTTATTATTTTTTTACCCTCTATCAAGTCTGTAAAAAAATAATAATAATAAAAAAATAAAAAAAATAAAAATTATTGTTCACGTGATGACGTCATCATGACGTCATCACGTGAACAGTAAATTTTCAAAAAAAAATTTTTTTTTTTTGCTGGATGGATGGAGCCTAAAAAAATAAGAACTTTTTGTATTGGGTGACCCCGCCAGGGGCAATGGATCTATAAGATATGAGGTGTTCTTTATTGTTTGTTATATAAGGTGTTTGCCATGGAGTGCAACTCTATATATATATAATGTGTTATTTGTACCTAATATTAATCAAAATTTGTTGAGTGCTGTTCAATTGACTCAAGAAGGTTTCAAAGTTATTTTTGAACCTCGATGTGTAATCAAAGATGCAAATGACAATGATGTCTTCCAAGTAAAAATGAAAAAGAAAAGCTTTGCACTCGATCATGTGGAGGAGGAGGAGGAAATTTATGCTAAGCAACCTGAGGGATTTGTTGTAGATGGAAAAGATCATGGGTACTTACTTAAGAAATCTTTATATGGCCTGAAACAGGCCTATAGAACATGGAACAATAACATTGATGAGTATTTGGAGCAGCTTGGGACTAAAAGAATGTAACACCCCGACTTCCCAATACTATAAATATACTTTTATAATAAATGATTGGATTTAATTAGATAAAAATGGATTTTTATTACAGGAAAATTTTGGAAAATTTCGGCATGAAGTATTCGTAATACGGACTATCCACCTGTATTTTGACCCAACCAAAATTCATAAAAAGAAAACAACTGCAATTCCAACTACTTAAGAAACATAAACACCTGTTCAACCTGTCCTAACCGATCAGGTGAACCATACTACTATGCCTTCCCGATCATAAAACAAGATCAGGGCACCACAACCAAAATTAAATACATACAAGCTGATAACCAGACATTAAGTCATAATACAACACCCCACTACTAACCCGGATCTCTAACAGGTAGTGGTATGAAACAAGCAGCTACTAACTAAATATTACAACATATCACCAAAACCTTAATTAAAAGCTACATACATTCCACAACTAAATACAACTAGCTGATACTAATATACAAGCCTTAACTGATCTTCAGATATCCAACCTTCTAGCAGAGCACATCTAGGCTGTCTATGGTCCACAACAAGTTCTTCTCCCGATATAGCTTCTAATTTGTATCTTTTTCTTCTTTAACTGAAAAAGGGTTAGAAACAATAGCAAGAAGTGAGCTAAATGCTCAGCAAGTAACAATATAGATGCAAAGGAAACAACAACAGAAATGTGGATACAACAATATAAGAAATCATTCTTTGAGCTCTTTCAAAATTTAACAATTTATAATCCATTTCCAAAGGTAGGGAGAAAGAGAGAAAACAATCAATTCTCATTTTATATCATATTTCCACTTTTAAAACGTTTCAATTTGATTAAGCTTTTCATTAAGACTGGACAATACGGGTGATCAGCCACGTAATGTCCCCATTCCTTTGAAATTGGGTTCCCAATTAGGCAACACATTGGCCTTTAATGCTGGACTAGGACCACCCTAGCCTCTTACGCTAAATAAAAATGCTGGACTAGGACCACCCTAGCCTCTTACGCTTTTCCAATTTATACACAAATTTATTTTTAATAATTTAAAACATTTCACTTTAAGTCCTTTATACTCACTGATAACAGATCAGCCCAGTATAAGGAATTTTAAAACATTTTTAATTAATTTAATCCATTTTCATTTGCAATTATAAAAGACTGAGGATTAGGGAAGCATTCGATATAAAGGATCATAAACAGTAAAGCAATAAGATTGAATTAACATAGCATGGTGCAGCAAAACAGAATCATATATAAACAAAGAGACATAAATCAATTAAAGAACGAAGCAACTGTTAAGATTCAAGGATTTAACAACCATTTATAGAATATACATGGAGTAGAGAAATCTGAAGTTCAAGGAGGATTTAAGTTACTGCACTGGTCATAAACAATTGAAGAATCGAAGAACAAAACAAGGGTTAGGGTTCTAGAATTTAATTCAAGGGTTATAAAATTTGGTTTCGCTGATATGGTTTAAAGGAATAAACATAAGGCAAAAGGCTAAGATAAAGCAAGACATAAATTGTAAGTCAAAGATTATGGTTCAACAGGAAACAGGGTAATTAATTAATTAAGAACATAACAAAGGTTAGGGATTTAGAGTTTAATTCAAAGATTACAAGGTATAGTTAGGCTAGTGTGGTTTAATAAAATGGATATGAAATAAGGTCTAAGCTAGTACAAAAAGGTATATTACACAACAAGGTTTAAGGATTTAGAAAAAGATCAAGGGTTATAAGGTATAGTAATACTAGTGTGAATTAAGGGAATAGAAATGAAATAATGTTTAAGCTTATGCAAAAGGTATATTATACCACAAGATATGCAGTTCAACGATAATTAGAATAAGCAAGGAAGTACAACAGTTTAAACAACAATCTATAAAGGTAAATAAGAAGTTACAAAGGTTTAAGCAATGGTTTATAAGGATTAACAATATATACAAGGGGTTCTACAATTAACTTGACAGAAACAAACAGTAAGTTATAAGAATTTAAGCAACAATCAGTGGATAATTGAAAGGATCTTAACTTTAATAAAAGGTTTGAGTTACTTGCCTTAACAGAATACTTTTACTCTAATCACTTAGTTCCACAAGTTCTCAACCTTAGCCTCTCCTTTACTCCTTGAGTCTACGTCCTTCGAATCTACACATATAAAAACACTATTTTAGAATTCTATATTCCTTATACGTCTAACCCTAATCTACCCAAACGATCCATATATCGATGACAATACTTAATACATATTACTAACCAAATAAATGACTACAATAAGCTAAGCACATAACCACATAGCATATATAACATGAAATCACGTAAGTCACTTAAACAATTAACACATAATACCAACTTACTTGAAATCAGCTTACAACCAAATATTATAGACTTTATAACTTATTATTCTAATGAAAATCGGGCAGCATCTCCTTTATAAAATAGACTATCCCGTCGAAAACATTCGACTCAAATCACAATTAAAACCATCCGATGGATTTCAAATCCACCTACAAGCCCAATCATACTAATCCATTCTAAATCATATAATTTCTATTTATCAATGACAATTCCAGTTTAACACACATCAATCACCACTATCAATAAACAACTAACTTAATTCATATCCCACAATTCACTATATACTATTAAAATATCATTAACATTTCTAATATCTCAAATTAACATAATCTTTATAACTTAATAACTCAAAAATTCAACTAACAATCATCACAACCAAGTACACTTAGCAATTTATAACAATTAAATTTACACCCCCTTCAAATAAGGTCTTTAACTTACTCAAAATTTACTCCCCAAAACAGGGTAACAATTCCAAAAACATAAAACGCTACTGCACACACTTTACTCAAGTATTTTTAATAAATTGAAAAAAATAATCATTTTACTACGAAATTTGGCAGACATCTTCCTGGATATCTAGTAAAGTTCTCATAAAAATTGCATCTCCAAAACATTTTTCATTAGGCTAACAATGAACTGAAACAACTCACAAATAAGCACAAAAAATTCTGCTTTGCGCGGTCTTTACTAAAACCTACATAATTCTTTACTCGTTAACTCAAACGACACAAGGTTTTCGCGTAGACAAACTAGACTCTAGGAAGAACATTCCCATCCTATACCCACTGTCCAAAACAAGGAACAAACAGTCACGAAATACCAGAACAGAATAGAACAGTGCAGATCCCATGACAACTAATTCACATAACACTAATTCTAATCAATTTCATTACTATATAAATTCAAAAATCAACTAATAATTCCTATAAATTCATAAATACATCTGCACCTTCGTAATTATTATCTAACAATCATCAAAGCATATCGATTAACACTTAACAATTCACACATTTGAATTTACATAAAATTTTCTAACTAATAATTTGAAATTCAACTAAAAAAAATATAATGATATATGAAATCAATACATACAAACGCCGCAAAGTACAATTGAACTGCAATACGAACTGGACAATACAGAGGCAGCAAAACCGAACAGGGGAGAGGGATGGTTTGATGGTCTTGAAATTACAATCGCCAACACCACGACTTAACCACATACACGTCTTGATAGCAAGACATTTACAACCCGTAACTCCCTCATTCACAGCAGGTTGAACGCGCACACACTCTGCCAAAACTCATAGCAACTATTCGATTAGCCACCCAGTATATACACGCTGTTTACATGGAGGGAAAATAGGAGAGATTGAGTTTGAGAGAGATGGGAGACGAGAGAGATAAACTCGGGGAGAAAGGGAGAGATTAAGCGAGGTGAGAGAGACTTAGAGAGATTGTTTAGAGAGATTTGAGAGCTCTCTCGGGAGAGTTCTAGAGAGACCAAGAGAAAAGCTAAGAACAGAGCTCAGAATGAATTGGGGAAAAAAATCGGGTAATTTAGGGATTTATGGGGAGAGTATTTTAGAAATCTTAAAATGCTGAAAACTAAATAAAAATGAATTTAAATCAATTCTAAAATTTGTAATAAAATAGAAGGTTGATGAAATATTAAACTTTAAATTTTTTTAAGATAAAAAGTCTGAAATTACAAAGTCCCACATATTTTTAAAATACTTTTAGGATCAAAAATGAATTAAATATGAATTTTACAAGTTTTGATCTTTTAAATACCATAAAACTCTTAAAATCATTTTAAAATACTTAAACACCTAAAATAACTCTCCCACTAATTTTAAAAACTAAATAAATATACAAAGATAATATTACAAAAGATTTCATGATTTTTATCAACTCCAATGATTTTATAAAATCTTTCGAAGATCAATAATGCATGATTTAAATGAATTTTAGTCATCAAAAATTCAAATAAAATACACGGACTCACATTTCACAGATAAATCAACATATAACCATGAAAACATGATGTCACAAATATTCAATCATAAAAAAAAAAAAAAAAAAAAATCACCTCATATAATCCATATTAAATATTAAATAATAATAATTATAAATACAATATTTTCTAGGGCGTTATAAAGAAGCCTAAATGAAGCTCTGTGGTTACGGAAAGTGCTACTAGATTTGAATAAACAAGGACGAACAGAAGTGTTTGTTGAGGACCAAGCAGCTGATATCTTTCACAATCCTGAAAATGTTTTTCATGCTGACATATTTATGAAGGCTTTGCCAAGAAGTAAGTATAAATCTCTCAGAGATAAACTTGAAGTTTGCAGCAACCAAAGCAAGGAGGAGTGTTGAAATTGTGCTTCAGCTGCTGCAACAATAATATGCTGGAAGTTCATATATTGTTTTTTATTTCCTAGTTACTATGAATGTTTAAATAAAATAAACTAAGTGGCAGTTGTAGGCTTGTAACCATCTGGCAGTTGTTGTTTTTAGGAAGTTATAGGCAGTTCCTTTTATCTTTAGAATAGCAGTTAGCATATTTGTTGTACAAATAACTCAGTTTAGTTCTATGTTATCAAAGATTTTTACAGAAAATTATGTTCTCTTTTGCACTCGTTACTTTTTTAGTTTCTGCATAAAACTCCAACACTTTACGAGCCCTGCAAAATAATTAGCTAAAACTTTAAATAGCAGGGGATAAACTTCACAAACTGTAAAAGTATAGGTGGTAAAACAAATATATAGCATCAGTGTTTTATGGGAAAGAGAAACTGATATACCATTACTAAGAAGCAAGACCATGTCGCTGTCAAGAACTGAAGTGATACGATGTGCAATCGTGACAAGGGTACAGTCAGAAAAGTGATGCCTAAGAGTTTGTTGAATAAGGTTATCAGTGTTTGTGTCAACAGAAGCGGTTGCTTCATCAAGGATCAACACCTTACTTTTCTTAAGTAGTACTCTCCCGAGACAAACCAGTTGTCGCTAACCCATGCTCCAGTTCTCCCCATCCTCATGAACTGTATGCATTGTTGTTACAAAACAGCCATTTACGTCAATGTAGGACAAAATAAATCATTTATGTAAATCAAGGCAGAAGTGTATTCGGAAAGAAATATAGACAAACCATTGCACTCCAATAATCTATCCATCTTCCTCACTTCTCTCCAAGTTAACATTTTTCTAAAGTCAACAAGTAAATTGTAAAACACTTGAATTAGCATGCAAGGACCATTGTTATCATTCAATATCAAAAAGAAAGGAAAAAACAGAGAGACACTTACATCCCATATTTGTGCATCTGTGCACTGCTCAAGAGGGTCTAAATTGTTGTGTATAGTTCCTTCAAACATTGTTGGATCCTGAGGAATAATACTGAGCCTTGACCTCAAATCTTGGAGTCAAATGGATGAGATATCAATGCCATCAATGACAATACAAACAGTTGTAGGTTCAACTATCCGGAAAAGTGCTTGTATTAGAGTTGATTTCCCACTTCCTGTTCTTCCAACAATACCGATTTTCATCCCTGCCGGAAAATTGCATGTCACACCATGTAGTATAAGGGGCAAATGCGGAGCATAGCAAACCTGCAAATTCTGAATATCAATTTCTCCTCTAGATGGCCAAGAACTATCTGGTCTGTTTTCTTGTATGATAAGAGGAGCTTCACTAGGAATGGTCATGTATTGAAGAATTCTCTCTACTGATATCATTTTTGTTTCCAAATGGCACAGACACCATATTACTCCCAGTAGGTTACCATTTAGGTTGAGTCCATATGTTACAGCCAACCCTGAAATTGCTGTACATGAAAATAAAACATGTAATTTAAAATTGCCACTACATAGGAAAACTAATAAAAGATGAAGATACAATACAAAATGCATACCAGGATTTATGCTATGTCTAAAGTACATTGAGAAAACCAAAAGGAAGGTAAATGTAATACAGCAGAATGCATCCAATCGCATCAACAGCCATTTCATTAAAGCAGCAACTTGGAACTCAGGGCGAGAATACGCATCCACTATTTTCATATATATGTGGACTGAAATCTTGACTATTGATCAAAACTCCTAATACAGTAGTTGTTACTCCCGAAATAGTTTCGGAAAAATATTGAATAACCGGAGCTTCGCAGACCCGACTTAATCGTGATAATTCTTCTGAAGCAGGCATATAATATTGCTGCAAATGATGGATGCTTAAAATTTTAGAATATGATCTGGAACAGTTTTCATATGTTATAGCTTTATAGGTTCGAAGTTAAGTAAGATAGCACCAGATCTATTAGTAATGTTCAAATATGCAAGAGACCTAGTTTGAGAGTTAGTGACTACTCGGTGATATTTTCTCCAACATGGTAGCTATATACTAATCTCTATTAAGACAATGATGATAATCATAACAATAATATAGAATAAAGCGTTAATCACCTAATTTGATACATTTTTGCCAGCTATGGAAAACAGAAAATAGAGCTAAAACATCAGAAATATGTATATATGCAGTTGCAGTCATTTGACAGACAAACACATGTGAAAAAACTTTTTCAACTTTCAGGGCGAGACACCCACACCCAGCTGGTGTGTAAGTGGCTCCGCCCCTGGTAAAATAGGGATCACAAGGTGATTCCATTAAGAGGTCTCTGGCGATTTCCGTCCATAATTTTCGTACTTGGCAATTTAATAACGAAAATGCTACGTATCCCAAAATTTGTCCCAAAATCTTTCCCAAAAATTGATGTGTCACATGAATAAATGGTACTGTAGTAACTTTACTAATAATAATATGAGGTCCCGCATGCATACCTATGCGTTCACAAATTAAAACTGGACACTTGTCATACCACGTCATTTGGTAAAATATTTGAAGAATTTTTTGGGGAACCTAGCACTACTCATAAAATTCAGTATAAAAATTTTGACAAAATATATTTTAATTTGATTAGTTATAACTCAAATAAATATAATGGATTTCGTATATTCACACCAATATCAAGTAATAAAAACATTCATTCTTGGAAAAAAAATAAAAATAAAAACATTCCTTTCTGCCACATCATATTTGTAACTATTTTTTGTACACAATTTTATATCCCTCACATCACATTACTCTTTAATAAATTTTTGAATAATTTTGTATGATGAGTAACTTATGAATTATTAAAAATATAAAAATAAAAATAAATTTGATAAATTATTAATTTTATAATTTTGCACCTTATGGCTTATGGCATGTCCTCACACGTACATACTGGCATAAAAACTTCACCCATAATCTTTTTTTTGCTTTACAACTTGCACCATGTTGTAATTAAATAAGAGGGAAAAGATGAAAGAGACGATGGGAGCACGACAGGTGAGATTACACAATTAAACCATCTACGAAACTCCTCCAAGGGCATAACGTTAAAATGATTCATGATGGAAACTGGATATTGAATTCTACTGTTGAATGAGATTTTTTTTTATCTGCCTTGTGCCAGGGAATGTAAAGTTTGATTTATTGTCATGAATAAATAGAATTTTAATGTCAGCAATCAGCATAATCTTATCACAAGTAAACGTTGGTAAAGTATCTTTATTTGCATTATCATGAAAATATGTTGACAAAGCTTCATTCTAAAAAACAGAAGCTGTCAAGTGATTAGCTCTTAAAAATTCGAGCTAACACAACCAAAATCGAAAGGAAATTCTAAGGCTAAGCTTATCTACAGAGGAAAGTCTATGTACGTGATAGAATGTAAAAGCAGCAGCTATTAGACATGGATAAACCGATGGTGAAGAGGTAGATTCATCAAGCCAGAGGAGCTCTTCTCATCAAATTCGTGTATGATTCGAATGAGTGAACTGGCTTTTCTACCTGCTCGGGGAGATCCATCAGCAAATACATCATACAATGGTACCATGAGAGCTTGGTTCTTTACTAAAACTCGAACCACATCTGCCCCGCCATTGATGCACAAATACAGTAACAATGAAACACAGTGCTCCTTCACAGATTTTGTAGTAGAAATAACAAAAACTTCCACAATTTGATGTAATGCCTTGGCACTTAAAATGGCCATTGCTCCATCATGATTTTCTGCTAGAGTTGCAAGAACTGCGAGACAATCATTAATGAGATCTTCTCTTTGAAGAGATCTCAATAGATTAAGCAGTAAAGGAACAACCCCGGCTGACAGTACCCTCCAATGGTTGTCAGGGTACATAAGGAGACCTAAGATCGTCACTAGTGCATTCTTTTTTGCACGAAAAGTTCCCTCGACTAGCAATTCCATTAGGACTGGGATAGTCCATGGAATTTCGCCAATCAGAATGCGATATTCCTCCACAGAAGAAATGTAAAACAGTGTACCAGCAGCATGCTGTCGAGCTTCCATCGTTAGCCCATTCTTTATAACTTCCAGAACCAATTCCAAGCCTCCGTTCTCCACCAGTATCCTCTTTGTCTCAGAATACTTTGAAAGATTCAATAAGGCTGCACTAGCATCTTCTTGCTTTACTGAATCTTTTGAACAAAGAAGATTCAACAGATTCGGGATCACACCAGCCTCAACCAAACAAGATCTATTAAAACTGCTTGATTTGGTGAGCAAGCGGATCTCGTACACAGCTTTCTTCTGCTCTTCATTAGTCCCGCTCATAAGCTTGCCATTGATAAAAATAGCAACCATTTTTATTGCCCCTTCAGCTACAACACTTCCAGCAACATCTGTCTTCCTTTTATGATGACTTTGCCTCCCCGTTTCTCCCATTGCAACGTCTCCTTTCAGACAATACTGTCTGATAAGATGCTTCATAGCGAGATTAGAAACTAAATCTCTAGAGATTAGCTTCTTACCAGTCTTGGGACATGTGGAATTCCCAGCTTTAAACCATTTTAAAATCGATGATCGATCATAAGTATGACCTGTGGCTATAGTCACCGGATCAAGCATAACCTCTAAAGAAATCGGACATCGAAAATCATCCGATTTCAGTCTACAAATCACTTTGCTATCACAGGCAGCAGTAATTTCAGATTCATTCATCAGTGTTGGATTCCCAACAGACACGAAATGAACACATCGAAAATAAGTCATAAGCCCCATCAAACTACTGAGAAGTTCTAAATCTTTCTTCTCAGTAGTCAAACCCTCCAACAAAATCTCAGATTCCAAAAACTTAATTTCTTGATCACACTGGCTCCACTTCTCGATTCCTAAATACTCAAGAACACATCTCAAATCACTTGTTTTCGGAGCAACTCCAACCTCAAAACATCTCAAAATCGACAAGACCTTATTGAAACTTCTCTTATCATCCTCCTCAACTCCAACATTTGCTCCCAATGCTTGCCTCTTAACCAAACCAACCAGCTCCTTAACTTCATCTGAAACATCGATTCTTTTCATGTCTAGCACATCTAAAGCCACACCAACAGCTCTCACCAACATTCTAAACTGATCCGAAACAAACTCACACTTCATCAACATCCAAACCTTAGCATCCTCATTACCGCAATCCTTCAACAAAAACTCAAATTTTTGAAAAATAAAATGTAGCTCCGAGAAGCTCAAAACAAATGTATCCGAAAATCTCGAAGAACCATCTTTAATTTCGACGAAAAACATGAGAAGATTACTAATGAGTCTAGTAACTTCTTTAGCATTTCGTTTGTTACTAAAAATAGTACTCGAATTGTAGTTACATTTTATTGCTTGTGCAAGATTTATCAAAGAAGACAAAAGTGTCTCCGGATTAACCGACTCACAAGGTCGAATCGCCGGAGTTTTTAACATCCGACGTGTAAAATCATCAGAATTGTTCAACATGGATACCAAAAAAAGATGAATATTTTTACGAAGAAAAAAGGAAAGATTTCTAATTTTTGTTTTTGCTAGGCTTTTTTCTGAATGAAGTGAACTTGTGGTATGTGTGAGATTATAGATTTTCAGGTACGAGGGTGGATGAATATATAGTACTCCAACATACGATTGAGGATCTAGGAGTTAGATCTGTAAGAAGATAGATCGGACGGCTAATAAGTGAAGAAAGTGGAGAGATATGGGGAGATGAAAAAGGCGGCTTCATGGGAAGCTACATGTAACGAATGATAAAGTGACACGTAATAGCGTTGAAAATGGGAAGGCCACGTGGGTACGTGAACTGTCGTAGCCGACATGCAGACGTGAATTAAAAAAAAATTGTTTTTTTATTTATTTTAGGACAATTATTAAGCAAATAGTGGGAATAAATGAGGTTTTGAATTTTTGCAGCCGACTGTTTTTGGAAAATTGAATGAGTGCAGTGTGTATGTAGGTTCCTAATTTCCTATGAATGATCACAAATGAATGGTGCTTATGAATTTGACCAATAATTTTTCTTTTTTAATTCTTTATTATTGGTCGATCAATTATAAGATGTGGTCAATAATAATGTTAATAGATCATGAATTGGGGAGTCCAGTTTAAATATCTAGATAGTGCTTTAAAACTGTACATTTTAAAAATTATAAAAAAAAAAATCTGTTACGATGTCGATTTTCCGAGAAAATGGAATGATTTGGAGAAAAACCTTAATTTACCTTTTTATAAAATTTCATTTCACAAAAACTTGGGAACACACAAGTAATTTTTTTTTTATTATTTCTCTTTTTTCACCTTCTCTTTTCTTCTCTTCTTTTCTTTTCTTTACCAAAAAATTTCTGAAATATAGCATAACTCTGAAGGAGACAAGAAATTATTGTACTCCCTCCGTCCCAGCTGGTTCTTTACAAACGGCTGGGACATGGAGATCAAGGAATATAATTTAAATAGTGGATGTAATAGTGTAGTAGTGGGTGTAATAGTGATTTTATTGTTAAAATAAGTAAAGTAGTGGGTGTAATAGTGTAAAGTGTTGAAAAAGTAGAGTAAAGTAGTGGAGTAGTGGATGTAATAGTGTAAAGTGTTGAAAAAGTAAAGTGAAGTAGTGGATGTAATAATATATTTTATTGTTAAAAATTACTATTTTTGGTAATATAAAGAAATGGGTGGGACATCCCAAAATAGTTTTCCTTCCGTCCCAGTTTATGTGAGTTTCTTTCTATTTTGGTACGTCCCAAAAAGAATGAACCTACTATACTTACTATTTTTGAACTCTACTTTTCACTATTACACCTACTACTTCTCCATTATATATTTTTTTTGCACTATTACACCCACTACTTTCCTCCACTATCTCAAATCTATTATTAAATATTCATAGGTCCCATCATTTTACCCAATTTTCAATTAACTTTATTCTTTTTTTACTATCATTTCTTAATCTTCGTGAAACTCAAACTAGCTCACATAAATCGGGACGGAGGGAATAATTATATAGGAACGAAGGAAGTACAAATTAATCTGAGAAGGCACTCTAGCAAACACGTAGGACTTACTTTTTAACGAACGAAATAAAAATATCGGGAGAAACACTAAGCATTGTGTGACTTTTTTGAATCATATCCCATCTTTCAAGTAGTTTACTGCTCCCCTATTATTGATAGCTTGCACTGTCAGCAACCTAAAACAAACTTTGGACCTTGGGAAAAAAGAGACAGTACTGTATTTATAAAGTGAAATGGAGGATGTATCTCATCTACATATTAATTAATGTTGTTTTGACTTATCTTCATTTTCAAAAATAAATTTAAAGTTAACTATTGTTAACATGACAGAATACTCTTGTGAAAGCCCTTGGTGTAGGATGGATAACGAAGCTGACGCTCATGTGCTATTTACATGTTCATTTGCAAAATCAGTATGGGAATCAACTACTGTTCAAGATATAATCCAAGTATTACCAGGTGATACAATTCTTGGCGTCATGGAACGTATTTCTGTAACTGCAACTACTGACCAGCTCGTGTTAATAGCAGTTATATGCTGGAATATATGGACGGGAAGGAACAAATGGGTCTGGGATAAGATTAATATGTCGGCTTTTGGGGTACGACAAGGGGCAATGAACATGTTAGATGATTGGAGAAAGGCAAACCAGGAGACAACAAAAACCATGGCAGCTCCTAAAAATAATCACAGACGGTGAAGTAAACCAGAACAGGGTTGATTTAAGATAAATGTGGATGCCGCCAGGTTTGAGGAAATGAATTGTGTGGGCATGGGTGCAGTGATACGGGATGATCGGGGAGAGTTTGTGAGAGCCCGTAGTAGGCGAATTGGGGGGTTATTTCAACCTAGAGAGATAGAAGCTATGAGTTTAAGGGAAGCTCTATCTTGGGTAAAAGACTTGGGGCTTAAAAATTTTGTTTTTGAAACTGACGCAAAGCAACTGGCAGAGGCGTGCAATAGAGTTAGTGGAAGATCATATTTTCACGCAATAGTCCTGGATTGTGTTGATTGTTTTAAGCACTTTGAAAATGTGCTAGTTAAGTTTATTCATAGATCTGCGAATATTGTCGCTCATAAGTTAGCTAGGGCGACGATTTCTACGTCAGATTTGCAGGAGTGGAGTGTTATCCCTCCGGAGTTTATTTCTGAGAGCATTGTATTTGAATCTGTTTAATTAATGCAAGTGCTTTTCTTTCAAAAAAAAAAAAAAAGTTCAACAAATGGACCTAATTGCATATAATTAGAGGTCACTTAAGTTGAAGAGTGTAGTCGAACAAGAAAGGTTTTGAGGCCTGTTGGGCCATATGTTTTGTGAAAACTTTATGAGGCCCATATTGGTGGACATATTTATTTGGACGGGAATGAGAGATGGGGTACTGGGACTGGAGCTAGTGCTTTCAACAAGGACAACCGTATTTTTCTATTTAATTTTGAACCTTGTGAAGGCCCAGATGTATGTGTATCAATAGAATTAGGATTCTGAATGGGCCGATCAAATTGAACCTGCTATACACCTCTTACAATAGACCTGTTTTTGTAAGTATGAAGTCAGGGCCTGTTTGGTTACCATAAAGTATCGAGACCAAAATTATCATAAGATATTACTTTTTCTTCTCTTCAATATGTCAAAAATTTTGTTGAGTTTTATAATATCAACGAGCTCAGTTGGTATGACCTTCGCTGTGGAGAGCATATGGGCGGTGATAAATGTGAATTTATCTAGTTACGTGGGGTGTCCAGCCTGATCAAATTTATACTCTTAAAAAAAATAATAAATATTATTTATTTTTGGATAAATTTGGGTTAAACACAAATTGAACCTAAATTCATAGTTCTAAAAATTTCCGATTTAATCGATTAATCCCCGATTAATTTTTTGTAAGGTAACCAATCGATTCGATTTTTGAAATTCGATTAATCCTGTGAATTTATTTAAAATGATATATTTACATGTAAATTAGACTAATATATTAAATATTCTTATAATATCCAAATAATACTCCGATTAATTCTTCCGATTATCCTCGATTACTCGATTAATCTTAAATCGGTACATCAACCAATTTATACCGATTAACGATTTTTACGACCACTGTATGAAACAAAGGACAGATGATAGGCCTCAATACAATGGTTAGTGGCTAGTTTTATATAATTATGCTTGGACGAGCATGGCTAAACAGATTGAAATATAATATTAGTATTGCACACTAGGGAATTCATTTCATATAAAAATTAGTCTA
This sequence comes from Saposhnikovia divaricata, assembly GCA_036435485.1. Lineage (NCBI taxonomy): Eukaryota > Viridiplantae > Streptophyta > Magnoliopsida > Apiales > Apiaceae > Saposhnikovia > Saposhnikovia divaricata. The sequence continues at coordinate 156,410,416 of CM071595.1, forward strand.
AATAAACATATCTCCATAATTCGTCTAATCTACACTTTCAATTATCCATGTAGATATGTCTATAAGCAGGGGCGGAGCCAGGAAAAAAAAGTTACCTAGGCTAGTGATAGATAACAATAACAAGGTAAAACTAGAGATTACCTAATAAAGATCAGCAATAGCAAAAAAGCAGCCACCACACTAAATAGATTGTGCTTATACCTGCACAATAAAAATAAAAATCAGACCTAAATAGTATTCTTGTGATAAACATTAAAATTTAAGCAATTCTTACATATTATTTAAGTTGCAGCCTTCGATTCTTGATAAAATAGAATTCATCTATTATCGAATCTGAATCAATATCTTCAACAAATTCTCGTTCAATGTAAAGCATCATAGAATCTGCTAAGAACTCTTCTTCCATTTTATTGCGTAGATCAGTTTTCACAAGTTTCATTGCTGAGAAAGATCGCTCAGTTGTGGCAGTAGAAACAGGCAGGGTCAATACTAGACGAATCAACCGGTCAATCAAATTATAGTGTTGCAACTTGTTTGTTTCGACCAATCTGCAGCATAATTCAGTGATAGTAGACATATTTTGAAAGCTTTCATGCTGAACCACATCAAGTTTATAATGCTCTAGTTGACATTTCAAGTAATGCATTTCTTGTTCAGTGAAGTCCGCTGGATAGAATTTTTCTGCAAGCTTGTAAATCTTCTCAGCTTTAAATGCTTTAAAATTGTCTTTCGGGTCTAATGAAGAACTTAGTGCAAGGAGTTCTATTGCTCCATCACTGAACCTGGAATTCAATTCCTCTCGCTGAAAGTCTATTGCCGAATTAAAGATATCAAAATGATAATATTGACAGATTGTCATTGAATCTTTCTGCTGGCATGAACGACCAGTTGCACTTTTGTATAACGCATTCATATCTGGAATGTCAACACCATGTTCTGTACAAACTGATTGCACATATGCAAGGAGATGATCAAATCCTTCTTCTCTCAATGTCAAAAGTAGTGTTTTAGTAGTTGAGACCAAGTCCATGGCACCTACGATGTCAAGAGATTTGTGTTGTAAAGCTCGGCAAAGTAAATCAGTGACCCCCATAATTCTATGCATCATATGAAGTGTGAAAATAAATTCAAAAGATTTCATAACTATCAAACAACCAGTTGCTTCTCCACGGAGTGCACAAGAATTCCCTTCTTTAACAATACTTCCAAGCACTGAAATTGTTGCTCCATACATATCAATTAAACTGCAAATGGAATTAAAATGAGAGCTCCACCGAGTAGAACCACTCCGATGAAGATTACCAATCTGATTTATGCCTCTCCCAGTATCACGTTCACCCGAAGTTACCATACGAGCAATTTCAATAGCCTGGGCAGAATGTAATTCAGTGTGCCACTTAGTCGCAAACGATTCTTTTGAACATCTTCTAAACTTTGGGCAGTTATCACTTTATCAATATGTCCGGCCACTTTCATTAATTCTGCAACACATTGTACTGCATTCCTGTGTGGTGAAGTAGGACATCCCACGTGCATTAACAATGGACATCTAATGCCATCGTTTACCCTCTTCCAACAACTAAATCCTTCGGTAGTAAATGAAGGATGTAGAGGTGATTTATTTTGAAAAATGAAACAAGGAAAACAAAATACTGAATCCTTTTCCGGGGAGTACTCTAACCAGCGATACTTATCAAACCAAGAATACTGAAATTTACGAGCTTGTGCCTGTGACCCATATTTTGTTTTTGGATACTTTGCTAACTTTGGTTGATACGGACCCATTTTAATATAAGCACGCCTTATTGCATCTCGTTGATTAACATCATACTGCCATATAGGCTTCCGAATTCCAGGATCTCGTTCAAGAGTATTTAAATCAATTTCAATTCTTTGAGATTTAAATATCGGTTGCTCACACGGATTATCCCTAATTTCAATAGCAGATGAATTTTCCTCGATATTAACAGTAGATGGAGTTTGTACCTCAGTAGCAGGAGCAGGTGTAGATGCACTAGAATTGTAGAATGAAAACAAAGTCCTTCCCCTCTTTTTTCCTTGAGTAGCCATGTACTTGTCCTGTAAATTAAGAAATAGACAACATAAGATTGAAGATTATAAACCAAATTAGAATGAACATAACTATAAATTGGTTTGGTGGTTATTTTTTACCTTCAATCTCCTTCTTCTGATAAATTGATGATTTACCTAATCTGTAATCCCTAATTGAACTTTGATAGTTGTTTGTAATTGTGTTTTGTGTGGTCTCGATGCTGTCAAAAAAATTATTAGAGTAATGGACTAATGGGCTTAATTTTGTTGGGCTAAAAATCACCTGGGCTAACTAGAATTTAATTGAGTTGGGCTATATAAAAATTTTGATTATTTTTTTTTTTACCTAGGCTATAGCCCACCATAGCCTAGCTCTGCCTCCGCCCCTGTCTATAAGTTGTTTCAACATGCATTAGTAGTAGAAATAATTTAGAAATACAAACACTCTGGTCACAATCTTCCTCAGAATCTTAATATTCTCCTCCATTATGCTTGCTTAGACAAAATCTGGCTTGTCTATACTTGTCCATTTGTTTGGTAAAAATATAAACTCTAAAGAGATGGATATAAAAGCGAGATCTCAATGAATCTTAAACTCGAGACTACATCAATTGATAAATTTTACTGAAATTTTAAGATGTTAGTGTAAGTGACTAAACGGATTGTTAAGTAATCGATCATTCTAAAACGTTGAGGTGTTAGAACAAATTACGTTGACTATATAATTCTGATGGACGACATATAGTGACAACAAAAACAGAACGGTGGCGCCCAACTGTCAGATGTCTATGAATGAAACGAATAGTGACGTGTTCCCATTCCAGCGCATGAGACTAAGCTGGCCTTGCATAAATGCTTGCTAATGCATGGTTACCTCCATATTTAGTATTGGCAGGTTTAGGTACTACTTGCATTCATAGAATCTTGCAGCTGTATGTGTGCATGAACACATCCAACGGTGAAATCGACACTCTGATTATGGAACCTGATCAAGTTTTAACCACAAATAATGTTGTCTTGGCGTATAAATAATGCAATTGCAAATTTGCAATACAATGTACATAAACTAAAACCAATCAATTAAATCAAAGATTCGCATTATGTCTTATTCCGAAGTAGAATCCTGGCATATACGTATTTGGATTTTAACCTATCATGCTCTCCTAAAAGAGGTTGTTTACGTCGAAGCAATCTTCCATATAATTAATTTTTTGCTCTGTAATAATGAAAGTGAAAAGATTAAAAGTACAAGTCCTAGTGTAAAATTAACAAATTTTGATTTATAACTTTAGCAAATTTTGCGAAAAGTCAGACTTTACAAGCTGCAATTTTGGTCCCATGATCCTTAAAAGTGTAGAACTAGTAAACTACCCTTGTGAACCTCCACTAGACAATAGGACTAAAGAGCTTTTCTTCAAATATGTCCAAATCAACCCCACATGAACTTCAAATCATTAATCTCCCTCAACAAACATTACTAAGATTCTAGGTAGATACAGCCAGCTTGCAACAACTAAGCAAACTAAAAATTATGGATTCTTCTCATATTTTTTTTTTTTCCAAATAAATACCTATGATTTCACACCTTTACTCCACACAACAATCTTTAAGTATCCAGTGAAGAAGTATCAAAGTATGAGTATTTTGCAAATGAGATCATTCTTATTAGTTCTCTTCATCTGCAGCTTTATAGTTGCAGTTTCCTCTCGTGGTCCGGTTTATAAACCGCCAAATGTGGAGAAATTAACAGACCGTTTCGCTCATCAATCAGTCGATACAGCCTTCTCTAACTTGTATGGAGACAAGAATATTCATCAACTCAATAACGGTTCAAGTGTAAATATCATTTTGGATAAATCCTCAGGTATATAAATTTCTGCAAAATAAATGCCTAAATATGTTTAAGCAAAATTGCTCAACTATTAACATAAATGTTGAATTTTACAGGATCAGGTTTGATCTCCAAGAACAGATACTACTACGGATTTTTCAGTGCAGCCATCAAACTGCCTGCTGGCTTTACATCAGGAGTTGTAGTAGCCTTTTATGTAAGTTTTCGATAGTACTTTATTTGTAAAATGAGCCATTTCCATGCACTGATGCAGAGTATGGTACATTGTATTGCAAGTGTGTGTGATGTTCACCTGCATTAAATAGTAGATGAGAATTCAGTTGAAGACTAAACACATATGCCATGTTCAGTTGTCTAATGCAGATATGTATCCCCATAACCATGATGAGATTGACTTTGAATTGCTCGGACACGAGAAGAGAAGAGATTGGGTGCTGCAAACAAACATATATGGAAATGGAAGTACCAGAACAGGAAGAGAAGAGAAGTTTTACCTTTGGTTTGATCCAACAGCTGAATCCCATCAATACAGCATCCTTTGGAACAATCATCACACCGTGTAAGATTAATCAAACCGCAAATTTAAGCACTTAAGCAATCGTACAAACATCAGTAAGACGCTAAAATTTCCCACTTGTGATTCTGAAATTATCAATGAACTTCTGCAGATTCTTGGTAGATAACGTCCCGGTGAGAGAAGTTGTTCACAATGCTGCCATGGCATCTGCTTATCCATCAAAGCCGATGTCAGTCTATGCAACTATATGGGATGCATCAGAGTGGGCTACTCATGGTGGAAAGTACGCAGTCAACTACAAGTATGCACCATTTGTTGCTTCTCTTGGACAAATCGAAATGGGAGGCTGCATCAAACAAAAAACAGATTCAACTCAATCCTGTGTTACTGGCCCTTCAACATTAGACCCTGTTGAAGGACAAGAGTTTGCCAAGCTATCAAAGCAACAGGCAACAGGGTTAGATTGGGCGAGGAGGAAGCACATGTTTTATTCGTATTGTAAAGATACTTCTCGATATAAAGTCCTACCAGCAGAGTGCAACAAAGCTTAGTAGCTACACTGCATAGATTACTGGCAACATAATAAAATGTGCAGGTAATGTAGTGAAGGATCATGTTAACAATTCTTTGTATTATATTAGCTTCAAGCAAGCAAAATTAATTTGCGATATTCTACTACTTTATTGAAAATTTTCCCACTAAGTTCTGTTCAATCTTGTTCGAAAATTCAAAAAAAAAATGTTCTGGATTGGTTGAGCTTGCTCCAAAAGCAGCAGGACAAAGGCCAAAGGGTTGCCACGCTCTGTAAATTGTACATCAACATCTTAAGCAGGAAGGTTGTCTAACAAATGTTGATTTACAGATCACGTAACTATATTAGTGTACCAGGTATAGTCAAATAAGCTTTTTCAAAAACTTGAGTTTAGCAGTCAAAAAATTACTACCTGCGCCCATAACTGAGACTCCTTCGACATCTAGGAGTTAGGACTAGTGCTTCAAGCTCGTGGCACTTCCCGGACCTCGTGGACCAATGCGCATGAGTTACTCTAGCAAAGTGACCAGAGTCCAGACTCACCGCATTCATAACACTTTGAGTCCTTACCACCAACGCAATTATAAATACGATTTGTCACATTACTGAACTAATCACCTAAAGAAGATGATGAAACAAGATAGTTGCAGAGAGTCTACATGAAGAAGAAAGTAAAACAGAACAAAACAATGTGTATATTTGAGAATGATAAGTTTGTTACAGATCTGGAAATGTATATATATACACGTTTTTACTCATAGACTAGTTAGCTACATAACAGAATTTATCTAGCTGTCTTTTGGCGCCATTAGCAGTGTTTACTTGTTGACCTCTGCCACATCATCTTTTGTACTATGCATTGTATTTGACACTATATCTGTAACAGCCCCCCTCAAGTTGGAAGGTTGGAAGAGGTTACAAACACCCAACTTGCCACAAAACTGAGAAATCTGAGTAGATGGAAGAGCTTTAGTAAACATATCAGCTGGCTGTGAGAGAGAAGAAATATATGCAGTAGAAATCATGCCTGTCTGAAGTTTTTCCCTTACAATATGACAATCAATGTCAATGTGTTTTGTACGTTCATGAAAGACAGAATTTGAGGCAATATGCAGAGCAGATTTAGTGTCACAATAGAGAGTAACAGGAGTAAGATTGGTAAATCCAAACGTTCTGAATAAACCAAGTAACCAAGTTAATTCACAACAAGTGTCAGCCATACTTCGATATTCAGCCTCAGCAGAAGATTTTGAAACAGTATGTTGCTTTTTACATTTCCATGAAATTAGTGAAGATCCAAACTTAACACAATAACCAGTCAAAGAATGTCTAGATGCTTTATCACCTCCCCAATCAGAATCACAATAAGCAGTCAATGTTAATGGAGAATGAGAAGCCATTAGCAAACCTTGTCCAGGGGTGCCTTTAAGATATTTGACAACCTTGTAGGCTGCCTGTAAGTGATCCATTCTAGGAGCAGAAATGAATTGAGAAAGCACTTGAATAGAATAAGAGATATCTGGTCTGGTGACAGTTAAATAAAGAAGTCTACCAACCAGTCTCCTGTATTGAGCAGTTTCTGATAAAGACAAGAATGAACTCTTGTTGTCATGAAGATTATGATTTTGATCCATAGGTACCTTTGAAGGTTTAGCTGCTGTGAAACCAGTATCCTTCAAAATATCTAAGGTATATTTTCTTTGATGAAGATATATTCCTTTATTTGACCTAGCAACCTCAATGCCTAAAAAATATTTAAGAGGCCCTAAGTCTTTGACTTTGAACCTAGTGCTTAAGAAAGCAATAGTATCTTGAATAAGATCATTAGATGAACCTGTGATAAGGATATCATCTACATAAACCAAAACAGCTACAAACTTGTTATCAACAGTTTTGGTGAAAAGACTATTGTCATGATGAGATTGAAGAAAATTATGATCTTTAAGAGCATTGCAGAATTTGTGAAACCAACACCTAGGAGCTTGTTTGAGACCATACAAATATTTCTTTAGTTTGCACACAAATGCTGAAGAATCAGAAATAAGAGTCAAATTGGGAAAAGAAGACAAATGAAGATAGCCAGGAGGGAGTTTCATATAAACATCCTCATACAGATCACCATGAAGAAATGCATTTTGAACATCAAGTTGAGAAATAGCCCAATTCTGAGAAGCAGCTACAGCAATTAATAATCTAACAGTAGTCATTTTGGCTATTGGAGCAAAAGTCTCAAAATAGTCAAGACCATAAGTCTGAGTAAAACCTCTAGCCACTAATCTGGCTTTGTATCTGTCAATGCTACCATCAGGATTATATTTAATCTTGAAAAGCCATTTGCAGTCAACTATATGAGTATCTGCTGGTTTAGGAACAATCTCCCAGGTATGATTGTTTTCAAGAGCATTAAGGTCAACTTTCATAGCATGAAGCCAGTTATGATCTGTAGCTGCTTGTTTATAGGTAGTAGGAATAAAAGATTTAGCTATAGCAGCCAAGTAAGTTTGATATGCAGGTTTGAAACAAGCATAAGACATATAGTTTTGAATAGGATACTGACAAGTATTAGAAACAAGATGAGAAGGAAGACCTGTGTAATCTTGATATTTTGCAGGAATGAGTTTTTGTCTGTGAGGTCTAGTAATAGCCAGAGGTTGATGAGATGAAGTCTGAGAGTCATTGATAGTGGATGTATGTGAAGAGTCTGAACTATCATAATCAGTATGATCAACATGATCAGTTGTGTGAATTATATGACTAGAATCAGTATCAGAATCATGGCATGGTGAAATAGGAAAATGACTAGATTCAGAAGTTGAAGATAATGTGTTAGAAATTGAATGAAAAGGAAAAACATCCTCTTTAAAAACAACATTTCTAGTGATATAGCATTTTTTGGAAGCAAGATCTACCACTCTATATCCTTTTTGATTGAAAGGATAGCCTATAAAAGCACATTTGATTGCTTTAGAAGCAAATTTGTCACCATCAGTATGCACTTTTGAAATGTAACAAAGACAACCAAACATTCTGAGACAATGATATTTAGGAATTTTATTGAATAGAATCTGATATGGAGATTTGTAGTCTAGTTGTTTGGAGTGTAATAAATTGATGAGATGAGCTGCAGTAAGTACACAATCTCCCCAGAAAGAAATTGGAAGATGTGACTGAAATCTAAGAGCTCTTGCCACATTTAGAAGATGCTGATGTTTTCTCTCAACAGTGCCATTCTGTTGAGGTGTGTAAGAATAGCTTGTTTGATGAATAATACCAAGCTCATGAAACAGAGAAGCAAGAGTAGAGTTGACAAACTCTGTACCATTATCTGTTCTAAAGATCTTAATAATCTTATGAAATTGAGTAGAAACATAATTGACAAAGTTTTTGATAAGAGTAGGAACCTGAGACTTATCTGAGAAAAGAAATAGCCAAGTACATTTGGAATGATCATCCACAATGGTAAGAAAATAATTGCATTTACCATGAGTATAGTGTCTATAAGGCCCCCACACATCACAATGAATTAAATCAAAACATTGATCACTATGAGACTCAGATACAGGAAATGGTAATCTGGACTGTTTGGAATATTGACAAACATCACAATCATTACAAGCAGTATCTGACAGAGAATTGTCAATTTCTAAGTTTGTAATCTTTTTTAAGATAGTACATGAAGGATGTCCTAATCTATGATGCCAAATATTAGCACTAGACTTGGACTTGGATTGAGCAGTAGAAGCAAAATGAAGGTAAGAATTTGTAGATTGAAGCTTGTATAGCCCTGAGTGAAGTTCACCAATCTCTTTCTCCCTCTTCACAACAGGGTCCTGTAACAAGCATTTGAATGAGGAAAAAGATATGTGACAACAAGTGTCTGAAGTTAATTTTGGAACAGAAAGCAAATTACACTGAAAATTAGGTACATATAAGACTTGTTTCAGTGTAATATGAGGGGTAAGAACAATATTTCCCATATGTGTTATGGCAGTTTTGTTACCATTTGGTAAAATCAAATCTGACGGAAGTGTTGTGACATCTTGAAGTAACTCAAAATAAGGAGTAATATGATGAGTAGCACCTGAATCAATTATCCAGGTGTGTATAGCTGAATTAATTTGAACACTATTAGAGCATGGTAAGATATTACCTGCACATTGAGTATCAATCATGGAAGAATTGACAATCCAAGCAGCATTGGCATTAGCATTATTAGTTGATGCCTTAGAGTTGAACTGAGATTGTAGCATTTGAACCAACTGTTGATATTGTGAATCTGAGAGAGGCAATGAATTTTGACTTGATGCAACAGCAGATGTATCTGTGGACTCCATTACAGCATTTGCAGTTCGTTTGTAGGAATTATAGGAATTAGCCTTTGGTTTAGGCTTAGGCTGACCATACAATCGATGCCACTCAGGGTATCCATGCAGTGCAAAACATTTTTCCTTAAGATGTCCAGTCAAATTACAGTAATCACACTTAAGAGAAGCATCAACAGGCTTTCTCTGAGTTTGCTTGTTTTTACTAGGCAGTGATTGTGACTGAAACTTGACATTCATAGCAGCATTTTCAGATATCATAGGTGCTTGATTAGCAAAATCTCTTTGATTTTCTTCTTGAAGCAACATAGAATAAGCCTGATTGATATCAGGTAGAGGTTGCATAAGCAAGATTTGACCTCTAACACTTGTAAATTGTTCATTTAGGCCCATAAGAAACTGACTTAACTTGATATTCTTCTCTTAGTTGTCTAGCTTAGCACTATTGTTACAGACACAACCATTAGTAGTACAGATGTAGCGCGGAATTGGTGAAAGATTATCCAGTTCATCAATCAAAGAACGAAACTGTGTGAAATATGTAGTAACAGATTTTGTGCCTTGTGTGAGAGAAGCTAAATCTTTACGAATATGAAACAGTCGAGGAACATTACTTTGTGAATATCTAGCAGCAAGATCATCCCAAATCTGTTTTGCAGTAGATAGATAGACAACACTTTTACGAATTTCAGGACTCACAGAATTTAGAAGCCAAGAAATTACCAGATCATTGCTTCGTTGCCAGATAGTAAGATTAGGTGAATTACTTGCAGGCCTGACTTGTGTTCCATCAATAAACCCTAACTTGAGCTTTGCAGACAGAGCAATCTGTATTGACCGACTCCAATGATGATAATTCTGATTGTTCAGAGTTTCGGTAACTAGAGACAGTCCTGGATTATCAGATGAACTGAGATAGTATGGATGATTGATGTCAATGACAGTTGTTGTACTGTTCGCCATTGCAGGACGATTAGTAAGCACAGATGCATATGAGTACATAAACACAGACAAATGTCAAATTGAAGATTAATATCACAAAATCTTCAAGAATCTTCAACAAGAATATAGAAATCGTCAAGAAATTGAACGATTTAACACTACAATCAGTATGAAAAAGCTAACGCCATTGTCGTACGGACAAAAGACTTACAGAACACGAAGAAACAGATTTACAGAAATGAAGATAAAAGGAATCGAGCTTTGTGCTCTGATACCATGTCACATTACTGAACTAATCACCTAAAGAAGATGATGAGACAAGATAGTTGCAGAGAGTCTACATGAAGAAGAAAGTAAAACAGAACAAAACAATGTGTATATTTGAGAATGATAAGTTTGTTACAGATCTGGAAATGTATATATATATACACGTTTTTACTCATAGACTAGTTAGCTACATAACAGAATTTATCTAGCTGTCTTTTGGCGCCATTAGCAGTGTTTACTTGTTGACCTCTGCCACATCATCTTTTGTACTATGCATTGTATTTGACACTATATCTGTAACACGATTATTATCAGTTACCACACAATCATTACATTTTTAAGTTTAAGGCAGAGGCCACATGCTCGCATGTACAAATCAAGTAGGCATACAACAAGAACTTGTAGCAAATTCTTGTATCAATAAATGTATATCGTAAACAAAAAAACAAGCAAGAATTGTTGGAAAATTCATAAAAAAGTCTTATAGATTGGTTGAGTTTGCTAAATTTACGAGGCATGGTGAATTGTTGGAATTTTTTTTTTTTTTGAATAATTAGGCTTATATGCCTTACAAGTGATAATTCTCGGGGTGAGGACCTGGGTAAATTGTTGGAATTTTTTTTTTTTTTTTGAATAATTAGGTTTATATGCTACAAGTGATAATTCTCGGGGTGAGCGAGAGTCGAACCCAGGACCTGGGCCGACAGAGAATAAACCTTTTACCACTTAGGCTATCCAATCGCGCTCTGTTGGAATTTTTTTTGAAAAGCGTGATACTGATTTTGAATTAACGTGCTACCTAAGTAAACAAGCAGCATCATTTGCAATAACAACATGATATGATTATAGTTAGAAGGGAAGGAGAAGAGTTTGAACAACATATACTTTTATGCTCCAAAGCAGCATGACAAAGTGTGGTCATGCTCTGTAAATTGTACAAAGTCCTAATCTTAAGAAGGAAGACTGTCAAGAAATGTTTATTTGCAGATCAAAGAACTATATTAGTGCACTAGGTAGTCAAGTAAGTTTATTCAAACATGAACTATCAATCACTTTGTGGTTAATAAAATTACTACCTGCACCTATAATTGGGACTCCTTCGACGTCTAGGACTAATGCTTCTACGTCGTGGCACTTCCAGGATCTTGCGGACCAATGTGCATGAGATACTCTCAAGCAAAGTGACCAGAGTCCAGACTCACCGTATTCACATCACTTTGAGTCGTCACCGCCACATGTTAGCATGTACCAAATAAAGTAGGTACACAACAGAAACTTCCAGGCAAATTTTGTATCAATAAATGTTGTTCTTATAAACAATGTAACATTTTTTTTTATTTTTTGATATTTGTACACCCACCTTGTCAAAGACAAGGTTCAAACCCTCGACATCCCGGAAAGGAAGCGAAGGAGATACCGCTACACCAAGAGGTGAGAGGTAACAATGTAACAATTAACAAGCAAGAACGCCATAGTTACAAAATGTTAGCAAGTAAATACAATAATTACATGAAAACAAGGCCAAGTTTCTTATGCTTTTGTACTAGCAGCAGTTATTGCTGCATGATCAAAATTTATAGAGGAAATGTATTGAAACCTGCTTGAGACGATATACTCGATTCTTTGTTGCTTTGCATCTATATCATCTTTATTCCATCCGTTGTTTTTTTTTGCCGGAAGTTTCTTGGGTTTTTCAAGTGCAATTAACGAATAAAATTATCAACTGGGACTTAGCCAAAAAAAAAAAATTATTAACTGGGCCTAAAGTTTTATATTAAAGACCAAGCAACAAAATTTTGATGACCAATTTTGTTGGCCCAGTTGGACCTACTATTACCGTTCGGCTCATCATTAAACTGGCTTCAAACAAGAAACCGGCATCATCCAAAGATCCTCGGCTCCTAGGCCCTAGCCGACAATTAGTTTTTTTTTTCTCATTTCAACGTACAGTAAAACCTTCTATAAATTAATACGATGGGATTGATGAATTTTATTAATTTATAGAGATTATTAATTAATCGAAATTAATTTTATATTTGTGATATTATGTTGAGACCAAAAATTTACGTTAAAAATATTAATTTATCATAATATCGAGTATTAATTTAACGAGATTTTACTGTACACAAGAACTAAACTTGTTATATCATATATGATAATCTTTTCTTAATTAACTATGATTGCGAAAATCACTCTTCATGAGTAACTTTTCTTTCTGTAATCCAAATATATTTTAATATATATTAACAAAAAAATAAAGAGTTCTTTCCAAAAATATCCAAGTTGTAAATTTTTTTTAAAAAAAAATATGGTGCGACTTTATTTGCAACCTCAACTGCAACCACTCGCAACCTGAAATGCAACTACTTGCAATCATATATGTCGCAACCTGAAATGCAACTAATTGCAACCACATATGTAACTTTTTTTTTGTCAGGACCACATATGTAACTTTAATAGCATTTTTACAAAAAAAATTGAAAACATGGAATATTTTTGATAATTTTCCAAAATAAAAGGATTCTATTTGTACCCACTATTTGAGCTCTGAGAATTCGCAGTAAAGTCCGGTATATTCTAGGTTTTGCTTTTAGCAGGCCTCCAAAGTACTTATATTGATAAACAAATTTGGGTAAAACGGCCCATATAACTGTCTTGGTATTAAGATCAAACAAACTTGTTTTGCAGCACAAAATTCATTTCAAGTTCACATAATTGCAGATATGGACTGGACTTGTGGATAAAAAGAAAATAGACAAATGATATTTTTGTGTACAATGCTACGTGAATGACTAGTATAGTTATTAGTCAAACACGAGGTAGTGTTTTTGCTAGGCAATTCTCCAAGCAACTTCTTCTAATACTTCCACATCACATTCATGTTAAAGTGAACGAGATAGACACTTGTTTATACATGGACCATAAATATACATCTGTTCTTCCTGGGTCATGTTTATGATAAAGCAGGAAGCGGCAAGCAATTGCACAAAATATTGTCAAATCATTTTGTTGTTAATTTTCATCTCATTGTGCAAAATTCGACTTTTTATATTTTATTTTACACCCCTCCTCACTTGAAAGCTTATTTACATGTCAAAAAATGGATCATGAATACCCACTTTTGGGACAATAATTTGCTTCCGTGTCAATGTTAAATATTAAAAATATTGAGATTGGTAGGGAATCGAACTTGAGACTCTCACCGATCAGAGTTCTTATACCAACTTATATAAAATTTTAAGGGATCGAAGAAAATCCAACCAAATCGTCTTTATATTATATCCTAACATTCTCGAAAAAAAGCGAGTAAACTACCATCAAAACGAAAAAATTATTGGTAATAATTTTTGTACTTATACATATTTGTACGCTAATGTACCTATCGGAGAATAATATATCTTCCTTAATTTCAACACAATAACATTCCTTTATCAGGACTAGAACGGTAATCTTTCGTATACTACTAGAGTACTAGTCAATTGTCACAACAGGAAAATAGATGAGAAATGTTGCTAAAAAAATTTTCAAAATCGTTCCCAAATGCTTAGTTGATAATATGTGATTGGATATGTAATTTAAAAATAGAAAGGCCCTCCATATATTAAAATACTAAAAATAGAAAGGCGTTCCACGAATGAAAAGATGACATTTGACATTCGATAATAATTTTGGAAACCCTTTCGAAATTCCTAGCATTACTCAAAATGAATATAAATCCAAATCATAAAAAACGTAGCCATTTCTGATTTCTCTAGCCAGGTAGTCAAAGAATTCGGCTTAAATTCCAATAATCAAATGAAATCTAATCCTGATCATATCCAAAGATACGCTGATCTTCCCATTAGAACAAACTCATCCACACGATGTGTGTGAGAGGTTAGCTAATTAATCAGCCTAATTTCAAATCCCATTAATTATGATTAATTATTTTCTAAAGAAAAAACATTTGAATTGTTATTGCTTAATAATCATAGAAATATATTCATGAAATTTCCTACTTCTAATGTAGAATTCTGAAATTTAATATGCTGATTTTATTTCTTATTTGAACTAAAATTGTAGATATATCGAATTCATTTCAAGTCAAACTTAATTTTATAAGCACGGTGTTAGGCATTCTAAATTATTTATCAAAATTATTCTCAAATAAATATTAGTTGTCAAATTTTTATTAGCTGATTTATATATACACATGCGGATTCATTATTTTATTTGAAATGTATTCTATTAACATATGACACATAAGCATTTTAAAAAAAAAAATAGATTTCCGACAAGAAAAGAAAAGCACGTCCACCAATAAACGAGGAAGAAAACCAACCAATTTTCTCAAGCAATAATCAACTATTAAAAGTCAATATTTTCAACTAATATTTCCGAAATTATTATTCAAATAAAGTCGGTGCATAAGTCTAAAACTTGCAACATTTCAAACGTTTTATTTCTAATTATTCAAACAAAATAGCTGACATTTTTATAAGAAATCTCTCGTTACCTAATAGATTCTTGCCAAAATGTCAACATCAATTGTGTATCTACTTCAATCCAAACAAGGTGCAAGGTAACGAACTTAACTTTAACTTATCGCAAGATCTATACGCCATATCGAGTATCTTATCGAATATGCATGCACATACATATTTATATCAAAAATCATGTATTGCTAATGTTTGGTCCGATCACTACAACCAAAACAAATATACATTAAGATATCATAGATCTACAATTGATTGGACCTTATCCATGAGCACTATTTTTGGCATCAGAAGTTGTAAAAAGTTGACAACATAAAATCAATTTTCATATCATACGTTTTTTATTTTATGTAACGGAACCGGAATTTCATAATATCACAATAATACATTTTGTAAATTAATCAAATTTAAAAAATGTGTTATTATTCAAGATCAGAGCACGATTAGATAATTCATGTAATAAAAATTTATCTTTATAAATTCGATTTTCCATCATTCATAACATTTATTATAACTGATATTCATTTGTGAAATATATAAGTCTAATTATATTACCGATTTGTCACATATATATGGGGGCATAGGATGCAAAAGCATCGAGTAGTTAAATCCGTGAAAGGCAAGTTTGGAACATTCCATCGTTTATTCTTCTTGCAGATCCAAAGAATTTAGAATTGGCAATAAACCTTATCCTTTTGGGTTCAAATAAGTTAGACATAACGGGTTAAAATTGGATAATGCCATTTGGTTAAAAATAAAAACGAGTGTATAAATTAAGATCCAATTATCCAAAGTGCGCAAACAGTGAAATGAATTTATATAATAACATTTTAAAAGATGATAAATTAATATTTTCTATCAACATAGGCATCAATAAATGAATTTATTAATAGAAATCGAAACTTTAATCTAATTTCCTAATTGATTAAAAAATTAAAATTTTATTTTATAATAAAATACATTACTTTAACCGTTTCTAAAAGATCTCAAGGTTTTATTATTTTGTTATTGTTATTTCGATTTCATGGATAATCCTAATGGAATTCGAATTTTGCTACTTATGAAAAGTGGGCCCGGTTTGAAGATAAGTGTATTCATGTGTCTGGATGGGGGAAGCCTAAACAAGGCCTCTTTATTTTCAAGGAAGTTGCCTGGAAATGCGCCATGGAGATAAATATGGGCCCACTTCTTAACCCTATCCATATTATCCACTACTCCCACGTGGTTGGCACATGCCCACAACTCCAAGATTTCTTCTCAAAATAAGAAAATGAAAGTTCACTGCTTCTAGACTTGACTTGGAGGTTGGAGTTAGCATGGAAGTGGGTCGGGTCGGGTCGGGTCGGATCTAAAATTGATAAAAGATGAAGCTTAAATTGGTTTCCTATATAATTAAGAAAATGAAGGTTAAATTTTGATTATTAGATAATTTTGAATTTATGCTTCTTCCACTACTATTTAAATATCTTATTCATATTCGTATGTATTTTATAAACATTAAGCCATACAATTTATGCTTTTGTTTAATATTATTAGGATCAATTTTTTTTGTTTTAATTATTTTAAAAAAATTATTCCTAATGAGATTTTTCTTTTTTTCTATTTTTTCAGATGAGAAAATATGGAGAGGAGTCTTTTTTCGGACATTAAAATCTTATTATCTAAATTTTTGAGATCTATGCATTTCTTTCGATTAAAAATTTTCTTTAAGTGAAAGAAATTAAACCCGTTTTTCCGGTTTTCGTCGGCATTCTACTTTGATATAATATATATACGAAATATATCCCCTAACAAAAATAAATAAATTCGGCATTATCATTTACCAAGTTATAAAAATGAAATTGATAAATAAAATTTACAACCAAAATATTTGCGTAAAAGGATGTTCAGCTGGAAATTAAGAATGTTTAAATAGTTAGGTTATAAAATTCATAGATCGTTCTCTATTCGGTCACGTCTTCAAAATTTGAGTAATTGATCAATCTTTTAAGTAATCATTTTCAACATTCGAATAATCGATTAAGTATTTGTTTAAATTCGATGACTCCGATTTTCAAGAACTAATTCACATACTCATCAAATCCACCGATTTTAAAACACAATAATAGAAACAGAAATATGCTTGATTTAGATATATTTATAATTACAACAAAATAATAAAACAAAATGAGTATTTATGAACTTAGAGCAACTCCAACAAGTTCCTAAAGAGCTCTTAAAGTTAAAAAATGAGGAAAATGATGAAAACTTAGCTTCAACAGCCTCCTAAATCATCTTCGAAACTTTAAGAGGCGGTTCATCCTCTCTACATTTAGGATTCTCTCTCCTCCCTCAACTCTATTTTTTATTAATATATTTGTATGTCTAACCTAACAGTCGATACCTCTCCCTCATTTTCTATCATCTACTGTGACTTCAAGTCACTGCACTGCCGTGACTTGAAGTTACGGTAGACAGTGTTGGGTTTCAACCCAATATGTGTTATGGGTTTGGATGATCCAAGATATATATGGGTAAGATAATAATTTTATGTGTAGACAATCTATTTATATTATAAAGGTTGTTGCCTTTTTAAGCTTCTATTTACTAAGTTATCCATTACTTTTCTTTATATTTACACTAAAATGCCACTTGACCTTTTGACTATACTACTTTTAAACGTATTATACATTATTTATACGTATTATACACCTTTTTTTTTACTGAATTTGCACGTGGAAGGGTTCATGCTTCTCCAAGAAGTTTTGTATTATGTCTATCATATCTATCACATTTTGAATTTTGAAATTCCAAATCAAGAATTGAATTACGGTTCATTATCCTCTTTCTCACTAACATGCTCAATTTCTATTTTACTGCATCTTTATCTTTCTATCTTTCCATTAATTATTTTCATTTTGTTAGTCATAGAGGCATGCCTGAATACATCTAATAACAAGCCTAAGTGTGAGTAATGCTATGCATTACCTACATGACCTCTTAACTGAGGGAACCTCTAGTTGTAGAGTTTCTATTTGTTCTGTACTTATAATAGGCATCAAATTCTAGTTGTGTTACTGTAATTATAAAGTCAAGAATAATGCTTGAAAGAAGTTCCAAGGTTCATGCCTCAAGCAAGGAGATAAAGACTGCCAAATAATCACAGTTGGGATTTGAAGAAAAGAAGAATTTGCCTAAGTACCAATTCGAGAAGTACATTTGTCTATTCGAGAAGTCTAGCATTCGAGAAGTCAGAGATTCGATATCTCAGAAGACACTATTCGATATCTCTGAATACACTGTTCGATATCTCAGAGATTCGATATGTCTATTACTCTATTCGAGAACTCATGGAGTCAACAAGTCAAAGCATCATTCGAGTTCTCAAGAGTCAACAAGTCAATGATCTATTCGATATCTCAAGGACTAAAGAAGCTATTCGACATCTCAGGGATTCGATATGTCAAAATGCTCTATTCGATATCTCAAGGAGTCCCAGAGAAAAGAGCTATTCGAGAAGTGATTCGATATGTCAATATAACACTATTCGAGAACTCAGAGTTATCGATTAAGTCAATTCGAGTTCTCGAATCTATCACTTAGCCACTTCTCGAATACATTCGTGGAGACAAAATACTGAAGAATTGTACAAGTCAGAAACCTACAACAAGCCAAGACGCTTTATTTTACTATGTACTATAAAGCAGATTGGAAAGCCTACAAAGAAGCTTGGAGAGATAAGACAAAGGGACAAGGAGCTAAAGAAGTGGATCTGAACAGGCTTTGCAAAGTCAAATCTGTAACCGTTTGGACTCTTACTCAAATAAGATAGACAGACTGGAAAGTATTTTGTTTACCTACCTTATTTGTTGTAAGTAGGTGTATCCATGTCTATAAGGATACAGCCTCACTTCCTGAGCTAAAAAGAGAGAGTGATAAGTTTTTCAATATACATCTCAAGAAATATCTCTCTAAGAAAAAAGAAGCTGAGAATACTACCATTTGTATTCACAGATTGTAGCAAAATCTTTATCTAATAAAATATTAGATTAAAGTGATATTGTGTTGTGTTTGTCTTTGTTATCTGTACTTACATATCTCACACATTCAACACATATCTTGCTGCAAAGATTCAAGAACAAAGAAAAGTTCAAGAATCCATTCACCCCCCCTCTGTATTCTTTTACTGTATTCAATACTCAACAAGTGGTATCAGAGCAGGCTGTTTAATCTAAACAGGAAACGATCATGAGTTCGAATACACCAAAGACTACAGGTACGGTGAAGGTCCCTAAGTTCGACAAAGAGAATTACAACCTCTGGAAAATAAAAATGCTGTTGTTCATCAAAGCTGCCAATCTTCTCTACCCTGACATCCTCAAGAATGGTCCATCTGTACCACAACAAGAAATTGCTGAATCTACAGTGGGCATAATAGTCATTCCTAGATCATATGTTGCAAAAGAGCCATCCAAATGGACGGACTCAGAGAAGGAGAAGGTTGCCCTAGACAGTCATCTCATGTTGCTGATCATAGACTCCATGGATATGTCGATGTTTGCTAATATAGCATCATGCACATCAGCCAAGGACATGTGGAACCACATCGAGGTGTTATGTGAAGGGACAGAGGAGGTAAGAGAAAATAGGAAACAGATACTGGTCACACAGTATGAAGCTTTCATGGCACAGTCCAAAGAAAGTATTACTGATATGTTTGAAAGATTTCACAAGCTGGTGACTGAGCTTCAAATGAATGGGAAGGTTTACAGCACTAAGGAATTAAACATGAAGTTTCTACTATCTGCACCAAACCATCTAGAGCAAAGGGTCATATCTCTAAGAGAAAGAGATTTGAACAAAGTCACATATGATGTGCTCTATAGGGTTTTAAAAACTCATGAGCTTGAGTTGCTTCAGAAGAGGGCTATCCAAGCCAACCAAGGCAGAATGATAAACACATCATGTGCCTTGATTGTCAACAAATCCGTTCAAGACCTGGAAGCATCTACAAGTCAACTGAGAATAGAAGAGATAGTAGATGATGAAGAGACTGAAGAAGAAGTGACTGAACCTGTTGATGAAAAGGAAGAAGATGAGTTCTATACTCTTGAAGAGTTGGATGCCATGGAAAACACTTCATATGCTTTTATGGCTAGAAAATTCCCAAACATCATATTTAAGAGGAATCAGCCCTTCAAGTCTAGATCTCAAAATCATTCATTCAACAAGAGCAAGGCACCTGTGAAAGCAAACAAAAACAAATTCAAAACCAGCTATGTGGATAGGTCATCTGTGAGATGTTATAGATGCAATGACCTAGGGCATTTTTCCAGTGAATGCAAGAAGCCTAAGAAGAAGGATAAGGAGTTTCTTGAGCTTGAAGCTAAGTATGAGTCTCTGCTAAAGAAGCATGCACCAGGTAAGGCCTACATAGCTGAAGGGAAGTGTTGGGATGATTCTGATAGTGATGGAGAAGAACAAGAATTCTACAACTATGCCTTGATGGCCAACTCCAAGGAAGAACCATCTGAATCAGACTCTCAGGTACCATCCCTCACTACTATAGACATGTCTGTTTCTGAATACAAATCTATGGTTGAACAACTATCTTTTGAGATGTTTAATATTCATACTAGTATGACTGCTGCTAATGAAGAGATTGCAAAACTGTCCACTAGGAATGAACTGTTAAACAAAAGAAATGAGGAACTAGAACTAATTGCTATGCAAATAGAAAACCTTAAACAAGAAATCGAATATCTAAAGAATAAGGTTCTATGTGCTAGTCAAGTTGAGAAAGCTCTTAGGGATGAACTAGCTGAAAATGAATTTAAATTGAAAACATTCAAGAATTCCTCTAGTCTATTGCAGTCCTACCATGAGAAAAATCTAGCTAGACCTAAGGCTGCTATTGGACTTGATTATGACACTCTCAAGCAGAGGAAAGGCTATGCAGTCATTGAAGATGACATTGTTGTTCAAGAAGAAGTGCCTCAGGTTTTGAAAAAGGCTGAGACCCCAATATTTAAAACACCAACACTTGAGATTGATGAGGATGCCTTACTCATTAAGCAAATGTTGGATGATGAAGATAAGGCACAATCAAATGAACAACAAGCATCCTCTAAGAGTGAGAATGTCAAAACCAAAGCCAAGGAGTCAGTAGGAGGTAAACCTAGACTTGAGAAATTTGTGAAGTTTGTTTCAGCTGGGAATAATGAGTTTGAGAAGAAAGTGGCTAAAAAGAAACAAAACAGGAATGGAAAATTAGGGATTAACAAGGACAACAACTATGCTTATGTGCCCAATGCCCCTAGGAAAGTTTGTCAAAATTGTTTTAGCACTAATCATTTAACTCATGCTTGTAAGAAACCATCTGGTAGTGTTGCTAAACCGTTCTATGATTGCTCTGTGCCTTTAAGACATAGAGACTCTCCCTTCTGTGATAAATTTGATTATATGCCATGTAACATGAATGTAATGACTAGTTGCTTTAATTTGAGAAGACAATTCATGGAAGGATGCATCAGTCACAATGTTCACACACACTATACAAGAACAAAGTCTTCAAGTCCTCCTAAAGTTAGGAAGGTGCCTCTGTCACCTAAGTCTAAGAACCTTGATTCTAAGACTTCTAACAGTGACAAGAAGACTAACATCAAGAAAATTGATAAGTATGCTGTTTATGATAAGATTGTTGCTAAGCCACATGGACCCAAACTTATTTGGGTACCAAAGGAGAAGTAATACCTTTGTGTTTGCAGGGCAAAGAAATTGAAAGAAAGGTCATGTGGATTTTGGACAGTGGATGCTCAAACCATATGACTGGTGATATGGCCCTGCTATCACAGTATGAGGAGAAGGCTGGCCCAATGGTTGCTTTTGGAGATGACAGCATTGGCAACACACTGGGATATGGCAAGTTGGAAATTGGAAATGTCATCATTGAGAATGTAGCACTGGTCAAGGGACTCAAGCACAATCTACTGAGTGTTGGTCAATTTACTGACAGAGGCTTCAAAGTGAATTTTGACAAAGATGAATGTTTGATCACCCACAAAAAGACTGGTGACTTTGCTCTATCTGGAGTAAGGAAAGGAAGCCTGTTTGTAGCCAATATGAACTCTGCAAACAAGGACAAAATTTGTTGCTTTTACTCAAAAGCATCAAATGAAGATAGTTGGCTGTGGCATAAGAAGCTATCACACTTGAACTTCAAAGGCATTAATTCTCTAATCAAAAGAGAGTTAGTAAGAGGCATGCCCACACTTGAATTCTGTCAAGAAGGAGTGTGTGAGGCTTGTCAAAAGGGAAAAATGAAAAGATCAAGCCACAAGTCAAAGACAGTGACATCAATAACCAAGCCCCTACAACTAATTCATATGGACTTGTTTGGGCCTGTCAATATTATGTCACTAGGAAGGAAAAAATATGCTTTGGTGATGGTTGATGATTTCACAAGGTATACATGGGTAGAATTTCTGGCATCAAAAGATGAGGCTCCCCAAGTAATCATTGAGCATATAAAGAAAATTAACAAGGAAGCGAAGGCCAACAATGCAAGTGTGATTGCATTAAGGAGTGATAATGGAACAGAGTTCAGAAATGCCATGCTTGAAGCATTCTGCAAAGAAAATGGTATTTCTCAACAATTCTCAGCTCCAAGGACTCCACAACAAAATGGAGTTGTTGAAAGAAAGAATAGAACTCTGATTGAGGCTGCTAGAACAATGTTACTTGATGCAAAGATGCCTACATGTTTTTGGGCTGAGGCTGTGAGCACTGCATGCTATATCCAAAACAGAACCCTCATCAACAAAAACACTGGAAAGACACCTTACAACTTGATGACTGGAAAGAAGCCCACCCTAAAGTATGTTCATACTTTTGGAAGCAAATGCTTTGTGTTAAAAGACAACTCAGAATATGTTGGAAAGTTTGATGCAAAAGCATTTGAAGGAATTTTTCTTGGCTACTCTATGGAAAGAATTGCATACAAAGTTTATGTCATCACTCAAAAGAAAGTTATGGAAAGCACAGATGTGACATTTGATGACAGCAAACTACCTGGATTAGAAGAAGCCAATGATGAAGATAAAGATCCTTTGAAGTTTGACAATCTAGATGATTCTGATGAGGAGATTGAACCTGAATTTGAGCCCACAATTCAACAAACTCAAGTGAATGAAGAACCTGTGTCAACCAACAATGAAGAAACAAGCATCCAAGACACACCTGTGATTAGTGGAAACTTCACAGGGGGAGGAAATGTAAATGATCATGATCTGGATGATGAAGCAACATCAAGGCTGAGAAATCAATCTGAACATACAAGGAAATGGGATAGATCACATACTGCAGATCAGATAATTGGAGATCCAAATACAGGAGTGAGAACAAGGAGAACAACTCTAAATGAATGTCTCTATGGTTGCTTTCTATCCCAAGTTGAGCCTAAGAAACTTGAAGATGCATTGTTGGATCCTGATTGGATAATTGTTATGCAAGAGGAGCTAAACCAATTTGAAAGAAGCAAAGTATGGGAACTTGTGCCTACACCAAAGGATAGAACCATTGTTGGAACAAAATGGGTTCTAAGGAATAAGATGGATGAAAATGGTGTAGTCATAAGAAACAAAGCAAAGTTGGTTGCAAAAGGATACTCTCAACAGGAGGGCATTGACTGTGATGAGACTTTTGCCCCTGTTGCCAGACTAGAGGCCATCAGAATTTTCTTGGCATTTGTTGCACATTCTAATTTCAAGGTCTATCAAATGGATGTCAAGAGTGCATTTCTGAATGGGGAGTTGGAAGAAGAAGTATATGTGCAACAGCCATCTGGCTTTGAGGATCCACAATTCCCTCACTTTGTTTACAGATTGCTTAAAGCATTGTATGGACTTAAGCAAGCTCCTAGGGCATGGTATGACACATTGTCACAATTTCTACTTGAGAATCAATTCTCTAGAGGCACACTGGACAAGACACTGTTTTACAAGAAACATGGTGATGATATTATCTTAGTTCAAATCTATGTGGATGATATCATATTTGGCTCTACAAATGAGAAGTTGTGTGAGAAATTCTCTAAGCTCATGCAGAGCAGATATGAGATGAGTATGATGGGAAAATTAACATTCTTTCTTAGGCTGCAAGTGAGTCAAAGGAAGGATGGCATTTTTATAAGCCAAACCAAATACATCAAGGATCTATTGAAGAAATTTGACTTAGAAGAATGCTCACCTGCAAAGACACCCATGGCCACTGCCACCAAGTTAGATGAAGATAGTAAGGGCAAGAAGGTAGATATCTCAATCTACAGAGGCATGGTTGGTTCTCTACTCTACCTCACTGCCAGTAGGCCAGACATCATGTTTGCAACATGCTTGTGTGCAAGGTTTCAATCAAATCGAAAGGAATCACATATGATAGCAATAAAGAGGATTTTCAGATATCTGAAGGGCACACCAAACTTGGGGTTATGGTATCCTAAGGACACAGGGTTCAATCTGGTTGGTTATTCTGATGCTGATTATGCTGGATGCAGAGTGGATAGGAAAAACACCTCAGGTAGCTGCCAGTTTCTTGGACAAAGGTTAGTCTCTTGGTACAGCAAGAAACAACAATCTGTGTCAACCTCCACAGCTGAAGCTGAGTACATAGCTGCTGGAAGTTGCTGTGCTCAAGTGCTTTGGATCAGAAACCAACTTAGAGATTATAGACTTGTGTTGGAAAGAATTCCAATCATGTGTGACAACACAAGTGCAATCTCTATAGTTTCCAATCCTGTCAATCATTCTAGGACAAAGCACATTGACATCAGATATCACTTCTTAAGGGAGCATGCAACTAATGGAACCATTGAGTTACATTATGTTCCCACAGAGAAACAACTAGCTGACATATTCACTAAGCCATTAGATGAAGCCACCTTCACAAGGTTGGTTAGTGAGATTGGAATGCTGAATTCTTCAAATTCTGGCTGAGTGAATATATCAACTAGATTGTTGCAGCAGTAAATACTTACTTTATCAAATGCTCAATATTCCTAAAGTAACTATTTGCTGGATTATGATTTATAAATATTCCACAATGCTGCATATATTGAAAATCATACATCTTTATCTTGAAATTTCTGTGAAATTTTGAGAAAATCACTATTTAATTTAGTAGAATATTCTTTAATGAATACTTCTGGTAAATTTTTAAAAGATAGTGAAAATTGAATTTTATGAGTGAAAAGTATAGTTCGATAAGTCAGACTTCTCGAATGGTTCATTGTTTTGTCATGGCTCGAGTTCTCAAATAGGCCTATCAAGAACCCTTCTGAGTTCTCGAATAGTGTCTTTTGAGAAATCGAATAGCACACTTTGAGTTCTCGAATAGAGTATTTTAGTTCTCTAATGATGGAGTTCTCGAATACTGTATTTGAGTTATCGAATCATTTGAAAAGGCTGATTTCTCGCTGACACTTAATCGCTTTTTGGATTTATATTCAAAATTTCATTTCACTCATAAAAACATATTTTATTTAGCTTAGAATTATTTTCTGAGTTAAATAACTGTCAGCTGTGAGTTACAAACTGCTTGAGATATCGAATAAGCCTTTCTTGACTTATCGAATAGTTGTTTTATACTTCTCGAATGACTGACTTGTCGATACAAAACCTATATCTAATCGACAACTCAAGTCACTCACATATATACAATTCCACAACTGTTCAAATCATTTCATTCGACTTCTTAGGCAGCTAAAGTTCCAAAACCTCTGTAAACCCTAACGTCAAAAGCTAAATTTCTTCTTCAACCTTTATTCTCTTCTTATCTCTCTGTGTAACAATGGCAAATACCCAACTCACAATTCCTAAACACACCAATTTCATAGCAATAACCAACGATGTTGAAGCACCCAATGCAAACTTTAAGTGCTTCGTTCGATGGATGGCTGAATCATACATCAAGGATGCACTCTCAGCTAACCCAACTCTGTATCTAGATTTACTAGAACAGTTTTGGAGAACTGCTACTGTGGAGGTCATGGCCCTAGAGAATGCAATTACTTCATATGTAATCTATTGCAAGATTCAGGACAAGGAAATCACCATCACTACTGAAAATATGAATCAAGCACTGGGGTTACAACAAGGAGTGTATGACAGTCAAGCAACTGATCAGGAATTGGAAGATTTCTTTGATTTTATCAACTACTCAGATAAAATCAAGCTTGGAAATCTGAATAGGAAGTACTTGAGGAAGGAATGGAGTTATGTCTTTGGCACTCTTCTTCAAGTCTTCACAGCAAGAAAGTCCAGCTTTGATCAAATCAGCACACCTGTTCAACAAATAGGATATGCTCTAGCATATGGGAGAAAGATTGATGTTGGTTTGATCATAATGCAAGAATTGTATGGGAGACTTGGTAAGAACTCAACCAAGAGAGGTAATGAAATTTTCTTCCCTCACTTTATTCAATCTGTACTTAATTTCATAGATGTTAAATTGATTGAATTGCTTGGGTTAGACAAAAATAGAATAGGCTATCCGAAATCCATGACCAAACTCATTTTTGGTAGCTTGGAGACTAGGAATGATGTGGATGTAAGGCTCAAAATAACTCCCCTTATGGAGAGTTTATTTAGAACTTACCCCCACAACATGCCAATATGTGCCTCAAAATCTGAGTTAGTTAGGCCCAAGCAAGTAGAGCAAAATACTAACCCAGGGCCTGCTAACCAACCCTCTCAGCCAAACACTTTACCAAACACAGAGACAATTGCATCATCCTCTCAAAAGAGTGATGTTAGTAAAAAGAAGAGAAAACAGGTTGCTTCTGAACCTCTAAAAATCTTAACTGAAGCAGCCTTGGCTGTAGAATTAGGCATAGCAAGTGAGGAACCTGAGTCACCCTTACTAAGGCCAAAGAAGAAGAAGTCTAAAACCACCTCTTCAGTCACCCAAATGGCTGAAGTTGTAAAATCAGGGGCAAACAGCTCACTAGGTGTATCCTCTCAACAGGGTGCATCTATAGAATCAAGCATTCTCCCCAATGCACCTACTTGTACAGAGTCAGCACATGGGAGTGATAAGGCTGGCACAACACTGAGTGGAGAGCACATCACAATTGAAACTCCCTCTATCTCTCAGGGGGAGTTGCCAAAATCTAATCTACAACACACTTCTCTTCCAGAATCTACCACTCATATTTCTTTGGAGCCTGCAACTCAAGCAATTGAGGAGCAAGGCATTGATCATCAAGAATTATTTTCTCTTGATGAGCCAATGGATTCAAGTGACTTGGTGCATGACACCTTGCTCACCACCCAGGTACCACATTTAGATGGTCAGGGAATGCATGCTGGGGCATCTCCTAATGACACCATCACAAACACAGAGGATTCACTAGTTTTAACTAGAGACTCTGTGCCTGTGTCAACTACTGTTGTAACTCATCCCACTTCTGTGGAGACAACAGTAGCAGAGTCTTTTCATCCGGTTACAGAAGTTGCATCTGTAACTGAGGAGTCTAGCTTGCCTAGCTCTAGCTCTCACTTTTTGTCTCAATAGCTGAAGCCTGTGCAACATGACAGTGCTTCAGGATCAGGGTCTGTTCCACCACAAATGTCCATTGATGCTCTCCAAAGCTATGTTGTGGATCAGATTCCTGAGCTTGTCAAAATAGCCCAGAACCTTGTCACCTCCAACATCTCAAATCCAGATTATGAAGCCATCCTACTATGCCATAGGGATGATGTGGAGATGCAGAAGGCCAAGATTATTGATGATGCTGAGAGAGATGGCAATGTAGATGCCTGGATGCAAGGAAAGTATGATGTAACTCTCAGTGAAGCACTTCAATATCTTAGAGAGGAATACATCACTTCACTGGGTTCAAATGCAAAATCCCTGTCCCCTAGTGAAGTGTATGAAGCTGTCAATGATTCTTACAAGGGTTTCCTCAAGGCTGCACACTATCTTGGCAAGGGAGTCAAAACTGAAGTCAATAAGGTGAGTGAAAAGACAGCCACTTCAGTAGAAGAGATAAAGAGGGCCTTTGATGCCAAATTTCCTCAACTAGACAGTGTGGTCAAAGATATCAGACACTTCAACACCACCTGCACCAAGATGGATAATGGTCTAGCTCTCCTTAAAGATACAGTCACAGGTCTAGGAAGCAAATTTCAAATTCTATCTGATCAGACTACAGATGCCAATGCCATGCTTAGGACACTCTTTGCAAATCAATATGGAGACGAGCTGGTAACTGAGGTTCCTGTGCATGAGCTGTCTAGATTTGAAGTGCAGAGACTTAAAGAACAATCCCTGTCTGGCTTCAAATCTACTGCATTATTCAATAAGGTAGATGCACTTGAAAAGGAGGTAGCTACTCTCACTCAGTCCAATGATCATCTTACAGACAAGGTACAGACTCTCACTGAGCAGCTGAACACTCAAGCCACCACCACAGCTGATGTTCTTCTGCATCAATAATCAATGTTGTCTGCAATGATGAAGCACATGGGTCTCCCTCTACCTGAAGAATCTTCAACCCAAAAGGTCAACACTACAGCCTCTGTGCCTGACAACAAGCCTAAGGGGGAGAAGAGGACATCAAGGAACTCAAATACAAAGGGGGAGAAACCACCAGTAAAGGGCATCAAAATCACTGAAGGTGCTCATCAAAGAACTTCAAAATCTCTAATTCATGTGCCTGGCAAAGGAAAAGACAAAATTGATGAGCCTCCTACTTCTCTGCCAGTTGTCACTCTACCAACTGTGCACATCACTACTTCCAGTGGTCAAAAGCAAACTATCACAACCACAGTGGTTGCAGGGAGTATGCCATCTGATAAACCTTCACTCTCCATATCTAAAAGTACCAAGCCTGTAGAAGTGAAGGTGGTCACTGAGGCCAAGCTACAAGAAATTGCAAACTCAAATGTTTATCATGATGATGCATTCTTGGAGTTTCTGAAAGTCTCAAGAGAACAGGCTGGTGACACTCAATTGTATCTAAGGAGCTTGAAGGATCAGATCGATTACTTCACTGTGGTACCTAGAAAAGTTAATAGCTCATGGCTCAAGGAAGTAATGATGGTAGCAAAATCCAGAATCTGGCATCTAACCTACAAAACTCTACATGCCCTGAAACATTCAGAGATAGATGCACTGATAGATTTATGCTTCTTCCACTACTATTTAAATATCTTATTCATATTCGTATGTATTTTATAAACATTAAGCCATACAATTTATGCTTTTGTTTAATATTATTAGGATCAATTTTTTTTTGTTTTAATTATTTTAAAAAAATTATTCCTAATGAGATTTTTCTTTTTTTCTATTTTTTCAGATGAGAAAATATGGAGAGGATTCTTTTTTCGGACATTAAAATCTTATTATCTAAATTTTTGAGATCTATGCATTTCTTTCGATTAAAAATTTTCTTTAAGTGAAAGAAATTAAACCCGTTTTTCCGGTTTTCGTCGGCATTCTACTTTGATATAATATATATACGAAATATATCCCCAAACAAAATAAATAAATTCGGCATTATCATTTACCAAGTTATAAAAATGAAATTGATAAATAAAATTTACAACCAAAATATTTGCGTAAAAGGATGTTCAGCTGGAAATTAAGAATGTTTAAATAGTTAGGTTATAAAATTCATAGATCGTTCTCTATTCGGTCACGTCTTCAAAATTTGAGTAATTGATCAATCTTTCAAGTGATCATTTTCAACATTCGAATAATCAATTAAGTACTTGTTTAAATTCGATGACTCCGATTTTCAAGAACTAATTCACATACTCATCAAATCCACCGATTTTAAAACACAATAATAGAAACAGAAATATTCTTGATTTAGATATATTTATAATTACAACAAAATAATAAAACAAAATGAGTATTTATGAACTTAGAGCAACTCCAACAAGTTCCTAAAGGGCTCTTAAAGTTAAAAAATGAGGAAAATGATGAAAACTTAGCTTCAACAGCCTCCTAAATCATCTTCGAAACTTTAAGAGGCGGTTCATCCTCTCTACATTTAGGATTCTCTCTCCTCCCTCAACTCTATTTTTTATTAATATATTTGTATGTCTAACCTAACAGTCGATACCTCTCCCTCATTTTCTATCATCTACTGTGACTTCAAGTCACTGCACTGCCGTGACTTGAAGTTACGGTAGACTATGTTGGGTTTCAACCCAATATGTGTTATGGGTTTGGATGATCCAAGATATATATGGGTAAGATAATAATTTTATGTGTAGACAATCTATTTATATTATAAAGGTTGTTGCCTTTTTAAGCTTCTATTTACTAAGTTATCCATTACTTTTCTTTATATTTACACTAAAATGCCACTTGACCTTTTGACTATACTACTTTTAAACGTATTATACATTATTTATACGTATTATACACCTTTTTACTGAATTTGCACGTGGAAGGGTTCATGCTTCTCCAAGAAGTTTTGTATTATGTCTATCATTTCTATCACATTTTGAATTTTGAAATTCCAAATCAAGAATTGAATTACGGTTCATTATCCTCTTTCTCACTAACATGCTCAATTTCTATTTTACTGCATCTTTATCTTTCTATCTTTCCATTAATTATTTTCATTTTGTTAGTCACAGAGGCATGCCTGAATACATCTAATAACAAGCCTAAGTGTGAGTAATGCTATGCATTACCTACATGACCTCTTAACTGAGGGAACCTCTAGTTGTAGAGTTTCTATTTGTTCTGTACTTGTAATAGGCATCAAATTCTAGTTGTGTTACTGTAATTATAAAGTCAAGAATAATGCTTGAAAGAAGTTCCAAGGTTCATGCCTCAAGCAAGGAGATAAAGACTGCCAAATAATCACAGTTGGGATTTGAAGAAAAGAAGAATTTACCTAAGTACCAATTCGAGAAGTACATTTGTCTATTCGAGAAGTCTAGCATTCGAGAAGTCAGAGATTCGATATCTCAGAAGACAATATTCGATATCTCTGAATACACTGTTCGATATCTCATTCGATATCTCAGAGATTCGATATGTCTATTACTCTATTCGAGAACTCATGGAGTCAACAAGTCAAAGCATCATTCGAGTTCTCAAGAGTCAACAAGTCAATGATCTATTCGATATCTCAAGGACTAAAGAAGCTATTCGACATCTCAGGGATTCGATATGTCAAAATGCTCTATTCGATATCTCAAGGAGTCCCAGAGAAAAGAGCTATTCGAGAAGTGATTCGATATGTCAATATAACACTATTCGAGAACTCAGAGTTATCGATTAAGTCAATTCGAGTTCTCGAATCTATCACTTAGCCACTTCTCGAATACATTCGTGGAGACAAAATACTGAAGAATTGTACAAGTCAGAAACCTGCAACAAGCCAAGACGCTTTATTTGACTATGTACTATAAAGCAGATTGGAAAGCCTACAAAGAAGCTTGGAGAGATAAGACAAAAGGACAAGGAGCTAAAGAAGTGGATCTGAACAGGCTTTGCAAAGTCAAATCTGTAACCGTTTGGACTCTTACTCAAATAAGATAGACAGACTGGAAAGTATTTTGTTTACCTACCTTATTTGTTGTAAGTAGGTGTATCCATGTCTATAAGGATACAGCCTCACTTCCTGAGCTAAAAAGAGAGAGTGATAAGTTTTTCAATATACATCTCAAGAAATATCTCTCTAAGAAAAACGAAGCTGAGAATACTACCATTTGTATTCACAGATTGTAGCAAAATCTTTATCTAATAAAATATTAGATTAGAGTGATATTGTGTTGTGTTTGTCTTTGTTATCTGTACTTACATATCTCACACATTCAACACATATCTTGCTGCAAAGATTCAAGAACAAAGAAAAGTTCAAGAATCCATTCACCCCCCCTCTGTATTCTTTTACTGTATTCAATACTCAACACATTTGATTAATTAGGTATCATAGATCTTTGATGAATGTTATGTTTCTTACTTTCATTCATTTTTATTTTAATTGTAGGTTCGACGGTGTAGATTGATTTGGTTGCTTAAATTGTATATCAATGTGCTACTACTGATTTGAAGGTTTTTGAATTCCTTTTAGTTCATCGATTACGATTATATATAAAATATTGTGTTTATGTAATTTTTTTGGGATTAATTTTGATCTAAATTTCATGAATTCTGTTTATGTATTCATATTTGTCACTGTTATACCAATGTTTCAGATTTTCAGTATCATTAAAAGAATTTGATCATTTCATTCAATTTATGGTAGAAAATGTTGTATTATTTTGATTTCTTTATGTCTTATGTTTCGTGCTTTCTAAGTGTTTGATGAATATTCTTAGAAAAGTTTTTTGTTCTTATTTCAAATTTTGTGTTTTGTATTCTTAAACAAGTGTTTTACATAAGTTTGTGATCAAAGAAAAGCATTTGAAACTACAAACTCCCTACTGACAGGGCAAGTTCATTTGGCATTCATACTGATGCTCATTTACATGCTTATATAAAAATTTTTGATTAAACATTTGATGATGCTACTTTTGACCTCTAAACACCTAATGTTGAGTTTATTAAAAAAGTGTGATGGATACTTTGTTTTTGGTTGACCATTCCATTTTTGCAGATACATAAATAAAGATAAAAAGAATGAATTTTTGGATTCTGTATATACTGATTAAAATTATTGACCGCAAAGTTTGGTCAGTATCCAACTATTAAGAATGATACATCCATAGTTGCATATGGTATGAACTAAAAATGCTGTAAATTTTGTAATTTTTTCCTTTTAAGATTTGAAATGTGTTAATGTTTGTTTGTACTTTTGGATCTGTTTTGTTACAAATGAGGTATTATCTAAAGTTAGTTCATACTAGCTGTACTTCTTATTGTGTTACTAAATATAAATTGTAGGAACATGTTTGCGTTTGATGTCATCATAAATTTATGTTTACTTTTGATTGTTCAGGTTGTCATGATGAAATATCATATCTTTTTTCTCAACAAAGACCTCGCAGATTATGTATTCTATTTGCGAATAGTGTTCTATCAAGTGAGACACTATGCTTATGAGGTGC
Source organism: Saposhnikovia divaricata (assembly GCA_036435485.1). Classification (NCBI taxonomy): domain Eukaryota; kingdom Viridiplantae; phylum Streptophyta; class Magnoliopsida; order Apiales; family Apiaceae; genus Saposhnikovia; species Saposhnikovia divaricata. The sequence goes on from CM071595.1 coordinate 156,443,425, forward strand.
CAATTATCATAATTCACTAAATCTTTCATAAAACTGATCTTCGGTAGTGCCAATTGTTCAAATTTTACGCATTCAATATCGATTCATTTTCTTATCCTTAAATTTGAAGTCCCTATCCGGAGTTTCGTGGCATCACACCTAACACATTCTTTTACCTTTGCACACTTGATTGTTATTTCTGCAGGATTATCGATTCTTCATTTTGTAATTTTTAATTCTAATGCTAATATACAAGCAGATACCAATATGAAATGCAGCTCCCAATTTATGTTGGTGAGCTTCTATTAAGGTTTGAGTTAAAATTTTGTTTTCTTTACTTAGTAAGTTGTTTCATTTGTTTATGTCAAGTGTAATTATAAAGGACAACGATCAAACTTACTAAACTTACTAAATATTATGTTTGTGAATAAGTTTTACAAAGATTGCATTCCTCTAGGAGTTATATGTGAGCGCTCTATATAATTTGCTTAATAATTGTTTGCTTCCAAATCGTCTGATGAGTAATACTTTGATTTTTTTCTTTAGTTTCTTTTTTAAAGGTCATTGGCATCATATATTTGCAAGAGGCATGGCTCTTAGTATCTTAATGTGCAAGAGGTTGACAAATGGTATAATTTCCAAATTTGATTTATTATTTGCAGCTTTTGATTTGTAAAAATATTAAATGATATCATTGAAAAATCACTTCTTATAGGTTTATGAAATACTTGAATGTTGAGATTTTCGGTTGATTCTCCATTCGTAAACTACCAATCATCATTCATAGGTTTATTTATTAGTTGATTGTCATGATTAACGTAATCTTGAGACGATGAATTTATTTTTTGGTTGATTGTCATTATTGACGTAATCTTTAGATGATAAATTTATTTATTGGTTGTAGTCTAATTTCTTATATAATGATGTAGTAAAGGATTTCTCGTAATGTCAAATCAGAATGGTATCATGCAATCTAATTGGAGTTTATTGTTTTGTATGCTACTTAACTGGCTCTTTTAATTTTATTTTTCTGCTACGGTGCTACCTAATAGGATTTTTTAAGTTTACTCTATATGCTAATTTATATAGTGCAAACATAAAAATTCGTAATAGGTGGAGTTTTTGCATTTTAGAATGGTACAAACAATTTCATTTTCCTTTCTTCCCTAGATTCATCATTTCTTGACTTTGTGTAGAGGCTTTACTCGCTTCTATTAGATTAGAATGGTGCAAATAATCTCATTTTTTTATTTATTAATAAGATTTATATGTTCAATGTAAACCAAGTAGTAAGTGTTCATTTAATTTTTCACAGTCATACTGCATACTTTTTGACTAAAGTTCGATTGTGAGTCAGAATGAAAACTCCACCTTGAAATGTATGGACTAAGCAATGAAAGTCTTAATAGTACCTTCAGTTTCAAGGTTTTGTTCACTTTGTCCTACGATAATAAGATAAGTGATTTCAACCATAATCATCGTATCAATATAGTGGAGTATCCTTTGGAGTTAAATAATGATTTTATTGTACTGAATTAATAGTGTATTTGCCCACACGAAATGTGTCTTAAAATTTTATTGTTTTCAAAAGATTTCACTTTGTACAGTATACTTGCTATTCTTAAGATTTTATTGTCTTCTGTACTTATTTTGGCTCTGCTGAAACGAAGATAGAAATGCAACGTTTGTTGTCTAACCTTAAGGCAAACCGATCGAGATGCCTTAGGACGTTGAGATATGTTTAGTCTTTTTATTGTAGCATGAAATGGATTGCTTCAACTAATTAGTTCCTGAGTAAATTTTGTCAACTTGCAATTAGTCAGCTGGAGTGATATAACACAATTATGACGTCAAGCAGACTGAGAATGAATGTGACCGGATATAATTGGAAAATTGGTGTTCTATAAATTTTTTAAATAAAATGATTCTTGAGTATGGTTGTTGACCTTAATACTGGTATTACATGAATTCATTGATGGTACTTCTCGAGCATCAGAGGAATGAAAAAGAAAAGGGGAAGTACTTGGAATTGAGGCCCCGTGATCCACAGAGTGCGCCCCCTGATCACAGGTCGAGGCCCCTTGGACATGAGCGAGCCTTTCCGCGAGGTAATGGTTCACAACGCGTGCCCCCTAATTACAGGTCGAGGCCCCTTGGACCTGAGCAAGCTCCCCCTCATGGAAATACTGGAAGAAGAAACAGCCGGGATAACGGAGATATGAGAATGGAGATATATAGAGGTGATAGGCGGCCACCTAGCAATGAGGGCGCGCCCTCAGGGAGAGGATCCCCTCGAATCTACCAAGTTCATTCAAGTACCTCCAGCGGGTCTAGATCAAGAACGCGCCCTCATTCCGAGGGACAACACCGAGGTTCTCAGGGGAATCCACAACCTCAAGGGAATCCCCAGGGTCAACAGACTCAGACTCAATCTCAAGGAAATCCCCAGGACCAGCAAACTCGGGGGGAACCGCGACACAAACTCATGCTGAAGCTCTTGGAGGTGCTCAAACAACTGTCCCACCTCCACCACTAGGTGGTACGCAGACTGGCGCACAACCTAATATCCAGAATATCCTTGGTGTGGGAACTTTTAATGTTAATGACTTGAAAAGACTCCTTACTCACTTGGATGGAGGGAGAATATCTGCTACGGCACCAACATCTTCTCCGTTCTCAGCTGAAGTGAGAGAGGCACAACTTCCTGCTGGATATAGATCTATGACCAATGATTTGCGTTTTCATGGAAATGCAGATCCTGTGGAATTCCTGGGATGGTTTGATATCGAAATGGATGTATATCAGGTGACTGAGTTAGCTAGGTGTCGATTGTTGGCAGCAACATTCAGGGAGAGTGCACAACAGTGGTTTCAGAAACTTGGGCCAGGAGTAATTACGTCTTGGCAGGTGATGAGGAATCTGTTTTTAACCAAATTCCAGGAAGCAGTGTGATAACGTGTATTTTATACACGTTTTTTCTTTTATTCTCTTACATTTTTGTTAGTTTCGAATGTAGTTTTATTGATATTAATTATGCTTTTCATGTTTCAGTGCCTCATTCTAATTGTTGAAAAGATGACTTATTTTGGTCTTGAAACGCAAAGATTATTGAAGAGGGAAGTTAGAAGATGAAAGCTCGCGATGTCGGGAGGTGTTTAATGTATTATCTTGAAGATTTTGTCTCGAACGGGCTGTTGTACGGCCGTTCGACAGGCCATTCAAAGGAGCAATTTTTCTGTACGGGTTGCTGTACGGTCGTTCGACAAGCCGTACAGAGCCTGCTGTGTATTAAAAGAGCATTAAAACATAACATATCTTAACATCTAACTTCACATTTTCATCTTCTTCTTGACCTCTTCAAGAACACAATTATGGTTAGTAGGAAGTAGAGAGGAGACATTAATTACTTGTAATCTAGCATTGATCATGAGTAACTAACTCCATTTATTTGGCTCAAGGAGGGATTCTTGTACTAAACCCATTTTATTTTAAGTAAGATTTGTTTTAACTCTATCTTGAATGCTTGTGATGTATTGCTTATGATTTTGCTTGGAGATTTGTAAGTTGTTTCACCTTACTCTTCTTGTATCTTCAATTGCTAATTGTTTATTCTAATACGTAATCGTTAGTTCATTCATTATAGTAGCATAAGATTTAGTGTACCTAAATCCACAAGATTCAAGTGCAAATACCTAGGTTGGGCTTCTCATCCTTGGGTTTGTCCTAGCCTCTCTTTCTTTAATTCCTTGACTTGGTTAAATTGATAGTGCTTCATTATTGGTTGCTAATGTCAAGAGAGCTAATTTATGTGCTTCACTAAATTAGTGTTTTTAGAAGAGAAATAAGTAATTGTGTGCTTCACCAATTATCTTGGTTAGGTAGAGTTGGATATATTTTGCTTGTTGGGTTGAAGTGCTTGAGTTTCCATTATCCTTGGGTCAAATATCTCTATATCTTGCTTATTCACTCATTGTGTTGGTAAATTGGGATGATTGCCATTAACTTAGTTCTATTTCTATATCAATTTATTTATCGTATGCAAGGTGTTTGATAAAACACCTCAACAAACTCAAAACCCCCCATTTTCCACACTTCTAGATTGTAAGAGATAATCTACTTGAAATCAATATTGAGAGTCCTTCCCTGTGAACGAACTTACGAAAAACACTACCTTCACAGTGAAATATGCTCCTCCTGTCACCACCTTGACCAACATTAAGCAAAGGGAAGGAGAAAGTTTGCAATCTTATTTTAAGAGATTCAACTCAGAGTATACTTTGGTGCGAGGAGCGATTGATGAAACACTCAAGAGTTTCTTGATAACCGGATTGTCGGTAGGGACTGATTTTTGTAAGCATCTTCAAGGACGAGATCCACCTACTTTGGCTGATGTGTTTGCCCAAGCTGAGTCTTTCAAGATAGTAGAGCAATCCTTGGCAGATAATCGAAAGACAGAAATGCAGGGAGCTTCTAAAGGAAGAGTTAATAAGAGAAAGGACAGGTCTGTAAGTCCTCCACACCGTACGGGGATTGGTGCCAACTGGGTGAATGCAGCTGAAGCGGGAAACAATTGGGGACCTCTGGATACGTACATTTATGATAGGAGGCCAAATAATTATACCCCTTTGGCAACCCCCATTGAGCATATCTTTGAGGTAAATAAGGACAAGGGACTCTTCAGAAGGCCGGATCCTTTATCTGCTTAGCAAAGTAGAGATAAGAAGAAGTATTGTGTATATCATGAGTCTACAGGGCACCATACTCATGAATGTCGTCAATTGAAGGATGAAATCGAAGACCTGATCAAAGAAGGATACTTGACTGATTGAATTCTTAGAGAAGTAAAGAAGCACAAGGAGAATCCTAATAGAAGAGATGGAGGGCGCGCCCTCCGTGGCGATGACAATCCCGAAGAGAAAAAATTTGTCAAAGAAGGTAGTATCCACACGATTTTTGGAGGACGACACTTGGGGGGTGATAGTAACCATGCTTTGGAGAGATACACAAGAGAGGCGAGGTATAGACCTCTCACTAATGTAAAAAGCTTGGAATTTAGGCCACCCAAGTTATTCAAAGGAGAGTGTGTAGATATCACTTTCACTGAGAAAGAAGCTAGATGGGTGCACCATCCTCATAATGATGCTTTGGTGGTGGCAATCCAAATTGGTTCCAAGAACGTACACCGGGTCCTTGTCGACAATAGAAGTTCAGTAAATATTTTATACTACAACACTTACAAGAAGTTGGGACTTCCAGATAGGGATATGATTCCAGATAGTTGTTGGATCTATGGTTTTTCGGGCGAATCTTTGAAAGTCAGGGGACTATCAAACTGCTCGTAACCCTTGGTGAAGGAGTTCTTTCTGTGACTCAGATGATGGACTTTATGATTTTGAATGTGGAATCATCTCACAATGCCTTGGTAGGACGCCCTCTGTTAAAGGAAATGAAGGTTGTGACCTCCATCTGCCATCTGCAATGAAATTTCCTACACCTAACGGTGTGGGGACTATATGAGGATATCAACATGATTCAAGGGATTTAGAAAACAACGAGATGAAGGGCGCACCCTAAAAGAAGGAAGTTCAGAAGGGGATATGAGCCTTGTCCCGGGGGAAGTAAAAGTCCATTACCTTGTCCAAGAACCAGAAGAAACGCCCCATTATAGGGCGCGCCCTGAAGAGTTGAAGTGGGAAAGCACTTCAGTATTTGACAATTTACAAGAGGGAATTCTAGAAGAAATTGAGGAAGATCCAGAGGATGTTATCTCCATCAAGCTTAGAGGTGAGAAGGTTGAAGGTAGGCGAAGGTTGATTGAAGGTTTGGCGCATAACCTTGTTGAGGAAGACTTCCCTTTTAAAGAGGACGCGCCCTCCAAGGATAAAGTGCCGATTGAGGATCCTCGAAGTTTTGATTTTGATCTTGATCCGAGAACACCACAACCGGTTGAAACGACAGGTCCTGTAGAAGAAACGATTTCAATTTTGGTAGATGAAAAAGATTCGAGTAAGGTTTTGAAAATTGGTTCTCAGTTGAATTCCAAATTGAGAAGAATTCTCACCAACTTTCTCTTGAATAATCTTGATGTTTTCGCTTGGAGTCATGCGGATATGGTGGGGATTGATCCAAAGGTTATGTGTCATCGTCTGAACATAGATCCTAGCAGGAAAGGTATACGTCAAAAGCGTCGACCTGTAAATGGAGAGAGAGCTATATCATTGAAATAAGAGGTTGATAGACTTCTGGATGTTGGGTTGATCAAGGAGTCATATTATCCAGATTGGTTGGCTAATACGGTTCTTGTCAAGAAGCCTAATGGAAAATTGAGGACTTGTGTGGATTTCACTGATCTGAATAAGGCATGTCCAAAGGATAGCTTTCCACTTCCGAGGATTGATCAGTTGGTGGACGCTACGGCTGGCCACGCCTTGTTGAGTTTCATAGATGCCTATTCGGCTATAACCAAATTCCCATGTATGGACCTGATCAAGAACATACATCTTTCATCACGGATAGAGGATTGTATTGGTGAATTGGAATGCCATTCGGTTTGATCAATGCTGGAGCAACTTATCAGAGATTGGTGAATATGATGTTCAAAGACCTGATTGGGAAGACCATGGAGGTGTATGTGGATGATATGCTTGTTAAATCTTTGAAGGCGGAGGACCATGTGAAGCACTTGGAACAGATGTTTGAAATTTTGAGGAAGTTCAGAATGAAGTTGAATCCTCAAAAATGTATGTTCGGGGTACAATCTGGAAAGTTCTTAGGATTTATCGTCAATCACCGAGGAATCGAGGTAAATCCAGCAAAGATCAAGGCATTGTTAGACATGAAGTCACCCTCTAGTGTGAAGCAGGTTCAAAGCCTGGCTGGAAGAATTGTAGCACTAAATCGTTTTGTGTCAAAATTCTCTGATAGATGTAGAGAATTCTTCAAGGCAATCAAGGAAGCAGCCAATGATTTTGTATGGACTCCTGAATGTGAAGAAGATTTTCAGAAAATCAAAGAGCAGTTGGGGAACCCTTCACTCTTGGCCAAGCCCGTGGAGGGGGAAACCTTGATACTCTACTTGGCGATTTCAGAGTATTCAATCGGTACGGTGGTAGTAAGAGAGGAGAATGATCATCAATCCTCGGTTTACTATGTAAGCAAGCATTTTCTTGATGCAGAAACTCGATATGCTAGCATGGAAAAGTTGATTTATGCCCTAATACTGGCATCAAGGAAGCTTCATCCGTACTTTCAAGCTCATAAGATCGAAGTTCGCACAGCTTATCCGTTGTAGGTAATTCTTCATAAGCCGGAAACTTCTGGAAGAATGTTAAAGTGGGCGGTTGAGCTGGGTTTGTTTGATTTGGAGTATACGCCTAGGACAACCATCAAAGGTCAAGCCTTAGCTGATTTTATTTTGGAATTTGAGTCCGAAAATGAGGAAAAGTCACTTGTGCTGGTTGAGCCTGGAATTCCTACCGAGAGGGCGCGCCCTCTTGAGGAAGTTCCTCAACCTTGGTGAAAGTTGTATGTAGATGGAGCCGTGAATAATGGAAGAGCTGGTACAGGTATAGTTTTGGTTACTCCAGAGGGGAATCAACTCATGAGTGCAATTCACTTCAAGTTTCAGGCAACTAATAACGATGCAGAGTATGAAGCTTTAATTAATGGATTGAAGATGGCCTTGGAAATGAAGGTTGCGAATTTGATCGTATCAAGTGATTCTGAGTTAGTGGTTGAACAAGTTAAGGGTGGATTTCAGTGTAGAGGTCCACGGACGGAGCTTTACATGAAGTGTGCTCAACGATTAATTCAGAAGTTTCGTGAGGTGAGGTTGGAATGCATTCCTCGAGATGAGAATTGCAATGCAGATGTATTAGCTAAGTTGGGATCTCAGAAGGATGCCATGTTGTTGGGACAGTTCCTTTGCAGATTTAAGAAGTGCCAAGTATTCCAGAGGTAGAAGTCATGGAGGTAAAATCGACTCTGTAAGAACCCCGATTTTTTGTAGGAATTAAAACTTTTATTATGAAATGGATATGGATTCCAAAATTTATATGTCATGAAGAATTCAATGGGTTGACAACTTAGGTAAGAATAATCTATCGTCAAGAAAGTAGCATATGGCATACAAACAGAGGAGTAGTCTCCTGTCATCCAAATCGATATCTAGTATAAGTCCAGTGGTTCCGTAAAAAGGGTTAAGAAACGTTCGGGAAAGCGCAAGGACATTTTTCTAATCATAAGGAATAAAGAGAGAATAAGTGATGAATAGTGTTTTTGGTGGAAATAAGAATATTATTTGACGACACTATATAGAAGTACCCGGAACGGATTTCTGAGTTCGTATTAATGATCCAAGGGGAAAAAGAGTGTATATAAAAGTTATCAGATTCTGAAAAATAGCACTTTTATTTTCCCCGAGATTTCCCTGGACTCTGAAGACTTAAGGGATTATTGAAAATATTTAAGGAATATGGATTCAAGAATTATTAAAGATAATTGAGAATGATAGTATGAATATTAAGACGGTTTCCGGTAAAACCCTAACTAGAAATCTTCGAGGTATTTCTCCGAACGATCAATGAATTGAGCAATAACCGGACAAAGAAACAAGCAGAGAATGAAGGTGCATGCATGTGCTAGTCGATAAGATCATGTAACCAAGCTAGTTACAAAGAAACTAGCATCATTGGAAGCTAACCAAGCTAGTTAGCAAGGATGACATCCTTCCACCACAAGAATCAAACACATGGCTCAAGATGATGCAATGCATGACCAAATCACTTTATTAAAGTCACTTTAGCTAGATATTATCAAGATAAGGTGTATTATGCAAGATAAGATCAAAGCAACAAAGGCAAAACTCCAATCTCTCCATTTCTTCAAAACTGCCCAGCTTGAACCAAGCACAAAGAAAAATTCATATATTCACTTATACCCATTCTAAAATCACCAAATTTTAACCATAGCTTCTCCACTCTATGGGTAAGATTTTTTCAAAATTTCATGGCCAACAAAGGAGTGTAGCCTAGTGAAATACCTTCCCCAAGTTGAGGAAACCAAATTGCCCTGTTCTTGACAGTTTCTGTCCAGCGGAAAAAGGGGCTCAAAACCCTAGCTAGGAAACTTCAAATTTGATGAAATAGGACTCAAAACAAAGATTATGAAGAGGCCAAGATGTGGTAAAAATTTGAGAGCCAAACTCTTATTTTTCGATTTTCTATGATTTTTACAAGTTTAGGGTGAATAGTAACTTTCAAGACACTAACTTTGATTTCTTGTTTTGTTTGGATGATCTAAACAATACTAAGGATATACAAGAACAAACCAAGGCTTATTAAGTTCTTAGGATACTCCAAGGAAGGTAATCATCTTAAGAAACCCTAGCTCTTAGTTTAAGTTTTGTTGATTATTGGATGATCTTGAGATTAGTTATGTTATTAGTGTTAATTATAAGCACGTTAGCATGATTTTGTAGTTGGTTTAGCATACAATGAACATGATGATGAAGTAGATATTTCTGGACTTATTGAGGTGTATAACATGTGTATAAGATGTATGGATGCCCGGTGTGGCTTGGTTCTGTTGAAAACAATTTTGAAATGATCGATTTATAGCCGTCGTAATGCCCGATTTTCGTTAACATTAAGAAATCGTGTTTGACAGTAGCTATAACTTACTTTCCAGCTTCATATTCTGCCATTATAAGATAGATTATGTTATAAGCTTCGTTTTGATATAAAGATCATGTGAAACGGACTTACGGTTTAGGAATTATGGCCGATTTACTAAAAGTGGTTCGAAACTTTAAACGTGTGTTCGTAACTGAAATTGAACCTCGGTAAAATATGTAAGTTAGTGACGAATCATGGTAATTAAATATTAGAGATAAAAAGGAATGTGTGAGAGAAAACCACATGTCAAACGGATCGTTTTCCGATTTTATAAAAATGTTCGAATCGAGGTTAAGCGCGAACGAACCCTAAAAGCACACTTGGTTATAACATTGGTAAAACACTTAGAAAACGGGCGATAAAACTCGAGATATAATCTTGGTTCGCAAACGATCGACCTTAGAACTTATACGACTTAAGTATATACCATGTGTAAGTGTGATGACATGCCTTAATAACGAGCGGATGTTGGATCCTAACGAAGTTAATAAAAGTTACATTAGAAGGTGCATAACGAGAAAACTCGAAAACGTGTTTCGACTTAAGTTAAGTTTGTACTTAGCCTTTAAAAGTATTAAGTGTTTAACCTCGGATATTGTGACTCTTTATAGATCATCGGATTGACCCGAGGCACACGACCCCTACAGGATTACCAGGCAAGTTTCCAATACTTGGAACTGTTGTTGTGATAATATATATATGACTGTTGTTATACATATGCCATTGCATGCATGCCTGTTTTCAAGATATATTGTGATACATGTTCCTTGAATTATTGTTGGCTATAATCTAGATAGTTAATGTATCGATTATAAGCCGAATATTGCTAAGACCCTAAGAGAAGGGCATCTGAATCTCATTCTTTGATTATAGACCGAGAGTCAGTATTTCTTGATATATCGTGATTATTTTCGGAGGGAAATATCTAAGTAAATATTTTCCCATTATTTATTTAATGAATATTAATTTGAATATTCATTCGAGATTATTTACCTATTAAATATTATTTCTAAATTCCTTTTAAGCTTTATTCATTTAATAAATATTATTTGAATATTCATTTGAACTTCATTTATTCAACGAATATTATTTTCAATATTCATTTAAAGTCGATTCAATTATCGAATATTGTTTCGAATATTCATTTGGTAATTATTCCTTCAATCAATAATATTAATTGGAATATTCACTATTTATTCAGTGAATATTATTTCAAATATTCGTTCGAGTTTTATTTGATAAGTATTATTAATTTGAATATTCACTATTTGTTCAGTGGATATTATTTCGAATATTCATTCGAGTTTCATTTATTTGATAAGTATTATTAATTTGAATATTCACTATTTGTTCAGTGGATATTATTTCGAATATTCATTCGAGTTTCTTTTATTTGATAAGTACTATTTATTTAAATATTCATTAATTATTTAATGAATATTATTTGTGAATATTTATTCGAGGATTATTCCGAGTAATATTTTACATTAGGATTATTCCTTCAATATTTTTGACTTAATAAATATTCTTTGGAATATTTATTTAATTCTTCTGACTCGTTTAAAAATGATTTATTTCATTCGAATATTATCTTCGACCCTCGAGTATTATGTGGATTATTCTGAGCCTATTCATTATCATTCTTATCAAGGAAGGTTCTCACCAATCTTAGTCTTCATTCAAGCTATCTTCCTAATTATAAGGGAACCTTACTTGCGAAATGTTATTTTATCTTGTTGACTTCCCGGTCATAAATCCTTCTAAATTATTCTTTTCACTCGCAACTCGGTTGCTATTTGCTTATTGAATCCTTGTGTACCCTCTCATCATTCGAGGGGTAAGATTGTTGGAACAAGTTGGTATCCATTAACAAGTAGCGGCTTGGGAAATGTTGGTGAATTTTCCTTTCCAACTAGATACGACTACTTTGTGGAGTCTTATCAACAAGTATTATACTTGGGGAAAGGGGGACGAACTTTATGTTTCAGAGTTATGGATGTTATGAGAACTAGGAGCCGCGTAAGTGATCGAGTGGCACCGATCCAGCAATGGCCCAACCGTTGGCCGGGGGGTTCCAGAGGGCGGTAGACAAGTAAATCCGTCGGTGCTTCCTTCTACATGTAGAGAACAAGAGGTGGGGAGCATAACCTGTGACTGATCATCGTGAATGTTATGTCTTTTTGCGCGTCAATGCTCCAGTATTAGTTCACCTTTCAAATGTTGGAAATTTTCTGCAAAACTATCGGTGTTAGCAGGTGATAAAGTGATTGAATTTGGAATTGAAATATTTTCTGCAAGTTCCTCTTTTATGATAAATGATGCTATTTTGCTTATCTTTGACATAGCAGATATTTCCATAGAAGTATATTTTTGAGTTACCCTGTAACTTCATCCTTTACTTTATATTGGCATCATGTTCGTTAATGCATGGCATATGGTCTTTTCAATATTTCAGAACTATTATATATAGTCACTGTTCAGTTATGTTATTATTGGTGGGCATTGCTCACCCTTGCTTTATCTATTATATTACAACAACAGCTAGACCGGATGGCCCGTATAAGGCAAAATCGGTGCAAGCCAGTCAGAGGATTAACTGCTGAGTAAGAAGCTATTGGTAGGCTTGATATTAGCTTTCGAGTAGCTAATGTAATTATTTATTTGGCATATGTAAATGGATGGCAAAGAGCATGTTATAGTTAATGAAAATTCTTTGGGTTGTAAGAATTCAAACTTGTGATTAATAAAATTGGTTGTTACTCTGATTTCATCTCTGGGACTATAACAGGTGTGTTGTTGTTTTGGGTCACAAGGTTGTAATCTCATTTATATTGGTTTTGCGGATGGATGTTGAGGTCGTAACGACCAGATCTCTGACCCCGGATCTGAGGGTGTTACAGACTCCACAAGTTACTTGGATGACTCCTATTCAAGTATATATTCGGGAAGGGATACTTCCAAGTGAGAAGCTTGAAGCAAGGCGGCTTCAGTATCAAGCAGCCAGATTTGTGGAATATGATGGAATTCTATATAAGAGGGGTTTCAACCAGCCACTTCTCAAGTGCATAGATGGAGATGAATGCAATTATATCCTCAGGGAAGTGCATGAAGGGATATGTGGTAATCTTTCGGGGGGAGGTTCGTTGGCAATGAAGGTGTTAAGACAAGGTTATTATTGGCCTACTATGAAGAAAGATGCCTATGAGTTTGTTAAGGCATGCGATTAATGTCAGCGGTTTGCCAACTACTATACCAGTCCTGTTACTACCTTGACTTCCATGATGAGTCCATGGCCGTTTGGTATGTGGAGAATAGATCTCATTGGTGAACTCCCCAAAGCTAAGGGAGGTGTGAAATATGCTGTTGTTGCTGTGGATTACTTTACCAAGTGGGCGGAAGCAATGCCCGTGGCCACTATCACTGCGAAGAAAGTCCGGGATTTTGTTTTCAACTCTATTGTGTGCAGATTTGGGATTCCATACAAACTTGTATCAGATAATGGAAAGCAGTTCGATAGCAAAGAGTTGCGAAAGTTGTGCGATGGCTTAGGAATCAAGAAGGAATTTGCAGCTGTGTATCATCCTCAAAGTAATGGGAAAAAAGAGGCTATCAACAAGATCATAAAGTATACTTTGAAGATGAGGTTAGAAGAAAGCAAGGGGAATTGGCCTGAAGAACTTCCCATGATGTTGTGATCATACAACACAACTCCAAGGACTACAATTGGGGAATTTCCTTTTATGTTGTCTTATGGATGTGAGGCAATGGTTCCTATGGAAATTGGAGCGGGATCGTTCAGAAGAGATTTTTACAATGAAGAAACTAATATGGTAAATCAAAGGTTGAATCTTGATTTTCTGAAAGAAACAAGGATTAACTCACAGCTGAGGTTGGCAACTTATCAGCAAAGAGTTGCAAGATATTACAACAGGAAGGTGAAGACCCGTTCTTTCAACGTAGGTGATTTGGTTCTTCGGAAGGTCATGCCGAATACTAGGGTAGCTGCTCATGGAGTCTTCGGTCCAAACTGGGAAGGACCTTACAAGATCAAGTCTGTCATTTGGGAAGGCACTTACCATCTAGAAGATTTGGATGGCAACACAATCCCAAGAGCTTGGAACGCGGAGCACTTAAAGTATTATCAGTAGGGTGCGGCTTTTGCCCCCTATTTTATGAAGGCTTATATTTAAGTTATAGACTAGTATCAATAATTGTTCTCCTAGTCTAGGGGGGTAGTGCTTATACGCCTTCCTTAGATTTAGTCGAGACTTGCTGCTTTTCACACTTTTCAATAATTATTCTCCTTAGCCAGGGGGGTAGTGTTTGTACACCTTTTCTTATTCTGAAGAGACTCAAGTTTAATGAAGATTTTCAAGTTTTTTCAAGATTTTCAATATTTTCAAGAATTGTTAGAAGAATATCGGCTGTTGAAATACAAAAGGGCGCGCCCTAAGGCCGCGCCCTAATTCAATAGGGCGCGCCCTACGTTTATACTGAAGAATTTACAAGTGTTTTTAATTAATGAAGATTGGACAATTTTTTACAAGTTTTGTTTGAGGAAATTTGATCTAGAGGCCGCGCCCTAGTATATCTGGACTTTTGAAGTTTTGTTTTTAACGCATGTTACCAGTAAAAGAATTTTTACGGAAGTCTACAGTTAAAGAAAATTTTTATCAACTAGGAGGCTGCGCCCTTATATTAGGGCGCGCCCTATGTTTGAGATAACAAGCATGGTAAATAACGAAGATATTTCAAGGCAAATAATATAAAATAAAGAACAGCGTAATCCGGATTACGAGAATTGTCAAAAGCATTCAAGTTACAAATTGCAGGGTTTTACAAAGGACCCGCGCCTTAGAAAATTCATAATCCAAGCAAAAGTTGGATTGATTAAAGTTTCAAGGCGCGTCCTTAGAGGCAGTAGGGGACGCATCCTTGAGGGGAGAAGGTTGCACAGTCACTTCAAGCATCAAATCATTATTGGGAATGGTGTTTGCATCTTCATTCTCAGCATTTACAGCTGACTCATTCTCCAAAAGTGCGTTATCACCATAGGGCGCGTCCTCAGGAGGAGCCTCCAGTCCCAACTCGACTCTCTTCGCTTTGATGATGTCAACATTTTTGTTTTTGAACTTAGTTATATCTTCAGCACTTTCTGCCCCAAATTTTTCAGCCCAATTGTAATTAGGGTCATTGGCTAAGAAGCCGAGTAGGTAAAAATCAAATCCGGCTTGAAAGTTACGATCTTCAATAGCTTGTTTTTCATCCTTCCAGCAGTCAGATTTTCTATCTCCAAGGCATCAACTCGCACTTTTAAGTCCTCTATTTCCTTTTCAAGCTGATCATTTTTATCAGCTAAGAGTTGTCGGTGTTCAGAGGCTTCTTTGATTTCATCCTTGAGAGAACTAATGCATGCATCTTTAGCATCACATTCTTTCTTCCATTTGTTATCACTATCCACCACCATCTTTTCAAGTCTCCTGTTCTCAGATTCAAGTTTGTTGAGATGAAGTTTCACTTTGTAAAGCCTATGGGCGCGCCCTAGAGATTGAATCAATAGTTGTGATGAAGCTTGGATCATAGAATGGATTTCATCTTCAGCCTTCAGATTTTGCCAGGATTGGACTTGGTCATTCCCGATGTAGGAAGATGTTGTTGGACCAATAACTGTTTCAACATATGAGGGCGCGCCCTCAACTCTTTGCCTTTTGTTTTTTCCAATGAGAGTGTCTTCAGTAATTTCCACATTTTTCTTCCCAGTCTCAGCAGAAATGGCTGTAGTCTTCTTGCTCGGGTCTTTCTTTTATGTTTGGCGCGTCCTTGGATCTGAAGTACTAGCTTTATCTTCTTTTTTCTTTGTGGCACCAAACCCACGAGGAATTGTTGGAGCCATGTCTGTGATTACAACATACAAAAGAAGTTAGTAAATGAAGATAAGAAACAAATACAAGTATATCATAGAGGAATGAAGATAAGCATGCAAGACGTGTATGTTAATGATAAGTAAATGAAGGACGCGCCCTCACTATACCGGGGTCATATGACGCGCCTTCACCAATTGCATTATCATCCTCAGTTTCTCAAGGTCCTCATCCTCATCGTCTACGGGGTTATTTATTGGCAACCCATTCCTAAAGTGTTGAAATGGGACTATTGTTCCAACTTCTTTGGAAAGGAGTCCCACTCTTTAAGGTTCTCTTCGGTTACCGGAACCTTTAAGTAAAAACTCCCAGGTGGAAGTTCCAGGATGGATTGAGCATGAAGTGAGGGTTCACCAAATAATTCGTTCTGAATCCTTTTGACTAAAGATGGGAAGGAGAGAAAGGGTTAGTAATAATTAAATAAAGATAATAGTAGAAAAGAGGTTGAAAAGAGAACGCGCCCTTACAAGGTTTTGGATTGAAAACAACTTTAATTCTCTCGACATCCCATAGATAAAAGAACGGTTCCTTCCATTTCTTTATATGAGAAATCTTGCCCTCAGAAAATCCTTTCTTATTGTGTTTCTTATTAACCACAAAATAGAAGTAACCCATGTTACTCTTCCTAATTCCGAAGAAGTAGCTGAACTCAGGCATACTTGGAGCATTATACCCTTTATCGTGATAAAGGATATATAAAGCGGCAGCCAATTTGAAGCTATTTGGAGATAATTGTGCAGGTGCTATGTTATACCATTCGATGATTTCCCTATAATAAGGATGTAAAGGCGCGCCCAATCCGAGAGCCACTAATTTGGGAGTCAGCACCATCCTTGGGATTCTAAAACCATTAACGTAGTCAAAAATATGTGGTCTCATCATGCTAGTAGGGATTCCCCATATACCGTTCATGTTGTAGTACCTCATGCACCATTCCACTTCATCAGCAGTGGCAGTACTTGACATACCGGCACAAGAAAATTTACCTGCTATCTTTCTTCTCTTATTCTTCTCAACCTCGGTGAGTTCATCAGAATAATTACTCCAGTTCAAGTCTCGGGCATCTACGTCTTGGGAGTTAGATTGCTCATTCTCCTCGTCAGAGATAACAACTTTCTTCCCTTTGTCTTGAGAAAGATTAGCCTCAGTTAAGTCATCATCTAACCAGTCTTCTAGGTAAGGTTTATATGTGGTTGGAGATTTTAGTGGAATCTTAAGCCTACCCTTTTTGATTCTGGAACTAAGAGGAATGTTGTCCACAGAAGAATCACTTGACGAGTCAGACATCTCAAAATCCTTGAAATCCTGTATAAGGCGCGCCCTGTCTTCGTCAGAGAGAAAAGAAAAGAGTGGTCTGGCTTTTTCTGGAGGAAATGAGATTGGCGATGGAGAATAAATTCCAAAGTGTCTATTAAACTCTTTAAAAGGATGAAATGGAGACGACGCGCACTCCAGCTGCAAAATTAAAAATAAAGAAACTAAGGGCGCGCCCAAAGAAGGGAATAAAACAAGAGAATTTTTCTACAAAGTCAAAACTAAGGGGTGTCAAGAAAGTATCTTAATAGGTCGTTCGGATTCTATAGAGAATGCACTGTTAAACGTAATCAAGGTGCGCCCTAAAAGGTACAATTAACTATTATAATGTTAGCAAATGTGAAGCTGAGCAGGTATGGAATCAAAAATCCTAGGGCGCGCCCTGGGTGAAAGGCGCGCCCAACTACTTGCAAAGTTAAAATACTAATTTTCCAAGAACATTACTTGAGAAGATTATAGCAGTGAAAAACAGATCAAACGTGATATACATACATATATACAGCGGGGATGAAGAACACGGGGTATGTGAACAGTTATATCATCAAATCAGGCAAGTCACGCGATCAAAATGCAAAGTAAAGATAGAAAAACGTACCTTTTGAGTTCTAGTTTGAGATTTGTTGAAGAAGATCGAAAAAAATGCGTTGAAATCAACCGGACTGCTTTTCGGGAAATACAATCGTCGGAGTAAGTTTTTTAGGGAGAGAGAAGAGTGAAAAAGAGTAAAGTGAGGTTGAGTGGGGTATTTATAGAGAATAAAAAGGAGAAGTGGATGACAGCTGGCACGCAGTAAAAAAAATAATTGAAATTCCAAGGACGCGCCCTCATCCAAGGCGCGCCCTGTTGAAGTATTATGAGAAAATTTTGGGTTTTCTAAAAGAAATTCCATATTTCATTTTCAATTTTATATGTAATTGGGGGGTAGTTGTTATAGTCAAAATTCGGTTCGGGTATTTTTAAGGTGAATTCGGGTCGGCTTTGGGTTCAATTTGGGATTTCCTGGATAATTAGTGTTTTGGCAAGATGGCAAGGAATCAGGCCGCGCCCTCACCTTCCTTACGGGTAGGGCGTGCCCTCAATGATAATTTCATGATTAAGGAATTCTACTTGAGCTGGTTTTTCAAGATTTTTGAAGAATTCCCTCCTGTCGTATATCAGGAGGGGGATGTCCGTCTTAGAAGGCCTCCAGGGGTTTTCCTGTATTTAGGGACCTTTCTTATACACTAGGGCGCACCCTCTTTGGTGGAAAGATAGGTCTCTCTTTGGTGTGTGCTTTGGAGCTCTGTTCCTATACTCAATGGGCGCGCTCTCACTGGGGAACTTTGGGGTAATCCTGCACTTTGCATCCAAAAGCTCTGGTCATATACAACGCATAACAAAGAAGTACAAGGAGTAAAATTCTTGCTTCAGTGAGAATAAACAAAAAAAATTGCATATTTACTGGATGCATAACACCAAAGGCCTTAGCACCAGAAGATCAACCAAAAAACAGAGCCAAAATGCAGATATTATTGTATCAAACTCACTTGCAACTTCAGAGAATATAAACTAAACACCATAAAATTCACTTGTAACTAATACTTCTAATAATGAATAATTACTAAGTTATTCAAAATCAAATAATCAAACTTAATTTAGAATATCAAAAAAATCAATACAATATCACATAAGATAAAGAAGAACAATTACATTGGATTATAATATCATACCACTTGAGGTGATGCTTTTTGTTGACCAGGTGTTTGTTCGGACATGATTATCGTCTTCAGTTTTGCTGCAGCCGCGTCTTCACTCTTCAGAGTTCAGTCTTCTTGGTAATTTAGGTTTTAGGTATTACTGTATGTATTGTCTGTATTAGCCTATTAGGATTTAGGAAGTACGAAGTAGAGAGTAGAAGCCCGTGACTAAGAAGTGTGGGCTGGCCGGCTGGGCAGTGGAGTATTGATTGGCATTGGGCTGGGCAGTGGAGATTTTGGACAGACCCATCAAATTAAATTTTAAGCATTCTATAATTCTTAAAAAATATATGTACAATTTTTATAATAAATTTTTATATATTATATAATATATATAATTATATAAATATATTATAATAATCGGTTCAATTTCGGTTTTTTCGGTTCGGTTTCACTCCAAAACCAAAACCGGACCATTAGTATCGGTTCGGTTTTTCGGTTTTAATTCGGCTCGGTTTTGATCGGTTTGGTTTTAATCGATTTTATCGGTTTCGGTTCGGTTTCGATTTTTCTGCTCAGCCCTACTGGTGGGTGCTTCTCATTCGACGGAGAAGGATGCGTTCTGCACTTGGGATAAACCATGACTATACCTGCATCCTTGAAATCAAGAAATAGCTGGTAACGGATGGGACTAGTCCTCGACGGGGAAAGTTTCCTTATTTGTGAAGTTTTGAGATCTTGGATGAGCCTTGGGCCTTTTGTGGTTAGGTCTCATAGTAGAACATTTCGGATGCTGGATCGACAATTCAAGCCCGTTTGAGTTTCTTGCTTTCCAAGAACTACGTATGGCTTGATCCCTATAAAAACCAGGGTACGTAGGCCGATTGGGAGTTGGAAGTCGATAGCTCTGAAATAACCGCCACTAACCCTATCAATCTCAGCTACCAATTATAAACTACCACCACACACCACCACTTTTTTCGGCAAAGAACCGTCATTGTAGATCTTGTTTTCGACGATATACATCGAATTTTGTTATTCTTAAATCCCTCCGTCACTGTAACCAAAATGTGAAATACTATTAATCAAGGCCTCGCTATCCTCCAAAGCTATAGACGCTTTATAGAATTATATTAAATTCAACAATTTCAATACCAATGCCTAAAGGGCCCAAGAATATAAAAGTGAGCACAACGTGTATTTTATTTCGAAACCGATTCGTTGCGAAGTCTATTTCTTAATCCTAATTCATTATTTAAAAAGTAATTCCTTTTTGCTTTAAAAATTTTGTTGTCGACTTTATGATTGTAATCTAAATGCGTTTGTTGGTTTTGGTAGGTACGGGGATTGACTATTAGCACTAAGTTTGAGATAATTACAAACCATACATGGTTTTACAAGGTCATGTTGCATTAACAGAGTGATGATTTTCGTTATGGATTGATGTATTTCTAGCCATATCTAGTGTTATTATAGTGGGACATGATATGGTTCACCGACTTGATTAGTACTTTGAAAATTAATAAGATATGAACATATATTAATTTATTAAACAATATGGGCTACTTTACCAAAACGATACTAAAAATACCAAAAAACAATCAATCGGTATAGATCAACTTACCAATAAATTAGAGTTATTTATAAAAAATTTACTAAACAAGAAGATATTTTAAAGAAGGAATTGATGTACAACAAACGTATGTAACAATATATATTATTGTAAATTGTTTTCCCATAATATAAAAAAGTAGATTTTTTATTGTGAATGCATGAGATTCCATATTTATACGTATAGGTGAGTAGTGAGTAAAAAGCGCTTGCCCTCAACCATACCTTTCAAAGATGGCAGAACTCAGATTTCATCCTCGAATTCGACCACACAAATAATCGATACAGTAGCAAAAGTAAGACAAGAAATGTTGTGAAATGGCCAGCTGCCGGCCAGCTGTGGAGGAGGAGACAGCAGCCTCCTATTCTGCCCCCCACAGCGGCATTCTCAAAATCCCTATTTTCTTGTTGTTTTTTCAATTTTTTATATAATTAATCTCCAATTTTGTTTAATTTTTCAAGTGATAAGGACTTATCTCTTGTCGTCCCAGGATTCTCCATTCGATTCTCGCTCACTCCCGATATTTGTTAAAATAAATACTCATTTGTAAGGCGTATAAGCCTAAATAGTAAAAAAAAAAAAAAAACTCCATCATTTATTCAATTCATTAGTGGTCACTTTATATAGGAGTAAAACGTAATAAACACTTGACAAAAACGCTCTCTACTATAAACTAGCCGTTTCCGGCTCACTTTACACAGACTGGTTCCCACTGACCGGCGTATCGCCGGAAGATTTTCTAACATCAAAACGTTTTTCTTTTCATTGCTTTCTTTCTGGACTTCCTTCTCTTCCTGTTTCTTCGTAGTGTTTTGTTTCTGTTTTTCCGTTTTTGGTTTCCCCATCACCGTCTTCCTCTTTCCGATCTTTCTACTTTTCAACACCATCCATACTTCGTCCCTCTCCCTCGCGTTTTCATCCCGTCTTCTCAGCTCTCTGTCCTCTTCTCCCTCGTTTTCATCTAACAAATCGACTCTCAACCATTTTCAATCACCACAAACTCTCCCCCACCGCTCCTTTTTCATTCCCTTTATCGACCGTATCTTCCCTTCCTTTTCTCCGTCTCCGTTTTCCCCCACCGTAACACCCACCACCATCCCCGTCTTCATTCGGTCCTTCCTTTAATCTACTCCCCCCCCATTCTGTTTTCCCTTCCCTTTCTGCGTTTCACCTGGCCTCGCTATCTCTACCACTCCCTCGCCCCTTTTCTTTCTCCAAGCTTACAATCCTCTAATCATCAATCTCTCTCCGTTTTTCCCCCACCCGCGTTCCCTCCTTTCCCTCATCTCCGGCGTCGCTCGTTATCTCCCCCCCTCTTCACCCTGCCTCCTCTGTTTTCTCGTTTGCTCTTTTTGTTTTTTTTTTTTTTTTTGTAGTCCTTTTTTCGTCCGGCCTATTCTATTTTTTGCCTTGTTTTCATTTTTTCTTTGTTTTGGTTTGGGTTCTGTTGTTGTGGTGTGTATTCGTGTGTTCCCTTTTTTTAATTTCCCTGTGTTGTGGTGTGCTTCTGTTGTTTATATTTTTAGTCGTTTTGTTTTGTTTTTTTTTTTACGTAATTCGTTTGTTTTATTTTTATTTTTTCTCGTTTTGTTTTTTCCGGTTCTTTGTTTGCGCTGGTTTATTAGGTTCGTCGATGTTACGTAATTTACGTGTTGGTAGTTTGAATGTAGGTACCTTAACGGGCAAATTTCTGGAGCTAGTGGACGTGTTGAAGAAGCGTAGAGTGGATGTGGCGTGTATCCAAGAGACGAGGTGGAAGGGGGCGCGGTCAAGAGTAGCGAACGGGTATAAATTGTGGTATTCAGGTCTTGCCAGTTCGAGGAACGGAGTGGGTATTCTTTTGGCGGAAGACCTTATAGACAACGTCGTGGAAGTGATTAGATGCAATGACAGGATCATGGCCGTCAAGGTGGTGGTGGGGGAGGTTGTGGTGATTGTGGTGTGTGCGTACGCCCCGCATGCCGGTCTGGGTGAGTCCGAGAAGGAGGCTTTTTGGGTTTGTTTAGACGGGCTGGTAGGCAGTTTTCCCGCAGATCAATTTTTAGTGCTGGGTGGCGATTTCAACGGTCACATCGGCGAGAGGTCAGATGGTTTTCCCATGGCGCATGGGGGTTTTGGCTTCGGGTCCAGGAATGTCGGTGGGTCCGCCCTGTTGGAGTTTGCCGCGGCCCAGGAGTTGGTAATTGTGAATTCTGTTTTTCAGAAGAGGGCTGAGCACCTCATCACCTTTAGTAGTGGGGGTTACAGCACTCAAATCGATTACCTACTTGTGCGCAGCCGGGACGTTAGAGCTTGCGTGGATTGCAAGGTATTCAGGAGTGCGGCGTGCGCTTCCCAGCACCGACTGTTGGCTATGGATCTTTCCATGGGGGGTCGTGTTGTGCGCAGAAAGAGAGAGTTTAGACCCAGAATCCTTTGGAAAGACTTGAAGGGCGAGAAGGCGGCGGCTTTCAGGGAGACTATGCTCAACGAAGGTTGTTTTGCGAGTGGTGGAGATGCTAACTTCAGGTGGTCCAGCATGGCTAAGGCCATTAGGAGTGTGGGCGAGAAGGTGGTGGGGGTTTCCTCAGGTAGGTTCAGTGGTCATAAGGAGTCGTGGTGGTGGAACGAGGAGGTCCAAAAGTAGGTTAAGGCTAAACTTGCGCTCTTTAAAGAGCTTTTATCATCCTGTGCAGGGCCGGAGAGGATTCGGAAGTTGGAAGCTTACAAGGTGGCGAGACGAGAGGCTAAAAAGGTAGTGGCGAAAGCTAAAGAGGAGGCGTATGAAGGGCTGTACAAGCGCCTAGATACCAAGGAAGGAGCGAATGCCATCTTTAAGCTAGCTAAAGCTCGGGAGAGAGGGAGGCGCGACCTGGGGTCTGTTAAGTTTGTTAAAGATGAGTCAGGCCAAGTGTTGTTGAAGGAAGATGCTATTAAGGACAGGTGGAGTTCGTATTTCCATAATCTTTTCAACGAGGCTAGGGGGAGTGGTGCTAGGGTGGATCAAGGGGTCTCCCTTTCGCCTGTGATTTCCTTCGATCCCAGTGAGCGCATCAGCAAGGATGAAGTCAAGGGTGCATTGCAAAAGATGGCTAGAGGGAAGGCGGTTGGTCCGGATCTTATCCCAATCGAGGTTTGGCTTTGTCTCGGAGAGGTGGGCGTTCAATGGCTAGCGGATCTGTTCAATGCTCTGCTCTTGGGTGATAAGATGCCAGCGGAATGGAGGCGTAGTGTTGTGGTCCCTTTTTTTAAGAATAAAGGCGATGCTCAAAGTTGTAGTAACTACCGGGGTATTAAATTACTCAGTCATACTATGAAACTTTGGGAGGGAGTGGTTGATAGTCGGCTTAGAAGAGAAGTCAAAATCTCGGAGAATCAATTTGGATTTTTGCCTGGGAGATCAACGATCGAGGCCATTCATCTCGTTAGGCGCCTTATGGAGAAGTTCAGGGAACGTCGCAGAGACCTCCATATGGTGTTCATTGATCTTGAGAAGGCCTATGATAGCATACCCCGTGTAGCTATCTGGAAGAGCCTTGAGGAGAGGGGAGTTTCGTCGGCGCTCGTTAGGGTGATTCAAGACATGTACTCCGAAGCTAGTTCTTGCGTTCGGACCCCAGTGGGGGACTCCCGTTTCTTCCCGGTTGAGATGGGGCTTCATCAGGGATCGGCCCTGAGCCCGTTTCTTTTCGCCCTTATCATTGATGTCATGTCGCGGGGGATCCAAGACGCTGTCCCTTGGTGCATGCTCTTCGCGGATGATATCGTGCTGGTGGCGGAATCGAGGAGGGAGGTGAACGACAAACTGGAGATTTGGAGATCTACTTTGGAGTCCCAAGGGTTACGTATGAGTCGCTCTAAAACCGAGTATCTCTGGTGTAACTTTAGCGGTGAGGCCAACGAGGAAGGGGTGGAGGTTAGGATTGAAGACCAGATCGTCCCGCAGACGGATAAATTCAAGTATTTGGGTTCGATCATCCAGAAGGAAGGTGAGATTGAAGCTGATGTCACGCATCGCATCAAGGCAGGGTGGCAAAGGTGGAGGGCAGCGTCAGGGGTTATGTGCGATAAGAAAGTCCCTTTAAAGTTGAAAGGGAAATTCTATAGAGCGGCAATCCGTCCGGCGATGTTGTATGGTTCTGAGTGTTGGGCGGAGAAGAAGGCTCTCGTAAGCAAATTGGAAGGGGCTGAAATGAGGATGTTGCGGTGGTCTTGTGGGCGCACGATGTTGGACAGAATCCCGAACTCGGTGTTTAGGAGCGAGCTTGAAGTGGCGCCTTTATCTGCGAAAGTTAGGGAAGGAAGGTTGAGATGGTTCGGCCACGTGCGAAGGAGGCTGGCTGAAGCCCCAGTTAGGAGGGTCGAGAGTCTGACGGTTGTTGGGGCGAGGAGGAGAGGCAGGCCAAGGAGGACGTGGGAAGAGCAGCTCCGGATGGATTTGAAGGCATTAGACTTAAATGAGACCATGCTCGCGGATAGGTGCTCTTGGAGGCGGCGTATCAGAGTGGTGGATTCCCTTCTAGGTTGTGGCTCTGTTGTCGAGAGCCTCAGAGTTGCCTTGTCTCGATTATCGATTTTTTAGAAGTTCGGCTTCAGCGTGCTCACTTTTCGTTCTGAGTGTCTTCTGTTTTTCTGTGTTTTTCTTTTCTTTTGGTTTTTGGTTTTGCAGGTGCAGGGAACTTGGCTCTGTGTCGTCATCAAGCTAGGAGTCTCATAATCCATCGCAGGTAGGTAAGTCCCATGTGGAGAACGCCATGGGCCTCAGGTATGTCATTGTCCATTCCCGTAACATGTCCGTTGTATTTTACCACACTCTATGTATGTTGTGCACTCAGCCGAGGGTCTTCACGGAAACAGCCTCCCCGCTCTAAAAGTGGGGGTATGGTCTGCGTACATCCTACCCTCCCCAGACCCTGCTCTGAGCGGGATATACTGGGTATGTTTGGTTTGGTTTGGTTTGGTTTTATATAGGAGTAAAAATCTGTAGCAGCACTGTCATAAAACCAAACAGTACAATATAGAGCTGCCTACAGCTGTTGTTTTTTACGCGTAAGTTTCTTTTCTCATTTACTTTATGCGAGAAAACTAACGCTTTTGTTACGACTTGCCTTCAACTTTTTAATTTCATTTTTTTAAAATATTAGAATATGAAATTCAAGTTCGAAACTTACCATTGTTTCCCAATGTAATTTAAATTGATAAAATTTTATAAATACTTTTTCAAAAGAATTTGTCAATTTAGTTAAATAATCCTTTCATAATTAATCTAAATTTATTAATATTCGAATTCTCGACATTTCGTAAGAAAATGATCGATATGTCCTTCATATGAGGACTCCTGAGCTCATGGTTGCTCAAATATAATGAATTCATTTAAAAGCATGGAAACTTTAGAATTGAATCTTATCTATAACTGAATCGTAGAATTTTATACCATATCCATAAGATTGAATTACTCGAATTGATAGCGATTGGAATTTTGGAGCCTTGGAGGTACGCTCTATTTGACAAACCTACCTAATAGTAAAATTTTAATACAATGAATGGCATGTCGACCACCTTTAATAAATTAAAATATTGGTGCTTAGGTTTGCCAAACTACCTCCTAACCAATATTTAAATTTTTTGCTATAGAAAAACTCAGGGGAATACGATTGCATCGGAAATATATTTAAATATTCATATTTTTTCTAATTTTAGCCATCATGAAGTGCAAAAATATTATTATTATTACACTATTAATCATCTAATCTCGACTTTTTTAGCATCACGATTCCCCAACTGCATATATATATATATAATGCTGAAATAAAAATAACGAATTCTTGATCTTAATCCTGTGTACGATAAATCGGATGATCGATTATCTCAACCTTTTTATAATTTATATCATTTTTGTAATTTGTTTAAACAAAATATATAGCGATGAAATAAAGACTTGTAATTTTACAGTCAGAAATGAAAAAGTAGGATTGAACTTTTCTGTAGAAATGTATACAAAAACACACCACTAGCATGCGGAAAAAAGGTGTTGAAAACTGGATATATGAAAATATTAAACTACTGGCCAACAAGGGTTGGTGTAGTGGTTAAGTTCTTGACTTCTTTGGATGAGGTCAAGAGATGTGTGAATTTATTTAGTAAAAAATAAAAAATAAAATATTAAATTACTATATAATGCATTATAAAACTCAGTATTACTAGTAGACCTAACCGTTCATATGTATAGTGTACTTTCGTGTTTAGTGTACCTAATGCTAAATCTAAACACAATTTATTTAGGATTTATGAACTTTTATGTTCGTGTATCTTTGTATCGTGTATATTTTTTTACTGTGCATGTTTTCGTGTTAATTTAATAAAAACACAAATTAAAATAAATAAATAAAATATTTAAGTACTATTATCTTGGATGAAATTATTACAAAAATATACTAATTTATATATTTACATCACATTCACAAACAACCTTGTAAAATTATGTATAATACTATAAATAAATATTAATTTAATATAAATATAAATATATTTTATATAAAAATAAATATTTATATTATATATATTTATTATTTCGTGGCGTGTCATGTATTCAAAAGATAAATACAAAATCAACAGAAAATTTCGATCGTGTATTTTTTATCGTGTACTCAAAATGTAAATATTAACTCTAAAATTTTGTATTATTTTGTATCATGTGATAAATTATCAGGTCTAATTATTAAAAGTATATTAAAGATTTTGGATAAGAATACATCTTGTATCATGAAATTTCTTCAAAAAAGGTGACATAGCCTTATCCGGGTCATTTATTTAAGTCACGGTCTTCCATCCCGTTTACACGAATGTAATATGCATACCAAATGGGATAACTTAAATTATTTGTGACGGTTAATCGAGTGTATAAAATTAGGTTAAACTTATTTTGTTTCGCTTTTTATTTATTCTCATTGGAAATGTAGCTCATACTCTCCTACGGTATATAGGGATCAATAGTAAATTATTAAGTTACAAATATAAATCATAAATATGTAAATTATTAAGTTTTACGAATTATTGATTTTGATAATACAAATGATGGATAATATAAATACACTTTAATTAGTGATAGAATTTGAATCTAACGAAATCATCTTTTTCTTCTTGAATCGTTCTTTCTCAATTATTTTTTTAAGAGAGTCTTATGCTACTAATAGCCTTTGCTCATAATGTTTTAAATCGTGTTTCTTAACTCATAAATTGGACGGTACGTGATATGTGATTTTCTAATATCGATTCATGTTATGATTTAAAATTATATAAGATATTATTATTTACAATATTTTGTACTAACTTATTCGAGTCTCAAGATATTTGTACTATATCACACTTCATTACAATCCTCATTTCAACATACAATATCGTAAATAAATTTGAAAACATTATTATATCAACCAATTCTTATTTCCGTTTTAGCTCAAAATCATAAACAAATCACTTTTCTACAAACATGATACGATTAACATTGAAAAATTATAAAAATATTAAATTTTTTATAAAAAAATTACCAAATATTCATGTATCATTTATATAATTAATAATCTCCAAATAATAATGTAGAATTCCACATGCATATTAAAGCATAACATATATTATATCATGTTTTACTAAATTACATTGATCTATTTTCTTTTTTTAATTAAGGAATTCAAGTAGTATTCTATTTTTTTTCTAATTAAGGCATTCAAGTAGTATTTAAGAGATACCGTCTACTGTACATGAATACATGTACATACAAAAACAATAGATAACACTTCACCTCCTGTCTCTCTCTTACAAAAGTACTCACTCTCTCTCCTCAACTAGTCTTTATCTCTTTCTCTCTCTCTAAACTATATAGTTACATTGGTTTCTTTGTAGTTTACCCACATTCACATTGTCTCCCTTTCATTTTTTCTTTCATTTAAGCAGTACCCACATAAAGAGATTTCAACTTTAGACAAGTCTTGCCGTCTTTTTGCGTTTTCCGATTGTTTTCCGGCCATCTCCGGTGAGTTAGCTGTCAAGATCATTGCTTTATCTGATCTAGTACTATCTTTTTTGCTCATTTTTAAATTTTTTTTCCCTGCATATTAGGATACCCGAGTTAAATTCTTTTATTGTTTATAATCATATATATACTTGTTTAATTCGTTTTTTTTATTCTTTTCAGGAAATTGTTGATTTAAGCTTTGAGGTGAGTTTGAGCTTTTGGGTTGGTTTAATTTTTTGGTATCTTGGTTTCTTTTTTTTTTTTTTTTTTGTTTTTGTGATATAGATGTATGTACTTGTAGATAGTGTTGTGGTTAGTCTTGTTTTTGATTTGTGTATATGCTTGTTTATTATGTGTTTCTTGGGTTTTTTTTAATTGTGTTTATGATTTTATTGTATGCTTTTAAATTGTATTTATGTAGCAATTTGTGGAGATGATTGAAGGGAGGTAAAGAAAGTGGGTTTTAAGGGTCTGTATTTTATTGCTGGGAGTTTTGTTTTGGGTAATTTACTGATCTTTCCATGAAATTAGATTTTTAAGTACACTTGGAGGTAAAAATGTAAGTTTGAACCTAGTTTGGCACTAGGAGCAGTTTCGTGTAGATGTTTATTAGGTGCGGAACTAATTATGTGGTCGAGGTTGTGTTGTTTGGTTAAGGAAGTTGCTCATTGCAAAGTGCTGTGTAGGGTGCATTTTGGTGGCAAGAAACTAGTGTTTCTTAGTCTACATGTTTATGTTGCAGTTTAGATATCCGTTTTTCTCAGTTTTTTAACTGATATCCACATCAGTACATTTCGGTAAATCTATATACACATCTATATTATTTGTTTTATATGTTTGTTTAACAGAACTGGGATCCGAAACTTGTTTTCTTGATTTTGAGTGTCTAATTGTCTCGTCACTTCGTTTCAGAATTGTGTTTCTTGTTATGAATGTATGAATGTATGATAAAATCTTTAAGGCCTTATATATCAAAGGAGACCAGCTAATAGATTGGTCATATGAGCAAACTGACATGTCCCCCTTCTTCTGTTAGTTACTATTAGTCGGTTCACATTTGTTTCCTCTTGCCGTTTGAATTTTCGTCGCTCCTATGCATGTTTTACTGTTGTCTAGCTATCATGATTATGACCATATGTGCAGCTCTTAGCTCTTGTATCATAAGTAAAATATCTGATTCTTTTCCCTCACTTTGCCCTTGGTTTCCAGACTCCCTTTTCAGTCATGACTGATAAATGAAGTGTTTTGTGTGAGTGCCTTACATTTTTTCTTATCTTTACGGAAATTTTTTCTTCTAGATTTATGCTAATATGATGGTCGACTTGTTGTGAGGTTTTACACTCTTTGCTTGCACAACAAGGTGCATAACTGGATTGCAATAAGGTGTACACATATAGCTCTAGGAGATTTAAAATGAATATTAAAAGCTGACTTGATGACCTTCTTGCTAGACTTCCTGAGCTTAGATCTAGCACTAATCCTGTTTTGTTCAGACTAACTACATTGCAACATATATGTAAATTACCTTATACACACAAATCTTACGATTGTACTTTTGACATTAGGAGAACATTGTCTGACTCCCCTTTTTTTCGGAATTCGACATAATCTACATTTTGTAATCTTATGTGGACCAAGTATATGAAATGCTTAACTTTGTGCTTATGTGGACCCATTATATGAAATGCTTAACTTTGTGATTCCTCTTTGTTTATTATTTTACAGGAAAGTTGGATCTTATTTTCCCTGAAAAAATACCGGTTCTAATTGTGGCTAGTTAACTACCAAAACCCTTCTCGCCAGTAATGGACTCAAGATCTTGTGTGAACTTTGCTAGTTTGGCTTCTGGGAACCTACTGGATATTCCTCAAATACCAAGCCCTAGAGCTCTTCCAAAGGTGATGACTACTCCTGGGGTTATACCTGATGTAGATGGTTGCGGATTTAATGATGCAGATTCCGATAGCAGTACTTCTTCCCGTGAGAGGAAAATAATTGTGACAAATATGCTGCCTATTAATGCACAGAAGGATTTAGAAACAAACAAATGGGTTTTCACCAGGGATGAGGACTCGTTGTATTTGCAGTTAAGGGATGGGTTTTCC
This sequence comes from Saposhnikovia divaricata, assembly GCA_036435485.1. NCBI lineage: Eukaryota > Viridiplantae > Streptophyta > Magnoliopsida > Apiales > Apiaceae > Saposhnikovia > Saposhnikovia divaricata. The sequence goes on from CM071595.1 coordinate 156,473,693, forward strand.
CCTGAAACTGAAGTTATATATGTGGGGTCCCTAAAAGTTGAAGTAGATGCCAGTGAGCAGGATGAAGTTGCACAGCAACTGATGGACAATTTCAAATGTGTGCCAACTTATCTTCCGCATGATCTGCACAAGAAATTTTATCATGGTTTCTGCAAGCAACAGTTATGGCCTTTGTTTCATTACATGCTTCCTATGTCCCCAGACCATGGCGAGAGGTTCGATCGTATGCTCTGGAAGGCCTATGTCTCTGCAAATAAAATATTTGCTGATAAGATTATGGAAGTTGTAAATCCCGAGGATGATTATATTTGGGTACATGATTATCATCTAATGGTTCTACCTACGTTCTTAAGGAAGCACTTCAACAGAGTCAAGCTTGGATTCTTTCTGCACAGTCCATTCCCTTCATCTGAGATCTATCGCACACTCCCTGTTAGGAATGAGATTTTAAGAGGATTACTCAACTGTGATCTAATCGGGTTCCATACATTTGATTATGCTCGTCACTTCCTGTCGTGCTGCAGTAGAATGCTGGGCCTGTATTATGAATCTAAAAGAGGGCACATTGGACTTGATTATTCTGGCCGCACTGTGTATATAAAAATTCTACCTGTAGGGATCCATTTGGGCAGACTCGAGTCTGTATTAAGTCTTCCCTCTACATTTACCAAAATTAAAGAAATTCAAGAGAAATTTAAGGGGAAAAAGATAATACTTGGCATTGATGATATGGATATATTTAAGGGAATTAGTCTTAAATTGTTAGCCTTTGAACAGCTCCTGCAGCAGCATCAGGACTTGCAGGGAAACCTAGTTCTAATTCAGATCGTGAATCCTGCCAGAAGCTCAGGAAAGGATGTACAGGAAGTGAAACGGGAGACATATTCAACTGCCACTAGAATAAATGAAGCATACGGTTCTCCTGACTATGAGCCAGTAATTCTCATTGATCGTCATGTGGCTCGGTATGAGAAGAGTGCGTATTATGCCTTGGCAGAATGTTGCATTGTGAATGCTGTGAGGGATGGGATGAACCTAGTACCTTACAAGTATATAATTTGTAGGAATGGATCTCCACATATAGATGAAGCTAAGGGTATCAAGAAGGATTCTCCTCGTACGAGCATGCTTGTTGTGTCTGAATTTATAGGATGCTCACCATCTTTAAGTGGAGCAATTAGGGTTAATCCATGGGATATTGATTCAGTTGCCGAGGCTATGTATACCGCTATCACTATGCCTGATAATGAGAGGCAAATGAGACATGAGAAACACTATCGTTATGTTAGCTCCCATGATGTGGCTTATTGGGCTCGAAGCTTTCTGCAAGATCTGGAGAGAGCCTGTAAAGATCACTATAGTAAGCGTTGTTGGGGCATTGGATTTGGCCTGGGTTTCCGAGTGGTTTCTCTTTCCCCAAGTTTCAGAAAGTTGTCCATCGATTATGTTGTACCACCATATAAAAGGTCTAGTAGGAGGGCAATATTTTTGGATTATGATGGTACTGTTGTTCCTCAGTCATCTATTAATAAAAGCCCGACCCCTGAAGTTATTCGCGCTATCAATACTCTGTGCAATGATCCCAATAACACAGTGTTTATTGTTAGTGGAAGAGGTAAAAGTCCCTTGAGTGAGTGGCTTGCTCCATGCGAAAGACTTGGAATAGCTGCTGAACATGGGTACTTCTTAAGGTATTTTTTCCTTAAAAGCAGCCTTTTCACTCGTGCTATTTGATGTTCTAAAGCTTCGTGAGTGTCATCATTTGTCATATATATTTGTTTCTATTTATTATCATGCAGGTGGAGCAAGAATTCTGAATGGGAGTGCAGTCCCTTGGCCATAGATTTTGATTGGAAAGAAATTGTTGAGCCTATTATGAAACTGTACACTGAATCAACAGATGGCTCCTACGTAGAAATTAAGGAGAGTGCTCTTGTGTGGCATCATCAAGATGCAGATCCCGACTTCGGATCCTGCCAAGCAAAAGAACTGTTGGATCATTTGGAAAAGGTCCTCGCAAATGAACCCGCGCTTGTTAAAAGAGGCCAGTATATTGTTGAAGTCAAGCCACAGGTATAAACTCTCTTTCTATAATTATAAACAAGCAGTACATGTAATATGTATATACTACATATCTGTGTGTGGTTTTAGTAGAAGTGCCCAACACCAATGATATAATAATAAAGATAACTAGAAAATAAAGACTAAAACTTATGTAATATGCATTCCACACATCTTTGTGTGGTTTTAGTAAAGAAGTACCCAACACGAATGAAATAATAATAAAGATAACTAGAAAACAAAGACGCGAAGTTATAGCATGGGATAAAGCTTTTTAATATGAGGGTAAAAATGCCAGAGAGAACAGCGAACTAAATCAGATAACAATATGTAGGGTGTAAGCAAAGGGTTGGTTGCCGAGAAGGTACTGTCAACTATGGTTAGTAGCGGAAAGCCTCCAGATTTTGTTGTATGTATTGGAGATGACAAATCAGACGAGGATATGTTCGAGAGCATCTTAAGCACAGTTTCATCTCCATCTATCCGTGCTCCGGAGGTCTTTGCCTGCACTGTAGGAAGAAAGCCAAGCAAAGCAAAGTTTTATCTTGATGATAGTGCTGAAGTCGTGAAGCTGCTCCAAGGCCTTGCTAACGCTTCAAGTCCAAATCCGAGACCATCACCACATGTCAAAGTTTCTTTCGACAATTTCATCTGAGGTAGAAAATTGTGATGCTGCATGTACATTGTTTTGTTATAGAGAAGGTCTTTTGGGCATCAAATCTTAACTTACACCACTAATGCTCGATGGGGATTTTAAACATACAATCTGGCAACGCAACATCTTTGAAGCAAATTGTATTACTGAGCATAAAGTCTGCTGATGTTTAAGATAGATAGCTGGGGTTTCTGATTGGAAGTCACCATTTCAGTATTTTACTGTATAGGCACACTTTGTTTCAGTATAAATGTATAATTTGCTGTAAACAATAACTTCTGTCTGGAACCATTCTAATTTCTAACCACATAATTTGTCTTGAGTATTTCTATTTTTTTTTTTTGAATGATTAGGCTTATGTGTCTTTAGAAGTGAGTATCCGTTCTAACAAAATTTCGGGGATGAGCGAGAATTGAATCCATGACCTGACACGACAAAAAATAAGTCCATATTACTTGAGTTAACTCATCGCGTGCATGAGTATTTCTATTTTTAATACGAGCACAATGATCATGAATGGGTCAGTGTTGAACTTAAGCATCTGACTGACGCACACATTATTCAATATGTTACGACTTGCAGAGTACTGAAAGACTTGCAGAGTAGTGAAAATGAAATTGCTAAATTTCATAAACTAACACCTCAACAAATGTAGTAGTTTCTGAGAAAACATAATAATTGAAAACCTCAATAATTAAATTCTGGACGAGCAGCAATGTAGTTCAAGAACCTCTACTTAAAAGAAGCCAAGGCCATTACCCTTGTTGGAGTATTATTGTGCTTTCGTTGGGGGCACAGTAGGGACTAGGGTAGCCAACATATCACAGGTTGGTTTATATATATCATTGCAAGACTGGAATAATTCGCCTACCATTGGCAAGTATTCAACTCTTTTTCACATTACTAATAAAAATTTCTTTATATAAAGTTTTGCGACAAAGTTATTTATCAAAGATTGAGGATTAAATTTATGTATATCTTACATTAAGAAAACCGTTTTCATAAATTCCGTCTTGGCCTTACAAACACAATCATACAACTTAAACATTAAACATTTAGAATGACGGTTTCATAAATATCGGTTCAATCATAAATATCCGTTGCCTTAAACATTAAAAAAAACAATTGAAAGACTGTTTCCGTAAATATCCGCTCATTCGTTACGAAAAACAATCATACAAACTCATACCAACAACAAATAAAGTTCAATAACAAGTTAATATTTGGCATTTTGCACTAAATCAAACTTTACAAAATTCTCTACAAACCAACCAAAACAATGTACACAATATTCAACTACATGTACACACTACACAGATCATTGTGTAAATCACTACTAAAACTACTGGACTGTGGTGTAAGTGTAACATGGCCCCTCCCCTCAATTTTTTTCTTTGTCTCTTTCATTCTTTTCTGTCTCTTCAAACTTTTCTCTCTTTTTAAAAATATACCCACTACACCTTTTCTTGAAAATAAAAAAATCTTACAAAAAGCCACTCTTCACTACACTTTCTTCACAAAAAAAAACTAGGGTTTCTATTCAAATGCAAAGTATAAATCTTGTTCATTTCTGACCCATTTCTTGTAAAATCTCAATAATTATGGTTCTTGGTAAGAATGTGTTGGTTTTTACACTGACCCTTTTGGTTCTTTTTTCTGGGTCTTTTGCAGCTTCTTCAGCTACTTCACCTGCAAGTGAGTATACTTACATAAAACTTGTATCTATATATATGTTACATTTTCAAGATTCAGTGTTTTTGTCTAATTTGAGCTTAAATCTTGATTGTTAATGTTGGTATGTGTGTAAATTGTCTATAAATTGCAGAAATTGTAAATGGGCTAGTTTCAAATGCTGTATCTATAATGATGAAATGGATGTTATCACTCAAAACTACAACAAAAACAGGTTTAGCCCTTTGATTCTTGATGTGGGTTTTTTCATTTTTGGTGTATGTATCTGTATTTTTCGAAATGTTGAGCAATTGGGGGTTTTATATTCATTTGTGTTTAGCAATTACTGGCCGTCCTATGATGAAGTTTGAGAGTGGATACACTGTCGAGACAGTTTTCGATGGAAGTAAGCTTGGGATTGAGCCTTATACTGTCGAGGTTTTGCCGAGTGGAGACCTTTTGGTTTTGGATTCTGTGAATAGTAATCTTTACAAGATCTCCTCCTCTTTGTCACAGTGTAAGTAGCTATAATCTTGATTCTTCCTTCATTAATTATGTGTAATTTTCAATTTTAGAAGTATTTGCTCTGATTGGCCATTTATGTTTGGTAGATTTTATGATGATGACAGCTTTCGGAAGCTTATTGGTTTTCGTTTTTTTGTCCATTAGCAATTAAGCATAGCTCAGCAACTAGTATAACACTCTAAGGTGTTTGAGTAGGGGTTATACAATTTGGCAGCTTTTTATGGTCTTCTTTTCTTGCTTAAATTCTTGCTAACTTTTTAAATCGTCCATACTCATACTAATTAATGGTATTGGAGTGCTTAAAGATCTACTATTAATCAAATTCAACCTTTCACTGGACTAGGTGCCATTATATATTTCTTGCTGCATTATATTGAGGCATCTCTTCAACTTCAATGTATAAACCTTCTTTCTTGTTTATCAGACTTGAGCATGTATCTCCTATTAAAAATCTAGTATTCTTTAGACGAAACTGTAGCATCTTTCTTTTTTCCCACAAAAGTTCTTCTGTTGTTTCACATTTTCCGGTTTTTAACCCTAATCGGCAAGTGTGTTGAAAGTGTATTTGGGGAATACTGCAGTTACCAGACCGAAACTTATTGCTGGATCTGCTGAGGGGTACTATGGACATATAGATGGGAAACCTAGAGAGGCAAGGATGAACCATCCGAAGGGGCTTACTGTGGATGACAGAGGAAATATATATGTTGCAGACACTGTGAACACCGCAATTCGGAAGATAAGCGATGCAGGTATGTGTAATTCATTCTTCTAATATTGAGTATGTTCTTTGTCATTTGACCTCGACCATGACTGGCTCACAAATAGTTAGTGGCAAAGAGTTCACAACTAGGAACAGTTCAGCTTTTCAATAGTTAGTTTGATACTTTGATCAATGCAGGTGTTACAACAATTGCCGGAGGGAAATCGGGTAAAGGAGGGGGGCATGTTGATGGACGAAGTGAAGATGCAAAATTTTCAAGTGATTTTGATGTGGTTTACATTGGAAGCAGTTGCTCCCTCCTTGTTATTGACAGAGGATACAAGGCAATCCGTGAAATCCAACTTCCTTTTGATGACTGCGCTTATCAATATAACAGTGGCTTTCCTCTTGGTATACTAATCTCTCTCTAACTCACTTGCATTTCTGTACTGATAATTATATGAACCAAAGAATACCTACAAGACATATAATATCTCTACACAGGAATTGCTGTTCTATTAGCAGCAGGCTTCTTTGGTTACATGCTGGCATTGTTACAACGCAGGGTTGGTTCAATCGTATCTTCTCAAAATGTGAGTTCAAATGATTACTTAACCATTTACCTTAGTGGTCTTATCAAATATGTGCTGAATATTTATTAGGATCATCATAATGCAAATGATATTCCTTTTATTTAATTTGAGAAACAGAGTACTTTATTATAAATGCTTAATTTTGCAGGATCGGAGTACAACAGAAACGAGCCATACTTCTGGTCCATACCAAAAGCCTTTGAAGTTATCAGTCAGGCCACTATTGATTCCAAATGAAGACGAACAAGAAAAACAAGAAGAAGAAGGGTTTATCGTATCTCTTGGAAATCTTGTTTCTAGTACTGGAGCTTCAGCTGTGGAAATATTGGGCGGGATATTTCCGGGGCTTAGGAAGAAGCATCCAAACCATCAGTTTCCAGACCAGCAAGAATATCAGCAAGAACACAAGTATTCAAATACTTGGCCAGTGCAGGACAGTTTTGTTATACCAGATGAAGAGGAGCCCCCCTCTATTGACACAAGAACTCCTACTCCACGAAAAACTTATCCATTTATGTCCCAGGATGTTGAAAAAATGCAACAATTTCGACAAAGCCGCAAATTTTACAGTGGATTGGACGGAGAATCGCAACAGCAACAGTCAGCACAGACACGGAAACAACAACAGCATCACCATCGTCATTTCTCATCCACCCCCGAGACGTACTATGAGCAGAGTGCTGAGAAAACAAATGAGGTTGTGTTCGGAGCAGTACAGGAGCAAGACAAGCCATGGGAATCCGTTGTTATAAAGCCTTTGGACTACGGTAATACTATTTATGACCGTCGTATTACGTCTCGCTCTCGGATTAGTACCAAGGGTAATCCTTATACTAGCTAAGTATATACATTCATGAAGTTTTGATGTTTCAAATTATCCCATCATATAGGAGGTACCATTATTATAAACTTAGGGGTCAAGGGTATAGCAGGTATAATATAATATCATTGAGGGGAATTTAGTTATTGTTTGAGATGCGTGTTCAATTAAGTGTTCAAGGCACAAAGTAAGAGTGTATTGTATCTAAGTTTGGAAAGTTATACTTTAGCATCAAATATTTTTTTCAGAAAAATATTGTTAATTGTTGCAAGATCATGTAATAATCTACTAGTTGATGTTGTCTACTACTCATATACTCCTGTATTAAATAGCATGTGACATAATAGCATTAGATTTATATTCTAGTACTTTGCATAGACATTGCAGATCTGAGCAGGTTAGCAAAATATTAATAACAGTCAAGAATAGAAATGTCACATGAGGAAGTACTAAAGTTGTTGCATATAATATGAAGAATTAGAGATAGACAATCCTTAAAAGCTTATGCATAATAAAATACTACTACTACTAGAGCTCAATAATTTGACCCTACAAACCTCATTCTTGATGGATGTTTGTTCAGAACATTAATGTATCACAAACTTTCAAGATCTAAAACATAAACAAATGCAAATAAATAAGGGTGAGTACCTAACCGTACCCTCCAGTTTTAAGTAATAAAAAAGGCAGAGTAAAGGGTGTTGTGAGTTTTAATAGGCATGAACTCATTTTAAAAACATTTCTGCAGAACATTGGGCTTTTTGAATTTGAAGATTGTGAGCAAGAATCTGTACGTTCTTACACAACCCAACAAACCTGTATTGATCTTGAGGAGACTTTTGGGAACAATATCTACATGCAAAGTGTTAGATTCAACATAGTAATCTAAATTTCTGCACATACAATAGTAATGATATTTTCAATTGTTGATCGAAGATCACAGTATCACACGATGATCGTAAAGAAGGTACGATCTATTCACATAAATACGGAGAACGATCACATCTAACAGTTGACAATTATGTCTTTTTTTTTTTTTTGTGGTCAAAAATCAGGGTGAAAGTGCAAAACGAGCACGTTTAGGGTTGGGTTCAGCCTCAGGGTCGAGGAGGTGGTCCTTGTCGCCTTTAAGTTCTTGTAGGGCACATACAGCTGCTTCGTCGTCTGTCGGCAAGGTGTGAAGAACCTGTAAAATATTTACCAACCACAATCAGTAAATAAATCAAACCAATGCACCCACTAATAAGAAATGGATCAAACTTAATTGTATAAATATTAAAAGAATACACAAAATAATCCATAGTAAGATTAAAACTAATATGCAACCTAGTCATATAAATTAATCAACACTCCAGCAAACATCAGCCATAACTGTTACAATTGGTAAACTGAGCATATCATTTCTGACTCTTCCTGTTGGATAACTGAGCATATCATTTCGACAATTGGTAAATGATTCATCATCAAGATTTTGGCTCCTTTGAGATGTATAACTATCATCCAATTCATTTAAGAATTGAAATAGTCTAGATTCTTGTTTCTAAAATTCTAATGCAGTAAAAAAAAGTAATCTCATAGTATAATCGAACTAATTACAGGCAATGTATTCACAGCATCCAGTTCTTCTGGAATAGCACTCAGAGCAGTAAAATGCTCAACTAGAGTTCCGTTTGTTAATTGAAATCGTTGTTCTAACAACTTCCACACATTAGTAGCAGAATTAACAAACAATATATATTTCTTTTGTTGAACCAGAAATATTGTTATGCAGCAAAGATATTACAATGTTTTTACATGTATCCCACTGCAAAACTTCTGGGGCATCAGTAGTGCTCTGAGTTTCTGATCCAGTCACAAACCATAACTTTCTATTTGACGCCAATTGAATCAGCATGGGTCGCTTTCATGTTCTAAAATCTTCTGCACCTTGTAGTTTAGTGGCGTTGGTTGACAAAGGTCCATCACTTGGATGCAAGAACAGCGGATTGTGCATATCTGCAAACGAAAATCTACTACTAGTTGCCATTGATAAAGCTTCAAGTTAAAGCAATCAAGCTTCAATTACTATCACTAATCGGATATACTGAAGTTTTTCATGTCATATTCTATCCACAAGAGTCAAGATACCCTTTGTTTCGAAAGTCCAGGAATTCGTACAATTATTGCTCTGATACTATAAAGAAAAGTAACATTGATTGAATTCCTTTTCAAAAAAAAAAAACATTGATTGAATTCTAAAAGAGAAGAAAATTTTATGTAATACTCTGTGCACTTGTGTAACCAACTTGTAACAAACTTATAATATGTGAAAAGTATAAACAGTAAACAGCAACTTAATGACCTTTTAAAACCTGCATATCAACTGTCACCATGTCCATTTGTCGACCCTTTTTAAATCCATGACAACCCATCTTATTTAATGGGAACATAATCAATTAAATAATATCATATGGAATTTTCGATCATTTTAAAATTAAATTTATGAATTCTTTCATTTTCCATCATTTATACACGAAAAATTTACACACATCTGATATAATATTCAAAAAAATAATCAAGAGAGTACATTGCACTCCCCTTTGGAAACTAAGTTATTAAAATAAACAATTATGAGAGGGCATATAGAGATGAGAAAAAGAAAAAGCATTATAAACAATTATTCATTATGAATGTTATTTGACTATTCATTTAAATTTTTGCTTTTCCATTCTTTTAACACATGCTTTCGTACATCTATAAATAAATATTGTGCATGACTTGTGAAGACAAGAAAAACACAAAATTATATCTTCTTCACTCTATCTCTATTTCATCATTCTGAGCAAGATAGATACCTAGATTTGACTACTCGAGCAAGCACTTCTTCATTATTTGCATGAAAAATTTTCTGGAATCTGGATAACTGTATCAATTAGACATATATTGACTGTAGAAGGTCACTATTCACGTGCATTTTGCCTCCCCTTCAGCCCAATACGGTTCCATGCACAATCGATTTAACGGTCACCATCAAGACATCGACGTCCATCCGCCAATGCCTCCCCTCGAACAATAACCTCTCCTTCTAGCACAAAAAGATTTCTTTTGTCCTTCCATCCTTTGAGTATCTCTAAATCCCTTTTAGTGACCTCCAAAATACTGTTCTTCATCATAACAGTATATCCCAAATCAACTAATTTACCCAATGAAATTAGATTTCGATTTAACTCCGGTACGTACCTCACTTGAGTTAATTTTCGAACACAACCATTGTGAAGTTTCATCATTACCTCACCAATACCAGCAACCTTTACCCTTTTACCGTTTGGTAAAGCAACCATCTTTCGATCACACTTCTTGTAGGACGAGAACCAATCCCTCCTAGCACATATGTGATGAGAACATCCCGAGTCAAGCACCCATTCTTCTTTCGATCCCTTATCTTCTTGTACCAAAAGAGCATCACCTTCCACAAGCGAAACACTACCCCCTCCTCGAGTTTTCTTCAACTCCTTCAAGTCTTCTCTTGCCTTTGGACACCAGGATTGTATATGACCCAATTCATCACAATAAAAGCACTTAATATTAGGGTTATGTTTCTTACCAGACTTCTTTTTCTTGTCACGTGCATCCACCACGAGTGCACTTCCATCAGATGCGTCACTCGATCCTTGCTTCATCAATCTTTCGGACTCCAGAAAAACAACAATAGTCTCATCCAAAGCTAACTCCATATTCCCAACCAATAAAGAAGTAATCACAGTACTATACTTCTTTGGTAGAGACACAAGTAGAAGAACAGCTTTGTCCTCATCCTTCAATTTTTCATCCAAATTATTCAGCTGGTTGATCAGGCCATTAAAATGATTCAGATGATCTCTCAAATCTCCATCTTCCTCCATCTTGAGCCCGAACAAAATCTTTCTTGAGGAACAACTTATTTGCCAAAGACTTTGAGTGATACGTCTTCGTCAACTTCTCCCACAATTTTTTAGGGTTATCCTCCTCAAGAACATCATACTTGATTTCCGGTGCAAGGGCCAACCGGATTGTCGATGCTGCACGTAACTTCATATCTGCCCACTTTGTATCTTCCACATCAGCAGGCTTCTTGTCTTCAAGAGTTGCATACAACCCTCGTTGAATCAACAGATCTTTCACCGTGCTCTGCCACAAAGTAAAATTGTTTCTTCCATTAAACAATTCAATCTCGAATCCCCCGACCTTATCCATCACGAACCACGAACCTCAGCTCTGATACCAATTGTTAGGTTAGGGGCTACACAATTAACGAGATTCAAACAAACAAATAAAACAAAGCACACACACAAATATATTTGACGCGGAAAACCCACGTCCCAAACTCGTATTATTAATCTTAACAATATCAATAATACATCAATCACTCGGTGTATCACTCACACAATACTCAAACCAAATAATACTCAAGTATATCTCAAAACATAATATGACTATGTATATATATAGCCACCCAAAACTTAGCCACCAAGACTTGCCATACTTGTTCTACAAGTCTTACCATACTTGTTATACAAGCCTTCCAATTCTTGACACCTAATTACCTAACTTTGTGAATAAGACATACCATATATAATAATTGTGTATCCATACAATTATTACCTTACCCATATATGACTTATATCACCAATACCCATACTACCGTATTGGGTTTAAGCCCAACATTTAATACATAGTATAATATGTAAAAAAAATGTATTAATGCTAAAAATATGTATAAACACGTTCAAAGACGTAGAATCTGGATGGTAACTGAAGTAATATACTAAAACAGGGAGGGCTACACTAGTAAAAAATGGTCTTACTGGATTTTCTAGCCTTGGCTATAGGGTAAAGGGCTAAACTGTGCTTGAAAAATACCGGCTTAGATGAACAGAAGGAGACGTAGAATCTGGATGGTAACTGAAGTAATATACTAAAACAGGGAGGTCTACACTAGTAAAAAATGGTCTTTACTGGATTTTCTAGCCTTAGCTATAGGGGAAAGGGCTAAACTGTGCTTGAAAAATACCGGCTTTGATGAACTGAAGGAGCAAAATGAGGAATAGAAGTTTTTGACAATGTTCAAATAACTAAAACGCAATCCCCTATTACTTTTTTCCTTGCAACTCCAACCAAAGATACCAGGAACATATATTATATAAGGCATGTTATATTACCATCAGCATTTAGAACGACGACCAGAAATTCGGAACTAAAATCATCAATCTATTGCTCTTAGCCAGACTTTCAGAGGCGAAAGCATTAAGCTTGAATGCTAAGTAATAATAACTACAGCCTGAAGCTGAGCTAACAAAAAAACAAATAAATAAACTGAAAGATAATCAACTGTACCTAGTTCGATCCAAAACATAAAGAAAAAACAATAGGACAAGTTTCATAATAAGAGTGTAGACAAACCTTGACTGCATCCTTCTAAACTTTCCTTGCATTGCAAAAGCCTACTTGAATTCTGAGTCAGCATGCTGACACCAAGATAAAGGTAAGTGGCTTTTCACAATGATATTTCAGGCTTAAGCAAATGCTCTGTAGCTAGTGCATATTTGGAGGTGTTCATGCTTTCCCAAGTAAAATTTAATGCAAACACACTCCCCTCCATCGCAGAGGAATTCATGGAAAGATTTCCTTGATCATACACAAAACTCTAAGCGAACTTTGATGCAGATGTGCATACATTATATATGGAATCACATGATTAAGAAGATAAAGAATGAAACTGAAAATAATTAATACATTGCTTATCATGAGAATTCAAGAAGTAAATTGCACATACAATAACAAACATCAATAACATACATTCTCAAATTGACAATTATCACACATAAATATATTGGGGAAACTTCTTGTAACAAGTCAATGATAGTTACTAAATAAGATACAAGTCAATAATAGTTACTTAATAAGATCCTCTAGGGCCTTTTCTAGGCTTTTTATAGTTGGACCAGCGACTTTAAGGTTTTTCCGAAATATGTCAGTGCATATATTCCACATGAATCGCATACTTGATTTGAGATCTGTCAAATGATTGTGCTGTCTGCATCCCCACCATGTCTCCTTTTTCATTCACAAGTGCAACCCCCATGTATCCAATCCCCCCAAGGTCCAACCTATGTTCAAAATAAACCATCTCGGAACTATAATTACGCAACTCCGGCTGCTTCGGATCGTTCAATACCCTAGAAAAACAAACTCGACCAGTGGCTATCCTCCATTCATCACCCCGACAACCAAGAATTTCCAACTCCTTCAGTTTGCAATCACCCGGGGGAGCAAAACTTAATTTGTGGGCTAGTGTTGTCCTTTTGTTGACCACGATCAATGCTATATCAGACTCGGGATCCAAAAATACAATCGTACAAGTATGTTTTTCTTTCCCTCGACCATCAAAAAATTGAGCCTTCATTAGTGATTGAATTTCTTGTATAGACATCCATCCACTACCATTTAACATATGTGCTACAGTTAATACAATTGTTTTGTCAGCTTTCTAAACAACAATTATTCTTGACCACCGTATGTGCTCCAAGCTAAACATCACAGAAGACATTTTCAGTGTTAATCCAATAGAGACAGTAACAAATTTCTCTTCAGGGTCAATTATGGGTCCAGAGCAAAACTTAATTTGTGTTTTGTTTGTTTGCTAACCACAAGCAATTCTATATTAGAAGCGGGCTCAAACGATGTTAATTGACAAGGATATGTGTTGTCTTGATCTTCATAAAAACGATTAGTCAATTTTGTTTAATAAACTGCCATGATACATTTACCAAGACCTTAGCCACAGTTAACACTACTGTTTTGCTATCTTTTTGAGCAACAATAGTTCCTGACCAACGTTCATCCTCGTACTCAAGCATTATAGACGTCCTTTTCAGTCTAAGTCATAAGTCGTTAGCAACAAATTTCTCTTCAAGATGTAAAATTCCAGAAAGTAATATATTATTGCTTGTGGTAGATAAATGTTCAACAGTAGATGATAAATTGATTTTGCCTTCTAGTGTATAAATTAAGTTTTGTTTCCTTGAATGATTGCAATCTGAAAGAGTTAGAACTTCTTGGTTATCGGGGTCGAATGGAGGATAGCCATTGATAGAATTTGTTTTCCTTGGATACTGAACGATACGAAATAATAGCGGGAGTTGTGTGATTACAGTACCAAAATAATTTATTTTAAATATGAGACAAGTATGTCGTAATGTAAAAATATAAAAATAAATGCAACGGTAATAAAATTAATAATGTGGAATATAATTTAATTGTCATATTATCAATACAAAATAAATGGATCGTAATGTATGAAACATAAAAATAAATGTGACGAAAATGAAATCATAATGTAATTTTTACACTTGAAATTACAAAACAGAAGGAGAAGAGGTGAGTTTAAATAACAGAAATGTATGAAGAAACAAAAGGAGAATAGCATGAGAGAATCTATAACCTTTATTAATAAGCGAAACTCTCTTTTAAATGGTATTACTGTACCAAATTTTGCTCCACCCCTTTATTCCTATTTCTTCTACAACTCTATCCTTTATAATCTTAGAACAATTATAATTCTTTTCGTCCTTTTATTCGTATTTCTTCCGGAACTCTATGTTATCTTTGATAAAATAGTAAAATTATTGTAATCCTAAAACAATTGAAATTCTTTTATTATAACCGTACCGAGTTACAAAATAATGTATCTATGAGAAGCATATATATCGTATTTTCTTGATTTTCTTAAAATAATCTTAAATTAATAATGAATTAAACAATCTTTATTAATAATTAAAATATCCCTTCTAATGACATTTCAGTCTTCACATTTAATTTTACCCTAAGATTCGTATCCACTGAAATTATTGAAATTTCGTTGTAAACATAATTGTTTTTTATTATAATCTACTGAATTGTATAAATAACATAAATTTTTAAGATCATTCAAAATTATAAATTATCACTTTAAATTATTTTTCTCGGATCTGTGTTTTGCACGGTTATCATCTAGTATTAATTAAAGTAGTAACAGAAGGAGGAAAATTATATATTAATTATAAAACTTATTATTGCTACACTTGAATTTATTTTCAGAAGCAAAATGTTTTCTAGAATCATTTCCATAATTACAATTAATTTTTTTTGAAAATCAAGAAATCGATATTTTCAATTTCTAATTAAAGTGTGATATTCGTATAAATTTTGGAAAGTGAGATTAATATTAAATGATTAAACACTTGAAAGTTAAGATGATTAATATGGTTTACATCCTTTATTATAATACATGAGTCTACCCATGTATAGTTAAGATGTAGTTAGCCAATCAGAAAATTATGAATTATTTTAGGATCAATTAGGGATCATTCCTAAATTTTAGACCAATCATTTTATAATATAAATTTTCCTTATTTAACAATCTCATCCTACTATACTAACTATGGTTAGATAATAATTCTAATTTAAATATAGTAATTACTTGATTTAACGTATCCATAATTATTTATTTTTTAATATCAAAAATATCTTTTATTATAATACCTTAATCTAATAAGAATTATTTTAGAACCAATCAAGTGATAATATTTATTTTTTGACCAATTATGTTGCAAAGAAAACTTACCAATTTTACAAGTTTAAACTAATGAGTGGTTACAACTTACCTTTTTTTACGGTATTGAACTAGCGTGGTTAATTTTAATAATGTTTATTTTTAAAGATAATGCTAGGTACCCAAATTGATGTACAAAAATTGTTCGCTATTTTTAATGTACATGTTGTAGAAATTTAGTTAAAAGACACGACAATGTCGGAATCACCTTACCAAATTTGATTTTGTTGCATCTGTGCATGGAAACGAAACGAATAAAATCCTTTATTAAGATCTTACGAGTCCAATTAATAATTGAAATTGCATATACGAGTATGTAATTTTTTACTTTTTTCTTGAATGGAGTTATCTT
Source organism: Saposhnikovia divaricata (assembly GCA_036435485.1). NCBI lineage: Eukaryota > Viridiplantae > Streptophyta > Magnoliopsida > Apiales > Apiaceae > Saposhnikovia > Saposhnikovia divaricata. The sequence goes on from CM071595.1 coordinate 156,489,681, forward strand.
CTTTTAATTTTTTTATTATTTGATATCTAACTATTAATTGAAATTACATATATGAGTATATTGAATTTTTTTTTACTTTTTTCTTAAAAGTATATTTTTCTTTAACTTTTCTATTTTTTTTATAGGAGTCTCATGATTTTATTATTCAATTTGAGGAAAAAAAAATAAAACAACCTAATATCTTTATTACATTTTTATTATGTCGCAAATAAATATCCCTTTGGCTACATATAGTGAGGTGGCTCAGTTGGTTGAGCTTACCTCTAGTCGACCCGGAGATCTGGGTTCGATACTCGCTTACCACGAGACTTGTTAATGAAAAGATACTCATTATAAAAGACTATAAGCCAAAATATTCAAAAAAAAAAAGAAACTCAAAATTTTGAATCATAAATCATTTCCAAGGAGATTCGTCCATTAATTTTTTTTTTAATGCTTAGGCCCCTAACGTAAATTTTTAAATTAGGTTATTGAGATCTACAGATATGTTCTTATTAAAATAATTTTTAATATAAAAAAATCATGAATATGTGTTTAAATTATAATAAATATTTGCATTAAATAAAAATACCTTAAATATGTAATTCTTATTATAATCGAGAACAAACTGAATAATAGAATTATTATAACAATTTAATCAGTATAGCAAATTTAAACTGCTTCTTCCCTATCCTCCCTCCATTAGACCTAGCTAATTCCGATAAATTAAATGCATGCATCAATTCTCTTTTTTTTTTCTTTAGGTAATTCGGACATTGTATTGCACCCATAACGGGGAAAAAAATCATACAATGGAAGTGAACTCATATCGATTCTCATCCTACCTAAATCATATCGATTTCAGTTAAAGTACCACTTTGTATCTCTTTATTGTATGGCATAATATATTTGGATAGATTATCCTTATATTTTAATTATATATATGAATCACATGTTTTGTGTTTTAATTATCTAATAAAATCAACAGAAAAAAATTCTGACAAAAAGAAAGTAGAAAAATGACTTATATTTTCGCCATCCTTGATAACGTGTATTTTATACATGTTTTGTCTCTCATTCTCTTACATTTTTGTTAGTTTCGAATGTTGTTTTATCGATATTAATTAAGTTTTTCATCCTTCAGTGCCTCGTGCTTAATTGTTGGAAAGATGACTTATTTTGGGTTTGAAAGCAAAGATTATTCAAGAGGAAAGTTAGAAGATGCAAGCTCGCGATGTCGGGAGGTGTTTATTGTATAATCTTGAAGATTTTGTCTCGCACGGCCGTTCGTAAGGTCGTTCAATGAGTTTAAAAGGAGCAGTCAACTGCACGGGCCGCTGCACGGCCGTTCAGCAGGCCGTGCAGAGTGTTACAAGTAGTGCAGATTGGGCAGTCTTTTTCACGGGCTGCTACACGGCCGTGCAGCACTTGCTGTGTATTAAAAGAGTAGTAAACATATCAAAACTTCATATCTTATCTTCACATCTTAACATCTAACATCTTCATCTCATTTTTCCTCTTCAAGAACACAATTAGGGGTAGTAGGAAGTAGAGAGGAGACATTAATTACTTGTAATCTAACATTGATTATGAGTAACTAACTCCATTTATTTGGCTAATGGAAACATCTCTTGTACTAAACCCACTTCATTTTAAGTAAGATCTATTTCACTCTATCTTGAATACTTGAGTTGTATTGTTTATGATTTTGCTTGGAGAATTGTAAGTTGCTTCAATTTGCTCTTCTTGTAATTTCAATTGCTAATTGTTTGTGCTAATCCCTAATTGTTAGTGCATTCATTATAGTAGCACAAGGTTTAGTTCACCTAAGTCCTCAAGATTCAAGTGCACATACCTAGGTTGAGCTTCTCATCCTTGGATTTGTCCTAACCTCTCTTTATTTAATTCCTTGACTTGGTTAAATTGATAGTGCTTCATTATTGGTTGCTAGTGTCAAGAGAGCTAATTTATGTGCTTCACTAAATTAGTGTTTTTAGAAGAGAAATAAGTAATTGTGTGCTTCACCAATTATCTTGGTTAGGTAGAGTTGGATATATTTTGCTTGTTTGTTGGGTTGAAGTGCTTGATTTGCCATTATCCTTGAGTCAAATATCTCTTGTCTTGCTAATTTATTCATTGTGTTGGTAAATTTGATGATTGTCATTAACTTAGTTGTATTTTTATAGCAATTTATTTCTTGTGTTCAAGATGTTTGATAAAACACCACAACCAAATCAAAACCCCCTTGTTCATACTTCTAAATTGTAAGAGATAATCTACTTGAATCAATATTGATAGTCCTTCCCTGTGAACGAACTTACGAAAAACACTACCTTTAAATTGGTGCCGCTGCCGGGGAAGGCAACAATATTAATTTTGAGTTAATTGTTTCTTATATTTTAGATTTTATCTTTGTATATAGTTTTTTTCTTTCTTTCTTTTTTGTTATTGGTGTGTCTTCATGTTTATTGGATATAGACATGAACTAACTCTTTCAGGAGACGATGGATAGTTATTTTGGTTGGAATAACGCTCAAGATTTCACCCACGATCAAGAACGATATCAAGATTTTAATTCTTTTCAGAATTTAAATGCGTATCAGGTGAATTCTTTATATTCTTCAAACTCATGCTATGCTCCTTCCCCTCCTAGCACTGATTATTCATATGCTTTTGAAAATCAATGTTATGACCCGCAATATAATTCCCAAGGCCATCAAGGGTCTTCTTCATCTTCCTTATTATCATTAGAGAAGATGATGAAACAAATGGCGGAAAACAACCTCCAATTTCAAAACATCACTTTTCAAAGGATATCCAACTTGGAAAAGAACACTTCTCAAATCATATCCAACTTGGAAAGGCAAATGAGTCAACTAGCCAAAACCGTGAGTCGATTAGCGGAGGTCAATTCTCCTACTAATCATGATTCTTGTTTTGTAATTGATGAAAATTTTGTGCATGATGAATCTGCTTGTTTAGTTGACGATTGCCCTAAGCTTGACAATGATAAATTGGATGTAGTTAAGGATCTACCAAACTTAGAAAATACCTTTGAGCTTAATGAATTGGTAGATGAGATAAAAATTGGTGTATGTCCAATGAAAACTGAGAAGGAATTAAAGATTGATGAGATTGAAATTTTTGCTTGGGTATATAAGGATCCAATTTGGGAAGAGTTTTTGAGTCGTACTTATAATGATTATTCTGACGATTTTTCTAGCTACTTTGCTTTTTCAAAGTCTCTTGAAGATGTGAAGATCATAAAAATATTTTTATATTTTTATGGATCAAAGGTATATTTGCACACTTTATTTTTATTACTGATTCGTAGGTATGTGCATTTATTTGCTTTTTCACTTCATTAGTTATAGTACATGTATAAATAAGTCGAGCCAATGACAATAAATAAAGTGCTTTTTGGGAGGTAACCCAAGGTATGCATGTATTTATATATTTTTATGCATGTGTTAGATTTTGTTCCTCGCTTGCTTTCTAATTTTAGTATCGTTAATTCTAATTTTTATAATTTTTATATTTGTTCCACTCGTGACTTGATGTGTTTGTTCATGTTTTCAGGAATTTAGATTTTATTCAAGCATTCAAGGATTTGTGTGAATTTTTTTTATAAAAAATATATGTATGTTTATAAAATTTTAGGGCTACACAGGCTATTGTACGGGATGTAGACCGTACAGCGAAAGGTGGAGCAGGCCGTGCACTTTTTTGCAGCTTCTGTCAAAATTGTAGTGCAAATTGAGGGGGTCTCAAAATTTCTACCCACTTGCTGCACAGCCTGTGCAGCTCTTAAAAAAAACAGAATAGAGCAAAATCAATCCTCCTGCTCCCCTTTTATTCAAACCAAACATTCTGCCTCCCACCTTCGACCCATCTCCCACCTTCGTTCACAACCATTTCACCGTCCACCTTCAAATCGTCCACCACCGCTCCGCCGTCTGCAACTTCAACTCGCTAGTCCTCCTTTCCCCTTCATTTTCCGGTGCCGTTCATCTCTCTTACTCCGCCAACAGCGCAGCCTCACCTCCACAGCACGGCTCCGTCCATCCACAACCAACGCCATCTCACCGCCCCATCGAACATCATTCCCTCCCTTTTCTTTCATTGCAAACCACTGCTGCGTTTCTTCCCACCGTCGCTCTCCGTCTCCTTCACTTCACCTACATTCCCTCCATTTTCGCCACTAATTCAAACCCAACTGCTACCCCACCCCCTTTCTTTCCCATTCGCCGACCATTCCAATTCTCCGCTCCTCTGTCCTCCTTCTTCGTTTTCGCCGCCCATCGCCATCATTCGACCACCTGCACAACACCGTTCCTCCCTCTAATTCTCAATTACACCACGACACAACACCCACCACTCCTCCCCACTCCGTTCAATCACCTCACCTCCACCAATTCCTCCCACCTCGTCTCCTTCTCTTCACCACCTACAAAACAGCCGCCACCACCGTTCTTCCATCTCCGACCATTCCTCTGTCCTTTAAACTCCACCGCCTCTGTTCATTCAACGCAGCACATCACCTCCATTCTCCACCCATTTCCCGTTCACCTTTCTTCGTTTCTGCTGCCTTCTCTCTTCCTTCACCTTCGCCCTTATTACTCCGCCACAAACACTGCCTTCTTCCCTCAACCCCCACCTTCCGTTCTCCTATCCCCTTCGACCTCGAATTCACAGCAGTCCACCCATTGACCTCACCAGTTCCCCACCTTCCTTTTCACTTTGCTTTTATATTTGTATTTTGATTTTAAGTTTTTAATTTTCTAATTAAACAATTTATATAAATTCAAAAATAAAATCAATTATTTTCACTTTAAATTTTGATTTTTTGATTTTATTAATAATTGATTTTTATTTTATTTTATTCCTTTTTTATTTTATTTTATTCCTTTTTTATTTTATTTTTTTTAAAAAAACGAAAACAAAAATTTTAATTATTTATATATCCTTATTTAGTTTTTGAAGTGATTTTGAGGGTGTTGGATATTGGATTGTCGGTTATTTTTGTTAGGATGATTGTGGTTGGTGGCATTGATTCAATTCATGGCTTGCAATATCGGAGTTGAATTTTGGCAAATATGAGTGGTGCTCCCGGCCCTTGTTGCTTATTTTTAGGGGAGTTTTTTTTCGCTTTTGTTTCTCCCTCATTTTTATTTGTCATGCATGAGGACATGCCATGTTTTAAGTGGGGGAAGGATTGTTTATGTTCATCCTTGTAGTATAGTATGTAGCTAGTACCAGTACTATCTTTTGTTTCATTCCATGTCCGTCTTGTCTACTTTAGAGACGAGTTTAGTCATGAGCTTGTTTACGTGTGTAAAATGTGAGATATTGTGAGCTTGTAGCCTTGTTTTCTCTTATTTCGTGCCTAGCATTACCAATTTAATGTGAATCTATAAGTTTGATGCACCTTATTGCACACACACACTTGAAATGGCATGAAAAGTCTAGATTGCTGTAATTAAATTGTGAACATGACGGTTATTTCTTAGCATGCATGGAATCAAATCGAGAAGATGTTATTATAACTTGAACCTTGTGAGGCCTTGAACGATGATTTCTTTTGCGCTTGTGTTTTTCTCCCTCTTTATGTGTGTTTGTTGCTCTAGGGCTTGCATTAAACCTTAATTTATGGATGCACCATGATAAGGAAATTCTATTTAGGATAACAATTTTACCCTTTTAGCTTGTGAACCATGAAAATAATCCCTAGTTACCCCCTTTGAAGCTTATACCCATATTTTTCTTCGTCACTTTCCCCTTTTATACATGAGTCATAGCCAAATACTTCACTCTCGACCTAGTAGAGCTAGTTGAGTCTTGGAAAGAATTGATTGATGAGCATGTGAATTTGAAGATGTTGTGACGAGGAAGATCGCTAATTATTGTAAGTGGGAACTAGTTTGATATGTATGACTAGACGTGGTTCAAAGTTCTTTGTAGTTATTATATATGTAATGCATCCCCTTTGCTAAAAAAAAAAGAAAAAAATATATAAAGGGGATGTAAAAAAAAAAACAATAAATCATTGTGCTTTATTTTGATTCAAATTTCTTAGTAAATGTGGTTGTGTTTTGTGTTGAAAGTAATTTTTGTGCAGTTCGTTTGCAGGGAAGGACTATTAATACAAGTTCAAGTTTTAATTTCTTAATATCTAGAAGTGTGAGAAATAATTGGTGTGTTCGAATTAAACTAATTACAAATAAATAAAATTAAGATTTAATTGATGATGAAAAGCAATCCGAGAAATAGGGTTCTTCAATTGGTTCAATAAAGCTGTTATAATGTGATATATATATTTCTCATATTTTGCTAAAAACAATTCTTCTAAATTTTATAATGTTCTCTCCCAAGATACAAAATAATGTCTACATTCATATCTCAAAAGTCACTCCCATGATCAATCGAAATACAATTTTAGATTTTTAAGACCCGAGAATTATAAGTTTCATAGTCCTCTTATTAATCTCCCAATTCAATAATTAAACCACGTCTATCAAATCATGAACAAGAATTATGACTCATCTCCCAATTTATCATAATCCCTATGAATACAATTAAAGGTTAGCTACGCCCTTAATTAGGTGAAGTCCTCAATGATAGATTAGCAAAAATAGAGAATTATTATCACAATCAAACAAGCATATATCACCAATGAATACTACCTAATTCTCGGATTATAGAATTAGCTACTCATGCTAAATAAAGAAAATAAGCATATAATAAATGGTAAAATCATAATGAAAAGAATTTAGAGTGAAGAAATTACAACTTTAATAATTTATCCCCCCGAAATAATTTCTGATGAAATGAATGAGCACTCCAAGCAACTCCCTTACAATCTTCAACCAAAATAGAATTTGCAGAAAATTGAAGTGTATAAATTAAAATTACAAAGAAGGTTTAGGAAAATAGGAGAGAAGTAATCTGAATATTCAGTACAAGAGATGATGTTTTTATCAAAGGAAACCTCTCCTATTTATAGGAGAAATAAGCACACCATGTACAATTAAAATACAACCAAAAGCAATCAACACTAAAACCAACAACCCATCAACAATTCTTTCGACAAAAACAAATGTTCAAAGGCCACCATTCTTGATTTCTTTAATCATTCATTAATTAAATAATGAATCATGACCTGTTAACATATTGTAACAAACCGGGTCCTCTTTTGCTTTGCATGGCTGGGTTCCGTAGAAATGCTTTTTAACCCGCACAGCTTATAATATTTAATTAATAATTAATTAATTAAATCCAGAAATTATAAAAATAAATATATAATATTATTAGATATTTATAAATATAATTTCATAAATAAATTAAATATTTATTAATTTAAATAAATTCTTTAGTCCTAAGTTGCGGTCTCTTGAGGATCTGGAACCAGATTCCTTTTGCTTACAAAATTATCCTATAAACATAAAAAATTATCTTAGCATCAAATTCAAATTAAAATGCTACTAACAATGCTAATCAAGCACAAAATTAAGGATAAATGAGAGATAACATGCTATATAACATATACAAAATTAGCATGTATCAAATACCCCCAACTTAACTTTTGCTCGTCCTCGAGTAAACCAAAATAACTACTTATTAATACCACTTCCGTAGGTGATCACAGTTGCATTTGGCATATGCAACAAGCCCTTTAAACCCCTAGGTAGCCCTAGTGGACGAGTGAGGTCTCGTGAGGGTCTGTAGTGAATATACCCACAAAATCCATCTAGCTCATGTAAAAGATCGAATGCCAATACAACACCACACATACAAGTCCTCTCATGCCACGTCAACTTAAGAATCAAAGTGAAGAATGCAATGCCTTGTGTCGAAGTTACAAGTATTCACATAGTCTACTCAAAGAAGATGCATAAGTTCTCAACAGTCCATGTCAAATGTAAGAATAAGTTGGTAATCATGCTAAGCCCACAAGAATACATCTTTGAGTCAAAAATTAGGATCTCATATGCAAAATACAAGTAATAACTCACCTTTCTCTCACAAAAGAATATTCACTCAAGAACAAGGGTAATTGTATCACTCCATTCCAACAAAATCATAAGCATGCTTGACATTTGGTATCAATCTAACTTTAACACAACATATATTACTGATGATAATCAAAAGGTCTTTATTCGGGTTGTAATGGGGCTAGGGACAAGGTATGTCAAGTAAAGCCAAAGAAGGTGAAATGTCAAAAGCTAGTACCCAACAACATAAATAATTCAACTTCCCATCCATCATCCCCACACTTGGATCAAACAAACATAAGTATGCTCTCAAAATAAATAATATTTTTTTTTTGTTTTTGTTTTTTTTTTGAATCTAAATATAAACAAGTACAATGATCCCATGATAGTAATACCAAATTCGACTAAAAAGTAAATAACCATACCCCATATTCTTCAAAAGTAATGATCATCAATAATCCCTTCTTTTGCACAACTTTTTACTCCCTCAAACATTCTACTAGCCTTTGACAATTTGGGTTCAAGTTAAAGTAAGGCCAATACAAGAAAAAGGTTTAGGCAAGTAATGTGGTGTGTCACCGAAAAAATAAGATTAAGCTCAACGGGGTAACTATTTTATCATATGAGAATGGTGTGGATATTTTGGAAATATGGTTTATTCCTAAATGCCTTTATCATCTTATCATCAAATAATGTCATGCATTTTAAGAAAGATCTCAAACAAGTGTTAGTAATGCAAACAACATGTGGACACTCAAGCAAACGAATATAGATGCAAAAAAATATGCATATAGGCTCAAAATCTCACTTGGTGGAAAAACATAATCAATTCCAAGTAAATAGTCTCTCCAATGCACCTACTTGTACTCAAAGCATGTAAACCAAATCATCTTACACATATTCATGTCCTTTTAATCACTTACAAAATTCAATGAGTTTACTTGCTTCAACTTGCTAGTGTATGTGTGTGCATAAGAACAAAGCATATCACTTCTCAATCAAAAGCGTCAAAAACACAAGATTCTTTTAGCATGTATGGATGTATCAAGCTAACTTACAACAACTAATCTTTACAAGGCTAGAATTATTTTTGAGATTTTTTAATTTTTTAATTTTTTTTAGCACCAAATAACCCCAATAAGGTTCTATCTAAATGAACACACCCCCCAACTTATCACGTTTCTTGTCCACAAGAAACAACACACAATGGACTAATATGCGAGGAAAAAGAGAGGACTCCCCTGAATCATGGTCGAGGTGGTAGTGTGCAACCAAGAACTGCCATTGTGGCATCCATTTTGAAATGAAGATCCTCCTGCATAGTCCAAACACACAAAAATATTATTCAAATCAACAAAATTCCTTGGGTTGCCTCCCAAATAGAGCTTGTTTAACGTCATTAGCTCGATGCCTCTCGTGATGAACTTAAGCTTGAGGATTGGAGAGAAGCCAATTGACTCCTCTTGGAATGTCATCACCAATCAAATATGGCTTGAGTCTTTGACCATTCACTTTAAACACATCGGAACCATCTCGAGTGATGTCCACAGCACCATACGGATATACCTTGACAATTTTAAAAGGGCCAGACCATCTTGACTTCAATTTTTCGGGAAAGAGTTTCATCCTTGAGTTGAACAGTAGAACTTGCTGGTCAACTTCAAACTCTTTCGGTCTAATGTGCCTGTCATGCCACTTCTTTGTCTTCTCCTTGTATATTGCTGCATTTTCATAAGACTTAAGTGTCAACTCATCAAGTTCACTTAGTTGCATCAACCTGTTAAGTCCCGTCGCTTGTAATTCCATGTTCAAGAATCTTATCGCCCAAAGTTCCTTGTGCTCCACTTCCACGGGTAAATGACATGATTTTCCAAACACCAACCTATACGGAGACATACCGATAGGTGTCTTGAATGCCGTCCTATAAGCCCATAGAGCATCATCAAGCTTCCTTGCCCAATCTTTTCTGGAGCTAGCAACTGTTTTCTCAAGAATTTGTTTCAGCTCTCGATTTGAAATCTCCACTTGCCCGCTAGTTTGAGGGTGATAAGGTGTAGCAACTTTCTGAGTCACTCCATACTTTCGCAAAAGATCTTCAATTAATTTATTGCAAAAGTGAGACCCTCTATCATTGATGATGGCCCTAGGCACTCCAAAACATGTAAAGATATTCTTCTGTAAGAACTTTTTCACTAATCTAGCATCATTTGTAGGACTAGCAATCGCCTCCACCCATTTAGAGACGTAATCAACTCCCACCAAAATAAATTTGTTCCCATAAGACGATGGGAACGGGCCCATGAAATCTATGCCCCAAACATCAAAGAGCTCAACCTCAAGAATAGGTTGCAAAGGCATCTCATTCTGTCTTGCAATATTTCCTGTTCTTTGACATCGATCACAAGTTGCAACAAAGTTTCTGGCATCTTGATACATTGAAGGCCAATAAAATCCAGACTGCCAAATTTTCGTAACAATTTTTGTGCTACTGTTGTAATCACCACACTCTAAAGCATGACAATGATTTAAGACATTAGGAATTTCCTCATGTGGCACATACCTCCTCATGATACCATCAGCACATTCCTTGTAAAGAAGTGGTTCTTCCCAGAAGTAGTGTTTTACATCAAACAGGAATTTCTTCTTTTGTTGATAAGTCAATTCATTTGGTACAATGCCACCCACGAGATAATTTACGAAGTCCGCATACCATGGTGTAGACAAAGATACTGCAAGAAGTGTTTCTTCCGGAAATGCATCATTGATAGGTATATTAACTCCTACCATTTCATCTCCCTGGTCCAACCTGAATAAATGATCAGCTACCAAGTTTTCAGAACCTTTCTTGTCTCGAATTTCAAGATCAAACTCCTGGAGTAAAAGAATCCAACGGATTAGACGAGGCTTGACATCCTTCTTTTTCATTAAATAACGAATCGCAGCATGATCCGTATAAACAATCACCCTAGACCCAACAAGATAGGATCTGAATTTGTCAAAGGCAAAAACCACAGCAAGTAGCTCTTTTTCAGTGGTGGCATAATTGATTTGTGCATCATCAAGTGTCTTGCTTGCATAATATATCACATGCATGCGTTTTCCTTCTTTTGTCCCAAAACAGCACCCACGGCATAGTCACTAGCATCACACATGAGCTCAAAAGGCAAGCTCCAATCAGGGGCTGATATGATAGGTGCAGAAGTAAGCTCCTTCTTCAACCTATTGAAAGCAACAAGACAACTCTCGTCAAAATCAAAGACACTATCTTTTTCAAGTAGATTACAAAGAGGACGAGAAATTTTAGAAAAATCTTTGATAAAACGTCGGTAAAAACCGGCGTGTCCATGAAAACTTCTAATCCCCTTCATAGATGAGGGTGGTGGTAATTTCTCGATCACTTCGATTTTTGCCCTGTCCACCTCGATGCCTTTACTAGAAATCTTGTGCCCAAGCACAATACCATCCTTTACCATAAAATGACACTTCTCCCAATTAAGAACAAGATTAGTGTCTTCACATCTCTGCAACACTTGAGACAAACTGGTTAAGCAAGAATCAAAGGAAGAACCATATACAGTAAAGTCATCCATGAAGACTTCCATGGTTTTTCCTAGAAAATATGAGAATATAGCTGTCATAAGTCGTTGAAATGTAGATGGGCCATTACACAAACCAAAGGGTAGTCTACGATATGCAAAGGTACCATAAGGACAAGTAAAGGTTGTCTTTTCTTGATCCTCGGGAGCAATGGGAATCTGAAAGTATCCCGAGAATCCATCTAGAAAATTATAATACTCATTACCCGCAAGTCTTTCGAGCATTTGATCAATAAATGGGAGAGGAAAATGATCCTTGCGAGTAGCATTATTTAATTTCCTGTAGTCAATACAAACTCTCCAACCTGTTACAGTCCTAGTGGGGATTAATTCATTATTTTCATTATGCACGACAGTTATCCCACCCTTCTTAGGTACAACATGTATTGGACTAACCCAGTTACTATGTGGAACAGAGTATATAATTCCAGTATCTAACAACTTTGTTATCTCTTTCTTAACCACATCTTGAAAATTAGGATTCAATCTTCTTTGTCCCTCAATCACAGGTTTATGATTATCTTCTAAAGAAATCCTATGCATGCAAAGAGCAGGGCTAATTCCCTTGATATCTTTAATTGTCCAACCAATTGATGATTTAAATTGCCTAAGCACATTTAACAATTTATCTAGTTCATCATCATGGAGAAAAGAGGACACTATCACATGATATGTATCCTTAGGACCAAGAAAAGCATACCTTAGATTAGAAGGAAGAGGTTTGAGTTCTACCTGAGGTGCCTCCGAGATTGAAAGTGCCACCTTAATTGTCGGTGTACCTGTTTCTTGCATATCAAGTGCAAGTGCTTCTTCAACTTCTTTATCATCTAAGGCTTGTTCCACTTTTGCGAAGTCTGCAACTTCAAGACTTACGATCTCATCCACTATGTCAACATTGAAACATATAGCATCAAATGAAGGCATCTTCATAGCTTTGTTGAGATCAAACTCAACCTTTTCATCACCAACATTTAATGCAAATTTCCCAGCTTTGACATCAATTGTGATTCCAGCAGTAGCCAAAAATGGCCTTCCCAAAATAATGGGCATCTCAACATCTTCATCCATCTCCAACACCACAAAATCACAAGGGATAAAGAATTTATCCACTTTGACAAGTACATCCTCAATGACTCCCAAAGGATACTTGATAGTACGATCAGCCAACTGAAGTGAGATTCTTGTCTTCTTGAGCTCTCCAAGACCAAGTCTTCCACAAATGGAGTGTGGCATCAAACTCACACTAGCCCCTAAATCACACAAGGCTTTAATATTCTTCATTGCTCCAATAGTGCATGGCAAAGAGAAGCTTCCAGGATCTTTTAATTTCTGCGGAATTGATTTTTGTATGACTGCACTACACTCCGCATTTAGAGTAATAGTTTCCACATCCTCAAATTTCCGCTTTTTAGACAACATCTCCTTGAGAAATTTGGCATAGAGTAGCATTTGGGCAAAAACATCAGCAAAAGGAATATTTATATGCAATTACCGAAAAATTTTCAAGAATTTCTCATATTGTTTCTCTAATTGCCTGTTATGAAGCCTTTGTGGGAAAGGAATTGGGGGCACATATGGTTTCACTGGTAGTCTTGGTGTGACTTCTTCTTCTTTTTGCTCATCATTCACCTTTTCAGAAACTTCTACTTTAGCTTCCACTAACCCATTTTCTTTTGCACGGGCCTTTTCTCTAGGCTTGATAGCCTCAATTTCTGGCAATTCTCTTCCGTTTCTCAGAGTGATGGCCTTGCAGTGTTCTTTACCATTTAGGTCTGGTTGACTAAGAAGTGATCCTTGCTCACGAACACCAACCTTATTAGCAATTTGACCAATTTGCGTTTCCAACATCTTTTGAGATGAAGCCATTTGATCAAGTCTTGATTCTACCTTTGCAAATTTGGTATCCATGTTGGCAAACGCCCCTGTAGTTCCTTGTATCATTTTATTGAGCGCAACCTCCCAATCAGCAGGTTCTTTCTTTTCCCTTGGTGGTGGTTGATATTGTTGTTGTGCCTGATATTGCTGACGTGGTTGAAAACCAGGAGGTTGATTTTGCTTAGGAAATGCATATGATGGATTAGCCGCATGATTGTTGCTGTATGACAGATTGTTATTGGGCCTTTGATTTGGATTATAGTATGAGTTATTCTGAACAGGCCTTGATTGTCTTCCCTGAATAAAAGATGCTTTCTCTGGGAATTGTGGTGCATAATAACACTGATTCACACCATAATCATTGTACCCTTCCATGGGAGAAGAAATAGCATTGACATTCGGCCTTTGTCCACGTACCTCTTGAGTAAGAGCATCCAATTTAAGAGTCAGCAAGTTCATCATTTCAGTATCTTGTACTGATTTAGCTGAGCTCGTCCCACTAGGTGCCCAAGAATAGTTATTTGCTGCCAATTGTTCAAGAAGTGCTTTTGCCTTATGAACCGGTGTTTTCTTGAAATCTCCACTAGCTGCCACATCCAAACTTAAACGAACATCTGCATTCAAAGATCCGTAAAAAGTGCTCAGAATCATCCATTCAGTACAACCGTGATGTGGACATTTTCTCAACAATGCATTGTATCTCTCCCATGCCTGATACAAGCCTTCACCTGGTTGTGTTTTGAAACTTAGAATGATTGTCCTCATTTGTTGAGTCTTGTCAGAAGGATAATATTTGGACAAGAACTCGGTAGAAAGTCTCTCCCAAGTAGCAACTGCAGTTTCAGGAAGCTGTTGGAACCATTCCATGGCTCTCCCTTTGATCGAGTAAGGGAACATGTGAAGACGAATCTGATCTGCAGTAACTCCAGTGATTTTGAATGAACCACACATCTGCACGAAGCGCTCAAGATGTCGGTGTGGATCCTCTCGCTCAATGTCCCCTTCAAAAGCTGAATTGCTCACCATCTGAATTAAGCTCGGGTTGATGTTGTATTGAGCTGCGGTAATCTAAGGAGTTTTGTACATGCAATTCGCAGGATTGGGAGTCTCATGATCCCAAATAGAAGTTTCATCAAGAACAACTGGTGAGTCAGGAGGATTAACCACTTGACGATCTCCTGGTTCCTTCGTATTGGTTCTTTCTTTCCTTTGCTTTGTCTCTCGCCTTAAAGCTCGAAAAGTGCGTTCAATTTATGGATCAAATTTTAAATCTCCTGCACTTGTAGAATGTCGCATACAAGAGTTATAGCACCTGAAAAGGAAACACCAATAAGATAGAGTTAAAACAAAAGAACTATAGTCTTTTTATTATTATTATTTATATTATTATTATTATTTATTATTATTATTATTATTATTATTATTATTATTTTTCTTTTAAAAAACACAAAAACGCAAATAAAATTGAAAAGAACTAAATTAATCTAAAAATTCTAAGTTTGAATTAAAACTAAATTTTAATTTTTTTAAACTCTTTTTATTTTTTTAGAGTTAAAATTTATTATTCTATTTCTAAACTAATTAAAAATGAAAACAACAAATTATTCTAAAAATTCTAAATGCAAATTAAAACTAGATTTTATTTTAAAGCCTTTATTTAAATTTTATTTACAGGAAATTCAAAAATTAAGCATGACTTGTTCGTAATTACGACTACCCAAAATAAAAATCAACGAAACTCAAACTCAACATTTACAAACTTAACTCTCACAATCAGCAACATTATCAACTCATTACAGTTATGTCAGCTCGACTACTCAAACGAATTCAGAAATATAACTAAAACAATTCTCAGCATTCGACTACTTAAAATCAATTCAACAAACTAACACTCCACTGAAAACGACACGTAGAACTTCGAACACTACAACGCGCCTCACAAATCAAAACAACAAACTCCCAAGCCCAAATGCAAAAACAAATAACCAGAAACTCAACACAGAAACTCGAACTCAGTGATGACTTAGTGACAGAAATCAGCACTCAAACTCGGCTACCACTCAGGATTCGCGAACAACAATCGCAGCAATGGACTCGACTCAAGTTGTTACAAACAACAAACAACACGAACTCGGAACTTAAAACCTAGTTAACACAGCAGCGATTGATTCAGACTGCAAAACAGATGTGTTCAATGTGAAGGAGAAAGAGAGGGGAAATCCTAGTGGTTGTGGGGAAAAGAAAGAAGAGGTGGGGGTTATGGGTTTCTGCGTGTTTATTGAAGAACAGGTAAGAAGAGGGGAGGTTGTTTGCAGCGGGAAGAAAGGGAAATGGGTGTGTGGTGGTTGCAGTGGAGGTGTAGAATGGGAGGAAGGGAAGGAGAAGAAAGAGAGAGGTGGGGTTGTGGTGGTGCTACTAACGGTGGAGGAGAAGGTGAAAGGAGGCGTGTAAACGGAGGGAAAAGGGGGGCTGCAGGAGTGGTGAGATGGAGTCGGTGGTTTTGTGCGACTCGAAGATGGGGAGGTCGGAGTGACGGAGGTGGTTTATTTTGAATAGAACAAGAAGAGGGGAGGTGGTGTGTTTGGTGTTTGCAGGGAATGAAAAACAATAGGGGAAAAACAAATAAATACAAGGGAATGGGTTTGTGTAGGTTTGCAGTGAAGAAGATAGTAAGAAACAAGGCTGGGTTTCGAAATAAACTAAAACAGGGGAACTGGGTTTGAGAGAAAACAAGGGAGAAACTAGTAATTGTTTCGAATTAATACTGAAAAACGAATAAAAACGTACTAAAAATTTACACACTCGAATTATTGTGAATTTTTTTTTACACTGAACTAAATAAAATCTAAAATATAAGAAATAATTAACCTGTAACACCCATGTCCCACATCGAGTAGATTTGAGACTTCTGTTCAGTTTATAAGGCAAAATAATACTACTAAGTGCACCAACAAATCATGATCTTTTGGGGGCCTGTGGTGGGCTTGTGGTTTACCCAAGTTGGCTGCATTTGGGCCAGTTTACTTTGGCTTATTTCGGATTCGGAATCGGGACTCGACCCGATTTTCGAAAAAAGGCTCGGGATTTGACCCGGGTTGTCACATATGGTATCAGAGCGGACTCTCGAAAGCTTGATTCGTCAAGTTGCCGGAGGTGGGGACACGAAGGTTGGTGGTATTATCCCACAATGGACAGAGGTCCGGAGGTGGGGACACGAAACCAGCCGGTATTATCCCACAATGGCTAGAGAGGAACGATCTTGGACCTATGGGATATCCGTTCAGGCCTGACGAGGACGTCAGGAGTTTAAGTGGGGGAGTTTGTAACACCCATGTCCCACATCGAGTAGATTTGAGACTTCTGTTCAGTTTATAAGGCAAAATAATACTACTAAGTGCACCAACAAATCATGATCTTTTGGGGGCCTGTGGTGGGCTTGTGGTTTACCCAAGTTGGCTGCATTTGGGCCAGTTTACTTTGGCTTATTTCGGATTCGGAATCGGGACTCGACCCGATTTTCGAAAAAAGGCTCGGGATTTGACCCGGGTTGTCACATAAAAAATAAAAGTAAGTCAAAAGGTACTTAGTGGTTGAATATGTGAACACAAATTTACAAGTGTTGGAAGGGTCATGGGTTCAATTCCTTCCAACTTCAAAATTTTTATGTGACAACCCGGGTCAAATCCCGAGTCTTTTTCGAAAATCGGGTCAAGTCCCGATCACGAATCCGAAATAAGCCAAAGTAAACTGACCCAATTGCAACCAACTTGGGTAATCCACAAGCCCACCACAGGCCCCCAAAAGATCATGATTTGTTGGTGCAATTTGTAGTAGTACTTTTGCTTATATACTGAACTAATGTCCCAAATCTACTCGATGTGGGACTGGGGTGTTACAAACTCCCCCACTTAAACTCCCGACGTCCTCGTCAGGCCGAACGGATATCCCATAGGTCCAAGATCGTTCCTCTCTAGCCATTGTGGGATAATACCGGCTGGCTTCGTGTCCCCACCTCCGGATCTCTGTCCATGGGATAATACCACCAGCCTTCGTGTCCCCACCTCCGGCAACTTGACGAATCAAGCTTTCGAGAGTCGGCTCTGATACCATATGTGACAACCCGGGTCAAATCCCGAGTCTTTTTCGAAAATCGGGTCAAGTCCCGATCACGAATCCGAAATAAGCCAAAGTAAACTGACCCAATTGCAACCAACTTGGGTAATCCACAAGCCCACCACAGGCCCCCAAAAGATCATGATTTGTTGGTGCAATTAGTAGTAGTACTTTTGCTTATATACTGAACTAATGTCCCAAATCTACTCGATGTGGGACTTTACATAACCTAAACTTAATATTGATGCCTTCCCCGGTAGCGGCTCCAATTTGTTGAAAGTAATTTTTGTGAAGTTCGTTCGCAGGGAAGGACTATTAATACAAGTTCAAGTTTTAATTTCTTAATATCTAGAAGTGTGAGAAATAATTGGTGTGTTTGAATTAAACTAATTACAAACAAATAAAATTAAGATTTAATTGATGATGAAAAGCAATCCGAGAAATAGGGTTCTTCAATTGGTTCAATAATGCTGTTATAATGTGATATATATATTTCTCATATTTTGCTAAAAACAATTCTTCTAAATTTTATAATGTTCTCTCCCAAGATACAAAATAATGTCTACAATCATATCTCAAAAGTCACTCCCATGATCAATCGAAATACAATTTTAGATTTTTAAGACCCGAGAATTATAAGTTTCATAGTCCTCTTATTAATCTCCCGATTCAATAATTAAACTACGTCTATCAAATCATGAACAATAATTATGAATCATCTCCCAATTTATCATAATCCCTATGAATACAATTAAAGGTTAGCTACGCCCTTAATTGGGTGAAGTCCTTAGTGATAGATTAGCAAAAATAGAGAATTATTATCACAATCAAACAAGCATATATCACCAATGAATACTACCTAATTCTCGGATTATAGAATTAGCTACTCATGCTAAATAAAGAAATAAGCATATAATAAATGGTAAAATCATAATGAAAAGAATTTAGAGTGAAGAAATTACAACTTTAATAATTTATCCCCCCGAAATAATTTCTGATGAAATGAATGAGCACTCCAAGCAACTCCCTTACAATCTTCAACCAAAATAGAATTTGCAGAAAATTGAAGTGTATAAATTAAAATTACAAAGAAGGTTTAGGAAAATAGGAGAGAAGTAATCTGAATATTCAGTACAAGAGATGATGTTTTTATCAAAGGAAAGCTCTCCTATTTATAGGAGAAATAAGCACATCATGTACAATTAAAATTCAACCAAAAGCAATCAGCAATAATTAAACTACGTCTATCAAATCATGAACAATAATTATGAATCATCTCCCAATTTATCATAATCCCTATGAATACAATTAAAGGTTAGCTACGCCCTTAATTGGGTGAAGTCCTCAGTGATAGATTAGCAAAAATAGAGAATTATTATCACAATCAAACAAGCATATATCACCAATGAATACTACCTAATTCTCGGATTATAGAATTAGCTACTCATGCTAAATAAAGAAATAAGCATATAATAAATGGTAAAATCATAATGAAAAGAATTTAGAGTGAAGAAATTACAACTTTAATAATTTATCCCCCCGAAATAATTTCTGATGAAATGAATGAGCACTCCAAGCAACTCCCTTACAATCTTCAACCAAAATAGAATTTGCAGAAAATTGAAGTGTATAAATTAAAATTACAAAGAAGGTTTAGGAAAATAGGAGAGAAGTAATCTGAATATTCAGTACAAGAGATGATGTTTTTATCAAAGGAAAGCTCTCCTATTTATAGGAGAAATAAGCACATCATGTACAATTAAAATACAACCAAAAGCAATCAGCACTAAAACCAACAACCCATCAACAATTTTTTCGACAAAAACAAATGTTCAAAGGCCACCATTCTTGATTTCTTTAATCATTCATTAATTAAATAATGAATCATGACCTGTTAACATATTGTAACAAACCGGGTCCTCTTTTGCTTTGCATGGCTGGGTTCCGTAGAAATGCTTTTTAACCCGCACATCTTATAATCTTTAATTAATAAATAATTAATTAAATCCAGAAATTATAAAAATAAATATCTAATATTACTAGATATTTATAAATATAATTTTATAAATAAAGTAAATATTTATTAATTTAAATAAATTCTTTAGTCCTAAGTTGCGGTCTCTTGAGGATCTGGAACCGGATTCCTTTCGCTTACAAAATTATCCTATAAACATAAAAAATTATCTTAGCATCAAATTCAAATTAAAATGCTACTAACAATGCTAATCAAGCACAAAATTAAGGATAAATGAGAGATAACATGCTATAAAATATATACAAAATTAGCATGTATCATTTTGTAATCGTAAATGAGTGGAGATATGTTTTAGTTTGAGAATTTGGTGTATGAAGAGAGCGAATGTCGCTTTGACTCAACTAGCGAGACTTCTACACCTTCCTTGAATATAAATTTTCACACCTTCACCCTAGCCTCATTACAACCCATTTTATGAATTCCTTGTTTTTGGTGCAATCTGGAATTTAGGTGGACATGCAAGGTCAAGTAGAGCGCATGAATTTAGACTTGGAGTTGAGTGAAATCTCTATCCCATACTTGTGTGATGCATAATTGAGAGATGTGAGATTTTTCACCATAAAAATTTCATCTTCTTAATGCGAAGCCATTATGCCTTGCGATAATCTTGTCTAGTTTTCACGATTGAAGTGCATTCATTCTAGCTTTAATGTCATGGTTACATTTTGCACAAGGTGTGTTATCTTGATTCTTGAATTGGTTGTTAGCCCGTTGTAGTGGATGACATGGTGAATAGCTCTATATGTTTGATTTTAGTTTCAAGTAGATATAGCACCATGATTGGCTTGTTTCCTATTTGTAAGACGATTCGGACATGTAGGTGCAGTAGTTAGCTTAATTAGTAGGTATTGTTAGTTTCTTGTTTGTTAGTGACTTTTGTGATTTTGTGGGTACATCGTCTATAAACCCTCACGAGACGAAACTCGTCCTCCAAGGCTACTATAACGACCTAGAAAATTTTGATTTTTAATAATATTTATTTATTATAAATTATATTATGTGAATATTGTTGTAAAGGTGAAATGTGTGTGAGATGCTGTTTATGTGATTATTTGATGATTTGGGTAAACTGTGAAGATTGGTGTATTTTTTTATTTTTATTTTTGAGGATTTAAATATATTTAAATCATGCATTTTTGATCCTCTGTAAATTTTTTAAAATTTTCGGAGGAATTAAAAGTCATGAAATCTTTTGTAATATTACCTTTATAATATTATTTAGTTTTTAAAATGGTTGGGTGAATTAATTTGGATGCTTGAGTATTTTAAAATGATTTTTAGAGTTTCATTGTATTTAAAGGATCAAAACTTTGAAAATTCATATTTAATTCATTTTTTATCCAAAAAATATTTTAAAAATTTGTGCGTGCTCGTAATTTTATATTCTTTATTTTAAAAATGAAAAGTTTAATTTTCGCAAATTTCTATTTAATTGCGATTTGTTAAAGTCGATTATTAATATTAGAGCGAATGAGTGGTATTTTAATTGGGCCAGAATAAATGGTTAGTAGTTAGTTTGTAAGTAATGGGCCAAGCCCTTTTAGAAGAAGTAAGCAGTCGAGAGAATTCCAGAAATGGGGAGAAGAGAAAATAAGAAAAACGCAGAGAAAAGGGGATCGGGGAGAAGAGAGTGGAATTGGGGGAGGAATGGAAATCAATACATATATATATATATATATACGCGTGTGTTTGTATTATGTGTGTGTGGTGTAGCAGGAAAACGCAGGAGAGAGAGCAGTCGGAGGAGAGAGCCGGTCGGCGGCGGCATCGCGCGGTGGTTTCGCGCGGAGGCTGTTCGCGGGGGCTAGGTGGCGGCAGCATGGAAGGAAGCAGCGTGGAAGGGAGAAGAAAAGGGGGGCTGTGCTACTGTGATGGCAGCAGAGAGAGAGAGAGAGAGAGAGAGAGAGAGAGAGAGAGAGAGAGAAAGAGAGAGATGGTGGAGAGATGGCGGAGATGTTTGTGGTAGTCACCGGAAAACGAAAATGGTATATTTCCGTAGTTTTTGATTATTTAATTTTTTGTATTAAATTAGATTTAAATTGTGAATTAAATATGTTATTTGTTGTAATTAGATTGATATTATAAAGTATGAATATTGTGAGTTTTCGAATTTAATTCGGAGAATATAGTTATTTAGTATCTTGGTGGTTAAATATAATTGTGGGATTTATTTCGAGTTGAACAATATGTTTTGATTATAATTATGGAGAAAAGATGTGAATCCGATAATATGTCGGGTTAGTAATTGTTACGTTTTAAGTATTGATTGTTATTGTCATATAACGTGTAGTCATGTGGGTCGGCTAATTTGTAAGTGTATATGTGTTCAATGCCGTAAGTCGAGTTAGAGTATTTTTTGAATATCATAACTGTTAATTACTTGATATTGGATGGTATGTGGTTAATTGATTATAAGTTGATATTGGAGTCGTATAAGGGTGCTATGTCGTAAATGTTTATATGATAAATGTTGTAGGTCGAGTCGTAGTGTTGTTGGATGCTATACCTGTCAAATTCTTGACGGCGAATTATATGTGGTTAAATGGTGATGGGTCCTGCATATGGATTTGAGTTGGGTGAGTCATTATAAATATTACTGGTTGTGTAGTTGTTTTGATTTAGTTTTCAAATGTTATTTATCGAAGATTAATTGTTAGATTTATTTGATTATGTGTTTATCTGCGAGGAGTTGCAATGGGATCACAAGTCTTAAATGTCAATATTTAAAGACTTGTGAAATTCTCTTCAACTAGTTCCTCGGGCTTACGAATATCCATGATTTGCTATCACGGGTATAATTAATATACTTGAGTGGTGTGATCATCGATATAGCGTAAGTAATAGTTAGTGCTAGGGGTTGTTCCCTAGGGCTTACGGACATCAATGGTTGATTGTCACGTGTATCATTAAAATGCGTGAGAAATACGATCATTGGTGTAGCGTAAGTAGTAGTGTAATGTAAATTATTATGTGCTAGTTGCCGCATGTTCGGGCGGGTACTTTTCATTTATTGTTTACTTTTATGTTGCTGCAAGTTAAGGCAGCTTTATTTTTTTTGTAAAAGCAGGGTTGAATTGTTTTTTTTGATTGATATTGAGGGGCTGTGCCCATAGTCCGATAAACGAATACTTCATGCCGAAATTTTCTAAAAATCACGTGCAAATCTATTTAAAAGTCTATTTAAGTTATTTGATTTCAATGTTTGAAAGTATGTTATGATTTCTAAGGATTTAATTATATGTGGCGATGGATTATTTCGAGAATATATCATGGTTTTAAATATTAAGTGGTTGTATTGTTTTGAAATGGTTATGTGATGTGTTTTTGTGACTTAGTTGAGTATAGTAAGACTATTATTTGAATATGAATGCATATGTCTATATGTATTGTATATGTAAGCGTTAGAGGACGCGCATGGGTAGAATAGAGCCAACGATAAGGTTTTTCTTGAATTAGTACTGAAACTGTATTTGACATTATAAAGGTTCGAGTAGGAGACTTGGCTAAGGGCAGTGCGGGTAAGCGGAAAGTCAAACAGAGGAATAATTATCAAGTCAACGGGTGTGCTAGCGTGGAGTTAGTAAAGTATGAAAGAAAGATAGAAGTAGAGCCGAGTAAGAAGACCAGCACGAAAAGTGTGGAGACTAGCGAGAAGTTGAGTTAGAGATCCATGATTAGGATCGAGAACTCCGTAAGTTGAGGCAAGTATTTGCTCTTCACTTATCTTTCAAGTGATGCAATTCATTCCTTTTGTCGTGTAATGTAGTTTGGTCAAATGTGTTTAGAAAATGATATACTTCCCAGTTAGCATGGAAATGTTTATTTTTCCTACCCCTAATTCGAATACCAAGTTTTTAAAAGAACCTTAAATATAATCTTTCCCGCTTAAATACTTTACTCAAGCTATGACATTGGATTCCTCAACTGAATACTATTTCTTTTATTTTCTTTAAAAATGTTTAAAAGACGTTCTAAATAGAGAGAATCCAAGTTTTAAAATTTCCACGAATATCTGTTAATAAAATTCTTGATTTTTCACATAATTTTTCCAGTGGACCCCTTTATGAAAATGTTTCCTTTAAACTGATTTGCGACTAACTATCCTGAAATTATTTTACAAATAATCGTTTAAACTACTTTAATCGTTTATGTCAGTTAAGCCTTGCAATGTGTTGAAAATTTTCTTAAAAGCGTAGGGCTTGCCTATGTCCTCGCTCTAGCGTAGAATTTCATATGTTGATAATATGGTTGCAATTTATATCTCTTATCGTTGCCCAAGTCGATTTACTCTTTAATCAAGTTAATGACAATGTTCCTCAATACTCATATCTATCTTGTCGATACCTATTTGAATTGTCATTCTTTATATTCCCCACCCTAGTTGGTATCGAACTTGTCGATATCTTTTAAAAATCTTGATAGTTCGTTTGCTCCCTGTAGTGTATCGAACTTGTCGATACTAAGTGAAGTTGTTGTTTCTTATTAACTCTTAATCTTGATTTATTATTCTGGATGTGAGTTTTCAGTTGTTTGGAGATCAAAGGTTGTCGATTGTCCCGACACCTAGTGTGGATGATTTAGAATTGGAAATGTTTTTAAATATGGCCCTTGGGGCGTAAAACCCTTCGGGGTGGGACCTTATTATGGTCGGAAGTTAAGGCCAATATGTGCCATGGATCCAATTAAGGACATTGCTGTGCGCGTTTGTCCTAGGACATTGCTGTGTGCGTTTGTTCGGGGTTAGTGCTGACTGATCAGCAGCCTAACTTTGATGTTTTTTTTAAAATAAATAAAAATTCCAATTCTAATCTATATTCCGCGATTGAGATGTTAGTTCTTGATTCCTTGGAAGTTTGTTTCAGTAATATTTTGATATCAGAACTTTTATCAGTTCTAGTTTCTGTTGCACATTATGAATGGTGAATTGTTGGCTCTTGTGGCAATCTAAAAAAAATTGATCTCACAGATTCTTTCAAATAATGAGATGAAACTCCTTTTGTTTATCAGAGTTGTCAACATTTATTTTAAAATTGCTATCACTATTGCATTTGCTGAGCATTGTTGGCTCACTCTTGTTTCTGTTTATTTCTCCAGTTGTTAAAGATGATCAGAGGAACTAGTGATCAGTTGGTATTGCTCTATATGCAGCGAGAGGAGACGTTCGGGTTACAGATTCTCATTGGTTAGTGGTTGGGAACTAGTCAAGGTTGAATATATAGTTAGACGGTGACTTAATTTATTCACAGAAATTGTATATTATTTTATTCGGATTCGGGTTGTAATAGTTAATTAGTAGTTGTTTCATACTGTGACCTGTGAGCGGTCTTGGTTAGTTAGAATTTATATTTCTTTATGATTTTGTCACTATTATGTGGTGAGCAGATTTGGATACAGTTGGATTAGTTTTGTTGATTTGGACAGGTGGTTAGTCATATTTATGAATACATCATGTCAAAATTTTCTGAAATTTCCCTGTAAAAATATTTATTTACTTATAAAAAGCCTGTATATTAATATAGTAAAGTGAGAGTGTTACAAGTTGGTATCAGAGCCACAGGTCACAGTCACTGAAACAATTAGGTGGGAAATTTGGGATATAGTAATAGAAAGGTTAGAGTGTGTGTATAAGATAGATGTCAGGTAGAACGACTTAGGATAAGGATCGCGAAAGGATACTTCGGCAGGCGTTGCGATGTTGAACGGTCTTTCGGCATATCGCGTAAGTAGAAGTTCGAATCGTTTAAGGATTGGGCTATGAGCGAAACAGCGAACCCGAAGTGGCATAAGCTAAGTGGGCAGCTGAAGCTATCAGTTCGGGGGACGTTATCTCGAAATTTTTGTGTAGAATCTAGAATTTTCAACGATATTAGTTTCGATGCAAACGTTTCGGAGATGGTATGAGAAGGTTAAGAATGCGAAGTGGGAAGCGATTATATGCAAGAATTGGAAGTTGAGCGTAGTTGTGTATCCTTAATCGTCGATTCATTCAAATTCATTGCTTAAGAAATTTCTTATTCTTTCTTTGAATTATCGTCCTAAGTTAATTCCCGGTTGGTATCGTTGCTGAGGCATTCGTTGCATAGTGACGGTTCAAAAATCGAGAATGAATCGAGATCTTTTTATTTATTCAACTCATTATGGTCAGGCCGGTTTGGCAGCTAAGTATATTACTGCTTAGTCGACAAGAGTGAGATTATGAATAATTAAGAATTTCTTGAATGTTTGCTTGATCAACCCTTGAAGCATCTATTGAAAAGTCTTTTATACATCAAACGATGATGAGTTTGGTATGTCAGACTTATTCGAATTCAATTCCATCCTTTTAGAAATATCTATATCTTTCAAAGGATAATTGATCCGACTTTACTTGAAAATTTTTGAAACTCTTGAATCCCTTCCATTATCATTAACGCTTGATTTTCTCTATTCCAGCTGAGATGAACAACCTATATAGATAGGGATTCAGGGACATCTTATCTATATGATAGAAGTCCAGTGGGATGCCACTGATTGTGTTTGTCATGAAGGTATTAAATACTGGCCATCTTTATGTTATGTGGTGGTTAACCAAGTGACAAATACAACCTGATAATAGTTCAAAAGATCATATTGATCTCTCGATTAAATTCCTTTATAAAAGCTTTGTTAAACAAACTCAGTCTATATTCTTAATTGATGCCCCATTCATTTTGTTGACCTTTGTTGAAAATTCAATGATTTCAAAATTCTTAATGATGAAGATATGCGAAGATAGACGTGACGAAGTCTTAAATGATAGAACTATAACTGCATGGACGAAGAATGGGTTATGCAAGTTTAAGAATTCGGTGATTAAGACAGATGTAGTGTCAAATTGGAATATTTATTGAACCGATAAAGCATGGACAAGGTCTGAGGCTAATAAGAATGACAATAAATAAGAATGTATGATTGCAAATATTGTTAAAAGGCGAAAAGAGAATGGAAATGGAGATATTGGAAATAAGTTGTACAATGCTGAAGGAAGATTAATTGTAAACATCTTTTGTATGGCAGAGGTAGTAATGGAATGTCATAAAATTTGGAATGTTTCGAATCCGTTATTAAACATAAGATTTTAGAATCAAGAAGGCTAACTTGGATAAATCAGAGTGAAACAGGACAAAAAGGTTTGTAAGAATTATCAAGAAGAATTAAGACAGAGTGAGGGGTAAGGATTAAGGTGACTGTATGAAGAAAATAACTTATGCGGGCCAATTTTAAGAAAGTCATGATTATCAAGGATGGTGGAAAGTTGACCAAGATGGAATAAAATGTCAATAAGGAGGAAGGCAGAGAAACCAGAAAGTTTCCAGGAGTGAGTAAATAGCAGATGTATAAAATTCAATGAAGAAAAAAATGTGGAATCCCGACGATGTGGAGTTAGAAGAGAAAGGGCACTATAGTTGCCTATAGAATGAGAATTAGCAGAAATTAACGAGATCCCATGATCAGAAAATAAGATTTCGGGAGTAGAATCCCTAGAGATTTTATTAAGATAAATGTGGGAAGTTGTGACTGTAATTAGAAAGGCAGTGTGGTGACAAGTAGCAGCGTCTTAAGTTAAAGCTATAAGTGATGAGCTTGGGAAGATGGGAATTTCGTCGAAAATAGTATCATATTAATCTTGGTGGAAGTTTTGAAGAAAGTGACAGGACTGTCTTTGTGATTAATAAGAATTTTAAAAATTTAATACGATCATGAAGAAAGTTGACAGGAAGTGGATGGTGATGACTATAATAAGGAGTTAAATATAACTTAGGATTGGATTTATTTCCCATCAACGAAGCACAAGCAAATTGCGAGGACAAGAAAATGAGATCTTGAATTGTGAGGAGGATAAAGGCGATGCTTTGAGATTGGAAGGTAGACATAGAGGTCTGAACGATTAAGCATATCAATCAAGAGCGATTTTAGAGTTTCCACGAAAATGAAGAAAATTTGGCACGAGGATCTTAATGTGAATTTCGAAAGTCATGATTTTGTGATTAATGTGAGTAGTGTTAAATGTTGAAATGTAATGTGTAGGGTCAAATTCGAAGACTCGTCAAGTATGTAGAGTGGTGATTCGAAAGTTGATTTCAGAGGACGTGAGATAGTGTATTACGAATAAGATATATATGATTTAAAGAAAATGGTCAGCAGTTCGAAACGGTTACTCAGTAAAGCGATGAGATGAAGGATGGGTAGAAGTTTTCCGATTATTCCTTTCTCAAGTAATATTGCACGTGAAAGAGGAGTAAGAATGATTGAGGATTTCTTGATATTCTTTTTCTCAAAATTTTATCTGAGGAAGGTTCGTTTTAGGAGGCGTAAATGAGTGATGATGCATGTTAAGTGGAAGGAGCTTGTTGGAAATTTTGAAGAATTGTTTCGTGAATAGTATCGAGTGAAGTTGTGACCTCGGGAAATTAATAATAAATTGGATATTTCAATCTTGTTCTTGTTTTGAGTGAAGTCACAGTCAAGGTGACGAGTATGTTAGTTATCAAGAGCTGTAAATGATCAAGGCTATACTTCAAAAGACTTAGCAAACCGAAGTATTTTATAAAAGTGAAAAATCGAGTTGTTAATTGAATTATGCCATCTGAAGACGTGTGTGGTTAGTTATAAAAATTCGATTGCAAGGATGCGACTGAGAATGGACGAAATGATAAAGAAACTTTTTAATTATTCCCTTCTCGATTAATACAGTACTTGAAAAGTGGATTGGAAGCGATCAGAGGATTTCTTGAGATTCTTTTCTCGAAATTCTATTTGAAATCGTGTGGTTATAAGTAAAGCGTGGGGAACTATACCAAGTGTAGGTCGTTATAAATAGAGGCAAATTGCACGGTTGTATTATTGCGAGGGGTTGGCGCGGTAATATATTTTGATGCAGAGTATAGTTCATTATGCGGAAAAGACATATTGATTTTCGCGGAAAGTTATTCGTTCACGTGTGATGAACGTTAGAGATTCGAAAACCAAATCATAAGGTTATTACGGGAATTGAAGGCTCATGGAAAGAGCTTATAAAAGTATGAGAGGTTGTGATGGAATCCTAGAGTTGAAAGTGCAACCTGGGAAGTGGAAGTAAGATGTTTAACGAGAATTGTTACTCGTGTCCTTAAGATTGATTCTGAGGACAGAATCCTATTAAGGGGGGAAGGATATAACGACCTAAAAAATTTCGATTTTTAATAATATTTATTTATTATAAATTATATTATGTGAATATTGTTGTAAAGGTGAAATGTGTGTGAGATGCTGTTTATGTGATTATTTGATGATTTGGGTAAACTGTGAAGATTGGTGTATTTATTTTTATTTTTATTTTTGAGGATTTAAATATATTTAAATCATGCATTTTTGATCCTCTGTAAATTTTATAAAATTTTCGGAGGAATTAAAAATCATGAAATCTTTTGTAATATTATCTTTATAATATTATTTAGTTTTTAAAATGGTTGGGTGAATTAATTTGGATGCTTGAGTATTTTAAAATGATTTTTAGAGTTTCATTGTATTTAAAGGATCAAAACTTTGAAAATTCATATTTAATTCATTTTTGATCCGAAAAATATTTTAAAAATATGTGCGTGCTCGTAATTTTATATTCTTTATTTTAAAAATGAAAAGTTTAATTTTCGTAAATTTCTATTTAATTGCGATTTGTTAAAGTCGATTATTAATATTAGAGCAAATGAGTGGTATTTTAATTGGGCCAGAATAAATGGTTAGTAGTTAGTTTGTAAGTAATGGGCCAAGCCCTTTTAGAAGAAGTAAGCAGTCGAGAGAATTCCAGAAACGGGGAGGAGAGAAAATAAGAAAAACGCAGAGAAAAGGGGATCGGGGAGAAGAGAGTGGAATTGGGGGAGGAATGGAAATCAATACATAAATACATATATATATATATATATATATATATATATATATATATATATATATATATACGCGTGTGTGTGTATTATGTGTGTGTGGTGTAGCAGGAAGACGCAGGAGAGAGAGCAGTCGGAGGAGAGAGCCGGCCGGCGGCGACATCGCGCGGTGGCTGCGCGCGGAGGCTATTCGCGGCGTCTAGGCGGCGGCAGCATGGAAGGAAGCAGCGTGGAAGGGAGAAGAAAAGGGGGGCTGTGCTACTGTGATGGCAGCAGAGAGAGAGAGTGTAACACCCCCAGATCCGGGGTCCGGGATCCGGTGGTTACGGTTTCCAATTCTGTCCACAATAATTGAACTTTCCTTAATCATAAAATAAATTACGTCTCTATAACCCAACACAATAATATAAAACACACCCGTTATAGTCCCAGAGATGAAATCAGAGTAACAATCAAATTTTTATTAATCACATTATGAGTTCTTACAATCCAAAAGAATTTCAATATAATACATACTCTTTGCCATCCATTTACATCAGTCATACTAGACCATATTCTTGGTACTGAAAGAATAAATATACCCTACCAATAGCTTCTTCTTCAGCTCTGGTAGTCTCATCGTCCTCGCCCGCGTCGAGTGCGCCTTGTGCGAGTCATCTGGTCTAGCTGTTGTTGTGATATAATAATAAAGCAAGGGTGAGCAATAGCCCACCAACAATAATATATAACTGAACAATAATGTATAACAGTTCAAAAGTATCTTTCAAACCATATGCCATGCATTTACGGAAATGATGCCAGCATAATATGAACGATGAAGTTACAAGGTAACTTAAAGTATTTGTTTGAAGAAATATCTGCTACATCAAAGTAAGCGAGATATTCT
The DNA here is from genome assembly GCA_036435485.1 of Saposhnikovia divaricata. Lineage (NCBI taxonomy): Eukaryota > Viridiplantae > Streptophyta > Magnoliopsida > Apiales > Apiaceae > Saposhnikovia > Saposhnikovia divaricata. The sequence goes on from CM071595.1 coordinate 156,520,034, forward strand.
TATTGTTATTAAGAAGAGGAACTTGCAAAAAAAAAGGGTTGCAATTCCAGTTATGACACTATTCCACCTCTGCCAACAGTAATCATGTTGCAGGAAATAAATAAATTTGGATGATGAACCAATGATGGAGTATTCACCGCGCCCGCTGTTCCAATCTTGATGATCAGTCGAGATCGTACAGCTCAATTTAGATTTACTACCGGTAGAAGGAAGAACTGACGGCTTTACTTGTATACCGCTTTACTAGCTCTCCCCGGCCAACGGTTGGGCCAAAGGGGATGGACCGGCGCTACTCGGCCTCTTACACGACTCCTAGTTCAAATAGAATTCATGATTCTGAATGTAACGTTCATCCCCCTTTCCCCAAGTATAATACTTGTTGATAAGACTCCACAAAGTAGTCGTATCTAACTGGAAAGGAAAATTTACCAATAACTCCCAAGCTATTACTTGGTAACGGATATCAACTTGTTCCAGTAATCTTACCCCTCGAAAGATGAGAAGGTAAGCAACGACTTAATAAGTCAACAGCACCCGAGTTGCGGGTGAAGGGAATACTTTATGACCGGGAAGTTGACAAGATAAATAACATTTTCCAAGTAAGGTTCCCTTATTATTAAGGAGATAGACTCAAAGAAGAATGATGTCTGAGAACCTTTCTTGATATAAGATTAATAATAATAATATGACTCCGAGATATTTTCTGTAATAATCGAGGAAGATAAACCTTATCGAGATTATTCTAAGTATGGAATAAATATTCAGAGAATATTTATTGAGTTAAAATATTTAAAGAATATTTGGGAATATGAAAGAATAACTTTAATCAGAGTATTTCTCAAAATAATCCCTGAAGAAATATCAGGAGAATATTTATTGAATAAATAAATATTTAAATGAATACTCAAAACAATATTCATTAATTAATAAGACCCGAAAAGAATATTTAAGGTAATATTCATAATTAATTAGGAATTCAAATGAATATTCAAAAGTAATATTCATTTAATGAATAGTATCCTAAATGAATATCAAGTAATATTCATTTAGTAATCCAAGCCTTAAGGAATATTCGAGATAATATTCGATAATTAAATCAAGCTTCAGATGAATATTAAAATAATATTCATCAAGTATTTAATATCTTAAATGAATATTCGAAAGTAATATTTATTTAATAAAATAATAATCTAAAAGAATATCCAAATAATATTCATTTAATAGTCTCATCTTTAGAAGAATATTCGAAATAATAGTCGATAATCAATTCGACTCTGAATGAATATTGAGAAATATTATTCGTTGAATAGTTACGTTCAAATAATTATTTGAAGTAAGGATCGTTAAAATAATTAGTCTCGAACGAATATTCAAATAATATTCATCGCCCAAATAATAAAAAATATTTACTTAAATATTTTCTTCCGAGGTAATCTCGATATATCAAGGAATATTGACTCCCGGTCTATATTTGATTAATAAGATGTATACGCCCTTCTATGAGGGTCTTACAATAACCGGCTTATAACTGATATATAACTATCTAGCTTATAAGCCAACAATAACCTTCAGGGAACAAGTATATCAATTCAACTTGAAAGTAGGCATGCATGCAATGGCATATGTATATCAGCAATCATATATATATATTTATTCAATCACAACAACAGCCTAAAAGAAGGGAATTGAAACTTGCCTGGTAGTCGAGTACGGTAAGGGGTAGTGGTAGCGGGTCCCGGTTCAGCTTGGTGATCTATAAATAGCCAAGGCATTCGGGATTAATCACTTAACATATTAAAAGTTAAGTTATACTTAAATCGAAACACGTTCTCGAGTTATCTCGTTATACCCCCTTTAGTGGATTACTTATTATCACTGATCCGACCCGACATTCGTTCGTTAATACGACATGTCACTGCATTTATACTTGGGACATACTTAAGTCATATGAGTTCTAAGGTTGATCGTTACGAACCAATATTATACTCCGAGTTTTATCGCCCGTTTTCTAAGTGTTTTACCGAAGTTATAAAAGAGTCGTCTTTTAGGGGTTCGTTCGCGTTTAACCTCGACTCGAACATTTTTAATAAATCGAAAAATGATCCTTTTGACATACGGTTTTCTTTCACGCCTTCCTTTTTACCTCTAGTACTTATTTACCAAGATTCGTCATGACTTTACATATTTTATCGGGGTTCAATTTCAGTTACGAACTTTCGTTTACGGATTCGAACTACTTTTAGTAAACCGACCGTAACTCCTAAACCGTAAGTCCGTTTCACGTGATCTTTATATCAAAACGAAGCTTATAACATAAGCTATCCTAACATGGCAGAAAAATTTCTGGACAGTAGGGTCCTGATGTGAAAAATGGCATACAAAACATGATATTGTAAAATCGGACATTATAACGGCTATGTTTACGCGTTTTCCAAAGTTTTTACACTTTATCTCGATCTAACAAAGATCAATCCAACCACACAAACACATGATAATCATCATGACTAGTCTATCAGCAACTCATCTTAACAATCTCATGGATCACAATCCAAACAACAACCATAATCAACTAATAACATAGATCTAAGCATAACATAGCATACTAACACTTAATTGTCCATAAAACTCATAAAATCTCAAAATGGTACCAAGGGTTTTTGGAGCTTGTTACCTTCCTTAGAGAGTGATATAGCCTTATCAAGCCTTGATCTATCCTTATGTGACCTTAAGCTAGCTAGATCAATCAAAAGAAACATAAAAATCAAAGGTTAGTTCATAAGAACACTATTCATGCTCCTCTTTCTTGATTTTTTTGAAAATGCAAACAAAGGAATTTGGAGCTAAGATTTTGAGGAGATTAGTTTTATGAAATATAAGACTCACCATAATTATTTCAAGAGCAAACAATGGTGGGAAGGTGGATTTTGGTCTTTGAATTAAGCAAATAGCCGAATGAAGAACAATGAGAGAGTGTTGGTGTTCTTTGCTTGGCTCTTGGAAAATAATTGCATAAAGTGAAGGCCTTGGATAATATCTTGGTTAAAGTGGCTTTAATAAAGTGATGATGCATGCAATGAGGTATTTGTGAGGACAAGTGTTGAAGATTGGATGGTTTAAGGCTTAACTAAGTGATTTGTTTTCTAAGGACTAGTTTCCTTGCTAAGTATCCTAGTTACTTTAGTCCACTTGGTTGCTAGATCTTTTCTAGTGGCTTATGCATGACTCTTGCTTCCTCTGCTTGTTTCTGTGTCCGGTCATTACCCGTTTCGATTGATCGTTCGTAGGAATATTTCACGGATTTCTAATTAGGGTTTACCGGGAATCCTCTTTAATAATACTTTCATTCTCCATCTTTCATTCCAACTTTCCAATTTATATTCCTTAAATCCATTCGTTAAATACTTAAGGCTATCAGTGTCCAGGGAACTCTCGGAGAAAATAAAAGTGCGGTTTTTCAGAATCCGACAGCTTTTACATACACTTATTTTCCCCCTGGATCACTAATACGAACTCGGAAATCCGTTCCGAATACTTCTATATAGTGTCGTCTCATATTATTATATACTCCCACCAAAACACTATTCATTCTGTATTCTTTACTTTTTCTCTTAGGGTGGTACAATTGTCCGTATTCTCTTTCGATCGTTCCTTATCCTTTTTACGGAACTACTGGATTAATCGTTACCGATCTGGATGACATGAGAATATTTTCCTGCTTGAAATTGCCATATCTTATTCCCTTAGAAGATAGATTATTATTACCTATGTTGTCACCCTTTAGCGTTCTTCAAGACATAGAAATAATAAAGTCGAATTCCATTCATTCTTTCCAAATATCAATTATTACATTGTAGTCATAACCACTCCTCAGTGGTTTCCTACTTTCATTCTTAAATCAAATATAATAACATCCCAAAATATCAAATCCTCAAAGTTAATATCTCAATTCTTGGATTATAATAATATTTAATCCACTGTCCGGTCAAATATTAATCCGAAAAAGAATTTGGAATTTTTGAATTCCGATCGTCTCTGCATTCACTTATTTCCTCCGCGTATTAATAATATGACTTCGAAACATCCATATCACGTCCCGTACATAGGGTGGCGTGAAAAGTTCCCCAACTTACAAAATCACTAATCATCCACCAAATTACTATGCACGTACAGGAAACACTATGCACGTACGAGAAACACTATGCACGTACGGGAAATACTATGCATGTACGGGAAATACTATGCACGTACTCATTTCCCTTCAAGGATCCATTAGCTCCTTCCTGGATGGTAGATTATTCTTATCTAGGTCCTCAATCATCGAATTACTCTATCCTGACAATATACCAATGCATCAAGATCATTGTCCAAAGTAATATCCATTCATTACAATCATTGTTCCTCATTTTATCATTACTTAATAAAAAGTTTTAATTATATCCAAAATTTGGGGTTCTTACAGTCTCCCCTCCTTAAAAGGATTCCGTCCCGGAATCAGGTAGGAAGCAAAGAGTCGTTTGCCTGTCGTTCACTTTTTAGCTTCCCGGTCAATTCTTAGTCGTTCTACCCTTCCTCAGCACATCTTCTAGTGCTACAATCCATACTGTATCCTTTTTCCATCAACGTTGCTACTTTTCGTTCAACTCACTATCCGGGTTATACTCTTAATCAGTCTTATCCTTATTGATACCTGCAGTAACATTGGTATCACTATCACCCTACGAATTCGGAGGTAACCTCGCTCGTACTGTGCATTTCCTGATTGCTTTAATCTTCGCAATCTCGATCAATATATATAAGTGGAAAGATTTATTGAGAGATCACTATGATCAATTGAACATTTGTTATATTGCATAGTTAGTACAGAAGGGGGCCAGCCTTTAGTACTTGACAAGCAATTAAACAAGTCATGGTATTCCACTTAGACTTCTATCACATAGACAGATAGTCACGTAGCAGTACCTCCCCTCCTAAAAGGGTTGTTCTTCTCAATTCATAAAGAAGATGAATAAGAGAGAAGAAGAGAAAAGAGTTCTAAAGGATTATAGAAAGCTTTCATGATTGTAGAATATCATACTCAGAATTTACCTCTGAACTATAGAGGTTTATCAAAGAAGAAATTAATCATAATTATATCCAATACTATTTGATCGCAATCTCACGTGCCAACATATCTTGCTGCTTTGTCCATTATTCTATGGACAAATACTCTTGTTCAATCTTATCGATACTCACATTCGGGAAATCCTTCAACCTTTCAGGTTAAATCTTAGATTTCTCACTTGACATCATTAGTACTGACATCCCATATCATGTTACTAGCTTTTTCATAACTATAATATTGACACTATCAGGTTGTCATCCTGAGAATTCATTAGAAACCCATTCATAACATTCCTTGCTTCTCATTCCATAGTTGCTCTCCCAGCCTTTTCTTTATCTATCACATCCTTCTTATTATATGATTCTTACTCATTTATATTATTTACTTTCACCTTCACCTCTTTATTGAGACACCTTTTTGCACTTGGTACCTCCTTATCGGTATTCCGTCACATTTATTCTATAATCATCACGTTATTCCAATTTAAATTTTCCGAAATGAATCTGGCCCGATCCCTTTAACTTAGATTCATATAATCTACTTCTGCCAACCTTGTTTCTCATCACTTGTTCTTTTCTATCCGTGGTTTTCCACAGGTTGTCTTTCGTAAGTCAGACCAGGTCGTATATCTACATGCTCGTACTCCTATCATCTGTTGAACATCTGCATTTTACTGGCGTAGCCTGGCCACATGAAAACCCGTTATGACCGTGCTATAAGTTTTTGGGGTAAGGCTGGCTCGAATACCGCCGTCCAAACACTTTAAACTCTCAGGTGGCCCAATAAGTCTCGGGCTCAACCGCCCTTCCCTCCAAGTCTCATTAATTCTTTCCATGGGAATATCTTTAACATCATGAATCATCAACCTCATATTCTCTATCTTGTTTGCGCAGAAGTACACTAACATAAACTTGTTTGTCATTCATCAACATGCCATTTAGTTAATCAATGGCAGCACTTTCTTTATCTTTACATTGTCATCTACTTTCTTAGAAGAATCACCATCGCTTGTTGTTTACGTAGTGCATTAAAAGCTAACCCTACGGGTTTCAAATCCCTTAGGGAGACAAAGTAATCACTATTCCTTATCCATAAGGAACACTTCCTGAACTTGATGTAGATATAACATGAAGTAGATAGAATTGCAGAAGAGTTTCAAGCATCGCAGCTAGGTCCGGTTGATGAAACTATCACTTATGCATGTTCCATAAAAGACTGGAAACTTAACGGTTTACTTCATCAATTTTGTACCATGGTCCTGGTTTGCCTCAAAACGGGACCTTCTAAGGTACGTAATATGCTTAAGACTCCATCAGGAATCGAATCTTTACTTAAACTATTATTACCTTTGATTCTTGCACAATCATCAAAAGGAATGTAACTTCCTCCACTCCAATATGACCTTCAAGGTCTTTCCAAATATCATTTTGTTTCTTCGGTATGAACATTTATAATTATTCCAATTCAAACATTTCTACCTCATTCCCATCACTATTGGGTGAAAGCATTCTCCCTTAAGCTCTGCTGATGGAGAAAAATATATTTATCAGTCTTTCTCCATAAGTCATTGCTTCCACCTACCCGTGGGAACTTTATCACGTTTATTTCCAATCCTACTTAGGATGCTTCTTTTCTTAGTTCTTTCTTTATCTTAGGATAATCTCAACCTTTATAGGTTCAACCCATACTTCCTCAGGGTTTCATACATGCCTCATCTGGCATTATTGTTACGATGTCATACATTCCTTACCAAACTTCCATTTTGAAGTTCGGAATAGTGCCTTTTTTCCTTGTAAGGTTTCGTAGGCCATCCTTATCATTCCTCCGATATTTTCTGGGTACCGGGTATATCAAAATGTCATTGATCAATACTCTAATAATTCTATCTATGTTCTTTCCAGAACTCTTTTTAATAGTCCTTACCGGTCATTGTTGCCTTAGCAAGTTCAGCTCATATCATCTGAAGTCATAATGTTGTTATTAGGGTTAATGCCACCCCTTGTGCATTCCCCAGGGTTTGTCTTAATTTATGGATATCCTATCCTTAATTCAACTGCCAAGGAATTCTTGCATCTTATAATTGGCAATCAGATCATGTATCCTTAATAAAGGTCTCTTTTCAATCATTCTCATTTGATAATCGATCGGTGGTTTAATGCCACCCTTTTCATATACCTTCTTTGTTTACTTTCCTTCGTCATAATATATTCATGGTATTCATGATACCTTAGCATCATACATCTCAAGTCACTCTACTTCCATTTTACCCGGAATCTTGGACAACCATATACACATGAGTCACTTTAGTACGGGTGACCCCATCCCAAAAAGGTCTAGTGAATTCCCAATCAAAACATGGGTTGTTCGGCAGAAGATTCAAATGATCTCATTAATGTTTCCTTTATACCAGAAGCCCTTGCAGTCGGTGCTTTCTTAGAAGCAACCCTGCTTTGTCTTTTCATTGCTGGTCTAGTCACTTTATAGTCCGTTGTGACTTGGCCTCAACTGGCCACACATAAAAATATATGATTTTAGGGGTTGGCTAATAGCATTACTTTTCTAGCAATTGCCGGCATAGTGCCTTCTTCTTTGATACCTTTCTACCTTTCCAAAACTTTACTCCATATAAGTCTTAATCGACTACTCGGCACCGTCTCCGGTCACCTTTCCTCCACTTTTATCTTTTCAACTATTCTTATCAATCCCGCGTGCCACACAAGCTTACCATTCCTGGCATAATAGCCTTTTCATTTAAGTCAATCCTGGAATTTCTCAGTCCGGCTGGTTTCTTACTTACATTTCCTGTTTTCGTCCAACCTCACTTCATCATTTTATCACTACCGTCGATTGTAATGCTCAGGGTCCGTTTACTAACCCATTTTACAGCATCCTTACCCAAATCACAGGGTTTGCTCCAGTTTCTACTCTCTTCCATGACATTCTCTGATAATCAGGAAGACAAGGTTTGCCAAAATTCACCGAATTCCTTTCCAGAATCAGGGAAATTTTGGTCAATCTATCCACCTACTGGTAACATTAAGGAGACCAGTTTCGAAACCTGAAGAATGGTTCTATGAACCTCCAAGCAGGTAGAACCATAAGCAGTCATAATTAACGAAATAATCGTCATCAGATTAGAAGTTTAACCATTGGAGAGGAACCAATTTTATACATCCCTTAGAAGGGAATCAACAGTTTCAAACTGAAACCTGTCACAACATCCTGATACCTATATGTCCTGATATTCGATATTTCCAAATGTCAATCTATCTGACCACTAGTCTCAGAAGGAACATTGCCGTCGGAGTTGGTTGTTCCACAAAAATTGGCACTACTAAGGCCATCTGAACCTGGTGAACCCTGTTGTCCGAATGCATCCGCAAGTACTTTGTCGTGCTGCGCAAGCACACATCCTAATCTTTTATGCGAAGCGTCATTGGAAGCACAAAGTCTCCCCTTTCCATTAAACCATGCCACTCTTGGTCATTACCAATTTCATCTTTTAGCTCCAGGAAGATTTTCTCACATTTTTCTCTTTAACTACTGATAATATTACTTGATCCATTATAATTTCGCGTCGAAGTAAACTTAAGGTAACTACTATAATCCATTCAAAGAAAAGAAAGAATTTAATATTCCTCTGAATCACATGCATCTAACGTTTCTGGTTCATCATTTCACTGAGTTAAATTAACTCTATACTCAGTCTCTGGCAGTAGTCTCATTACGAGTTCATCTTGACTCACTGGTCTTATCTTCCGGTAGGTTCTGAGATCATTGTCTCGCTTACTACTTCCTTATATAACTTTATCCAATCATGCTGTCACTTCCCAAAGTTTTCACTTTCTAACTGATTCATTCATAAAATGGACATTTTCCTGAATAAAACAATTTCATCAACCTCAATTTGGTTCCATAAATTACAACCTATGACATCTGCCTTCTCATGGCAAATTATTACTGACAATATTCATACTTATTCATTTATCAAATGATATGGCACTTACTGCCTCTTCTCAACTATTCCTAGGGACTCTGCTCCTCGCCTTATATCGATGTCTTTGATAATCATACATCCCTCTAGCACTCTTTTCGTTAATATGAAAGTCTCTAATGATTCTCATCTATTCCCGTATAAGATCTCAAGTAATTCTTCCAATCCGTCTTACTTGCTGGTACTACCTCCAATAGTCCAGCCACGAATCCAACATGAATCTTCAGTTCTCTTGCTAATAGCTTAGTTCTTTATGCCCACTTTTCTGAGCACCATACCTTAATCATCACAGTCTTTCTGGCTGCAACCCTCATTTCTCAAGGGTAAGCTCCTTATCCTAACAGGATTTTCCTTATCTGCTGGAACCTCTTCCGGGTCTCCAGTAGGGTACTCCATCGAATTTACCCGCTGATCTTCAGCATATAAAGCATCATCGCGCTGCTGCTCGTATGCCTCAAGGTCTGTCACCTTACTCGTTGATACGATATCGAGCTAAGTTACTATCATGATACTTAAGAGTTCCCATAAGGGTTTTATACGTCATCACTACCTTAAGTAGTCCGACTATGAACTTGGCAAGAGTTCTTATTATCTTAGTGAATTTATTGTTTTAACGTCGCCTCATCTCTGGGGTTTATAACGTACGCTCTGATACCACTTCTGTAACACCCCCAGATCCGGGGTCCGGGATCCGGTGGTTACGGTTTCCAATTCTGTCCACAATAATTGAACTTTCCTTAATCATAAAATAAATTACGTCTCTATAACCCAACACAATAATATAAAACACACCCGTTATAGTCCCAGAGATGAAATCAGAGTAACAATCAAATTTTTATTAATCACATTATGAGTTCTTACAATCCAAAAGAATTTCAATATAATACATACTCTTTGCCATCCATTTACATCAGTCATACTAGACCATATTCTTGGTACTGAAAGAATAAATATACCCTACCAATAGCTTCTTCTTCAGCTCTGGTAGTCTCATCGTCCTCGCCCGCGTCGAGTGCGCCTTGTGCGAGTCATCTGGTCTAGCTGTTGTTGTGATATAATAATAAAGCAAGGGTGAGCAATAGCCCACCAACAATAATATATAACTGAACAATAATGTATAACAGTTCAAAAGTATCTTTCAAACCATATGCCATGCATTTACGGAAATGATGCCAGCATAATATGAACGATGAAGTTACAAGGTAACTTAAAGTATTTGTTTGAAGAAATATCTGCTACATCAAAGTAAGCGAGATATTCTTATTGTTATTAAGAAGAGGAACTTGCAAAAAAAAAGGGTTGCAATTCCAGTTATGACACTATTCCACCTCTGCCAACAGTAATCATGTTGCAGGAAATAAATAAATTTGGATGATGAACCAATGATGGAGTATTCACCGCGCCCGCTGTTCCAATCTTGATGATCAGTCGAGATCGTACAGCTCAATTTAGATTTACTACCGGTAGAAGGAAGAACTGACGGCTTTACTTGTATACCGCCTTACTAGCTCTCCCCGGCCAACGGTTGGGCCAAAGGGGATGGACCGGCGCTACTCGGCCTCTTACACGACTCCTAGTTCAAATAGAATTCATGATTCTGAATGTAACGTTCATCCCCCTTTCCCCAAGTATAATACTTGTTGATAAGACTCCACAAAGTAGTCGTATCTAACTGGAAAGGAAAATTTACCAATAACTCCCAAACTATTACTTGGTAACGGATATCAACTTGTTCCAGTAATCTTACCCCTCGAAAGATGAGAAGGTAAGCAACGACTTAATAAGTCAACAGCACCCGAGTTGCGGGTGAAGGGAATACTTTATGACCGGGAAGTTGACAAGATAAATAACATTTTCCAAGTAAGGTTCCCTTATTATTAAGGAGATAGACTCAAAGAAGAATGATGTCTGAGAACCTTTCTTGATATAAGATTAATAATAATAATATGACTCCGAGATATTTTCTGTAATAATCGAGGAAGATAAACCTTATCGAGATTATTCTAAGTATGGAATAAATATTCAGAGAATATTTATTGAGTTAAAATATTTAAAGAATATTTGGGAATATGAAAGAATAACTTTAATCAGAGTATTTCTCAAAATAATCCCTGAAGAAATATCAGGAGAATATTTATTGAATAAATAAATATTTAAATGAATACTCAAAACAATATTCATTAATTAATAAGACCCGAAAAGAATATTTAAGGTAATATTCATAATTAATTAGGAATTTAAATGAATATTCAAAAGTAATATTCATTTAATGAATAGTATCCTAAATGAATATCAAGTAATATTCATTTAGTAATCCAAGCCTTAAGGAATATTCGAGATAATATTCGATAATTAAATCAAGCTTCAGATGAATATTAAAATAATATTCATCAAGTATTTAATATCTTAAATGAATATTCGAAAGTAATATTTATTTAATAAAATAATAATCTAAAAGAATATCCAAATAATATTCATTTAATAGTCTCATCTTTAGAAGAATATTCGAAATAATAGTCGATAATCAATTCGACTCTGAATGAATATTGAGAAATATTATTCGTTGAATAGTTACGTTCAAATAATTATTTGAAGTAAGGATCGTTAAAATAATTAGTCTCGAACGAATATTCAAATAATATTCATCGCCCAAATAATAAAAAATATTTACTTAAATATTTTCTTCCGAGGTAATCTCGATATATCAAGGAATATTGACTCCCGGTCTATATTTGATTAATAAGATGTATACGCCCTTCTATGAGGGTCTTACAATAACCGGCTTATAACTGATATATAACTATCTAGCTTATAAGCCAACAATAACCTTCAGGGAACAAGTATATCAATTCAACTTGAAAGTAGGCATGCATGCAATGGCATATGTATATCAGCAATCATATATATATATTTATTCAATCACAACAACAGCCTAAAAGAAGGGAATTGAAACTTGCCTGGTAGTCGAGTACGGTAAGGGGTAGTGGTAGCGGGTCCCGGTTCAGCTTGGTGATCTATAAATAGCCAAGGCATTCGGGATTAATCACTTAACATATTAAAAGTTAAGTTATACTTAAATCGAAACACGTTCTCGAGTTATCTCGTTATACCCCCTTTAGTGGATTACTTATTATCACTGATCCGACCCGACATTCGTTCGTTAATACGACATGTCACTGCATTTATACTTGGGACATACTTAAGTCATATGAGTTCTAAGGTTGATCGTTACGAACCAATATTATACTCCGAGTTTTATCGCCCGTTTTCTAAGTGTTTTACCGAAGTTATAAAAGAGTCGTCTTTTAGGGGTTCGTTCGCGTTTAACCTCGACTCGAACATTTTTAATAAATCGAAAAATGATCCTTTTGACATACGGTTTTCTTTCACGCCTTCCTTTTTACCTCTAGTACTTATTTACCAAGATTCGTCATGACTTTACATATTTTATCGGGGTTCAATTTCAGTTACGAACTTTCGTTTACGGATTCGAACTACTTTTAGTAAACCGACCGTAACTCCTAAACCGTAAGTCCGTTTCACGTGATCTTTATATCAAAACGAAGCTTATAACATAAGCTATCCTAACATGGCAGAAAAATTTCTGGACAGTAGGGTCCTGATGTGAAAAATGGCATACAAAACATGATATTGTAAAATCGGACATTATAACGGCTATGTTTACGCGTTTTCCAAAGTTTTTACACTTTATCTCGATCTAACAAAGATCAATCCAACCACACAAACACATGATAATCATCATGACTAGTCTATCAGCAACTCATCTTAACAATCTCATGGATCACAATCCAAACAACAACCATAATCAACTAATAACATAGATCTAAGCATAACATAGCATACTAACACTTAATTGTCCATAAAACTCATAAAATCTCAAAATGGTACCAAGGGTTTTTGGAGCTTGTTACCTTCCTTAGAGAGTGATATAGCCTTATCAAGCCTTGATCTATCCTTATGTGACCTTAAGCTAGCTAGATCAATCAAAAGAAACATAAAAATCAAAGGTTAGTTCATAAGAACACTATTCATGCTCCTCTTTCTTGATTTTTTTGAAAATGCAAACAAAGGAATTTGGAGCTAAGATTTTGAGGAGATTAGTTTTATGAAATATAAGACTCACCATAATTATTTCAAGAGCAAACAATGGTGGGAAGGTGGATTTTGGTCTTTGAATTAAGCAAATAGCCGAATGAAGAACAATGAGAGAGTGTTGGTGTTCTTTGCTTGGCTCTTGGAAAATAATTGCATAAAGTGAAGGCCTTGGATAATATCTTGGTTAAAGTGGCTTTAATAAAGTGATGATGCATGCAATGAGGTATTTGTGAGGACAAGTGTTGAAGATTGGATGGTTTAAGGCTTAACTAAGTGATTTGTTTTCTAAGGACTAGTTTCCTTGCTAAGTATCCTAGTTACTTTAGTCCACTTGGTTGCTAGATCTTTTCTAGTGGCTTATGCATGACTCTTGCTTCCTCTGCTTGTTTCTGTGTCCGGTCATTACCCGTTTCGATTGATCGTTCGTAGGAATATTTCACGGATTTCTAATTAGGGTTTACCGGGAATCCTCTTTAATAATACTTTCATTCTCCATCTTTCATTCCAACTTTCCAATTTATATTCCTTAAATCCATTCGTTAAATACTTAAGGCTATCAGTGTCCAGGGAACTCTCGGAGAAAATAAAAGTGCGGTTTTTCAGAATCCGACAGCTTTTACATACACTTATTTTCCCCCTGGATCACTAATACGAACTCGGAAATCCGTTCCGAATACTTCTATATAGTGTCGTCTCATATTATTATATACTCCCACCAAAACACTATTCATTCTGTATTCTTTACTTTTTCTCTTAGGGTGGTACAATTGTCCGTATTCTCTTTCGATCGTTCCTTATCCTTTTTACGGAACTACTGGATTAATCGTTACCGATCTGGATGACATGAGAATATTTTCCTGCTTGAAATTGCCATATCTTATTCCCTTAGAAGATAGATTATTATTACCTATGTTGTCACCCTTTAGCGTTCTTCAAGACATAGAAATAATAAAGTCGAATTCCATTCATTCTTTCCAAATATCAATTATTACATTGTAGTCATAACCACTCCTCAGTGGTTTCCTACTTTCATTCTTAAATCAAATATAATAACATCCCAAAATATCAAATCCTCAAAGTTAATATCTCAATTCTTGGATTATAATAATATTTAATCCACTGTCCGGTCAAATATTAATCCGAAAAAGAATTTGGAATTTTTGAATTCCGATCGTCTCTGCATTCACTTATTTCCTCCGCGTATTAATAATATGACTTCGAAACATCCATATCACGTCCCGTACATAGGGTGGCGTGAAAAGTTCCCCAACTTACAAAATCACTAATCATCCACCAAATTACTATGCACGTACAGGAAACACTATGCACGTACGAGAAACACTATGCACGTACGGGAAATACTATGCATGTACGGGAAATACTATGCACGTACTCATTTCCCTTCAAGGATCCATTAGCTCCTTCCTGGATGGTAGATTATTCTTATCTAGGTCCTCAATCATCGAATTACTCTATCCTGACAATATACCAATGCATCAAGATCATTGTCCAAAGTAATATCCATTCATTACAATCATTGTTCCTCATTTTATCATTACTTAATAAAAAGTTTTAATTATATCCAAAATTTGGGGTTCTTACAGAGAGAGAGAGAGAGAGAGAGGGAGAGATGGTGGAGAGATGGCGGAGATGTTTGTGGTGGTCAGCGGAAAACGAAAATGGTATATTTCTGTAGTTTTTGATTATTTAATTTTTCGTATTAAATTAGATTTAAATTGTAAATTAAATATGTTATTTGTTGTAATTAGATTGATATTGTAAAGTATGAATATTGTGAGTTTTCGAATTTAATTCGGAGAATATAGTTATTTAGTATCTTGGTGGTTAAATATAATTGTGGGATTTATTTCGAGTTGAACAATATGTTTTGATTATAATTATGGAGAAAAGATGTGAATCCAATAATATGTCGGGTTAGTAATTGTTACGTTTTAAGTATTGATTGTTATTGTCATATAACGTGTAGTTATGTGGGTCGGCTAATTTGTAAGTGTATATGTGTTGAATGCTGTAAGTCGAGTTAGAGTATTTGTTGAATATCATAATTGTTAATTACTTGATATTGGATGGTATGTGGTTAATTGATTATAAGTTGATCATTATTATTCGTTATATAAGGTGGGGAGTCGTATAAGGGTGCTATGTCGTAAATGTTTATATGCTAAATGTTGTAGGTCGCGTCGTAGTGTTGTTGGATGCTATACTTGTCAAATTCTTGACGGCAAATTATATGTGGTTAAATGGTGATGGGTCCTGCATATGGATTTGAGTTGGGTGAGTCATTATAAATATTAGTGGTTGTGTAGTTGTTTTGATTTAGTTTACAAATGTTATTTATAGAAGATTAATTGTTAGATTTATTTGATTATGTGTTTATCCGCGAGGAGTTGCAATGGGATCACAAGTCTTAAATGTCAATATTTAAAGACTTGTGAAATTCTCTTCAACTAGTTCCTCGGGCTTACGAATATCCATGATTTGCTATCACGGGTATAATTAATATACTTGAGTGGTGTGATCATCGATATAGCGTAAGCAATAGTTAGTGCTAGGGGTTGTTCCCTAGGGCTTACGGACATCAATGGTTGATTGTCACGTGTATCATTAAAATGCGTGAGAAATACGATCATTGGTGTAGCGTAAGTAGTAGTGTAATGTAAATTATTATGTGCTAGTTGCCGCATGTTCGGGCGGGTACTTTTCATTTATTGTTTACTTTTATGTTGCTGCAAGTTAAGGCAGCTTTATTTTTTTTGTAAAAGCAGGGTTGAATTGTTTTTTTTGATTGATTTTGAGGGGCTGTGCCCATAGTCTGATAAACGAATACTTCATGCCGAAATTTTCTAAAAATCAACTGCAAATCTATTTAAAAGTCTATTTAAGTTATTTAATTTCAATGTTTGAAAGTATGTTATGATTTCTAAGGATTTAATTATATGTGGCGATGGATTATTTTGAGAATATATCGTGGTTTTAAATATTAAGTGGTTGTATTGTTTTGAAATGGTTTTGTGATGTGTTTTTGTGACTTAGTTGAGTATAGTAAGACTATTATGTGAATATGAATGCATATGTCTATATGTATTGTATATGTAAGCGTTAGAGGACGCGCATGGGTAGAATAGAGCCAACGATAAGGTTTTGCTTGAATTAGTAAAGAAACTGTATTTGACATTACAAAGGTTCGAGTAGGAGACTTGGCTAAGAGCAGTGCGGGTAAGTGGAAAGTAAAACAGAGGAATAATTATCAAGTCAACGGGTGTGCTGGCGTGGAGTTAGTAAAGTATGAAAGAAAGATAGAAGTAGAGCCGAGTAAGAAGACCAGCACGAAAAGTGTGGAGACTAGCGAGAAGTTGAGTTAGAGATCCATGATTAGGATCGAGAACTCCGTAAGTTGAGGCAAGTGTTTGCTCTTTACTTATCTTTCAAGTGATGCAATTCATTCCTTTTGTCATGTAATGTAGTTTGGTCAAATGTGTTTAGAAAATGATATACTTCCCAGTTAGCATGGAAATGTTTATTTTCCTACCCCTAATTCGAATACCAAGTTTTTAAAAGAACCTTAAATATAATCTTTCCCGCTTAAATACTTTACTCAAGCTATGACATTGGATTCCTCAACTGAATACTATTTCTTTTATTTTCTTCAAAAATGTTTAAAAGACGTTCTAAATACCTGTTAATAAAATTCTTGATTTTTCACATAATTTCTCCAGTGGACCCCTTTATGAAAATGTTTCCTTCAAACTGATTTGCGACTAACTATCCTGAAATTATTTTACAAATAATCGTTTAAACTACTTTAATCGTTTATGTCAGTTAAGCCTTGCAATGTGTTGAAAATTTTCTTAAAAGCGTAGGGCTTGCCTATGTCCTTGCTCTAGCGTAGAATTTCATATGTTGATAATCTGGTTGCAATTTATATCTCTTATCGTTGCCCAAGTCGATTTACTCTTTAATCAAATTAATGACAATATTCCTCAATACTCATATCTATCTTCTCGATACCTATTCGAATTGTCATTCTTTATATTCCCCACCCTAGCTGGTATCGAACTTGTTGATATCTTTTAAAAATCTTGATAGTTCGTTTGCTCCCTGTAGTGTATCGAACTTGTCGATACTAAGTGAAGTTGTTGTTTCTTATTAACTCTTAATCTTGAGTTATTATTCTGGACGTGAGTTTCCAGTTGTTTGGAGATCAAAGGTTGTCGATTGTCCCGACACCCAGTGTGGATGATTTAGAATTGGAAATGTTTTTAAATGTGGCCCTTGGGGAGTAAAACCCTTCGGGGTGGGACCTTATTATGGTCGGAAGTTAAGGCCAATATGTGCCATGGATCCAATTAAGGACATTGCTGTGTGCGTTTGTCCTAGGACATTGCTGTGTGCGTTTGTCCGGGGTTAGTGTTGACTGATCAGCAGCCTAACTTTGATGTTTTTTTTTAAAATAAATAAAAATTCCAATTCTAATCTATATTCTGCGATTGAGATGTTAGTTCTTGACTCCTTGGAAGTTTGTTTCAGTAATATTTTGATATCAGAACTTTTATCAGTTCTAGTTTCTGTTGCACATTATAAATGGTGAATTGTTGACTCTTGTGGCAATCCAAAAAAAAATTGATCTCACAGATTCTTTCAAATAATGAGATGAAACTCCTTTTGTTTATCAGAGTTGTCAACATTTATTTTAAAATTGCTATCACTATTGCACTTGCTGAGCATTGTTGGCTCACTCTTGTTTCTGTTTATTTCTCCAGTTGTTAGAGATGATCAGAGGAACTAGTGATCAGTTGGTATTGCTCTATATGCAGCGAGAGGAGACGTTCGGGTTACAGATTCTCATTGGTTAGTGGTTGGGAACTAGTCAAGGTTGAATATATAGTTAGACGGTGACTTAATTTATTCACAGAAATTGTATATTATTTTATTCGGATTCGGGTTGTAATAGTTAATTAGTAGTTGTTTCATACTGTGACCTGTGAGCGGTCTTGGTTAGTTAGAATTTATATTTCTTTATGATTTTGTCAATATTATGTGGTGAGCAGATTTGGATACAGTTGGATTAGTTTTGTTGATTTGGACAGGTGGTTAGTCATATTTATGAATACATCATGTCAAAAATTTTTGAAATTTCCCTGTAAAAATATTTATTTACTTATAAAAAGCATGTATATTAATATAGTAAAGTGAGGGTGTTACAGCTACTTGGGGGTTTAAACGATGGTTTGAATGCTTTTGTTCAACCATTTTCTCATTTGGAATAATAAATTTAGTTTAATTATCTCGTTGTTAAGAGTAGTTTGCTCGGGACTAGCAAAGTTCAAGTGGGGGAAGATTTGATAACGTGTATTTTATACACGTTTTGTCTCTCATTCTCTTACATTTTTGTTAGTTTCGAATGTTGTTTTATCGATATTAATTAAGTTTTTCATCCTTCAGTGCCTCATGCTTAATTGTTGAAAAGATGACTTATGTTGGGCTTGAAAGCAAAGATTAGTCAAGAGGGAAGTTAGAAGATGCAAGCTCGCGATGACGGGAGGTGTTTATTGTATAATCTTGAAGATTTTGTCTCGCACGGCCGTTCGTAAGGTCGTTCAATGAGTTTAAAAGGAGCAGTCAACTGCACGGGCCGCTACACGGCCGTTCAGCAGGCCGTGCAGAGTGTTACAAGTAGTGCAGATTGGGCAGTCTTTTTCACGGGCTGCTGCACGGCCGTGCAACAGGTTGTGCAGCACTTTCTGTGTATTAAAAGAGTAGTAAACATATCAAAACTTCATATCTTATCTTCACATCTTAACATCTAACATCTTCATCTCATTTTTCCTCTTCAAGAACACAATTAGGGGTAGTAGGAATTAGAGAGGAGACATTAATTACTTGTAATCTAGCATTGATTATGAGTAACTAACTCCATTTATTTGGCTCAAGGAATCATCTCTTGTACTAAACCCACTTCATTTTAAGTAAGATCTATTTCACTCTATCTTGAATACTTGAGTTGTATTGTTTATGATTTTGCTTGGAGAATTGTAAGTTGCTTCAATTTGCTCTTCTTGTAATTTCAATTGATAATTGTTTGTTCTAATCCGTAATTGTTAGTGCATTCATTATAGTAGCACAAGGTTTAGTTCACCTAAATCCTCAAGATTCAAGTGCAAATACCTAGGTTGAACTTCTCATCCTTAGGTTTGTCCTAACCTCTCTTTATTTAATTCCTTGACTTGGTTAAATTGATAGTGCTTCATTATTGGTTGCTAGTGTCAGGAGAGCTAATTTATGTGCTTCACTAAATGGGTATTTTTAGAAGAGAAATAAGTAATTGTGTGCTTCGCCAATTATCTTGGTTAGGTAGACTTGGATATATTTTGCTTGTTTGTTGGGTTGAAGTGCTTGATTTGCCATTATCCTTGAGTCAAATATCTCTTGTCTTGCTAATTTATTCATTGTGTTGTTGTGTTGGTAAATTTGATAATTGTCATTAACTTAGTTGTATTTTTATAGCAATTTATTTCTTGTGTTCAAGGTGTTTGATAAAACACCACAACCGAATCAAAACCCCCTTGTTCATAATTCTAAATTGTAAGAGATAATCTACTTGAAATCAATATTGATAGTCCTTCCTTGTGAACGAAATTACGAAAAACACTACCTTCAATCCTCAATCTGAATTCACCTAAGATTACTTCCAAAACGAATATTTAGTGGTCAGCTCCAATGATTCTGTGACTGATTGTACTGCCGACATCAATCATTCCCACATTATAATACTGGTTTGTCCACATTATTAGGTGTGTCTCTAGATAAGTGCTATTTTTTACAATGTTGTGTTACCAATTTTATCTTTCATAACTTACCTGCAACATGATCACTAAAATATCTATTGTTTAATTTTTCTTATATGACCTTTCTGGAGGGGTCAATGCTTATATATATAAGATTAGTTTCTCAATTCCTTTGAAACAGAATTTTCTTAGATCATTGGAAATTGATTGTTGAGGAAAACTGTAATATACATGAATTCTAGATATTTAATAATAATAATAATAATAATAATAATAATAATAATAATAATAATAATAGAATTAAAATTAGGATTAGAATAAGTGATTAAATTTTCAGTTAATTAGAAAAGGAAAAGAAGTGATAATAATTTTTTTTAGAATTCTAATAATTGTAGGATGATTGGATCCATATTTATATATAGTCCAAAGACACGGTATCTATTAATAAAACCCTAGAGATGAGGGGCTGTGGTAAGAAGATACAGGAGAGATAAACAGAGTCGTGAGGAGCAACAGAGGACTAAGCGATTTTATTTGTTCAAGCACTAGCAGGTTCACATCACTAAATCTTATACTAGTACTTAGGAATATTTGATGGTGTCAACGTGCCACTTTATGAATTGATTTTCCTTGACTGCGTTTGGTTTCGTTATTTAAATATTGGAATAAATATGTTTACATGAGTTTTGTTACTTAATTGATATATATTATAAAAGTTATGAATCACTGTGTCGTGGTCATGTTTTAATATTCAGAGCATGCATCTATTTTCAAAGTCGTACGAGATTTATGTTAACTGTGATTTGAGTTTGTTATTTAAGCTAATGGTGGTTAAACAAGTTATTACTCTTTTTCTATATTAATTTATAATATTAAATTATGCTTTTGTTTGTCCTCTGTACATCCGAATATTAATGATCTAGGCTTATATTAATTTATTTCATGTCCTTAATTGTTAATTGATGAGATCGATTTATATGTTAGTTTTATTATTAAATGTTGGTCGTATACATTCATGAACTATTATTTTAATTTTAGAATGACAAGATAATAGTATGACTCTAAATCTAGTTAAAATTTAAGGAATTGTTGATTGTATTAGATGTTAACATTATATTAATAATTTGGTGGCCACGTGAGTTAACCAGTATGTACATGTAGTATAAAACAGAGTGCAGTACTTATATTCAGTGTTAGTGTTTTGGTGTCGTATGTATGTTATTAATATAAAACCAAGATTGTTGCCTAGCAAGTTAAGGAATAACCGTATCAATATATAAATTGGAAAATACAAAGAGAATATATTTTAATTATATATTATATTTTGTAATTAGATCGCGAGACGGGAGTTTAGAGGATCATTTGCGGATTTCGTTAGTATTTTAGTTGCTATTTTCGAGGTACGGATTCTCTCTCCCTTTTTATTCAGCGCTACTCATCTTAGGATTTATTATATTAAATCTGTTTTGTCCTCAAATATATTCACTTGGTTTTGACTGTTTTGATTTTGAAAAAATATTTTTACTCATTGACTTTGAAAAATGATTTTTATATCTGTTTGAAAATATTTAAATATCTGTTTCTGCGACTCTTTATAATTTTGCAAATTATATATTTTTTGGAAATGTTCAAATATCTGTTTATTGTGATTCAAAGATTTTGCGAAATATTTTATTTGAACCCTTAGCGATATAGGGTATACCGAGTTAACCAGCTGTAGGGGTACTACAGCCATGTCATTGCAGCACCAGTGACATGACACTTCCGTGGCAGTGTGATTGGTCACGGCGTATCCTTCTGATAGCTCAGGTGGCGAGCTTTTGCGCATTTTGATATTTGTTTCAGGATACGTGGGTGCACCCAGATTTTGATTTGTGATTTGATTTGGCGGTGACGTTGTATATGCCGTACACGTTATCCGGTTTGTTGCATACATTACGGTACCCTATGATGTATGTATCTGTATATGTATCTGTTCTGATCTCGGTATGAAATATCCTAACCCCTCGTTGCTTTAGCCATGCATATTTTTAAAATAAATGTTTTATTATAACTGTCAAATATTCATATCTATTTTTCTATTTTATAAATTGTATTCCAAATCCGTACTGGGCGTTTGGCTCATGCCGTATTCTTTTTCTGGCAGGTGCTTAGGGGGATCTGGGACTGTGTGATGGAGTGCTACCCATTATTTCGTTGCTTAGGATTTATGGACTTCCAGAATTATTTATACTGAATTATTTATTTACAGATTTGTGGTTTTCGTATTTATTGGTTTGAACTGTAATTTGGAGGTTTATTTTAATTTTGGAGATTATTAGATTGTTTAATCGTTATTTAGAGATTATTTTAGTGCTCTGTTTACAGGTTTATGGATTATAGGTAATATCTCCTTCTATTTAGGGAATGGGGTGTTACAAAGATGGCATCAGAGCTTAGGTTCTTTCTTGTAGAAAACTTATTTAGGTTGACCTGTGAGTTTGGGTAGACGTTAGGATGGGTATTTTGTTTAAAATTCATATCATCTTGCTTTACTCTTTCGATATCTATTTTTAACTGCTTCTGATTATCTATTCTTGTGATCTTCATTCGTTTGTTAATCTTATATTGTAGATGCCTCCTAAGAAAAATCAAAATCAAACTACCCTGAATGTTAGCCCGGCTCAGCTAGCTAATATGTTAGGACAAGCAGTGGCGAACGGTATACAACAAGCTATGTCAAATATGAATAATCAGAATAATCAGAATGGTCAGGGCAATCAGAATGGCCAAGGC
Source organism: Saposhnikovia divaricata (assembly GCA_036435485.1). Taxonomy (NCBI): domain Eukaryota; kingdom Viridiplantae; phylum Streptophyta; class Magnoliopsida; order Apiales; family Apiaceae; genus Saposhnikovia; species Saposhnikovia divaricata. The sequence goes on from CM071595.1 coordinate 156,542,826, forward strand.
AATCAGAATGGTCAGGGAAATCAGAATAATCAGAATGGTCAGGGCAATCAAAATGGCCAAGGCAATCAGGATGGCCAGGGTAATCAGTTAGAGCCATTTGCATGGTTGGAGAGGTTTTCTAAGCAGAAACCGGATTCTTTTCATTCAGCGCCGACTCCTATAGATGCTGAAAACTGGATTGTACATCTTGAGAAGATTTTTGATGCCTTGGGTTGTGATGAGGTTTAGAAGGTCAGGTTAGCTGTGTATAAGTTGGAGGGGGATGCTCAGAGGTGGTGGAGAGGAGTGAAAGCTACTAGAGGAGAGGAATTTATAGAGACATTGGTATGGCAGGGATTCAAGGAGGTGTTCTATGAGCAGTACTTTTCTAATGCAGACAGAGAGGGTTACTTGAGGGAGTTTCATTCTATTGCGCAGAATTTTGATGAGAGCATTACTTACTATATGGCGAGGTTCATCAGGTTGGCTGGATTTGCTGGGACAGTTGCAGGGACTGCTGCACAGCAGGCTGAGAAATTTAAATGGGGATTGAGGCCTAATTTGAGGGGTGGTATCATTTCACTGAGGTTTCCTAATGTGGCTGAGGTGGCAGATGCAGCTAAGGATATTGAGAAGGAGCGCACTGAGTATAGAGCTTACAGGTTCCAGAATGATCGCAAGCGGAATAGAGATGATCAGAGTTTTGTACAGGGTAAACAGTGGAATGGAGGTCAGGGTACTCAGCAGGGACAGTGGCGTGGAAGATATCAGAATATGAGGACTCAGTCAGCTTATGGTCATAATCAGTATGGTGGTCAGAAACAGAATCAGAATCAGCGATTTCAGCAGCAGCAGCCTAGGCAGTGGCAGGGTCGTCAACAGGGGCAGAGTCGTTATTCAGTTTATGGGGGCAACCCCAATATGATTCCAGTGGCTCCTTGTGCTACTTGTGGTGGACATCATCCGGGGAGAGCTTGTTATAAACAGACCGGGGCTTGTTTCTTGTGTGGTAGCATGTCACATAGGGAAAAGGATTGTACAGCGTCACATAATACTGGTGGAGGAGCAGGTGGTAGAGGTAGTGGCAGTCAGCAGAATAATTCGGGCAGAGTGTTTGCATTGACTGCTAATCAGGCAGCAGCTAATTCAGGTACCGTTTCAGGAACACTTCTTGTTGGTAGACGTGATGCTTATGTGTTATTTGATACTGGTTCGACTCATTCTGTAGTATCTTTATCGTTTGTTCGTCATCTTGGTGTTGTACCTTCATTACTATATCCTCGTATGTCTATTGCTACCCCAATGGGGAATTCTGTTATTATTTCTGATGTGTACCGAGAGTGTCCGATAGCTGTTGGGGAGAGAAATTGTAAGGTTAACTTGCTTCCGATGGAGATGCATGACTTTGACATTATTCTGGGTATGGATTGGTTGAGTGAGCATCGAGCTACAATTGACTGTCAGGGGAAGAGGGTGATCTTTGGAGATACAGATAAACCAGAATTTGTATACCAGGGTTCTCAACCGAAAGGAGAGATTAAAATGATTTCTGCTCTAAAGGCGAGTAAACTTTTGTCTAAGGGTTGTGATGGCTATCTTGCTTTTGTAAAGGATACGTCTAAGGATGAGCCTCGCATCGAGGATTATCCAGTTGTTAATGAGTTTACAGATGTGTTTCCCGATGAGCTACCAGGTTTGCCACCACAGAGAGAAGTGGAGTTTACTATTGAACTTGTTCCAGGTGCAGAGCCTATTTCTAAGGCTCCATACAGAATGGCACCACTAGAGTTGCAGGAATTGAAAGTGCAGTTGGAAGAGTTGTTGGATAGAGGATTTATCAGGCCAAGTGTATCACCATGGGGTGCTCCGGTATTGTTTGTGAAGAAGAAGGACGGTTCTATGAGATTGTGCATCGACTACAGGGAGTTGAATAAGGTGACTATCAGAAACAGATATCCTTTGCGACGCATTGATGACCTATTTGATCAGTTACAAGGGGCGATATTCTTTTCGAAGATAGATTTGAGATCAGGTTATCACCAATTGCGAGTGAGGGAAGAAGATATTCCGAAGACTGCATTTCGTACTCGTTATGGTCATTATGAGTTTCTCGTGATATCCTTTGGGTTGACGAATGCACCAGCGGTGTTTATGGATTTGATGAACCGGGTCTTTCATGATTACTTGGATAAGTTTGTTGTGGTCTTCATTGATGATATCTTGATATACTCGAGGAGCAGGGAGGAGCATGAGGAACATTTACGTATTGTGCTTGAGATCTTGAGGGAGAAGAAGTTATTTGCAAAATTTTCAAAATGTGAGTTCTGGTTGGAGCAGGTGGCATTTTTGGGGCATATTGTGTCTTCTAGAGGGATTGAGTTGGATCCTGCGAAAGTCGAGGCTATCACTAACTGGCCAAGACCTAGCAATGTGACAGAGGTGAGGAGTTTCTTGGGTTTGGCAGGTTACTACAGGCGCTTTGTGGAAGGTTTCTCATCCATAGCTTTGCCATTGACTCAACTGATGAGGAAGGGTGTTAAGTTCGAGTGGAATGATGATCGTGAGCAGAGTTTCCAAGAGTTGAAGAAGAGGTTGGTGTCAGCTCCTATTCTTGTATTACCATTAGGGAGGATTTCAGGTTTATAGTGATGCTTCTAAGAGAGGATTGGGGTGTGTTCTTATGCAGCATGGGAAGGTGATTTCGTACGCTTCTAGGCAGCTTAAACCTTATGAGGTAAATTATCCTACTCATGACTTGGAGTTAGCAGCAGTGGTCTTTGCTTTGAAGATTTGGAGGCATTATCTGTATGGAGAGACTTGTGATATCTTCACTGATCATAAGAGTCTTAAGTACATTTTTACTCAGAAGGAGCTTAACATGAGGCAACGAAGATGGCTTGAACTTCTTAAGGATTATGATGCTAATATTCAGTACCATCCAGGGAAGGCGAATGTTGTGGCAGACGCTCTTAGTAGGAAGAACTTGGGGAGTGTTGCATCTCTTATTACTCAGCCGCATCTTATTTCAGACATGGAGCGCTTTGGTATTGAGCAGTATGTTAGAGGATCAGATGGTAGCATTGCGAGTTTGAGAGTGGAACCAAATCTGGTTTCAAGGGTTAAGGAAGCTCAGAAGAATGATACAGGATTGGAAGGTATTAGATCAAAGGTGGCAGAAGGTAAGCAAAAATATTTTCGTGTTGATGATGAGGGTGTGATATGGTTGGGTAGTAAATTGTGTGTGCCCGCGGATGTGGCGATTCGTGAAGAGATTTTGACTGAGGCCCATAGCTCTTCATTCTCTATTCATCCAGGTTCCACCAAGATGTATAGAGATTTGAAGAAGCACTTTTGGTGGAGTGGAATGAAGGGAGACATAGCAGAGTTTGTGGGAAAATGTCTTATATGTCAACAGGTGAAGATAGATCATCAGAGGCCTAGTGGATTGTTGCAGCAGTTGGATATTCCAGTTTGGAAGTGGGAGAACATTACTATGGATTTTGTGACTCATTTACCGAGAACCTTTAGGAAGAATGATGTTATATGGGTGGTGGTTGATAGACTTACTAAGTCTGCTCATTTCTTTCCTATTAGAGAGACTACTCCTGTTCATGAGTTGGCAGAGATTTTTCAGCGGGATATTGTTAGACTTTATGGTGTGCCTGTGTCGATAGTTTCTGACAGGGATACGAGGTTTACATCACGTTTTTGGAAGGGATTTCAGCAAGCTTGGGGTACGAGGCTTAATTTTAGTACTGCTTATCATCCGCAGACCGATGGACAGTCAGAGAGGACGATTCAGACATTGGAGGATATGCTGAGGGCTTGTGCTTTGGAGTGGACAGGTGATTGGGATAAGTATTTGTATCTTGTTGAGTTCGCGTACAATAATAGCTGGCACACGAGTATTGGTATGCCACCATTTGAGGCTTTGTATGGTAGGAGGTGTAGGGCACCATCTTGTTGGGATGAAGTTGGTGAAAAAGTCATTGAAGGACCAGAACTAGTTAGAGTCACTAATGAGAAGGTGGAGAAGGCTAAGACAAGCTTGAAGGAAGCTCGGTCGCGTCAAAAGAGTTATGCGGATCAACATAGAAAGTTTGGTGGATTTGAACCAGGTGATCATGTGTTCTTGAAGGTGTCTCCTTGCAAGGGTGTTAAGCGCTTTGGTATGAAGGGAAAGCTTAGTCCGAGATATGTTGGCCCGTTTGACGTTATAGAGAAAGTGGGAGAAGTGTCTTACAGAGTTGCGTTGCCGCCACAGTTATCGCATGTACATAATGTCTTTCATGTGTCGGTTTTGAGGGGCTATAAGTATCATCCGTTTCACATAGTTCAGTATCCATTGCATAAGATTCGAGAGGATCTTTCTTGTGAGGAGGAAGCCGAAGCTATCTTAGCTCGAGAGGAGCGGGTTTTGAGGAAGAATACCATTCCATTTGTGAAAGTGTTGTGAAAAAATCATTCTGAGAGAGAGGCTACTTGGGAGCTAGAGGAATCTATTCACGAGAGATATCCGCATTTATTCGATTCAGGTACGAGTTTTAGTTTCGTTTGATTCCGGGGACGGAATCCTTTTTAAGGGGGTATATATGTAATATACATGAATACTAGATATTTAATAATAATAATAATAATAATAATAATAATAATAATAATAATAATAATAATAATAATAATAATAATAGTAGAATTAAAATTAGGATTAGAATAAGTGATTAAATTTTCAGTTAGTTAGAAAAGGAAAAGAAGTGATAATAATTTTTTTAGAATTCTAATAATTGTAGGATGATTGGATCCATATTTATATATAGTCCAAAGACACGGCATCTATTAATAAAACCCTAGAGATGAGGGGCTGTGGTAAGAAGATACAGGAGAGAAAAACAGAGTCGTGATGAGCAACAGAGGACTAAGCGATTTTATTTGTTCAAGCACTAGCAGGTTCACATCACTAAATCTTATACTAGTACTTACGAATATTTGAAGGTGTCAACGTGCCACTTTATGAATTGATTTTCCTTGACTGCGTTTGGTTTCGTTATTTAAATATTGGAATAAATATGTTTACATGAGTTTTGTTACTTAATTGATATATATTATAAAAGTTATGAATCACTGTGTCATGGTCATGTTTTAATATTCAGAGCATGCATCTATTTTCAAAGTCATACGAGATTTATGTTAACTGTGATTTGAGTTTGTTATTTAAGCTAATGGTGGTTAAACAAGTTATTACTCTTTTTCTATATTAATTTACAATATTAAATTAGGCTTTTGTTTGTCCTCTGTACATCCGAATATTAATGATCTAGGCTTATATTAATTTATTTCATGTCCTTAATTGTTAATTGATGAGATCGATTTATATGTTGGTTTTATTATTAAATGTTGGTCGTATACATTCATGTACTATTATTTTAATTTTAGAATGACAAGATAATAGTATGACTCTACATCTAGTTACAATTTAAGGACTTGTTGATTGTATTAGATGTTAACATTATATTAATAATTTGGTGGCCACGTGAGTTAACCGGCATGTACATGTAGTATAAAACAGAGTGCAGTACTTATATTCAGTGTTAGTGTTTTGGTGTCGTATGTATGTTATTAATATAAAACCAAGATTGTTGTCTAGCAAGTTAAGGAATAACCGTATCAATACATAAATTGGAAAATACAAAGAGAATATATTTTAATTATAAATTATATTTTGTAATTAGATCAAGGGACGGGAGTTTAGAGGATCATTTGCGGATTTCGTTAGTATTTTAGTTGCTATTTTCGAGGTACGGATTCTCTCTCCCTTTTTATTCAGCGCTACTCATCTTAGGATTTATTATATTAAATCTGTTTTGTCCTCAAATATATTCACTTGGTTTTGACTGTTTTGATTTTGAAAAATTTTTTTTACTCATTGACTTTGAAAAATGATTTTTATATCTGCTTGAAAATATTTAAATATCTGTTTCTGCGACTCTTTAGAATTTTGCAAATTATATATTTTTTGGAAATGTTCAAATATCTGTTTATTGTGATTCAAAGATTTTGCGAAATATTTTATTTGAACCCTTAGCGATATAGGGTATACCGAGTTAACCAGCTGTAGGGGTACTACAGCCATGTCATTGCGGCACCAGTGACATGACACTTCCGTGGCAGTGTGATTGGTCACGGCGTATCCTTCTGATAGCTCAGGTGGCGAGCTTTTGCGCATTTTGATATTTGTTTCAGGATACGTGGGTGCACCCAGATTTTGATTTGATTTGTGATTTGATTTGGCAGTGACGTTGTATATGCCGTACACGTTATCCGGTTTGTTGCATACATTACGGTACCCTATGATGTATGTATCTGTAAATGTATCTGTTCTGATCTCGGTATGAAATATCCTAACCCGTCGTTGCTTCAGCCATGCATATTTTTAAAATAAATGTTTTATTATAACTGTCAAATATTCATATCTATTTTTCTATCTTATAAATTGTATTCCAAATCCGTACTGGGCGTTTGACTCATGCCGTATTCTTTTTCTGGCAGGTGCTTAGGGGGATCTGGGACTGTGTGATGGAGTGCTATCCATTATTTTGTTGCTTAGGATTTATGGACTTCTAGAATTATTTAGACTAGATTATTTATTTACTGATTTGTGGTTTTCGTATTTATTGGTTTGAACTGTAATTTGGAGGTTTATTTTAATTTTGGAGATTATTAGATTGTTTAATCGTTATTTAGAGATTATTTTAGTGCTCTGTTTGCAGGTTTATGGATTATAGGTAATATCTCCTTCTATTTAGGGAAGGGGGTGTTACAAAAAACACAATTTCACATTCATGAAAATGTATTCAGTAGTTTTTATTCTTCGATACATCAATAAAAAATCTTTGTCCATCATCAACTTAATTGCTAATGGAGTTAATATTGTATTTATTGCTATTTTACCAACTTAATATTCATAAGTACATCATGAATGACTAAATATTTGTAAATTTGATATGATATATGTGTACATAAAATATTGATTTTATTTCAATATTAAATATTTTTTTATTTTTAAGGTTTAAAATTTATATTTTTTTATGTCTCATGTTCCTCTCCATTTCTAACCTTTTTTACCTCCATCTTTTACAAATTTATCAAATTGATGTATTTGAAACATATACATGAACTTAACAAATTATAATAAGTTGAAACTATTTCATTATAAATTTTGTTTATGACCTGTTGCAAGGCCAACAAATAAATCTGCTACAAAAATTAGTCTTTACTTCTTTGATATTATACCACAGCCCAGTGAACATCCCTATCCTTCCCTCAAACTAATCATGACTACCGTATTTGTATAACTACGAATATTTATATTTAGTAATTTAAATTATTAAATTGGGAAAAATTAATGTTTATGATTGTGGTAAGAGTTAATCAGTTTATGTCTCTATTTTTTATTTTCTTTATTGACAAGAATATCCACACGCTTATTCACACATGTATGCATGCTCCAAATAGAAGCATCTAACTTTTTCAACTTAATAAATACTCATGTTAATATCGTTGTTCATGTGTGGAATATATCTTCTGGGACAATATTTTTTATTGTTAGAGTAGTTATAAGAAACAACTATCTACATTATTCAAAATCAGTTCTGCATTTTGGTAGTCAACTTTAACATAGGTACTCTATAAGCTCAAGTCAAGAAATTAAATAAACTAAGAGGGGTGTATTCATTTGAGAATCTGTTGGATTTTAATGGATTCTCAAAATTAGTAGGTATTCATTTGAGATTTTAAACAATCTTTTAAAATCTTAAGGTATTCAATTCGGATTTCAAATAATCTTTCTAAATCTGTGGGTATTCAATTGAGATTTGAAAAAATCTTCTAAAATCTGTAGGTATTCAATCCAGATTTTAAACAATCAATCAAAATCTCAAGGTATTCAACTTTCCAATGATTTGCTAAAGTCATGGATTTTGAAATATTTGTGGGAGATTTTATATGTAAAATTATCAACGTCAAATTTGTAGTTACTAGGCAATATTTTGATGAATTTGTGAATTATAAATTTGTAATAAAAAAAATCAAAATAATTAAAGTAAAAGATATGTAAAGATACATTATGCAAGTATTTATACCTACGTACATTTTTTTTTATCTTTCACTGCTTCTGCTTCTTCTTGACTGGTCTCTAAAGGTACAAGCTTTTTTTTTTATCGTATCCATTCTTGTTTTTTTGCATCAATTGTGGTAAAGTTATATGAGCATGTGTATGTTTTTGTTATATAATACATATCTATACAACATGTTTTTTGTTACATATGATATTGTCGATTTTATGAATCATTATGATATGTAAACTTTTTTGAAATGATTAGCACTATAATGGTCGATTCACAAAATGCAAAAAAAAAAAAAGTGGTTTATGATCAATGGTGAAAAGACGAGAGTGATGGATTGTTAGAACTTATGATTTTAAAATTTTCGGACTATATTCATTTTGGACTATTTATTTATATATAGTTATCTTTAATTGATATATCGATATTATAAAATTAAAAAAATTAAAGAAATCAATCTTGTAGAATCTGTGGGATTTTGTAATTCTACAAAAATCCATCAAAATCAATCCATCAAAATCCTTCAAAATCTGTAGAGAATTAAAATAATCTGTGTAGAAATTTTAAACAATCCATGGATTTACACATTCCATTAAAATCCATGGATTATTAACAATCCAACAGATTCTCAAATGAATACACCCCTCTAAGAGAGTAAATCTCTACTATTGTTTACTTCCTCCAAAGATGTTTAGTTTTAACTTTTTCTTATATTTTATGGATCTATATAATAGTTAGTGAATTTTAAATGTGAGTGAATTTCATGTCATAGTTAATGAGCATCATAACAATCACTACATGCTCGATAATAAAAGGTGAATTTCATTTTTAACTTTTTAGAAAATAAATTTTCCAATTTGCTTTATTGGTAGGTCACCAGAACATACGCAAGAAAAGGTATGTTATTAATGGGATATGTACTCTCTAAGCCGCAATTATATTTGAAAAGCCAAGAAATATATGATAAGCGTGACCATTTGGCTTCAGTCACTACCAGTATTTGTAATATATTTCTGACCTCGAATATCATGCAAAATTTTTTCTTGAAAATTACTGAATAATATATTAAACTTTTTTATTTGACTAAAATCTATATTTTGGTTTTTTCATATTGATTAATGACATATCAAACATCTCTGTGAGCTTGAAGGTTATATCTATGTTGATATCTGACTAACTATATGCATGTTTTATAGGTATTTGAAGGTCTTGCAGATAAGGGTGTTATGGGTCGGGTTGGCCGGATTAGAAGCATTTTGGCAACCCGACCCAATTAAATCGGTTTGAAATTTTTAACCCTATCCTGTAAAAAATAAATTCGTAATCCAACCATACCATTGTACATCAGTTTGGGTTAGTATGAATGGGCTAAATAATTTTATAAAAATTGTATAAAGACTATGAAATATCGCTCTTTTTGACAATTTAAATGAAACTAAAATACATATAATTTACGATTTTAGTGCAAATAATTAATTTTAGTACATATAACTTATGAAATTGACAAAGGAAAAACTGAACAAAAAACTAATTGGAGGTAATGTATGTGCAAGATAGCATGACCATTCAGCAACTTTCAAAGAAATTAAACTCATTCGGCAGCATAAAGAGGTCCAATTAGCTGTATAGCATGACCATTTAGCATCCTCCACATAATTGAACACTTTTTGTTTTGTTTGCATTCATAGAAGGAAAAATGTGTACTTATTCTATCTTCTGTTATGTTTTTATTGTTTTCGGTACCCGATCTTCAAGATAAGTCTATATTGAACTGAAATTTCCGTAAAAGTAGTATAAAATGTCTTAAAATTATATGAAAAAAGAAAAGAAAAGAATTATTTTTTTGATATTTATAAAAAAATTTGTAACTATTTTAAATTTTTTAAAATTGAGCTTTCGATGCGTAGCACGGATAAAATGCTAGTTTAAAATAATAAGGATGGTAACTAAATAACAAGTTTCGTGTGCTTTCTTGAAGGGCTAATGAATTATGGTGATATTGGCTAAACAATATATTAGTTTTGAGTATGGATTATGCAAGAGAAACAAAACTATAGTTACACTATTGTAGATCCATATCATAAAATTATTTAGAAGGTAGCCTGCATAAGAATTAACTAATTAAAAAAAGAAAAAATTGCCCGTATCTCTACACATGGGCATTGTAAGTGGGCTAGGAAGAGTGTAGATTGGACTAATGAGTTTAGACGTTGGATTATTGAGTAGATATGGTCCAACTGAATACTTATGGATTATGAATTTATGATGGAGAAAGATGGACTTTTCCTACTGGAAATCACTTCAGCAGGCTTGATCTGAGGAACTTAGGCTTTTTCTCCTTGATCTGCCCTAGCTTCTCTATGCTTAATGCATCTTCTATATTTTCATCATACCTATCATGAACAATGGACAATCCAGGCTGGTGTTGTAATAAGTTCTGAAGCAGTTTTACAAACTTGTATTGTTTTTTTTTACTGTAAGTTGGCATATAATCTGATGATCTTTAAATGAAAAACTCCAAATCACCGGTACTATCCATATATATTGTCATCTTTAGCTTGTTTCTAAAAATATGAGCTAATCTATATTCACTTGGGTGCAAGGGTGATGGAGAGATTGTCTGATGAATCTCTTTGGAATGGCGCATTCCCTAACTTAAATTATCCAAAAGCTTCCAATTAGTACAAACTGAAACCGAACTGTGAATTAATCTCGGTATGAAAAGCAGGCACCTTCGTTTACAAACTAATCAAATAAAACAAATATCCTCAAAGATGCCAGAAATCACAATCCATTGATCTCTTGTTCCAGCAGCATCTTCTTAGTATTTTTACTAGAGGTTGAATGTCGGAATCTTCGTAAATATGTGTTTGACTAATAAGAACATGTAGGTGAAAAACTAGTTCTATGCAAAATTTGTTCAACTGGAGGTGTTAAGTTTGTATTATATGTTAAATCTATTTTTCAAGGTGGGCCATATTATTGAGGACTACATGCATGATTAGTGTACGTATGTGGACATAAAAATGTCACTTGGCAATGAATCTAAACTGTTAGTACACAAAAAACGCTAGTGTTTTGAGTTACGAGCACTAGTCAACTTTTTGTTTGATTTGATTCCGTGGCTTTAAAGAGCTTAATTAAGAGTTTAAAATGTCAATCTAGTTGCTGAGGTAACGGAAGCAACGACTCTGCTCCGACTTCGACTGATAAACGAAAACTAATTGAAAATTTAGATTTTATATGTGGACAAGTTTAAACAGCTGGTTAATTTTAGTTTCGATTACAATTCAGTACTAGTTTGATCGCTTTGAAGATTGATTTTTTGTCGATGTATCGAATAAAGGTGTATCGGAAGGAGTAAATATATATAGTTGAAAACGAGAGAATTAAGCAAAGTTGGTATCTGAGAAACCAAAACTATACGAAGGCAAAGCGAGGTACAAGAATTACATGCATATATGTGTTAGGAATTCTCGTTTCCTGTTTTTGTGTAAATTAAATTTGAGGATTATAACAGTCAATAATAAAGACAGATGAACACCAAGATTCATACGTGGAAAACGCCCTTAAAGTCAAATAGGTAAAAACAACGGTACTAGCCATTTTCAACATGCATCTGACTCGTTCAGCAATGGTGCGGTTCATTCTTTCCGCAATGCCATTCTGTTGTGGGGTGCCAGGAATTGTTCTTTCATGCCGGATACCATGCCTTGTGAGGTACTCTTGAAACTCTTTTGAAGTGTACTGCCCCCCATTGTCACTACGAAGGCACTTCAGTTGTTTACCTGTTGATCTTTCAACCTTGGCATGAAAGTTCTGGAAGTACTCAAACACTTGATCTTTGGATTTGAGTATCTCAACCCACACCTTTCGAGATGCTTCATCAACGAAGGTAACAAAGTACCTATTTCTGCCTAAGGACTCCACCTCAAACGGACCACATACATCAGAATAGACTCTTTCTAACACCACCGAATTTTTCTTCAGTGGACTGCTAAAAGATACTCGATGTTTTTTCCCGAATAAACAATATTCGCACGGCTGCAATGCAGTTCCTTTAGCAAATGGAATGAGGGATTTCTTTGCTAGAATCTGCAGCCCTTTCTCGCTCATGTGACCAAGCCTCTTGTGCCACAAACTTGCTGAATCTTCATCTTCAACTGTATTCAAAGCATTTGAACACATCTTCACTTGTGTCTTGTACAAAGAGCCACAAGTGGATCCTCTTGCAACCACCAATGAACCCGTAGTAAGCTTCCACCTTCCACCACCGAAGGTATTTACGTACCCCTGCTTGTTTAGCGCCATGCCGGAAATCAAGTTGAGCCGTAAGTCCGGAACATGTCTGACATCTTTCAAAGTCATTGAACAACCCGTGTTTGTCTCAATACAGATGTCACCAATGCCTGCGATCTTTGATTGATCTGAGTTACCCATTCTTACAGTACCAAAGTCCCCTGACTTGTACGTCGTAAAGAATTCCTGAGTGGGTGTTGAATAGTACGTTGCTCCAGTATCTATCACCCATTCGACCTTCTGATCATCAACATGTAAGCATTCTTCTTCCCCAAAAGAAAGGATCACAACATCTTCTATCATAGCAGCTGTTGTACTTTTCTCGGCATGTTTCCCTTGCTCATTGTTCTGTTGCTTGAGCCAGGCCCTACAATCCTTTTTGTAATGACCCTTCTTCTTACAATAGTAGCATTCAACATTGGCATTTGATTTGCCACCGGAATTACCAAAATTCCTACTTTTACTATGTCCTCGGTTTGTCTCCCTGTAGTTGCTTCTGCCCCTGTTCCCAGTAACAAGAGCCTGGGAATCGTGGTTGACTCCTTGTACCTTTCTTCTCATGGATTCACTACTTAATTGATCGCAATGTTAGTTGCTCAGTTGGTACAACATTAGTTACTGTCACCACTAGCGTATCCCAGCTGGATGGTAAAGTGTTGAGAAGAAATATTGCTTCAAATTTCTGCTCAAACTCCATCTTCATATTTGATAGTTGATTTAACAACCCTTGGAATTCGCTCATATGCTCTGACATGTTGTTCCCATCCTCGTACCTCATGTTCACCAGCTGACGAACTAGAAAAGTTACATTTTGTGAACTTTTCTCTTGGAACGTAGACTCTAATGTTGTCCAAAGCGTATAAGCGTCTTCTTCTTCAGAGACATGATGATACTCCGAATTATCAATCCATTGACGAATGAGACTGATAGTTTTCATGTTCATCTTCTTCCAGTCAGCATCAGACTTTGCTGCAGGTTTAACTCCTTTCAGCTCCACCGGATCAAAAAAGTCCTTACTATAAAGCAAATCCTTTATTCTGCTTTTCCACATCGGATAATTTGAAGCTGTTAGGCTTACCATTACACTGGAAGAATCATCCATTTTAATTTACCAAAGACTATGGGAATCTCACTTAGAACCACACAAGTTGGCCAGGAAAGTGGATGTGTTTGGGGAGCCTTCCGTATTAGTACGGCGCGTTATCAAGTAACCACTACGCACAAAGCACTTTCCTAGACACCAACAACGTGGGCCCAGCTCTGATACCACTTGTTAGGAATTCCCGTTTCCTGTCTTTGCGTAAATTAAATCTGAGGATTATAACAGTCAATAATAAAGATAGATGAACACCAAAATTTATACGTGGAAAACCCCCTTAAAGCCATAGAGGTAAAAACCACGGGACTAGCTCCGAATGTTTCCACTATAATGATAACAATGGTTACAATATTCTCTCTCAAGTTTACGAAGTAACACTTGAGGCACAACTGAATAGAAATACAACGATTCCCTACTCCTTCGGTCCTTGAGGCTTATGACTATGTCAGAAAAGAACTAGAGGAAGAGAGAGATGTGATTAAAACCATTAACAATTCTGGTAAAAAGACTCAAGAAATCATTGAAAATCAAATTCTTGGTAAAGTTAATGGTTTAGGTTTTGATAAGGCTAGGCAAGAAGATACTGTAGCTATTGTCAATGATGATAGTAAAATTGAAGCTAGCACATCTAAGTCTGAAGGTAAGAAGATAGTTTCTGAACCTAAACATGTTAAATTTGTTGATTCTAAAGGTACCCCAGTTGTGCACAAAAGAAATAACAATAGCAATTCAGATGAGAGAGTGTTAGAAAAACCTAAGAATGTCAACATAGGTTTTCTGTCTAAGTCTCAGTTGAAACAGAGACTAGAAAGTATTTCAGAGTCTAGCAAGATCAGAAGAAATAGGAATGGAAAAGAAGGTATTAACAAAGAGAATAATTACAAGAATGTACTTGATGCACCTAGGAAGAAATGCTATAAATGTGGAAATCATAATCATTTGGCCCTAGACTGCAATCAAAAACCTTCTTGGAAAACTGAGTCCAGATTCCCCAAGACTCAGAGAATTCAATACCAACCAGAAGAACCCTGTTATCATTGTGGTAGTTTACTTCATTCCATTTATATGTGTAAGGAATATCATGAACTGTATTATGACTATTATTCCCTGAAATCTGAAACTCCTAGTCACAAACAGTTTGTGAAATCTAAGTCTAAGGTTGACTCTGCAACAGGTAAATCAAAAGCAAATCTTCAAAGCCTGTTGGTTCAAAAGTTAGTAAGAAAGGATCCAATCAAAGTTGGGTCCTAAAAAATTCTAACTAGCTACTTTTTGTTTGCAGGGCACTGGAAAGAAGCATTTAATTATCTTGGACAGTGGATGCTCTAGACATATGACTGGAAAGAAGTCCCTGCTTACAAAGTTTGAGAGGAAAGTTGGCCCAGTAATATCCTTTGGAGATGGTAACAAAGGAGAAACTCTGGGATATGGCTCAATTATTTTGGGGAATGTCATCATAGAAAACGTAGCACTGGTTGAAGGCTTGAAACACACACTTTTAAGCATAAGTCAACTGGGTGATAAGGGTTACCAATCAATCTTTGACAGTGAAGGATGTAAAATCTTGAATATGAAGAATGGAGACATTGTTCTGACTGGTCAGAGACATGGTAACATATATGAAGCCAGCTTGAGTGACACATCTAAAGGAACTGTTAGATGTCTTTACAGCAAGGCATCAAATGATGAAAGCTGGAACTGGCACAAGAAGCTCTCACATCTCAATTTCAAGAAGATTAATCAACTTGTTAAGCACCATCTGGTGAGAGGCCTACCTCAGGCAAATTATGTGCAAGATGGACTTTGTGATGCTTGTCAGCTTGGAAAACAAAGAAGAACCACTTTCAAGAGCAAGACAGAAAATTCAATTACTGAACCATTTTACATGCTGCGTCTTGATTTATTTGGCCCAGTAAACATTATGTCTATCAGCAAGAAACGATATGCTCTAGTTATAGTGGATGATTACACAAGGTTCACATGGGTATTCTTTCTACACAACAAGGATGAAGCTCCTCAGCAAATCATTGAACTTGTCAAGAATATTCAAAGTAGCTCTGAGTACAAGGTCAAAGTGCTCAGAAGTGACAATGGTACAGAATTTAAGAATTCTACAATGGAGGAGTATTGTGCAGACAATGGAATTACTCAACAGTTTTCTGCACCTGGAACACCTCAGCAGAATGGTGTAGTAGAAAGAAAGAACAGAACTCTCATAGAGGCAGCAAGAACCATGCTTGTAGATGCAAAGCTTCCAACCTATTTCTGGGCAGAAGCTATCAACACTGCATGTTTCACTCAAAACTGTACCTTGGTAAATGCTCATGGTAAGACTCCCTATGAGATGATCAAATGAAAGAAACCAAGTGTGAAATACTTTCACATCTTTGGATGCAAATGCTATGTCCTGAAAGTTCATCCAGAACAACTTGGAAAATTTGAAGCCAAATCGGATGAAGCAATCTTTCTAGGATATTCAGCATCAAAGGCCTTCAAAGTATACAATCTCAGAACTCACATTGTTATGGAATCAATTCATGTTGCATTTGATGATAAGAAGTTTGGAATTTTGCAAACTGATGAAAGCCATGACAATCTGGAATTTAAAAATCTTAAGTATTCTGAGATTCTCTCCAGTGATGATGAAGGTTCTCCAAAGGAAATCTCTATTGCTTCTCAAAGGAATGCTACTATTGAGGGGGAGCAATTCAATCAAGGAGAACACAGTACTTGTCAGGATCAGACTAGTCTTTCAGAGTCTACTTCATCAGGAACTGATCCTTCAGAGTTTAATGAAGGAAGATCAGAAACTAGCAGTAGCATTGAATCCACTGATTCTACTGATCAAGGGGGAGCTTTTGAAGGAAATGAACACTCTTCTACAAGAGATACCACTAACTTAGGGGGATCTACCACCTGTTAGAAAATGGACAAGGGATCATACTAAAGATTTGATTATTGGTGATCCAAATAGTGGTGTTCGAACTAGAAGATCAATTCAAAATGAATGCTTGTATAGTTGTTTTCTCTCAAAGAATGAACCTAAGAAGGTTGAAGAAGCCTTACAGGATCCTGATTGGGTAATAGCAATGCAGGAAGAATTGAATGAGTTTGAGAGGAACAAAGTTTGGAAACTGGTACCAAGACCTAAAGATAGATCTATTGTTGGTGCTAAATGGGTTTTTAGAAACAAGCTAGATGAATCTGGTATGATTGTAAGAAACAAAGCAAGACTGGTGGCCAAGGGTTATTCTCAGGAAGAAGGAATTGACTATGATGAAACCTTTGCACCTGTAGCAAGATTGGAAGCAATCAGAATGTTTCTTGCATTTACAGCTCATTCAAAATTCAAGGTATACCAGATGGATGTAAAGAGTGCTTTTCTTAATGGCAAGCTTGATGAGGAAGTGTATGTGGAATAACCACATGGTTTTGTTGATCCAAAGTTTCCAAATCATGTCTACAAACTTGACAAGGCACTTTATGGACTAAAGCAAGCACCAAGAGCATGGTATGAGACTTTGTCTAAATTTCTTCTTGAAAATGGCTTCACAAGAGGTACAATTGACAAAACTCTATTCTTTAGAAAGATAAAAGGTGATTTGTTTTTAGTTCAAGTTTATGTTGATGATATTATATTTGGTTCTACTAATGAAAAGTTATGTGCTAAGTTTAGCAAGCTTATGCAGTCTAAGTATCAGATGAGCATGATGGGTGACCTAAATTACTTTTTAGGCTTGGAGGTCAAACAGACTGAGATTGGTATTTTCATTAATCAGTCAAAGTATATCAAAGATCTTTTAAAAAGGTTTGACTTTGAAAATTGTGCAGTTGCAAAGACACCCATGGCAACAGCCACTAAGCTAGACTCTGATCCTAAGGGAAAGAGTGTTGATAACACTAGCTATAGAGGCATGATAGGTTCATTGTTATATCTAACTGCAAGTAGACCAGATATAATGTTCTCTACCTATTTATGTGCTAGATTCCAATGTGATCCTAAGGAATCTCATTTAATTGCTGTGAAGAGAATTTTTAGATATCTCAAGGGAACTCCAAATCTTGGTTTGTGGTATCCAAGAGAATCTGATTTCTCCTTAATTGGCTATTCAAACTCTGATTATGCAGGGTGTAAAATAGACAGGAAAAGAACTACAGGCACATGTCAATTCTTGGGAAACAGATTGATTTCTTGGGCAAGCAAGAAGCAGCAATCAGTTTCAACCTCAACTGCAGAAGCTGAATACATTGCAGCAGGCAGTTGTTGTGCTCAACTCCTTTGGATAAGAAATCAGTTGATGGATTATGGTATGACACTTAGTAATATTCCTATGTTTTGTGATAATACTAGTGCTATCAAAATTGCAGAAAATCCAGTTCAACACTCAAGGACTAAGCACATTGATGTATTGAAAATGGTACTGTGGAACTTCATTTTGTTCCTACTGACAAACAGCTTGCAGATATTCTAACTAAACCACTTGATGAGGCTACATTCCTTAGATTGGTTAGTGAGTTAGGAATGTTAAATTTTTAGATCTTTAACATCTGCACAAGTAGCAAGGTATGTTGTTTCAGCTTATAGACTTGATATATTTGTTATGATCTGTACTTGATTGTTAAATGCTTAAGCTGTAACAGTTTACTTTGATAAATTACAGTATGATAGACTTATTAATAAACATCAGGATCAGGATTGCTATCAGTATGCTGACGTCATCAGGATTGTATCGTCAGTATCAGGATTGTGAAATTTGTGTGTCTTACTGTTTCAAATTCTGAAGTTTATGTTATTCAGTGGTTCAATTCTGAGTTTTGTTGAAGTCTATGTTAGCAAGTTTTACTACATGCATACTGATAATTTATATCATTATTCAGGTCAGTCAATAAAGAACGATAGACAAGTAGATAATAAGAAAACTTGTATTTTCATTAATCAAAAGCATTACATACATGGAAATGAAATACAATTCTTCTTTTTGTCTAACTACTACTGATAATTCTATTCTTGTCTAAAGTTGTTGTTGCTGCTTCAATCCTCAACAATCGACTTCAGGACAAGGAGCATCTCAAGATTAGATTCCTTGTCTGGGCGACTTGAATGAGAGCAGCTGACTCATCTTCATGCTTATTGAAGAAAATGAATAGCATCTCCAACAAGATCAACCTCAGACTCTTCACCAAATTCTTCATCCTCAAGGTGTGAAGAGATTAGAGGAGAATTGTATCCAACTGGTAGATGTTTTAGAGGAGATTCGTGGAAATCATCTGAGTTAAGACCAACCATATCTGACTCGATGAGAAAAGGCATCTCTTCTAAGAGATAGTTTACTTGCTCCTGATCATCAAGAGTAAAGAACTTCTCAGTGGTAATGAACCAAAAGCTAGGGTTCATATGAAGATTTGGGTTGAAAGCCATGATGAAAAGAGAAAAGAATGAAAAGTTTTTGGAGAATGGCATAAAACGTCGGTTTCTTTTATAGAAAGACGTGAGAAGCTGAACCGTCGTTTGGGGGATATCAATGCAGACATTCATAATTATGTGTGACTGTATTTCTTGTATTTTCAAGAAATATTGAACGAATTTAACAAATTGATTTTGTTCAGATTTTATTTATTTCTTTTACAGGTAAAAGAAAATGCCACGTGGAAACTCCATTTAGTCTCTGGAATCAGGATGATATTGATCAGGAATACAAGTGTGTTCACATCAGGATTAGTAATTCTTTCTATTCAGAAATCATATTGAATCGTGTGATTATCTTGATGAGAAGATCACATCAGGAAAAGGAAGCTGATCAGTATTGATTTTTATCTTGATTTTACCTTGATTTATTTACTTGAAATTAATTTTGGATTTTATTTTCCAAAAGTCGTGGGTAACTGTATTTTTTAGGGACTGACACCTGTCAACCTACGTGTCAACGTGGGATAATGGGCCTGAAAGATTTTTGAAATATAATTATTTTGACACTCTAATCGTGTAATTGCTTTCTCTAAATTCATATTCTCTAAAGCAAAAACACTCTCGAGTTCTCAAAATCACTAATCAATTTCAAAGATATCTTAGGTTCTCTTCAGATCAAAATGGCAACTCAAAGAAGACTACCCAAATCAGTAGCTTTCAAGTTTGGTGACTTTGATTTTATGATGAACAATTATGTTGCAGCTATCACCAACAAGGAAGGGGTGTCAACTGATTTTCACCCAATTATGGACTTTATGGTGAAAGGACCATTAAGCTATGCCTTGACAGCATCTCCACAAATTAATCAAGTAGCTGTTTCACAAGCTTGGGAGAATGCTGAGGTAATTGATTCTACTCGGAGTCAATCAGGTAATTGATTACTGTTGTTACATCACATATTGCATATGGCTTGCTTTATAACAGAGTAATTCAACCCCCCCTTCTACAAGTTATTCGAGTTAACAAAACTTCTGAGCTAGATCTCCCATGTAGTAATAGAGCCTGCTGGTAGAGAGAGCAACCAGCCCTTAGCTTTATCCAACAGAGAGAATGGGAAAAGCCTCAATTTGATCGCATCATCTGGCACACCATTAAACTTGAAAGTGTCGCAGATCTCAATGAAGTCCCTGATATGCATGTTAGGATCCTCTGTAGGAGCACCCCCAAACTGAACTGAGTTCTGCACCATCTGAATCGTGCCCGGCTTGATTTCGAAAGTATTTGCTGCAATAGCTGGTCTGACAATGCTAGACTGAATGTCATTGATCTTAGGCTGAGAATAATCCTTCAAAGCCTTAGCTGCTGCTGGTAAATTTTCCATCTCTTTTGCTGCTGCAAGTTCTTCTTCTGCCAGTTTACGAGTTTGCAAACGTGTTCGCATACACGTTCAAGTACCTGAAACACCAAGAAACAACAAACTAAGTAAGAAAATCCGAGTCAGTGAACGCTAACGACCACTGATGACAAGCACATAAACTAAAAACAAAACACCGATGATCCCCGACAGCGGTGCCAAAAACTTGTTTGCATAATATCACGCAAGTATACGTGGTCACAAGTAATATAATTCAAGTTCGTTCCACAGAGATCTGGTTAAGTTTCTTTTCAGTTAATACACCTATTCAACAATGTATGGTTTTAATTCACTGCTAAGACAAATGACAAATTGGGGTTTTAATTAACTAAAGTAACTAAGATGCAAATTATCAACTAAGAATGAACAACTAACGAGAATTAAACTGAATTACTTATATGAGAATAAACATGGGACTCTAACTTCATTATCTACTTCACTTAGAGTTGATGCCTTTAATCAATACATGTGATGGTTTTGATATCTGATCATACAACACAAAACAAGTATAGGTTACCTCTCGGTATACGAATACCAAACTAATCATACTTCCACAAAAGAGATAGAGGATGAATAGACACCAATTATGCTTAGACCCTATATCTCTATAGAATTTGAAAACATAATGGTTGAAGAACAAGTTGTCTATTACGATCACATAGGGCAGCATAATATCTCTATTTACGCCACAAATCATGATGTTAAAACATCAACCTATCCTATGCTAGCATGGCAAGTTCTAAATCTCAAGATCCACTCTCGCTTCACAAGAGATTAACAATTCAATTTAGATGTTAGCTACGCATCTAAAAGCATTAAGATTAACCATACAAGGATATCAAGAATTCACCACACACATATCTTTAAAGCAATCAAACTACTAAGCTATATAGATAAATCCGTTAGAATCCCATGACAACGATTAGTTCATAATTGAACCGTTCGTCACCATGGGATTTGATGAAAACATGATATAAAATAAGATATGAATGAAAATAAGAATATTATTAAAACAAAGAGTTGAGAAAACAAATCTAGAATCCAGAATAACGCCTAAGAAAAGAACACAAAAGATGAAGTAGATCTTGATCTGTTGCTTGTCACGAGCGTTGAATCTCCCTCTCCTTTTCTCTCTTGCAATTCTAAGCTATGATATATAACGATCCAAATTACAATGCTAAGATGTGTTTTTATAGCCCTAGAAGTCTTTCACAACAAGAAAATATCCTAAAATACAATTAGAATTCGATTCTGGTGTAAGAACATGCCTAAAATACGATTACAACTCAAATTAGGGCAAAATAGTCAAATTTCAGCAATTCTGGCCGCCAGGTGCGCAGTCTACCCACCTAGTGCGCAGTCAGCGCACCTGTCTACTGCTTTGGTGCGTAGTTCGCCCACCTAGTGCGCAGTCTGCCCACCTGCCTACTGCTTTGGTGCGCAGTATGCCCACCTAGTGCGCAGTCTGCCCACTTGCCTTGTGCAGTTTTTCTGTTTTTGCTCTCGTTGCTTTGATTTGACTCCAACTTCCTTCGTTTTTTTTTGCACATGCTTCCATCTTCAATTCTCTAACTTTGGAATCTTCATGGTGGCTCACAACAAGTCTCCATTCTTCATTCTTAAGCTCGAATTCAACTCCAAAATTGACGGAAACTGCAAATCTAATCGCCATTCTTGCAAACCTGCACACTTAAACAAAACACATCAAAACTACAACAAACTTGAGTCCAAGACAATCAATTTAAGCCGATATGGAACGTTCCAAGTGGATATAAAATCCACTTATCATCCCCCCTCAAGTTGGGAGAAGAGAACAAGTTGACAACTCCCAACTTGGATAACAAGAACTGAAGTTGATGTGAAGAGAGAGCCTTGGTCAGCAAATCTGCAGGTTGGTCCTTAGAAGAAATATGAAATGTCTTCACCAATTGCTGCTGAATTTTCTGTCGTACAAGGTGACAGTCAATTTTAATGTGCTTAGTTCGTTCATGAAATACAGGATTGGAAGCTAGATGCAATGCAGACTTGCTATCACAATACAATGAAACAGGTGTAGTAACCATGATGCCAACAGACTTGAGTAAAAACAGGAGCCACACAATTTCACAACAAGTATCAGCTAGAGCCCTGTACTCAGCCTCACTAGAGGATCGTGACACTGTGACCTATTTCTTACACTTCCAGGAAATGAGACACGAACCCAGAGTGATGCAATAACCAGTGAGAGAGGATCTGGTTAAGGGACAACCCCCCAATCAGAGTCAGAGTATGCCTGAAGCTGCATAGAGTTATTGATGGGGAAAAACAAACCTTGACCAGGGGTTGCTTTTAGGTATCTAAAAACTCGAAATGCAGCCTATAAATGATCCTCTAAAGGGGAAGCAATGAACTGAGCCAAAATGTGAACAGCATAGCTAAGATCTGGTCGAGTAATTGTCAAGTAGATTAGTCTACCAACTAATCTTCTATAGACCTTGACAGAGTGATAAGATAAAGGACATGAAGATGATTTATGTAGAGTATGATTCTGCTCAATAGGAATAAGGGATGGTTTAGCAACTTGTAAACCGGTATCCCTCAATATATTCAAGCAATACTTTCATTGATGAATATAAACACCCTTATCTGATACGACTATCTCTAACCCAAGAAAATACTTCATAAAACCCAAATCTTTAATCTTGAATTTAGAATACAAGAATTGCTTGACTTGATGAATCAGATTCAAAGAGGAACTAGTTATTAACAAGTTATCCACATAAATGAGAACAGCCATAAACTGTCCTTCTCTTGACAAAGTGTACAAACTATTATCGCAAGGACATTGACTCAAGCGAAAATCAGCCAATGAAGTTGTCAACTTAGAATACCAACATCGAGGAGCTTGACGAAGTCCATAAATGGACTTCTTTAATTTGCGGACAAGAGAAGTAAAAGAAGCAGGAAAAGGACAGGTAGTTGAGCTCTGCAAACCAGGTAGAAGAGCCATATAAACAGTCTCATGAAGGTCACCATACAAAAATGCATTGGTGACTTCCATGTGATGAAGATTCCAATTTTTAGTAGCTGCAATAGACACCTGAACTCTGACAGTGGTCATTTTGGCCACTGGAGCAAATGTTTCAAAGTAATCCAAACCGAATGTTTGTGCAAACCCTTTGGCCACTAAACGTGCCTTATATCTTTCAACCTCTCCATTAGGCTTATATTTAATTTTATACAGCCATTTACAATCAATAATATGTTGATCAGCTGGAGTAGGAACTAACTCCCAAGTATTGTTGAATTCTAATGCAGCAATTTCTGCTTTCATGGCTTGAACCCACTCAGGAATTTTACTAGCTTGAGGGTAAGTGTATGGTGTGAATACTTTATCAGTGGTAGCCATAAAAGTGGAATAAGATGGTTTGAACAGGTTATAAGAGATGTAGTTATGTAGAGAATATAGATGTGTACCTTTATCAGGAGCAGTGATGTCAACAGAATGAGTTAGCTGAGAAGGAAGTCCAGTATAGTCATTGAATTTTGTAGGAACTGTCTTTGATCTTTGAGGCCTATTTGAAATAGTAGATTAAGGCTGAATAGGAATAGGTATGTCTTATGAGTCAGTAATAGGTATGTCTTGTGGGATAGGTGGTGAGGGAGCAATAACAGACAATGGAGAATCATCAGATGAACACAACTCATGAAATGGAAAAGGAGGATTAGGAGCAGATTTGAGGGAAGAGTTATTAGAGAAAGGAAACACATCTTCCACAAAATAAACATCTCTAGATGTGTAACATTTCCTAGTCTCCATAGCCATTACCCTATATCCCTTCTTACCATAAGGATATCCTAGAAATACACAAGCTAACCCTTTAGGTGACAATTTGTCTTTAGGAACAGTCACTTGAGTCATATAGCAAAGACACCCAAAATTTTTATTTGAGTGTAATCAGGTGGTCTATGGAATAGAATTTCAAATGGAGTTTGAAAATTTAATTGTTTAACAGGAGTAATATTAATCAAATGTGCTGCTGTGAGGATGCAATCCCCCCGAAATGATGAGGGAATAGAAGACTGAGTTTTAAGAGACCTTGCTATATTTAAAATGTGTTGGTGTTTCCTCTCAGCCACACCATTTTGCTGAGGGGTATATGGACAGGAAATTTGATGAATAATACCTAACTCTTGCAGGTTAGAACTAAGATCTTGATTAACAAACTCAGAACCATTATCTGATCGAATAACTTGAATAGTAGTATGAAACTGAGTCTTAACATAAGCAACAAAATTTTTCAACAAGGAAGAAACTTGTGTTTTATCAGCAATAAGAAATATCCAAGTACATTTAGAAACATCCTCAACAATTGTCAGAAACATATTACATTTACCATGAGTACATGTTTTGTAGGGTCCCCACAAATCACAATGAATAAGGTAAAACAAAGTGCTATTAGCAGATACACTTGTTGGAAAAGATAGTCTTGTTTGTTTGGCTCAATGACAGACATCACCGTTCTGAAAGTGACTACTATCAACAGAAGGTAGAAACTCTAAATGAGAAATAACAGTGGAGGAGGGATGGCCCAACCTAGCATGCCATAGACTGATATGAGCTAAGGTACTAGTAGTGGAGTAGGTACGAAAATGACCAGTAAGAGATGAGATGAAATGACTATACTTATACAAGCTTCCTTCTATCTTACCAATCTCTGTCAACATCTTCTACTGTTGGTCCTTTAAAGTACAAGTGGACATAGAAAAGAGAATAGTACAAGAGTTGTGCACTGTAAGTTTAGGTATAGAAATGAGGTTACATGTAAATGTAGGTACATAGAGCACATGCTGAAGTACAAGATTATTAGGTAGTCTAACTGAACCATAATATGTAACAGTAGCAACACTACCATCAGGTAAATACAGATAAGAATGCATAGCCACAGGGTTATCTAA
Source organism: Saposhnikovia divaricata (assembly GCA_036435485.1). Lineage (NCBI taxonomy): Eukaryota > Viridiplantae > Streptophyta > Magnoliopsida > Apiales > Apiaceae > Saposhnikovia > Saposhnikovia divaricata. The sequence goes on from CM071595.1 coordinate 156,568,079, forward strand.
GAGATTGTAGTGACATGTGACATGGTCTGTAGCTCCAGAGTGTAATATCCATGTAATACAATTATATTGTTGTGCAGGTAACAATGTATGTGTTGAAGATACTGTACAAGAAAATGTACCTTGCATAAAAGTATTAGCACCTGAAAGTGCTGTACCAATATGAGCAGTAGTAGGAGTATTATTCCAAAGAGCCATAGATTGAAGGCTGCTTTGTATCATCTGAGTCAACTGTTGACATTGAGCCCATGTAAAAGAAGAACTTGAATCACCAGTTCCTGAGCTAGAAGCTGAACCACTTGAGACAACAATATTGGCAAACTTTCGAGATACAGGTGCATTTTATATCCTTGGCTTAGGCTTTGGCTGACCATGAAGCCTGTGCCACTATAGATAAACATGAATACAGAAGCATTTGTCTCTGGTATGTCCAGTCATATGGCAAAATCACAATGAATAGAGTTCTTATTCTCAGAATCACCAGAATTGACATTTCGAGAACCTGTGTATGGAGTCTGACGGAGGCCTTGATATTGAGATGATTTATTCCTATTACCAGTAAGCTTCACACTCATAGCAGCATTCTCTAGAATAACCACAGTATTATGGCAATCTCTCTGTACCTCCTCTTGGAGCAGTAAGGAATAAGCCTGGCTAAGACTAGGTAATGGTTTCATCATCAACAATTTGCCTCGTATTGCAGTGTACCGATCACTTAATCCCATGAGGAATTGACTTAGCTTGTTAATCTGCATAAGCTTCTAATTTCACCATATATGTGCAGGTACAGTTGCTAGTTACACACATACATTTAGGTAACGGAGCTAAATCATCAAGTTCATCCATGAAAGTACGAAATTTAGTGAAATATGCAGTGATTGGCAAGGTGCCCTGAGTTAATGATACGAGCTCTTTCTTTAATTGAAAAACTCGTGGAACATTACTGTGTGAAAATCTAATCACTAGGTCATCCCAAATTACTTTTGCAGTTGAAAAATACACAACACTACTACGAATTTCATGTGTAATAGAGTTTAACCAGGAGAGTACCATATCATTACAGCGATTCCAAACTGCATATAACGGAGATGTAACAGCAAGTTTAGTCAGTGTTCCATCAATTAAACATAATTTCATCTTAGCTGACAGTGCTAATTTCACATATCTACTCCATTGATGATAATTCTGTTCATTAAGTAATCGTGTAACCAAAGCCATACCTGGATGATCAGAGTTTTGAATGTAGTAAGGATGATTCACATCGATTATGGTTGAAGATGTTGAAGTCATCGCGATTAGAGATGAAGATGATGTTGACGAAGACGAAGCAGTAGAGGAAGAATTTAGTGCATCGGAATAAGATCGAGTATTAGGCATGAATTAGTGATCGTAGCCCTAAAACATTCACATATTGCTTTGATACCATATCAGAAAATCTAACTTTGTATGTATAGTTAAGTATCTGTATGTATATATATCTTGAACAAGAAGAAAGATAACAAACTTGATTAACAATAAAATGATAATTCTGATTACAGCATAATGTTCAACAGTACTTGCTTTCATACTAAGAGAGAGCAACGATACAAATAAGACTCTGTCTCTAATAGCTCTAACTAACTTGTGCCAGCTCAGACTTAGCTTGCCACCTCAGCTTTTAATGTAACAGGTTGTGCACTTCAGTAAGATTTGCTATTATTCACACTTTCAATATCAAAGGTTAATCACTCCTAAAGTTGGTCACTCACTGATAATGAAAAACAAATGATTCTCTATCATCCCAAACATGAGATAAAGTATTCCTCCATTTTTTTTAGGTACGTACTGCAATGAGTTCTATTAGGATTCCACAAACGAAGTCATAATCCTGGCAGGAAAAAGGTTAAGTCCTACGAGTGTGCTATTGGCAACTAATATAATACTCCATTATGTGTGACAAACGAGTATAAATCTTTCTCTATTCCGTACATTTATTATCAATGGTCCTTTTGATATTTTACTCCTCAACTACTTATAGGATTTCCTAGTTTGCTCGAAAGTTAAAGAATGGTAAATAATACTATGATTTAGTTGGGTTGTCACTCTTGAAAGTTGAAACCTCTTCAAACTTACGAGAAAAAACGGGCTCCTAATCATGCAAATATTGTCTCGCCTAATTCTGAGCACTGTGTTTACAAACTTAACTTAATGTTGATCTTATACGTAGATTTACAAATCAAACCAATACCACCCAAACGTTACATCCTAAGTTAAAACAGATTTTAATAATTGCGTTTTTCCACCAGTAATTTACACCAGACCAGCCACGTACCCTCATTTAAATGGTGAAAAACTGAAAATTCTTATCATCTATCATAACGATCTTTTCTCCTACTACCATTGACATGAACCTTTAAACGTTGCAATAGTATCCACCAACCAAGTGTTTAGTAAGACTTTAAATGATGCTCTAACAGGGAGTTCAGTAAGTCCAAACAAAATTGAAAACTGTTCGAGTGTGTGGTCAAACTAATCACCTGCTGATTGGGTCCTTATCATGCAACACCAACTTGGTGTCGAAAACATATCCTAATCTCTTCATATTCAGTAATAATTTTTGTAAATAATAGTATCCTCCACGACCTCAGGTGCTCTACATCGTCAATCAAGAACACACAAAAATTGTTTTATTTTACACCTAAATTCAGCTTCAACTTTTTTAAAATATAATATAAAGATCCAGTTGGGCCTTCCTCTAACACCTTAAAGTTTTGGATGAGCTGGTTACTCAACATGGTATCAGAGCTCAGGCACGCAGAGGTCCCAGGTTCGACTCTCTATGACCCCCAATATTCTCAATATTTAATATGGACACGAAGGCAAGTTATGCTCCAAAGATGAGCGCCCGTGATCCACTCTTCGACCCAAAAAATGGACTTTCGAATGAGGGGGGGTGTTAGAATATAATATAAAATCATGAGTGATTCTTAGTGATCACATCATGTGTGTAAAGTCAGGTAACAACTTCTGAACATTGAGAAGTGATTTGGTAACAGCAGCAACTCAACAATGGAGTACTGGTAACAAACGAGTAATGATAGCAACCGAAGTCTATAAGTGACATGAGGCAACCGGAGACTATAATGCTTTAGAGCCAGTTGACAACTTATGAAACTTGCAACAAAAACACAGAAATGAAACTTGCGTTTGGTGGAGAAAACTCCATTTTCAATATATGAGAACTCAAACAATGTATTTACAACTGATCCTATACATCTGAACTAAGAAAGAAGAAATATAGAACAAGAGAGAATTGGGAAAAGAGATTGAGCAGCAAGAGAAGGTGATAAAATCTCAATCGAAAGCACAGAGCACCGAATAAAGTTATCACATCTTTATAGGATGGAGATTGAACATTGATGATCAGTAACACCGAGAAGTTCGAGTTTAAGCTTAGATTGTACAGAAACAACACATAAAGTGTGTAGAAAACACAAACAAATCTAGATAAAACTAGATGAATAGTGACGAACAATCATAAGATTGAGTTAAGCAATTTATCAAACACTTGGTGCACGATAGAGATTGAACACAGATTATGCACGTAATCACGATTAATTCAGAATTGAAGAGTAAACAAAGAGATATGTACAGTAGAACTCACAAACGAGTTATATTTGATCAATGATGATGATCAAAAATTGAAGGAACTGCCCTTAGCAAGTGTGAACACAAACAGATGAACACGAACAGTATTTACAAGGAAAGGCAGAACAAGCAGAAGCAGATCAAAAAATGAAAAGAATGATAGCAGATCGTTCAAGTACATAAACACAGACCACGATATGAGATACAAACATAGATCGCAAGTAAGATATGAGATCATGATTGTTCGTACGAAAGTGATTATGATTGTGATTATGAAAGAGATACAGAGATTCACCAGAGATACGTCGAGACTATGAAACAACGGTGAAATGGCGAACAGAGATCAAAACTTAAATGAAGATGTGAGATAGATCGAAGCTACAAAACACAGATGAACGAAGAGATTGAAATCGAAGCTTTCGCACGAAGCTTTAATGGCGGAAATGATGAAGACAACAAACAAATTGTAGCAGCAGAAGATAACAAATTGAGCCCGCAGATTGAGGTGAGGATCTGAACTGCTGCTGCTTTGTGCCTTGCATGTTCGTTGGCTTCATATTGTGGTCTACTAGTTACAATTTCTGATGGTGGTGTCTAGCTCAGATTATCCAGTTGCCTACTTACCTCTATGATGTTAACCTTCAAGTTGGATGTTTGCATTTCTTTCCCACATCCAACTTGAGGGGGATGTTAGATATATCAAGGTGTGAGCTGTTATGTCCAGCTCATCACCATGGTTGTTAGTTAACACAAAGTGTTCTATAAATAGCCTTGTTTAGTCATTCCATCTAGTAACTTGATTTTCACAATGTAATTTTTTACATTTCCGTTATCCTTTAACAAATTCTTTTATTGAGTAATATAAATATATAGTTTTATCCTATCTTTTTCATCTCTCCATTGGTATGGAGCTTACATAACATGATTTTCAGTACTGTATTCATAAAAGTAACAAACTTGGCTCTCTTTTTTCTTTTCTACCCTTGTACTTCAACAGCCATCTCACCCCATGCACCTCCCCGCATTGGCATACAGTAGAACAAAAACAAGTTATATTATGTTGGGGAACTAGATCAAACGATTGTTCTACAGTTTAACCCCCTAAATCGGTATTAGAATGAAGCATCAACTAGAATGAATAGCTTAGAGGCACCTGACATGACTCAAGTGACATATTATCAATGATCTCCAATTATTTATTTATATAAATATAACATTTACCAAATCCCCCGAGCAATTCTTATATATAAAATGCTCCAACCAACCAAAACACATCGAGTACAGCTCTTCTAAAAATCACTTTGCTTCCAGGTATTGTATATTCTGAACTATGCCAATAAACACTACATTATGAAGAAATAGAGTTCTCCTTTCCAATACTCATGGTTTTTGTTTTTACCAGGAATATCATTTCTTCTATTATAAAGTTTGGTCAGAAATCCTTCTATTTGAATAATCTCCTGATTTCTCCATGAGACATACATAACTAACCCACTATTTTCTTTTCTTATAAATAAACAGACAAATACATCATAGATTCTTTTATGCTTCACAAGAGGGACAAGATTAATACCAGCCATCTATATATTATAAATTAGTGGATAAAAATTAGTGGATAATCCATTCCTAAGTTTTGGTATCATTTAGGTTTGAATTAATTATTTAACTTTAAATCGATGGACTATCCATTTTTAGATTTGGTATCCATATTTTGTTTTGTGCAAGATCCATCAATTTATTTGACCCATTTCTTATTAGTATTTGACCCATTTCTCATTCTATGTACTTCATAATATTTATGGAAAATATATTCATAAAAATTTGAATCGATTTTTTAATTTTTGTAAGCTCATTAATGCATATTTTCTTATATATAATATATATAACACAGACACCAAAATATTTAACTAAACTAATTCTTAAATTAATTTATTGTAATATATAAAAACAACACATTTTTTATATCAATATTTAGTCTTTAAAAATTTTATTATTCAATCATAAACAATATTTTATTAAATAATTTTTAAAATACCCGTGTGCATACTAGTTATTTCTGAGCCATAATCTGGTTCATGAGTTGCTTTGTGGTAACTAGATTTCACAAGTTTGCTCTATACATATATTTTCCGATTCTCATCAATACATCAACAAATCATGGCAATCTAAAATAGGGATACTTGAAATCTTTTGTTTCCATGAAGATGAAACACCAAGAGCCCAAGACAACATGAACTAAGATCCTAATTTACGTAATTTTGTGATTACAAATTTCTCAAGCATGACAGCCATTTGTGAAATTAAATGGTTCAGTAGTTAAAGCAAGGCAGGACAAAGTAGTCAAAGTGAGGTTGGGTTGGGTACTGGATCGATACCATATATATGCTGTTAGTGCCCTCCGAGGACCACCCGATTTTTTTTTCCTAGACAATAGCGATAATGTTCTTTCAAGACTTAAAGTACGTGCAAGGAGTAAGACAACATACAAAATATGACCGGTAAAAGAAACATATAGTAAGAAATTGGAATTTAACACTGCATGCATTTCCATACATATAAGAAATTAGCTGCTTTGACCACATACTAGCTGCAATAACTTGTGATGCCATTTTTGTGCCTGCTTCAGTGCTTCCCCTTAGTTACTATAACCAAAAAATGTGTCAAAGATTACATCAGTAATCTCGTTAATTTGCAGCACATAGAACACATACACAAACTTTAAAGATATCCATAATCCTCGATGCCAAGCCTTGTCCTCTGCATACATCCCATAAACCCAGCAACCAATCTAAACCTCAACTCTAAATATTAGTTAACTATTAATATGATATCCACAGTATTTCATTTTGCACCAATGGTAACTGTCAATGGTAACATCTATCAGCATACAACCAGAAAAAATTCCTGAAAACAGCCTAACTCAAAACCAACTGATATCTCTGTTTATTTGATGGATTTCCTTTATACTTTTAGCAGACAAAAAATGGCGATAGTTGTAGTAATGGAAGGTGAATTGTACTTCTAAACATAGCCTTGCACGCCCTAATATACTACAAACTAATACTTGCTTCAAATTCAGTTTAAGACCAGAATCACCAGAGACAAGGACTTGCAAATGGTTCACTACAATTTGCAGTCACTAGTCACCTAAGATCTCAGGAAAATAACCACCAGAATTTATGAAAGAAGGTAAAACAGAAATTCCTCAAAGTAATAATGACGGTCATGGTCACCTAGAAACACATTCTCTTAACATTCTAGCGACTGTGATGAAAAATCCAAGTGATCAATGTATTAATGACTGTTTCATATTAGACAAGTCAATTGTATGTGTCTGAAGTATCGTAAGGCCTGGGTACTTCTGGCATGCAAAACATTTTCAGTGGAAGTCCTATCTTTCGTCAAATATCAAAATATTAATTAAAATGAAAGAAAAAAGGACTGAAGTTGTAATTAAATATCGTGCACTACGGCAATCTTCCACATAGTTTGCAATCTATTTGTCTTTAAATAAACACAAAGAACCTTATCAATATATAAAACATAGTACTTCAGAAGACAGATATATAAATGTATACTAGTGCAACCAAATATTTATAGATTACTTCATAACATTTTAGGCATTATCATTGGCTAACAATAATAACTTAATTTGTTATTATGAAAGTATAAGTAATTATATAGGCTCATTCGGAAGAAAACAATTAATACTTTACCCTCAAATTACACAACATGTACTTTGAGAAATATAATGAAATACACAGTAATACCCCATTAGTGCACATTTTTGCACCTCAAAGTCAAATTGTGTACCTTAAAGTCAAAGGTAATATTAGTAATTATAATAATATTAATTTATTTCATTATTAATTAGAATGATTGAAAGAAGAGATTTTAGTTAAAATAGTTAGAAAAGGTAATAGCTGAAAAAGATAATTATTTAATTATTATTATAATTAAGAGTAATAAAGTAAAATAATTTAATAAGGTAAGTATCGGCATATCGCACCAAAAAAACAGGTACCAAAACTTTTAATTTTTATATAGTACTAGTTTAAAACCCGTGCGAAGCACAGATTTTTTTTTAATATTATATAAAATTTTGTTAATTTTAATTGGAATTTTAAAGACATAAATTTTATAGGTTAAAATTTTAAAGGGAATTTACCAAAAATACTACATTTGAAGTTTCTATTTGCAAAAATACCATCCTCTTTAATTAATTGCAATTTTACTATATTAAGTTTCAAAATTACAAAAATACTACAAATTAGGTCAACCCTTCCCCCCTCCCCCCATGTGCCCAGCGGCCGACTTCAACACTCAGCCTTCAACATTTTTTTTTTTTAAGGTGAGGTGATATTTTGGTTGCAACTGAATGCAACCACATTCAACTTTTTTTAAAGGTGGGGAGATTTTGGTGGATTTGGGTTGCAAGACCCCGCCAGGGGCAACTTTTTTTTTTTAAGGTGGGGAGATTTTGGTGGATTTGGGTTGCAAAGCCCCGCCAGGGGCAATATACAACTGAATGCAACCACATTCAACCACATTCAACTTTTTTTTTAAGGTGGGGAGATTTTGGTGGATTTGGGTTGCAAGGCCCCGTCAGGGGCAATATTCAACTGAATGTGGTTGCATTCAGTTGCATGTGGTTGAATGTGGTTGCATTCAGTTGCATGTGGTTGCATTCAGTTGCTGATTTCAAGTTCCATTTTTCAGTTATCATTTTCGACTTCTTTTTTGGACTTCTTTTTTGGACTATATATATATATATATATATATATATATATATATATATATATGCCTTTGCTCCATACAGAACACTCTTATATAACAAACAATAAAGAACATCTTAGATCTATTAGATCCATTGGCCCCGTCGGGGGCACCCAATACAAAAAGTTGTTATTTTTTTACACTCTATCAAGCAAGCAAAAAAAATTTTGAAAAATTATTGTTCACTGATGACGTCATCATGATGTCATCAGTGAACAGTAAATTTTCAATTTTTTTCTGGCTTGATAGAGGGTAAAAAAATAACAACTTTTTGTATTGAGTGCTATGACGGAACTCTTAGATTAGATTAGATATGAGGTGTTCTTTATTGTTTGTTATATAAGGTGTTTGTTATGGAGTGCAACTATATATATATATAGTCCAAAATATATAAATATATAGTCTAAAAAAGAGGTCGAAAATGACAACTGAAAAATGGAACTTGAAATCAGAAATTTAGTTGCATGAGGTTGCATTCAGTTGAATATGCCCCTGCGGGGCCTTAGAACCCAAAATCAACCCACCATAAAAAAAAAGTTGCATGTGGTTGCATTCAGTTGAATGTGGTTGCATTCAATTACTGAAAAATGGAACTTGAAATCAGAAATTTAGTTGCATGTGCTTGCATTTAGTTGCTGATTTCAAATTCCATTTTTTCAGTTGCTGATTTTTGAACTTGAAATCAGAAATTTAGTTGCATGTGGTTGCATTCGGTTAAATGTGGTTGCCCCTGCGGGGCCATGCAACCCAAACCAAAATAGAATTCCTTCTTAAAAAAAAAGTGTTAGAACGTGGTTAAATGTGGTTGAATTAGGCGGGCAGGCTGTTAGGCAGGGGAAGGAGGGTTGCCCTAATAGGTAGTATTTTTGCAATTTTGAAACTTAGGTTAGTAAAATTGCAAATAGCTTTTCTTAACAAAGGTAAAATTGTAAAAAATTATTTTTTATATATATATTTATGAAAAATGCCCAATTTTAAATAATATGATTTGATTATATATATGTTTTTTGTGATATTTTTAGAAAATGAGAGATTTTACTTTAAAATTTATAAAAGATGATATATTTTAGTTGAAAAGAAAACGGTTAGTTATTTATTATTATTAATTTTATCTTATTTAAATAAATTTTTTCATGATATTATTTCAAAATAATAAGTTTCAATTAAAAAAAATAAAATAGGTAACGTGTTTTAGTTGAAAAAAGGTAATTAGTTAATTATTACTAATTATAATATTATCATTTAATTTAATGAAATAGAACTCACTGTAGTATTTTGAGAAGTAGATATTTTAATTAGATAGAATGCAAAAGATAATGTTTTTATCTGAATATGGGAATTGATTGGTTACTGAAAAATATAAAATATAACATGTTTACCAAAAAATTATTCCCAAAAATTTATCCAAAATGAGGTGGCAAACACAAGGTGGGTTTTCATTGGAAGGCTAATGTGAATGCGGGGGGTGGGGTCCATATACATTATTATCTCCATAACCAATCATAGAAAGACATTTGTCATTTTGGTAACTTTTTTGGGAACAATTTTCGGTTCCTAAGTATTTTACAAAAGAAAATTGATTAGTTATTTGTACTCATAATATTATTTTATTCAATTAAGTAGAATTATCAAAAAAGAAGTTACAACAAATAAGGGAGGGATTAAAGTGCAAGTGCTTAATATAAGTACCGATTTTCTTTAAATTTTTAAATGATATGATTTGATAATGATCGCATAAATGTTGCGTGTGATATTTTTAGAAAATGAGAAATTTTAGTTAGAAAATATAGAAAAGATGATACGTTTTAGGTAAAAAAAAAGGTACTAGATTTAATAAAATATAAAAGGAAATTGATGAGTTATTAAAGGTAACATGTTTTACATGCAAAGAGAAATTGATTAGTTATTAGTAATTATAAATAATTGAGTAAGGGTAATTAATTAATACTATAAATTATTAAGTGAGGGTGATTAAATAATGATTATGAAAAATTGAATAAGGGTAATTAGGTAAAAACACAGAGTACCGTACCGACCAACCAAACTTTCAATATTTCGGCTATTATAATATAGTATATAGATAGATAGTATAATAATATAATATTTATTTTTATGTTATGTTAAAAGTATTGTAATTTTTAGAACCCGTGCGATGCATGATTTTTTTAACATATTATAATTTTTATTTAATTTGTCATTAAAATATTTAATATATGAATTTTGTAGGCTTATATAATTTTTATTTAATTTATGTCTGAAATTTTTATGATGTGAATTTTGTAGACTTATAATTTTTAACTGATATGATTTCATTAAAATATTTATATATATGTCGCCCATGAAATTTTCAGAAAAGAAGATATTTTAGTTAGAAAATATAGAAAAAAATATTACGTTTAAGCTGAAAAATGTGATTAGTTAGTTATACAATATTATTAGTTTATTTCATAAAATATAATAACCCATGATATTTTTGGAAAAGAGAGATTTTAGTTAAAAAAGTTAGAAAACGTAATGTGTGGTAGCTGAAAAAAAGTAATTAGAAAAGTTAGAAAACGTAATGTGTTATAGCTAAAAAAGTTAATTAGTTAGTTATTAAGAATTATAATATTTTTATATTTTTTGTAAAATAGAATTGCCCGTAACCACAAAATAAATAGATTCCAAATAAAAAAATTAAGTCAAGAATAATTAAATAAAGGTTATTAAGAACATAAAGTACCGTACCGACCGACCGATCCACCAAACTTTCAATGTTTCATCTATTATAATATAGTACCAGCTTAAAACCCGTGCGATGCACGAATGTTTTTCAATATATTGGAATTTTTTTTAATTTGAATTAAAAAATTTAAAACATGAATTTTGTTGGCTTAAAATTTTAAATGATATAATTTGATAATAATTATATATATGTTGTCCGTGATATTTTAGAAAATTATAGGTTTTGATGATCACTTTCAGCAAGCTGATTGCTTGTAGTTTGATATAAAATATCATGTTATTTCTGTATTGTACTAACTTGGTTTTCCAGGGAAAATTAGCCTACTGATTATTTAATCAGAACATACAAACAGCAAGCCAATTGGTGCTTCAACAGAGACAGTTTGGCAAGCCAGTTGCACACAATCAATACATAAACAGCAAGCCAATTCCAACTGTCCAGAATTTTTGAAGATAAAGATCAAGTTCAATTCTCAAGGATTTATTTCAGGAAATTCAATTAGATATTTTGTGAGGGCTCTTTCTGATATAATACATATATAATATATTTTAAAGCTCAAATCTTTTATCAAATATCTTTTCTTTATAAACCTTGTTCTTGTGTTCATTCGTTTTTATCGATTGAGAAAACATTCAAGCACACAAAGAACAGAAGCAACTCAATTTTTCATTGCTATATCTTTTCGATTCTCTCGAGCTCTTAATATATCATATACGTGCTGTATCTTAGAGAGTTCATAGTTTGAGTTGTAAGGTTTAGTTGCTGGGCATATTGGCTAGGGAACTAGGGTTTGGTGAACGTTGCTAGAGAAGTATACTTGGGAAGTATAGCTTAGAGAGCAGGTTCAGAAACAGGTGTTCAGCAAGCCACTTATCAGCAGCTGGTATTGAGGGAGATATATAATTTTATCTTGTAATTGGTTTATTTCATTGATCAATAATATATTCTCTTACCAGGTTGGTAAGGGACCAGGACGTAGACCATAGGGGATTAGGGGTCGAACCTGGCTAAAAGATCTGTGTGTTCTTTATCTTTCTGCACTTTACTTACTGCTTGTGCATTCAGCTTACCATTTACATTCAGCGTACCATTTGCATATGTTTAAATTGAAATCAGTAAGTAGTTTATGGTAATTTATAAAATTGGACATAGTTAGCCATATACACCTATTCAACCCCCTCTAGGTGTGCATTTTCATTTGTTATCAAAGTTTTGGTATACTAACATTTCTGTAACAGGAAAAGTATTCGATCAAAATGGCTAACAATCTAAAAATGAAGAATAGCTGTTCATTCTGGAAACAGCAAGCCAACAGAATCTAATGATGAAGAACTTTCTATCATATCAAGGAAAATCAAGAAACTGATTGAGAAGAGGAACGGAATGAAAAGAGAGAAAGGTGGATTTTCTAACAGCAAGAAAGCATCTAAAGACTCAAAGGATCAAACATGCTTTGAGTGTGGCAAACCAGGTCATTACAAGAGAGATTGCTACAAGCTGAAATCTAAACAGCTTGCTGCTTACAAGGACAAGACGAAATCAAAATTTCAACCAACTTGGAGTGATAATTACTCAGATTCCAATGATGATTCAAGTGAAGATATGGTGAACTTAGCACTTGTTGGGATTGATGATGAATCTGTTCAAGAAAATTTTGAAGGAGTTTATACTGAAACTGATTCCGAAGAGGATCAGAGTGAGGTAAATTCTTTTAAAGATTATGTATCTTCAGATGATGATATTTTAGAGTCAATAACCATGCATGAACCCAATACTGTAACCATGGAAGAGTATATGGCACTAAAGGCTGAAAACAGCAAGCTATCTGAAAAGGATTCAAATATGTCAAAAATGATTCAAGAATTGATCCCAAGGATGGAAGAATGGGATACAACTTTGTCAAATAGGGTTACAGAGATCAAGGAGCTAAATGACAAGAATAGTCAATTAGAGGCTATTAACAAATTATATGAAAAGATAAACAAGACTTTGACTGAGGAACTCAAAGAGCGGATGAAAGAAATCAAAGAGTTGAGATCTGATGTTAAAACGAAAGATAAAGCATTGGAATCATTCAAATTGAAGGAATCTAATCGAGCTGAATGTTCTAAAACAGCTGAAATGGCATCTCAGCAAACTGAAACCATCAATCAGCAAGCTGAAACAATCACTGCCCTACAAAAGGAAGTCAATGATCTAAAGCAGGGTATGGGAACCTTTGTTCAAGGAGATGACAGTCTAAAATCAATGATGAAAAAGGCAAAAGTCCCCTTGGTCAGAGAAGGAGTTGGCTTGAACTTCAACAAAAAGCAAAATGTACTCAAATATGAAGGAAGAAATGGCATACCTTATAATTATGCTATGCCTTGGAAAACATATAATAAATGTGGTGGAAAAGGTCATCTGGAAAGAAATTGTGTCGTTCAAATTAATCAGAAAAGGAAATCAGCATACCAGAATGGACCAGTCAAGCAACAATCAGCATATCAAAAAGCAAATGACAGAAGACAAACAACTCACCATTATCAGTATGGCAGAACACAAAGGATCAAAAATCAAGCACCAAAAGTAATACAACAATGGATCAAGAAATCTGATCTACATGATCTTTTTGTTTTATCAACAAACCATGGTGAATCCAATGAAATTTGGGTACTCAAGTAGTAAGTATGTAATTTGTCCTCGTACATTTCCTTGAATTTGAGTATATTATTATTGTGCTACTAACGAGATTCCTCTAGTATGTAGATGGGACAAATATATGTATATGTATTGTATTGTGCAGGAAACAAGAAAGAAGAAAACTATTATGATCATTCGGAATGTGTATTGTCTAATCAGCAAGCTATTTTGCTATCTAGAAGAACAATTGCTATCGTTGAATATCCTGGAAATGTGTTTTCAGCATGCTGAGTGAGCATTGTTTTAGGGGGAGCAACATAGTCTCTACGATGTATTCTATAAGTATTGATCATCGATTAAGGGGGAGCTTTTAGCTCAATCACATTTTGGAAACTTGGTTGATGATATAGAAATGCAAAAGTTTAAAGCCATTAGCTGAAGAAAGTTTTTCATTCATACGAAGAGAGCTTGGCCATGTGTACAGTGTAGTCAGCAAGCTGACAAGCACAGAATTGGTAACGTTGGCTTACCATTTGTATCTGAACTTTTAATATGCCATTACCATGATTTGTTTATTTATTTCTCTATGCTTATTCCAGACCTGAACTAATGTTTCTTTTTGATGGATTAAGGGCGAGAAATTTAGGAGAACTTATTTGTTTGTTGGTATTCAGTAATGTTTAATTATGCTTGCTTATCTTATTCTTGTTGGCAGGTAACAAAGTGAGATATGAGTCTGTTTTATATCAAAATTTTCTAATATGCAGGGATTTAGGGGGAGTAACTTTATTCTCATAAATATTGTGTAATCATCAAAAGGGGGAGATTGATACTCCTATGGTTTTGATGATCACTTTCAGCAAGCTAATTGCTTGTAGTTTGATATAAAATATCATGTTATTTTTGTATTGTACTAACTTGGTTTTGCAGGGAAAATTAGCCTACTGATTATTTAATCAGAACATGCAAACAGCAAGCCAATTGGTGCTTCAACAGAGATAGTTTGGCAAGCCAGTTGCACATAGTCAGCAAGCCATTTCCAACTATACAGAATTTCTGAAGATAAAGATCAAGTTCAATTCTCAAGGATTTATTTCAGGAAATTCAATTAGATATTTTGTGAGGGCTATTTCTGATATAATAAGTACATAATATATTTTAGAGCTCAAATCTTTTATCAAATATCCTTTATTTATCACTTTCCTAAATTATAGGAGTTTGCCATTTTTAAAAGATTTCTTTCTTCAAAATCTCCTATACACGTTTTCTATCTATACAAACAGAAGGGTTATGTTTTCTACGATTCATCTCTTCCAAACCTTCTATCAAACGGTCACAAGAACGTTGCAAAAATCATTCTAACCAATTGAACGTTAGAATTGGATTCTAGACGTTTGAAATTGATTGATTAATTTTAGAACGTTGGTTGTGAAGCTTTATAAACCTTGTTCTTGTGCTCATTCGTTTTTATCAATTGAGAAAACATTCAAGCACACAAAGAACACAAACAGATTCATCATCAATCCCAACAAGTGCTAAGTTTACCATATCTTCACTTGAATCATCATTGGAATTTGAGTAATTAGCACTCCAAGTCGGTTGAAATTTTGATTTCGTCTTGTCCTTGTAAGCAGCAAGCTGTTTAGATTTCAGCTTGTAGCAATCTATCTTGTAATGACCTGGTTTACCACACTCAAAGCACACAAAGAACATAAACAACTCAGTTTTTCATTGCTATATCTTTTCGATTCTCTCGAGCTCTCAATATATCATATACGTGATATATCTTAGAGAGTTCATAGTTTGAGTTGTATTCATTATTGATTTGTATTGTTCGATTTGTAAGGTTTCGTTGTTAGGCATATTGGCTATGGAACTAGGGTTTGGTGAACGTTGCTAGAGAAGTATACTTTGGAAGTATAGCTTATAGAGCAGGTTCAGAAGCAGGTGTTCCGCAAGCCATTTGTCAGCAGCTGGTATTGAGGGAGATATATTATAGTATCTTGTAATTGGTTTATTTCGTTGATCAATAATATATTCTCTTACCAGGTTGGTAAGGGACCAGGACGTAGACCATAGGGGATTAGGGGTCGAACTTGGCTAAAAGATCTGTGTGTTCTTTATCTTTCTGCACTTTACTTACTGCTTGTGCATTCAGCTTACCATTTATATTCAGCGTACCATTTGCATCTGTTTAAATTGAAATCGGTAAGCTGTTTCTGGTAATTCATAAAATTGGACATAATTAGCCATATACACCTATTCAACCCCCTCTAGGTGTGCATTTTCAATTTATTAGTTACTAGCTTATACCCCAAAATTTTTCAATAAATTAATTTTTGTGTGTTTCATTTTGAAAATTGTATTTTTATGTATAGCGTCATCAAAATTATTTCATTACATTTGAGAGTAAATTTTTAAATAATTTACAACACGATTTTAAATTTTATAAATAATATTTTACAAAGATAAATCCTTGAATAATTATATTTTTTTATCACTGTTAAGTTAAGGATTTCAAATTTTGTAAAAATCATTACAATGTTAAACCTATATAAGTAATCAATTTTCTTTAAAATTTTCTTTTCGTTATTTTCTTCACATCTTTTTTTTCTCCTTTGGCTCCGTTCTTCTTCTGTAACTTCTATCGTTCACGACGTCTCTTGTTACGTTCAATTTTTCGTTTTTCATTTGTTACTAATGATGTTGTATGTATAGATTTCTGTTTTATAGAATAATGTAATTATAATTTTATCTATGATTGTATTAGGATTTTTTTCCCAACTCATTCTAGAGATCTTTCTTATTTGTTTATTTATAATTTATTTTAGTTGTTTACACATATTTCACGGTAGTAGCTATACGTAGTTAGAGTTGAATATCAATATTAAGATATTAATAATTCTATATAAATTTAATTTGGATCTGATCTACGTACAGTGTTGTTCTGTTTTGTTTTCTGAATCTGTATCTGTATGCATCAATGTTGATGGACAAATGACAACTATCTATTTTTTACTTACAACCCCACGGGCTTTTTTTAATATCTATTAAATATATTAATTTTTTAATATTTATATGTTATTACCTAACAAATTGTTGTTAAAAAATTGATATATATTAGGTTTTATACGTTCAATCATGATTATATCCTTTTCATATTATAATTTTCTTTCTAAAATTC
The DNA here is from genome assembly GCA_036435485.1 of Saposhnikovia divaricata. NCBI lineage: Eukaryota > Viridiplantae > Streptophyta > Magnoliopsida > Apiales > Apiaceae > Saposhnikovia > Saposhnikovia divaricata. The sequence continues at coordinate 156,585,010 of CM071595.1, forward strand.
AATTCCAATACAACCTTTTTTAATTATATCCTTTTTAGATTATAATTTTCTTTTTAATATGGTACAATCTTGATCGTCTATTTTTAAAAAAATTAGATTAGACGGTTGAGATTATTTTGGTAGTACAGTGACCAAACCATAGTGACCAAACCAAAATTATGGATAACATCCCTTTTACGCTTATTATATATAATGATATAATTAGTAACTATAAATAATTAAGTAAGGATAATTATGTAAAATAACATGTACCATTAAGTAAGGGTAATTAAGTAAGCGTTGTTCTGTTTTGTTGTCTGAATCTGTATCAGTATAGGCATCAATGTTGATGGACACATGACAGCTGTCTATTTTTTACTTACAACACCACAGGCTTTTTTTAATATCTATTAAATATATTAATTTTTTAATATTTATATGTTATCACATACAAATTGTTGTTAAAAAATTGATATATATTAGGTTTTATGCGTTCAATCATGATTATATCCTTTTCATATTATAATTTTCTTTTTAAACTTCAATTCCAATACAACCTTTTTTAATTATATCCTTTTTAGATTATATTTTCTTTTTATAAGATACAATCTTGATCGTCTATTTTAAAAAAAATTAGATTCGACGGTTGAGATTATTTTGGTAGACAGTGACCAAACCAAAATTATGGATAAGATCCCATTTACGCTTATTATATATATGGATATAATTAGTAATTACAAATAATTAAGTAAGGATAATTATGTAAAATAACATTTATCGCTAAGTAAGGGTAATTAAGTGTTGTTCTGTTTTGTTGTGTGAATCTGTATCAATATGCATCAATGTTGATGGACACATGGTAGCTATCTATTTTTTACTTACAACCCCACGGGTTTTTTTAATATCTATTAAATATATTAATTTTCTAATATTTATATGTTATTACATATCAAATTGTTGTTAAAAAATTGATATAAATTAGGTTTTATACGTTCAATCATGATTATATCCTTTTCATATTATAATTTTCTTTTTAAAATTCAATTCCAATAGAACCTTTTTTAATTTTATCCTTTTTAGATTATAAATTTTCTTTTTAATATGATACAATCTTTATCGTCTATTTTTCAAAAATTTAGATTCGACGGTTAAGATTATTTTGGTAGTATAGTGACCAAACCAAAATTATGGATAAGATCCCTCTTACGCTTATTATACATAAGTATATAATTAGTAACTATAAATAATTAAGTAAGGATAATTATGTAAAATAACATGTACCGTTAAGTAAGGGTAATTAAGTAAAATCAACAGGTACCGTACCGACCAACCAAATTTTTTATGTTTCGGCTTTTATATAATAGTACTAGCTTAAAACCTGTGCGATGCACTTTTTTTTATATTATATAAATTTTTTTCATTAATATAATTATTTTTTTTAAAACGTGAATTTTGGAGGCTTAAAGTTTTATATGAGATAATTTGATAATAATTACATAAATGTTATCCGTGATATTTCTAGAGAAGGAGGTATTGAAAATATAGAAAATATGATAGGTTTTAGTTGAAAAAGATAATCGGTTAGTAATTATAAAATCATTATTTTATTTTATAAATAGAATGTCCGTGATATGATTAGAAGAAGAGAGGATTTAGTCAGAGAAAATTAAAAAGGTAACATGTTTTAGGTGAAAAGGTAATTGATTAGTTTATAATTATAATTTAATTACGTTATTTTACTAAATACAATTGCTCGTAATGTTTTTAGAAAATGAGAAATTAATATTGTCCGTTATATTTTTATTAAAAAGGATTTTAGTTGTAAAATATAGAAAAGATGATATGTTTTAGCTGAAAAAAGTAATCGATTGATTATTAGTATTATAATATTATTATTTTATTGTATTAAATAGAATCGTCCCGTGATATAATTGGAAAAATAGAGATTTTGTTAGAGAAGATAGAAAGGTAACGTTAAAATTTAAAAAAATGACATGATTTATGTGAAAAAATTAATTGATTAGTTGTAGTAATTATAATTTAATTATGTTATTTTACTAAACAAAATTGCTCATAGTTTTTAGAAAATGAGAAATTAATGTTGCCCATGATATTTCTAGAAAAAAAGGGAATTTAATTAGAAAAAAATAGAAAAAATGATACATTTTAGCTGAAAAGGTAATCGATCAATTATTAGTATTATAATATTATTATTTTATTTTTATTAAATAGAAACGCCCGTGATATAATTGAAAAAAGGGAGGTTTTAGTAAGAGAAAAAAAAAACAAGGTAACATGTTTTTGTTGAAAAAGGTAACCATCCACGATATAATTGGAAAAAGAGAGATTTTAGTTAGAGAAACGAGAAATGGTTACGTGTTTTGATTGAAAAATGTAATTGATTAGTTAATAGTAATTATAATGTAATTATGTTATTTTATTAAATAAAAATGCTCGTAGTGTTTTTAAAAAATGAGAAATTATATTTCGATAAAATGTAAAAGATATTGTATTTTACCTGAAAAAGGAAATTATTTAATTATTGAAAAATAGAAAATGTAGGTTTAACCTGAAAAAGGAAATTGATTAATAAAGGAGAAATTTTAGTTAGATAAAATATAAAAGATATTGTATTTTACCTGAAAAAAGGAAATTATTTAGTTATTGAAAAATAGAAAAGATAATATGCCTGAAAAAGGAAATTGATTAGTTATTAGGATGAATTTTATCTGTAATTGAGTAAGGGTAAATAAGTAAAATCATTAGAAAAAATAGAAAAGATGATACGTTTTAGCTGAAAAGGTAATCGGTAAATTATTAGTATTATAATATTATTATTTTATTTTTATTAAATAGAAACGTCCGTGATATAATTTGAAAAAGAGTGGTTTTACTAAGAGAAAAAAAAAAGGTAATGTGTTTTGGATGAAAAAGGTAACCGTGCATGATATAATTGGAAAATGAGAGATTTTATTTTACAGAAAAGAGAAAAGGTAACGTGTTATAGCTGAAAAAGGTAATTGATTAGTTAATAGTAATTATAATATAATTATGTTATTTTATTAAACAAAATTGCTCGTAGTGTTTTTAAAAAAGGTGAAATTTTAGTTAGAGAAAATGTAAAAGATATTGTAGTTTACCTGAAAAAGAAAATTATTTTGTTATTGAGAAATAGAAAAGGTAATATGTTTAACTTGAAAAAAGAAATTGATTAATAAAGCAGAAATTTTAGTTAGATAAAATATAGAAGATATTGTATTTTACCTGAAAAAGAAAATTATTTAATTATTGAAAAATAGAAAGATAATATGTTAAACTTGAAAAAGAAAATTGATTATTTATTAGGATTGTTGAGTATTGAATACAGTAAAAGAATACAGAGGGGGGGGTGAATGGATTCTTGAACTTTTCTTCGTTCTTGAATCTTTGCAGCAAGATAAGTGATGAGTGTGTGAGATATGAAGATGCGGATAATTAAAGACAAACACAACACAATATCACTTTAATCTAATATCTTATTAGATAAAGATTTTGCTACAATCTGTGAATACAAATGATAGTATTCTCAGCTTCGTTTTTCTCAGAGAGATATTTTCTGGGTATTTGAGAAACTTCAACACCTTAACAGCTAAGGAAGTGAGGCTGTATCCTTATAGACATGGATACACCCACTTACTACAAATGAGGTAGGTAAAACAAAAACACTTTCCAGTCTGTCTATCTCATTTTAGTAAGAGTCCAAACGGCTACAGATTTGACTTTGAAAAGCCTGTTTAGATCCACTTCTTCAGCTCCTTGTCCCTTGTCTTATCTCTCCAAGCTTCTTTGTAGGCTTTCCAGCATGCTTTATAGGACAGAGTCAAATAAAGTATCCTGGCTTGTTGCAGGTTTCTGACTTGTACAATTCTTCAATATTTTGTCCTCAAGAATGTATTCGAGAAGTGACTAAGTGAGTGATTCGAGAACTGGAGTTGACTTGATCGATAACTCTGAGTTCTCGACTAGTGTTATCTTGACATATCGAATCACTTCTCGAATAGCTCTTTTCTCTGGGACTCCTTGAGATATCGAATAGAGCATTTTGACATATCGAATCCCTGAGATATCGAATAGCATATTGAGTCTTTGAGATATCGAATGTAGCATTGACTTGTTGACCCTTTGAGAACTCGAACTGTTGACTCCTTGAGTTCTCGAACTGTGTAATAGACATATCGAATCCCTGAGATATCGAATGAGATATCGAGAGATATCGAATAGTGTCTTCTGAGATATCGAACTCCAGACTTCTCGAATGCTAGACTTCTCGAATAAACAAATGTACTTCTCGAATTAGTACTTAGGCAATTTCTTCATTTCTTCAATTCTTCAAATCCCAACTGTGATTATTTGACAGTCTTCATTTCCTTGCTTGAGGCATGAACCTTAGAACTTCTTTCAAGCTTTATTCTTGACTTAGTAGGTACAGTTACACAGATAGAATTTGATGCCTATTACATAGTACAAACAAGTAGAAACTCTACAACTAGAGGTTCCCTCAGTTAAGAGGTCATGTAGGTAATGCATAGCATTACGAACCACTTGGGCTTGTTATTAGATGTACTCAGGCATGCCTCTGTGACTAACAATCTCCCCCAAATTGTGAGTAAGACCCTTAGTCACAATTTCATGTCTGATAACAAGCCTAACATACATAAAGATAAAACTTGACAGTACAGGTATGAATTTCCATTAGCAATTTGGATAGAACTACAGAGTGAGTAATCTTACAGCCTATGATGAAGAACTAGCCATTGTCTTTTGATTCCCTTTCCATAGCTTTGGCTTGAAATTCATCATATTCTTTCTCTCTTCTTTCTTTCTCCTTCCTTGTATTCTCATCCATAGCTTTTATTATTTCTGCCATAGCATCCAATTCTTCAAGCAGAATTGAGTCTTTGAAATCTTCAAGTACTGGTTCCAGAATATTTGCAGGATAGTGGTTGAGTAGATTCATTCTGATGTTGACTTGATTTCCATTTCTCCTCCTATACTTTACCATGTAGGGGTTGAACTGAACTCTACACAAACCCTTTTTCCTCAGCTTTTCTGCTTCACTTTCCAGTCTCTCAATTTCTCTCTCTCTTGCCAGCCATTTCTCAAAACACCCTTTTCTGACTTTTTCCTCATGATCTCTCTTCATTTTCACAAAATCAATTAGCTCCAGCTTCCATACTCTCTCCACTTTATCTTCTGAGCTCAACAGTGCAATGATTCTCTCTATGTCATATAGCTTGCCCCAGTGTTGACATCCTCCTTGTTTGAATTTCTCCTCCCTTCCATCAGAATATTTAATCTCAAGGCAATTATCAACAATGGCAACATGATAGATTCTTTGAGCTTGCAAAAATTGCAGTTGGTCTACATCATAATCTTCATCTAGTGGTTGGAGTTTTAGGCCTGGATAGATTGTCAGGGCTTTTGATATGGTTGGCTTTGATTTCCTTGCAGCTTGCTTGAACTTGATTCTTTTTACATGATTACTTGGCAGCAGTATGTGACCTTTGTTTGTAGACCATTGTAGTATTCCATTAGCAGTTTGCTTTTTGAAACATACAGATGGTTTCTTGACTTGAATCTTCTTCTCTTCTTGAGGTGGCAAGACAGTTGCAGAAGCCATAGATGCAAATTTTGAAAGGTCACTACTGGCAGCATTCACCCTAGACTTAGAGTCTTGCGTTGTGGTGAGGTTACTGTCAGCAATGCCTGAGGCTTGCTATCTTCCACTTTTCCTCTCAGAGCCTTTACCTTGATCATCATCATTCTTCCTCTTCTCATCATCCTTCTTCTTCTTCTTGTCTTCATCACCCTTATTACTCCTGTGATGTCTTCTCCTTCCGTCACTTTCATCTTCATCCTTGTCTTGATCTTTGCTTGGGTTGAACTTAGCAGTCTCAGATATAATGCCAGTTACAATATATGACCTGAGATAAGATATAGCTTCTAATTCTTCTGTTGTTCTTGATCCCTTCTTCTTGATCAGTTTCTCAATGATGGCTATGATGAGATTTTTATTTTGAGGAGTTAGATGCTTAGGAATGACCAGCTGCTTGATATCTTCAATTCTTGTTCCAGCCTGGTAGATAATAGTTCTAGGATCTGTGAAAACTTCAGGTAGCCTTGAAGGTTGACCATTCCTCAAGTCATCATGAAGACTCTTGTTGTTCTCATTTCCCTTCTCAATTAGTCCAAGGAGCACATTCACTTCTGAGTGCTTTAGACTCTGTAGAGTATTGATGGTTAAGTGCCATATCTTGTTCTTTCCTACCATCAATATCTCCTTGAGCCATAGATCATTAAGCCTCCTTGGTACTACAGTGAGACAGTCAATCTGACTCTTCAAACTCTCATGATATAGCAGAGCATCACCAGCCTGTTCTCTAGAGACTTTCAGAAACTCCAAGAATGCATCATCATGATAGACATTTGAGTTTGCAATTTCTTGTAGCTTGGCCTCAGTGACCACCTTCACTTCTACTGGCTTGGCACTCTTAGATATTGAGATTTGAGGCTTGTCAGATGGCATACTCCCTGCAACCACTATGGTTGTGATAGACTGCCTTTGACCATCAGGAGTAGTGATGTGCACAGTTGGTAGAGTGACAACTGGCAGAGAAGTGGGAGGCTTGGGAGGCTCATCAACTTTGTCCTTTCCTTTTCCAGGCACATGAGTAGTAGATTTCAAAGTTCTCTGATGGCCACCCTCAGTGATCTTGATGCCCTTTTCTAGTGGTCTCTCCCCCTTTGGATTTGAGTTCTTTGATATCCTCTTCTCCCCCTTAGGCTTGTTGACAGACACAGGGGCTGTAGGAGGCACCTTTGGAGTTGAAGATTCATCAGGTAGAGGGAGACCCATGTGCTTCATCATTGCAGACAACATTGATTGTTGATGCAGAAGAACATCAGCTGTGGTGGTGGCTTGAGTGTTCAACTGCTCAGTCAGAGTTGTCACAGTGTCTGTAAGATGAGCATTGGACTTGTGGAGAGAGACTACCTCCTTTTCAAGAGTATCCACTTTAATGAAGAGTTCATTGGCCTTAAAACCAGATAGGGATTGATCCTTCAGTCTCTGCACTTCGAACCTTGACATCTCATGCACAGGAACCTCAGTGACCAGCTTGTCTCCATATTGATTTGCAAAGAGGGTCCTGAGCATGGCATTGGCATCAGTTGTCTGATCTGATAAGGATTGAAATTTGTGCCCCAGACCTGTGACAGCATCCTTGAGAATAGCCAAACCATTGTCCATCCTGGTGCAAGTAGCATTGCAGGTTCGAATGTCCTTGAGAACAGTCTCCAATTGAGGGAATTTAGCATCAAAAGTCCTCTTGATCTCATGCACCTCCTTGGTTGTAGCTGAACACACTTCATTAATTTCTGTCTTTAAGCCTTTACCTAGATAGTGTGCAGCCTTGAGAATGCCTTTATAGCTATCATTCACTGCTTCAAACACATCAGTAGGGTTGAGAGATTTGGCATTGGACCCTAGTGAAGTGATGTACTCTTCTCTGAGGTACTGGAGACCTTCTGAGAGAGGGATTGAATTGGTTCCTTGCAGCCAAGCATCGATATTCCCATCTCTCTCAGTTTCATCTATGATCTTCTCCTTTGTAGCTCTACATCCTCTTTGTGACATAGGAGAATAGCTTCATAGTCTGGATTGGGCATGTTTGCAGTGAGAAGGTGCTGAGCAATTTTTGTGAACTCAGGGATCTGATCCACAACTAAGCTTTGAAGTGCTTCAACCGTCAATTGTGGTGGAACAGACCCTGATCCTGAAGCACTGTCATGTTGCACAGGCTTCAGCCATTGAGACATAAAGTTAGAGCTAGAGCTAGGCTTGCTAGGCTCCTCAGTTACAGATGCAACTTCTGCAACCGGATGAACAGACTCTACTACTGCTGTCTCCACAGAAGTGGGATGAGTTACAACAGTAGTTGACACAGGCACAGAGTCTCTAGTAAGAACTAGTGAATCCTCTGTGTTTGTGATGGTGTCATTAGGATATGCCCCAGCATGCATTCCCTGACCATCCAAATGTGGTACCTGGGTGGTGAGCAAGGTGTCATGCACCAAGTCACTTGAATTCATTGGCTCATCAAAGGAAAAGAATTCTTGATGATCAATGCCTTGCTCCTCAATTGCTTGAGTTGCAGGCTTCAAAGAAATATGAGTGGTAGATTCTGAAAGAGAAGTGTGTTGTAGACAAGATTTTGGCAACTCCCCCTGAGAAATAGAGGGAGTTTCAGTTATGATGTGCTCTCCACTCAGTGTTGTGCAGCCTTATCACTCCCTTGTGCTGACTCTTTACAGATAGGTGCATTGGGGAGGATGCTTGATTCTATAGATGCATCCTGTTGAGAGGATACATCTAGTGAGCTGTGTGCCCCTGATTTTACAACTTCAGCCATTTGAGTGACTGAAGAGGTGGTTTTAGACTTCTTCTTCTTCTTTAGGCTTATGATAGGTGACTCAGGTGTCTTACTTTCTAACCCTAGTTCTACAGCCAAGGCTGCTTCAGTTAAGATTTCTAAAGGTTCAGAAGCAGCCTGCTTTCTCTTCTTTTTACTAACATCACCCTTTTGAGAGGATGATGCAGTTGGCTCTTTGCTGGATAGAGTGTTTGGCTGAGGGGGTTGGTTAGCAGGCCTTGGGTTAGCACTTTGTTCTCCTTGCTTAGGCTGTGCTAACTGTGATTTTGAATCAAATATTGGCATGTTGTGGGGGTAAGACCTAAACAAACCCTCCATGTGGGGAGTTATGCTAAGTCTTACATCCACATCATTCCTAGTCTCCAAATTACCAAAAATGAGTTTGGTCATGGACTTAGGATAGCCTATTTTACTCTTATCTACTCCAGGCAATTCAATCAATGAAGCATTTTTAAAGTTAAGCACTGATTGAATAAAGCGAGGAAAGAAAATTTCATTACCTCTCTTGGCTGTGGTCTGACCAAGTCTCCCATAGAGTTCCTGTAGGATGAGAAGTCCAACATCTATCTTTCTCCCATGAGCCAAGGCATAGGCAAGCTGCTGCACGGGTGTACTAATCTGATCAAAGCTTGATTTCCGTGCAGTGAATACTTGAAGGAGTGTAGCAAATACAAAGCTCCATTCTTTCCTCAAGAACTTCCTATTCAACTTTCCCAGCTTGATAGTATCAGAGTAGTTGATGAAGTCAAAGAATTCTTCCAACTCATCATTGGAGGCCAGAGCATCATACGTCTCTTGCTGCATATCCAAGGCTTGATTCATGTCTGCAGTGGTGATAGTGATATCCTCTCCTTGAATCTTGCAGTGAACAATATAAGAGGTGATAGCATTCTCAAGAGCGATGACCTCCACAGTAGCAGTCCTCCAGAATTGTTCCAATAGATCTATGTACAGAGTTGGGTTGGCTGAGAGCGCACTCTTGATGTATGATTCAGACAACCACCGAACAAAGCACTTGAAATTGGCATTCGGTGCTTCCACATCACTGGAGATTGCGATGAAATTAGTTTGGGATGGTATGGTGAGTTGAGTGTTTGCCATTTGGGTAGAGAAGAAAAGAGAATTAGGATTGAAGAAGAAATTCGCAGTTAGGGTTTTTCAGAGGTTTCAGGAGTTGAGATGCTTGAGAAATCGAACGAAATGAATTGAATAGTTGTGAAGTTGTATATATAAATGTCTTGAGTTGTCGATAGATAAGTGTTCTGTAGCGACAAGTCATTCGAGAAGTATGAAACAACTATTCGAGAAGTCAAGAAAGGCTTATTCGATATCTCAGGCAGTTTTTAACTCACAGCTGGCAGTGATTTAACTCAGAAAATAATTCAAAGTTAAGTAAAATATATTTTTATGAGTGAAATGAAGGTTTGAATATAAATCCAAAAAGCGATTAAGTGTCAGCGAAAAATCAGCCTTTTCAAATGATTCGATAACTCAAATGCAGCATTCGAGAACTCTATCATTAGAGAACTAAAATACTCTATTCGAGAACTCAAAGTGTGCTATTCGATTTCTCTAAAAGACACTATTCGAGAACTCAAGAGGGTTCTAGATAGGCCTATTCGAGAACTCGAGCCAAGACATAACAATGAACCATTCGAGAAGTCTGACTTATCGAACTGTATTTTTCACTCATAAAATTCAATTTCCACTATCCTTTAAAATTTACTAGAAATATTCATTGACGAATATTCTACCAAATTAAATAGTGGTTTACTCAAAATTTTTACAGAAATTTCAAGCTACATATGTATGATTTTCAACATGTGCAGCATTGGAATATTTATACATCATACTCCAGCCAATACTTACTTCAGAAATATTAGGCATTTGATAAAGTAAGTATTTACTGCTGCAACAATCTAGTTGATATATTCACTTAGCCAGAATTCGAAGAATTCAGCATTCCAATCTCACTGACCAGCCTAGTGAAGGTGGCTTCATCTAATGGCTTAGTGAATATGTCAGCTAGTTGTTTTTCTGTAGAGACATAATGCAACTCAATGGTTCCATTAGTTGCATGTTCTCTAATGAAATGATATCTGATGTCAATGTGCTTTGTCCTAGAATGATTGACAGGATTGGCAACTATAGAGATTGCACTTGTGTTGTCACACATGATAGGAATTCTTTCCAACACAAGTCCATAATCTCTAAGTTGGTTTCTAATCCAAAGCACTTGAGCACAACAACTTCCAGCAGCTATGTATTCAGCTTCAGCTGTGGAAGTTGACACAGATTGTTGTTTCTTGCTGTACCAAGAGACTAACCTTTGTCCAAGAAACTGGCAGCTACCTGATGTGCTTTTCCTATCCACTCTGCATCCAGCATAATCAGCATCAGAATAACCAACCAGATTGAACCCTGTGTCCTTAGGATACCATAACCCCAAGTTTGGTGTGCCTTTCAGATATTTGAAGATCCTTTTTATTGCTATCATGTGTGATTCCTTTGGGTTTGATTGAAACCTTGCACATAAGCATGTAGCAAACATGATATCTGGCCTACTAGCAGTGAGGTAGAGTAGAGAACCAACCATGCCTCTGTAGATTGAGATATTTACCTTTTTGCCCTTAGCGTCATCATCTAACTTGGTGGCAGTGGCCATGGGTGTCTTCGCAGGTGAACATTCTTCCAAATCAAATTTCTTCAGTAAATCTTTAATGTATTTGGTTTGACTTATAAAAATGCCATCCTTCCTTTGACTAACTTGCAGTCCAAGAAAGAATGTTAATTCTCCCATCATACTCATCTCATATCTGCTTTGCATGAGCTTAGAGAATTTTTCACACAGCTCCTCATTTGTAGAGCCAAATATGATATCATCCACATAGATTTGAACTAGGATAATATCATCACCATGTTTCTTGTAGAACAGTGTCTTGTCCAGTGTGCCTCTAGTGAATTGATTCTCCAGTAGAAATTGTGATAGTGTGTCATACCATGCCCTAGGAGCTTGCTTGAGTCCATACAATGCTTTAAGTAATCTGTAGACAAAGTGGGGGAACTGTGGATCCTCAAAGCCAGGTGGTTGTTGCACATATACTTCTTCTTCCAACTCCCCATTCAGGAATGCACTCTTGACATCCATTTGATAGACCTTGAAATTAGAATGTGCAGCAAATGCCAAGAAAATTCTGATGGCTTCTAGTCTAGCAACAGGGGCAAAGGTCTCATCATAGTCAATACCTTCCTGTTGAGAGTATCCTTTTGCAACCAACCTTGCTTTGTTTCTTATGACTACACCATTTTCATCCATCTTATTCCTTAGAACCCATTTAGTTCCAACAACGGTTCTATCCTTTGGTGCAGGCACTAGTTCCCATACTTTGCTCCTTTCAAATTGATTTAGCTCCTCTTGCATAGCAATTATCCAGTCAGGATCCAACAATGCATCATCAAGTTTCTTAGGCTCAACTTGGGATAGAAAGCAGCCATAGAGACATTCATTTATAGTTGCTCTCCTTGTCCTTACTCCTGCATTTGGATTTCCAATTATCTGATCTGCAGTGTGTGATCTATCCCATTTCCTTGTATGTTCAGATTGATTTCTCATCCTTGATGTTGCTTCATCATTTAGATCATGATCATCTACATTTCCTCCCCCTGTGAAGTTGTCACTCCTCACAGGTGTATCTTGGATGCTTGTTTCTTCATTGTTGGTTGACACAGGTTCTTCATTCACTTGAGTTTGTTGGATTATGAGTTCAGATTCACTTTCAATCTCCTCATCAGAATCATCTAGATTGTCAAACTTCAAGGGATCTTTATCTTCATCATTGGCTTCTTCTAATCCAGGTAGTTTGCTGTCATCAAATGTTACATCTGTGCTCTCCATTACTTTCTTTTGACAAATGACATAAACTTTGTATGCAATTCTTTCCATAGAATAGCCAAGAAAGATTCCTTCAAATGCCTTTGCATCAAACTTTCCAACATATTCTGAATTATCTTTTAGCACAAAGCACTTGCTTCCAAAAGTATGAACATACTTTAGAGTAGGCTTCTTTCCAGTCATCAAGTTGTAAGGTGTCTTTCCAGTGTTTTTGTTGATGAGGGTTCTGTTTTGGATGTAGCATGCAGTGCTCACAGCCTCAGCCCAAAAACATGTAGGCATCTTTGCATCAAGTAGCATTGTTCTAGCAGCCTCTATCAGAGTTCTATTCTTTCTCTCAACAACTCCATTTTGTTGTGGGGTCCTTGGAGCTGAGAATTGTTGAGAAATACCATTTTCTTTGCAGAATGCTCCAAGCATGGCATTTCTGAATTCTGTCCCATTATCACTTCTTAATGCAATCACACTTGCATTTATGGCCTTTGCTTCTTTGTCAACTTTCTTTATGTGCTCAATGATTACTTGTGGAGCCTCATCCTTTGATGCCAGAAATTCTACCCATGTATACCTTGTAAAATCATCAACCATCACTAGAGCATACTTCTTCCTTCCTAGTGACATAATATTGACAGGCCCAAACAAATCCATATGAATCAGTTGCAGGGGCTTGGTTATAGATGTCACTGTTTTTGACTTGTGGCTTGATCTTTTCATTTTTCCCTTTTGACACGCCTCACACACTCCTTCTTGACAGAATTCAAGTGTGGGCATGCCTCTCACTAACTCCCTTTTGACTAGGGAATTAATGGCTTTGAAGTTCAGGTGTGATAGCTTCTTGTGCCACAGCCAACTGTCTTCATTTGATGCTTTTGAGTAGAAGCAACAAATTGTGTCCTTGCTTGCAGAGTCCATATTGGCTACAAACAGGCTTCCCTTCCTTACTCCAGACAGAGCAAAATCACCAGTCTTCTTGTGGGTGATCAAACATTCATCTTTGTCAAAGTTCACTTTGAAGCCTCTGTCAGTGAATTGACCAACACTCAGTAGATTATGCTTGAGCCCCTTGACCAGTGCTACATTCTCAATGATGACATTTCCAATTTCCAACTTGCCATATCCCAGTGTGTTGCCAATGCTGTCATCTCCAAAAGCAACCATTGGGCCAGCCTTTTCCTCATACTGTGATAGCAGGGCCATATCACCAGTCATATGATTTGAGCATCCACTGTCCAAAATCCACATGACCTTCTTTTTACTTTCTTTGCCCTGTGAGTCTGATGCAGATGGTTCTTCCTTGGAATTGGCCATCAAGGCATAGTTGCAGAATTCTTGTTCTTCCCCATCACTGTCAGAATCATCCCAACACTTCCCTTCAGCTATGTAAGCCTTACCTGGTGTCTGCTTCTTTAGAAGGGCCTCATACTTAGCTTCAAGCTCAAGAAACTCCTTATCCTTCTTTTTAGACTTCTTGCATTCACTGGCAAAATGCCCTAGGTCATTGCATCTATAACATCTTACAGATGACCTATCCACATAGCTGGTTTTGAATCTGTTCTTGTTTGTTTTCATAGGTGCCTTGCTCTTGTTGAATGAATGATTTTGAGGTCTAGGCTTGAAGGGCTGATTCCTCTTGAATCTGATGTTTGGGAATTTTCTAGCCATAAAAGCATATGATGTATTTTCCATGCCATCCAGCTCTTCAAGAGTGTAGAACTCATCTTCTTCCTTGTCATCAGCAGGTTCAGTCACTACTTCCTCAGTTTCTTCATCATCTACTATCTCTTCTATTCTCAGCTGACTTGCAGATGCTTCCAGGTCTTGAATAGATTTGTTGACAATCAAGGCACAGGATGTGTTTATCATTCTGCCTTGGTTAGCTTGGATAGCCCTCTTTTGAAGCAACTCAAGCTCGTGTGTCTTTAAAACCCCATAGAGCACATCATACGTGACTTTGTTCAAATCTCTTTCTCTTAGGGATATGACCCTTTGCTCTAGATGGTTTGGTGACGATAGTAGAAACTTCATATTTAATTCCTTAGTGCTGTAAACCTTCCCATTCATTTGGAGCTCAGTCACCAGCTTGTGAAATCTTTCAAACATATCAGTGATACTTTCCTTGGACTGTGCCATGAACGCCTCATACTGTGTGACCAGTATCTGTTTCTTATTTTCTCTTACCTCCTCTGTCCCTTCACATAACACCTCGATGTGATTCCACATGTCCTTGGCTGATTTGCATGATGCTATGTTGGCAAACATCGACATATCCATGGAGTCTATGATTAACAACATGAGGTGGCTATCTAGGGCAATCTTTTCCTTCTCTGAGTCCGTCCATTTGGATGGCTCTTTTGGAACGTATGATCTAGGAATGACTACTGCGCCCACTGTGGATTCAGCAACTTCTTGTTGTGGTATGAATGGACCATTCTTGAGAATGTCAGGGTAGAGAGGATTGGCAGCTTTGATGAACAACAGCATTTTTATTTTCCAGAGGTTGTAATTCTCTTTGTTGAACTTAGGGACCTTTACCGTACCTGTAGTCTTTGGTGTATTCGAACTCATGATCGTTTTCTGTTTAGATTAAACAGCCTGCTCTGATACCACTTGTTGAGTATTGAATACAGTAAAAGAATACAGAGGGGGGGGGTGAATGGATTCTTGAACTTTTCTTCGTTCTTGAATCTTTGCAGCAAGATAAGTGATGAGTGTGTGAGATATGAAGATGCGGATAATTAAAGACAAACACAACACAATATCACTTTAATCTAATATCTTATTAGATAAAGATTTTGCTACAATCTGTGAATACAAATGATAGTATTCTCAGCTTCGTTTTTCTTAGAGAGATATTTTCTGGGTATTTGAGAAACTTCAACACCTTAACAGCTAAGGAAGTGAGGCTGTATCCTTATAGACATGGATACACCCACTTACTACAAATGAGGTAGGTAAAACAAAAACACTTTCCAGTCTGTCTATCTCATTTTAGTAAGAGTCCAAACGGCTACAGATTTGACTTTGAAAAGCCTGTTTAGATCCACTTCTTCAGCTCCTTGTCCCTTGTCTTATCTCTCCAAGCTTCTTTGTAGGCTTTCCAGCATGCTTTATAGGACAGAGTCAAATAAAGTATCCTGGCTTGTTGCAGGTTTCTGACTTGTACAATTCTTCAGTATTTTGTCCTCAAGAATGTATTCGAGAAGTGACTAAGTGAGTGATTCGAGAACTGGAGTTGACTTGATCGATAACTCTGAGTTCTCGACTAGTGTTATCTTGACATATCGAATCACTTCTCGAATAGCTCTTTTCTCTGGGACTCCTTGAGATATCGAATAGAGCATTTTGACATATCGAATCCCTGAGATATCGAATAGCATATTGAGTCTTTGAGATATCGAATGTAGCATTGACTTGTTGACCCTTTGAGAACTCGAACTGTTGACTCCTTGAGTTCTCGAACTGTGTAATAGACATATCGAATCCCTGAGATATCGAATGAGATATCGAGAGATATCGAATAGTGTCTTCTGAGATATCGAACTCCAGACTTCTCGAATGCTAGACTTCTCGAATAAACAAATGTACTTCTCGAATTAGTACTTAGGCAATTTCTTCATTTCTTCAATTCTTCAAATCCCAACTGTGATTATTTGACAGTCTTCATTTCCTTGCTTGAGGCATGAACCTTAGAACTTCTTTCAAGCTTTATTCTTGACTTAGTAGGTACAGTTACACAGATAGAATTTGATGCCTATTACATAGTACAAACAAGTAGAAACTCTACAACTAGAGGTTCCCTCAGTTAAGAGGTCATGTAGGTAATGCATAGCATTACGAACCACTTGGGCTTGTTATTAGATGTACTCAGGCATGCCTCTGTGACTAACAAGGATGGATTTTATCTGTAATTGAGTAAGGATAAATAAGTAAAATCAACAGGTACCGTACCGACCGACCGACCAAGCTTTTAATGTTTCGGCTTTTATATAATAGTATAGATAGATAGATAGCATAGATTTAATATAATTTAATATACTCATATTTACAGATTTTACTAATGTTTTCTTATTATAAACAACGTATCCAGATTTTTAATATATTTTATTAATAATTGAAATATATGTTGTGATATTTTTGGGAATATATTAATAATTGTGAGATTAATTTTAAATCAAAAAGCTAACGTGTTTTAATTCGAAAGAAAATATTAATAATTGGAAGATATGATACGCTTGATGTTTTTAGGTGTTTATAAATGGTAATATGTTCAACTAAAAGTAAATGTGAAAAGACAATCAACTAATTACCACTAATTATATTAAGTTATTATTTATTTTGGGTGTTTTAAAGTATAGATATCCTATGTATGACGGGTAAATAAGTAAACTCACGAAGTACAAAAAAACAAGAACCAAAACTTTTAATATTTCGGTTATTATATTAATACTAGCTTAAAACCCGTGCGATGCACGGATTCTTTTTAATATTGTATGAATTGTGTTTCATTAATTTAAATTATTATTTTAAAAATATGAATTTTGGAGGCTTTAATTTTTTTATAAGATGATTTGATAATAAGTATATAATGTTATCCGTGATATTTATAGAAAATGAGGGATTTTAGTTAGAAGATACAGAAAATATGATAGGTTTTAGTTGAAAAATGTAATCGGCCAATTGTTAGTAATTATAAAATTAATATTTTATGGTTTCAAAAAAAAATTGATATTTTATTTTAATAAATAGAATGCCCATGATATTATTGGAAAAAGAGAGGATTTAGTTAGAGAAAATTAAAATGGTAACATGTTCTAGGTCAAAAATGTAATTGAATAGTTGTTAGTAATTATAATTTAGAGAAAAAGGACCCTGAGTCTAAGGGAACTTTTCCTAAGATACATATAAAATAATCTTTAAATCTTGATGGGCCCGCAGGGCTAATTAAAAGTCTCTGAAATTACTAAAATACCCACCCCATTTTTATATATAAAAAGCAATTATCTCAGGGAACTTACCTGAGATATATCTCAGGCTCCCTACTCTCTATAATTTATTATGTTATTTTATTAAATACAATTACTCTTAATATTTTTAGGAAAGAAGAAATTAATATTGTCCGTGATATTTCTACTAAAAGTGGGATTTTAGTTAGAAAATATAAAAAAAAATGATACACTTTAGCTGAAAAAGGTAATCGGTTAATTATTAATATTATAATATCATTAGTTTATTGTATTAAATAGAACCGCTTGTGATATAATTGAAAACATAGAGATTTTAGTTAGAGAAAATAGAAAGATAACATGAAAATTAAAAAAGTGACATGATTTATGTGAAAAATATAATTGATTAGTTTATAGTAATTATAATTTAATTATGTTATTTTACTAAATAAAATTGCTCATAGTGTTTTTAGAAAATGAGATACTAATGTTGTCCGTGATATTTCTAGGAAAAAAGGAAATTTAATTTGAAAAAAATAGAAAAGATGATACGTTTTAGCTGAAAAGGTAATCGGTTAATAATTAGCATTATGATATTATTATTTTTTATTATTAAATAGAAACGTCCGTGATATAATTGGAAAAAAAGAGGTTTTAGTAAGAGAAAATAAAAAAGGTAACGTGTTTTGGGTGAAAAAGGTAATCTCCATGATATAATTGGAAAAAAATTAGAGAAAAGGTAAAGTGGCTAAAAAGGGTAATTGATTAGCTAATAATAATTATAATATAATTACGTTATTTGATTAAACAAAATTACTCATAGTGTTTTTAAAATGTAAAGATATTGTATTTTACCTGAAAAAGGAAAATATTTTGTTTTTGAAAAATAGAAAAGGTAATATGTTTAACCTAAAAAAGGAATTTGATTAATAAAGGAGAAATTTAGTTAGATAAAATATATAAGATATTATATTATACCTGAAAAAAGAAATTATTTAGTTATTGAAAAATAGAAAAGATAATATGTTTAACCTGAAAAAAGAAATTGATTAGTTAGTAGGATGAGTAAGGGTAAATAAGTAAAATCAACAGGTGGGAAAAAAAGATTTTAGTTAGAGAAAAGAGAAAAGGTAACGTGGCTGAAAAGGGTAATTGATTAGTTAATAATAATTATAATATAATTACGTTATTTGATTAAACAAAATTGCTCGTATAGTTTTTAAAAAAGGAGAAATTTGGTTAGATAAAATGTAAAAGAGATTGTATTTTACCTGAAAAAAGAAATTATTTTATTTTTAAAAAATGGAAAAGGTAATATGTTTAACCTGAAAAAGGAAATTGATTAATAAAGGAGAAATTTTAGTTAGATAAAATATATAAGATATTATATTTTACCTGAAAAAGGAAATTATTTATTTATTGAAAAATAGAAAAGATAATATGTTCAACCTGAAAAAAGAAATTGATTAGTTAGTAGGATGAGTAAGGGTAAATAAGTAAAATCAACAGGTATTGTACCCGTGCTGCGATGCACGAATTTTTTTTTTAATACTATATGAATTTTTTTCATTAATTTATTTTTTTTAAAAAGTATGAATTTTGAAGGCTTAAATTTTCATATGGGATAATTTGATAATAATTATATCAATTTTATCCGTGATATTTCTAGAAAGGAAAGATTTTAGTTAGAAAATATAGAAAAAATGATAGGTTTTAGTTAAAAAATGTAATCGATTAATTGTTAGTAATTATGAAATTATTATTTTATTTTATTAAATAGAATGCTCGGGATATGAGTGGAAAAAGAGAGAATTTAGTTAAAGAAAACTAAAAAGGTAACACGTTCTAGGTAAAAAAGGTAATAAAATTGGGATTTTAGTTAGAAAATATAGAAAGATGATACGTTTTAACTAAAAAGGTAATCGGTTAATTATTAATATTACAATATTATTAGTTTATTGTATTAAATAGAACCGCCCGTGATACAATTTGAAAAAGAGAGATTTTAGTTATAGAAAATAGAAAGGTAACATGAAAATTAAAAAGGTGACACATGATTTATGTGAAAACGGTAATTGATTAGTTTATATTAATTATAATTTAATTATGTTATTTTACTAAATAAAATTGCTCAGAGTATTTTTAGAAAATGAGAAATTAATGTTGCCCGTTATATTTCTTGAAAAAAAGGGAATTTAATTAGAAAAAATAGAAAAGATGATACGTTTTAGCTGAAAATGTAATCGGTTAATTATTAGTATAATAATATTATTATTTTATTTTTATTAAATAGAAATGCCTGTGATATAATTAGAAATAGAGAGGTTTTAGTAGCAGAAAAGAAAAAAGGTAACTTGTTTTGGCTGGGAAAGGTAACATGATATAATTGGAAAAAGAAATTTTAGTTAGAGAAAAGAGAAAAGTTAACGTGTTTTGGCTAAAAAAGATAATTGATTAGTTAATAGTAATAATAATATAATTATGTTATTTTATTAAACAAAATTGCTCGTAGTGTTTTTGTTAGTCACAGAGGCATGCCTGAATACATCTCAAAACAAGCCTAAGTTGTTTGTAATGCTATGCATTACTTACATGAACTCTTAACTGAGGGAACCTCTAGTTGTAGAGTTTCTACTGGTTTTGTACTTGTAATAGGCATCAAATTCTAGCCGTGTAACTGTACATATTAAGTCAAGAATAATACTTGAAAGAAGTTCCAAGGTTCATGCGTCAAGCAAGGAGATAAAGACTGCCAAATAATCACAGTTGGGATTTGAAGAAATGAAGAATTTGCCTAAGTACCAATTCGAGAAGTACATTTGTCTATTCGAGAAATCTAGCATTCGAGAAGTCAGGGGTTCGATATCTCAGAAGACACTATTCGTTATCTCTAAATACACTGTTCGATATCTCAGAGATTCGATATGTCTATTACTCTGTTCGAGAACTCAAGGAGTCAACAGGTCAAAGGTGATATTCGAGTTCTCAAAAGGGTCAACAAGTCAAAGCTACATTCGATATCTCAAAGACTCAAGATGCTATTCGACATCTCAGGGATTTGATATGTTAAAATGCTCTATTCGATATCTCAAGGACTCCCAGAGAAAAGAGCTATTCGAGAAGTGATTCGATAAAATCGAACAAAATCGCCATTAGAATCGCCTGAGTCGCGTTTCTCTGGGGAGAGCGATGATGACGTAAGACGCGCATCTGCGAGATGCGTGTCCTGTGATACGCATGTCAATATAACACTATTCGAGAACTCAGAGTTATCGATTAAGTCAATTCTAGTTCTCGAATCACTCACTTAGCCACTTCTCGAATACATTCTTGAAGACAAAATACTGAAGAATTGTACAAGTCAGAAACCTGCAACAAGCCAAGACGCTTTATTTGACTATGTACTATAAAGCACGTTGGAAAGCCTACAAAGAAGCTTGGAGAGATAAGTCAAGGGACAAGGAGCTAAAGAAGTGGATCTGAACAGGCTTCGCAAAGTCAAATCTGTAGCCGTTTGGACTCTTACTCAAATGAAATAGACAGACTGGAAAGTATTTTGTTTACCTACCTTATTTGTAGTAAGTAGGTGTATCCATGTCTATAAGGATACAGCCTCACTTCGTTAGCAGAGGAGTTTTTTTTTGAAAAACATCACAAGAAATATCTCTCTGAGTAAAACGAAGCTGAGAATACTATCATTTGTATTCAAAGATTGTAGCAAAATCTTTATCTAATAAAATATTAGATTAAAGTGATATTGTGTTGTGTTTGTCTTTGTTATCCGCACTTACATATCTCGCACACTCAACACATATCTCGCTGCAACGATTCAAGAACGAAGAAAAGTTCAAGAATCCATTCACCCCCCGTCTGTATTCTTTTACTGTATTCAATACTCAGCAAGTGGTATCAGAGCAGGCTGTTTAATCTAAACAGAAAACGATCATGAGTTCGAATACACCAAAGACTACAGGTACGGTAAAGGTCCCTAAGTTCGACAAAGAGAATTACAACCTCTGGAAAATAAAAATGCTGTTGTTCATCAAAGCTGCCAATCCTCTCTACCCTGACATCCTCAAGAATGGTCCATTTGTACCACAACAAGAAATTGCTAAATCTACAGCGGGCACAATAATCATTCCTAGATCATATGTTCCAAAAGAGACATCCAAATGGACGGACTCGGAGAAGGAAAAGGTTGCCCTAGACAGTCATCTCATGTTGCTGATCATAGACTCCATGGATATGTCGATGTTTGCCAACATAGCATCATGCAAATCAGCCAAGGACATGTGGAACCACATCGAGGTGTTATGTGAAGGGACAGAGGAGGTAAGAGAGAATATGAAACAGATACTGGTCACACAGTATGAGGCTTTCATGGCACAGTCCAAAGAAAGTATTACTGATATGTTTGAGAGATTTCACAAGCTGGTGACTGAGCTTCAAATGAATGGGAAGGTTTACAGCACTAAGGAATTAAACATGAAGTTTCTACTATCTGCACCAAACCATCTAGAGCAAAGGGTCATATCTCTAAGAGAAAGAGATTTGAACAAAGTCACATATGATGTGCTCTATGGGGTTTTAAAGACTCATGAGCTTGAGCTGCTTCAGAAGAGGGCTATCCAAGCCAACCAAGGCAGAATGATAAACACATCCTGTGCCTTGATTGTCAATAAATCTGTTCAAGACCTGGAAGCATCTACAAGTCAGCTGAGAATAGAAGAGATAGTAGATGATGAAGAAACTGAAGAGGAAGTGACTTAACCTGTTGATGAAAAGGAAGAAGATGAGTTCTACACTTTTGAAGAGTTGGATGGCATGGAAAACACTTCATATGCTTTTATGGCTAGAATATTCCCAAACATCAGATTTAAGAAGAATCAGCCCTTCAAGCCTAGATCTCAAAATCATTCATTCCACAAGAGCAAGGCACCTGTGAAAGCAAACAAGAACAGATTCAAAACCAGCTATGTGGATAGGTCATCTGTGAGATGTTATAGATGCAATGACCTAGGGCATTTTGCCAGTGAATGCAAGAAGCCTAAAAAGAAGGATAAGGTGTTTCTTGACCTTGAAGCTAAGTATGAGGCTCTGCTAAAGAAGCATACAGCAGGTAAGGCCTACATAGCTGAAGGGAAGTGTTGGGATGATTCTGATAGTGATGGAGAAGAACAAGAATTCTGCAACAATGTCTTGATGGCCAACTCCAAGGAAGAACCATCTGCATCAGACTCTCAGGTACCATCCCTCACTACCATAGACATGTCTGTTTCTGAATACAAATCTATGGTTGAACAACTATCTGTTGAGATGTTTAATATTCATACTAGTATGACTGCTGCTAATGAAGAAATTGCTAAACTGTCTACTAAGAATGAACTGTTGAACAAAAGAAATGAGGAACTAGAACTAACTGCTATGCAAGTAGAAAACCTTAAACAGGAAATTGAATATCTAAAGAATAAGGTTCTATGAACTAGCTGAAAATGAATTTAAATTGAAAACATTTAAGAATTCCTCTAGTCTATTGCAGTCCTACCATGAGAAAAATCTAGCTAGACCTAAGGCTGCCATTGGACTTGATTATGACACTCTTAAACAAAGGTAAGGCTATGCAGTCATTGAAGATGACATTGTTGTTCAAGAGGAAGTGCCTTCAAGAGGAAGTGCCTCAGGTTTTGAAAAAGACTGAGACCCCAATATTTAAAACACCAACACTTGAGATTGATGAGGATGCCTTACTCATTAAGCAGATGTTGGATGATGAAGATAAGGCACAATCAAATGAACAACAAGCATCCTCTAAGAGTGAGAATGTCAAAACCAAAGCTAAGGAGCCAGTAGGAGGTAGACCTAGACCTGAGAAATTTGTAAAGTTTGTTTCAGCTGGGAATAATGAGTTTGAGAAGAAAGTGGCTAAAAAGAAACAAAACAGGAATGACAAATTGGGGATTAACAAGGACAACAACTATGCTTATGTGCCAAATGCCCCTAGGAAAGTTTGTCAAAACTGTTTTAGCACTAATCATTTAACTCATGCATGCAAGAAACCATCTGGTAGTGTTGCTAAACCATTCTATGATTGCTCTGTGCCTTTAAGACATAGAGACTCTCCTTTCTGTGATAAACTTGATTGTATGCCATGTAACATGAATGTAATGACTAGTTGTTTTAATTTGAGAAGACAATTCATGGAAGATTGCATCAGTCACAATGTTCACACACACTACACAAGAACAAAGTCTTCAAGTCCTCCTAAAGTTAGGAAGGTACCTCTGTCACCTAAGTCTAAGAACCCTGATTCTAAGACTTCTAATAGTGAAAAGAAGACTAACATCAAGAAAATTGATAAGCATGCTGTTTATGATAAAACTGTTGCTAAGCCACATGGACCCAAACTTGTTTGGGTACCAAAGGAGAAGTAATACCTTTGTGTTTGCAGGGCAAAGAAAGTGAAAAGAAGGTCATGTGGATTTTGGACAGTGGATGCTCAAACCATATGACTGGTGATATGGCCCTGTTATCACAGTATAAGGAGAAGGCTGGCCCAATGGTTGCTTTTGGAGATGACAGCATTGGCAACACATTGGGATATGGCAAATTGGAAATTGGAAATTTCATCATTGAAAATGTAGCACTGGTCAAGGGGCTCAAGCACAATCTACTGAGTGTTGGTCAATTTACTGACAGAGGCTTCAAAGTGAATTTTGACAAAGATGAATGTTTGATCACCCACAAGAAGACTGGTGACTTTGCTCTATCTGGAGTAAGGAAAGGAAGCCTGTTTGTAGCCAATATGAACTCTGCAAACAAGGACAAAATTTGTTGCTTTTACTCAAAAGAATCAAATGAAGATAGTTGGCTGTGGCACAAGAAGCTATCACACTTGAACTTCAAAAGCATTAATTCTCTAGTCAAAAGGGAGTTAGTGAGAGGCATGCCCACACTTGAATTCTGTCAAGAAGGAGTGTGTGAGGCTTGTCAAAAAGGAAAAATGAAAAGATCAAGCCACAAGTCAAAGACAGTGACATCAATAACCAAGCCCCTACAACTAATTCATATGGACTTGTTTGGGCCTGTCAATATTGTGTCACTAGGAAGGAAGAAGTATGCTCTAGTGATGGTTGATGATTTCACAAGGTATACATGGGTAGAATTTCTGGCATCAAAGGATGAGGCTCCACAAGTAATCATTGAGCATATAAAGAAAATTGACAAGGAAGCAAAGGCCAACAATTCAAGTGTGATTGCATTAAGAAGTGATAATGGAACAGAGTTCAGAAATGCCATGCTTGAAGCATTCTGCAAAGAGAATGGTATTTCTCAATAATTCTCAGCTCCAAGGACTCCACAACAAAATGGAGTTGTTGAGAGAAAGAATAGAACTCTGATTGAGGCTGCTAGAACAATGTTACTTGATGCAAAGATGCCTACATGTTTTTGGGCTGAGGCTGTGAGCACTGCATGCTATATCCAAAACAGAACCCTCATCAACAAAAACACTGGAAAGACACATTACAACTTGATGACTGGAAAGAAGCCTACTCTAAAGTATGTTCATACTTTTGGAAGCAAATGCTTTGTGTTAAAAGATAATTCAGAATATGTTGGAAAGTTTGATGCAAAAGCATTTGAAGGAATTTTTCTTGGCTACTCTATGGAAAGAATTGCATACAAAGTTTATGTCATCAGTCAAAAGAAAGTTATGGAAAGCACAGATGTGACATTTGATGACAGCAAACTACCTGGATTAGAAGAAGCCAATGATGAAGATAAAGATCCTTAGAAGTTTGACAATCTAGATGATTCTGATGAGGAGATTGAAACTGAATTTGAGCCCACAATCCAACAAACTCAAGTGAATGAAGAACCTGTGTCAATCAACAATGAAGAAACAAGCATCCAAGACACACCTGTTGTAGCATCCCAAAATCTGGGGTACAGATATGGGCCACTAACCATAAACAATATTATACATCTCTGAATATAAACAACATTTAATAATAAAACCCCTTAACCAAGATCGCATACAGGTTATGGTATGAAACAACTATCGATTATCATTATTACAACCCAATCTCAAAATAAAAGAATATTATACAATTGTATGAATGTACAAAATCACTGTCTAACTAAATATCCAACCTTAACAATTCCTAATCCATTCTTTGAAAAGTCCATTACTCGAACGTCTCCTCTCGCTGTCTATAGAGCTATACCAACTGACCACTAGGTTCTCTGATCACCTCTAACAACTGGAGAAATAAACAGAAGCAAGAGTGAGCCAACAATGCTCAGCAAGTGTAAATAGTGTTGACAATTTCAATAATGACAATTTTTGATAAACAAAAGAATTTCATTTCATCATTTGAAAGAATCAGTGATATCATCTGTTAGATTGCCACGAGGGCCAACAATTCACCATTAATAATTTGCAACAGAAACTAGAACTGATAAAAGTTCTGATATCCAAAATATTACTGAAACAGACTTCCAAGGAGTCAAGAACTAGCATCTCAATCTCAGAATATAGATTAGAATTGGAATTTTTATTTATATTTAAAAAACAATAAGGTTAGGCTGCTGATCAGTCACGAACTAACCCCGGACAAACGCACACAGCAATGTCCTTAATTGGATCCATGGCACACATTGGCCTTAACTTCCGACCATGATAAGGTCCCACCCCGTAGGGTTTTACGCCCCAAGGGCCACTTTTTAAAAACATTTCCAATTCTGTATCATCCATAACAGGTGTCGGGACAATCGACAACCCTTGATATCCAACAACTGGAAACTCACGTCCAGAATAATAACTCAAGATTAAGAGTTAATAATAAACAACAACATCGCTTAGTATCGACAAGTTCGATACACTACAGGGAACAAACAAATAATCAAGATTTTTTTTAAAAGATATCGACAAGTTCGATACCAACTAGGGTGGGGATTTTAAAGAATGTCAATTCGAATGGATATCAACAAGACCGATATGAATAACTAGAATTATGACATCAACAACTTACGCAAAGAGAAATTTCATTTGAACAGGAATAAAGATATAAATTGCAATAATATTTTCAACAATTGAAATTCTAGACTAAAGCAAGGAGATAGTCAAGTATTGAACATTTATCAAAACTTATACATACCGAAGAGTTTGAGCTTCCATAAGCGGATAAAATAGTTTAGGACAATTATTGCAAAACAATTTCATTATAAAAAGGTTCAGATCAGCTTAGAGAAAACATTGTCCAAATGGAAATCCATTAGTGAAAATATGCTAGATCGGGAATTTTGCCAACGGGTTTTCGTAAAAGTTAAGAAAACTTGGATTTCCTTGTTTAGAAACTTCTTAAGAGTATTTGACGGAAATAGAAGAGATAGCGCTAAAGTGTGGAAAAGGTTATTCATAAGATTCTTTGTAAAACCGACATTTAAATTATGGGTGGAAAAAGTGAACAGCATCATGCTAATTTGAAGAAGTATATATATATATCATCTTTCACTATACTTGACCAAATCATTTCATACAACAAATAAACTAAACTGCATCACTTGAACGATAAGTGAATAGCAATAACACTTGCCTCGATTTACGGAGTTCCTGACTTTCACCTCGATCCTCAACTCAACTTATGACAGCCCTCAGTTGCTAGCCTTTTATTTAGCCCTACTTCCCTTTCCTTCTTCGTAACTCATCAATTTCCACATCCATTCACACTCTCGGCTTTGATACTCGTCCTTCTGTTCATCTTTCAGATTACCCGCGCTCTGACCTTGACCAAGTCTCCCATTCGAACCTTTACAAGGTCAATCACCATTTCAGTACTAATTCAAGCAAAACCTTATCGTTTGCTCTATTCTACCCATGCGCGTCCTATAACGCTTACATACACAATACATATAGACATATTCATTCATATTCACATAATAGCCTTTCTATAATCAACTAAGTCACATAAACACATCACATAACCATTTCAAAACAATACAACCACTTAATAATTAAAACGACGATATATTCTCGAAATAATTCATCGCCACATATAATTAAATCCTTAGAAATCATAACATACTTTCAAACATTGAAATCAAATAACTTAATTAGACTTTTAAATAGATTTGCAGGGGATTTTTAGAAAATTTCGGCATGAAGTATTCGTTTATCGGACTATGGGCACAGCCCCTCAAATACAATTCAACCCTGTTTTTGCAAAAATAAAGCTGCCTCAACTTGCAGCAACATAAAATAAACACATAAGAAAGTATCCGCCCTGACATGCGGCACATAGCACATAATGATTTATATTAACACTACTACTTACGCTACACCAATGATCGTATTTCTCACGCATTTTAATGATACACGTGACAATCAATCATTGATGTTCGTAAGCCCCAGGGAACAACCCCTAGCACTAACTATTACTTACGCTATATCGATGATCACACCACTCAAGTATATTGATTATACTCGTGATAGTTAATCATTGATATTCGTAAGCCCGAGGAACTAGTTGAAGAGAATTACACAAGTACTTAAATATTGACATTTAAGTCTCGAGATCTCATTTCAACTCCTCGCAGATAAACACATATAACATTAACCACATAAACACATAAGGAAATAAAATAACAATTTAACTTTACTATAGATTACATTTGAAAACTAATCAAAACAAACCACACAACCTCGAGGGCCAGTGGTACTTTTCAGAAACCATCACTTAACATTTAAACAAACATATAGCTTAGGCAATTATACAATTACTTAATCAACACCAATTTGACCACATATAACTCACCACCAAGAATTTGACAGGTATAGCATTCAACGGATAATATGTCCTTACTTATAACATTTAGCACATAAACATTTACGACTTAGTACCATTATACGACTCCCACATTATACAACGATTCATACTTATTACTAACAATTATGATATTCAACAACTATTCTAACTCAAGTTACAACAATAATAATTTACAACTAACAATCACAACATATAATCGGATTTACAATTAATCCCACAATCATAATTAACAACTATAAACTTTCTAAATTTAATTTCTGAAATTAAACAACATACTCACAATTAAATCTAATTAAAATTACAACAACTAACTAATTAAATTACTACAATAATATCAAAATTTAAATCTACTTTAATTACAAGAATTCGCATATTTAATCTAAAATGAGGAGTTAAACAATTACATCGGAAACATTAAGATAAGTAAATAAATTTAATTAAATAAAATTTATACCTTCCGACGAATAATTTCCCGAATTCCTCCCTCCATTCTCTCTCTCTCTCTCTCTCTCTCTCTCTCTCTCTCTCTCTCTCTCTCTCTCTCTTCTCTCCACTGCCACACTTTCCACAACCACCGTGATTTGTCACCACTGCCATATATGTATCTATGTATGTTTAATTGCTAATTGTTCCCCCAAATTCTATCTTCTTCTTCTCCATTCCTCTCTTTTAATTTCTCTCCCCCGCTCCTTTCTATCTCTGGTTTTCTCCTGAAGGTTCTAACTGATGGGCTTGTTATATCTCTTAATGGGCTTGGCCCAAACTTATTTCCACTCTACTCTCTTCGACCCAATTAATTACTAATAACCGACCTCTATAAATCACAATTGAATAAAATCTTCGGAAAATTTACACTTTTTTAAAATAAAGAATATAAAATTACGAACACCCACATATTTTTAAAATATTTTTCGGATCAAAAATGAATTAAATATGAATTTTACAAGTTTTGATCCTTTAAATGCAATAAAACTCTTAAAATCTTTTTAAAATACCGAAACATCCAAATTAATTCACCCAACCATTTTAAAAACTAAATAATATTATAAAGATAATATTACAAAAGATTTCATGATTTTTAATTCCTCCGATAATTTTATAAAATTTACAAAGGATCAAAATGCATGATTTAAATATTTTAAATCCTCAAAAATACAAATAAAAATACACCGACCTTCATAGCTCACGCAAATCATCATATAAACATATAAACACAACTTCACATATCTTTCACCTTTACAACAATATTCACATAATATAATTCATAATTTATAGTAAATAAATAATTTAAAAAAATTCGAAATTTCTAAGGCGTTATACCTATGATTAATGGCAACTTCATAGGGGGAGGAAATGTAAATGATCATGATCTGGATGATGAAGCAACATCAAGGCTGAGAAATCAATCTGAACATACAAGGAAATGGGATAGATCACATACTGCAGATCAGATAATTGGAGATCCAAATGCAGGAGTGAGGACAAGGAGAGCAACTCTAAATGAATGTCTCTATGGTTGCTTTCTATCCCAAGTTGAGCCTGAGAAACTTGATGATGCATTATTGGATCCTGATTGGATAATTACTATGCAAGTGGAGCTAAATCAATTTGAAAGAAGCAAAGTATGGGAACTTGTGCCTGCACCAAAGGATAGAACCATTGTTGGAACAAAATGGGTTCTAAGGAATAAGATGGATGAAAATGGTGTAGTCATAAGAAACAAAGCAAGGTTGGTTGCAAAAGGATACTCTCAACAGGAAGGCATTGACTATGATGAGACTTTTGCCCCTGTTGCTAGACTAGAGATCATCAGAATTTTCTTGGCATTTACTGCACATTCTAATTTCAAGGTTTATCAAATGGATGTCAAGAGTGCATTTCTGAATGGGGAGTTGGAAGAAGAAGTATATGTGCAACAGCCACCTGGCTTTGAGGACCCACAATTCCCTCACTTTGTCTACAGATTACTTAAAGCATTGTATGGACTTAAGCAAGCTCCTAGGGCATGGTATGACACACTATCACAATTTCTACTGGAGAATCAATTCACTAGAGGCACACTGGACAAGACAATGTTTTACAAGAAACATGGTGATGATAATATCTTAGTTCAAATCTATGTGGATGATATCTAATTTGGCTCTACAAATGAGAAGCTGTGTGAGAAATTCTCTAAGCTCATGCAGAGCAGATATGAGATGAGTATGATGGGAGAATTAACATTCTTTCTTGGGCTGCAAGTTAGTCGTCAAAGGAAGGATGGAATTTTTATAAGTCAAACCAAATACATCAAGGATCTATTGAAGAAATTTGACTTGGAAGAATGCTCACCTGCAAAGACACCCATGGCCACTGCCACCAAGTTAGATGAAGATGTTAAGGGCAAGAAGGTAAATATTTCAATCTACAGAGGCATGGTTGGTTCTCTACTCTACCTCACTGCTGGTAGGCCAGACATCATGTTTGCAACATGCTTGTGTGCAAGGTTTCAATCAAATCCAAAGGAATCACATATGATAGCAATAAAGAGGATTTTTAAATATCTGAAGGGCACACCAAACTTGGGTTATGGTATCCTAAGGACACAGGGTTCAATCTGGTTGGTTATTCTGATGCTGATTATGCTGGATGCAGAGTGGATAGGAAAAGCACCTCAGGTAGCTGCCAGTTTCTTGGACAAAGGTTAGTCTCTTGGTACAGCAAGAAACAACAATCTTTGTCAACTTCCACAGCTGAAGCTGAGTAAATAGCTGCTGGAAGTTGCTGTGCTCAAGTGCTTTGGATCAGAAACCAACTTAGAGATTATGGACTTGTGTTGAAAGAATTCCAATCATGTGTGACAACACAAGTGCAATCTCTATAGTTTCCAATCCTGTCAATCATTCTAGGACAAAGCACATTGACATCAGATATCACTTCATAAGGGAGCATGCAACTAATGGAACCATTGAGTTACATTATGTTCCCACAGAAAAACAACTAGCTGACATATTCACTAAGCCATTAGATGAAGCCACCTTCACAAGGTTGGTTAGTGAGATTGGAATTCTGAATTCTTCAAATTCTGGCTAAGTGAATATATCAACTAGATTGTTGCAACAGTAAATACTTACTTTATCAAATGCTCAATATTTTTGAAGTAAGTATTGGCTGGAGTATGATTTATAAATATTCTATAATGCTGCATATGTTGAAAATCATACATCTTTAGCTTGAAATTTCTGTGAAATTTTGAGAGAATCACTATTTAATTTGGTAGAATATTCTTCAGTAAATATTTCTGGTAAATTTTAAAAGATAGTGAAAATTGAATTTTATGAGTGCAAAGTATAGTTCGATAAGTCAGACTTCTCGAATGGTTCATTGTTATGTCATGGCTCGGGTTCTCGAATAGGCCTATCTAGAACCCTCTTGAGTTCTCGAATAGTGTCTTTTGGAGAAATCGAATAGCACTCTCTGAGTTCTCGAATAGAGTATTTTAGTTCTCTAGTGATGGAGTTCTCGAATACTGTATTTGAGTTATCGAATCATTTGAAAAGGCTGATTTTTCGCTGACACTTAATCGCTTTTTGGATTTATATTCAAAATTTCATTTCGCTCATAAAAACATATTTTATTTAGCTTAGAATTATTTTCTGAGCTAAATAACTGCTAGCTGTGTGTTACAAACTGCCTGAGATATCGAATAAGCCATTCTTAACTTATCGAATAGTTGTTTTATACTTCTCGAATGACTTGTTGATACAGATCATATACCTAATCGACATCTCATGTTATTCATATATATACAATTTCACAACTATTCAACTCATTTCGTTCGATTTCTCAAGCATCTAAACTCCTAAAACCTCTGAAAACCCTAACTGCGAATTTCTTCTTCAACCTTAATTCTCTTTTCTTCTCTACCCAAATGGAAAACACTCAACTTACCATACCATCTCAAACCAATTTCATCGCAATTACCAGTGATGTGGAAGCACCAAATGTTAATTTCAAGTGCTTTGTTCGATGGTTGTCTGAATCTTACATCAAGGGTGCACTCTCAGCCAACCCAACCCTGTACCTAAACTTATTAGAACAATTCTGGAGGACAGCTACTGTGGAGGTCATCGCCCTTGAGAATGCTATCACCTCATATGTTGTCTACTGCAAGATTCAAGGCGAGGATATTACTATCACTACCGCAGACATGAATCAAGCCTTGGATTTGCAGCAAGAGGCATATGACTCCCTGGCCACTGATGCTAAGTTGGAAGAATTCTTTGAATTTATCAACTACTCCGATGCTATTAAACTTGGGAAGCTGAATAGGAAGTACTTAAGAAAAGAATGGAGCTATGTTTTTGCTACACTCCTTCAAGTATTCACTGCAAGGAAATCGAGCTTTGACCAGATTAGTACACTTGTGCAGCAGCTTGCCTATGCCTTGGCTCATGGGAGAAAGATAG
The DNA here is from genome assembly GCA_036435485.1 of Saposhnikovia divaricata. Lineage (NCBI taxonomy): Eukaryota > Viridiplantae > Streptophyta > Magnoliopsida > Apiales > Apiaceae > Saposhnikovia > Saposhnikovia divaricata. The sequence continues at coordinate 156,617,569 of CM071595.1, forward strand.
ATGTTGGACAAATCATCTTACAGGAGCTATATGGGAGACTTGGTAAGAACACAGCCAAGAAAGGTACTGAAATTTTCTTTCCTCGCTTTATTCAATCAGTACTTAATTTTAAAAATGCTTCATTGATTGAATTGCCTGGAATAGATAAAAGTAAGATAGGTTATCCTAAGTCCATGACCAAACTCTTTTTTGGTAACTTGGAGACTAGGAATGATGTGGATGTAAGGCTTAACATAACTCCCCACATGGAGGGTTTGTTTAGGTCTTACCCCCACAACATGCCAATATTTGATTCTAAGTCTCAGTTAGCACAGCCTAAGCAAGTAGAACAAAATGCTAACCCAAGGCTTGCTAACCAACCCTCTCAGACAAACACTCTACCAAACACAGAGCCAACTGCATCATCCTCTCAAAAGGGTGATGTTAGTAAAAAGAAGAGAAAATAGGTTGCTTCTGAACCTTTAAACATCTTAACTGAAGCAGCCTTGGCTGTAGAACTAGGTTTAGAATGTGAGGAACCTAATTCACCTATCATTAGCCTAAAGAAGAAGAAGAAGTCTAAAACCATCTCTTCAGTCACCCAAATGGCTGAAGTTGTAAAATCAGGGGCACACAGCTCACTAGATGTATCCTCTCAACAGGGTGCATTTATATAATCAAGCATCCTCCCCAATGCACCTACCTGTAAAGAGTCAGCACAAAGGAGTGATAAGGCTGGCACAACACTGAGTGGAGAGCACATCACACTTGAAACTCCCTCTATTTCTCAGGGGGAGTTGCCAAAATCCATTCTACAACACTCTTCTCTTCCAGAATCTAACATTGAAATTTCTTTGGAGCCTGCAACTCAAGAAATTGAGGAGCAAGGCATTGATCACCAAGAATTCTATTCTCTTGGTGAGCCAATGGACTCAAGTGACTTAGTGCCTGACACTTTGCTCACCACCTAGGTACCACATTTAGATGGTCAGGTAATGCATGCTGGGGCATATCCTAATGACACCATCACAAACACAGAGGATTCACTAGTTTTCACTAGAGACTTTGTGCCTGTGTCACCTACTGTTGTAACTCATCCCACTCCTGTGGAGACAACAGTAGTAGATTCTGTCCATCCGGTTACAGAAGTTGCATCTGTAACTGAGGAGTCTAGCTTGCCTAGCTCTAGCTCTAGCTCTCACTATATGTCTCAATGGCTGAAGCCTGTGCAACATGACAGTGCTTCAGGATCAGGGTATGTTCCACCACAATTGACGGTTGAAGCACTCCAAAGCTTAATTGTGGATCAGATCCCTGAGTTCACAAAGATTGCTCAGCACCTTCTCACTGCAAACATGCCCAATCCAGACTATGAAGCTATCCTCTTATGCCACAGAGATGATGTAGAAATACAGAAGGCAAAGATCATAGATGAAACTGAGAGAGATGGAAATGTAGATGCTTGGCTACAAGGAAAATATGACATCCCTCTCTCAGAAGGTCTCCAGTACCTCAGAGAGGAGTACATCACTTCACTAGGGTCCAATGCCAAATCTCGCACCCCTAATGATGTGTATGAGGCAATCAATGACACCTACAAAGGCATTCTCAAGGCTGCACACTACCTTGGAAAGGGCCTAAAAACAGAAGTTAAAGCAGTTTGCACAGCAACAACTCAAGAGGTGCATGAGATAAAAAGGACTTTTGATAATTCCCTCAAATGGAGACTGTTCTCAAGGACATTCGAACCTGCAAGGCTACTTGTACAAAGATGGACAATGGTTTAGCCATTATATCAGATACTGTCAAAGGTCTGGGGCACAAATTTCAAAATCTTTCTGATCAGACAACAGAAGCCAATGCCATGCTAAGAACTATGTTTGCAAATCAGTATGAAGACAAGCTGCCTACTGAAGTCCCAGTGCATTCTATGTCTAAGTTTGAAGTGCAGAGACTGAAAGAACAATCCTTGTCTGGCTTCAAATCTACTGAACTGTTCACCAAGGTCAATGCTCTTGAAAGGGAAGTAGCCTCTCTCACCCAGTCTAATGCTCATCTTACAAACACTGTCACTACTCTAACTGAGCAGTTGAACACTCAAGCCACCACCACAGCTGATGTTCTTCTGCATCAACAGTCCATGTTAGCTGATATGATGAAGCACATGGGTCTCCCTCTGCCTGATGAATCTTCAACTCCAAAGGTCAATCCTACAGCCTCTGTGCCTGACAACAAGCCTAAGGGGGAGAAGAGGATTTCAAGGGACTCAAATACAAAGGGGGAGAAACCACCAGTAAAGGGCATCAAATTCAATGAAGGTGGTCATCAAAGGGCTTCCAAATCTTTAACTCATGTGCCTGGCAAAGGAAAAACCAAAGTTAGTGAGCCTACTTCACTTCCAGTTGTCACTCTACCAACTGTACATGTCACTACCCCTGGTGGTCAAAAGCAATCTATCTCAACCACAGTAGTTGCAGGGAGTATGCCATTTGACAAACCTTCTTTAACCATAACGAAAAGCGCCAAGCCAGTAGAGGTGAAGGTAGTCACTGAGACCAAGCTACAAGAAATTGCAAACTCAAATGTCTATCATGATGATGCATTCTTGGAGCTTCTGAAAGTCTCAAAAGAACAGGCTAGTGATGCATTATCATACCACAGGAGTTTAAGGAGTCAGATTGACTACCTCACTGTGATACCTAGAAGAGTTGATAGCCTGTGGCTCAAAGAAATAATGGTGGTAGGAAAGACCAAGATATGGCACCTAACCATCAACACTCTACAAGGCCTAAAGCACTCTGAAGTAGAGGTGTTCCTTGCACTAATTGAAAGAAGGAATGAGAACAACAAGAGTCTCTATGATGACTTAAGGGATGGTCAACCTTCAAGGCTACCTGAAGTATTCACAAATCCCAGAACCATTATCTACCAGGCTGGAACAAGAATTGATGATATCAAGCAGCTAGTCATCCCTAAGCATCTATCTCCTCAGAACAAACCTCTCATCATTGCCATCACTGAGAAACTGAACAAGAAGAAGGGTTTAAGAACAGCAGAAGAATTAGAAGCTATATCTTATCTCAGGTCATACATTGCAACTGGCATTGTACCTGAGACTGCTAAGTTCAACCCAAGCAAGGATGGTGATCAAGACAAGGATGGGGATAAAAGTGATGGAAGGAGAACACACCACAGGAGTAATAAGGGTGATGAAGATAAGAAAAAGAAGAAGGATGATAAGGAGAAGAAGAATGATGATGATCAAGGTAAAGGCTCTGAAAGGAAAAGTGGAAGACAGCAAGCCTTAGGCATTGCTGACAGTAACCTCACCACAACACAAGACTCTAAGTCTAGGGTGAATACTGTCAGCAGTGACCTTCCAAAATTTACATCTATGGCTTCTGCAACTGTCTTGCCACCTCAAGAAGAGAAGAAGATTCAAGTCAAGAAACCATCTGTATGTTTCAAAAAGCAAACTGCTAATGGAATACTACAATGGTCTACAAACAAAGGTCACATACTACTGCCAAGTAATCATGTAAAAAGAATCAAATTCAAGAAAGCTGCAAGGAAATCAAAGCTATCCAAATCAAAGACCCTGACAATCTATCCAGGCTTAAAACTCCAACCACTAGATGAAGATTTTGATGAAGACCAATTGCAATTCTTACAAGCTCAAAGAATCTACCATGTTGCCATTGTTGATAACTACCTTGAGATCAAATATACTGATGGAAGGGAGGAGAAATTCAAACAAGGAGGATGTCAACACTGGGGCAAGCTACATGACATAGAAAGAATCATTGCATTGTTGAGCTCTGAAGATAAAGTGGAAAGAGTATGGAAGTTGGAGCTAATTGATTTTGTGAAGATGAAGAGAGATCATGAGGAGAGAATCAGAAAAGGGTGTCTTGAGAAATGGCTAGCAAGGGAGAAAGAAATTGAGAGACTGGAGATTGAAGCAGAAAAGCTAAGGGCAAAGGGATTGTGTAGAGTTCAGTTTGAACCCTATGTGGTGAAGTATAGGAGGAGAAATAGGGATCAGGTCAACATCAGAATGAACCTACTCAACCACTATCCTGCAAACATTCTGGAACAAGTACTTGAAGATTTCAAAGACTCAATTTTGCTTGAAGAATTGGATGCTATGGCAGAAATAATAAAAGCTATGGATGAGAATACAAGGAAGGAGAAAGAAAGAAAACAGAAAGCATATGATGATTTGCAAGCCAAAGCTATGGAAAGGGAAACAAATGACAATGGCTAGTACTTCATCATAGGCTGTAAGATTACTCACACTGTAGTTCTATCCACATTGCTAATCAAAATTCATACATGTACTCTCAAGTTTTATCTTTATGTATGTTAAGCTTGTTATCAGACATGAAATTATGACTAAGGGTCTTACTCACAATTTGGGGGAGATTGTTAGTCACAGAGGCATGCCTGAATACATCTAATAACAAGCCTAAGTTGTTTGTAATGCTATGCATTACTTACATGACCTCTTAACTGAGGGAACCTCTAGTTGTAGAGTTTCTACTGGTTTTGTACTTGTAATAGGCATCAAATTCTAGCTGTGTAACTGTACCTATTAAGTCAAGAATAATGCTTGAAAGAAGTTCCAAGGTTCATGCCTCAAGCAAGGAGATAAAGACTGCCAAATAATCACAGTTGGGATTTGAAGAAATGAAGAATTTGCCTAAGTACCAATTCGAGAAGTACATTTGTCTATTCGAGAAGTATAGCAGTCGAGAAGTCAGGGGTTCGATATCTCAGAAGACACTATTCGATATCTCTGAATACACTGTTCGATATCTCATTCGATATCTCAGAGATTCGATATGTCTATTACTCTGTTCGAGAACTCAAGGAGTCAACAGGTCAAAGGTGATATTCGAGTTCTCAAAAGGGTCAACAAGTCAAAGCTACATTCGATATCTCAAAGACTCAAGATGCTATTCGACATCTCAGGGATTCGATATGTCAAAATGCTCTATTCGATATCTCAAGGACTCCCAGAGAAAAGAGCTATTCGAGAAGTGATTCGATATGTCAATATAACACTATTCGAGAACTCAGAGTTATCGATTAAGTCAATTCTAGTTCTCGAATCACTCACTTAGCCACTTCTCGAATACATTCTTGAAGACAAAATACTGAAGAATTGTACAAGTCAGAAACCTGCAACAAGCCAAGACGCTTTATTTGACTATGTACTATAAAGCACGTTGGAAAGCCTACAAAGAAGCTTGGAGAGATAAGTCAAGGGACAAGGAGCTAAAGAAGTGGATCTGAACAGGCTTTGCAAAGTCAAATCTGTAGCCGTTTGGACTCTTACTCAAATGAGATAGACAGACTGGAAAGTATTTTGTTTACCTAGCTTATTTGTAGTAAGTAGGTGTATCCATGTCTATAAGGATACAGCCTCACTTCCTTAGCAGAGGAGTTTTTTTTGAAAAACATCACAAGAAATATCTCTCTGAGTAAAACGAAGCTGAGAATACTATCATTTGTATTCACAGATTGTAGCAAAATCTTTATCTAATAAAATATTAGATTAAAGTGATATTGTGTTGTGTTTGTCTTTATTATCCGCACTTACATATCTCACACACTCAACACATATCTCGCTGCAAAGATTCAAGAACGAAGAAAAGTTCAAGAACCCATTCACCCCCCCTCTGTATTCTTTTACTGTATTCAATACTCAACAGTTTTTAAAAAAGGAGAAATTTTAGTTAGATAAAATGTAAAAGATATTGTATTTTACCTGAAAAGGGAAATTATTTAGTTAGTGAAAAATAGAAAAGGTAATATGTTTAACACGAAAAAGGAGATTATTTAGTTAGTGAAAAATAGAAATGGTAATATGTTTAACCTGAAAAAGGAAATTAATTAATAAAAGAGAAATTTTAGTTAGATAAAATATAAAAGATATTGTATTTTACATGAATAAGGAAATTATTTAGTTATTGAAAAATAGAAAAGATAATATGTTTAATCTGAAAAAGGAAATTGATTAGTTTGTATGATGGATTTTATCTGTAATTGAATAAGGGTAAATAGGTAAAATTAACAGGTATCGTACTGACCGACCGACCGACCAAACTTTTAATGTTTCGGCTTTTATATAATAGTATAGAATTGAAAAATATGGTGTGATATTTTTGGATATATATTAATGATTGTAAAATTAATTTTAAATTAAAAAGGTAATGTGTTTTAATTCAAAAGGAAATTAATGACTGGAAGATCTGATACGCTTGATGTTTTTAGGATGTTTATAAAAGGTAATATTCTCAACTAAAAATAAATTTGAAAAGGCAATTGACTAATTGTCATTAATTATATTATGACATTATTTATTTTAGGTGTTTTAATAGTATATATATATCGTATGTATGTTTCTTTATAATGAAAGGTAAATAAGTAAATTCACGAAGTACAAAAGAACAGTTACCAATGATTTTAATGTTTCGGTTATTATAAAATAGTATAGATAGACTAGATTATTTTATTAATTAGAACGACCATATTTTTGGAAAGAAGAGATTTTAGTTAGAAAAAAGTAATTGCTAAAAAATGTAATTGGTTAGTTATTATTTAGGAGAAAATAACATATTTTAGTTAGAAAATATATTACCTTTTAGCTGAAAAAGTTAATCACTTGGTTATTAGTAATTATAATATCATTAGTTTATTTCATTAATTAGAATGATCATATTTTTGGAAAGAAGATATTTTAGTTAGAAAAGTTAGAAAATGTAATAGCTGAAAAAGGTCATTGATTATTTATTATTTAGAAGAAATGTTGGGAAGAACTACGTGTAATATTTTGAGAAAAGATTTTGTTTTATTTTTCATAATTAAGTAAAATAATTATGGATAATAAAGTAAAACAATTAAATAAGGTAAGTACGGTACCGTACCGTACCAAAAAACATTATAATATAATAATATTGATTGATTGATTGATATATATATATATATATATATATATATATATATACACACACACATATATATAAATAGGGGCTATTCCAATACAAATCTCCTTAGAATACAGACCTAAAAACCAAATTTCAAGCTAATCTTCTCCAGGGATGGTGTTAAAGGTAGGGCAATATTAGTTGTAGGGTATGGGTATGAGCTAGTCAGCAAGTTAGTGGTTATTGTTTTATGGGCTGAGTAGTGCAAATTTGGTTGTACGATGGCGTTTTAGCAGGCGAGGTGGTGGACGGGGTTGTCGAGGATGTTGGGGATGGCTTAATGGAGGGTGAAGAGGTTAAATATATGGTGTTATAAAAAAAATACTGTTCATGATGACGTTATGCTGACGTCAGCAGTGACGTCATCATGAACCTTATTTTTTTTTTAAACTTTTTTTTGCTGGATGGATAGAGGGTAAAAAAAATAACAAACTTTTTGTATTGGGTACCATGACGGAACTCTTATATTAGATTAGATATGAGGTGTTCTTTATTGTTTGTTATATAAGGTGTTTATTATATATATATATAGAGAGTTAAGTTCTATGGAGACCAAGTTTTTTAGTGGAGACCGGAGACCATATATCAATTAAAACATTGCAAAGCTTTATTCATTGAAAATCATGTCCATGAAAGTCACTATTTCATCATTTCATTGAAAATCTTGAAAATCATACATGTTTTTTATGCAAATTTTATTAACAATCTTGAAAATAACGTATGTTCTGCAAACAAAACATTGCAGAATGTCTTATTTTCCAAAACATGTTCTGCTTGCAAATCATATATGATTTTTAAGTTTTTGAATGAAATAATAATGTTTATTGAACATTCTTTGCAAATACATATGTTTTGCAATGTTTTGAGTGCATAATGTATATGGTCTCCACTCAAATGTTGGTCTCCATAGAACTTAACTATATATATATATATATATATATATATATATATATATATATATATATATATATATATATATATATATATATATATATATATATAAGGTTATAAAGAATATAATAAGGAAATAATTTGAAGATCAAATCTATACTATTATATAAGAGCCGAAACATTAAAAGTTTGGTTGGTTGGTTGGTACCTATTGAATTTACCTAATTACCCTTATACCCAATTAATATTAATATTACCATTACATTCAGAAATCATTATTAAATTTTTTTTAAATGTATCCAATCGAGGAGGTTGGATGTATTTGAGATTATAATTCCCGTCGAGCACATATGAACTAAATAAAAGTCTGTGTTAATTCATCTTTGTGCCTCAGTCGAATGAATAATTAAAATCGATAACAAATTGAATCAACCTTAATTTTTGATCAATAAAATTGAGTTTATCTAAAAATATGGCTCAAACTGAACTTGATTCAAATTCAATAATAATGTATATGATGAAATTGACTGGGTTGATAAGTTTGGATTGGACTATATGTTAGATTCGTAAAAATTATTTTAAAAGTTTGAATTGTTCGATGACTTGAAAATTCGGCTTCAACTTCGAATTCGATTCCTATATATTCATAGTCGAATCAAGTTTGAATAAAAATTCAACTCAACTCTGTTTGGATTATAATTTTATCTGCAAATATTAATCTTAATATTCTTCTAAACAGGAATAAAGATCCCGTAAATCACGACACAAATAGATCATATTCACAAATATCTATACTATTATATTAAAACCGAAACATTGAAATTTTTTGGTTTTCGGTTTGGTTATCCTATATTTATTAAAATAAAAAGTTTTGCTTTTCGGTTTGGTTATCCTATTTATTAAAATAAATAATACATAATATAATTAATGGTAATTAACTGATTGCCTTTTTCACATTTACTTTTAGTTGAATATATTTCCTTTTATAAACACCTAAAAAATCAATCGTATCATATCTTTCAATTAGTGATAATTAGCCGATTGCCTTTTTTTTAATTAAAAAGAGGTTTACTTTTAATTGATTGATGATATTATCTTTTATAAACACCTAAAATATCGTATCTTCCAATTAATAATATTTCTTTCTAAATAAAACACGTTAACTTTTATTTTGAAATATAATCTTACACTAATTACTATATACCCAAAAATATAACATTATATCGTCTAATCACTAACAAAATATAATATAAATCTGTATACAACGAATAATGATCGTTAGATTTTTAGTTAAAAATCAGAACCGTTAGATCTAATGATTAAATATGTTATATGTTTAAATTAATAAAATTTCAAGGCTCAAATTCTATCAATGACATATTTTTATTTAAAATTAATATAAGTTTTAAAATACATAATTTTGCAATCATTAATAATTTTGCAATCATTAATGTATACCCCAAAATATTATACCATTTTGCTGTTAGATTTTTAGTAATTAATAAGAACCGTTAGATGTAATTATAAGGTATATTTTATGATTAAAATTACTAAAAATTCAAGTTTCGAATCCCGTTAACGACATATTTAACTTAAAATTCTATAATATAAATTTTAAATCATCATATCATTAAATAAATTTATATTAAATTATATTAAAATAATTTTTACAAAATAATGATTATATAAAAACATAATTATAGCATAAATTAAAATTTATAACATATTAAAAGAAATCCGTGCCGAAACATTAAAAGTTTGGTTGGTAAGTACGGTACCTATTGATTTTATTTATTTACCCTTACTTAACGATACATGTAATTTTACATAATTATCCTTACTTAATTATTTATAGTTTCTATACTATTATATAAAAGCGGAAACATTAAAAATTTGGTTGGTTAGTACGACACCTATTGATTTTACATATTTACCCTTACTTAACGGTTCATGTAATTTTGCATAATTATCCTTACTTAATTATTTTTAGTTACTAATAACTAATAAATTTCTGTTGAGTATTGAATACAGTAAAAGAATACAGAGGGGGGGGGGGTGAATGGATTCTTGAACTTTTCTTTGTTCTTGAATCTTTGCATCAAGATATGTGTTGAATGTGTGAGATATGTAAGTACAGATAACAAAGACAAACACAACACAATATCACTTTAATCTAATATTTTATTAGATAAAGATTTTGCTACAATCTGTGAATACAAATGGTAGTATTCTCAGCTTCGGTTTTCTTAGAGAGATATTTCTTGAGATGTATATTGAAAAACTTATTACACCTAGCTAAGGAAGTGAGGCTGTATCCTTATAGACATGGATACACCTACTTACTACAAATAAGGTAGGTAAACAAAATACTTTCCAGTCTGTCTATCTTATTTGAGTAAGAGTCCAAACGGCTACAGATTTGACTTTGCAAAGCCTGTTCAGATCCACTTCTTTAGCTCCTTGTCCCTTTGTCTTATCTCTCCAAGCTTCTTTGTAGGCTTTCCAATCTGCTTTATAGTACATAGTCAAATAAAGCGTCTTGGCTTGTTGCAGGTTTCTGACTTGTACAATTCTTCAGTATTTTGTCTCCAAGAATGTATTCGAGAAGTGGCTAAGTGATTGATTCGAGAACTCGAATTGACTTAATCGATAACTCTGAGTTCTCGAATAGTGTTATATTGACATATCGAATCACTTCTCGAATAGCTCTTTTCTCTGGGACTCCTTGAGATATCGAATAGAGCATTTTGACATATCGAATCCCTGAGATGTCGAATAGCTTCTTTAGTCCTTGAGATATCGAATAGATCATTGACTTGTTGACTCTTAGAGAACTCGAATGATGCTTTGACTTGTTGACTCCATGAGTTCTCGAATAGAGTAATAGACATATCGAATCTCTGAGATATCGAACAGTGTATTCAGAGATATCGAATAGTGTCTTCTGAGATATCGAATCTCTGACTTCTCGAACGCTAGACTTCTCGAATAGACAAATGTACTTCTCGAATCGGTACTTAGGCACATTCTTCATTTCTTCAAATCCCAACTGTGATTATTTGGCAGTCTTTATCTCCTTGCTTGAGGCATGAACCTTGAAACTTCTTTCAAGCATTATTCTTGACTTTATAGTTACAGTAACACAACTAGAATTTGATGCCTATTACAAGTACAGAACAAATAGAAACTCTACAACTAGAGGTTCCCTCAGTTAAGAGGTCATGTAGGTAATGCATAGCATTACACACACTTAGGCTTGTTATTAGATGTATTCATGCATGCCTCTGTGACTAACAATTTCTCTTTTCCAGGAAAACATGTTACCTTTTCTTTTTTTTAATAAGTAATCAATTTCCATTTTCACGTAAAATATGAGAAATTCTTTTTAATAAAAAAATATTATAATCATAATTACTAATAATTACCCAATTACCTTTTAAGCTAAAATACGTTACCTTTTCTATTTTTTTATTTTTTCCAATAAAAATAGCTTTATTAAAGTAAAATGTTTCCTATTTCAGGTAAAATATGTTAGTTTTTCTATTTTTCAATAACTAATCAATTTTCCTTTTCATATAAAATACATTATCTTTTAGATTTTATATAACAAAAAGTTTTTTCTTTTCTAAAAATACTATCAGCAGTTATATTTAATACAGTAAAGTAAAATATTATAATTACTAATAATTAACCAATTACATTTTTCAGTTAAAATACGTTACCTTTTACATTTTTTATTTTTTTCAATAAAATCTATTTGGGTAGCTTTATTTAAGTACAATAAAATTATAATATAATAACAACTAATAACTAACCGATTATATTTTTAAACTAAAGCATTTCATCTTTTCAATTTTTCAAATAAAAATCCATCATTTTCTAAAAATATCATGAACAACATATATACAATTATTATCAGATCATATAATTTAAATTTTTTAAACCAACAAAATTCATGTCTTAAATTTTTTAATTCAAATTAAAAAAAGTTTCCATTATATTAAAGAACATCCATGCATCGTCGGGTTAATACGTTACCTTTTCTATTTTTTTCCAGTAAAACATGTTCGGGTAGCTTTTTTTAAGTAAAATGTTTTCTTTTTCAGGTAAAGCATGTTATCTTTTCTGTTTTTCTATAACTAATCAATTTCCTTTTTCACGTAAAATACGGTGTCTTTTAGATTTTATCTAACTAAAAGTTTTTTCTTTCCTAAAAACACTATGAGCAATTTTATTTAAAAAAAAATAAAATATTATAATTACAAATAATTAACCAATTACCTTTTTCAATTAAAATACGTTACCTTTTCTATTTTTTTTATTTTTCCCAGTAAAACCAATTCGGGTAGTTTTATTTAAAGTACAATAAAACAATAATATTATAATAACTAATAACGATTACGTTTTTCAGCTAAAACATTTCATCTTTTCAATATTTTCAAACTAAATCCAACATTTTCTTAAAATATTACGGACAACATATATATAATTATTATCAGATCATGTCATTTAAAATTTTAATCCAATAAAATTCATGTCTTAAAATTTTTAATTTAAATTAAAAAAAATCATTATATTAAAGAACATCCGTGCATCGCACGGGTTTTAAACTAGTCATATCATTAATATATAAAAATCTAAAATTTTAAAAAAGTAATAAAATTTAAATAAGTAATAAATATATCTCTTTATCAACAAGATTTTTATTGAATGGGATCGCATCACTTAATTGACAATTTATGTGTATATATAGAAAGACGACCATGATTTGTTGAATTTGATTAGTTATATTGACTTACTGTTATCGACGATGGACAAAGCTGATGACTCTCCTCTTGTCTCCCCAATACCACCTACTTCTTCTTCACCCAATCCTTCTTCTAGCGGGATCGGCGGCAGCGTTCCTCAAGAATCTAATTATATGAATAATCAAAGTGGGGAAAGAATTACGGACACGAAAGAAGGATTGGGTGAAGAAGATCACACTGCCAACCGTCGCTGTCCATACAATCCAAGTAGCGGCAAACTTCACGCCTACTGTCCCGTCTCACCTGGCGGCGTCCCACAACGTCCCTACTGTCCCTATGCCGTCACCAAACATTCTTACTCCACCGGCAATCGAATTGGCTCCACCCCACCTTACTACTCTACCGGTTTCGAAGGACCCACCAGGTCATATATAAACATCAATCCTGAACTCTGTCCACGATTTCCGGAACAAAGAGAGACATTATCTTTAGATGATGGATTTGCTCAAACCCCTGTTTTAGAAGGTCGGAGTAATTTAAAACGTTCATTCTTTTTTGTTTTTAATATAAGTTTATATCATAACCTATTTTATTCCCTGCAGAAATTCTAAGATTTTATAACCGTAAACGTTCTGCAGCAGATATTCTTCGGGAAATTGAGAGATGTCCTAACCTAGGTGAGATGATTTAGTTTGTACTTCCAATTATCATTGATTCTGGGCATATATATATATATATATATATATATATATATATATATATATATATATATATATATATATATATATTAATCTCCCGATTTCTCTGCTCACAGAAATTTCCACGGCTAGCGTCAACAATAAAGACCTGGGGGTTGTGTACTCCAAGATTGCACCTTCGGTTGTATGTGTTTCTGCCTTCTACGGTAACCAACTATCCCCTTCTTGTCTTGACATACTACCCCCTCTTTCATATTTGCCTGTATTTACCTTTTTTTTGCGTGTGTAATTTTGTAAACGGCAAACCAAATTAACCAAAATGTATAGACTAATAAATCAAATTTCATTGAATGTACTCATTCAAGTCTCAATTGTAGCTGTAGAACAGAAAATATATGGGTTTTATATCAAATTGGCCACTCATTACGTTCGAAAATCTCATTTAGACCACCAATTTGAAAACCATATCAATATATATATATATATATACCACTCTGTTAATTCCCCATATTTTGATTGGACGGAAAAGTGCACTAATTCGCACTTCACATATCTCAATAAAATCCAGGAAGGCGTTTTTGGTGTTGTGCTAAATCAAAGGTGAAATCTAAGCTCATTTGAGGTTTGTGAAGTGTGAATTCGTGCACTTTTCCGTCCAATCAAAATATGGGCAATTAACGGAGTGGTATATATGATATATATATATATATATATATATATATATATATATATATATATATATATATATATATATATACACAGTTAGATGTTTTAAATGATATGGTTTTCAAATTGTTGGTCTAAATGAGATTTTCGAACGTAATGAGTGGCCAGTTTGATACAAACAAAACCCGAAAATATATTGATAAATACCCTTTTATCTCTACATTAAATATGCATAACCTAATTAATAACATGTACAAAGCCTCTTCACTTCCGTTCCTCACCATTCTCCACTTGGGTAGAAAACGTTTTCGTAGAGGTCAAGAACCATGCAAGAGTGATGAAACCAAGATGAATTTGCTTCTTGAATAATGGTTGAGATGCAAAGAACTATGAAAACTGACTAGCAAGCGAGTATTCTAGAAGGATAAACTCAATATGATCAACATTAGCTAAATCACCAATAATGCAGTTACAAATTTTATCATTTCATATTTAAAGTTGTACTCATTTCAAATTATGTGTTATTGTTTGCAAAAAAGTCTAGTAAAGCGATCTTTCGGACAAATTCTCTCTCTTGTAGTAGATGCCGAACCTGGGCATCTTTTAGTAGTTACTTAAGAAAACAATTCATTCTTTAACAACAACGGTAGATAGGGACCAAACTGTCCCATGTCAAATGGAGATGGAGACCACCAATGCCAATTTTAGGGTTACATCATACTTTTTTTTCCTTTAATCATACAGGGTTTTATTATGTTTGCACTTTTTGTTTAATTTATGAGCAAACGATAGGGCATTATTTAGCATTATCTTTGAAGTAGTTTTATACAAGCTTTGAACAAGGTTTCATGGCTAATAATAGATAGCTTACCAAGACATTCCATAAATTTCGATCTCTATACCCAATAGTTTTAGATTTTCTTGAGTGGAAAACCTACTTTTGGATTTAGGTGTGGAAGAAAAATGGAATTGCTCAGGTCTCGTGATATATTGGAGTTCAACTGACAATGAGGCAACTATATTGACTTGTGCAAAAGTCCTTTTCAATCCAAAGGTTTCCGATTATGAATTTCATGTGAGTTCTTAATAAATGATTGTTATGCTTTGTCTTTGTTTTCATTATATTTGTTTTGTTTTTGTACACTTGAAATAATAAGTTACACTTTCTTTCAGCTAGTTGTAAGGATTGCAGATGGCACATTGCTTCTCGGCAAAGAAGACCATGTTGACTTTTATCACAATCTTCTTACCCTGAAAGTTAAGTCCAAAGTGGAATTGGAAGTAGTTGACTTGAGATCAAGGCAAGCAGACATTGTTGATGGGATGGAAGTGATATCTTTGGGTCGTTCATTTTATACCTCCGCTTTGTATGACTCTATTGGAAAGCTATACGTGGAGCATCCAGATTTTGGATGTGATGAGCTTTTGAGGTCTACTTGCGGTATTCGTGAGGTATTTATTTTTTTTCCTTTTGTCTAATGTAGGAAAAGTTATGTGGAATAAAATTGTCATTAACTTAACATCTTGTTATTTGGTTATTACCTAAATGATGTATAAACGTGTTGTTTTTGGGTTTAGTTTATTGTGTTAGTTATGGCTATATCTTGAAACTAAATACTCCATCTCCATGTGCCCGATGTAATATATGTTTTGAGAAGTAGTAGTATTGAAGAGTTTACTATGGAAAATATAGGCTTCTCAATGGGGTGGGGAAAATGGGCAACCTGCTCCGAATGGGGTCCCCCCCCTAAGTGGGGAATGGGGTAGCTCCGAGGATTAAATCTATGTGGGCGGGTATGGTATTTGTTTGATCCCCGTAGGAAAAACCTGCTCCACCCCGAATTAAATATAACATATTTTTATAATATAATATAATTTTTATCAGATAATATTATATGTTTGTAATATATAATAAATTATATTTTGTTTCCTGTGGGGAAACAGGGCGAGGATGAGGCAAGTTTTTTTATGTGGGATGGTATGAGATGGTGATCCCTGTACCGAACCTGCCCCACCGAGAACCCTAGGAAAATATCTATAATTGTACCTTATGCATGTGTTATATTGAAAAATTATGTAGATAGAACTTGTAGAAATATATGTATCATTAATCATTTGCGATTATAAAAACATGATAATTTCCTTTGCTCTTTGAATTATGTTTAGAGGCAATAATAGTAGTCATCCATAGCTCGTAATTGTTCAATATGATCATTGTTAAATCCCTTGTCATTTACGTGTGATAGAAAAGCGTTTTATTTTCTCATCACAGATTTCTATCCTTTGAAGTACAAAACATCATAAAAAGTTGTGAAGTACATACAGATGGAGTACATACAGATGTTGTTCCCGTATTGTCCTAATTTAGTTGCTTCTGCACAAAATAAATAAATATATATGCATTGTTGTCATGGTGCTCGACTATTCATTAACAGAGGTCGACTTGCATATTGTTGGAAAGTCCGTCAATTTGGGCGATTGCGATCGATTGGTGTAAAATCCGGTGAAATGTTAGTCAAAACCGAATAAAATGTAGAAAATAACTTATATTCTTAAACTCTAATCAACTGTAATAACAATGCATACCTCCTTGACTTGAAACTAATATATTTATTTTTGTGTAATCAATTGATGTATACACACACATATGTGGTGAGTGTATACTTATGTATATTCAAGCATATATTTATGTATATTCAAGCATATATTTGTACGTATATGCAGTGTTGTTAAAAGCGCGCATAAGCGCTCGCATATGCGAGATGCGATGCGAGGTTTTTGCCTTGAGTTTGAATCTGGTTATCATTAACACTTTTTAGGACAGTCTAATCTGCATATAACATGTTAATTTTATTGTTATGCATTTTTTACCAACTTTTGTGTTTTTTTTCAAAAAGCGCGCTTCTCGCGTTGCGCTTATGCTCCAGGAGGCTTTTGCGCTTCAGTGCGCATATCGCGTTTAATAACACTGCGTATATGGGATAGAAGAAAAAGAAAGGTTTGAGATTTAGATATCTATTTTGTTAATAATATACTGGGTAGCATGGGTGCGGCAGTAGGGTACCGCACCGCGCACCGGGTGCGGTTCTGGTGCGGCACGGTGGGGTGCGTACCGGGTGCGCCGGGTGGCGTATCCCCGTATTTTCCGGTGGGGATTCGGGGGGGATACGGGAGGGGTAGTTTTTGTACTTTTTTCAATCAATGAAAAACACCAGTGATTTGTTTCTTTTTCCTCAACGATCTGTAATAGATTACTGATTTGTAATCCATTTCCTTTTCAGTTTGGATATGTAGATATACATCGTGTATGTATGTAAGTATATCGTGTTTATGTGCTGGACTGCTGGGTCTGTTATTGTATATGGTGGGGTGTCTGTATTTGTATGCATATAAGATTGTATGTATATATTTTTGACTTTTTGTAACATTTTGGTTAACTTTGACTTTTCACATTTAATGTTAATAATATTATATTTAATTATCGTATGATATTTTATTATGCGATTAACGTTCATTTTGCCTTAAATTTAAATACTTATATTTTTTTTGTTTGGCAGGCAGTAGCTAATTTTTGGTTATTTTATTTGGATATTTCTTAATTTTCTAAAATAATAATATAATATATATTTTTAATATTTTAATATTTGCCGAATCCCGCCGCACCCGAATCCCCATATTTTTAATTTTGCCGAATTCGCGTATCCCGCACCACGTATCCCCGCACCCGCACCCGCACCCGCACCCTTGCTTCATAGATAATATATATATATGAATATTGAACTTTTGTCCCGAGAAACAAAATATATGAGATAAATAAAATGAGAAAACCATGTATAATTTTTGTACATATGTAGGAAGATGGAACCATGTATATATATGTATGAAGATTGAACTTTCAAGTTCTTTCATGAGATGTTAGTTTTTTATTTTCTCAAGGGCTCAGAATTTTCCATCTTAAGTGAGATTTTTTCAGTAACTTTTATCATACATGTTGCTTAAATATTCAATTATTTCCCTTGTTATGATTGAATGACGTGTACTTAGATTCCTTATTATTTCTGGGTGGGGTCTCGAGCCTCTTGATCGTGTTGTATTCGAGGTTAATTTGATAACATATGTTCAATATGTATACTTTCCACGTTAACATGTATTATAGTTGAACTTTAGTTGGTAGTTTTGGTCTTTATATCTTTTTCCTCTTTTATTGCTAGATAAGTAACTAAGTCGTTGATTAGATTTGTGAAGGTGGACCACTTGTCACTAATACGGGATATGTGGTTGGGATTAACTTTTTTGGTCATCAATCTTGCGCTCATCCACTTCCTACACCTATCATCCTATCATGCTTGGAGATGTGGAAGTCCTTTAGGTATGACATTCTCTTATTGTCTTAATTGTCACTTTCATTACTGTTACTACGTGGTCTACGATAAAAGTTTGTTCGTAAATGATTACTATCACTATTTACTTGATTCTGAATACAGTACTGTTGTGCGGCCTTGGTTTGGAATGAGAGTGATTGATCTGAATCAATTATCTAAAGAAGTATCCATTCAAGTACGGAAAGAATTCAGTATATCCACTCAAGAGTCAAATGTTTTTGTCAAAAAGGTAATGAATTCAATGTATCCATTCAAGAGTCATATGTTGTTGTAGACTCTCAATTATTTTTCTATCTAGAAAAAATTATCGATTGTACAATCTTCTTATTTTTCAATCTAGAAAAAATTATCGATTGTACAATCTTCTTATTATAGTCTAGTTAAAAACGTTTAAAGACACGTAGAAATCAATGACAGCTCAAGATGGGGATCACGCAGGGGTAATTTTAGTTTGGCTCGAGACACTCCAAGGTGAGAGGGACATGCAATTCCATATTGATGGCTGGACCACTTGATAAAATTAAAAGAAAAGGGTTCTTATTGTTGGGGTGGAAAGTGGGTAGTAATTAGGAAAATGGAAGTAATTCTAGTTAAGTTTTATACATTCATATGCTATTCATATGCTAATGTGTTAACTTTTGCAATTTTTTTATGCACGTTTACTATTAGCACGATTGTATGTGTACACTAAAATACATTGAACTGAATGATGATCAGGTATACATAGGATCTGTTGCTCATAAAAATAAAGTATGCTCCTATGACTCAGTTGCTACTTTGAATGGAATTCGAATAAATTCTTTTAAGCAGGTATGTTTCTTAAGCAAATCTTTTTTTTATTTGACACTTTGCCCTTAGGTTGTTCCTTTTCGCATAATTCTACTATATTACATTTTTACCTTATCTTTTTACAATTTTACAATCCATTGCCCTCGCACAACTAGCCCCATTGCTGAGCCACTAATTATTTATTTGCCCCGCTTTCAAGCTCTTGCCAGATTTTATCGTCTCCCTTTTTGCCTTTGTAAATTCAAAGATCAAGGAGTGAAGACACTAGTAATCTATTAAAAAGAAGTTAACAAGTTAATTCGTCTCTGCATCTTTGATTTTCTCAACTCATTTGGGGCTATATGTATTGTTATTTCCTTATTTCTCCATTTGGTTTGTGTGCCACTTTCAATGTTACAAGAATAGAGAAAAACAGATGAAGAATTATTTAAAAATATAACACAATGGGTGGTAGTTGATAGAAGTCCATGGGAGTCCCTCTCACGTTTATTGCTAATATGGCTATAGTGTCTCACGGGTTGTGGGTCGTACTATGGAAGCCTGATCCACATGTTTTGCTAGGGATCAAGCTCTAATTTGCTAACTCCGCCGATCCACATTTATCTCCGGTGCCTTGATTATCGGAACTGATTTGAATCCCTTTTAAAGAAAGGGGGGATAGACAGTTGTGTGATTATTTATTTTTTAACACGAACCAAATTATAAGTTTTCGTATTAAGAGTCTAAAATTTCAACTATGTATCAGTCTAAAAAATAAATTGTAATCAATTAACATAATATGAATTTATAACCAACTAATCTATCTTCCTAATTTAAATAAAGAGAAAAGGGAACCTCCTAATTTAAATAAAGAGAAAAGGGTACCTGAGATTAATCAGGCTATCTCAGGCTCCTTTCCTAAAATACCCCTTAAAGTCTTAAATATAAGTCGAAAAGATAAACACTATATATGTAATTAACTAAAATAAAAGATCATGAGTACTTTTCCATTTTTAAGATTTTCAAAGTCTTTCATATTGTTCCCATATGGCTTCGTGTAGCTTTTGTCACATCGGCGATGTCAGGAACTGGATTTCGTAGAAATTAAAATATCAATCACGTGAAAAGTTTTAATTGTTGATTATTCAATACTAGCTTATAAGCTCGTGTGAGGCACAAACATGATCTAGATGTGAGTATGTTGTCGTTTTGTCGGCAAATATTTTGATGTTTCAGTGCTGCATAGTTTGTCTTTAAGAGACAATAGACATGAATGATATATTGCATGTTAATAAACTTATAAAAATAATTTGTCAGAAAGAAATTATAAAAATGTTAATCGACATGGTTTGTATGTGTACTGGTGATAAAAAAAACTCCCTTTCGCCGACCACTCTGACCACAATTAAGATGACATAAAATCATGTCATATTACTAAGAATTTGATGTCATGAAATCATGTCATATTCATAAATACTCCAATATCACTAACTTTTTAATTCCGTTTTATTACTTTTTTAAATGATATATATTATTTAAACTATCATATGTTCATATACATATAATTATTAATTACAAAACAAAGTATACCTTAATGAAGATTAGTTATTAATACGTGGAGATATTAATGTGTAGTAATAAAGGAGATAATAATTTGAAATAATTAAGGAATAGGTTAAAATGCCATTTTACAGTTTGGAGGGTATATTTGCCGTTTCACATTGAAAAAATTAGTCTTGTGGTTTTCGTCGATTTTTTATTTGAACTAAAAGGTCTGATAGTTTATCGATTTCGATTCATTAGGTGAATCTTTTGAGACATCATTAAAGAAAGGGTGAAGGGGAGAAAAGAAAAACACAAGCAACATGTAGAAAGTAACAATGTCTTTTACGAGGATTATTTATGTTTTTGCTGGTGATTTACATACTTGTTTCTCGTAGCCTCGTAGGTGCTATATTATGTATAGTTGATTGTTGAAATTTTTCATATTCTCGAAGATGATAGAGATTTGGGGCGGGGGGGGGGGGGGGTACTTATGCTTCTTTACCAGCATCACAATCCTAATATGAGAATGTTCTCAGCCTTTCACCCCATAATTTGACTTAACATGGGAACCCCTATAACTGGAAAGAGAGACTACCTATGCTTCTTTTAATCAGCATTACAATCCTAATATGACTATGTTCTCAGCCTTTCACTGCATAATTTGACTTAACATGGGAAGACCCTCTATAATTTGGTATTTGCTTGAGTTTTTTTTTTTTTTTTTTGCATTATCACCATCAGGTTTCTGCAGTATTAGTTTGGGTTTCAGTCATTAATATGCTTTCTTTATCTTTGGCAGTATTCTCAATTATTGTTAGAGGCATCGCGAGCAGCGAGTGGTTGTGCTTCGGCTCAACGTTTAATGGTGAGCATACCAATTAAATAGTAATTTTTTCTTTGAGTTTACCTTTGTATTAAATATATTGGTGATATAGTGGATTTTGGATCAGGCTGTTGTAAATCCATATGATTGTAGTTGGCGTACTGATGACATAAGTATGGAGGCTGACTACATTTCGGTTGATGACAAGAGGTTCTATGATTGGTAATCTACTATTACTTGATTATAATATCACAATTATCTTTAAGTGATCAAAAGGATGTTATGTCAAGAAATTGTATCCTAAACTAATATTATTGTGATAATTTATTTGATTTTATTTTGTCTGAGCATATATTTTTTTAACTTATCTTGTTCATCCCTTTAGTATTTTGTTGGTATTAGTTTTGATACTTGGCAGATAATTTTCTAATCTGTGCTGTAACATTTGCTTTCAAAATTGCTCTTAGTTGGCCTAAGGTTGAAGTTGCTGAGTGGAAGAGCCATAAATTTGGGCCATTAAATCCCGAGTTTTTTGTTACCTAGGCTGGAAGAAGGTGACGTGTTGAATATGTATCTATGGTGTTGGCTTCTGTTGATGAATGGTTATACATTAGGAGCTGCAAAAGTTGGAAGAGGCAATTGCAGCTGAGAGTGGAATTTGTTGGATGTGGACGGCTAAAAAGTCATAAGTGCATGCAGGACTTGTTAACAACTTTGTGGTACAGTACTTATGTGTTTTGAGCTTGGAACAGAACGAGAATAGAAGGGGTTTTTGTTAATGTAATACTAAAAGAGTTTATTGATCTGAGAATGTTATGTTTTAAGGATACGAGTATTTGAATCATTCTTGTTTCTCCCTTCTGTTCAGATATAAGATTCCAATGTCCTTGTCAAAATGAGTCAATTAATACCGTCTTATCTAAAATCTAGTAATGCTGGATTCATTTTTAATGGATGCAAAATTTGGTATATGAATTTATAAGAAACTTGGCCATTTCAACAAGATTCTTTTGTAATACATTCATTGCTTCTTTTCCTACATCTTTGTCCATTTAAACAAATAAAACACACAGCCTTTGCGATGGATATAAACGGACCGGGGGAGGGTTCTAAGTTACTGTTCTAAATTTTAGAATCTGTTTGGTGCCAAATTGTAAGTGGCAGACTTCTACTTCCAGGGTTATAAATTTCACGATCTGTATGGTGCCAAATTGTAAGTGGCAGACTCTCTACTTCTAGGTTACTACTTTGTTCTAAATATCGTGATTTCGCGCTCTCTGGTTGGCACATTGAAAGAGATTTGAAATCTGTGCTCCCCCTGGTTGGTGCATTCAAAGAGATTTGATGCCATTTGCAGGAATTGTGATTGTAATGAATTTGTGAAGCTTGGTGGGAATGTGAGCTGGTATTTGATTGCTAGAGATTTTGAATTGACGATGGATGAAGGTAGATTTGTTATGATCTTAGATAAAAACATCTGAAGAACTATGTAGCAAACTTGATAGAGACGAACTTCAATAAACTGGATTTTACGAACTGTTTTCATATGTCCCATCCGTGTGCCGCCTCTGGTGAAGTTCAACTCTATAATTGCTTGAATTGTTGCAAGAGAAGCTCAAGAGCCATTGTCATATCAATTCAGGAGATCAAACACTTAAGTGTACTTGGAAACCCCTGGAAACAACTTAATTTACCTTTTGTTGAACTGTGACCCCACATTTTGGTCGAAAAGATTGCCAAGAAACTTCGAGGCAATATACCTGCAGCAAAAACCAATAGTTGTTGACTTACAAGTTGCAACCATAGGTGTGATGTACAGACAAGTTGCAACCACAGGTGTGATGTACAGAGAAAAAACTAGTAGAGCTAAATAAAAATGTGTTGTGAACCGGACCCAACTCCACATGCGGCTGTAGCGCACAGCTTTCTAGCCTATTTCAGAACATATTGTCTTCTAACATTGGTGCCAACAATGACCTCAAAGCAAGTTTCTGGTGTACTGCTTAAAAACTTGTGTTTCATGATCATACTGAAGCAGCAAGTAATGCCTTTGCATGAAGGTGATTAAACAAACCAATAATGTCAACATTCTCATTGGGCGTTAGAGTTCACTGACTCGGATTTTTTTTTTCCTCTTAACTATCTTATTTAGTTCGTTGTGTTTCAGGTACTTGAGTTGTTGAAGATGGCATGCGAGGAGTTGTCATGGTGGGCATATTCGAGGACATCCATGCCTTATCAATGTGAGCGGTGTTTGGGCGTTCATGATCCCTCACGATATTGTTACTACGAAGGAGTTGATCCATATGTCACTTATGAGGAACAATCATATTTTCAATACTATCCTCAACAGTACCAGCAAGATGTTCCAGATATGTCATATTTCTTTGGAAGTGAAGAGTTTCAACATCAGCAACCTACTCCTACTTTTTAGTCAGATGAGGTTGATGTTATGGAGGAGATTAGGATGCTTGCAAAGAGTTATGAGGAGTCTACCAAATCTATGGGGACACTAATTGCTCAAGTTTTGAGTGCTTTGGAACAAGAGAAACAACAATGCATATTAGAGGCAATTCCAGAAAATAACGGTGACTTGGAGCAAGGTACTGCATGCTTAATTGAAGAAGACAAATTCCAAGGTGAGGTGAGCGTTCACAAGCCATGTGAGGAATTTGATCAAGCTAGTGAGGTGGATGATTTGGAAAGGGCACAATTCGGGACAGACACTGATGAGCTACACAAATTTCAAGAATTGGTATGTGCGTACCAAGAGGACACTGATGAGCTACGCAAATTTCAAGAATTGGTATGTACGTTCCAAGAGGCTAATGAACATGAGAAAGATGCAGGTCTTCTACTTGTCTCAAAGTGTGAAGATGGAGGTAGCGCATTAGAGCCAATGGAAAAAGTTCTCTTTGAGAAACCAAAGGCTTCAGCAACTTACATTTATCCTCCTCCATTATATTCAAGCGAAGCCCGCAAGTGTGTTTTGTTCTACAAATTGACAGATTTTGGGTCAACAGATGAAGGCCTTGGAATAGGACATATTTGTTATACGAATAGGCCAAGCGAGGAGAAGGGGCAGAAAGTGTGCCGCCGTGATGATGATGAAGTCTCACGAAGAGAGGACCAGGAAAACTATTATCATCCTTAATGGAGGCTTGGACGTAGTCAAGCTATTGACGTTAAAGAAGCGCTTCGTGGGAGGCAACCCATGCATTAGTGTAAGAAAAAAAAAGTGTTGTGCAAAAAAAAAGTGTACAAAAAAAAAATCAACAGAAATTTACCTGCGACACTGCGCCCACCTGGCGACCCCGCCCCCAAGAATTTCTGTCCAGGAGGCTTTTGTAGTGTGCTTCTTTCTTTCAAAAAAAAACAAAGAAAAAAAATCAAAAAAAAAACGCGCCAAAGCGCCAGGTCCGCGCCACAACGTGGCCATGTTTCTGTTCAGGGGGAGTATACACGAGTATGTGTTGTGTTTGGTTAAAAAAAAAAAAAAATTTCAACCGCCAATCTCCAGGTTTGTTTTTGTACGTGTTTTAGTGTTTTAGTGTTTATGTGTTTTAATATATTAAATAATTAATTCATCCCCCAAATCAATTTCAACCCTTTTTCTAATTATTTTCTCCACCTAAAATCCTAATTCTAGTCCTATATTAATTCCAAATCATTCCCAATTCATCTCCTATTTCATATTTTTTTTCCCAAATCTATATACCCATCTATATATACACCTATATATACACACAAATCCTACCCTATTCCAATTAATTTCAAGGCTTCAAGTTTCAAGTTTGGGGGATTTTTAATTGCAAGTTTCACCTCTCTGATTCGTATTTGGGGTATATTTCTTCCTTTTATTTTGATATTACGAATTGTGTTCTTGCATTATTAGGGTTGTGTGTTCTTGATTATTTAGGGGTATTTATGAATTCAATTTTTTTGTGGATTTTGGTGAATTTTGTGAGTTGGGTATTGATTCTTATGACTCCTAAGCGTGGGAGAGGTGGTGCTAGTGTTGCAAAATTTTTATCTTAGACGGTGGAGGTTGAATTTAATTGGTTGTTGTTGAGGCCAATTGCTAAAGAAAAGGGATTTTTGCTGAACAAGCATGTTGAGGTTTGATGGGGAAGGACATGTAAGGCGCTTTGTAGGTATGTTTTCTGCTATCCCTCGTATTTACTTCCATTCAATGCGGACATTGAATATTTTAAGTTTGGGGGTGGTTTGAGGGATTAGTAGTTGTTGTTGTATTATGTGTTCATGTAGGATTTCATGCTTTGCATATTAGTAGTAGTAAATCATGCATGTATGTTCGTAATATTTACGTTTGTTTCATATAGGACATTCTGTTTTTATATTTGTATATCATGTGAGTTCATAATAGTTTGCATTTGCACCCATGCTTGATAGGAATTTTGTGTTGTTGACGCTTTTGATTGAGAAGTGATATGCTTTGTTCTTGTGCACACACATACACTAGTAAGTTGAAGCTAGTAGACTTATTGAATGTTGTGAGTAATTAGAAGGACATGAATATGTGCAAGTTGATTTAGTTTGCATTCTTTGAATACAAGTAGGTGCATTAGAGAGATTTTTGCTTGGGATTGAGTATGTTTTTCCCGCCAAGTGAGTTTTTGAGCCTTATTGCATATTTGTTGCAATTTTATTCGTTTGCTTGAGTGTCCACGGATTGTTTGCATTGCTAGCAGTTGTTTGAGATCTTTCTTGAAATGCATGACATTAATTGACGATTAAAATGATAAAGGCATTTAGGATTAACCGCATATTTTCCCACATTACCATACCATGCTTACATGAGCAATTAGTTAACCCGTTGAGCTTAATCCTATTTTTTTGGTGACATACCACATTACTTGCCTATACCTTTTTCTTGTATTGGCCTTACATTAATTTGAACCCACATTGTCAAAGGCTAGTAGAGTGCTTAAGGGAGTAATAAGGTGTGGAAGAAGGGGTTTATTGTTGGTCTTACTGTAACACCCCAGTCCCACATCGAGGAGATTTGGGACTTTTGTTCAATTTATAAGGTAAAGTACTACTACTAATTGCATTAACAAATCATGATCTTTTGGGGGCCTGTGGTGGGCTTGTGGACTACCCAAGTTGGCTGCAATTGGGCCAGTATGCTTTGGCTTATTTCGGATTCGTGATCGGGACTTGACCCGATTTTCGAAAAAGACTCGGGATTTGACCCGGGTTGTCACATATGGTATCAGAGCCGACTCTCGAAAGCTTGACTCATCAAGTTGCCAGAGGTGGGGACACGAAGGCTGGTGGTATTATCCAACAATGGACAGAGGTCCGGAGGTGGGGACACGAAGCCAACCGGTATTATCCCACAATGGCTAGAGAGGAACGATCTTGGACCTATGGGATATTCGTTCAGGCCTGACGAGGACATCAGGAGTTTAAGTGGGGGAGTTTGTAACACCCCAGTCCCACATCGAGGAGATTTGGGACTTTTGTTCAATTTATAAGGTAAAGTACTACTACTAATTGCACCAACAAATCATGATCTTTCGGGGGCCTGTGGTGGGCTTTTGGACTACCCAAGTTGGCTGCAATTGGGCCAGTATGCTTTGGCTTATTTCGGATTCGATATCGGGACTCGACCCTTTTTTCGAGAAAGATTCGAGATTTGATCCGGGTTATCACACTTACTTTTGGGGGAAATATTGAAATTGGGTTTGGTTGTTTACTTGATAGTCGGCATGTGTAATAAAATCGTGGGATCATTGTTATTGTCTATATTATTGTTGCTTTAGCTCTCGAAAAAAAATAGAGAAAAATAAAAGAAAAAAAAAGTTATATTATGAGAGCATATTTGTGTTATTGTGATCCTACTTTAGTCGACTAGTCGAGTGTTTTTGTTGGAAGAAAAATAATAAATTATGTGGGGGGGAAAATAGATGGTTATGTATGATTTATTATAAGTTCCTACTGGCTTTTGACACTTCACCTGTTTTGGCTTATCTGACATACCTTGTCCCTAGCCCCGTTACAACCCAAATAAAGACCTTTTGTTTATCGTCATTGATGTATGTTGTGTTAAGAGTTAGATTGATACCAAATGTCAAGCATGCTTATGATTTTGTTGGAATTGAGTGATACACTTACCCTTGTTCTTGAGTGAATATTCTTTTGTGAGTGGATTGTGAGTGTTTGCTTGTTTTTGCGTATGAGATCCCGAGTTTTGTCTCAAAGATGTACTCTTGTAGGCTTAGCATGTTTACTAACTTATTCTTACACTTGACATGGACTTGTGAGAACTTATGCATGTTCATTGAGTAGACTATGTGAATACTTGCACTTTCGACACCAAGACATTGCGTATTTATTTTGATTCTTAAGTTGATATGGCATGAGAGGATTTGAAGGTATGGTAGGATATTAGTACTAGATTAATTGCATTTTCATACTAGTTGCATACAAGCATTGCATTGTATTGGATTTTGTGGGTACATTCGATATAGGCCCTCACGAGACCTTACTCGTCCACTAGGGCTGCCTAGGGGTTTAAAGGGCTTGTTGCATATGCCAAATGCAACCGTGATCACTTACGGAAGTGGTACTAGTTAGTTAGTTAGTTGTAATTGTTTATGCTTGAGGACAAGCATCGGTTTAAGTTTGGGGGTGTGATAAGTGGATTTATATCCACTTGGATCGCTTCAATTCGGCTTAAATTGATTGTCTTGGACTCAAGTTTATTGTAGTTTTGATGTGTTTTTCTTAGTTGTGCAGATTTATAAGAATGTCGATTATGGGTGATGCTTCTATCGTGTTTGGAGGATTAATTGATTAAAATTCGGATTTTCCGGGAAGGTTGCGCAGTCTACACTTTTTTGGCCATATCTGGAGTTCTAGAAGTCCGTTTTCATCGATCTTACTATCCACGCGAAGCTTGGGAGATTTTCTACAACTTAGGACAGGATTCGCACGCGCAAGTTGCGTGTGGTGGGCGCAGGTTGCGCGACAAGCAGACTGATGGGAGCAGGGAATTTACTGTTTTGCCCTTTTTCTAATTCTAATTGTATTTTGGGTAGTTGTTAGTACCTAAATCGAATTCTAATTGTAATAGAAGGTAATTTCTTGCTGGGCAAGAAATCTAGAGCCTATATAAACACATCTTAGCATTAGAAAAAAAAAAGATTAGACAATTAGATATCTTGTACATAATTTAGCTTAGATCTGCAAAGGAGAAAAGGGGAGAAAGATTCAACGCTCGTGACAAGCAACGGATCTAGATCTACTTCATCTTTTGTATCATAGATTTGTTTTCTCAACTCTTGTTTTATTAATATTATTACTTTTTTTCATATTTTGTCTTCTATCATGGTTTCAATAGATCCCATGATGACGAGAGGTTCAATTATGAACTAATCGTTGTCATGGGACTCTAACGGATTTATTTATGGAGCTTTAGTATCTTGATTGCTTAAAGATCTGTGTGTGATGTATATTTGATATCCTCGTATGGTTATGCTTAATTGATAGATGCGTCATGAACATCTAATCTGTTAATCTCTTGTGAAGTGAAAGTGGATCTTGAGATTTAGAACTTGCCATGCTAGCATAGGTTCATGATTGTTTATCAACATGATTCATAGTATGAGATGAAAATACTTATATTGCCCTGTGTGATCTTTATGGATAACTTGTTCGTCAACCGTTATGTTTTCAAATTCTATAGACATATAGGGTCTAAGCATAATTGGTGTCTATTCATCTTCTATCTCTTTTGTGGATGTATGTTTAGTTTGGTATACGTATACTGACAGATAGCGTGTACTTGTTTCGTGTTATCCGATCAGATATCATAACCATTGCATATAGTGATTGAAGGCGTCAGATCTAAGCGAAGTATTTAATGAAGTTAGGATTCCATGTTTTCTCGCATATAAGTAATTCAATTTTAATTCTAATTGGTTAGCAATTTTTAGTTTGTTAATTTGTATCCTAGTTAATTATAGTTAGTAAAAACTTAATATTGTTAATTGTCTTAGCAGTGCATAATAACCATACATTGTTGCATAGTTACAAAACTGAATTGAAACCTAAGATCTCTGTGGGAACGAACTTGACTTCTATCTGTATTACTTGTGACCACGTACGCTTGCGTGTTTTAGTGTAACAGAGGTGCCGATGGAGATCGATTGATCAAGTAGCAAGCTGTTCTTACAGCTTCTCCCCAAAATGACTTCGGCAATTTAGCCATTTTCAACATGCATCTGACTCGTTCAGCAATGGTGCGGTTCATTTTTTCCGCAATGCCATTCTGTTGTGGGGTTCCAGGAACTGTTCTTTCATGACGGATACCATGATTTGTAAGGTACTTTTGAAACTCTTTTGAAGTGTACTCCCCCCCGTTGTCACTACGAAGGCACTTCAGTTGTTTCCCTGTTGATCTTTCAACCATGGCATGAAACTTCTGGAAGTACTCAAACATTTGATCTTTGGATTTGAGTATCTCAACCCACACCTTTCGGGATGCTTCATCAATGAAGGTAACAAAGTACATATTTCCGCCTAAGGACTCCACCTCAAACGGACCACATACATCAGAATAAACTCTTTCTAACAGCCCCGACTTTTTCTTCAGTGGACTGCTAAAAGATACTCTATGTTGTTTCCCGAATAAACAATATTCGCATGGCTACAATGCAGTTCCTTTAGCAAATGGAATAAGGGATTTCTTTGCTAGAATCTACAACCCTTTCTCGCTCATGTGGCCGAGCCTCTTGTGCCACAATTTTGCCGAGTCTTCATCTTCAACTGTATTCAAAGCATTTGAACACATCTTCACTTGTGTCTTGTACAAAGAGCCACAAGTGGATCCTCTTGCAACCACCAATGAACCCGTAGTAAGCTTCCACCTTCCCCCACCGAAGGTATTTACGTACCCCTGCTTGTCTAGCGCCATGCCGGAAATCAAGTTGAGCCGTAAGTCCGGAACATGCCTGACATCTTTCAAAGTCATTGAACAACCTGTGTTTGTCTCAATACAGATGTCACCAATGCCTGCGATCTTTGATTGATCTGAGTTACCCATTCTTACAGTACCAAAGTCCCCTGACTTTTACATCGTAAAGAATTCCTGAGTGGGTGTTGCATGATACGTTGCTCCAGTATCTATCACCCATTCGACCTTCTGATCATCAACATGTAAGCATTCTTCTTCCCCAAAAGAAAGGATGACAACATCTTCTGTCATAGCAGCTGTTGTACTTTTCTCGGCATGTTTCCCTTGCTGACCATTGTTTTGTTGCTTGAGCCAGGCCCTACAATCCTTTTTGTAATGACCCTTCTTCTTACAATAGTAGCATTCAACATTGGCATTTGATTTGCCACCAGAATTACCAAAATTCCTACTTTTACTACGTCCTCGGTTTGTCTCCTTGTAGTTGCTTCTGCCCCTATTCTCAGTAACAAGAGCCTGGGAATCGTGGTTGACTCCTTGTACCTTTCTTCTCATGGATTCACAAAGGATACTCTGGTTAATTGATCGCAACGTTAGTTGCTCAGTTGGTACAGCATTAGTTACTGTCACCACTAGCGTATCCCAGCTGGATGGTAAAGTGTTGAGAAGAAATATTTCTTGGAATTTCTGCTCAAATTCCATCTTCATATTTGATAGTTGATTTAACAACCCTTGGAATTCGCTCATATGTTCTGACATGTTGTTCCCATCCTGGTACCTCATGTTCACCAGCTGACGAACTAGAAAAGTTACATTTTGTGAACTTTTCTCTTGCAACGTAGACTCTAATGTCGTCCAAAGCGTATAAGCGTCTTCTTCTTCAGAGACATGATGATACTCCGAATTATCAATCCATCGACGAATGAGATTGAGAGTTTTCATGTTCATCTTCTTCCAGTCAGCATCAGACTTTGCTGTAGGTTTAACTCTTTTCAACTCCACCGGATCAAACAAGTCTTTACTATAAAGCGAATCCTTTATTCTGCTTTTCCACATCGGATAATTTGAAGCTGTTAGGCTTAACATTACACTGGAAGAATCATCCATTTTTAATTTACCAAAGACTATGGGAATCTCACTTAGAACCACACAAGTTGGCCAGGAAAGTGGATGTGTTTGGGGAGCCTTCCGTATTAGTACGGCGCGTTATCAAGTAACCACTACGCACAAAGCACTTTCCTGGACACCAACAACGTGGGCCCCAGCTCTGATACCACTTGTTAGGAATTCCCGTTTCCTGTCTTTGCGTAAATTAAATACGGAGATTATAACAGTCAATAATAAACACAGATGAACGCCAAGATTTATACGTGGAAAACCCCCTTAAGTAAAGAGGTAAAAACCACGGGACCAGCTCCGAATGTTTCCACTATAATGATAACAATGGTTACAATATTCTCTCTCAAGTTTACAAAGTAACACTTGAGGCACAACTGAAGAGAAATACAACGATTCCCTACTCCTTCGGTACTTGACCGGATAACCTGGATGAACTCCCTTTGTAGCAACTACAACAGCTGGACGAACTCTTAATGCTGCAGCGGGACAGATTTCGATGGCTGCAGCCTGACACTCACACAAACTCCTTCGAAACGAAAGAATAGAGTAGCACGAGGGCCCCCTATCCTGACCTGCTTGAAATTACCACAAAGTAAGTTTCCTACTAGACGGACTATCTAGCAGCTATATATACTAAGAAATATGAGAGGAAGAAGAGATTTTGGTGTGTTTTTAGAATGAAGGGGAGAGGGGTATTTATAGGAGGGGGGTAGTAGGTGGGGGATTGTTGTGAATTTGACAAATAAAATAATTAGGCAGGATCGGCTGCCTAACAGTTACACCATACTTGTTGATTTTAGCGAGTCAGGAAATCAATTTTTTCCTCACTTAATTTACTCCAATTTCTCAACGAATCTTATAAGTGAAAAATGATAAAAACTATCTTACTTGATTTATAGGTGTTTTGTCACTCAAAAGTCTCAAAATGAACGTTTCACTCATGCAGAGTATACTAAGTTATTTATCATAACAAATAGCAATATAGATGTGTCTTGTTTAACATGAATATTATTGTCATGGATATATTATTTATGATTAGACCATATATATATATATAGAGAGTATGGTTTTAGAATCCAGAAACTTGATCATAAATACCTTCGAATTATTCTTTCAAATTCATTTTATAAGACATTGATATTGTTGTATGTAAGTTTAGGCATTTTATTTGATCTTTTGATACAAGAAATATTAATTAAATATTTTCGTATATGAAATGAGAGAGATCGAACTAATAACATTGATATTTAAACTGATTGTACTCCGTACTTTAGTTATAAGTTACACCACACTTACTAATATTAGGAGTCATAAAGTCAATTCTATACAACTAAAGGATTGTTTAATAAATCTTACTTATCCATAGCAATTAGAAAATGTTGTGATATATAATGCACTCAAAATAATAGATATTTAACTCATGCAAAGTACAACAAATTATTGTCACAAGAACTAACAAGTACTCCTGAGTTTCTATCAGGTCAAATCTCGTATAGTCGTATCTGCTATTTTGTAACTCCTTTTTAAGGTCATGCCCTGTTTGATATTTACTTTGCTTCCGATTTTTTCCAAGCTATTGGCTAATCCACTGATTCCAGAACACGAACAACATAGAATGGTCCGTATGATGCGCAACTTATGGATAGTACTTTCCTATATAATCTTTTTACTCTTAACAAACTTCAGCTCTGTCTGCACTTTTTTTCATATACTCGTTAAATGTCCGTAGCTCCCTTTTGCTAAAGATATACTTCCTCGTCCCAAAAAGATTGACAAACTTTCCTTTTTGGGACGTCCCAAAACTAATGAACCTACTATACTTACTATTTTTGAACACTACTTTACACTATTACATCCACTAACTTTATCCCTTTTTTATTAAACAAATAATATAAACACTATTACACCCACTACTTTACTCCCACTATCTCAAATCTATTTTTAAATATTCATAGGTCCCATCACTTACCCACTTTTCATCTAACTTTACTCATTTTTTAACAAGTCAATTGTAAATTTCTTAATCTCCGTGAAAGTCAAACCAGCTCAAACTTTATGGGACGGAGGGAGTATCGGATTGCATTTTTATCAGATCCCAAATATAATTCGAAATGTAGGTGCTAGAGGTCTTTGGGAATTTAATAACCAAGCATCTGTTCTCTCTGAATTTTTGGGTCAAATTTTGGTTCCCCTAGACCTGTAAGGGTGTACAGCAACATTTGATAAAATTTGTACAGTCTTCTATGACCCCTCCAAAATAAGATGACAGATGATTTTCATACCAAATTGCTTGAACCACCAACAAGCAATCAGTCTCCACAGTTACCATTTGTCGAACATGGTCTTTAATCCAGCTCAAAGCCTCCTTAACTCCAAGTGCTTCCGGTATTTGTTGTAAAACTATTTGAAGCGCTGCAAATATATCACGGAAGTATCAGAAGTTGCAGTATGTGCATTTTTACGCTTTATTAGAAGACAGGCCGATGTCGTATAAACACTTCTTACGAAGGATTGAAGGATAATTTTACACTTTTATGAGAAAAGGCTTTTCATTTTATGATATCATCATGTCACTTCAACTCTTAAGACTTAGTAATGACAAACAAAGTGTTATGGGAGTCTCATATATGATGTTCAAACTCCCTCCCACAATCCCACCTATTCCACCAACAGTAATTTACTCAAGCACAAGTCTTCTATATTTTGCGATTGTAGTAGGCCTGTAACATGAAGGCCGATATTCGATATCAGAACTAAGCAGGAATTCTGTTTCAGAATCAGAATCATCTGGGCTGAACTCTATATCTTTCCAGCTAAATTTTTGACGGCTGATCTGATATTTTACCAAGTTTGGAAATGTAACCTGCAGAAATCATATGCCATTCATGATCCATCATGTCAACTTCACAGGAGAAAGTTCCGTTTCCTAAAAATCTATACAATTTTTATTAACAGAATTACCTACTCGATCTTTTGATACCAGGAATTGTTGAGCATACAACAACGAAAGCAAAACCCAAAGCGAATAAACAAGAACAAGAAAATAACGACAATCACACAAGACAAAGATTTACGTGGTTCGGAAATTCCTACTCCACAAGCCACACTAATTTTGTATTGATCTCTCACAATTGTGTTGTGTTGTGTTATGTTACAATTACATGAGTATTTATAAGAGAAGAAACTGGGTCAACCAATCAGAGTCTAATTCTGAAATTCCTAACTCTAATCCTAACTCTAATTAGAGTCCAATTCTGGAATTCCTAACTCAAGTCAGAATCCGATTCTTAAACCTGATAGACTCCACAAACCCAACAATCTCCCACTTGGAGTCTGACCACATCTTCACTTCACTCTTGTAAATCTAGTAACAAATAATCCCTCGATCAATAACTCTAACTAGTGCAGCGCCTTCTCATCAATCAGTTCTGAAGGCCAGTTGAAACTATGCAAAGCTTCAACTTTTCATTAGCAACCACCTTAGTCAACATATCTGCAGGATTCTTTGAACCAAGGATTTTCTTCAAGGACAAAGTACCATTGCTAATCAACTCTCTTGTAAAGTGATATCTCAGCTGAATATGCTTCGTCCTAGCATTAAACACAGGATTCTTCGCAAGATGAATAGCACTCTGACTGTCGCTATACAAAGCACTGTCCGCCTGTTTCTTGCCCAACTCCTCAAGAAAATTCTTCAACCAAATCATCTCCTTGCTAGCTTCAGAGATAGCCATATATTCTGCTTCTGTGGTTGAAAGAGCAACACTCTTTTGAAGTCGAGACATCCAACTAATTGCTGTGCCACCCAACGTGAAAATATATCCCATAGTACTTTTTCTTGTATCCAAACATCCACCCAAATCTGCATCAGAGAACCCTTCCAAGATAACATCTTTCTTGCTGAAACATAATGCAACCTTGGATGTGCCTTTCAAGTAGCGCAACAACCACTTGACTGCTTCCCAATGCTCTCTTCCTGGATTAGACATGAACCTGCTAACAACTCCCACTGCATGAGCAATATCTGGCCTTGTACACACCATAGCATACATCAAACTGCCAACTGCAGATGCATACGGAACTTTAGCCATATCTTTCTTGCCTTCATCCGTTTTAGGTGACTGCTTTTTCGTGAGATTAAAGTGAGTCGCCAACGGTGTACTTCTGGTCTTCGCATCCTGGACACTGAATTTCTGCAACAATTTCTCAATATACTTCTCTTGAGATAATTTCAAAGTACCTTCAGATCTATCCCTTATGATGCTCATACCAAGTATCTGTTTTGCTGCACCCATATCTTTCATCTCAAACTCCTCAGACATCTGTCTCTTTAACCTGTTGATTTCCCTCATGTTTGATCCTGCTATCAACATGTCATCAACATACAACAACAATATGATATAAGATGAATCAAATTGTTTAAAATAACAACAATGATCCATAGCACTCCTAGTGTACCCATTCTTCATCATAAAGCTATCAAACTTCAAGTACCACTGTCTTGGCGCTTGCTTCAAACCATACAAGCTTTTTATAAGCTTACAAACAAGGTTTTCTTTCCCAGCTACCTGAAATCCTTCTGGCTGTACCATGTAGATGTCTTCCTCAAGATCACCATGTAAGAACGCGGTCTTAACATCTAGTTGCTCTAGATGTAACTCCTCTGCAGCCACAATACTTAGCACAATTCTAACAGTAGTCATCTTAACAACCGGAGAAAATATATCAGTATAGTCAATACCCTTTTTCTGTTGATAACCCTTGACTACTAACCTCGCCTTGTATCTCTTGCTGCCATTAGGTTCTTCTTTGATCCGGAACACCCACTTATTCTGTAAAGCCTTCTTTCCTGCTGGTAACTCTGTTAAAGACCAAGTCTCATTCTTCTCAAGAGAACTCATCTCTTCTTCCATGGCTGATTTCCACTGAACTGAATCATCCACCTGAACTGCCTCTGAATAACACTGAGGCTCTCCATCCTCAGTCAATAACATATAATATGCTGAAGGAGAAAATCTTTGTGGTGGCCTCACAATTCTGCTAGATCTTCTTACCTCAGCCTGTGGAGTAACTGGAACCGTGTCATTACCATTCCCCAAACTCCCACTATTTCCTGCAAGATCTTCTTCTGTAATCTCTTCAAGCACTGCTTTCTCTTTCTCATGTTGTTCCTTTGCAAACTCAGAATCGACTGCAAGCTTATCCTTGTACACTGCACTTTCGTTAAAAGTAACATCTCTACTTCTAACGACCTTCTTCGTTAGTTCATCCCAGAAACGGTAACCCATATCATCTGAGCCATAACCAATGAAGATACACTTCTTTGCTTTTGGATCAAGCTTGTCCCTATCAGAATCTTTAACACGCACATAAGAAACACAACCAAAAACTCGCAAGTGTGAAAGATTTACCTCCTTTTTCTGCCACTCTTCTTCAGGAATCTTGAACCCCAAAGGAACTGAAGGTCCTCTATTTATGAGATACGATGCTGTGCTAACTGCATCTGCCCAAAAAGTCTTTGGCAACCCTGCATGCAATCTCATACTCTTGGCCCTCTCATTCAAGGTTCTATTCATGCGCTCTGCAACACCATTCTGCTGCGGTGTCTCTGGAATAGTTTTGATCATTTTAATTCCATATTCTGCGCAATAGCTTTTAAACTCATCACTACTGTACTCACCACCATTATCTGACATCAAACTCTTAACCTTCAAACCGGTCTGATTTTCAACTTCGGTCTTCCACTTCTTGAAAGTAGCAAACACATCTGATTTATTCTTCAAGAAATAAACCCATACCTTTCTAGTGGAATCGTCAATGAAAGTGACATAGTAGCGAGATCCTCCCAACGACGCAACTGCTGTTGGACCATATACATCTGTATGAACTAGCTCTAACCTCTCGGCCTTGGGTGTCCTCCCTGATTTTTCAAAAGTAACTCGTTTCTGCTTTCCAAGAACACATGGCTCACAGAACCCAACTTCCACATTCTTCAGCTCTGGAATCTTACCCTTCGAAGTTAATAGCTTCATACCTTTTTCACTCATATGACCAAGTCTTTGGTGCCACAAAGTTGAAGACCCAATCTCATCAGCAACTGTATTTGCTTCATAGCTAGATTGTTCAACTATGTACAACGTCCCCTTTTTCTCTCCACGAGCAACAACTAGATTCCCCTTTATAACCTTCCACTGTCCGTCTCCGAAAGTAACTCGATACCCTTCCTTATCTAACTGACCCACAGATATCAACATCTTCTTCAGTCCAGGAATGTACCTTACATCTTTCAACGTCCAGCTAGTCCCCAAAGAGGTCTTGAGATTAATATCTCCCATGCCCGTAATATCCAGAGTCTCATCATCAGCAAGACGGACTTTACCAAAATTTCCAAGTCTGAAATTTAACATCAAATCCTTGCAAGGGGTAGCATGGAATGATGCACCAGAATCCATAACCCATGATTCAACCGAACATTCAACACAACAAATCAAAGCATCGTCACTCACCACCTCTTCAACTACATTAGCTGAATTATCCTCTTTCTTCTTTCCTTTAGGAGCTGCGGGAGCCGTACACTGATTTCTGAAGTGACCTTTCTTCTGACAATTCCAACAAACAATCTCCTTGCGATCTTTGGACTGTCCTCTCTTCTGTGACTTCGATCTGCTACGCCCCTGATTCTGCCCCCTATCGGACTTTCTGCCTCTACTCTCAGTACTCAACAAGGAACCTGACGACTCTCCTGAGTTTCTCCTACGAATATCTTCTCCAAGAATCGCATCTCGAACTCCATCAAAAGTCATCTTACTGCTCCCAGATGAATTACAAATAGCAGTGACAAATCCTGACCAACTGTCAGGTAACGAGGATACCAACAATAAGGCTTGTACTTCATCATCGAATTTAATATCCACTGATGTCAATCTTGATAGGATAGAGTTAAATTCGTTCACATGATCAGCAACACAATCACCTTCATTCAATTTTGTGGCAAACAACAAGCGACACAAATATACCTTATTCGAAGCAGACGGCTTCTCATACATATTTGATAACGCCTTGATCAATCCATAAGTTGTCGTTTCCTTGACGATATTGTAAGCAACGTTCTTCGCCAAAGTCAATCTGACAACACCCAGGGCCTGCCTATCCAATAGCTTCCAATCTTTCTCATCCATCTTTTCTGGCTTCTTCTCCTCCAGCGGTTCATGTAGTTTTTTCTGATACAAATAATCTTCAATTTGCATCTTCCAAAACCCAAAATCTTTGCCATCAAATTTGTCGATCTTTACTTTCCCTTCTTCTGCCATCGCTCCCACTCGCCTGAAAACCTAGGCTCTTGATACCAGTTGTTGAGCATACAACAACGAAAGCAAAACCCAAAGCGAATAAACAAGAACAAGAAAATAACGACAATCACACAAGACAAAGATTTACGTGGTTCGGAAATTCCTACTCCACAAGCCACACTAATTTTGTATTGATCTCTCACAATTGTGTTGTGTTGTGTTATGTTACAATTACATGAGTATTTATAAGAGAAGAAACTGGGTCAACCAATCAGAGTCTAATTCTGAAATTCCTAACTCTAATCCTAACTCTAATTAGAGTCCAATTCTGGAATTCCTAACTCAAGTCAGAATCCGATTCTTAAACCTGATAGACTCCACAAACCCAACAGGAATAACATAGATATTGAATAATCTTGCAAACTTGTAATTTAATATTTTCGTATATGCTATGACAGAGATAGAATAGAAGCGCCTTTTAACTATTTTTTTACCACAGTTCAAAATAAATAACTATAAAGTCAAAGAAATAACTATAAAATTAAGAATAAATAGTAAATAATTTTTTAAAATTTAAATATATTAGCTAAAATACTTGATTTAAACAATTTTTCAAATTTGATTGCGATATCATTCAAGAAAATGTGTAGAACGCAATAAAAAATTACTTTTACTTACTAAACACATATTTAAAGGTATCTATTTGATATTTATTATAATTTTATCGATTCAAATGATATCCGTTGAGATCGGTAAGTAAATTGATATATAACAATACGAATGCATAACAATTTCATTGTACACAATATGAAAGTGGCTTATTAAATTTTTTAAAAATTAAGGATGAGTTTATTTCTTAAATTGATGATCCGGACATACAATTTTGTTAATGAAACGAATAGACAGGAAAACAAATTAATTTATCATATAAAAGGTAAAATTAACAACAGTAACATTTTATTATGTGAAGGACACATATGTAACCCTTAACATGAAAATAATTAATAATAAACTATAAAAAATAAAATTAGCATCAATGTATGTGTCTAAATTCTTTTTTCCCAGAAGGGCACATAGTTAGCCCTTTAAACACATAGAAATAATTGACAATTGGCTACAAACAATGAAGAAAAATGGTTGAATATGATCAATAAAAAAGATACAAAGATAATAATCAATTTATTTACTTGTTGTTCTGATTCAAAATTATAATATAAATAATTAAAAGCTCGCTTTTTTGTATAAACTAGCTTGTACTAATGATAGAAAACTATGTTTGTAAGTTGCTAATTTAAGAGATACTAACTTATAACCCCTGTTTTTGAATGTTTTATTTTTAAATTATAAATTTTGTAATTAATGTAATTTTAAATTTATTTTTAATTTTAGAACAAATATAATAAATAATAATGGTGAAATTCGAACCTAACTTTTGATATTACCAGCATATAGTTGGTAAAATATACCGGTTTTACATATTTTGTTAACGATTGGAATATATGATTTAATTTATATTTTTGGATGCATATTTTATTAATTACATGATGCACAAGTTCATCGAAAAATGCAAATTTCCCGGTAGCAATGTAGTTAAATATCATACAAATTTCTCAATTCCAGTTACGTTTTTTATTAGAGATTGAAGTCACATTAATCAAATTTTTGGTACGCCCGTTAAAATATTTAAATGTTAAAGATAAATAAGAGAGTTCACATATATACCAAAATAGTAGATGAAATCACCCATATGAATCATTTTCCTGGGCTCGTTGTATAGTAATTCTTGTTTCACTCTTCTCTCGAGATCTCATCATCCTTCTCCATTCTTTCTTTCTGGAATCGTAAAATATACTAAAAGCATGTTTTAACAAAAAGCTTTTTCAAACTCACTTTATAACAATATTAAAAAGTATTGACATGTAAACTACTTTGTCCTTAGGGATGGGCATCGGGACACTTCGGGGCAGGGGAGTGCTTAGAGCCGGTCCTGAGATTTTAGATGCCCTGTGCAAAACAAAAAAAAAAGTGCCCTAATACTAATAAAAAAATTTTAACAAACGTTTTATATGAATCTACAAAACAAATTAGAAAGAAAAAGATTATATACTTGTACACATAAGTTCACAAGAAAATAAAAAGTCATCAGCTTATTTATTAGTGCTTCAACGTTCATATTTTAACGTTAAACTTGAGATAGTACAAATCAATCTAAAGTAAATAAATTATACATGTAAAATATTAATATATTATGTTTAAATGAAAGAATAAAAAGTAATAATAAATAAAAACAAATACTATGCTAGAATAGAAAATCTCATTTTTATGTATTTAAATTAATATATAAGTATTTTATAATTTATTTTTAGTTTTAAATTGACTTGAATCATTTAATATGTAAATTAATTAAAATAGATATGAATTCAAATTAGTCAAAAAAAAAAGAGACATGATTTCAAATCACTTAATCACCTATACATGAATAATTGATAAACTGAACTATTACATTGTAATTGTAAAAATATATTTATGTGTAAGTTGTCAACCAAAAACATTTAATAACTTTAATGATATCTATAGTCTACACGGTTAACAATAAAAATAATTAGTATTAGTTGAAATTTGAAAGCAAAATTGTGTGTAAGTATAATATTTTCTTATTTTGCTCAATATAATAATTTTTTAATTATTTTGAAAACACCATTTTCAACTTTTTTCTCATTTACAAATTTTTTTAACCTTTAAAATTAAACTTAACTTTTTTTTCCAAATAAAATATACATACATATATACACCTACCTAAAAAAATGTGCCCTAGTAAAATGGAGTGCCCTGTGCGATCGAACATGTCGCACATGCTCAGGGCCGGCTCTGGGAGTGCTATCCCCGCCCCAATCCCCGAAATAAAATCCGATCCCCGTCCCCGACCCGATCCCCGTCGGGGATTATTTTTTATTCCCCGTCCCTGGCCCAAACGGGTAACGGGGATCCCCGCGGGGAATCGGGGAATTTCATTTTAAACAAAAAAATAACATTTTAAAAAATTTTAAACACTAACAAGTGAGTTTGAAACAATTTTTTAAGCACTAAATTAAGATAAAAAATATTACTTAAATAAACAATTATAAATAACAAGGAAATGAAGTTATTTAACTACTAGAAAGACAAACATTTAAGATTAAAATATTATTTTATTTCCAATATAAAGTATTGAAAATTTGTATATATTAATATATGATTATTAATATATATATATATATATATATATATATATATATATATATATATATATATATATTATAATGTGGTGGAATCAAGTTGGGAATTGAGAATTGGGGCGGGGGTCGGGGATCGGGCCGGGGAGACATAAAATCCCGGCCCCGGCCCGCTCCCCGATTTTTTTTAAAAATTGTCCCCGCTCCCCGGCCCGTACCCGAAAAAATCCCCGATTCCCCGCCCCGTTCGGTGCGGGGATCGGATCGGGCGGGCCGGGGTGAATGCCCATCCCTATTTGTCCTACTCATTCCAATACTAAATCAAATGCAACATCACAATTAAACACAACTCACAATTCACAAATCATGTCAACTACTTTGACTAATATATCATTTGAATAAAATGACATTCGTGACGTAAAAATCCTTTTATAAGTTTACAAAAACAAATATGTGATGCAAGTATTAGTGTTCAATTCCATTTGTCCTTCTAATTCATTTATTTACAATTTTTTTTGGGATGTTACTCTCAATTTTTATATTCCAAAAATTTTCTAAAATATTAACGTTTTATAACATAAAAAGTAACTACACTCACTATTTTTCTCCACTAAACTCATTATATTACATAAAGTATTGATTAATTGGTCCAATCACTTTACTCACTTTTTTCTTCGGTACTTTACACTTTATCTTAATCTCCTTTCCTAACTCATTTGTAAACAAATCAGAGGGAGGGACGGAGGGAATACTAATTACTAGAAGAGATCAATTATTTTACTAAATTCACCATGTAAGTAACTATATTGACTATATTGCTCAATTCAAGGGAGAATGTTACCTTTTCCATCTCTTGAATTTGCTTAGTGCTCGATTTTCCTTCGATGTTAGAGAAGACATTTACATTCACCAAATTATAGATGGCTTCGTCTTC
The DNA here is from genome assembly GCA_036435485.1 of Saposhnikovia divaricata. Classification (NCBI taxonomy): domain Eukaryota; kingdom Viridiplantae; phylum Streptophyta; class Magnoliopsida; order Apiales; family Apiaceae; genus Saposhnikovia; species Saposhnikovia divaricata. The sequence continues at coordinate 156,660,556 of CM071595.1, forward strand.
TTCTTATGAACAAAAAATTAAAGATCTTGTAGAGAAATTTGTCACTGACTTCTTTAGAATAAAACTGAAAAGAGTTTCTTTAATGTTTAGTTTGCGGAAAGTATCGTAGTTGAAAACAATTGTTTGTCAAAAATATGCCAAAATAGTTGTGTTAACTGTGGCACATACCTCTGATAGTGGATGTAGTGGATGGTTGTCTATAGAACAAGCTTAATCAGAAATGAGGCTCAATTTTATGATGATCGAGTGGTTGAATATACTTGTAAGATTGCATTTTTTGATGGAGCATTGTTTGGGATCATAGTCGACAGGAGCTTACACCCAACTCCTATACTACTGAGTGAGAAACCCTTTCTCAAAGTGACGAATTAAAGCGGCGGCGAGAAATTAGCGAAGAGTCTCCCTCCTCCTGATCACAAGGTACATTATCTCTCCTAAATACAAGCTTTTTCATATCTACATTCTTTAATTTGTACTTATTTAATCGAACCGTTAATTTGTTTGTTGTTTTTTTGGTAAATTGATTTTGTATGGTTCTCACAATTCATTGGTTTGTTCGCTGATTGACATTATCTCTATGTTTGTTTCCTTTTTTCTCATTGATTTTATTATAATTCAAAATGAATTACCATTTCGCTATATTACCCATTTTCCATCTCTTGCTTATGGCTCGATTTTCTTTGTATATAAGATAATACAATTACATTACCAAGTTACAGTCTTCTGGATAGAGAAATTTTTGGTAGTTATTCAAGTGAGGTGAGAAATCCTTTTTTGAGCGACAGCGAAGACTCTTCTCAAAATAAATACAATTGTGCGATTCCTCGAACTAAACACTAAGCTAAATAGCAATACAATCCATAAAAAAGGCTAGTCGTAACGAATTAGAGCGACGACAGCGAAAAGTCTCCTCAAGATAAATTACCTCTCCCGTCTAGAAATTTTCCCTCCTGATCTCAAGGTAATACATTATCTCACGCCTTTTCATATCTACAATTATGTAATGTTGGTTTGTTACTTGTAAATAAATTGTAGTTATCTATTTACATTTTATAATTTGTAAATAAATTGTAATTATCTGTTTCTATTATATAATTCGCTGATTGCTCTTATGAATTCACGCCCTTTTCATATCTACATTCTATAAATTCTACTTATCTTGTCGAATAATTGATGATTTCTAGTTTAGATTTGTGGTTCATTAATTTTTTATGGGTCTCTTTCTTTTGATATATTATCATCTCTTTCGATTATACATTCACTGATTGCCATTATATCTCCATGTTTGTTTTCTTTTTTCTTGTTTCTTTTATTATAAAACTTAAAAAAAAAAATATTTCACTATATTATCCCTATACATTCAAATTACAACAGGTGGCTTCGTGAAAAAGACAAATGATAGAAAAGAAGTTTTTGAATGAACTTAAATTGGAGAAGGATTCTGTATTACTTAGTTTGGGAGCTGCACTGTGGTTGGGAACCATTATTGGTCATAAATCTAACAAGACTTTGGTGCACTGTGGTCAGGACCATTATTGGTCATAAATCTAACAAGACTTTGGTGTTATCAGTGGCACATACTTTTGCTACTACAACATCATGGATGTCTAAACAAGATTTTGAAAACGAACTGCATGCTTATTTCTTCGATGATCCAAAAATTAAAGGTTCTTGCAAGATTGCAGTTTTTATGTCAAAAACTGTTACATTATTGTTTGTGGTAGATAAATGTTCAACAACAGATGATAAATTGATTTTGGCTTCTGGTGAAGAAAGGGACTTAAAAGAACTGCATCTTCTTGGTTGTTATAGTCATCCTATTGGATACGAATAAGAAATAGAAACGGGTAGAGTTGTAATCCTGAGCACATAAACAATCGAGACCAACGTGCTATGAAGGTGTACGATCTCAGTATGAACTATTTTGAACATAGGTTATATCTTACGTTGGGATACTCCAGGGCTCTACTCTTCAACGAAAATTGCAACTTTGTGGGGATACAAACAGGAAACCCCGATAGACGCATTTTTGGTAATGGCGGCAAAGCTACTCGATTATCAACTAGCGACGAGGTATATATATATTTTTATTAGAATGATGCTGTGTTATTCTTAGCGGGATTTGTGTGATTACAATACCAAAATGGTTTATTTTAAATATGAGAACAGTGTGTCGTAATGTACAAATGTAAAATAAATGCAACGGTAATGAAATTAATAATGTGAAATATGATTTAATTGTCATATTATAAATACAAAATAAGTGGATCGTAACGTATGAAACGTACAAATAAATGTGATGAAAATGAAATTAATAATGTAAATTTTACACTTGAAATTAGAAAACAAAAGGAGGAGAGGTGAGATTAAATAATAGAATTGTATGAAGAAACAAAAGGAGAAGTCAAGTCATGCGAGAATGATGCTCAAATAAAGCAAGAAGAAGAAAGTTACTACAGCTATAACTGCTTTACTAACCAATATAAATGCAAATATAGAAGCGATTAAAAAAAAATAAAAAGTGTAGTTTTATTTCCATTTATCGGTAGTCAGATTCGGGGATTTCTTGGCAAACAAGTTAGGGGTGAGAGTAAAAGATAAGATGAGAGATATTGTTGTTTTGGTTTATGAGAAATGGAGTGTTTCAAAGGTTTAAGAGAAAAGATTGAGGTTTTAGAGGGTTTAGAGGGTTTAGGCAAGGGCATAGGAGAAATAGATAGTTTCATGAGTTTAGGGGAAGTTGATGATGAGTGGTTAATAGAAATTGTGATGAATCTGTTGACCACGGGGGAGTTCGTCGGGTATCGGGCATAGAGTGGACTGAATTTTAGTTAGTGACACTATCGAAGAATATATTATTCTCAATATGAGATGTTTGTGCTTTTGGTGCATTTGTGGTTGACAAATGTGATTTATGGTTGAGCCATGCAAGGTAGAAATCAATTCATTGATGTTCGTGATTGTCGGCACTGGTTCCACTAGAGGTGTAAATAAGATTTGAAGATTTGGAAGAGAAGCGTAAGGACCTTTGTTGTCCTTTCTATAGATCCCTCGATTTTAGTACTCATATAATATATCTATATAATCTGATTATTGAAGAGGATGACAACACTAGTGGTGAATCTGATGATGATACGATTTGGATGGCTAGGAAAGAAGCTCCACATCCTATTGAGTTTGTAGACATGAACTGTTTTGCATGTGCAGTGGTTATGTTATTGGTCGAACGTATCACTTGAGCACGAATCATGGTGTTAGCCATTGTGATACTCACTATTCCAAGAGGAAATGTGGTTTAGATGTACCTTGTGGGCTCGATATTGTCTGTTATTGGGTTCTGTATACTCGTAACCCCAAAAGTTGTTCAAGCTTGGCAAATTGCTTAGTAAAAGAACAATTAATGCAGGAAACACGATTTCATCATCCTTTTCTTGTCTGCTACTTTCGAATGATGCAATTATCTCTTTAATCATCAAGTAGAGTATCACGCTGACATCCTTAAGATGCACAAGATCTCTGGCTATGTAAGGTACATTACATTTCTCAGCTTGTTGGAAAATGCTACGTACAGTCTTTCAAGGTTTTTTAACCTATGCAACAAAGCAAGAGGGATAATGATTTCCAGTTCATCCCAATCTAATACCACTAGAATCTTTAGTTGACAAAATGAGCTATGTGTGTAATCATTCCCTCCCCATATTTTACCTACAATCTTCAAACCAATGATCTCCAATTTATCTAAGGAAGGGAATGCAACCTGTAGCATGTTCCCATTTTTCTTGTTTTATATAATTGTTAGTATTTTGTACATAATTTTCAACATTTACAAATGTATTAATCACAGTCAACATTAATAAAATCAATAAATAGTGCAGTACCAAATGGGTCATATGTATTGGAAGAATCTTATGTCTTCCAAGTTCCAATTAACCCCGTTCAGGTGGTATTTACAACTTGAATAGTACATAAGACTATGGAAATTTACAAATGCACTAGTTCGTTTTAATCATCTGCATCCGTGTAGTGGGAACATATGATCATATATTCATGACATTTAAAGTTCACCTGGATATAAGTTAATTAAGGACCTTGCATACAGTTACCTAGATGCTCAAAAAGAGATTATAAGTATGGAAGGAGAACAACTTGATACCTATTCGACTTAGCACTCGCGTGACTTCATGAATCAGGTACAAATAAATGAGAAATCAATATTTAGTAAAGTGAAGGTGAGGAAAACATACCACTTCGTCAAAAAGAGACGGAGAATGAAGAGATGATATATCTGTGTTGTTCGTTGAACTGGAAACCATATTTCTCTTGTAGCCGTAAAAGGGGGCCAGCTTTGGCATATTGCTTAACTCCATACATTTTAGTTACAACTTCCTGTTTGGTGGACATTCACTCAATATGATTACTTCCATTTCAGGACAATTGCATATGCATGGAACATTTGAAGTTGCATGAGACATTTGGCAACAGTTGCGCAAAAGAGGAATTTCAATCCATGGCAATTACTAACGTTTAACTCATTTAAACTAGAGAATTTTTTCACTCGTTGAATGTGTTGGATTTCCTCTTCACGTATCCTTGCTAAGTAGTCAAAATGGTGACTTTTTTTCATTCTCAGGTTTCTCAAATCCTTAAATGCTCCTCTGTTGTAGTCGGGAGAGGATTTGTTGAACCCACATTTTCAAGGATCAAGCTTTCAGCTCTCTGCCAATGGTTTGCCCCATTCTCTATAGAGTCACAACATAAGTGGGCACATTTCATCGAGGAATCACTTCTAGTTAGGGGAGTAACTGGAAAGAAACTTGGTTCTATTGAATACACAGTTATATAAAAGTCAACTACATTGGGCATAAAATCCTAATCTGGGCAAGACTGCAAATGTTCGAAACATATTTTTAAAACCCTTAACCAAGTCAGCTTACTTAGCTCAGCACAAATGTGCTTCCTTCTTTCGGATATAACATCACAAAATTTTACTCCAGCTGGAATAATACTTAGTTCTTCAAGATTGTGTAAACTTGATAAAGCATTTTCCATCATTTCTGTTTTTAGGTGAGTCAAGATATCTAGCCTCCGTAGATACTTTAGCTCTGGTAAAACTAGAGGGCCTGCTGGAAGAGAACAATCCCAAAACCTTAGTGTTTTTAGATTATTGGTAACAATGCTGAAAGATGACTCATCTAAATTGCAATGATCTAAAATCAACGTCCGTGGTTTTCCCAGGGATTCACTGGACAAGTGCAGGTGAAAAAAATTCATATTTCGAATGACCAAAAATCTAAGATTGGGGAAGTTGTTGAAGTAGACACCAGTAAGTTGTTGTCTATAACGGTTGGATTGCAGCCACAAGGTATGCAGGTCTGGACACACCTGATCATCAGGGAAACAAACATTATCTTCCTGCAAATCTAAATAAATTAATTTTCGAGTCCTATAATCATTATGATCCGGCAACCATGAGTTGCATCATACAGATAAAGATGCATACTCTGGTCTGGCAGCTATAGATCTTGCTAAATCTCTGATGATGTTGTGTAGTTTGACATAATCTTCCGTTCTACCTTGAAGCAAAAAAGAAGATGATTTAAGGTTATAAACAATGGAATCTACTCTATTTCTTCTTCCCTCTAACAGTTCGGAATCTGTTGCAAATTTTCTTCACGGAACAATGAAGAAAACAGAAGAAATGTCTTTTCATATTTGTACAATGCATATCAAAACTCAACTCAACACAGGCAGATAAGCTCCCTCTATTTCCAGGAATTGTTTTAATTTTGTGATTCTCTAGACGATCAAGTGCATCCTTCCACCGAAACTGAAGCATAATTGCTACAGATTTCCCGACTGCAACGATAAGGAGTGGAAGATGTGCACATTTATTGCACACTCTCTTTGCCAAGGATTTGTCCCGAAGAGAGTCAATTTTAGATGTACCAACGACATTTCTGAACATTTCCCACTCCTCATGAGCGGTCAATGTATCAATCCAAACAGGATCTTTACAATTGTTGTTCAAGCAAGCATCTAGCAATCAAGATGTGAAGAGAATCTTACAACCATCAGATCTACTATCACTAAATGGAATTCTGATTCGAACTAATGGAATACGACGCCAGACATCATCCGATATGATTAGTGTCTTACCTCCATTCATTATACTATTCTTCACTTGAAAAGCTCTATGCTCCTCATTATCTTTTGACTCGAGATCACAACATAAACAATAAGTAAGCTGCTCTTGTATATTTTTTACATCCAACTTTTCTCTGCCAACATTGGCTCGTGCAACCTTGTCGAAGATCCCCTTCTCTTTGGCTTCCTTCCAAACGTTTTCCACAATTCGAGTTTTGCCCACGCCTGGCATTCCATAGATACCAAGTATGGCAAAGCCATCTTTGTTCACTAGCGCCTCCCAAATATTCTCATAAGCTGATTGTCTAGATTCAAAGTTGTTTTGAGATCTTTAGCTTCCACAGCATCATCCTGCCAATCAACTATATGTTTCAATATTACTTTTCCATTATTTTTCTCTGCAGCTGCTTTTCTTGCAATACGTTCCTCCTGAATTACCAGTTCTCCTTGAGATTATTGGTTTCGAGATCGTTAACAAGACTTCTATAACAAATTAATTCCGTATAGAAGTACTTATTAGTGATCTACTGTTTTCTTCATATCTGTACTGACAGTTGACATTAATGCCTACCTCATTTGAGCTAAATTTTTCCCGATATATTTTCGATAAAAAAAACATTTTCCTGGAAAACATTTTTTCTTGAAAAATATTTTTCAGGAAAATATATTTTAAGAAAAATATTTTTCAATATCAAGTTATTTTCTGACAAACAAACGGGAACATTAGTTGTAACTTCTTTAGCTCTCCTGTAAGCATCATGTTACCATACTGGTAATAGTAACAATCTTAATTCCGCACATAATTTCTGATATTTGGAAATAGGATGATAATGTAGGTAAGTGATATTTTAAGATTTATTTCACTAAGCATTTGTCATACGAATCCGACGACATTACCATATGAAACTTTATCATGACTGTTTTACGTAGGAGAGGCGACAATAATTAATAACCACCACTTAACCTCCTAATACATTCTTAGGTATCAGACAGCATTGTCTGGAAATAATATGGTATCCCCTTCTACTCATGTGAAAACATTATTTTTTCGAGAATGCAGCCAAGAAAAAAACCCCTATGATCCCCTCATCAAAAATAATTACAAGGAATAGAAGCTATATATTTATTCTACTTCAATATTTACAAGGACTGATCTACACCACCAGCATGCTCACCTGGTAACGAGCCAAAGACATGCAGCTTCTGGTTCGCAGAATTAGTTTGGACAAAAAATCATTTACTAATTTCTTCCTAAGGACAGCAAATGATTAAATGACAATGTGTATATGGGTATCACTGAAAAAATGATTACTAATTTCTTTCAATGATTATGTGTTCTCTACCCTAATTTCTTCCTTGGTAGCGACCTGATTGTTGGCAAGTCCTTGATCTGTCCTGGCACTGGCAGCCGACAATTGATAGCTTTTATCAGTCCTCGTAATGCACTCCCACAACTATGTGATTACCAGCTGCTTTCAAATATCCAAATTTATATATACACCTAATATAACTATCAAGCGATCAAAAAGTGAAATCAATTTATCTATGCTTGTCGAACCGATTATATAACAGAAAACAAAGCACTTTCCAGTTTCCTCCCACCTTATATAGTCTGCAAAATGCATGTATACAGAAATGCATACAGCACCACTTGGAAGATGATCGAAAACAAGGATAAATACGCAGCGGCCACTTATTAGAAGCCGAATTACCAAACGTTTGTAATCAAGCAAACTACATCCTACGTACACAGTGCTAACATTTGAATTTGAAATAGCAATGACATTGATCTGTATGCTAAAGTGTAGGTAAAAGTGTAATACATACTAAGTTCACAATGAAAGCAAACTGCTAAATTTGGCTGATTTTGCTCGAATATAGTAAAAATCACTTGCATACTTTGGTAACAACAAAAGTGTGTATACTACTATACTCTTATAGTTTCTTAACTAATTACAAATATACATGCGGCAATTTTTTTTATTACATACACTACAAGAAAATAGTTTTAAACCGACCGTAAAAAATGGTCGGTTATAAAAGGAATCGGTCAGTTTAACAACTAAAACAGACCAAAAATGCTGGTCGGTTTAAGCTTGGTTGGTTATGTCATTTGGTCGGGTTTAACACACATTCTAATGTGGGGTCCAAATTGGACATGTGGCACCACGTGGCGACAGCTGTCGACAGACGTCATCAACACATAACCGACCGACAGTGGTCGGTTATGACTTAAAAAATAGAAAAATACATTTTTACTGGCACACATAACCGACCATAGTCAAACGTGCACAATCGGTCGGTTTTATGCCAGTAGCTGTGCTAATTTGTATAACCGACCACTTGTAACCGACCACCATAATATAACCGATCACCTAGACCGACCACCTTCGAAGGAATCGAATGTTAAAAAACGGTCGATTATGTCTTATTGTGGTCGGTTTTCTGGGAATTGAAGGGTAAAAAGTGGTCGGTTCTAAGGCTAGTCGATCAGTTTTCTGGATTTTTTTTTAAAAAAAAAATTGCAGGTTTTTCCAGTATTGTAGCCTGCCATTCCATTTCAACATTAACAATTCACCACACCATTCAACTTCATAATAACATAATCAAACATACAAACATAAAAATTTCATAAGTTCGATCATTCCAACAAATATAAAAACCACGTTCATACAAACATTCCAAATTTTCTGGTCATTCCAACTAATTATAAACAGCTTAGAACAAAAACAAGTTCATAAAAACCGATCACACTTAAAAACCTAATGATCCGACAAAGAAACATCGGATGATTGATGACCATCTTTTTCACCCTCTTCCCCACCATCATCACCAGTGCCATCACCATCGTCTTCAGCACCATCTTCACCCATATCCTCATCCTCGGAGGTATAATCCTTTTCTTCTTCCAATGCAAGCCGATCCTTTGCCTATGCACACATATAACCAATCAATTAAAAAGTAAGAACATATAAATATCATTAATGGATACAAATAAAACCAAAAGGAAAGACCATTAACACTTGAACTTGAGCTTCCGTTTTTTGGACAATATCCCACTTATTAGAAGCCGAATTACCAAACGTTTGTAATCAAGCAAACTACATCCTACGTACACAGTGCTAATATTTGAATTTGAAATAGCAATGACATTGATCTGCATGCTAAAGTGTAGGTAAAAGTGTAATACATACTAAGTTCACAATGAAAGCAAACTGCTATACTCTTATAGTTTCTTAACTAATTACAAATATACACGCGGCAATTTTTTTTATTACATATATATATAGTACTCGAATGTTCTATTGTGTAAAATTTCGCGATATTTAAAAAAATAAAATTGGGATGGGGTGGGGTGGGGTGGGGTGGACAAACTATTAATGACTCAAAAATTTCTTTGTGAAGTAGAAAAATATAGAAAAAAAAATGATTGGCATTTGGCGACGATAGAAGAAAAGGAGATCCAAGCAACACAATGAGCATAAAATATAGAATCCAGCCAATGTCCTCTTCTGTGCTTTCAACCTTGTGTTCCTTTCCCTTTTTTTGATAGCTACGCATTGATCAACCGGGTTTAGAGGGTATATAAAATCGAAAATACCTTATTCTTCTTCATACCTCCAAGATAAAGTTTTATGCTTCCATCCGATTTTGCGCGTAATCAGGTAAAGAGAAAATCTCCTGGACCGCATACGAATTATGTAAACTTTTCGAAAAAGTAAAGAATAAAACCAGGGTCAGTAAAAATAATTGGTGAATTTTGTTGATATTGGAACCTCAGTTTACTCAAGGTAGCTAGGATGTACCTGGAATATACTATTAGCACCAATGCACCATGGCTTCTATAAATAGAAATTTGATACATGCACCAGTTCATGCAAGCTATCGATCGAATCAAGTGTATGAATGCATTACTGGGTAAATACTCCATTGGCAGTAGATTACTTTTTTTTCGAAACTATTGAATAGTAAGTTTTACTGCCAAAGGAGATTTGCCCCGCAATTCTGTTCATACATTCATTGCAGATGCATAATTTTCTATGCATTGGTCTTCTTTCTTGATCTTGAGAAAGAGATTCGGAAAAGGTACAACTACTTTCTGACCATTTTGATTTGATAATTTCCAACTCTTTTTACATTATTTTTTGAAAAAACTTTCGGTAACAGTCTAACACACTAATCCAACATGCATTATTTGATTGTTATATATGTACAATTGTACATCTATTATCATCAGGGCCGAGCTACTCCACTCCGTAGTGAGAGTAAGCCACGGCTCACCATGAACTTTAAATTGTTAAGGCCTTGATCCAAAGTGTAGAGAAACTGTCTACCGGGGCATAATTTTATTATGAAGCAATTATTCGAGCACAGGCTGCTAAAACTATAGCATTGTCTTTCCATTTCTTGTTAATTTTTTTTTTTGTTTGTGTTTTAGTGGTGTTGTCTATTAAAGATTATGTTTTGTGTATCAAAAGCATAACGTTCAGTGGATAAAATCCAAGGAGATTCATGAGACAATCTCTCCAACACCCTTGCACCCAGAAGTGAATATAGATTAGCCCATATTTTAGACACAAGCTCAAGAGTAAATGCTTAAGATCACAATATATATGGATAGTACGTGTGCTTTAGAGATATATTCATTTAAAGATCATCAGATTATATGCCAACTTACAGTAATTAAACAATACAAGTTCGTAAAACTGCTACAAAACTTATTACAATTCTAGCCTGGATTGTCCATATTGTTTATGATGCGTATGATGAAAAATATAGAAGAAGCATTAAGCATAGGGAAGCCAGGCGAAAGCAAGATAAAAAAGCCTCAATATCATTTGTTATTAAATAATTAATGTCTCCCTTTGAAACAAACAAGCATTAAGCATTATCAAGCCTAATGAATAATCCATATTCATTCACTTGGACCATATTCTCTCACTAATCCATCTATACTAGTTGAGCCCATTTCCACTACTTTAGTCTGTAATTCCCACAATAATTTGACTATATGAACCAAAGTCCAACATCTAAACTCATTAAGTCCAATCCACACTTTTCCGAGCCCACTTACAATGCCCATGTATAGAGATACGGGAAGTTCTTTCCTTCTTAGATTAATTATTATACAAGGGTATGTATTCAACTTGGATTTTGAAGGATTTCGAGGAATTTCAGAAATTTTGGATTTTTTTAAATCCATTAAAATGGGGTATTCAATTTGAATTTTTTTAAATCCATTAAAATCTTGAGGTATTCAATTTGGATTTCAAAATGTCATTTAAAATCCGAGGGTCTTCAATTAGGATTTCAAAAAGTCTTTTAAAATCTTGGTGTATTCCATCCGGATTTAAAACAATCCATTTAAATCTGATGGTATTCAAAAATCCATGAATTTTTTAGATTTATTAAAATCCATGGATTTTGGTGGATTTGCTAGTTGTTTTTATAAGTTTTGAAATATTGCAAAAATCAATTAGATTTTGATGGATTTTTAAAAAAACATTTCAAATCTCAATGACTCTACATCAATTTTACAAGATTCTTTGTAGAGTCTTTGTAGAATTAAACAATCCGTGAAATTTAAAAAATTCTTTAAAATCCATGAATTATCAAAAATCCTTCAAAATCCGAGTTGAATACACCCCCTATTAGTCTACCTTCTAAATAATTTTATGGAGTTAAATGCATCATGTGTTTCCAACTTATGCATTTTCTATATCCCAAGTTTTATATCTAGAAAAGTGTATTCATACTTTCCAAAAATTAGTAAACTGCGTGTATTGTACCTCCATCGAATACAACTAACACCATTAATTTCTAAAAGGGTAAAATGATCTTTTCATACTTACATTCACATTTTTGTATGATTAAAATTAAAATTATGATAAATCATATTAAAATATAATAAATTATAATTGTAATATATTTTTATCTTAACTCCTTCCATGTAAATCTAGAATTTTAATGCTTTTTCAAAAAAATATTTAATGTAAATTGTAATAAATCATATTAAATTATAATTACCATAAATCATACAAATTTTTTTATGTGATATTATATATCTTTTATTAAAAATAAAAACTTATGACCACATCCCCTCTTCTTTTATCTCTCTGGTTCAATCGAGTTTATAATAATAATTATAATAATTATTACCATTTTTAAGTCATAATTATTATTATCACTTTACCATAATAAAATATATTTTTTAATTAGAAAAAATTTATTTAAATGATAGCATGTTTCGAAAGTCCTAATGGCCCATAATTTTAAAAAATAAATTGTTAATTCATCGGATACCTAACTTAATTATGTTATGTAAGCCTAAGTAGATGAGAGAAATAGAGAAAGTTTATTTACATTTATAATTTTATAAAAATGTTAAATTTTGAAGTTATAAAAATAAAATAAAATTTAAAATAAATAATTATATAGTATTCCTTCCATCTTTTAATACTTTTCCTACTATACTTTTAAGGCAATTCAAATTACTTTTCCTATTTCTATTTTTAACCATAAAAAACAAATAAATTTATACATTCCAACGTTTACTCCACAATCAGTTAACATGCTAAATACTTCCAATAAGCTCAATTCATCAACATCACATTTGTCAACATATCTAATTTTACCATCTATATATGTCTTAGGGTTTGATAAAAAATGACCCCCAATATGCAACTTTATAGTAAACAAATCACTGTTACCTGAAACAAGAGTACATGGAATCCCAAACTTTTACTCTTTTTGCTATAAAAATAGGATAATAATTCATGTAAAAACAGGGCAACATGCAATTTATCTTGACACACAGCTTTGTAAGACATAGCATACAAATATTGCAAATGAAAAGACAGGAACCATCACATGATCTAGCAGTAGGGTGTTACCTCTTATCAAAACTACCACCACCTCCATGATCGACGTCACATATCAACCATGTCATAACTTTTTTTGATTACACACACGATTAACCAGCCAAAGCCTTCAAAGTATTAATCATAGAGAGAAAGATGAGTATTATCTTCAATAATTGATGTGAGTGTTATGTGTGTATGTATATCAGTAAAAAATTAAGCTGCTGTCCTAATCAACTTGTGAGAAGACAAGAATGCCTTTGGAGCTAACGTCAGTTAGTTGATGGCTAACGGAGATACACAAACTGTACACATTTGCTTAGTTTGAGTACATAAAGTATATAATCGATAGTTTAAGTACACAAAGTGGAGCAAGTCAATAGTTTAAGTACACAAAGTGCAATTCACTCAATAATAATTAAAAAAAGTGATTATATAAAAACATTATTATGATATAAAATAAAAGTTTATAAGATATCAAAAAAAATATTATCCATCGCACTTGTATAAGTTACTAAGACTTATAGTAGAAGTAGGTGCATGTAACATACATGCTTATAGTAGAAGTAGGTGTCTTCCATCATTTATAAATATATATTTATAATAAATAAATATATAATAATAAAATAAATAAATATGGTGATAACAAAAATTTGGTTGCTCAAATAAAAAAAAGAGGTCTCACTTATTAATAAGAGTATAGATTGTTCTTATATTGGTTTTGGACATATTTCCTTAATGCAACATTGTTATGAGGCCTTGGTTTGGTTTCAGTATGATTGATATCAAGCAGGTACATTTTTAGATTTACGAGAAATTAACCCGTCTCATTGAGAGTCGCATGTTCTTGGAAACAAAGTAATATTTTTATTCTATCCTTAGATGTGGTTATCATGTTCTATCTTTTATTTGATCTTGATATTAATAGAATGTGTAATGATCACCATAGTGATTTCTGGCAAACCTTTCGATGAAAATTTTGAAGTTCAGTACAAAAAGTCATGAGTCGTGATCTTTATAAAACTACTACATAGATTGGACTTTAAAACAAAGAATAAAAATAATATATATTGTAAGAACCCAAATTTTCGGTAGAATTAAAACTTTTTTTTAAGCATTGATAAAAGGAGGAACAATGATTCCGACTACAAGGTATTAACAGTTCTAATAAATAAAGGTTGAAGGGTTATAGATTCCAATGATTATATGCCATGAAGAATGCAATGGATTGACAACTTAGATTAGAATAATCTATCTCCTAGGGTAATAAGATATGGCCATTCCAAATAGGGAAGTTATTCTCATGTCATCCAAATCAATATCTGTTATTACACTACAAGAAATTTGGCCAATTATGACGGCCAACTTGTGACGGAAACAATTTTCGCGCCCAACTTACGACGGAATCCCAAATTTGTCGTAAATTTCGCGCCAAACTTGTGACGAAAATGAAAATTGTCGCAAGATAATTATTTTATTAATAAAATTTAGCTCCAAAAAATTAAAATTTAATTGAAAAATAATTGCAGTGAACTTACGACGAATTATCCGTCGTAAATTCATTTTAGCAGCGAACTTACGACGGAATTTCCGTCGTAAATTTCGTTATTTTAATAAAATTTAATTGTAAAAAAAAAAAATACTTTTTCTCATTGCGAAACAACATCGTTTTGTAGTGAATTAATGACGGAATTTCCGTCGTAAATAAACTTACGACAGAATTTTCGTCCATCGCAAATTTATTTATTGTAATTAAATTTAATTACAAAATGAATTAATTTTTCTGATGACAAAACAACGATGTTTAGTAGTGAACTTACGACGAAAATTCCGTCGTAAATTTATTTATAGTAATTAAAATTAATTGGAAAATGAATTACTTTTTCTGCTGTGAACTTACGACGAAAAAATCTGTCGTAATTTTGGGTTACTTATGACGGATTAAGAAGATCGTCGTAATTCTGGGTAAATTATGACGAATATCCGTCATAAGTTACCCAAAATTACGACGATCTTCTTAATCCGTCGTAAAGTTCTTCAATGTTTTTTCTTATTATGTATACATCAACCACATAGATTAATTTTTTATTTTTTGAAACTTTGGGAATATCATTTAATTAGATATGTCTTGACATCCGTGTAGTTGGATCGTCGAAAAATATTTTTTTAAAATGGAAACAATAATATGGGACGAAGCACTAGTTACTAGTACTAGTCGGAATAGTAGTGATCTACTAAGAACTCCAACCAAATTTATTTTTTATTTTTTGAAACTTTGGGAATATCATTTAATTAGATATATCTTGACATCCGTATGGTTGAATCGTCGAGAAATATTTTTAGAAATATAGAAATAATCTGGTACGAAGTACTAGTTACGAGTATTAGTCGAAATAGTAGTGATCTACTAAGATCTCCAACCAAATTAATTTTTTTTTTTTTTGCAACTTTGGGAATATAATTTAATTAGATATGTTGTGACATTCGTATGGTTAGATCGTCGAGAAATATTTTTAGAAAAATAGAAATAATAATTTAGGACGAAGCACTAGGTACGAGTATTAGTCTGAATAATAGTGATCTACTAAAGTCTCCAACAAATTAATTTTTAATATTTATAAAATTTGGGAATATCATTTAAGATATATTTTGACATCCGTATGGTTGGATCGTCATAAATTAGTATTTTAGCTAGTATTTTAAAATATTTGATAAGTTTTGAGAACATTATTTAAAATACTTAATATATTTTCCATACTTTAATATATATTTTCCATATAATATATTTTTCTTGATATTTTAGACTCAAAACATATGACAAAAGATCAAAATTTGACCAACTTTTGAGGGAACAATTTTCTTAACAATTTAAAGTGCTCGTAAAAATTTCGTAATTTTTAGAACATTTCTAAAGTACGGTTGAATCTTTTATAAATATTTTTAAATAACTAGAAACAACATTTTGGGACAAAATACTAGTTAGTAGTACTAGTCAAATCAATGGTTGACTACTAATTTAAATTATTGTAAATTAATGATTTCAATGATTGTAAATTAAATAAAATATTGTAAATAACATTTCAATGATTGTAAATTAAATAAAATATTGTAAACAACATTTCAATGATTGTAAATTAAATAAAATATTGTAAATAATGATTATATAAAAATTATTATAACATAAAATAAAATTTATTATGTATCGGAAAAAATTCGTACATCGAATGGATTATAAACTAATATCTAAATTAAATATATATTAACATGATTTGATCTTCGATAAACATTTTTTAAAAATTACTTGAGTACAAAGATTTTTCCATGGGACAAACCAAATTACGAAATCTTGTTTGTTTATAAGGAAAGTCACCCATCATCCATTTTTTATTAGAAAATAATAAATTTAAAATTTGACAAATAATCTTATTAATTTGACAATTCATTCTATTTAAATGTATATAATTGGAAATTAATTTTCTTTGGTATCAAAAATTCTATATAAATTAATAATTATTAATTTATCGATTAATTAATACCTCTTTAAATTAATAGAATTCTTCGGTCCCAATTATATTAATTTATAGAGGTTTTACTGTATACTCTATTATATGTGTGAAACATTAATTTATTCATGTCCAAATCTTTATAGAACATCCAAATAAGCCACGTGTCACATTACTATTAGGTAATACATGAGCACATGGATTGTGCTTCTTTAAACAACTAAAAGCCGTTGGATGCATTAACAAGATCTGGACCGTTCAATTGTTTTTTGCTAATTAACTCATATCAGAGTTAGTTCACTTGCTCCAAAAAAAGACCAAACATGTCAAAACCTCAAAACTCGACCAAAACAGTAGATAGATAGGATGGAGTTGGTGTATCTACTCTGTTCCATAATCTCCACCACATTCACCACCCTTATTCTCTCCCTTGTCCTCCCCTTCCGACTCCTCTTTTCCTCACGCGCCACCCCATCAACTCCCTCCACAGTATCTCTATATCAAGGCACTGTTTGGCATGAGCGTCGCCGTCCTGTACACCATTCTTTCAAGTACTCTGTTCGTTACGCTCTGTTTGAACTCAACCATGATTCTCAGTCCCCGTCTGATCATTTCTCCGCTGATGAAGTTCGTTCCATCGCCAAAACTAATGGCCCTGTGTAATTTCACTACCCCCTTTTTTTTTTAATGTTTCTTGTGATCATTTCTGTGCAATTTAGTAATCTATTTTTTAATACATTTTTGTAGTTCTACCTTTTCCCACCTCACTGTTATTAATTACTGATCCTTTGGCAGTCAACTTGGGTATTTTATGCTTCTTTTTCAAACAAGAGTGACAGAACCACTCGTTCTGAGGTAACTTTCTTCGTCGGAGGTAACAGCAAGAGATATGATATGTCTCTTCGCATTGGAGTGAACTCGCTATTGGAACCCGAAACTTCAGGAAGAACACTAGTCCCAATATGACAAACTCCTCTATGTAGCCCCAAGCTTCTAAAAACAAGATTGCGTATATCCTTTTCAGATAAATCGTCACACAAGGATTCCCTAATAAATGCTTCAGATGACAGAGGTCGCCGAAATGTGAGGTCGCCGGAATGTTGATGTTTGGGTTCAATTGGTAAGGTGGGTGTAGAACCGGCTAATATGGTGGTAGTGGTGGTGTGTAAGTTTATGATACGGGTTCTTGTGCCGGTTTCTGGAATTTCTAGATTCCGGTGCTATTTTTTTTAAAATGTGTTGACTTAACTAACGACGGTTTTTTCCGCCGTAAAATATACATTTATGACAGTTTTTTTTGTCGTAAATTTGTTTATTATTTTATTGTATATAGTGGGTCCCTTAGTTAAAATTTGTGACGAAAATTTGAACTTGTGACGAAATTTTTATTTGTGACGAAAATCCAAACTTAAGACTCGAGCAAAAGCGACGAAATTTTTTCGTCGTAATTGGACCAATTACGACGATTTTAATGTAAAATTTCCGTCGTAAATGGCCATTTTTCTTGTAGTGTTAGTCCAGTGATTCCGTGAAAGGGTTAAGGAACGCTCGAAAGAGAACAAGGACAATTTTATAAATACAAGGAATAAAGATGGAATAAAGAATGAATAGTGTTTTGGTGGAAATGAGAATATTATTAGACGACGCTATATAGAAGTATTCAGAACGGATTTCTGAGTTCGTATTCATGATCCAGGGGTGAAATGAGTGTATGTAAACGATACCGGATTCAGAAAAATAGCACTTTTATTTTCTCCAAGAATTCCCTGGACACTGAAAGACTTAAGGATTTATTAAAAGGAATTAAGGAATTTAAATTCAAGAATTATAAAGGAGGATTGAGAATGATAGTATTAATATTAGGAAGGTTTCCGGTAAAACCCTAACTAGAAACGATTGAGTTATTCCTCCGAACGATCAACGAATTGAGCAATAAACGGACAAAGAAACAAGCAGAGAGTCAAGACATAGTCATGTGCAAGTGGATAAAGGAAAATAACCAAGCTAGTTACAAGTTAACTAGCATCATTACAAAAATAACCAAACACTTAGCTTACAACACACACCTTACCACAAGAATGCAACACTTGTCCACTTGATTAGCTCATCCATGACCAAAGCACTTTAATAAAGTGGCTTTAGGCTAGATATTATCCATACAAACACAATAATTCAAGATTAGATGCAAGCAAGACCAAGCAACTCCATTTCTCTCTATTTTGAACAAACTGCCCAGCAGAACCTCCTCCAAGAAGAAAATTCATATCTCCATTTCTATCCATGATAAAATTACAAAATTTTAACCATAGCTTCTCCACTCCATGGGCAAAATTCGTTCAAAATTTCATGGCAATCTAATGAGTGTAGCCTAGTTAAATACCTTCCCCAAATTGAAGAAACCAAACTGCCTATTCTTGACAGTTTTCTGTAACGATTTTCAAACAGCCATATCTGCTTCACTACTGATATGGGCTGAAAATAAGCCCTAAAGACACATTTAATGTGGCATTAATTAGACCAAGAATGGCCCAAACGTGGGGCCCACCAGATGGACCCAAAACCCCAATTATAATATTAATTTCGTAATTAATATTGGGGGAAATAAACAGCTCAGCAATAAGAGTTGGATAAGGATATTATCTCCATCAGACTTAGCCACCAAGGCATCCAATTCAATATGGAAACTGATTCCTATAAGGAATAGATCTAGAATCTTCCTCAAAGACTTGTCCACCAAGTCTCTGACTCCTACCATAATTCTAAGGCTTCTCAGCCTATAAAAAGGGCCAGACCCCTCATCCTAGAACTACGTTTTTTGGCTTGATCTTTGATATTCATCAAAGTACGTAGGCATCTTGTGAAGGCAGATTCAGCCACGAGCATGAGAGCAGCCATTAAAGCACGAAGCTCACACACCTTTGCATTAAATACACAAACCTTAGCCGCAATACTAGTAACCTAGTTTTTATTCCACAACATTTGGCGCCGTCTGTGGGAAGACAACATCAACCATGGTTCAAACACGGAGAACAACATCAACTGAGGCCGTACCTCTTAACTCTGCTCCACTAGCCACTTCTGATCCGCTTATCGCTACTGAGGAAGGACAAATACTCACATCAACAGGGGCGGTCATTCAACCTCTGCCCACTCAGCTCCCAGGGACGACTCCCCATGTAGAGGGGACCCTCCCGGTGATTGTCCATCAAGGCCAAGAAACTAACCCTCTTCAGATGGTGGTTTCTCCTCTTGGTAATGTTGATCGCACGCTACCCCCGGGGGTACAGATCCATACTACGGATCTCCCCTTGAATACCAACCCGATGTATGGGCTGCCTAATTATCCCCCCCCCCCGACGAAGGGAACCTGGACCAAGCGGTCACGCCTTACAGATCCGGGATCGAGAATATGATGACTACTCTGGTCCCTATACTGATGATTCATCATCATCTGAGGATGATGATCGAGATGAAGCCCCGAGGAGGCGACATGCTAGCAAAGAACCTCTAAGAAGGACACGAAGAATCCATGATGGACTCCCCTTGACAACTGCTGAGAAAATCAAGGCTTACGAGGCTGAGATCTTAAAATTGAAGGACGATATTGCTAGAGAACAAGATAGATTGAATCAAACTCAGCCTCCTCCAATTGCAGAGAGGATTCCCATTATAAATTTGGAGAGGCCTTCAAGAAGGCAAAGAAGGGCTGATACCCGAACCGAAAAATCGACAAGGGTGGAGACCCCCAGAAGCAACCCCAAAGATCTAATGCCTCTTGGGGACCCTGACGACCCCACACCTCCGTTTACTGAGGAGGTGATGAATGCCCATATCTCAAGGAAATTTAAGATGCCGACTATTAAGGCCTATGATGGAACGGGCGATCCCGCAAACCATGTCAGGACATTCTCAAACGCACTGCTGCTGCAGCCTGCTAGTGACGCCTTAAAGTGTAGGGCGTTCCCTCAAACTCTGTCGGGCATGGCTCAAAGATGGTATAGCCGCCTACCTGCAAACTCAATTGGCTCTTTTAAGGAGTTGAGCGATGCCTTTATCAGCCAATTCATTAGTGGGAGAATTCATGAGAAAAGTTCTGCATCCCTTATGTATGTGGTGCAGGGAAAGAATGAGAACTTGAGGGATTATCTCAAGCGATTTACCAAAGAGACGTTGAATATCACTGATCTGGAAAATAAGGTGGCCATGGTAGCCCTGGAACACGGAACCACTGACCTCTTCTTTAAAAGGTCCTTGGAAAAACACCCTCCTGAAAACATGGCTGAGCTCCAGAGAAGAGCCAATAAATATATCAAGGCTGAGGACAGCATGAAGAAGGAAACCACGGGAGGCAATGGCAAGGGTTCTAATGACTCAAAGAAACGAAAGCCAGAGCAAGAGTACGACGCTAGGGACAAGTATCCCCGGGCTGGCAAGGATTCCGAGTCATCACCCAAGAAGGGTTTTGGACCGAGGTTTTCTGATTACGCAAGGCTGAACGCTCCTAGGAGTCAAATTTTGTTAGATATTGAGAAGGATAAGGACTTTCGTTGGCCTAAGCCACTCAGGGGTGACCCCGAAAAGAGAAACAAAGATCTGTATTGTAGATTCCACAGGGATGTGGGACATGACACAGATGACTGCAGACAGTTAAAGGATGAAATTGAATTTTTAATCCGGAAGGGAAAGTTAAACAAGTTCACCAAGGGTGAAGATCATGGAGCCCAGAAAAGGGATTATGATAGAAGAGACAATGATAGGAGGGATAACGATCGTGATCGTAACCTACAGCCTCGAGGACCAGTAATCAATATGGTTTGGGGAGGACCAACAGCGGCCGGCACTACCCGAAATTCTCGAAAGGCCTATGCCAGAGAAGTGATGCACATCGTAGGAGAAGCCCCGAAGCGTGCTAAGACTGAGATAGTGATTGGTTTTGATGATTCAGACCTTGAAGGGGTGAAATTCCCCCATGACGACCCGTTGGTCATAACTCCTGTAATTGGAAACTCAGAAGTGAAGCGGGTCCTGATAGACAATGGAGCTTCTGTCGATATCTTGTTTCATGATGCTTTTGTGAAAATTGGGTATACTAACTCTCAATTGACCCCGACTAACATGCCTATCTACGGGTTTAACGGAGTTGAGTCCAAGGTTGAAGGGACCATTCAGCTGCCCGTGACAATAGGGCAAGAACCTAAGGAAGCCACCCAGATGTTGAATTTTCTAGTGATTAAGGCTACCTCGACGTACAATGCAATCTTGGGGAGGACCGGACTTCATGCGTTCAAGGCTGTTGCCTCTACCTATCACATGAAGGTCAAATTTCCAACCAGGAATGGTGTTGGGGAACAGAAAGGAGATCAGAAAATGGCCAGGAGTTGCTATGTGGCAGCTTTGAGAGCTGATGGAACCGGGGGGCAGGTACTCCCGATTGAAGACATGGATGTCCGTGGTGATAATGAACACCGAGGAAAGCCAGTAGAGGAATTAATACCTATCCCCCTGGAGCTAGGCGACCCTGAGAAGGTGACTTATATAGGAGCCTCTTTGAAAGAACCCTTGAAGGGCAAATTGATAGCATTCTTACAAGAAAATAGTGATGTGTTTGCCTGGACAGCAGCTGATATGCCAGGGATTGATCCCCAACTCATAACTCACAGATTGAATGTCGATCCTAATCGGAAGATAATACAGCAGAAGAAGAGGAATTTTGCTCCAGAAAGGCAAGAGGCCATTAAGCAAGAGGTGGACAAACTCTTGGAAGCTGGGTTTATTGAAGAGATTCAGTTTCCGGAATGGTTGGCTAACCCTGTAATGGTCAAGAAAGCCAACGGTAAGTGGAGGATGTGTATAGACTTCACCGACTTGAATGACGCATGCCCTAAGGATTGCTTCCCTTTACCAAGGATAGACATGTTAATAGATGCTACAGCAGGACATGAGATGTTGAGCTTCATGGATGGGTTCAACGGCTACAATCAAATTAAGATGCACAAGGATGACATCCCAAGGGTATCTTTCATAACTGACTTTGGTGTTTTCTGCTATCTTGTTATGGCATTTGGTCTAAAGAATGCAGGAGCGACTTACCAACGATTGGTGAATAAGATATTCGCCCACCTAATTGGAAAAACCATGGAGGTCTATGTCGATGATATGTTGGTTAAAAGTTTGGTCAAGGCGGACCATATTAAACACCTCAGAGAGGCATTCGAAGTGCTGAGGCACCACAAAATGATGTTGAATCCAGCCAAGTGTGCCTTTGGCGTTGGATCAGGCAAATTTTTGGGTCTGATGGTTTCCAAGAGAGGCATAGAGGCCAACCCTGACAATATCAAGGCGATCTTAGATATGGAACCCCCACGCTCTATAAGAGATGTGCAGAAGTTGACAGGCCGGGTAGCGGCTTTAGGAAGATTCATCTCCAAGTCTGGTGACAAATGCTTGCCATTCTTTCAAGCATTGAAGAAGGTGAAAAATTTTGAGTGGACACCTGAGAGCCAGGAGGCCTTTGAGCAACTGAAGAAGTACATGGTTGAAGCCCCGTTATTGACCAAACCAAGCCCTGGGGAGACTCTTTTTCTATACCTAGCGGTATCTGAACAAGCCCTGAGTGCTGTCCTCATTCGGGAAGAGGAGAAAGTCCAGAAACCTATCTACTATGTGAGCAAAGTGTTGCATGGGGCTGAGTTGAATTACTCACCCATAGAAAAGTTTGCTTTGGCATTAGTAACTGCATCGAGGAAGTTGCGGCCTTACTTCCAGGCACATAAGATTCAAGTTCTGACAAACCAGCAGTTGAGAAACATATTGCATAGCCCTAAGGCCAGTGGAAGGCTAATCAAGTGGGCGATTGAGTTAGGAGAATTTGATATCACATACAAGCCTCGAACAGCCATCAAGGCTCAAGCATTGGCTGACTTCGTGGTTGAATGCACTATTAACAACCAAGAAGTCGGGGGGGCAAGAGATAGTGACTACCCCTGGGCAAGAGAAAAAAGAAGAGGAACTTACACCTGATCTGAAGGAATATTGGGTGCTCTATTTTGATGGAGCATCAAAAACAAAGTCTAGTGGTGCAGGTTTGGTTCTGCAAAGCCCCGATGGGTTCACAGTTGAGTATGCTTTAAAGTTGGATTTTCCTACTACCAACAATGAGGCGGAGTATGAAGCATTAATAGCTGGTTTGGGTTTGGCTAGAATCATGAGGGTCAAAAATCTCAAAGTTTGTGGAGATTCAAGGCTTGTGGTATCACAAGTAAATGGTGAATTCGAAGCTAAGGACGAGACTATGGTGAAATACCTGAGAGTCGTAAAGGCTGTTATGGCTCAGTTTGAGGAGTGCTATGTTGAGCACATTCCGAGAGAAGAAAACATTAAGGCCGATGCCCTGTCTAAGTTCGCTTCTTCCGAGATAGAAAATTATGCTGGGAGTGTCTACTTTCAGGTCTTGAAGGCCCCGACCGTTAACTCAAAATTAGTGGCACCAATTGATATAGGGGGCTCTTGGATAGATCCTATCAAGGCACACCTTGAGACCGGGTGGCTCCCAGACAATGCCTTGGAGGCACGAAAACTTTCAGTAAGAGCATTGAGATACACTTTGATTGAGGGCATTCTGTACAAAAGGTCGTTCGTCATCCCATACTTGAAGTGTTTAAGGCCTCAAGAGGCAAGAGAAGCATTGGAGGAAGTTCATGAAGGGATCTGTGGGCAACACTTGGGGGGGCAGAGCCTTAGCTCACAAGATCATTCGTTTAGGGTTCTATTGGCCGGAGATGTTGGCTGATGCACAGGACTATGTCAAGAGATGTGAGAGATGCCAGAAACATGCTCCAATTGTAAGGCAACCGCCTGAGATGTTAACTTCAATTAACTCTCCCATTCCATTTGCGATGTGGGGGATGGATATACTTGGACCTTTTCCCACGGCTTCAGCACAAAGGAAATTCCTGATAGTGGCCATTGATTACTTCACTAAGTGGATTGAGGCTAAACCTCTGGCCAAGATAACCACCAAACAAGTTTCCCAGTTCTTTTGGGAGAACATAATTTGCAGGTATGGAATCCCACGAATCCTTGTAACAGACAATGGGACACAGTTCAATAATGAAGAGTTCAAGAAGTATTGTGAAGAGAATGCGATTGAGCTCCGTTTTACCTCAGTGGCACATCTACAAGCCAATGGGCAAGCCGAGGTAGCTAATCGAATTATCCTTGATGGACTGAAAAAGAGGGTCGAACGCTCTAGGAACACTTGGGTAGATGAATTACTGCCCATACTTTGGGCATATCGTACCACTAGTAAGGTGACAACTGGAGCAACCCCATTTTTGCTTGCTTATGGAGCTGAGGCAGTTGTGCCTTTAGAGATCATGCAAGCATCACCTCGAGTTGAGGCATATGAGCCAGAAACTAATGAAGAAGGGATGAGACTTGCCCTTGACTTAATTGACGAGGTTAGAGATGAAGCTAATGCTAGGAATGCTGAATATCAGAAGAGAGTCTCTTTTCACTACAACCAGAGAGTTAAGGAAAGATTCTTTCGACAAGGCGACATGGTTCTAAGGAAGATTGAAGCCTCAGGAGTTGGCCAGAAAGGAAAGTTAGCACCAAACTGGGAAGGACCGTATCTAGTCAGAAAGGTGTTAGGACGAGGATCCTACAAGTTAGAAACCTTGGACGGGGTTGAGGTGCCCCGAACTTGGCATGCTGTGAACCTCAAAGTTTATTATGTTTAAGTTCTTTTGACAAAGGCTTGGACTTTTATCTATTTATTAGGAATAAGGTTCGAATGAAACCATTATAGAGCATGTTGCTCCCAGTAGGAGATAGAGTATCTATGTAAGGGTTGAACCCATCTTATTGATGTCCTTTGACAGCATAACGGAATTTATTCTATTTTCTCTATGAGTTATTCCTCCTTGTTAAAATAAATACGAAAGACAAATGTTGAACTAGCTTGTGAGTTTAGTACCAGCCAGGGGGCCAAGTACTCGAAAAATTCTAAAGTTTAACGAACTATGAGCAAAGGCAAGAAAAATGAACAACAGAAACTAACTGCATAAATAGTTAAGTTAAAAGTTACACAAATAAAGGCCCGAAGGCTATCAAGTCAAATGGCAGAAACCAAGAGTTCAGATAAACGAAAGATAAATAAATAAAGCTTAAGGGGCCTTAGGGGCCTCCTTAGCAGGAGAATCATCCTCAGAGCTAGTGTCTGTAGTGGATCCATCCTCAGCAGAGTTAGCAGCACCAGACCGAACCAGAGGAAGCTTAGGATCCAAGGCTGAAGTGGTAGCGGTAGCATGCTCTTCGACCAAAGCATCACCCTCCCCGAATAACTCTTCGCTGGATCCAGGCTAGTTAACTAATAACGGGGCAGGAAGATGAGGGCTCACGAAGTCTGAAGGCTGGAATAAGCCAGGATGGCTCCTCAGAACTGCCTCAATGGCCTTGTTCCAACCCTCAGAAAACTGGCCAGGAAATAACAACTCATCATGCTGATCCATGAGGGACTTGTACTCATCAGAATCCAGATAGTCATCGATGATCTTCTCCCTGTCATCTTTCAAAGCTACCAACTCTGCCCGAGCACTGGCCAGCTCCTCATCCTTATCCTTGAGCTTCTCCTCTAGATGGTTGATAGTGAGGGTTTTCTTTTGAGATTCAGACTCATACCCCTTGGACTTCTCCTTCCAAGCTTTGGCATGGTAGAGAGAACTCTGGAAGTGAACGTTGGCCTGTGCACAGAAATGATAATCATGTTGGAATAAAGTAAATAAGTACGAAATTTAAAGAATGCGAGGTTTGAGTCTTACCACAGCTAAAGCCTGAGAACCAAGTGCCTCTGATTCCCCGATGCCTCCATTGACAACCAAGTCTTTATAGTCAGGAGGGGTGATCGAGTTAAGAGACCAGTCCATGGCGTGCTTAGTCGAGCCCACGACGGAGTCCCGCTTCCTAAAGCCCCAGGATGGCCTAAAAACAGAAGATTGGACGTTCACGTGAGAGCTCCCCTCTAAGTCTGCTATATCACCAAATTTAAGGTCCACCTTTTGGACCTTATGGGCGCGCAGGAAAGCAGGCTCAGTTCCTTTCTCTCGAGGATCAGCATTCCGCTTTGCCCCGGCCATCCTCGAGGTTTCATTGTCTGGATCCGGGGAAGCTTCCACAAGCATCTTAGCAACTGAAATGGCATAAATGGGAACACAAATGAATAAGTCAAGTATGAAAATAAAGAAAAACAAAGGCAAGAAAGGAAGTTACCCCGTTCTGAAACTTGTGAGAGGCCTACTGCCCTTAGAGATTCTTCATTTATGAGGCTTTGGCAGGTTATAGACATACCATCACCTCTGGTCAAAGTGTCAAAAGCAGCCTGATCCTCGGTGCTAAGGGTGATTCCCTTAGCATTTCCATCTGAAACCCTCGAAAAGGTTTTTCTAAAGAGTGTACCCCAATTACCACCCTCCCATTCAAGATAGGCAAATTCTTTCTTCCAACCAGGGTTGTTGTGTTGTATTGATTTACCATTAAAGATAGGAGGGACCTTGGGGCGATGTTTGATATATACCCAGCCAGAATACGAAGCGGGGCTGTTGTAAACTTGGAAAATTTTGCGAAAAAGGGCAACAGATAAAGGAAGGTTTTGCCTTAGACACAAAACCATAAAACAAAGAATTGTTCTCCACGCATTTGGGGGCAATTGGCAAGGGTTACACTGAATGTTAGTTAAAAGGCGGGGGATAAATTCATGAAAAGGGAAACGGAGGCCCGCTATTAAACATTCCCTATAGATACACAAGGCATTGGGCCTCCAATGACAAGGCCTATCACCTGGCCCAGCTGGAACGAGTTTATAAGGTTTTTTAATTTTATCAACTTGTTATATCTACCAATTTGATCTGTATCATGATATGTATTACAGCAATCATACGCATCTAACTCGGCTAAAGAAGGATATTCATCTGCTCTTTCATTTAAAATATCTAAAAGAGAGGTGTAAGGAGATCGAATTTGGATGGTACCTTTAGAAGAGGCTGAGTTCATTTTCAGAAGGCGAGCTTGAGCTTTGTCCGCCATTGATGACAGCTTGAGGTCTTGAAAAACGAAGAAGATGACCGGAGACGAAGGCCGGAATTAGCCGAGAAAAACTCCGAACAGAATTTGAGAGAGAGACTTCTTAGCTAAAAGTTGAGAGCTCAAAGATGAAAAGATGAAGTGAAAAGTGAGAGTGTGAGAAATGAACTCTCAACTCTCACTCTTATATAGGAGTGAGCAACCGGTTGAACTACTCTCAAACGGTCAGAAAACCTGCAGTGACCGGTCAGAATTCCAAAATTGACCTACTAAAGGCCCATGAAACCGGCCCAAATTGAATCCCAATTCTGGAACGTTCCTAGAAAAATATCTTGAAAAAATATCTAAGATATTTTGAAGAAATGTTGAAAAATATCTAAGATATTTTGAAGAAATATCAAACTCAAACCCAAACAAAAGGTTCGGAATTTGAACAGGCCCATTATGGCCATAGGGTCAGGCCCAAAGAAAGAAGGTATTTTTATAAAAATACACGCTTTAAACATGTAAAGCCTCGAAGGCCCAAAAGTAGAAAGGCCCATCAAGAAAAAGCCCGAAAATTTTGAGGAGTTTAATTTGACCAGAATCCTGGTCGAAATGACTAGGAATCATGATCGAAAATGTGTTCGACAAGAAGAAATTTGGATGCTTAATTCGACCAGAATCCTGGTCGAAAGGACTAGGAATCTTAGTCGAAAAAGTGTTCGACAAGAGAAAATTTGGATGCTTAATTCGACCAGAATCCTGGTCGAAAGGACTAGGAATCTTGGTCGAAAAAGTGTTCGACAAGAGAAAATTTGGATGCTTAATTCGACCAGAATCCTGGTCGAAAGGACTAGGAATCTTGGTCGAAAAAGTGTTCGACAAGAAAAAATTTGGATGCTTAATTCGACCAGAATCCTGGTCGAAACGATCAGGAATCCTGGTCGAAAAAGCTGTCGACCAAGAAAAGATTGATTCGACTAGAATCCTGGTCGAAACGACTAGGAACCCTGGTCGAAAATGTGTTCGAGCAGAGAAGAATGGAATGCTTACTTCGACCAGAATCCTGGTCGAAACGACCAGGAATCCTGGTCGAAAATCCCTTCGATCAGGATTTGTTGAAGCCTTTATTTCGACCAGAATTTTGGTCGAATTCCTGGTCGAAATTCCTGGTCGAAAAACTTCAGTTTTGTTCGAAAATTGCTCTGAAAAATTGATTTTTGGACATTGAATCTTCGTGGACATGGAATTTTTGAGAGAGAAATACCTGTGGGTACTATATAACTCTAAGATATATTTACGATACGAGAAGTACTATGGATGATTCCTTCATATTGAATAGACAAAAATCCAGTAACAGAAGTTACTTGGAAATAATTGTTTAGCCTTGAATAAGGCAAATCGTCGTAAACGCGTAGGTCGCTCCACTCTTTACATTAAAACGATACTTGTGAAACACTAGTGTACAATTATGAACCCTGACCCAAGTCTCGGAAAAGACCATTAAAACTTCAAGGAAAACCTGATCAGTTTTCCTAGAAGTTGGGGGCAAATGATATGGGCTGAAAATAAGCCCTAAAGACACATTTAATGTGGCATTAATTAGACCAAGAATGGCCCAAACGTGGGGCCCACCAGATGGACCCAAAACCCCAATTATAATATTAATTTCGTAATTAATATTGGGGGAAATAAACAGCTCAGCAATAAGAGTTGGATAAGGATATTATCTCCATCAGACTTAGCCACCAAGGCATCCAATTCAATATGGAAACTGATTCCTACAAGGAATAGATCTAGAATCTTCCTCAAAGAATTGTCCACCAAGTCTCTGACTCCTACCATAATTCTAAGGCTTCTCAGCCTATAAAAAGGGCCAGACCCCTCATCCTAGAACTACATTTTTTGGCTTGATCTTTGATATTCATCAAAGTACGTAGGCATCTTGTGAAGGCAGATTCAGCCACGAGCACGAGAGCAGCCATTAAAGCACGAAGCTCACACACCTTTGCATTAAATACACAAACCTTAGCCGCAATACTAGTAACCTAGTTTTTATTCCACAACAATTACTCAATGGAATTTGGTGTTCTTAAGCTTGTTGGAAAGCTGGTTAGATGCTATACAACTCTCCTTTAGAAGCCTTGTCCAGAAAAGCATGGTAAGGGCCTCGTTTTTGCAGATCTTTGAACTGATAAATAGTAACCTTCATGAACTAACTTTGATTTCTTGTTTTGTTTGGATGATCTAAGCAATCCTAAGGCTATACAAGGACAAACCAAGGCATAGTCATGTATTAGGATACTCCAAGGAAGGTATAACTCTTAAGAAACCCTAGAACTTATTTTGAGTTTTTGTGATTATTGGATTAGTTTTGATGATGATGTTGTTTTAAGCATATAAGCATGATTATGTAGTTGATTTAGTTGATTAGTTTGGTTTTCCCGGTGTGCCTTGGTTTTGATATTACGAATTATGGAACGTTCGATTTATAGCCGTCGTAATGCCGAAATTTTGTTAACCTTAAGAATTCGTGTTTGACAGTAGCTATAACTCACTGTCCAGTTTTGTATTCTGCCATGTCAAGCTAGATTATGTTATAAGCTTCGTTTTGATATAAGGCTCGTGTGAAATGGACTTACGGTTTAGGAATTAAGGTTAAATTCGTAAAAGTGGTTCGAAACCGTAAACAAAAGTTCGTAAGTGAAATTGAACCTCGGTAAAATGTGTAAGTTAGTGACGAATCATGGTAATTAAATATTTGAGGTCATGAGGAAGATGTGAAAGAAAACCACATGTCAATCGGATCGTTTTTTGATTTTATAAAAATGTTCGAGTCGAGGTTAAATACGAACGAACCCCTAAAACGAATACTTGGTTTAACTTTGGAAAACCACTTAGAAAACGGACGATAAAACTCGAGATAAAATCTTGGTTTGTAAACGATCGACCCTAGAACTTATATGACTTAAGTATATACCAAGTGTAAGAGTAATGACGAGCCGTAATAACGAACAAATGTCGGGTCAAAACGAGGTTAATAAGAGTACACAAAAAGGGTGCATAACGAGATAATTCGAAAACGTGTTTTAACCTAAGTTAAGTTTATACTTAGCTTTTTAAACAACGTTAAGTGATTAATCTCGAATATTCTGATTTTTTATAGATCACCGAGCTGACCCAGGACACACTACCTCCACCCGACTACCAGGAAAGTTTCCAATACTTGGAACTGTTGTTGTGATAATATATATATGACTGTTGTTATACATATGTCATTGCATGCATGCCTGTTCTCAATTCATATTGCTATACTTGTTCCTTGATTATTGTTGGCTTATAAGCTAGATAGATAACGTATCAGTTATAAGTCGGATGTTGTTAAGTCCCTTAGAGAAGGGCATATATATCGTATTCGTTGAATATAGACCGGGAGTCAGTACTTCTTGATATATCGTAATTATTCGAGGGAAATATTTAATTAAATAATTTCCATTATTTGGTTGACGAATATTATTTTGAATATTCTTCCATGATTATTTAATTAACGATCATTACTTCAAAAATTTATTTGAACGTTATCTATTCAAAGAATATTATTTTTCAATATTCATTCAAAGTCGACTCATTTATCGAATATTATTTCGAATATTCCTTTATAACTTGGATTACTAAATAAATATTATTTTGATATTCATTTAGAATATTATTCATTAAATGAATATTACTTTTTGAATATTCATTTAAGTTCCTATTTACTTAAATGAATATTATTTTAAATATTCATCTGATGTTCTATTTATTTATTGAATATTATTTTTAATACTCCTTTCAAGTCTTATTAATTAAATGAATATTATTTTGAATATTCATTTAAATATTTAATTATTCAATAAATATTTTCTCCTTATTCATTCGAGAATTATTCTGAGAAATACTTCGATTTAACTATTCGTTCATAGTTATAAGTCTTCTTTAACTATTTTTGATTCAATAAATATTCTCTGAATATTTATCCAATACTATGAAATGACTTCAAATATTATCTTCGACCTTCGATTATTATAAAATTTCTTCGGAGTCGGATTATTATTAATATTATATCAAGAAAGGTTTTCAAAATTTCATTCTTCCTTCGAATCTATCTTCCAAATAATAAGGGAACCTTACTTGAGAAATGTTATTTATCTTGTTGATTTCCCGATCATAAATCCTTTGAAATTATTCTTGTCACTCGCAACTTGGTTGCGAAGTGCTTATTGAATCTTGTGTACCTTCTCATCATTCGAGGGGTAATATTGTTGGAACAAGTTGATATCTATTAACAAGCAGCAGCTTGGGAAGTATTGGTGAATTTTCCTTACCAACTAGATACGACTACTTTGTGGAGTCTTATCAACAAGTATCATACTTGGGGAAAGGGGGAGGATCTTTACGTTTCAAAGTTATGAAAGTTATTCGAACTAGGAGTCGTGTAAGAGGCCGAGTAGCGCCGGTCCATCCCATTCGCCCAACCATTGGCCGGGGAAATCTAGCAGGGCGGTAGACAAGTAAATCCGTCAGTTCTTCCTTCTACCGGTAGTAAAACTAATTTGAGCTGTACAATCTGCGACTGATCATCGTAAGGATTGGAACAGCGGGCGCGATGAATACTCCAGTATTAGTTCATCATTCAAAGTTGGAAATGTTCTGCAGCATCATCGGTGTTGGCAGGGTGAAAAAGTGTTAAAACTGGAACTGCAATATTTTTCCTACAAGTTCCTCTTTTATGATAAATGATGATATCTTGCTTACCTTTGGCATCAGATATTTTCACAGGATATATGTTTTGAGTTACATTGTAACTTCATCATTTACATTATACTGGTACTATCTTCGTAAATGCATGGCATATGGCTTCAACGATATTGTTGACTTATTATATATATATTATTGTTTAGTCATATATTACTTTTGGTGGGCTATTGCTCACCCTTACTTTATGTATTATATCGCAACAACAGCTAGATCAGATGGCCGTACAAGGCGCATTCAGCGTAAGCAGGTGTCAGCCGTCAGCCGTCAGAGGATTACCGCTGAGGTTATAACTACCATTGCTAAAAAGGAAGCTATTGGTAGGCTAGTTGTTAGCCTTTGAATATCAAAGGTATTTATTATATGACATAAACAAATGGATGACAAAGAGTATGTAATGGTTAAATTGTAAATCTTTTGGGTTGTAAGATCTCAATCTTGTGATTAATAAAATTTGGTAGTTACTCTGATTTCATCTCTGGAACTATAACGGGTGTGTTTTATGTTGTTGTTTTGGATCACAAAGTTGTAATTTAATATTTATGTTGATTTTGTGGATAGAAATTATGACCGTAATGACCAGATCCCTGATCCCGGATTGGGGGTGTTACATATGTTGTGTTGTGCCTTGACTTTAAAGTAAATTGAGTAGTTGGGTTATTATATGTGACTCGCGGTAAAACATGAGAAAAAACAAAATTAGTGCTAGTTAAGTTTCATACATTTGATGATCTAAACTATCATATTGTTCTTAATTGCCAGCAAATTTACCATTTGCACAATAAATTTATATATTTATTCTCAAGTAAATGAAACAAATGACGAGTAAGTGTTTGAAGGATCACTTGCTTACAAGAACAATGTATGTTCTCATGACTTGATTACTAGTTTGAATGGGACTCAGCAGATTGTATCTGCTCATCAGGTATGTTACATGTTATGTGTAATCAAAATTAAAATCGTTATACCATGGAAATTATTATTGATTCAAATTACAACTAAATTTGTTCTCAAATGATTATATGATATAATGAGTTATTGCATGCATGCAATTTTTGTAACATGTAAAAGCTCACAAATTTGTTCATTTTTGTCCATCATAATTTTACTTTATTTCATAATATTATACGTTGCCTGAAAAAATCGGAGAATAATTGACCCCGAAGATGGAGGAAGGCCGTATGCTTCTTCTAACAAGCATTTTTGTCTTAATATTTGTGTAATACATGTGTCTTCTCCGTCTTTTGCCTCTTTATTAGACTTATCATGGGACTGCACCAGCATTTCGCCTTTAATAATTTAGGATTTCGCCTTTAATAATTATCATTGAGTTTCTTCAATTTTAAGTTTGGTTCTTTGTCAGCACTATTCTTTTTGTCTCGGCAGTATTCTGATCTATTGTCTGGAGGAGGAGGAGTGACTGATTCTCTTGATTCCGTCAACAAAGAGATTCCAGTCAACCTTTTGCGGTACGTATAACAATTCTGTAATAGTAGTAATTTCTTATTTGAGGTTTATCTCTTTATACTTTATAAAGTAATTGCATGAAATTTGCATCACGTTCATGTAGATACACTGGGTCGTAGGGAAGAAGATAGTTTTTTGGCCGAGTACCTCTCGATTAATGACCTAGGGTTCTATGATTAATCCCTATAAACTTACGTTTTGTATATATTTTTCCTAGTTTTTTGTATTGAGTGGTTCTAAACTTATCTAGAGCTATGTTGCATGAAATTATTTGCGTTTATGTGAATTTATATCTTCTTAATTTATCATGTTTGAATTAAATATCCCTATAGTAGTTTGTTAATATCGAAAAATGTAATATATTCACTTTTTGCCATTGACAGACAGATCTTAAAACTAGTGTAGGTTGTAACATTGCTTTCATTATTGTTCTTTTTTTTGAAAAATTGCACTTGCATATATTAAAGATCATCAGAAACAAGGTTACACAAGATAAAATCAGGAGCAGTATGCAACCACTCCACCGGATCTGACATGGAATAGGCAGCCTGCGCTAACGCATGAGCTACTTGATTCGCAGATCGATGTTCGAAAATCACTAACACTTCTTGAAAGTGTTTAAGAATTTGTTTACACTCCTCTATGATTGTATGAAAATTAGAATGGCCTCCATTGTCCTGCAAAGCTTGAGTCACCATTTTTGCATCCACCTCAAAAACACATCTTGTTGTCCTCCATTCACTCACCCACACCAAAGCTTCCTTAAGGCTTAAAGCTTCGGCCTCTCTTGGTTGCCACCCTCCCCTTATCCGAGCACTGCGAGCACGAAGAAACCGGCCTCTATCATCACGGACAACACATCCAGCTCCTATGTACTCCATCTGGCTTTGTCAAGCAGCATCCACATTAATTTTCACCCATCCTTCCTGCGGTTTTGTCCATCGTTTACTACCACCACCATTACAAACTCGACCTGCTGTAACCATTTGTTGATTTCGCTGCCACTCCTGCAACATCTGCACTGCCATAGACCGCACCCCAAATACTGAGATATGTTTTCTATCCCATATCCACGAGTTTCGTCGCCACCAAATACTCCAGCAATATAAAGCTACCATAGTACGTTGTTGGCGAGTGTTATTCGTAAATACCTGTCTAAGGACTTGAAGAACCGTGACATTTTCATCCAAAGGCACAATCCCCTGCATCCCCACAGTACTCCATAACTCTTGTGCAAAAGTGCAAGTGAATAACGTATGCACTGTCGTCTCCGTATGTAACTGGCACCATCCACATAGTTGATTCATATCAACTCTTCTCTGAACTAACTCCGCAGCAGTAGGTAGAACCCCTTTACAAGCCCTCCACACAAAATTGATAACCTTACCAGGGAGTTTAAGTCCCCAGAGCTGTTTCCAAAATCCAGCCTCACCTCCAGTACTATCACCACGTATTTATCTATAACAACTCCTGACAGAGAAATCACCATGCTCCTCTAGTAACCAGTACCAAGAATCAGGTCGACTACGTCCCGGTATAGGCACTCGATGTATCAACGATTTATCCCTCTCATTAAACAGATCAGTCAGAATCTCCTCATCCCACGTATTATGAGACTCCGTCATAAGATTATGCACTACTGCCTCTTTTAACTCCTCATGACACTCACTCGTAAGGTAACCATTATCAACAGACGGTAACCAGGGACTCTGCCACACCCTAGTGGTTTTGCCATCCCCAATCTTCCTTCGACATCCCTGCCTAATTATCTCCTTCGATGCTAGAATACTACGCCACATGAACGAAGGATTTGTTCCCAACTCAGCTTCAAGAAAATCTGACTGGACATAATATCTAGCTTTCATCAACCGTGTAACCAATGGATTGGTGTTATTAATCAACCTCCAGGCCTGCTTTGCTATCATGGCCACATTAAACTCGCTGAGCTTACGAAAACCCATCCCCCCCATAGCTTTCGCCTCACACATTTTATCCCACCTCATCCATTTGATACCCTTTTGGTCTCTTCCCCCACCCCACCACTAAGCATTCATTAACTTTTCAATCTTGTCACAAGTCTCTCGAGGCACGAGCATTAAATTCATCCAGAAATTGGGTATAGACTGAGCTGCAGTTTTAAGTAACATCACCTTCCCTGCCTTCGAAATGTTTTGCAAACTCCATGACTTTAGCTTCTGATCAACCCTTTCCACCAAAAAACCAAATACATCCGCTTTGTTCCTTCCTATCCTCATAGGTATTCCTAAATACTTCCCCGGGTCCTGTTTCTCTTGCACTGCCAACTGAGCACACACCTCCCGCCTATCCTCATCTCTAGTGTTTGTTGAAAATGTGACAACTGATTTGTTGTAATTAATCAACTGTCCAGATATATGTGCATATCTCTGCAACACTTGTTTCATCATTTGCGCCTCACTTTTGGTTGCCTTAAAAAACAGATAACAATCGTCCGCAAATAAAAGATGTGAAATTCTCGGCGCCTCCTTAGCAATTTTACAACCGTGTAACAGGCCAGCTTCCTCACTTCTCCGAATAATAGCACTAAGTCCCTCCGCACACATTATATAGACGTATGGAGAGATCGGGTCCCCTTGCCGAATGCCACGCTCAGGAGTAACTCTTCCAAAGACTTCTCCGTTGTGTAAAAATCTATACTTCACTGATCGAATGAAATACATTACCCTTTCAATCCATTCTTGGCTAAAACCAAATCTCTGCAACATATTATGAATAAATCCCCATTCTAGGCGATCGTAGGCCTTAGACACATCAAGCTTAAGCCCCGTAATGCCAATTTTTCCTTGCGTTTTCCGTTTCATATAATGATTAATTTCAAACGCAATAAGCGCATTATCCGTTAAAAGCCTTCCTTCAATAAATGTGCTT
Organism: Saposhnikovia divaricata; assembly: GCA_036435485.1. NCBI lineage: Eukaryota > Viridiplantae > Streptophyta > Magnoliopsida > Apiales > Apiaceae > Saposhnikovia > Saposhnikovia divaricata. The sequence continues at coordinate 156,697,292 of CM071595.1, forward strand.
TGCTTGTCCGAAATGATAGTCCCCAAACATCTCTTTAGCCTATTAGATAGTACTTTTGATAGTATCCGAACAAGCACATTGCACAGCGATATAGGTCGCAAATCTCCCATAGTCTGAGGCTTCTTAATCTTAGGAATTAGACAAACCAAAGTGTCATTAACACCTTCAGGCAATCTACCAGTATGCATAAATTCCCGACAGACACCCACCACATCTAGCTGTATGATCTCCCAAAAAACTTGATAGAATGCCGGGTTGAATCCATCTAAACCACCTGCCTTATCAGCATGCATGGAAAAAACCGCACTCTTCACTTCCTCAGGCATAATCTCGGCCATTAACTCTTCATTTTCAACCTCAGAGACCCGATTAACCTGCTCATACTCTGACAGCTTCCCATCCCCATTAACTGCTTTGAACAAATTATTAAAGTATTGTTCAATTACGCTTTGAATACTAGCTGGTGTTTCTTGCCACTCCCCCTCTGCATCCCTAATTTTCTCCAAAATATTATTCTTTCTTCTAGTAGAGGCAAACCGATGGAAAAAACGTGTGTTCCTGTCACCCTCTCGTAACCAATGTTGCTTAGCTCTTTGTTTCCAATAGATTTCTTGCTTTTCTAACAAGTTCAGATACTCCCATCTAATCTTGTTATACCGCTGAATCCCCTCTCTATCTCGTCTTGACCTAAGCTTCCTCAACCATACCACACAATCGTTTATTTGCTGCTTGTACTTGTGACTTATACCACCCCCCCATTCCTTCAACCTGTTAGCACATCTATTAATCTTTGTCACTATGTCCAACCCCTCCCCCATCTCCCACTCATGCTTAACAATATTCTTACATTCCCGCTCTCGTAACCACACATTTTCGAACCTGAATCGAAAACCTTTAGGCACATACACTCGCCTATTTACTTCAATATGCAAAGGCAGGTGATCAGAAGTAGCCACATCCACCACTTGAACTTCCGCTAAGGGAAACAAATTCTTCCAAGCCTGGTTAGCCACTCCTCTATCTAACCTTTCCTGAATCCAATTAGGCTGCCCTCTTGACCTCTCCCATGTGAAAAGCTCTCCAACAAAACCGAGATCCATAAGCCCACACTCCAATAACGTATCTGCAAACCCCTTTAGTAAACTAGGTGGGTGTCGTCTCCCTCCCTTCTTCTCATGAGCATGCATCATATCATTAAAATCTCCAAAAACGCACCATGGTAACTCCGATCTACCAGCCAATCTCCTTAGTATATTCCACGACTCACGTCTTCGACAACGCTCCGGACATCCATAAAACCCCGTATACCGCCATCTCCCAACTTGTTCATTCTCCACCTCAAAGTCAATATAATTTGTACTAGCTTCCAATATTCGAACTCCTCCTTCATTTTTCCATATTAAAGCTAACCCACCCCTATGCCCCTGGACATCCATAGCTACATATCCTGTGTAATGAATGCTCTGGCACAACTCCTTAATTTTATTCTGCTTAACTAATGTCTCGGACAAAAAAATGATATTTGGCTTTTTTTGTTGGGTAATTTCTTTAAGGAACCGAATTGTACGTGGTCTACCCAATCCACGACAGTTCCAAGCGAACACACTCATTGTCCTAGGCGGGCCTGGAATCCAGGTCCCGCCTCTAATCCGTTTTTTGGCCCAGCCATTGTTTCCTCATTACTCCCAGCTCTATTCTCAATTCCCTCCTCTCCCAACTCTTCAGCCTTGTTTTTTACCTCCATTCTCTTCCTCTTACTATCAGTAATGACCACGTCGTTAGTAACCGTATCATCCCCCATATCCATACCTTCCTCATTAATTACCTTTAGTGACCCTCCCTGACTGTGATTCTCTCTTATTCCCCGGTTAGTTACTCTGATTGCATCCACCACTTCTCGGCTCATGCTAACTACTCCACCTTTCTCCCTAAATTGTGACTCCATCCCTCCTGCACCATCAACATTGCTTGATTCCCCTGTCCTATACTCCGACTGCCATACCTGTCCTCCATCCATTCCATTTCTTAACCACTTAGATCCCATATTCTGCATTTTGACATTCTTATTCGGCGCTCGAAGCCAAACTCCATAAGCTCTTTCCACTGTTTTGTCCGGATTTGCATAGATTATACCACAATCCCTTTCTGAATGTCCTAACAAACCACATACAAAACAGAACATGCTTAATCGCTCATATTTAAAGTTAATCCAGTTCCAAGCACCTCCTTCTCGCTTCAGTTTCATTCGTCTTTTCAACGACTTATTAACATCCATTGTCACTCGAATCCGTATGAACTGCTTCCACAGGCCATTATTATTTGTTGAGTCCGTTTTTACAAACGTGCCCACAGAGTTTCCAATCGACTGAATGATATTGTTTGTTATCATTCCTTGTGGCAAGTCGTACACCTGCACCCATATGTCCATCTTGTTTAGGGGCACCACATTGAGATCCTCTGTTCCTTCTATCTTATGAAGTATTAGTAGACTTTGTTCAAAGGTCCACGGCCCTCCCTCAATCACTTTCTGCAGGTCAAGAACATGGTAAAATATAAACGAATACCTTTGGCTGCCTAAGTCATGTATTTCAACCCCTTCTCTTGGCCTCCATAACGCAGCCAGCACATTTTGCATTGCCTGAAAGTTAATGTTTTTATCGGTGAGAACTCTTCCCACCAGCATAAACGACTGTCTTACTGGAACCACTTCTGTCGCCCCTACCATCACCCCCCCTTCATCTTCTTCCTCTAGAGCTAATGTCGCATACATTTCCTCCAAAGTACGGTTTGTTGACGCCATACCTGCTCCTTACACTCCTTGACCACCAAAGACGCAAAAAATTACTAAGATACTACTAACTTCAGCAAACTTGTCAGCAGGACAAGACAAAAAACTTGCAATAATGCAAGACTTCACTACAACCAGCCTTTAGTTAAACAAGAAAATGTAAGAAAATGCATCCGCTTCTTGCTGAATTAGTTAAATGGGTCATAAAGCTTGGGCTCTGTAATTGAGATTAAGACAGGATTAAGATTAAGACAGGAATAAGAATCTTTGCGATGGAATGTTTTGAGAGGCTGTAGATCTGGACAAAGGGAATGTTTTGTTAGGAGATGCGGCTAGGGTTGAATGGGTGGGGGGAGGAGAGAGAAGAGAGCATATTTTTACATTTTTTTGTGGAAAAATATTATCTTCAAAAGTGTTTTTCATTATTGTTCTTAGTTGGCCTCAATTAGAAGGGAAGGAGTGGTGCAGGTAAAAATTTGGATCACAAAAGAACCCAAGTATCTGTTGGCCGCCGAGTCTAGAAGAGGAGACATGATATGCTACCTTTGACTTTAAGGTACAAAATTTGACTTTGAGGTGAAAAAATGTGCCTTAATGGGGGTATTACTGTGTATTTCATTATATTTCTCAAATACATGTTGTTGTGTAACTTGAGTGTTAAGTATTACTGTAATTGTTTTCTTCCGAATGAGCCTATAATCTTACTTATACTATTCATAATAACAAATTAAGTTATTATATTGTTAGCCAATGATAATGCCTAAAATGTTTTGAAGTAATCTATAAATATTTGGTTGCACTACTATACATTTATATATCTTTTCTCTGAAGTACTATGTTTTATTTTTATAAGGTTCTTTGTGTTTTTTTTTTGAGTAATAGTATTTCAATCAATAATAAAAGTCATACGGCATCAACAAGAATGATCGCGTTGAACAAACATAAAACATAAACAATCGCTGAACCCGGAGGAACATTCCTGCGATTTGTTGAAAGAGTATTTACAAGTACCACCTTCATCACTGCCGAATGGATTCAATCCCGTTTGAGCTATCGACCATAATTGCAAACTCCTCACAACTTCTACCACTAAATCAAAAACTATACTCACACATCTGGTGAGAAAAACCAAAACTCTCATTAAAGAGAGACTACAATAAACTGTCATTACAAATTAAAGTTGGGAAACCAAATTGAAATTACAACCGAAGCAAAAACAAGCAAACAATCCTTAACAATCAAGCCTTAAATCTGGGGATCAAAACCACAAAAAGCCAACTAAATCGGACCCCTCACGAGTACGACAACTCTAAGGAGAACGAAAACCGGAGTTCAACGGCTTTGAGATCTAGATATTGATTGAGAAAGAACTACAACCACAAGCATAAAACAAAGAATGCAAGAAAACGGACGAAAATTAGAAACTAAAAACGAGGCTTAACCGAAAGCAACCCTAAAAGAAATCGAAACTGGAATGTAACCAACACAACGTTATTTTGGGTTTTTTATGATTATTTAATAAAATAACAAGGTAGAAATTAATCAACAAATAACTGGAGGAAGGTAAAAATTGGCATTAATGGTTAACAATGATACAGCTTTAGCTCCATTACAGACTAAGGAAATGAACAGAAAAGGAAACAACAGAAACGTGTTTTCTCAGCATGCTTTTCCTCTCTGCACATGGGAGTATTTCTACTCTATTTCCATGCCACGTGTCGTTATCTCACTCGTTCAATCAATCTGCTGCCAACGACTCAGGATTGCAAGTTGCAAGCTGTTAGTCCAATATCCAACTACGTCGTTTTGCTTTACAATTGTTTTATCACTTCCCACCTCCAAATGTAAATAAATTAATAAATAATATTGCAACCATTCTCCCAAGCAATTAGTCGAACAGTTACAATGCCTTCCCCTTAAGAATCCTTGTCCTCAAGGATTAAAATCAGGATATTGCTCTGCAATTGCTGCTGCATCCTCCCAACTCCCGTCCTCAGGGATTGAATGTGACCACTGAACCAACCATTGGACCACTGCCTTGTTCCCTTTATTGATCATACGGCGGTTGAGTAGTTTTACTGGGTACACCAAGAATTGTCCCTCTTGGCCCAACCTTGGTAATTCAGTTGAGACAGTGAACTTTGATCCCACCTTTTTCTTGAGTACAGTGACATGGAAGACAGGATGGACTGAGCTTCCCTCTGGCAGTTTCAGTTTATATGCTACCGCCCCTATTTTGGCCAACACTTGATACGGTCCAAAGAACTTATGAGCCAGTTTGAAGTGTTTTCTTACTGCTACTGAGAGTTGCCTATATGGCTGCAACTTCAAGAATACCCAATCGCCTACTGCAAATTCAGTTTCTGTACGCCTCTTGTCTGCATAGGTCTTGTACTTATGTTGAGCTGAGCGTATTGCTTCCTGCAGTACATGATTCATTGCCTCCCTATCCACCTGGAAATCAACAACTGTTTCAACTGTGGTTCTACAATCAGAAGGAACACAAAGTTGGCGTGGTTTGACCCCATACAGAGCTTCATACGGTGTCATCTTGATAGCAGAATTATAAGAAGAATTTTACCACCATTCTGCGAGTGGAAGCCACTTATTCCATTATTTTGGACGCTTACTTGCCATTGCTCTCAGGTAGTGCTCAAGACATCTATTAAGCCGCTCGGTTTGTCCATCCGTTTGAGGGTGGTAAGACGTACTAAGACTGAGCTGAGTTCCAATCGAGGTAAAGAGCTCTTTCCAAAAATTGCTGGTGAATATTTTGTCACGGTCTGAGACAATAGACTTTGGCAAGCCGTGGAGTTTGTAAATATTATCGTGGAATAACTGTGCAACCTGGGTTGCCGAGTAGGGGTGGGATAGTGAGAAGAAATGCCCCACCTTCGATAATCTATCCACCACTACTATGATACAATCTTTCCCATTCGAAGGAGGCAACCCCTCAATGAAATCAATAGAAATGTCCTCCCATATCTGTCTTGGTATGGGCAGTGGCTGGAGTAAACCATGGGGGAAACTGGTGCCAGATTTCACTCTTTGGCATGTGTCACAAGACCTGACATAGTCATTAACATCCTTTCTCATCGTGCTCCAATAAAAGAATTGTGACAGCTTCTTGAAGGTTACCTCTTGACCAGAATGGCCACCAATTACACTATCATGAAACTCCCAGATCAATTTCTCTCTTAGCCCAGCACTGCTTCCTACAAACAACTTACCTTCGTATTTTATCAAGCCTTCATAACATTGGTACTTACTGAATTTGTCATCCTGGGATGCTACACCATCGATGATTTGTAGTGCCTCATTATCACCCACGTAACTGTTGGTAATGTCTTGCATCCAACCTTGAGTCACTGTGGTGATCTCCTGTAATTCCCCTCCCTTGGCCTCCTCATGGATTCTCGACAATGCATCTGCTACGATATTCTCTTTTCCTTTTTTGTACTGTATCTCGTAGTCTAGACCCATTAACTTCGCCAACCATTTCTGTTGCAACATAGTGGATAACCTTTGTTCTAATAAGTACTTGAGAGATTGATGATCCGTTTTTATTATAAAACGATGGCCTTGTAAGTACGAGTGCCATTTGTGGGTGGCTAAGACGATTGCTAAGAGCTCTTTCTCATAAGTGGACATCGACTGCTGCTTGGGTGATAAGGCTTTGCTATAGTATGCGATAGGACGACTTTGCTGCATCAAGACAGCCCCTACACCGTGCCACTTGCATCTGTTTCAATCACAAACGGCTTAGTATAATCGGGCAGAGTGAGAACGGGGGTGGTCACCATAGAGGTTTTAAGTTTTTCAAACGCTGCTTGAGCCTCCGTACCCCACTGGAATGTCCCCTTTTTTAACATCTAAGTTAGTGGCTTGCAAATTATTCCGTATCCTCGTACAAATCTACAGTAATACCCTGTGAGACCAAGAAAACCCCTCAACTGCTTAATTGTCTGAGGGACAGGCCAATCCAACATAGTCTGAATCTTGCGAGCATCTGTGGCAACCCCTTCTCCCGAAATGATATGACCAAGATATTGAAGTTGGTTCTGGCAGAATGAGCATTTACTCTCATTGATAAACAACTGTTGAGACTGCAGAATGCTAAGTACCTCCTCCAAATGTCCCAAATGCTCTTCATAAGTCTTGCTGTACACGAGTATATCATCGAAGAAAACCAACAATGTTTTTCGAAGTTGTGGCTGAAAAATCTCGTTCATTAGAGCCTGGAACGATGCTGGAGCATTAGTTAAACCGAAGGGCATCACTCTAAACTCGTAAAGGCCTTGATGAGTTTTAAAAGCTGTTTTATAGATATCCTCGTCCACCACTCGAATTTGATGATACCCCGCCCTTAGATCCAACTTTGTAAACCAATGAGCCCCCTTCAATTCATCAAGCAACTCATCTATAATCGGTATAGGGTATTTGTTTTTAACTGTGATATCATTCAGTTTACGGTAATCCATGCACATTCGCCAAGTACCGTCCTTCTTTTTCACTAAAATCACTGGGGAGGCAAAGGGGCTGGTGCTTGGTTGTATCACCCCAGAGTTTATCATTTCCTTCACCTGCCTTTCTATTTCGTTCTTCTGGAAATAGGGCACTCTATAGCTAGGTTGATTCACTGGTTGGCTGCCATCGAGCAAGGGAATTCTATGGTCATGAAGTCTGTGAGGGGGTAGACCTTGTGGTTCTTGGAAAATGCCACGGTATTTCTGTATAAGTGCCTTTACCTCAGAAGGTACTGGTGGCTGTTCCACACTTTCCTCTTCTTGCTGTGGTTTTACAGAGATTAAGCACAAGTACCCTTGTGCAGCCACCTTCTTACTTTTAATCAATTTACTTAGCCCTTTACCACTGATAGTTTTTAAACTTCCCTCCTTGTAATCTCCTTTAAGTTCCACTTTTCGACCTGCCTTCATAATGGTGATGCTGAGTCTTTGATAATCGAAAGTCACTGGGTTGTGCTCCTTCAACCAATCCACGCCCAATACAATGTCTGAGCCTCCTAGTGGAAACAGTCATAACTCAGACTTGAACAAATGCCCTTGTATGTTGTACTCCAGTCTTTTACAAGCAGTGTCGCTGATTATTGTGGAGCCATCAACAACACTAACTACCAAAGCAGGAATTGACTCCACTACACACCCCAGCTGCTTAATCAATTTAGTATCCACAAAGCTGTGCGTGGAGCCACTATCGATGAGTATGCTCACTCTCTGTTTCTTGATAGTGCCCTGTATTCTAATAGTACTGGAAGCCTGATTTCCAGAAATTGCATTAAGGGATATTTCCCCAGGCATACACTCCTCTTCACATTCGGTTTCTCCCTTCTCCATGCTAATTTCCACCTCTCCTTCACTACTATCCTCCTCTTCCCCCCACATTGAATACAGTTTGGCCTTACATTCTTGGCCAGGGTGATATTTGTCATCGCAATGGAAACAGAGCCCTTGCGTCCTTCTCTCCATTATCTCCTTGCTGGTTAGAGTTGACCTCCCTCTCTTATACTCCTTCTTTGCACCATAACTTGATGTAAATGTGGGTTTAGTCTCCACAATCGAAGTGCCTTTGGTAAACGTTTTTGTGGCACTGATTGAGGTTCTTTGCGACTTGGATTCTTCCTATTTAGACAGAAATACCGCATCCACCAACAATTGTGGCCTGAACATCTTCACCGACCCTTTAATATGGTCCTTCAGTCCACTGATAAAACTCGATACGAAATACTCCTCTGAGAAATGCTTATTCCTGGCCACCACCATAGCTCTAAGTTCCTCAAATTTATCCTCGTATTCAGCCACTGTCCCTGTCTGTCTTAACTTGTTAAATTGATCCTGGACGTCTCGGTTATCCGGATTCTCAAACCTGGACAACAAATCTGCTTGAAACAATTTCCAATTACTGTTGGCTCTACTAATCTGATAAAACCTGTACCATATACTTGCTTTCCCTTCAAAATGGATCCCTGCCAGTTTAACCTTCTTTTGTTCATCGATGTTGATGAACTCGAAATACTGCTCAGCTCGTACAATCCATCCCTTGGGATCATTTCCATCAAACTTTGGTAACTCAATTTTTGGGCTCGGGTTAAAAGGTGGGTGAGTATGTCCTGTATTAAGTCCATACCCTGCTTCGTGTTGATGATACGGAGGGAATTGATAGGTGGGTGGACTCGAATACTGTGTGTACGGTGGCACAAACAGCTGTTGGGGATTATTGAAGTTTGAGTAATTTGGTGAAAGGGGGTGGGTGGTAGTGGTAGTTGAAAAATAAGGTGCAGATGAATTCATAGGTGAATGGTTCATCTAGAGTCTATATGGTGGTTGGGTGTGAGTTGGTGCATATACTGGGGGTGTGAAAGTAACAGGGGTAGTTGTAGTGGGAATAGCTGTATACGTAACATTAGGAAAAGAAGTAGTAGATGATACCTCTTCTCTGGAGTTGTTAAGAGACCCATTCCCAGTTATCGTGCTTCCTTGTGGAATCTGAGTACCCCCGGTTCGTCCTTGTTGTTGTTGCCCCAGCATGATAATGTGCTTCAATTCCTCAAACTTCCCATCTACCCTGCTCAGACCGATACTCAGTTCTTCGATCTGTTGGCTCATCTCCACCATTTTCTGGGTTGTATCTGCTCTTCCTTTACTCGACTCCCCAGAAAATTCGATAAACTTCACGTGCAACGATCCCAACCTATCATCCAAACTCTTGCTACGAGTACCATCAGCCATGGTTAGAGCAAAATTTGGCCGAGGATTCACTGCTCTGATACCACTTGTAACCAACACAACATTATTTTGGGTTTTTTATGATTATTTAATAAAATAACAAGGCAGAAATTAATCAACAAATAACTGGAGGAAGGTAAAAATTGGCATTAATGGTTAACTATGATACAGCTTTAGCTCCATTACAGACTAAGGAAATGAACAGAAAAGGAAACAACAGAAACGTGTTTTCTCAGCATGCTTTTCCTCTCTGCACATGGGAGTATTTCTACTCTATTTCCATGCCACGTGTCGTTATCTCACTCGTTCAATCAATCTGCTGCCAACGACTCAGGATTGCAAGTTGCAAGCTGTTAGTCCAATATCCAACTACGTCGTTTTGCTTTACAATATCACTTCCCGCCTCCAAATGTAAATAAATTAATAAATAATATTGCAACCATTCTCCCAAGCAATTAGTCGAACAGTTACATGGAAAAACAAAGAGGGACAAAATCGGAAAAGCCTCTGAATCAAACACCTTAGATCCGAAAAGAAAGCTAGAAAAATTGAAAGACAAGAGTTGCAAGAAAAAACTGAAGCTTTAACAAGAAGAAAAAGGAGCTGAAAAGCCTTTAAATCGGAGGTAGGGGACACCTCGATTCATATAGAAAAGCCACCCCATTAATTAAGCTTCAAGCTTTTAACTATGAATAAGAAAGACAAGAAAATCAAAATAAAAGAAAAAAAGCTAAGAGGGTTGGGGCTTTCCACCGGAGAAACCAGTGGAAGTCCCGGAGGGAAAAAAAAAAAAGCTAAGAGGGTTGGGGCTTGACAAAAGAAAAAAAGGTGCGGCGGCTTAGGAGAAAGAAAGAGTTGGAGAGAATAGGGTTTTAAGTAGCCAAGTTTAGTCCACAACTTCTTATTCTTATAAGGTTCTTTGTGTTAATTTAAAGACAAATAGATTGCAAACTATGTGGAAGATTGCCGTAGTGCACGATATTCAATTACAACTTCAGTCCTCTTTCCTTTCATTTTAATTAATAATTTGATATTTCAGGAAAGATATGACTTCCACTGAAAATGGTTTGCATGCCAAAAGTACTCAGGCCTTACGATACTTCAGACACATACAATTGACTTGTCTAATATGAATCAATCATTAATAAACTGATCACTTGGATTTTTCATCACAGCCGCTTGTATTATGTTAAGAGAATGTGTTTCTCTCACTAAGGATTAGTATGAAATAAATTTGGGTACATGATCATAAGGATCACTAGGTGACCATGACCGTGACCATCATTATTATTTTTTTTTTTTTGCTAAATTATGACCATCATTATTACTTTGAGGAATTTCTGTTTTATCTTCTCTCATAAATTCTGGTGGTTATATTCCTAAGATCTTAGGTGACTAGTGACTGCAAATTGTAGTGAACGATTTGCAAGTCCTTTTCTCTGGTGACTCTGGTCTTAAACTGAATTTGAAGCAAGTATCAGTTTGTAGGACGCATATAGTTACACCTTCAGTAGTATAATGCATAGGTCGTGCAAGGCTATGTTTAGAAGTACAATTCACCTTCCATTACCACAACTATCGCCATTTTTTGTCTGCTAAAAGTATAAAGGAAATCCATCAGATAAACAGAGATATCAGTTGGTTTGGAGTTAGGTTGTTTTCAGGATTTTTTTTTTGGTTGTATGCTGATAGATGTTTCCATTGACAGTTACCATCGGTGCAAAATGAAATACTATGGATATCATTTTAATAGTTAACTAATATTTAGAGTTGAGGTTTAGATTGGCTGCTGGGTTTATTGGATGTATGCAGAGGACAAGGCTTGCCATCGAGGATTATGGATATCTTTAAAGTTTGTGTATGTGTTTTATGTGCTGCAAACGAGATTACTGATGTAATGTTAGACACATTTTTTGGTTATAGTAACTAAGGGGAAGCAGGCACAAAAATGGCATCACAAGTTATTGCAGCTAGTATGTGGTCAAAGCAGTTGACATGAATGGATATAATGATTGTATGCTTTGTTCCATCATTTAATGATGTGTGGCACGAACACAAACTTGCTACTACAATGTTCGTAAAAGTGATACTAAATGGTACTTTTTTAACTCCTTGTGTATGTTATAGACCTTATATATATATTTCTTAGTATCAAGAGTGAATCCTCTGTGCCAACCGGTTAGTTAAAAGAATCTGTAGATATGTATGTTATCGAGTCTCCAGTCAACATCGTGATACTAAGTAGATATATAAACACATGTTAGGATCTGTTGGAATATATGTTCCTGGAATCATTAATACCTGATGTGGAGGTCAAGAGCATGGAAATGCATGCAGTGTTAAATTCCAATTTCTTTTTATATGTTTCTTTTACAGGTCATATTTTATATGTTGTCTTACTCCTTGCACGTACTTCAAGTCTTGAAAGAACATTATCGCTAGGAAAAGTTATAAACATCGTTTTACTCTATTTCGCTTATAATAGTTTAGTATTGATATATATTATTAAATAATAATTCTTTAATTATATGATAAATTATTTGAATTATGACTATATTTTGTCACAATAATATAAATATAAATGGAAGTATTGTATATATTTATATTCAAATTTTTGTTTATATTATCATATTCAAATTATGATTCCATAATAATCCATAATATATAATTTAATTTAATTTGTAATTGTGTGAAATTTTTATTGTTTATTATATAGTTTTAGTTTGTTTCACTTTGTTGATTTATAAAAACTAAAAGAGTATGTACTTAAGTATTAATTGGAGAATAATTAAAAGAGTTTGTTATTAAGTTAAAAATGTGATTTATTTTTTGTAAAATAAAATTTTATATGTATTTTAATTTATTTTTTCATTTTTGGAAGGTGTTAACAAACTTTTTGGGAAAGTGTTAACCAACTACCTAACCAACCAATTATACTTTGTTTCGCTTATAATCGTATAGTATAGATACTTAAGTATTAATTGGAGTTTAATTAAAAGAGTTTGTTATTAAGTTAAATATGTGATTTATTTTTTGTAAAACAAAATTTTATATGTATTTTAATTTATTTTTTCAGTTTTGGAATGTGTTAACAAACTTTTTGGGAAGGTGTTAACCAACCGACCAACCAACCAATTATACCATATTTCGCTTATAATAGTATTCGCTTATAATAGTATAGTATAGATGATACAACTACAAACACATGGAGAGAGAAGCAAAAGAAAGAAAAAACAGTAATAGAGGGAAAGAAAAAGAAACAAGAAAAAAAAAACCTCTTTTGGCAGGAATGGAACCCTAGGGGTGAGAGCTATAGTTGAGGAAGACAATGTCTTGTCAAATCTTCTCAAAAAGGACGTGACAATTTTTGGAGAAAATATACACAATTTTTCATAAAAAGTCATAAAAAGTCTTTCACTTTTATTTTTCCACCAAAATCATTGACTTTTTGAATAACAAGTAACTTTTAACAACTCTTTAAAAGTTGTAATTGAATACCTTAAACTTTTAAAGACTTTTTTAAAATCCTGATATAATACCTCCTTACTTTTAAAGAGTATTTAAAAGTATTAATTGAATACCCCTAAATTTCTAAAGTCTTTAAAAGTATTTAAAAGTCATGATACAATATCCTCTATGTTATAGACCTATATATATATTTCTTAGTATCAAGAGTCAATCCTCTGTGCCAACCCTTTATAATATATATAAAGACTAAGAGCTTTTTATATAAGAATTGCTCGGGGGATGTGGTAAATGTTATATTTATATAAATAAATAATTGGAGATCATTGATAAATGATAATATGTCACTTGCGTCAGGTGCCTCTAAGCTATTCTTTCTAGTTGCCGCTACATGCTAATACCGATTTAGGGGGTTAAACTGTAGAACAATCGTTTGATCTAGTTCCCCAACATAATATAACTTGTTTTTGTTCTACTATATGCCCACTACAAGAAAACCAGGCTAAATATGACCGCATCTAAATTCGACCGTTTTCAGTCGTCCAAACTCCATCCCGGCTAAATATGACCAAACAAATATGACTGTGCCTACATTCGACCGTATACGGTCGAATTCCAATTTGGTCGAATTAATGTGGTCGAATTTAGAAGCAAATTCGACTGTTTTATCAGTCGGTCGAATTTACCCGGCCCCGAAAAAAAGAGAGGGAAAAATCCCTCCATCCTGATATTTGGATCTTGCTAAATTCGACCGTATTCGGTCGAATTATATTTGAGTGTGAAGCGGGGAAATTCCCGCCTCTATTTTTTAAAAATTTAGTGGAAGGAATTGTAAACCAAAAAAAAATATTCGAAAAAGTAGATTCTTTTTTAACCACATTTGGTCGAATATTTACTATGACCGCATTCGGTCAAAGTCGTTAATTCGACTTGTAACCTTAGTTGGTCGAATTTAAGAATAAGTTCGACCGGTTGAAGTCGTTTTTGTCATATACTGAATTCGACGGTTTCAGGTACTATTTTAAATTCGACCGTAAAGAGTCGAATATATAAATGTGACCTTTTTTGATCGAATTTAGCCGTCTGTTTAATTTTGACCGAATTTGGGCAAAGAGTCGAATATATAAATGTGACCCTTTTCGGTCGAATTTAGCCGTGCGTTTAATTTTGACCGAATTCAGTCGTTGTCATATCTAACCCTACTTTCCCTTTCAGTCCAGTAGCCGACTTCTACACCAATTTTCTCTCCCTTACCCCATTTTCTTCTCTTCTTTCACCATTTTTTCCTAATCTTTCACCACATTTTCTTTATGCAATCATCTTGAAGTATCAAGTAAGTGTACTTTTAGCTTTTAAAAATGTTAATATGATTGTTGTTGTTTTGATTAAAGTAATTATGATAATTTTATATGTGTTCATGAATGAATTTAAGTAGCTTAAATTATATTATTTGTTGTTAAAAATTATATTGCCAATTCACTTTTATTTATTTAAAATTGCATTTGTCTTATATTATTATATGCACATTTGTAGATGGCATCCGATCGTAGTTGGATTGGTCGTAATCGGTATAATGAGGCAAAATACTTAACGGAAGAATACAAAATTGGTGTGGAAAGTTTCATTAAATTTGCTATAGATCATCTTGAAGAAGAAGACAATGGGCTTATAAGATGTCCTTGTAGAGAATGTAGAAATGGGCACTATAAAAATCCCAGTACCGTGAAAGTTGATTTATATCGACATGGTATTATGCAATGGTATACTAAATGGGATTGTCATGGGGAGGAAGATGAGCCACACAATGAAGTTGGAACGAGTTCGGTTAATACTAACTACAGAGATGATGCTATGTATGATGCACATGATGATGATGATGATATGTATGATGCACATGATGATGATTTTGAGGATCGTGAGGATTTTGAGGAAGAACCGAACACAACAGCAAAAAAATTTTACAGGATGGTGAAGACTGCTTCTGAACCAATTTATCCAAACAATACCAATTTTACAACATTTGAGTATGTAATGGAGTTGCTTGAGTGGAAAAACAAGCATAATTGTAGTAACAATGGCTTTGATGAGCTGCTTCAACTCATTGGATTGGTATTACCCGATGATAATAAATTGCCCGGAAAGTACTACACCGTACGAAAAATGATTAAAGGGTTGAATATGGAGTACGAAAAGATTGATGCTTGCGAGAATGACTGCATGCTATTTTACAAGGAAAATAGCAACAAGACACATTTTGATATATGTGGAAAAGACAGGTACAAAGTGCAAAAGGATCCTAAAAAATAGAAGATCCCGCGAAAGATTTTGCGATACTTTCCTATTGCAATGAGATTGCAACGTTTATTCATGGCAGAGAAGACTGCAAAATGTATGAGATGGCACCATGATAGAGTGGTGATTGAGGGTCAATTAAGTCACCCAGCAGATGGAGATGAATGGAAACAATTTGATCGTAGATTTCCAAATTTTTCAAAGGAGACTCGGAATGTTAGACTCGGACTCTCTACTGATGGATTTGACCCCTTTCGCGATGCACATTCTAGGGATTATACAGTATGGCTTGTGGTGGTTTTTGTGTACAACCTCCCCCCATCTATGTGTACTAAGGCTCTATACACGTTCATGCCTCTTCTTATTCCCCGGCCAAAGGATCCAACAAAAGACTTACATGTTTATCTTAAGCCGTTAATTGATGAATTGAAATTATTGTGGTATACTGGGGTGGAATCATATGACAGGTTCTCACGTACAAATTTTATGATGAAGGTAGCACTTATGTGGACAGTTAGCGATTTTCCAGCACTTTCCATGCTTAGTGGGTGGTCTACCAAGGGTAAGTTGGCATTTCCAATTTGCATGGGAGAGGTAAAAGCTAAACAACTAAAGCATGGTGGTAAATCTACTTTCTATGGCACCGCTCGTTATTTTCTGGAGCCGGATGATCCCCTAAGAAGGAGTACAAGGTTTGGGAGTATTGAGACACGATCAGTGTGTGCTCGACATTCGGGATCACATGCAATGGCAATGTGTGAGCATATACAATTTCCACCTCCTGGAAAGGCATCAAAGAAGAAATCGAAGGATTATGGCGTGACACATAATTGGACTCATATTACTCAATTTTTTGAGCTTCCATATTGGGAGACACTCAGTCTTCGTCACAGCATTGACATTATGCACACCGAAAAGAATATATTTGACAACATATTCTTCACAATTCTTGGTGATGCAGACAAGTCAAAAGACAACACAAAAGCAAGAAAGGATTATCGAGAATTAGGTGTACACCGTGAGTTATGGATTCAAGGTGATGACACGATGCCACATGCATCATTTGTGCTCTCGAGTGAACAAGTTCATAAGTTGTTCAAGTGGATTGAGTTGTTGAAACTTCCAGATGGGTATGCCTCAAATATATCAAGGTGTGTAAATTGGAAGAGAAATTGCATTCGCGGGATGAAATCACATGACTGTCATGTTTTCATGCAAAAATTATTGCCTCTCGTTTGTCGTGACTTACTTCCGAAGCATGTGGCCGATCCTATTATTGAGTTGTGCAACTTCTTTCAAGATTTATGCTCGTCGAGTCTCAAATACACAGATTTGCAGAAAATGGAGAAAGACATAGTGAGGATAATGTCCAAGCTTGAAACTATCTTTATTCCGAGTTGGTTTAATCCGATGGAGCATTTGCCACTACATTTAGCTACCGAGGCAAAGTTGGGTTGTCCGGCTAATTGGCGTTGGATGTATTTTGTTGAGAGATACTTACACACTTTGAAATTGAAAGTTAGAAACAAAGCTCGTGTGGAAGGTTCAATGGCACAACGCTATAATGAGGAGGAATGTGTACACTTTTGCTCGATGTTTTTGGATTCTAAAATAGGAAGAGAGCATAATCGGTTACGTCGAAATGAGGTATCTCAAATGTTTCATGATGTCGATTTGTTAGAAGTTTACACATATCCAACGCATCCTAGTCTACGGAATGGAGATAGAATCTTGAGTGTTAATGAGCATGAAATCGTGACATACTATGTTATTATTAACTCGCCGGAAGTTGGAAAGTACTTGCGGTAAGATTTTTTTTAGACAATCTTTACTTTATTAAAACAAATTTAGTTTAGAATGCTAACTTTTTATTATCCAATTTCAATATGTAGTGGATTCCAGAAATTGGTACAACAACAATACCCATATCTCAATGATGCACAAAAAGAACAATTTCAAAAGGAACATTTTAGAGATTGGTTTGAAAGAAGGGTACGTGTTTCATTTTATATATACACACATATGCATGCATAATTTTATTCACAAGCTTATAAATTATATTTTCACATTTTTTTAGGTACAAAATGATGAAGAACTTAAGGAGAAATATTTGGATATAATAAGAGGTCCGTTGTTTAAAGTGGAGTCTTATAAATCATGCAAATGCAATTGTTACAAATTTGGTTGTGTAAATGGTAATGAGCTCGCTTCATCGAATTCCGGCGTAGTTGTCATTGGTGAGAAAATTAATTCATACCAAATATCTATGTTTTTGTTCTTTGTTATTTCTATTCAAATTTTATACATTTTTAATTGTAGGGACTTCTTACAAAGAAAGTTTTGGAAACTATTACGGGAGATTGGAAGAAGTTATAAAACTTCATTATCAAAATGGACATCAAGTTGTTGTCTTCAAGTGTCATTGGTTTGATCATACGAAACACGTGAAAGTCGATAGGCATCGGATTACTACCGTTGATATTAAATCAAAATTAAATGCCGAAGACGTGTTCGTGTTGGCTAGCCAAGCCCATCAAGTGTACTATGCACCAATATTTCAAATGCAAAATCATCATGGTACACTGTTCTAACAGCAAAGAGCCGACAAGTTGATGAAAGTGTGTCGACTAAAGAAGAGACCAAAATCAACGATGATGGCTTACAAAATGAAGTGTCAAATGCTTCAACATCACATGTCGAAAGAATTATTGTTCGTGATCCTTCAAACTTTTTTGTTGACTTGAGGATGTTCGAAAATGATTATTCGATAGATTACAATGATGAAGAAGAAAAGCAAAGAGATACGGAAGTCGAAGATGTTGATGAAGATGATGAATTAAGTGATAATGATGATTTAGTGTAATTTTTTTAATTTTATTCGAATTTGTATTAAAAAGATCATTTATTGATGTAGAGAATTTTTAAATTTGTAGTTGTTTAAATATTTATAAATTAAGTAGATTTGTGGTGTTTTTTTGTTACATTTTAATATACACCAGGTTTAATGCAGTAGCTTCTGGGAAAATTTGAGCTATTGTCAATTATATTCGACCAAAAACGGTCGAATTTGGTGGTCGGCTAAATTCGACCAAATGCGATCGAATATTGTTGTCGCCTAAATTCGACCGTAAGCAGTTGAAAATATGTTTAATATATCGATTTACAATTCCTCCTCAAATTCGCCGTCTCAGAAATTAGGGTTTACAAACCAATCGCTCGCCGTTCTAATGGAGCTAATTGAAGCCAGCAGCGTTCTACCTACGAGAAGTCAGCAGGTTTATACTCAATCCCTAATTGAGTTATGTTTTATAGTTACTCAATCCTCTCGCTCCCTCTCGCTCTCAATCTCTCAAAATTAGGGTTTACAAACCCTAATTTATATGTTTTATAGTTACGCTGAGTTTTATACTGTGAATTATCTCTCAAAATTAGGGTTTACAAATCATAATTATAAACCCCAATTTAACATAAAGAGTAGGTTCAGTTAAGCTTTTTGTGTAGCCTAAACTATTACGGTTTCTTTTACAAACCAAAATATGGACGGCGCCTTTAGATTTTAAAAAATCTATATGGACAAGTTCTATCAGATGTTGATATATGGGATGGACACTCACCCAACATTCACACAGCTCTTCATAAAATCAATCTTTAACATTTGTTCTTTTTTATGATTTTTCTGAATGAGATGTCGGTTGGAATAAGAGGTCAAATTCAGATGAAGTGGCTAGTTTAGATTTAAATGGTCACGTACTCACGTCCAACTTGGCACCATTGCTAGTCGTGTCTAGCCTGTAGTTAAAGTTAACAAGATTATATGAATCTTCTTATACTTGTCAGTTGTCACTAGATAGTGGGTTGACGTTATTTCATATGACAATCCTAGAGAATGTGAGCCACAACTGAAGCGTAGGTCTATTTCTTCTTACAGTTTAACATACTCTGTAACATACATGTAAGTTTTATGTAAATACATTTAAGTTCTTTCCCAAAAAATAAAATCAAATTAGTCACTGGGTGCCCGACAATGTGAAATTTGTGTACTTCACTTTTTTTTTCAGTTTCCTGTATTTTGGTTTGTAAAAGTTCACTAACAATTATTATAGATATCGAAGGGTGGTTGTATGCCCTGCTAACTATTACGGTTTCTTTTACAGGTACCGTGGGCTGGGCCGAAGGGCAGGGGAAACAAGGGCAAGGGAAACAAGGGCAAGGGAATCAACAAGGTTATTACCAGTGGAGGGGGTGGTCGAGTTGGAGGGGGTGGTGAAGCACCCGAGGTTAATGATGGAGTCGAAGAGAGTCATGTGGAAGGGTGCAACGAGGTGGGAGAATATCCCCGAAAACTTCTGTTTGAGAGAAAGAGACGCAACGCTTGTGAAGGAGATTACGGGACAAAACCACATATGGATGCCAGGCGGACGGTGGAGTTTCTTCCTAACGATAAAGGGTATGATTTCTGACAACCAACAGTTGTCTTGATTATCATGATTGCGTTTAATTTAAAAATTTTAATGTATCAGTTGTCTTGATTATCAGGATTTGTAAAAATCATTGTATATTAGTAAGTGTCAATTAATGATGTAATATGATGTTTAGAGTATATAACTGATATGCAATCGAGCGTTTACACCACAATAGCAAAACACCAAGTTATGATCGGACTTAATAGACGACAAATTCGACATAGTAGACATGGGGCTTTATGATTACAGACAAAGATGATGATAACTTGAGAACTAATTATAAAAATATGCACAAATTAAAGACAAATAGATAAGTTGAATGATAAACCCTAGTATATATGTCGTGTTTGTATGTATGTTATATATACAGGGGTCAACAGGAAAGGGTCAAATTAGCAATTAACTTTGAAATTTTCCATGTTACAGGACACATTAGCACTGCCGTTAACCTTTCTAAAAAGATATAATAGCATGATATATTATATTAGTTTAGTGATTTAAATGAGGCGCCGTTAAGATCAAATAGCTACTTGAGTTTTTTTAACGAGATGGGTGGGCACCTTGATATAAAATCCATATGAAAACAGTGTGGTTACATGTGTGTAATAATCCATAGCTTCATCTTTCATGGTCTTGCTTTCATACAGTTTAGAGATGTAGGCCGATTGTGGTTTTTGTTGACCAATAGGATATAAAAGTCCATTGCTATACAACTTGCATAATGAACTTGATCATCTTTCTGTAATATTTTCCTGGATAAATAAAATAATAAAAATTGTGGAGAGCGGGATTTGAAACCCACGCCTTGCAGACCTGGTCTTAAATCAGGCGCCTTGGACCAACTCTGCCATCTCGACTTTATTGAATAATGTATATTTAAATTTCTTAAAAAACTCGAATTATCATATAACATTGTTAAACAGTTTTCATGTCCATCGTCTGGCTCGAGCAGAAAGGTTTGTCTAATCTTTTGTCTTTCAATATGTTGATGTAGTTTGTCGGATCCTAAACACAAGAAAACTCTGCGCCACATTGTTCGTCTGAAATGGGATGAAAATACACTCAATACAAAGGGAGCTAAGCGTGAAGCTTTTTATGACAGTTGCATTAAAGTTTTTAAGGTAATTTAAGTGCTTGTGCTTTTTACTTCATGTAATTATTTAGCATTAGCAATTAGCGAGCAGAACATGTTGGAACTTGGTGTGGGATTCATATAATCCAATCCTTAATAAGTACAGTAGTAGATGCAGCAAGTACATTATAGAAAGCACATAGAATATAGGAGTGGTTTTGGATTAAATTAAGTACTGCTGATGGCATTTGATCAATTATTTTATAACATCAATTTGTATTTGATCTAAATCTACATATTTATATTCAATAATTTAAATGATAAGATCTGCATCTGATCTATTGTCTTAATTTTGTATCCAATCTCAGTCATATTTACGGGATTCTTTAGAAACTTGTTTGTACTGCTTGGTGTAATTGATTGACCAGAAAAGGTTGAAGAACGCTCATAATTATCAGTTTCACATACTGTTAAGTGCTTATGTTTTTTTATTCTTTCAGTCGAATACCTTGCTTGTGTGCTTCAACTTTATAAGTATACACAATCTGTTTTGCAGGATTATTATGCGTATCCCAGGGCTATGAAATAGAAGATGGGGATAGAGTTGTCAGAGCGCACTTGAAGAGAAATTTCAAGAGTTATCTTAATTCGGAGAGGGCACGACTAATGGAAGAAGTGGATGAGTTAGTGAAGATTGGATATGATAGAGATGTTATCAAAATTAAGGACATGAAGCCGTACTACTACTCCCAGAAAGCATGGAATGCTATTTGTGAGTACTGGGAATGAGGGTGGAGTTTGAAAGTATGCACCTAGAGGGGGGGTGAATAGGTGTATTAGGTTAACTATAGTCTATTTTTATTTTAACAGAAATTCTTCCAGAAATATATCAGCTTGCTGAAATGATTATAGCAGAATGTTTCAGCTTGCTGATATTAACTAATGCAGTGCAGAAATAAACCAACAGAATAGAAGAACTTGACACACAAGATTTTAGCTAGGTTCGACCCCTAATCTCTATCGTCTACGTCCTAGTCCCTTACCAAACACGGCAAGAGAATATATTATTAATCACTATAAACCCGATTACAAGATTCAATAATATATCTCCCTTTTTCCCTAGCTACTGTCAAAATGGCTTGCTGAAACCCCGTTTCTAAACCTTCTCTCTAAGAACTATACCACTCCCTGTAGTACAAACTTTTCTAGCTTCGTGTTTACCAAACCCTTGTTCCACAAGCCACTGCCCAGCAACTATGCCTTTACAATAAGTACAATACAGATTTGAAGGATTGAAATTACAACTCAAAGATATAGACCCTTATATATATATATATAAACGTGTAATATATCTTTAGAGCTTGTGTTTGTGTTGTTTGTGAATATGGCAATGTTAAACAACTGTTTTTGAGGTGACTGAAGGTATAAACGATTTGATGAATATTCAAGCTTGTGTATGTAAGTTTCAGTAGTTTTCGTTTATACAAGAGACGTATAAATACTAGCAAGGTCCAACGTTCGGATTTGTTCAAGAAGGAGCCGTTGCTTGTTTCTTCAGATTTGATGAATGAAGAGCGTGGTTAGAAGATTCTCATACAAGGAAATCTGAGTTTGGTGCTGAGATCGTGGTAGTATGTTTCAAGAATGATTCTCATGCAAAGAAGTCTAAGTTGGGTGCTGAGATCGTGGTAGTATGTTTCAAGAATGATTCTCATGCAAAGAAGTCTAAGTTGGTGTGCTTGGATGGAGACATGTCATATAACATTGTTTAGTGTATCCCCATGCTTGAGTGTTTTGTTTGTGATATTTCTGAGCTCTTTAGTATATATAATACACGTAATATATATATATATATATATATATATATATATATATATATATAAGAGTCCTTACATTTAAATCTAAATAGCAGCTCTCTGTATTTCTGGACTTGTTCTTGACAGTTTCTGTATTCCCAGAAACGGCTTGCTGAATGTCATAACATCTTGCTGAAGGATGAAATCAGCTTGCTGATTTCGTATGGTTCCTGTGTAAATATTTCCTGAAACGGCTTGCTGAATGTCCTGTTACAGCATGTTAGTATAGCAAAATATATGTAGTTAATTAACCATCAAAATCAAGTGGGCTATCAATCTCCCCCTTTTTGATGATTACCAACATATATTTTTGGGAGGGAATTTCTCCCCCTCAACATATGCTTCCCTGTAAAGATATTATAAATAAGAGAGAATAGATTTCTTTTTCTCCCCCTAAGTTCATGCATATAGATATGGCATGGCATATTTGAGCAATATACTTAACTTAACTTAACCCCAAATGATTTCTCCCCCTTAATCATTAAAAAGGATTAAATAGAAGCAGAGTTCATTAGATTATGTCATCCCTTGACTGAGCAGTAGCATCAACTTCATTACCATCTTAGCATATTCATGTAACATTTTAGCATATTCAAAACAAAGGTGAACATATAATCACAGTGGTAGAATACAGCAAATGAATAATAGGTTGATATTATGCATTTAACTGGAAGACATGAAACATAATAAATCATCGTGATAACAAAAATCGATGTTACCCATTTCAGCTTGCCATTTTCCAATTCAGCTTGTTGTTTCCACTTCACACATGCATAATTCTCTTCTTAGAACAGTAAATCTTTCTTCTGCAAGAGGCTTAGTGAATATATCAGCGATCTGATATTCGGTTGGCACGAATATAAGTTCAACATTTCCCTTAGCAACATTATCTCTTAGGAAATGATGACGGACATCGATGTGCTTTGTTCTCGAGTGATTTACTGGATTCTTTGATATGGTGATTGCACTTGTACTATCACAACGAATTGGAGTTTTGCCACATTTGATTCCATAATCTCTTAATGTTTGCCTCATCCAAAGTAGTTGAGTGCAACAACTACCCGCAGCCAAATATTCTCCTTCTGCAGTAGAGAGAGCAACAGAGGTTTGCTTCTTGCTTTGCCAAGAGACTAAGCTTTGTCCTAAAAATGTTCCGACACCACTTGTGCTTTTACGATCAGTTTGACTACCTGCATAATCTGCATCACTATATCCCACAAGATCAAATGTATTTGTAATAGGATAAAATAATCCAAGATTTTGAGTACCACTCAAATATTTGAGTATTTGTTTAATAGCATTTAAGTGAGATTCTTTGGGATTAGCTTGAAAACGAGCACAAACACATACACTATACATGATATCAGGTCTAGATGCAGTAAGATATAGTAATCTACCAATCATACCTCTATATTTTCGAATATCAAAACTAATACCTGTTTCATCAGAATTCAGATTGCTGATTGGAGTCATTGGTGTTGATTTTGCCTTTATGTTCTCAAAACCAAATTTAGTGAGTAGATTCTTGACATATTTGGTTTGATGAACATATATTCCAGCTGAGGTTTGTTTAATTTGAAGACCCAAGAAGTAATTTAGCTCACCCATCATGCTCATGTCAAATTCACTATGCATGCATCTCGAAAACCACTTGCACATAGAAGCATTAGTTGATCCAAAGATAATATCGTTTACATAGA
This sequence comes from Saposhnikovia divaricata, assembly GCA_036435485.1. Classification (NCBI taxonomy): domain Eukaryota; kingdom Viridiplantae; phylum Streptophyta; class Magnoliopsida; order Apiales; family Apiaceae; genus Saposhnikovia; species Saposhnikovia divaricata. The sequence continues at coordinate 156,721,671 of CM071595.1, forward strand.
TTTGAATAACTAATAAATCTTTACCTTTATGCATGGTAAGCAAAGTAGGATCAATATTACCTCGAGTAAAGCCATGTTCGATTAAGAATTCACTTAATCTTTCATACCATGATCTAGGAGCTTGCCGTAGTCCATACAAGGCCTTTTTCAGCTTGTAAACATGATTTGGAAACTCCTGACTTTCGAATCCAGGAGGTTGTTTGACGTATACTTCCTCTTTCAGCACGCCGTTTAGGAATGCGCTTTTGACGTCCATTTGATAAAGATTTATCTTCTTGAAGCATGCAAATGATAACAACATTCTGATTGATTCCAACCTTGCTACAGGAGCATAGGTTTCATCGAAGTCGATCCCTTCTTGTTGATTGTAACCTTGAGCAACAAGTCTTGCCTTATTTCGAATTATTGTACCAAACTCGTCAACTTTGTTCTTGAAGACCCATTTAGTGCCAATGATTGATACATCCTTTGGTGGTTCTACAAGTTCCCAAACATCACATCTTTCAAATTGGTTGAGTTCTTCTTGCATTTCCACAATACAATTTTCATCTTGAAGTGCTTCGGTTATGTTCTTTGGTTCTTCTTGAGCTACAAAAGCAGCATATCCACATATATTTGCTTGAGCCCTTCTTGTCTTGATTCCATCAGTTTTGTTGCCAATGATTAGCTCTGGAGGATGATCCTTGACTATTCTTGGTGCTTTAGGCAATGAATGTGGTACTATCTCTTCATATTCTTGCGTTTCTTTATCTGCAGTAGAGATTTCAGCTTGCTGTTTTGCAACTTCAGCTTGCTGATTTGCAGTCTGTTGAGTTTCTGGAGATATCAGCTTGTCATTATCTCTTGTTCCTGCAAAATCTTCCTCATTTTCTGGTAGATCAAGCTTAGATTCTTGAAATGAAACATCAATAGATTCTTCAACAGTTAATTTAGATAAATTATAGACTCTATAAGCTCTACTAGTTAATGAATAACCAAGAAATATTGCCTCGTAGGATTTAGCATCGAATTTACCATCCTTGTCGATTGTTTTAAGTACAAAACACCTTGATCCAAAGACCTTGAAGTATCCAATGTTTGGAGTTTTATTCCTTAACAGTTCGTATGGAGTCTTGTTGAGAATAGGCCTTATCAAGACTCTATTGAGAATATAGCTTGCTGAATTTACTGCTTCTGCCCAGAAACTTCTTGGTAGCTTGCTCTCTTGCAATAAAGTTCTTGCTGTTTCTTGCAGAGATCAATTCTTTCTTTCAACTACCCCATTTTGCGGAGGGGTTCTTGGAGCTGAGAATTCATGAGTGATACCTTTTTCTTCACAATAAGAAATAAACTCCTTTTGGAATTCTCCACCTCGATCACTTCTTATTCTTATAAGATTTGTGTTGAGCTTTTTCTCAAGTAGCTTTATTAAAGACTCAAATTCTCTGAAAGCACAATCTTTAGTTTGTAGAAATAAAGTCCATGTATATCTAGAATAATCATCTACTATGACAAAGCAATATTGTTTACCTCCCAAACTTTTGTATGCTTCCGGACCAAATAAATCTAAGTGCAAAAGTTCTAAGGGTTTAGAAGTGGATACCATAGTCTTTGATTTATGTGGAGTTCTAATTTGTTTGCCTAGTTGACATGCTCCACAAGTTTCCAGCTTGACATACTTGAGTTTTGGAAATCCTCTAACAAGCTTTTGCGAAGACAGCTTGCCGATTTGTTCCATGTTAACATGACCAAGCCTTCTATGCCAAATCTCAGGAGATGAGTCCGTTGCAGCTAAACAGCATGCTGTTTTCAGCGTGTCAAAGTCTAGTATATATATATTTCCTTCCCTTCTAGCAACTAGGGGGACTTTGTTAGTGCAAATAGTAACAATACATTTATCACGACCAAAATTAACTAAATGACCATCATCATACAACTGACTAATACTAAGTAAATTATATGAAAGTCCTTGAACATATTGTACCTTATCAATTGATATAAAATTGTTACCTATTGAGCCCTTTCCAAGAATCTGAAGAGTTTTGTTATTTCCAATTGTTACTTGTCCACCCTTTTTCATCTTGAGATTTTTGAATAAAGTTTTATCTCCACTCATGTGTCTAGTGCACCCACTATCCAAGATCCATTGTCCAGTTTTCAACTTCGTGGCAAGACACATCTACAAAAACAAACATAAAAACAGCTCATCCTTTTGGTACCCATGTTATGTTGGGTCCAACATGGTTAGCATCAGGAATATATGAAACATTCAAGTCAGTTTTCTTGATCCACATTTGGATCACTTTTGATGTTGTTTTTCTGGTTTCATGAGTTCTGCCAGAATGATATCGGCAAGCTGATTCTGTTTTGCAGTACTTTGGTAGGTGTCCCTTCTTTCCACATTTTGGGCAGATTTTTCAAGGCATGGCATATTCATATGGAACTCCATCTTTGCCTTCATACTTCAACTTCTTTTTCTTCTGTGTTGAATTAAATCCAAGTCCTTCTTTACTCAATGATGATCTTGTTTGCTTCATAATTGCTTTTAGGATTTCTTCGCCTTGGACAAATTTTCCCATTCCTTCTTGACACTTCTTTAATTCATCTTCTAGTTCAAGTATCTTCTCAGATTGTTTTGTCTGCTTTGTCTCTTCTTCTTTGGGGGTTGAGTGTCTTTGTAGCGACTCAATGTGTAAATCTTTTGCTATGAGTTTAGCATTCAGCACGCTGAATTCTTTCATCATGGTGTCATTTCTCTTCAGCAATACTTTGTTGAGCCCTTCGACTTGAGCAAGCTTAGCTCTTAGATTAGCAACTTCATTATGATCCTTAACGTGATCTTCTTCATTCGTTAAGTCAGAAACGATCTCTCTTAGGTAGCCAATCTTCTTTTTCAGTTTACTGATTTCTTCTTTTTGTTCCACGGTATCATCCATAGAATTGCTACTTGTATCCTGCATGGTTAGGCTATCTACTGCATATTCTAAGGGAGAATCAAACAAAGAGTTAGAAGAGTTTACCTCACTGTTATTGTCATCCAAGATTGAGGGATCATTTTTGGTTTGAGCTTCCTCGTTGCTTTCTCCATCAAAACCTATGAGAGCAAGATTCACTATCTCATCATCGTCGTTGGATTCCTCATCATCACTCCATGTTAGGAATGCTTTCCCTTTCTTCCTGTTTTTGAAGTCATCTTGCTGTTTTGCTTTATTTTTGAGTTTGAAGCAATCTCTTTTAAAGTGGCCTTTCTTTCCGCATTCAAAACAGCCTTAATCATTTGTTTCCTTCTTAGCTTCTGAATACATGCCTCTCTTCTTGAGGTTTCTCTTTTGAATTATTTTCTGGAGTTTTCTTGTGAGAAGTGCAATTTCTTCATCAGAATCTGAATCTTCTTCATCTTCCAGCTTGCTGTTATTTTCCAGCTTGCTGTTATCCGAATGTAAGGCTGGATTCTTCACTTTGGCTGCAGAAACTTGAGTCATCCTTGATGTGCTAGCCCTGATTTTTGACTCAAACTACTCTAATTCAGAGAATAGAGCCAGACTGTCCATAGTGTCAATTTGGGGATGAGATTCCAACGCCGTAACTATAGGGGCGAAGCTCCATGGGATAGATCCTAAGATCATCATATTGATCTCTTCTTGAGGTATCCTTTTGCCAAGCACTTGAAGATTGTTTAAGGTTGTTTGAAACCTAGCTTGAGCTTCTTTAATGGTTTCATTCTCATTGACAGTGAAACCGTTTAGTTCTCTTACTAGAGTACCAAGCTTCATTTTCTTCACTCCCTTAGAACCTTCATGATACGATTCCAGGGTGTCCCACATTTCTTTAGCTGTTTTGCATGATGAAACTTTGTCACTTTCAGCTGGACAAAGACCATTTAAAATAGTATTCTTTGCACGGTTGTTGTAGCTTATTTTCTTTAATTCAGCATCAGTGAGAACATCAATATCCTTTGTAATGCCTTTGTCATCTTTGAAGACGTATGGTCCTCTGCTTACAACTCTCCATTCCAGTGGTTCTCTGGCCAAATGATTCTCCATTCGACTTTTCCACCAATTGTAGTTTTCAGTACCTAGAAGAAGTGGTGCCCTGGAGTCTGAGTTTCCGAGCGGATAATTGTTAGCCATTTAGATCGATACTTTTCCTGTTACAGAAATGATTAGTATAGCAAGGCTTTGATACCAAATGAAAGTATGCACCTAGAGGGGGGGTGAATAGGTGTATTAGGTTAACTATAGTCTATTTTTATTTTTACAAAAATTCTTCCAGAAATATATCAGCTTGCTGAAATGATTATAGCAGAATGTTTCAGCTTGCTGATATTAACTAATGCAGTGTAGAAATAAACCAACAGAATAGAAGAACTTGACACACAAGATTTTAGCTAGGTTCGACCCCTAATCTCTATGGTCTACGTCCTAGTCCCTTACCAAACACGGCAAGAGAATATATTATTAATCACTATAAACTCGATTACAAGATTCAATAATATATCTCCCTTTTTCCCTAGCTACTGTCAAAATGGCTTGCTGAAACCCCGTTTCTAAACCTGCTCTCTAAGAACTATACCACTCCCTGTAGTACAAACTTTTCTAGCTTCGTGTTTACCAAACCCTTGTTCCACAAACCACTGCCCAGCAACTATGCCTTTACAATAAGTACAATACATATTTGAAGGATTGAAATTACAACTCAAAGATATAGACCCTTATATATATATATATATATATATATATATAAATGTGTAATATATCTTTAGAGCTTGTGTGTGTGTTGTTTGTGAATATGGCAATGTTAAACAACTGTTTTTGAGGTGACTGAAGGTATAAACGATTTGATGAATATTCAAGCTTGTGTATGTAAGTTTCAGTAGTTTTCGTTTAAACAAGAGACGTATAAATACTAGCAAGGTCCAACGTTCGGATTTGTTCAAGAAGGAGCCGTTGGTTGTTTCTTCAGATTTGATGAATGAAGAGCGTGGTGAGAAGATTCTCATACAAGGAAATCTGAGTTTGGTGCTGAGATCGTGGTAGTATGTTTCAAGAATGATTCTCATGCAAAGAAGTCTAAGTTGGGTGCTGAGATCGTGGTAGTATGTTTCAAGAATGATTCTCGTGCAAAGAAGTCTAAGTTGGTGTGCTTGGATGGAGACATGTCATATAACATTGTTTAGTGTATCCCCATGCTTGAGTGTTTTGTTTGTGATATTTCTGAGCTCTTTAGTATATATAATACACGTAATATATATATATATATATATATATATATATATATATATATATATATATATATATATATATATATATATATATATATATAAGAGTCCTTACATTTAAATCTAAATAGCAGCTCTCTGTATTTCTGGACTTGTTCTTGACAGTTTCTGTATTCCCAGAAACGGCTTGCTGAATGTCATAACATCTTGCTGAAGGATGAAATCAGTTTGCTGATTTCGTATGGTTCCTGTGTAAATATTTCCTGAAACGGCTTGCTGAATGTCCTGTTACAACATGTTAGTATAGCAAAATATATGTAGTTAATTAACCATCAAAATCAAGTGGGCTATCAGAGTTTACCCCCCGCACCGGGGCCAAACCCTTTGAACAGCGACGGAAGGTATGATTCTCTAACAGTAATTTAAATTATATATATTAGTTATTCAGTAATAATTAACGCTTATCCAGTAGTTTTACCTTGAAATAATTTTGGCCATCTATTTTGTAGGAAATAGATGCAGAAAGAGCGGCAAAAGGAGAGATCCCTATCAGCGATGATGATTTTTTTAGTGTGGCTTATGACCCAACTGACCCGACAGTGAAAGATTTGCAGGTTTGTTTTCAATCAATTCTGTTTTTTGCTATACTGCATTTGTTCAAGGTTATGAACATATGGTGGCTGACTTATATATTGGATGTCATTCAAATGAATATTGAATTTAATTAATTCAGTGCATTTTTTAGAAGTTCTGTCTCTTATACTGTGTTATGCTATGGCAGGAGAGAATGAAAGTGGTGCGCTCTGCAATTGAGTCACCTTCTGATCAGCCGGCATCCCCGTCTAGCCAAAAAGAAATTCTGCGAAAGCAGGATCTGTTTGTGATGATGGAGGTTAGACCCCCGAAGAGGGGTAAGCTCCTGCTTCATTTCCAAGAAACAGTGGGAGAGCTTATCGGAGCCCAGGAAGCAACTCAGTGGGCCAAAAAAAAGATGGAAAAGTCTCAAGCTGTAGCGGTCGATATTCCTGATGATATTTATATGATGATGTCAACGATCTTAGACAAGGTGCGGCAGATTGTCATTTCCCTCCCTCCGCATGAGCTGAAACGATCCGTTTTGGATGAGGAAATCTGTAGATTAGCTGTTGCCGCATATCCAGATCCGAGTCAGCAATCGTTGCAGACTCATTATATACGGACAGCAAGTGGGTTGCTTCCACAGATCTTGAAGGATACCAATAAGATCATTATTAAGGTATGATTCTTTTTGTTTCACGTGAACTGCATTTCTCCTTTTTATTATGTATTTGTGTTTCCCAATTTTGTTTCACGTGAACTGCATTTCTTCCGTTTCTAACTTTTCACGTGCCTGCAAAAAAATTGTAGGAGACTCAGTTAGTGAAAGCTGTGGAGGTGGACAAGACTTGGAAATTTCAGTTTCCTCCTTTAGTAAAACCATCTATGTTCAGTTTAAGTATTTTGTAGAAATCCCAAGGCTTTTTGGGTGTAACTTAATTGGCATCTTTTTTAATTTAAGTATGACTATAGAACTTAGTTTTGTGTGCATGTTTTTACTTGCATTTTAGCATTTTGTGGATGCTTGATTGGGATATATAGGTTTACAGGTGGTAAAACTAAATATATGATGAATTTATTTTGGTACCATTAGTAATGGAAATAGGCAGTTAGAAAAAAGGTTTTTGAATGACAAATTCGACCATAACAAGTCGAACTTACTGGTAGTTCTTGGTATACTGTCTATTTTGGTGCAATAAATTCGACCTTTTCTGGTTAAATTTAACTGGTTTTGGTCGAATAGCTGTGACAGAAAATAGTCGTATTTAAATTCGACCAAGAGCAGTCGAAAACTTACTTTCGACTAAATAAAATCAAATTTAATTTTTGACAGAGAACGGTCGAATTTGAATTACGACCGACTACGATCGAATTCTCAAAGGCAACTCAAAACGGTCGAATTTACAAATGCGACCACAAAACGTCAAATTAAGTAATTTGGGCGGAATTTTCAGATATTTTGAAATTTTCGGGTGAAAACTATGGCCTTACTAAATTCGACCAAATCAGGTCGAAATAAATCGGTCGTATTTATGTGGTCATATTTATTCGGTCGTATTAATTCGGTCGAATTTAGTTAATTTCGACCGAATTGCTAAATTTGACCAGCGTAATTATGACCGTCTATGATTCGGTCGAATTTAACCGTATTCGACCAAAAAAAATAGTCGAACTTAGCCGTTTTTCTTGTAGTGGCCAATGCGGGGAGGTGGGGTGAGATGGATGATGAAGTACAAGGGTAGAAAAGAAAAAAAAGAGCCAAGTTGAAGCTGAATTTAGGTGTAAAATAAAACAGTTTTCGTGTGTTCTTGATTGACGATGTCGAGCACCTGAGGTCGAGGAGGATATTATTATTTACAAAAAATATTATTGAATATGAAGAGATTATGATATGTTTTCGACACTAAGTTGGTGTTGCATGATAAGGACCCAATCAACAGGTGATTAGTCTGACCACACACTCGAGCAGTTTACAATTTTGTTTGGACTTATTGAACTCCCTGTTAGAGCATCATTTAAAGTCTTACTAAACACTGAGTTGGTGGAGACTATCGCAATGTTGATAAGAATTTTCAGTTTTTCACCATTTAAACGAGGGTAGCTATTCTGGTGTAAATTACTGGTGGAAAAACGCAATTACTAAAATCTTTTTTAACTTAGGGTGTAACGTTTGGGGTGGTATTTTTTTGATTTGAAAATCTACACGAGTTTGTAAACACAGTGCTCAAAAAGAGGTGAGACAGTAATTGCATGAATAGGAGCCTTTTTTTTCTTGCAAGTTTGAAGAGTTTTCAAGAGTGACAACAAAACTAAATCTTAGTATTATTTACCATTCTTTAACTCTCGAGCAAACTAGTAAATGATATAAGTAGTTGAGGAGTAAAAATGAAAGGAGTATTAATAATATATGTACGGAATAAAGAAAGATTTATAGTCAGTTGTTATCACACATAGTGGGGGAAACAACTATGAAGTTATTTGCCAATTGTACACCCGTAGGACTTTACCTTTTTCCTGCCAGAGATTAGAAAGCATGGAATTTTGACTTTGATGTCGAACAGCTAGGGAACTTTATCATAGGTTACAAAGTTTGAGTAGTTTGTTATATTCCCTAAAGGTGATACTCAAATGGAGTTTTCTTAGATCTTCTTAGAACAGAGAGGGGAAAGGGTTTATAATCCATGGTGGAAATTCTTTATAGTAGAGAAGATTAAATAAGATATAATGTCTTTGCATTGTGAATAAAACCAAGGACCTATAAATTAAGTGTTTGTTATATTGTTACGGTTATGACTTCGTCTGTGGAATCCTAATAGAACTCTTTGCAGTACGTACCTAAAAAAAAATGCTGGTGGAATACTTTATCTCATGTTTGGGATAACAGAGAATCACTTGTTTCACATTATCAGTGAGTGACCGACTTTATGAGTGATTAACCTTTGATAATGAAAGTGTGAATTATAGCAAATCTTACTGAAGTAGACAACCTCATAATGAAGTAGACAATATATATTTGTGAAGGAAAAAGAAAGGATGTGTGGCATCCTCTAAAAATGGTTTGCAGGCCCGGAAATACTCAAGCTGGCCACCTTAAGATACTTCAGACACAGACAATTTGACTTGTCTAATGTGATAGCATCATTAGTAAATTGATCACTTTAATTTTTCATCACAGTCCTTGGTATATTAAGAGAATAAGTTTCACTCACTAAGGAATAGTTTAAGATGAATTTGGGTTCAAGATCACAAGAATCTATACTCCCATCATTTTACTCTGAGGAACTTCTGGTTTATCACTTTTCATAAAATTTCTGATGGTTATTTTCCTAAGATCTAAAGGTGATGAGCGACTTCTATGACTACAAATTGTAGTGAACTATTTGCAAGACACTGTCTCTGGTCTGTTGCATTAACATTAACTCTAATTTGTTGGATCATTAAGCATGCCTTGATAATTGTATGTGCATGTATAGCCTCTAGTTTGTAGCATTAACACTTCTCCTCCATGGACACTCATTTTTTCTCCTCGATGTTTATTTGCAGGTAGAATTGGCGATTTTGTGTTGGATCTTCTGATAACTCTATTAGGTGCTTCGTAGAATTGCAAGTAGAGCTGATGGAAATGTTTGGAAGAACTTTACTTCAGATATTGAAGTCTTGGTAACTTTAGATGCATTCAAGCTTTACGTAGTACCGTGAGGCCTTGACACTGATCTTGTATTCCAATATTGTTCGACAAATCAGCCCTTCTAACATTCCAGCTGCCTAATTGCCCATTATGTGGTTGTATTCCCCTTCATCATGTGATGCAATTTTAGTTAGATTCATGATTTGTTAATGATTTAATTTTGAGAATTCTAGTATTTTGCTTTTACTTTTAGTCGACTTCTTTTACGTGGCAGTCTCAGTTTTTTGATACAGATTGAGTATACAAACTAGTAAATTAAGAATGATATCATTGAGTATACAAACTATTAAATTAAGAATGATATCATTTTTCTTAATAAATAGATCAAATGAAATATATGCACACGCAAGCATATAAAACTGGCCTAAAAAAGATAAATATTTTCTCAATACTTGGATGACTCTTAATTCCCATAAAACCTATTAAAACCACATATCTAGCTAGGTATAAAAAGGACAATGTGTAAAAAATTAAATTAACAACAATGTAACACTTTTTTCAGAAGGGCACCTAGGTAACCTGTTAAACATGGAAATAATCAACAACAGGCTATGGATGTACAATGTACAATGTAATATGAAAATGGTTGAATATTGTTACAAACTAAAGAGATACAGAGAATGCAAGATAATAAGCAAGAAAATTAGAAGCTTTACTAGAAATAACTTTCAGATCTACATTGGAAATTGAGGATGAAAAGGAATACAATGATAATGATAGCTGAATAATAAGAATCTACTTATAGATAAAAACAGTCTAACAACCACAGACAGCTGGCTCCTTATTTTGTCATTTAGCCTTAGAGGATTTCTCCTTTTTGTACTTACTAACTGAGAGGCCTTGAGTTGGTTTTGCTGCTGAGTCATCGAGCTGAATTGTCTCTTGGTCATATTTAGCACAATCTGAATTGTATAACGTAACATCCCCCCTCAAGTTAGGTGTATGAAATAAGTTGAAAACACCTAACTTGGAGAGTAGATACTGAAGATGATGAGAAGATAGGCCTTTAGTAAATAAATCAGTTGGCTGAGACTTGGAGGGAAGATATGCTGTGGTAATAAGACCTTGTTGCAATTTTTCCCGAACAATGTGGCAGTCTATAGCTATGTGTTTTGTTCGCTCGTGAAATACTGGATTCGAGGCTATGTATAGAGCAGATTGATTGTCACAAAACAGCTTGGCTGGTGATTGTAAGTTCACAGAGAGTTCAGTTAGAAGAGTAGTAAGCCAAGTGAGCTCACAAGTTGTATCTGCCATAGCCCTATATTCGGCCTCAGTTGAAGATCGAGACACAGTGGCTTGCTTCTTACTTTTCCATGAAATAAGAGATGAACCTAAGAGGACACAATAACCTGTGACAGACTTTCTTGTAATTTGACATCTTGCCCAATCAGCATCACAAAAGGCTGAGAGTTGGAGAGAACTGGTAGATGAAAGTAGGATACCCTGGCCACAAGTGTGTTTAAGATACTTCATTAGTTTGACAGCAGCATGAAGGTGAGCAGGTTTGGGGTGTGCCATAAACTGAGCCAGAATGTGGACTGAATAAGTGATATCAGGCCTGGAAATGGTTAGATATATTAACCTTCAAACCAGTCTCCTATATATAGCTACATCAGCAATGTCATCCCCTTCTGAATACCTTGACAAACCATGATTCTACTCAATTGGAGTAACAGAAGAATGGCATAAGGATAGACCAACATCTTGCAACATATCGAGGGTGTATTTCCTTTGGTTTAGATAAATGCCTTTGTCTGACCTGGCAATTTCTACTCCAAGAAAATACTTGATAGCTCCCATATCTTTTATTTTGAACTGAGAACTCATAAATTGCTTCACATCTCGAATGATGTCATTCTTGTTTCCAGCAAGCATCATATCATCAACATAAATGAGTAAAATGGTAATAGATGAATCAGTAGTATAGACAAATAAACTGTGATCACTGTGAGTTTGTTTAAAACCAGACTGCAGCAGGGAAGTGGAAAGCTTTATAAACCATTTCCTAGGCGATTTCTTAAGCCCATAAATGGTCTTAATAATTCTGCAAGCAAGTTTAGTATTAGGAAACTTAGATAAAACAGCAGATGGAGGAATATACCCTGGGGGGAGAGCCATATACACTTCCTCAGTCATATCCCCGTGAAGAAAAGCATTTGACACATCAAGTTGATCAACAGTCCAATTATAAATAGATGCCAGAGCAAGGATAGTCCTAAAGGTGGTCATTTTGGCCACTGGAGCAAAAGTCTCGAAGTAATCAACACCCTCAGTTTGGGTGTATCCCTTAGCCACCAACCTGGCTTTATACTTGTCAACAGTCCCATCTGGCAGGTATTTAACTTTGTAGACCCATCTACAACCCATGAGTTTCTTATCAGGAGGTAAAGGAGTTAATTCCCAAGTTTGGTTGGCCTTTAATGCTGCTAATTCAGCAGACATGGCAGCACACCATTCAGGATGAATTACTGCTTGATTATAGGAGTATGGTTCTGGCACCTTGGTGTATTGGCTAGGAAATGTTGATATGTGGGTGACGCCTGATCATACACAAGAGAGTTGGCTACATGAAAATTTGAAGGCAGACCAGTGTAGTCTTTATACTTTACTGGAACATTTCTGGTTCTTACAGGTCTGGGAGAAACATGGGATGAAGTGGTCTCCTCAAGAGTAGGAGAAGATGGCTCAATGTGATCTATGTTGTCAGGATTAGAAATATCAATATTCTCAGGACTAGATTGGCAAGAGTTGTGCTAAAAATCTAAAGGGTCAACATCATAAGTGGATGAGATATTAGTGAAAAGTTGCTCTGGTGTAGCACTGGATATGTCAGCAAAAGGAAAGATAGTCTCCACAAACTTAACATCCCTTGATATCAAGACTTTTCTGGTAGCTAAGTTGTAAAGCATAATGTAATATAATATGTAATAGAGGACATATATAACTCAACTAGGATAAAAGATAAATAATATAAACTCGATATAGGGATCGTGAAATTTGAAGAACAGGCACCGACAAGGATCAAGTCGCTGAAAGAAGTTCATTAACATGATCAAGCCTCAGTGACAGAATAAGATGTACAGATGATTCAGTTGAAGGGCCAAAAGGTTCCATGTATTTATTGAAGATACTGATGCAGGCTAATCAATTGAAATGTAACGAAGGTGTGGAGATCAAGATCAGTGCTAGTCACTTGTGAACCAGATCAGTGCACTAAGTGTCAGCACATACGAGAAGGATCAACACATTAATTTACAGAAAGAATTGCCAAAGCCTATTGACGATCAATGACAAATATCTCAAGCAGAATATTTGAAACAGAAGAGAGAAGCCCAAAAGAAGCAGCCAAAAATAGAATGCAAAGTTACTATGCATGATTACTATGCAAGGTTACTATGCACGGTTACTATGCAGGTTACTGTGCAAATAGTGGTTATTGTGCAAATAGTAGTTACTATGCAAATAGTGGTTACTATGCAGGTGGGGTCCACAGGTGGGGCCCACGGAAGAAATTTTCTTTAGCAGACACGGTTTTGGTTGGTGAAATAGTGGTTACTATGCAGGAGGGGCCCACGTGAATAGTGCAGCATAGTAACTTTCTAAAATCTATAAATAGGCCTGTTGTTTTTCATTTCAAAACACACCTCAACACACAACTCTCTCTTCTCTCTCTTATATCTTCTCTGTGTAAGCTGCTAGACAGTCCATCTAGTAGGAGAGTCGGCTTAGCCCACTTTCAGGAAGTGTCCGGTAGAAGGTCCTCGTGCCTAAACTATCCTTAGGAGTGTTTGATTTTGTAGCTGATCTATAAGATTAGATTGTGTAGCAAACCTCCGGGTTTTATCTATTCAAAGATATTTCCTAAACATTTGTGTTATTTCAATTCAGTATTTTTGATCTCATATCCACATCAAAAATCGAAATATTTTTTAAATAACGTATTCAACCCCCCTTCTACGTTATTCCGGACCTAATAATTGGCATCAGAGCCACTCTGTTATTATACAACAATTAAGATCCAAAAAGCTATACAATCATGACAGAGAAAACACAAACTCCAACAACAAGCAGATATGAATCAATCAGAGTTCCAATACTTAGGGCATCAGAATATCCCATATGGAAGGTGAAGATGGAAATGTTTCTGGAGGCTACAGATCCAGAGTACTTAGACAGAATCCATGATGGTCCACACAAGCCTACCAAACTTTCTGTTGTAGTTGTTGGGGAGGAACAGAAAATGATTCCAAAGGAGAAGAAAGACTACACTCCTGAAGTATCTCCTCTATTAGCAAAGATGCCAAGGTAAGGCATTTATTACATAGCACTCTTGACAATGTTATGTCTAACAGAGTCATTGGATGCAAAACTGCTAAAGAGATTTGGGATGCTTTTGAAGTCAGATGTCAATGAACCAAAGCCATCAAGAAAACAGGAGAACAATACTCACACAGGAGTACGAGCACTTTGACTCAAAGTCTGATGAGTCATTAACAGATCTATATGACAGATTCCTGAAATTGCTGAATGACTTGTCACTGGTAGATAAGGAGTATGATCTTGAAGACTCCAATCTGAAATTCTTATTGGCTCTTCCTGAGAAGTGGGATTTAAAGGCCACTACTATCAGAGAAAATTATGATCTGGAAGACATGTCTCTTGATGAAATCTATGGAATGCTCCAGACTCATGAGCTTGAGATGGAACAAAGAAGCAAGAGGCATGGAGGCAAGTCCAAGTCAATTGCTCTTAAAGCAGAGGAGAAAGCTTCTAAAGAAGTTTCTATGAAAAAGAGTCAATCTAATGGAAAGGCTCTTATTACAAAGTCTGATACTGAGTCATCAAACCCTGATGATGACTCAAACTCTGACAATCTCACGGACCCTGATGATGATGGCAGTGATGCTGAGATGATACAACTTGCAGCCCTGATGGTAAAAAGCTTCAAGAAGATGGCTTACAAGAACTTCAGGAATGGAAGGAAGTTCATACGAAGAGATTCAAATTTTGAAAAGAAGAATTTCAGAAAAGCTGAGGAAAAGGAAGGCAGGTCTGGGAAAGTGGACAAGTTCAAGATCAGATGCTATAATTGTGGTGAGAAAGGACATTTTGCACCTGAGTGCAAGAAAGCCAAAGCGGATAAAGGTTAAGCTTACATCACAAAGAAGGACTGGGCTGACACTTCAGACTCTAAAGAAGAGGTGAACTATGCCTTGATGGCAAGTGTTGATAGTATCCCTGAAGCTACTGAGACCAAGGTACCTCACTCTACTCTAGCTTTTGATACTACTGATATATCTGAGTTAAGACTCTTTCTTAAAAACTTGCATGTTAGCTACAGAGATCAGACTTTAGAAAATGAAAGAATAAAATCTGAAAGTCTAGACCTTAGAAAGAGAAATGATTATCTAGAATTAGAATTAGTCCAAATGTTAAAAATTCAAAAAGAGAGAGATGATGCTATTATTATTAAAACTGAATTATTGAAAAAGCATGCTTATCTTGAATCTGAACTTGTTAAAGAAAGAAACATTATTAAAACTTGGACTAACTCTGGTAAAACTACTCAGATTATCATAGAGAATGATTGTTGGAAAGCAGGTCTAGGTTACACTGATAAAAAGAAAACTGTCAACCTAAAAGCTGAGACCTCTAAACCTGTATTTACTGAAAAGGCTGCAAAACCCAAACTTAATCATATGAGGTTTGTACCAAAATCTGACAAACCAAAACAGGATGAAGTCAAATCAGTAAATATTAGTTTAATGTCTCAAAAACAGCTTAAACACAAGCTGAAGGAGTTAAAAAGAGTGAACAAGGTAAAGGAACCTAGGAAAAACAGAAATGGAAAGGTAGGCATCACTAAAAGCAATAACTATATGCCTATTCCCAATGCTCCTAGGAAGAAATGTCATAACTGTGGAAATCCAAACCATCTTGCTACTTTTTGCAGGAAGAATATAAACTCTATACCTCCTAAGTCAGGAGTTAAGAGTGGTCCAGTTAGGTTTAAGCCACAGAATCCTTGTTTTCACTGTGGCAGTATTTGGCATTCTATTTATACATGCAAAGAGTATCATAATTTGTATTATGATTATTATGAACTTAAACCCTCTTTGAATAAATTCAAGATTGATTCTACATGTATAAATTCTGATAAAAAGAATGTTAGCACAAACTCTGATAAGACTTCTGCTGCAAAAGCTAACAGACTTAATAAGGCCAAAAGATCCAAGCAAGTCTGGGTCCTTAAAACTAATCATTAGTGGTTTTTGTGATTGCAGGGTAACAGGAAAAATATCTTTGTTCTGGACAGTGGATGCTCAGGACACATGACTGGAAATAAAGCCCTGCTATCAGAATTTATGGAGAAAGCTGGCCCAAGTGTTTCTTATGGAGATGGCAACATAGGAAGGACTCTGGGATATGGCAATATCAATCTTGGGAATGTCATTATTGAATCTGTAGCTCTAGTCTCAGGACTCAAACATGATCTACTAACTGTGAGTCAAATCTGTGACAGAGGTTATCATGTGGATTTCTTCGAAGAACACGGTGAAGTTGTAAGCAAATCTACAGGAAAAGTTGTTCTGAAGTAATACAAGCATGGTAACATTTATGAAGCCAAGCTTTCAACAAACTCTGATGGCTCTGCAAGATATGCTTTGGTTATTGTTGATGAATACACCAGATATACATGGGTATATTTCATGCACAAGAAAGAAGAAACTACATCAATCTTAACAGAGCATGTCAAACAACTGGACAAAGGATCTCAGCATACAGTGAAAATCATAAGGAGTGATAATGGCACTGAGTTCAAGAATGCAGTCATGGAAGAGTTTTGTAAAGAAAATGGAATAAAGCAAGAATTCTCTGCACCTGGAACTCCACAACAAAATGGAGTAGTAGAGAGAAAAAACAGGACTCTCATAGAAGCTGCAAGGACCATGCTTGATGAAGCAAAGCTGCCAACTTACTTCTGGGCTGAAGCTGTGCAAGCTGCTTGTTTCACACAGAATGCTACACTCATAAACAAGCATAGTAAAACACCATATGAGATGGTGAAAAATAAGAAGCCGAACCTGAAATACTTTCATGTGTTTGGATGTAAGTGTTTTGTTCTTAAGACTCATCCAGAACAGCTTTCCAAATTTGATTTAAAAGCTGATAAAGGAATCTTTGTTGGATACCCACTATCCACAAAAGCATTCAGAGTCTACAATCTAAGAATAAAAGTGGTCATGGAATCTATCCATGTGTCTTTTGATGATAAGAAGATAATAGGACTTGAAGATTTTGATGAACATACCAGCTGAGATTTGAGAATGAAGAAATAAATGCTGATCTACAAAATTCTGATACTCTTTCAGACTCTATTGTTCAATCTATACCAGTAGATCAGACAGCAGCACATGTTGAGGGGGAGCAAGTGAACGATGAACCCCAATCAAGTGAAGAAACATCTGCTACTAATGATTCTTTAAACTTTGAAAGCAACAACTCAGGGGGAGCAAACAATGATTTTGGATCTACTAGTCACCACACTCAACACAATTATGAACTTGGGGAATCATCAAGATCAAATCTGCTGAGACAAAGGGTATGGAGTAGAGCGCATCCCTTTGAACAGATCATTGGTGAACCGGACACGGGTGTACAGACTAGAAGAGCAACACAGAATGAGTGCAATTTTACAGGATTTTTATCTCAAATTGAACCTAAAAAGATTGATGAAGATCTTGATGATCCAGATTGGGTAACTGCAATGCAGGAAGAACTCAATCACTTCGAAAGGCAGAAAGTATGGAAGTTGGTGCCAAGACCAAAAGATAAATCTGTAATTGGCACTAGATGGGTGTTTAGGAATAAACTGGATGAAAATGGTATTGTTACGAGGAACAAGGCTCGATTGGTAGCAAAGGGTTACTCTCAAGAAGAGGGAATTGATTATGATGAAACTTATGCTCCAGTTGCAAGGCTTGAAGCAATTAGGATGTTCTTAGCATTTGCTGCACACTCTAACTTTAAGGTTTTTCAGATGGATGTGAAGAGTGCATTTTTGAACGGAGATCTAGAAGAAGAAGTCTATGTTGAACAACCCCCTGGGTTCGAAGATAAGGACTTTGAAGGTTTTTTGTACTTTCTCTTTAAAGCTCTCTATGGTCTCAAGCAAGCCCCTCGAACATGGTATGATACTCTCTCCAAGTTCTTACTTGAAAATGGTTTTACAAGAGGTATCATCGACAAAACTCTCTTTCATAAAAAGCATAAAAATGATATAATTCTGGTGCAAGTATATGTGGATGATATAATATTTGGTTCTACTAATGATTTGTTATGCAAAAGATTTGCTAAGTTAATGCAGAGTAAGTACGAGATGAGCATGATGGGTGAGTTGTCCTTCTTCCTTGGACTTCAAGTTGTTCAGAAGCCTGATGGTATTTTCATCTGCCAATCAAAATACATAAAGGATCTTCTGAAGAAGTATGGGATGGAAGAAGCAGCTACTGCCAAGACCTCGATGCCAACTGCTGTCAAGCTTGATCAAGACAAATCTGGTAAGTCAGTTGACATCACGAAGTATCGAGGTATGATCGGCTCTCTCTTATACTTAACTGCTAGTCGACCAGATATTATGTTCGCAACTTGTTTATGTGCTAGATTCCAGGCTGACCCTAAAGAGTCACATCTTATAGCTGTTAAACGTATTTTCAGATACCTTAAGGGAACCCCCAATCTTGGGATTTGGTACCCTAAAGGAACAGGTTTTGACCTAGTTGGCTATACAGATTCTGACTTCGCAGGCTGTAAGATTGATCGGAAAAGTACTTCTGGAAGCTGTCAGTTTCTAAGAAGAAGGTTGGTATCTTGGTACAGCAAGAAGCAACACTCAGTATCTACCTCGACAGCCGAAGCAGAATACATTGCGGCAGGTAGTTGTTGTGCTCAGATCCTGTGGATGAGGAATCAACTTCAGGATTATGGACTCATGTTGGACAAAATTCCAATTCTATCCGACAACACGAGTGCCATTGCCATTGCCAACAATCCAGTTCAACATACCAGGACTAAGCACATTGATATCAGGTATCATTTCTTACGAGAGCATGTCATGAATGGAACTGTGGTATTATATTTTGTTCCCACAGATCAACAAATTGCAGACATCTTTACTAAACCACTGGATGAATCCACTTTCTCTAGGTTAGTTGGTGAACTTGGGATGTTAAATCTGTCTAATTAATTTTGGATAATCAATAACTGCAATTTGTTATAAGTTCACATGTATTTTAAATGTCCATATGTTTAGGACTTGTGAATTTATTTACATCCAGCCCTCATCTTACAGTTATCTCTATATTAATTGCCATGCTTATAAATGCTATCTTTTATGGTAATTAGTTAGTGAATAATTGTGTTAATTGTAGCATAATTAAATAAATATTTTATTGACATATATCAATTAATGATATTTTGTTAATTTTATGTCTATTTAATTGTGAGTTCATCTGATTATTGTGGATTAATTCTTGATTTATTACGTGATGATTTTTAAATCCATAATAATTAGAAGTATTGTATGTGTGTGTGTATATAGGCTGATAGATTTTGGTGATAAGATGTTTTTCGGCTGACAGGTTTCGGTGATAAGATGTTTTTCGGCTAATTAGGGTATTAGGTGAGAAATTATTGAGCGGTGTTAGACTTTAAACATAACCTGTCTTTATCACACCTAACCCTCTAAATCTTGAAACCTTATAAATGATGAGTTTTTGTTTGTGTTTAACATCATCATTTTTCAGATATACAGAGCATATACACACAATTGCTGAATATTTCGAACTTTGATCGGAAAGATCTCTCAATCTAGGTGGTGGTTTTTAGATCGGATTTTATATTCTTGCTTTATACATCATCCTTTATAAAAACTAACCCTTGTTTTTGAATTTCCTCGAAGTTTTGAAAATGGCATTGCAGGGAAGCTTTTTAATTGCTAAAGTTAATCCTATTTCCATTCAGCAAATCGAAACCATTCAGGATGAGCAATTTCGGGCTTGGACACAATTTTTGAATGAACATTCATTAATTCGCTATGCTTTAGTTACACCAGTGCAGCTTAACCATGATGCATTGCGTGAACTATATTGCAGTGCGGTTAACACTTCTGGACAGGACGGGTGTGCATTCACATATCGATTATTTGGTAGGTCGATTAGGGTCACTGAACGAGATGTTAATCGAATTCTTCATTTTCCTATGGAAAATCTCGTTTCTGATCCTACACCTGAATAGATTGAAATGTTCTTTAATTTTTTAAGGTACCAAGATGGCAATTTCAGTACTGGTAATCTTTATAGAACGTTTCTAACCCAGTATTGGAATTTCTTCTTTCACACTCTTAACCATGTTTTTTCCACAGATAGAACAAATCAAGATCGAATACCTGAATTTATTCAGAAAATAGGGTATGCGATCGCCAATAATTTGAGGATTAATTTTGGAAAAATAGTTCTTGGTCAAATCATTTTAAAGATGAAACACTTAGGAACAAGAGATGTTCGGACTCAAAATGTCAAATGTCTATATCCAAGGTTTCTACAGCTAATATTAAATGATTTTTTGAATGATGAAGACAGGGTACGCTTGGAAAATGGTCAAAAGGTGGAATGTTCTTCCATAAAGACGAATGTAATTAATTACATAAGCAAAAAGAAATATACAGATGTGCCTACAGTCCTAACTGAATATCTAAAGACTGTCCCACTTCTGTTGTTAACAAGACCAGTGAGAGCAGGTATACGACAAGGTAATATTTCAATCCCTCCTATTCCAACCTCTGTATTCCCTGTTGTGTCACAGAAACTACAGTTTCTACAGTCCCCAGTGGCCATCTTACCCGACCAAGAGAAGGAAATCCCACCGACTCTAACAAAGGTCGAAGAGCCCATTCTACAAATGCAAACACAGACACAACAAACTCCTACACCTCAATTGTCACTTAAACGACCAACCATCAACACTTTTGAGGGAGATAGTGCCTCAGCAGCACCACATAAGGAGTTAGTTACATCAGCAGCTCTACCTCATTTTAAAAGAAGTACACCAAATGAACCTGAGGTAATTGTAACTATTAGGGAAACAATTCTTCCTTGTCAAATGAGTGAAAATGTAAATGAGGATGAATTGACGAGAGCAACTATCTTGAGTTCCATTTCACGGAACATAAGAGCGGTTGATGATCTTTCTAAAGATCAAATGCCTTCATAGGCATCCGAGGTGGAATTACCTACCTCAATAACTGCTGGTGAATCTTCCATTTTACGGAAAGATCCATCGGTAGGAGGTTCTTTTATGAACCAAGTGTCTTTACAGACATACGAGGGAAACTTGTATTTTGTGCCATTTAATCGATTCAAGTTTAACCTCCCAGAGGGAAAATCTCTGGATCTCTTTCGAGATTTACCACTCTTTACCAGTGGTCGGCAACTCGCTTCATGCGAGGACGGAAGCTCATGAACTTTCATTGCACCATCTGTGACCTCTGAAAAAGGGGCTAGGATGATTTCATTTTCAGGTACACATATCGGTGGAAGCTCTGGAAGAGAGTTGAGGGAAACACGAACAGAACATGTAAGTGTAACCCAAACCACTAAACCGAGTGAATATAGAGTGTTGAGTGAAACACCTGCAGAACGTACGAGTGAGCAACCTACTCAACCACATGCACCTGTAACCAGAAAGAAATACAGCAGACTCCTCACATGTGTCCAAACAATAGAGAAAAAGTTGTCAAATATCTGTAAGTCCATTGTAGAAATCAAAAATTTGCAACTTATTCAACAGGATGTATTCCAAGTTCAATTAAACACCATGGCAACCCAGTTTAGTCATGCAATCAACTCCTTGGTAAAGCCATCTTCGTCTAATTTTCCAACTCCACATCCTACTACTCTGGAGGATAACCCAACTGAGGGGGAGAAGGTGGATGATCAAGAAAAATCTACTAGGCGTAAGGGCAAGGAAAAGGTTGTTGACACGGAATGAAGTTTATTTTGGGAAAGGAAAAGCTAATGGGAGTATTAGTGCTATGTGGAAAGAAAGCAAGGCAAACTTGAAGATATGTTCAGTCTAGACGAACAATTGTCTTGCACTTGTTCAAATTTTAGAAATCTGGAAAATGTATATTTGATCCAGAATGCGCTTTAATATTATTTATCTTTGTATTTTATTTTTGTTGTATCAGTTGAGTTATCCTCTAGGAATTTGCTTGTCAAACCCTAACAATCAAATAGGGGGAGATTGTAAAGCATAATGTAATGTAATATGTAATAGAGGACATATATAACTCAACTAGGATAAAAGATAAATAATATTAACTCGATACAGGGATCGTGAAATTTGAAGAACAGGCACCGACAATGATCAAGTCGCTGAAAGAAGTTCATTAACATGATCAAGCCTCAGTGACAGAATAAGATGTACAGATGATTCAGTTGAAGGGCCAAAAGATTCCATGTATTTATTGAAGATACTGATGCAGGCTAATTAATTGGAATGTAACGAAGGTGTGAAGATCAAGATCAGTGCTAGTCACTTGTGAACCAGATCAGTGCACTAAGTGTCAGCACATACGAGAAGGATCAACACATTAATTTACAGAAAGAATTGCCAAAGCCTATTGACGATCAATGACAAATATCTCAAGTAGAATATTTGAAACAGAAGAGAGAAGCCCAAAAGAAGCAGCCAAAAGTAGTATGCAAAGTTACTATGCATGATTACTATGCAAGGTTACTATGCACGGTTACTATGCAGGTTACTGTGCAAATAGTGGTTACTGTGCAAATAGTAGTTACTATGCAAATAGTAGTTACTATGCAAATAGTGGTTACTATGCAGGTGGGGCCCACGGAAGAAATATTCTTTAGCAGACACGGTTTTGGTTGGTGAAATAGTGGTTACTATGCAGGTGGGGCCCACGTGAATAGTAACTTTCTAAAATCTATAAATATGCCTGTTGTATTTCATTTCAAAACACACCTCAACACACAACTCTCTCTTCTCTCTCTTATATCTTCTCTATGTAAGCTGCTAGACAGTCCATCTAGTAGGAAAGTCGGCTTAGCCCACTTTCAGGAAGTGTCGGGTAGAAGGTCCTCGTGCCTAAACTATCCTTAGGAGTGTTTGATTTTGTAGCTGATCTATAAGATTAGATTGTGTAGCAAACCTCCGGGTTTTATCTATTCAAAGATATTTCCTAAACATTTGTGTTATTTCGATTCAGTATTTTTGATCTCATATCCACATCAAAAATCAAAATATTTTTTAAATAACGTATTCAACCCCCCTTCTACGTTATTTCGGACCTAACATAATTCAAGGACTCTGTAACCTTTAGTGTGAAAAGGGTACCCAGAAAGACCCCATTAACAACTCTAGAGGCAAACTTATCCCTAGTATGAGGGGTAACAGAAGAAAAGCAGAGAGACCCAACACTTTAAGATGACTGTAGTTGGGTATTTTGTGGAAAAGAATCCCTATAGGGGATTTACCATTTAGTAGGGGGGAAGGAGTTCGATTAATGAGGTAAGTCGCTGTTAACAAGCAGTCACCCCAGAAGTATATAGGCATAGAAGCATGAAATCTCAGGGCTCTAGCAACATTGAGAAGGTGTCTGTGCTTTCTCTCAACCTTCCCATTCTGCTGAGGGGTGTAAACACAAGACTTTTGGTGAATGATCCCCTTTGATTTCAAAAACTCAGTGAAGTTATTACTTAGGAATTCAGTGCAATTATCAGTTCTAAGAGTTTTGACTATGACAGAGAATTGAGTTTGCACATATTTGATAAAATCTTGTAGTATTTTGGCAACTTGAGATTTATCACTAAGCAAGAAGACCCAAGTGGTTCTGGATTTATCATCAAGAATAGTTAAAAAATGATTACAATTACCATGAGTTCTAGATTGATAGGGACCCCATAAATCAGCATGAATTAAATCAAAGATGGAAGAACTTTCAGAATTGCTAGTAGGAAAATAAAGTCTTGATTGCTTAGCCATATGGCATATTTCACAATCTTTAAGTTTATCACAATGACACTTAAAAGGAAGTAACTTAAGAATTTTTGGAGGGACATGCCCCATCCTAGCATGCCACAAATCAACACATTGAGAAGTACTAACAGAATTAACAAAAACATTACTATCACTAGCACAAGGAGACACAGCTGAATTGTGAAACAAATACAATCCATTGGAAGCTCTACCAATCTCTACTCCCTTCCTCCAAGTAGGGTCCTGGAGAAGACAATTGGTGGCAGAGAAAAGAACAGAAGTGTGAGGATTAGTGAGCACTTTGGAAATGGAGAGAAGATTGTAAGAAAAAGTGGGGACACATAAGACTCCATATAGGGTGATACCATGATTTAAAACAACATTTCCTACATGTGTGACTAAAACAGATGCACCATTAGGAAGATGAAGATTAGCAGGTCAGTGGCTCCTGAGTCAAGGATCCACTGATCATGCTTAATAGTGCAAGAGAGGCTATGTTTAGAAGCTGCAGGTTGAGTGATACTTGCAAAATGCACTGTGTTGACAGTAGGGAAGTGGGATCCAGACCAGTGTTCACCTCAAGTATTAGTGTCTGTTACCCCAGTATTCTTCATACCAGTTTGAAGAAGTTGCAATAAATTCTTATACTGCTAGTCAGACAAGCCACAACTGTCGTTTATGTTGTATTCTCCACTACTCCCACCAGTTTGATCATTGTCCACCTTTATAGAAGATCCTTGAGTGCTGGTTTGTCCCAGAGTAACATTATTAGCTCAAGCAATTTTAGGCTTCGGCTTGGACTTACCATAGAGTTTATGTCAATGTGGGTAACCGTGCAAATAGAAGCACTTGTCTCTAGGGGAGAGCACGGTTCGGTTCGGTTCGGTTTTTCCCCGAAACCGAACCCGAAATCGCATGTCTTCGGTTTTTAAAATTGAAAACCGCAACCGCAACCGAACCGTCGGTTTTGGTTTCGGTTTTAAAAAGCTCGGTTCGGTTTCTAACGGTTCGGTTTCGGTTATAAAACCGAACGAAAAAATCATAAATATATTACAAGATTTTAAATTTATAAATTACAACGCTCTCGATTATTAAACAAAGTAACTGAGTTTTTGAATGAATACACTCTATGTATATGTTAATGGTAATGTTATATGACAGTATCATATGACATTAGTAAGCTAATAAGTTATACAGGGCTCACAATATATTTTAACAAAATTTATACATGCATGTGTGATAATGTGCAATGAATAAATCATACCTAATTAAGTCTTAACTTGCACAAATTTAATGCCTTGCAAAAACCAGTATATGAGTAAATGACAAAATGTACTCTCAGTTGCTAATACAAAAGCAAATTAGAACTTTCACATGTAATATGTAAATTGATTGCAATATAATCTTAGTTTTAATACAATTTACATGATAGTAGAAGCCTATATATATAGTTTACGAAAATGAGAAGTTACCAGCCGGAGCAGTCACCAGAAAGTTTTATAAATTTATATAAATTATATATTTATTTTAATAATCGATTCGGTTCGGTTTTAGTCGGTTCGGTTTTAACCTAAAACCGGAACCGGAACCGAAAATTTCGGTTTTTAAAAATTAAAAACCGCAACCGCCGGTTCGGCTTCGGTTTCGGTTTTTTCGGTTCGGTTTTTGTCGGTTTCGGTTCGGTTTCGGTTTCATTTCGGTTTTTTGCTCACCCCTACTTGTCTCTGGTGTGCCCAGACAAATGACAATAATCACAAGAGAGAGATATGTCACCAGTGCTCTTCCTGGTTTGAGAAAGTCTCTGAGAAGTACCAGAATTATTGATACCAGCTTTGACCACATTCATAGCAAGATTGTTAGGTTGAAGAGTAGATGATTGATGAATGTCCCGTTGGTTTTCCTCTTGAAGAAGCAAAGCATAGCACTGATTGAGAGAGGGAACAGGTTTCATAAGTAATATCTGGCCTCTAATGGCAGTGAAATGGTCACTTAAGCCCATAAGAAATTGAGTGATCTGAATGGTTTGCTCATATGTATCAGATCACCCATTGACATCACAAGTACAAGAAGTGCAGGTGCATCTAGGTGTGCTAACTAGACTCTGTAACTCATCACTAAGGGTTTTGAACTTAGTGTAATAGGAAGCAACAGTCATAGTGCCCTGGTGAAGCTGAGACAGGTCTTTACGAAGAGAAAACAACTTAGGCATATTACTTTGAGCATATCTTGTTTCAAGATCTTTCCAGATAACAGATGTAGAGTTCATATAAACTACACTATTGAGAATATCTGAAGAAACAGAGTTGAGTAACCAAGAGATTCCCATGTGGTTGCAGCGAGTCCAATGAACCAAGAGATTTGAGTTAGCAGCTGGTGGTTTGTACGAGCCATCAACAAATCCCAGCTTAAGCTTAAATGATAAGGCAATAGTCATAGATCGACTCCATTGGGAGTAGTTGTGTTCATTATGAACAACATTAGTAAGGGTCATACCCGGGTTATCTGAAGGGTGTAGAAAGTAAGGGTGGTTGATATCAAATGTGGGTGTCACATTGGCATTAGCAGTGACAGCACCAGTAGTTACAGATGAGTAAGAAGGTTGAGTAGCCATTAGAGAAAACCAGATCTAAGATAAAGGTGTATTCGTGATGAGGAAAAGATGCAAACTTTATGCAAAGATTGAATAGCGGAAGACAAAGAAAGAAGAGATTGGCTTTGATACCATGTTACAAACTAAAAAGATACAGAGAATGCAAGATAATAAGCAAGAAAATAAGAAGCTTTACTAGTAAGAAATCTACATTGGAATTTGAGGATGAAAAGGAATACAATGATAATGATAGCTGAATGATAAGAATCTACTTATAGATAAAAACGGTCTAACAACTACAGACGGCTGGTTCCTTATTTTGTCATTTAACCTTAGAGAATTTCTCCTTTTTGTCCTTACTAACTGAGAGGCCTTGAGTTGGTTTTGCTGCTGAGTCATCGAGCTGAATTGTCTCTTGGTCATATTTAGCACAATCTGAATTGTATAATATAACAAATATGTACAACAAACAAGACATAGAGAAAAAAAGTCATATATTCATTTATTCTTCGGATTCAGAATTATAATAAAATAATTAAAAATTCCTTGTGTATAATTAACTAGTTATACTCGATACTTTAGTTTACAAGTTGCTAGTATATAAGATATTTATCAATTCTAACCGCGTATAATGTGAACTGACGAAGGACTTACTACTCACTTGTTTAGCTAGCTACTACTATGGTCAATTCTTTCCTTACTTAATTTACTCCGATTTCTCGACTTAAAAGACATATGAAAGTATAAAAAAAAATTATTTACTACATCTTACTTTATTCATTGCAAATTAAATATGTTGTGGTCATGCACTCAAAATAGACATTCACCTCATGTATATAGTACACTAAATTATTGTCATAAGATTTAATAAGTAGATGTGTATTCTATATAGGGCTGACAATTTCGGGTTTCGGATCGGGTCAGCAAATTCGGGTCGTAAATTTGACCCAACCCGAACTCGATCCGAAAATTTAATGGGTACAGGTGCTCAACTCGAACCTGACACGAATGGGTTTCGGGTAACCCGACCCGAAAATTTAATTTTTTAAAATTTTTAAAATAATATATATATATATATATATATATATATATATTAAAAATAATATATATATATATGTATATAATAATATACATATAAATAATATATATATATATATTAATAATAATATATATAATAATAATATATATATATTAAAAATAATATAAATAATATATATATTAAAAATAATTATATATATATTAAAAATAATATATATATATATATATATTAAAAATAATATAAATAATATATAAATAATATATATATATATATATATATATATATATATATATATATATATATATATATATATATATATATGGGTTTAATGATCCTATGGTTAACTATAGGAGAATTTCCTACAGTTAACCACTGAAATAAAGACACATCACATGTTTTCCTAAATAAAAAGACACATTATTAATGCCCCTGCGGGGCCCTTATAAATAAAAGGTAACAATCAAATGATTTTAATAGTTAACTTTAGGAAATTCTCCTAAAGTTAACTGTATGAACATTTTTCTCTATATATATATATATATTCGGATCAGTTTCGGGTTACCCAAATCCGACCCGAACCCAACCCGATTTTTTTGGGTCAAGTTAGGGTCAACCCGAAATCGACCCAAACCCGAAAAATATAAACCCGAAACCGACCCATGTGGATTGGGTTCGTGTCGGGTTCGTATCGCGGATCCAAAATTATCAGCCCTACTTCTATAGCATGCCTATTATTGTCATATTATCAGTGGCGGATTTAGGGGGGAGAGGGGGCAAGCCCCCCTTGAATTTGGAACAAAATCTAGATATATGTAGTATAAACAGATTATCTTTGTAGTGCAGTTGGTAAATTGTTATTGTTACTTTTTCTTTCTCTGTCAGTTTTTTATTGTTTCTTCCTTCTGTTGTTAGTTTTATTACTCTTTTTCTTTATCTGTTTATTGTATACATGTGTATGAGTGGTGTGTTCTTGTATGACATATTCTTAGCCTACCTTAAATTCACTGCATTAATATTATAAATTTTACCAACATGTTAAAGTTTAAACTTTTTCATTATCTTTTATTTTCTTTTCAAAATTTAATTATAATAATATTCATTATACTTGAAAGTTCAACTTAATAAGATTAAATGTAAAGAACTCAATTTGGAATTTTTAATAAGCTCCTTTTTTTATTTTGTTTATGTAATTTAATTACTAAATATCTATATATACTATAATTATTATTATAATAATTTATTATTTTTTTTCCGGCCCCCCCTAAAATTTATTTCTGCATCCGCCACTGGTCATATAGAAATATTATTTATGGACATGCATGGATAGAGTATGGTTTTTGAAGGGGGAAACTTGCATGATCATAAATAATATTGTAGCTAGTTTAAACATGGCGTTGAGCCTGAAGGTGCTTGTATTCCCCTTCATTACGTGAGGTGATTATACTTTTAGTTATAATTTAGTCTTGATTAGCTCGGTACGGAGCTGTCTCTGTGATTATCTAACCACCATTTTTGCTCTCCTAGATAAATTGTCTTTGACATGTAAAATCCATCCATCCATTATATCTATTATATGTTAACGTGGCTTTTTCACCAATTTAGTAATTTACTAAAATACCCCTAAAATATTTATAATGTTAAAAAATAATGACTTCCAAGGATTTAAACCCATAACCTTTATGTACTAAAGTTTTATGTTTGCATGTATTACCTACACTAGAACATTTGATAATACATCTTTTCAAATCAATGATTGCATACATAGACAATCCATTTGCTAATTTTTTTTTAATATAACCTTCATGTACCAAAGTTTTTATGTTCACATGTATTAGTACTACACTAGAACATTTAATGATACATTTCTTATAATCAATATAATTGTATACATAGACAATTCACTTGCTAAATTTTTTTTAATATTTATTTTCAAAT
Organism: Saposhnikovia divaricata; assembly: GCA_036435485.1. Classification (NCBI taxonomy): domain Eukaryota; kingdom Viridiplantae; phylum Streptophyta; class Magnoliopsida; order Apiales; family Apiaceae; genus Saposhnikovia; species Saposhnikovia divaricata. Next base: position 156,750,757 of record CM071595.1, read on the forward strand.
TTATTCATAATAAAATTAATTAAAATGATAAGAACATATAAACTATTTTTAATTGAATGAATAACTGATTGAATGTACATGTATTTAATATAAAATTTTAAATATATAATTCACATGGTACACGAAATAACATAAATTTTAATTTTAATTTCTGATACATGTATATTAATATTTTTTATGAAAACACCAATTATAATATTTATTTATGTTTGTTACGTGGTACACGTATGAATGAACATTTCACCATATCTACCCGAACTGGTTCCCTTACCGTTTGGATTGTGGATTCGGGAAATTTTTTGGGTCAACATTAAATATTATAGAATAAAAATTCGTGCGAAGATAATGGGCTCGGGATTAAGGTATCCCAGCACGATCCCCGTTTCCGTTCCCCGACTGATTATCATATTTAGAAAAAAATATTTTTTAAAACATATATTTACCAGATTATTAAAGAGACTGAAAGTATGTGTATTTAATATAAAATTTTAAATATATAGGCCTCGAATTCACATGATACACGAAATAACATAAATTCAAATTTTGATTTATGGTACGTGTATATTAGTTTTATTTTGTAAAATTATAAATTATATTAGTTGTTTATTCTCGTAAAAAATGAAACTAATTCACGTGAGACACGTATGGATGAGCATTTCATCCTGTGATCTCGATCTGATCCCTTTCCCGTTTTTCTTAGGTATTCGATAAATTTTTCGAGACACCATGAAATATTATATAAAAAAAATCAGAGGAAGAGAACGGCCTCAGCGATTAAGGTATCCCAGTCCGATCCCTGTTTTTGTCCCTAAATCATTATCATATTTACAAACAAAGATAGAAAGGATAGATACATACATACGCGTATACATACACACACTGTTGCCAAGACGCTGCTCTGCTCGCGATCCACTTTGCCGCTTCTTCAATATTTATCTTAGGATCTCTCTCCTCTCTCTCTCTCTCTCTCTATATCTCTCTCCGTCTCTTTATCTAGTTGGTTGAATTGATAGCCGTGTGATCTAGGGTTTCTTGTTTTTCATTTCAGTTGAATTTTCAATTTCTGCTTCACTTATATAAATTAAAAATATATATATAAGTAGATTCTTGATTGATATAGTTGTATTTGTACTGGATTTAACACCAAGAAGCCACTTGATTCTTCTTCTGCCAACTCAAGGTTAGGGCTTTCTTTTAATTCTTAATTTATAAGTTTAATTTCGCTGTACTTCTGTGATTAAATGATTAAATGGAATTAAAATTATGATTATTCATAGTTTTAAGGAACATATCCAAATTTAATTGGTGGAATTGGGTTTTTAGAGCAAGTTCATGTTCGTATTTTACGAGGTAGTATTATGATTTGGGGGATTTTCAGTTTTATAGAAATTGTTGTAATTGATGATGGTTTTCGATAATTGTAAGGAATTAAATAGATATTTACTTGGTTAAATTGGGTTTTAAAGAAAGTTCATGTATATGTATGGACCAGTGCGAACAACCCGGTCTTGGGTTGATACGGTATGGACAAGAAGAATAGGTTTCCGGAAGGATATTCTTCGTCGGATGATGAGTCTGGTAGCTCCGGACGAATTGATACTGAAATTTCTGCTTCGGAGAACTGTAGTGTTCCTAGAAAGAAGTGGATTATGTTGAATCCTGTGACAAAAGATGGGTTTGGTGTACCGGTTAAAGTGCTGCCTATCATATTTATGAAAAATAATTTTTTGAAATATATGTTTACTAGATTATTAAAAATAATATAATTCAAAATTTTTATAATGATCCTCGTTCGGAAACTGGGACGGGTTTAATGATTATGTTCGAATTCGGGGAGTGTGACGGGTATAGTGTGACGGGTATAACATTACCCGGCCCTAAATTGACCGGCCTGATGCACATCCCCAAGTAAACATACAACATGAATTCGTTTATTGTTAAATTTGGACATCTAGATACGAAATACACTCAACTAAATACCAGCAAAAGAATAAGCACATCAATTTTTTATCAACTTAAAAAACGATAATACAACTTAATTGGGTACATTAAAATGTTAATCCAATTTATTAGCAAATATTAAAAGAGTTTAATTGATTCAAAAAAAATAATGTTAACAAAATAACATTCAAAAAACGTATACATGTTTAATATGTGAGAGATATGACAATTAACTATTTTATTATAATAACACCTATTCAGCTCGTAAAGACAACAATAGTAATTTTATATAAACATGGAAACGCAGGTCGATGAGACGTTGTCAAAGATGAATGGGAGATGATTGGAGAGAGAAAAGACGAACAAACTTAAGGTTGTTAAAGACGAAAGAGAGGTGGTGGGGCAAGATAAATGTGCATATATGATGTCGTTAGAGGAAAGAGCGGATCTTAAAGGTATAATGAGCTGGCTGGATAGTGATCGAAAAAATGTCGAAGTGAGAGTGCACATGATCAGTAATAAATTGGAGTAGATATGAGGTAAACATATGAGTAGAAGAGAAAATAGATATTCAAAAATGTTGTGGCTAAGATTGAAAGTAGTTAAAAGAACTACTATCGTGGTAATTCTTTTAGGATTTTACTGAAAAATAAATTAAAGGACACTATTATTGTGGTAATACTTGATAGCTAACGATTAACTCTTCTTGTATACCAATTTTGTCGGTTATCCTTCTCACATTTAACATGCATCACTATAAACATGATCCTCGAAATTTAGAGTGTGTTAATAATTTGAATTAAAAACGATTATTAACAATTGAATCTTAGTACAACGTTGCACGTGAAAGGTAAAACACACTGACAAGGGGATATAATGAACTCCATCGCAAATTTGAAAAATATTACATGAATTAAAATGTGGTCCATGCCTTGCACGGGCTATCATGCTAGTTAAACTAAAGAACAAAAAAAAGTAAGAACCGCGAAGAAAATACAGGAAAATAAAGGATAAAAGTAAAGTTTCATTATCAAATTTGATACTATGTGATAGACACATAAAATTTAATTTTCAGAAAACTCTATCAGAGGTACTTGATACAAAAAAGAAAACTCTCTCTAAGCTAACTAGCCGTTATCGGCCATTTTTGTCAGTTTTGGTGTTCTTTGGCCGGCGCATCGCCGGAAACTTAAAGATTCAACAGTTTTATCCCCTTAATTACTTCTCCTCTCGTGGCGTGTTTATTTTTTCAGTAGTTTTGCTCAGTCTTTCTCTTCTCCCAGCCAATCCCTCTCCTCCCGTGCAACCTCCGTTCGTCTCCGTAGCCGACAACCTCCGTTCGTCTCCGTTTCACCCTTTGTTCTCCTCACCGTCCCATTCTCCTCGCCATCCCAGCCTCGCACTTCCTATCCTACGCTTCCCGTTCAATCCGTCCCTCTCTCACCCCCCACAACCCCCCATCCCTCCGGCGACCTTTGTCAAAACAAAACTTAACTTAACTTAACTCAACCCAATTTTTAACAAAACATTACATTACTATCATACTCCTCACCTTCTTCAATCTCCCTACTTTTCTGTTTTCGGCGCAACCTCGCTACCGTTTGCTGCACCGTTATTATCATATTTTACTAATCTTCCTCTCTCTTACTACCAATCTCTCTCTCCTTGTAACCTCTCCTACCGGCACCCCTCCCCTCCTCCTCCGTCTTTCCGTCGTTACCCCCCCCCCCCCTCAACCGTTTGTTTTGTTTTCTCCTTTCTCTCCCTGTTTCTATCTGTTTTTCACCTTTTGTGCGTTTTTATTGGTGCGTTTTTCGTTCGTTTTTGTTGGCTGGAATTCTATTTTGTTTGTATTACCCTCACTACTCACTTCACCTTCTCTCGCCGTAGCCCCGTGATTCGACCCTTGCCGTTGATTGTTTATTTTTATTTTTTTGTGTGTGCTTGTTTGTTCTTCGTTTTGTATTGGTGTTTGTATTTGCGCTGGTTTTTTTTTGGGTTAGTCGATGGTGCGTAATTTGCGTGTTGGGAGTTTGAATGTAGGTACTTTGACGGGCAAATTCCTGGAGCTAGTGGACGTGTTGAAGAAGCGTAGAGTGGATGTGGCGTGTATCCAAGAGACGAGGTGGAAGGGGGCGCGGTCAAGAGTAGCGAACGGTTACAAATTGTGGTATTCAGGCCTTGCCAACGCGAGAAACGGAGTGGGTATTCTTTTGTCGGAAGACCTAAAAGACGACGTCGTGGAAGTGTTTAGGTGCAATGACAGGATCATGTCCGTCAAGGTGGTGGTGGGGGAGATTGTGGTCAATGTGGTGTGTGCGTACGCCCCACAAGGCGGTTTGAGTGACGCTGAGAAGGAGGCTTTTTGGGTCTGTTTAGATGGGCTGGTAGGGAGTATTCCTGCAGACCAATTCGTAGTGTTGGGTGACGATTTCAACGGTCACATTGGCGAGAGGTCAGATGGTTTTCCCATTGCTCATGGAGGTTTTGGCTTCGGGACCAGGAATGCCGATGGGTCCGCACTGTTGGAGTTTGCTTCGGCCCAGGAGTTGGTTATTGTTAATTCTGTTTTTCAGAAGAGGGCTGAGCACCTCATCACCTTTAGTAGCGGGGGACGCAACACTCAAATCGATTACTTACTGGTGCGCAGCCGGGACGCTAGAGCTTGCGTGGATTGCAAGGTGTTCAGGAGTGAGGCGTGTGCTTCCCAGCACAGGCTGTTGGCCATGGATCTGTCCATGGAGGGTCGAGTTGTCCGCAGGAAGAGAGAGTTTAGACCTAGAATCCTTTGGAAAGACTTGAAGGGCGAGAAGGCGGCGGAATTCATGGAGGCCTTGATCAACGAAGGTTGTTTTGCGAGTGGGGGATATGCTAGTTGCAGGTGGACCAAGATGGCTAAGGCCATCCGGAGTGTGGGCGAGAAGGTGGTGGGGGTTTCCTCAGGTAGGTGCAGCGGCCATAAGGAGTCGTGGTGGTGGAACGAGGAGGTTCGAAAGAAAGTTAAGGCTAAACTTGCGCTCTTTAAAGAGCTTCTATCGACTTGCGCAGGGCCAGAGAGGATTTTGAAGCTGGAAGAATACAAGGTGGCTAGACGAGAGGCAAAAAAGGCAGTGGCGAAAGCTAAAGAGGAGGCTTATGAAGGGCTGTACAAGCGCCTAGATTCCAAGGAAGGAGCGAATGCCATCTTTAAGCTAGCTAAAGCTAGGGAGAGAGGGCGGCGCGACCTGGGATCTGTTAAGTTTATTAAGGATGATTCAGGCCAAGTGTTATTGAATGAAGATGCTATTAAGGAGAGGTGGAGTTCGTATTTTCATGATCTTTTCAACGAAGCTAGGAGGAGTGGTGCCGGGGTGGAGCGTGAGGTCTTTCTTTCGCCTGGGCTTTCTATCAATTCCGGTGAGCGCATCAGCAAAGATGAAGTCAAGGGTGCCCTGCAGAAGATGGCTAGAGGGAAGGCGGTTGGCCCGGATCTTATCCCGATCGAGGTTTGGCTTTGTCTTGGCGAGGTTGGCATTCAATGGTTAACAGATCTGTTCAATGTTCTACTCTTGGGCGATAAGATGCCAGATGATTGGAGGCGTAGTGTCGTGGTCCCTTTTTTCAAGAATAAAGGCGATGCTCAGAGTTGTAATAACTACCGGGGAATTAAATTACTCAGTCATACTATGAAACTTTGGGAGAGAGTGGTCGATAGTCGGATTAGAAGAGTAGTTGATATCTCAGAGAATCAGTTTGGATTTATGCCTGGGAGATCGACGACCGAGGCTATCCATCTCGTTAGACGCCTTATGGAGAAGTTCAGGGATCGTCGCAAAGATCTTCATATGGTGTTCATTGATCTTGAGAAGGCGTATGATAGCATCCCCCGTGAAGCTATCTGGAAGAGTCTTCTGGAGAGGGGAGTCCCGTCGGCGTACGTTAGGGTGATTCAAGACATGTATTCCCAAGCTAGCTCTTGCGTTCGGACCCCAATGGGGGACTCCCGCTTCTTCCCTGTGGAGATGGGGCTCCATCAAGGGTCGGCCCTTAGTCCTTTTCTTTTCGCCCTTATCCTTGATGTCATGTCGCGAGGGATTCAAGATGCTGTCCCTTGGTGCATGCTCCTCGCGGACGATATCGTGCTAGTGGCGGAATCGAGGGGGGAGGTGAATGAGAAATTGGAGCTTTGGAGATCTACCTTGGAGTCACAAGGGTTACGTATGAGCCGTTCTAAAACCGAGTATCTCTGGTGTAACTTCAGTGGTGAGGCCAGCGAAGAAGGGGTGGAGGTTAGGATTGAAGACCAGATCGTCGCGCAGACGGACAAGTTCAAGTATTTAGGTTCGATCATCCAGAAGGAAGGTGAGATTGAAGCCGATGTCACGCATCGTATCAAGGCAGGGTGGTTAAGGTGGAGGGCAGCGTCAGGGGTGATGTGCGATAAGAAAGTCCCTTTAAAGTTGAAAGGGAAATTCTATAGAGCGGCTATCCGTCCTGCGATGTTATATGGTTCGGAGTGTTGGGCGGAGAAGAAGGCCCTCGTAAACAAGTTGGAAGCGGCGGAAATGAGGATGTTGCGGTGGTCTTGTGGGCGCACGATGTTGGACAGAATCCCAAATTCGGTGTTTAGGAGTGAACTTGAAGTGGCGCCTTTTTCTGCGAAACTCAGGGAAGGAAGGTTGAGATGGTTCGGCCACGTTCGTAGGAAACTGGTTGGAGCCACAGTGAGGAGAGTCGAGAGTCTTTCGGTGGGTGGGGCGAGGAGGAGAGGCAGACCGAGGAGGTCGTGGGAAGAGCAGCTCAGGCTGGATTTGAAGGCTTTAGACTTAAATGAGACCTTGTTAGCAGATAGGTCTGCTTGGAGGCGGCGTATCAGAGTGGTGGATTCTCTTTTAGGGTGCGGATCGGTTGTCGAGAACCTCAGAATTGGGTTGTCTCGGTTAGCGATTTTGTAGTAGTTCGGCTGTTGCTTTCTCACTTTGTGTTTTTAGTGTCTGCTATTTTCTGGTTTTGCAGTCGCAGGGATCCTGGCTCGGTACTGTCTTTGTGCAGGATTTTCGTGTGCTTGGAGCGCTTCAAGGTATGAGTATCATAAATCATCACAGACAGGTATGCCCCATGTGGAGAACGCCATGGGCTCAGGTATGGCTTTGATCATTTCCGTATCAGTTGATTTCCTTTGTATTCACCACATTCTTTGTATGTCGAGCACGTAGCCGAGGGTCTTCACGGAAACAGCCTCCCCGCTCTAAAAGTGGGGGTATGGTCTGCGTACATCCTACCCTCCCCAGACCCTGCTCTGAGCGGGATATACTGGGTATGTTTGGTTTGGTTTGGTTTGGTTTGATAGACACATAAAGAAGCTAGATATAGCATAGCCAGCATAAGACTCGAGAGTGTGGATTGGGCTTTGTATTTGTTTTTCTAGTGGAATAGGCTAGCAACCCAAAGATTACTGGTCTAACCCAGCAAGTTTTACGGTTACAATTTTATGCCAATTTACATGCGACATACCCCAAGCGTTTAGCGAGTGAGGCCGAAATAAAAGGCTGCATGTATAACAATTTCAGCGTCCACAATACTTCCTCTGTCCCCTCATTTGTTTATATTGGAGGGGGACACGGAGACAAAGACAATCCATAAAAAAATTATATAGAAAGTATATAAAATTGTGGGATCTATCAATATTTAATAATAAATTTGAGATAGTGGAGGAAAGTAATGGATGTAATAATGGTTTTTACTATTAAATATGAGATAGTGGAGGAAGGTATGATTGTAATAGAGGGGGAAACTTACTATTTATGATAACGTAAAGAAATGAGAGGAACATCCAAAAATAGTAACTGTAAAGAAATGAGAGGGACGGAGGAAGTATATAGTAATGGCTTATTATTTTTTTTTTTAGTAATTAATCTCATATGTTTCGTATATGATTATTATTTTTAAGAAATTTGGGATTTAACGAGAATCAAATTCGGAATGAAAAGAGATAAATTCTTACAAATATGAGTTATTTCATCATGCTCAACTCATTAAATTTTTAATTTTTTAAAACAGGAAGAGTTTGTCATATAGAAAGTAAAATTAACAACAACGTAACAGCTTTTTTTTGGGGAAGAGCACATAGGTAGGGGTGAGCAGAACCGAACCGGAACCGAAGAACCGAACCGAACCACACAATTTCGGTTCGGTTCGGTCCAATTTTTTTTCTTTTTCGGTCGGTTCGGTTCTTTTGGTTAGAACCGAAATAAATTTCGGTTCGGTTCGGTTCTTCCCTAAGTAATTTCGGTTAGAACCGAACCACCCGAATTATATATATATATATATATATATATATATTAATAATAATAATAATAATATATACAATAAATAGTTAATACTTAATAATAATATATACAATAATATATAAATATAAATATATATTTATAATAATATATTTATAATAATAATATTATATTTATAATAATAATAATATATACAATAATAATTCAAAATTCAAAAAATTCGGTTCTTATGGATCGGACCGAACCGAACGAATTATTTCGGTTCGGGTCTGGTTCGGTCCAGAATTTTATTCGGTTCGGTTCGGTTCTAAAATAATTGAAAATTCGGTTCTCGGTTCTTTCGGTTCGGTTCGATTCTGGACCGAACCGACCGAATGCTCACCCCTACACATAGGTAACCCTTTCAACATTGAAATAATCAACTATAGCCTATAGACAGTGAAAAATGAAACTGGTTGAATATAATCATATATGATAATGATAACAAGAGTCATAAAGAAAAAAATTAATTATTTATTTGTTCTTGTGATTCAAAATTATAATACAAAATGTTTAGCAAAAATAATATATGCAGGCGTGCTAATATGACTTTTTAATGAATTATTGTGTCAAGTTACATGTGCTAATTTTAGCGGGTTATAAAATGAACTATTCATTTACTTAGTTTACTCCGATGTCTTAGCGAGTCCTATTTTATTATTTGATAAATCCAACTTTATTTACAGGTGAGCCGTGAGCAACAATTACAAGACGTCGTGATTATTGACTCAAAATACATGTACACTAAATTATTGTCGGAACAAGTACCGATATGGTTATATAGATGTGTCTTGTACAGTTGTACTCTTGTAAGCATAAACATTGTTGTCATAGAAATATTATTTTAAGATCATGGATACGGTATTGTTTGTGAACCGGGAAATTTGCATGACCATAAATACCTTGTTATTTTAATTTTTCGTACCTATTTTAAGAGGCATTTATTATATAGTTAAAAAAAATTCGAACCTTTTTTTTTAAATTAAAGTTTAGTCAATAAAATTTAATTTAAAATTAAAATTTTAAAAATTACTTTTATAACTATGTGGCAATGCAATTTAAAATATTCGCCCAAAATGAAAAATAGACAACAATTTCAAAATGAAAAAATATTATTTAAACATAATGAATCATGTTTTTTAGAGCATCTCCTATATAAGTGACATTCTTTTTAACATTTCACTGAAATTGTTGGGATGTTGTTGAGTGCAAGTAAAGTGGCATGGGAGGATGCTTGTATATGGAACGCCTATTGATGTTATTGATGATTATGTAAGGATTGGTGAAAGCACAACAATAGAGAGTTTAAAAAGATTTGTTAAAGCAATTGTCGAAATTTTTGGTGAAGAATATTTAAGGCGACCTACGAATGAAGATGTGGCTAAATTATTGGGTGAAAACAAACGTCGTGGCTTTCCTGGAATGTTAGGTAGTATTGATTGTATGCATTGGAAATGGAAAAATTGCCCGTCTGCTTGGCAAGGGATGTTTACAGGTCATGTTCATGAACCCACTATTATTTTAGAAGCAATAGCTTCAAAAGATCTTTGGATTTGGCATGCATTTTTTGGATTACCTGGATCGTTAAATGACATTAATGTGTTAGATCGATCCAATTTATTTGAACAACTAGCAGAAGGTCGTGGACCAGAAGTGAGATATACTATCAATGGGCATGAATATAATATGGGATATTATCTTGCTGATGGTATATATCCTTCTTGGCCTACTTTTGTTAAAACCATTCCATCCCCTCAAGGAAACAAAAAAAAGTATTTTGCAGCTGCACAAGAAGCTGCTAGAAAAGATGTTGAAAGAGCCTTTGGAGTGTTGCAAGCTCGATTTGCAATGATACGTGGACCATCACGTTTTTGGGATGTTGACACAATGAAATATATCATGACGGCCTGTATAATTTTGCACAATATGATCGTTGAAGTTGAAAGGGAATTGCATTTGTCAGATGGAATTTATGATTTAAATGTATCTGTACCTCTCGCTTCCACTAGCCGCACTCCTACCAAGGATTTTAATGAATTTATACAGGTGCATAAACAAATTCGGGATAAGTTGACTCATTTTCAGTTGCAAAATGATCTTGTTGAACATCTTTGGGAGATTCACGGTACAGAAATGGAATAATCCGATTTACTATCCGGCTAATATAGTTACATCATTTGTTCTGTTTATTTAATTTGTGTTACTTATATCTCTTGTTCAGATTAAAGCAACAAGTATTTTTATGAAATTTTTATTTGAGCATTATGTTGCTATGTTGCTATGAACAGAAAGTACCAAAAGTGTAGTTTATTAGTAATAGCCTGATAATAAATAAAGCAAGAACTGTCGTTCAACCATAAAAAAAAAGATCCAGAAAATAGAACCTGATCATTTCAATCATAGTCTCATCAATACAACTAATAAGTAGTGTTCATGAAACTTTAACGAGCATAACAAAACTAAATCCTCTTTTTCAAAATGTCAGCTTTGAGAGATTTATAATACTCCGCGAGGGGTGCCTCCATGGTACTAGTATCAATGCCCAAAATGGACATTTCGTACATACGATTTTCTCGTTCCTCCTTTGCTCTCTCTCGTTCCTCCCTTGCTTTCTCTCGTTCTTCCGCTGCCTTAAACCTTTCTTTCTCAAGCTCAATTAGCTGCTGAATTTTTTCATGTCTCGCTTCGGACAACTTACTCACTGTATCTTTCACTTGAGTTAAAACCGTAATGAATTCAACCTCTTTTGCATCATGTTCAGCCGTTTTTAAACGTTTTAACAGCTTTCTTGCCCATTGGTCGTTCTATTCTTTCTTCACTTTCTGGGATGGGAGTGCTAATAAACTGACTTTGGGCGCTTGCAGAAAATGGTGGGCTTTCAAGCGGAAATTTCTTGGTTTTTTTTCCCAAAGTCAAACTAAATTTTGGGCAGTTCCGCAATTCTGTCCAACAATGTATTAACTGGAAGGTTTTCTTTTGCAAGGTTGAGTACATTGTCATTACGTTACGTACCTACACAATGGTACAAAACAAACAAGTATAAAGCTCCAGCAAACTTACAAACTGTGTATCATAAAAATTTTGTATCACATGTACATAAAAGCAGAGTGAGGTCTAAAATGCATCACATATCTATCTTCTTTCATGTAGTTATATTGTCATGTTTACAACAAATAAATATTTAGTCTATTTAAAAGATGTATTTGGCAGGATCATTTTACTTGACTATGAACTCTCAGGCAGCAACAACATACAACATCATCTCTTGTTTGCAGTTAGGGGAGACCACGGATTGCAGCTAAACATTGTGTTTCGTAAAAACTGTTTATGTAGACTGGCTCAAAACAACAAGATAAAATTCAATTCGTGCTGGTTATATAAAACAGTCAGAGAAGCAAACTCCCAGAGATGGGCTTAGGTCTAGTAATTTTGGTGCTGCAGGTAGAAAATCCATCAGAAGAATTGAACTTGTGTATTATGTTGATATGCTATTATGTAGAGAAGCTGAAATTCATAATTTCAGAATTGTACGTCTCTTATCTGTAGTTCGATTCCTTAGGCTATAATTCTAACAATCTTGGTGCTAAATAAGAACATGAGCAGTAGACATAATCTCATACCAATTAATATATACGGAATGTACCTTGTCTTGTTCGTTAAGTCCACTTTGATTTTTTTCTTGAACTTGATTGTAATACCCCACAAATTTGGACACCGAGGAATTATTAATGGACCACCGGTGAGACAATGAATTAGCCGTCCGGTCACTTGAGAATGTTTTGTGCTTATCATAAAAGGCTGCAATTCTTTCCCAATAAGTTTGATGTGTTTGATTACTTCCTTGTATTGGATCCATGCCTATATTTCGCCAAGCAGAAACAAGTAGCAAATCCTCCTCGGTAGAAAAATTAGTAGCTCGGCCCTTTTTTTGTTGAGTGCATTCTTGTGTGCTAATTGTAGGTATTTGGGTGGGGATTTGAGTTGAATAAGCATCCTCAACTTCGTAAACGTTTCCATTCAACAAAGATGTAAAATATGACATTAGTCACCTGTATGTAAATTCAGAATAAATTGAGTTATGATTATAAAAAAGATAAAAACTCAGGTGCACATAATATCATAAAATTATAAAATACAAGAGATGCATTTTAACAAGAAACATGGTACAACAAGTTTGAGAAGCAATGCTTCCTTTTATTACTAAGATGGAATGCACGAGGAGAAAGGTAATATCTTTTCCTGTGAATGATTTAAGTTCAACAGTATAGTGAATTACTAGATATTTTCTAATTAGGTGGCATAAGCAGTAGGTATTGTTCTAAAAACTTTACTTATATAAGCTTGCCATAATATACCGTGCATATGTTTCGTTTATACTAGCACTACAAATTTATTCAAACCAGACTTGGCCATTCAAGAGTAATTTTTTCTATTCCTCATCGTTTAGGGGAATAATATGGATAAATGTTAGTGTTTACTGACAATATTATGATAAGAGTACAAAGCGCCTGAAGTTGATGTGGCTGTTTAAGTGGATTCTTTTTCATGCTAGTTCAATTTTGGGGTTTTAGTATTAATTTCTTCTACAAATATCTCGAATCTACTGAGGCATTGAACAATACTATTGGAGTATCATGGAAGCCCTCTGTAGAACATGAGGTGCAATGTTCTGTAGCAGCAGCATATGCAAGCCTTGACGATAATAAGAAGACCGGTTAAACAGACTAACCTTTCTTGGTATATAAAATGCTTCATATGCTCACTGTAGTTAGACTATTGAGATAATCTTAACATCTGCTATTATATTTCATGCAGGTTTTGTACCCTCCTCTAATGACACTGGTAAAGACATTTAAAGTAACTGTATTCCATTATTTACAGATTAGTATGCCTTTATACATTCACAAGAAACCATCACATCAAATAACAAACTAAGAGAAACCCTCACAAAGGAATGCGATCTTACTGCTTTGCCTAAGATGGAATGGACACCTAATTTAAGTACAAACATTTTAATGTCTTGGAATCAAAATGGTTAAATGCAGAGAAAGAGTCGAACCAGAAATCTTCTTTTTCCACCTAATTTTCCTCAAAATTCCAAGACACAATTTTAATGTTTAATTATTTCGACCCCAAGTAAACAAGAGTGTCTGTCCCAATCAGATTATATGGTTACTTGATGAACAAAAATTAGTCAACTGCTAAAACAACTATTCTGTAAATATTTGGTATTTATATTTACAAGCGAGGCTGCGAGGCTAGCAATTCGACCTCATGTAAAGGGAGTGATATGCATATTTCATCAATCTTAATTACTGTAAAACTCGAATCCAAATATAGATACATATCTGAGTATCTTTGATTTGTTGTTTAAAGGGGAAAGAAAATTGGGTCTTCCACAGACAACAAACAGTACATATAACAGAGAAAGAATTGTACCTTAAGCGGAGAGAAATTTGTCCTGAATTGATGCAGGGAGATTGAAGAAGATGAGGAACTATTGCGATAGTGGAAAATAAGAAATATCGAGATAGGCGGGAGAGGGAAAACAACGGGGGAAAACTGGGCGGCAGATGATGTGGAGGATATAGGGGGTCTAATTTTGATCCCTCAAATAAGGGGTTATATTTTCTCTCCCTTTTGATCCCTCAAATAAGGGGTTATATTTTCTCTCCCCTAAAAAATAAAGGAGATGAGGGGTAGGGTTGGAGCTTTGTTTTTAAACTAAAATCCTTATATTTGTCCACCTAGACACATTATAGGTAAGGAACATCTATGGTTGGAGTTGCTCTTAGTTTACCAAATTTGGGATATCAAAAGTTGGCATCCCATAAAGTAAGTTGTCAAATTGACTTGGAATATAAATTAAATATTATTTTTCTAATATTTTTATGATATACATTTTTAAAAAAATTAATATTTAGAGATGTCAACCATTGAAATACGTTTTAGTTTTAAAAGAAGAATGTCAAAAATAATGAGAAATATGAAAAATAATAATTTTCATTATATGTCAAAATTGACATTTTTTCAAAGATACCAACTATGTGAGATGCTCTTATGCGTCATGATTTGTCTATATATGTGACAGATATATTTCATACACGTGTATATATGTCCTAAAATGCATTATAGCTATATATCTTGTACAATGCATTTAATATTAAATTACAGAGGATGCTGCTTATATGTGACAATGCATTTGAAATGTTATAATATGTCATAATTTTGGATGTCTAACTTATGTTGGAATTGTTTATGTTATTCATTTTTAATAAAAAAAATTGTATATAAAACATTTCATATATGGTTTTCTTCATATCTAATAATTGTTTATGTTGTTTCTTCGTAAATGTTTAATGAATTTGCAAAGCGAATGATGCCACTCCCACCACCCACTCATCCCACGTACTGTACAATAAAAGCTTTTGTGCATGCCATGTCCTAATGCAAAAGAGGAACTTCGAGACCGAGCCTAGAGCAATATCATCTTTTGACTTGTGCATGCCTTACCTCTACATCGATGTATGAGCAAATCAAAGCACACTTCTCTTTATTTGTTGTGTGTTGTGAGGAAAAATTGGTACAACACTTCAATGAGAGAATTACAAGAATAATCCGAGAATCTTTATTAAATAAACCAATTTACAAGCCAAAAACTCTAAGTTCATAAACCCTAACCCGAAAGGATAAATGGTGGATATTTGGAATGAGTTTGCAAGAGCCTTGAGCTATGTTGATCGAGTAAAACCTACCCAATCGAGAGCCAATACCTCAAAGCTTGCGTTAGAAGTGTGTATGTGTGTCTAACCCTGCAAAGTGCCTACATACTCTTATATATATAAGAGATCAAGTCCCATGCAGTTCTTGATTATTATCCACGATCTGATAAACCTAACCCTCCGTAACAGATATGTAGTCATCGTTTATCTCCACTGATGTAGTGATCCTTCTATTACTCCATCCTTTTTCCGTAATTATCCCCCGATTCTTATCATACATCCTTCCATATATACGTATATATATATATATATATATATATATATATATATATATATATATATATATATATATATATATATGTATTTCATGTATATCTGACATTTATCCTCGATAACAGATGTTATTGGGCCGTTCCTAGGACCTAGGAACTATCCACTGGGCTGCTAGGACGTCCCTTATCCAATACCCTACGATTTAGGAAGTTCCGAGATTGCTGGTATATTTTCTGGAAACCTTCAGGGTTCATGCACGTACCCCTTGCCTGGTAGCCTACTACCCAACTGAACCCCTGCCAAGCCTCGATACAACGCTACCCCTATCCGGGGTTCACATGCTCATACCCTTACATGAATACACCCCAAACCAGATGCCAGAGTCCTGTTCTTCAGTTCGTTTAAAAGGCACATTAGATCATCATGCCCCCATTCTTAGCCCAACTTATCCCTTCATATTCAGGTAATCCGAGTCCATATCCTTAATGGGCCTTAAATCAAGCCCAAGGCAGATTTTGGGCACAACTACTAACCCCCGGTTCCTTGCAGCCATTTGAATGCAAAAGGAACCTAATGCCATTCATACCCTAGTCATACCTTCATTCCACGTGAACCCCTAAGCTTACGTGAGCGTACTCGTTGTAAGAAACATAGGATTCAACCATGAAACTCCTGTGTTAACGATTGTACCTTTGAGCTCAAATCCCGGGGTTTACCCATTTTCATACCGGGGTACCACTATTGAACCCCTCAGGTCACAAGCTTCCGTGTATACATCCATTTTCTTGATAATCATAAAATTGTATTTGGATAAACATTCCTCCTAAATGATAAACCTCAAAAATAAATAAAGTCCCATTTGAATTGTGATTGCTCGAACTCCAATTCCACATAAATGCTCCCATTTCCCTCCTGAGTTCAACGTATCGAGCCTACCATCCGTCCGTATTCAATGTCCTACATTCCCAAAAATTGCTGATAATTATCCTTGCTATTATTTTACTCTTTTTTTATTTTTGCACGCGAGCTCGCCAGGTGTCCTACCTGCTCGTATCTCTATGTCCCTATATATACACACATCCTCACACCTTTCCCTTTTTCACCTTTTCACAAAAACTAAACGAAAAACCCCTCTCCTTTTATCCCCAAATCGCTTCATTTCCACAGACTCAACTCCGGCGAGGATCTTCAATTTCCGATCATTCTCCAATCTGAAGGTACCTTTCGTTTTTCTTTTCACATCAGTCTTTGTACTTTCATGTGCTCCTTTGTTTATAGGTATACTGATGTACACAAACTCACATCTGCACTTCGTATTTATGCTCTTTTTATGTTTAATCCATTTTGCATGCCATTATTTGGATGATTTTGCCATCGTTTGTAGATGCATGTCGAATTAAGTAGATCTTCTCATCTTATGTGATGTCTTTAACTTCGTCTGTCCATGTTCACCCATACACATAGCTATTCCCAAAAGTGGGTCCTTTAATTGTATGCACGCTTTGGTATTCCTGTATGTTTGTTCGTGTACTCGCTAGTCAATTTCCTACTAATACTCCTGTCCCTAGTGTTAGCTGATCCTTATGTACACTTTGCTCCATTTGGCCTTAAATTAAGCATGTCTAACTCTACCCGTAGTTCCTTATTACAGGGGTTCATCACCCATATCCTTCCTTAGGCAAATTAGCCTTGACCACCACTGACCCTGCTAGATGAAATGCCTTACTCACCTCTTTCCCCATAATCTGCAACCCTTGTTGACCCAGGGATTCTTATGCATGAACCCCGGCATTAAGTTTGACACCATTGACCCTTCCTTGTTGAAACCCGAAGGGGGCTTAGTCTCAAACATCTTGGAGGTTCTCATGCTTGGACCCCCATAAGGGGTGGCGTCCCTCCATTCTCTTTACACGCCCCAGTCGATACCAGTATTACCTTACTGTGAAAATTACTCCATGGACTCAAGGCTCACTCTGCTTTTCTTTGTACAGATGTCGAGCTGAACCGCCTCCAAGGAGTCCCGGAATTCCACAGTCAAAGAGACATCCCTGAGCATGGTAACCTCTGAGGCTGATTCATTCTCACCACTGAGCCCTACATCAAAACTTCCTCCTCTAGCCTCAACGGTTAGTGGACGTACCCGCTCTAAAGTCAAAGTCCTTGACCCTACTGCTGCTCAAATTTCAATCAAACCTTACTCCTCAGATCCTTCTTCAGTTGCACCTACTACCATTAGTTCTGATTCCCTAGAATCCGAGGAAGAAATAAACTCATTGGGACATTTATCCCCGATAGGTGAACCCTTCAATGATCAGAATGAAGGTAGCCATGATGAGGTTGCTCATGTTAAAGCTTCTGATGCCACCACCCCCCAATTCTCTTGTGCCAACACTCGTTCATCCATGACTCCCCAAAGATTGGAAAACCTGTTAAAAGCATGTGTACCTGGGTGTACGCTTGTCGTACCCCAACCAGAAGAAAGATGTCATGATTTTTCCAACTTCGAGCTAGACCAAATGATTCCTTGCGCTGTCTTGTCTTCCCAGTTCTTTCGATTAGGGTTGTCACTGCCTCTCTACCCTTTTATCACTGATATCCTTGACACCTACAAACTTGCTCCCTTGCAATTAACCCCAAATTCCTATCGCATGGCCATCTGTATGTACATTTTGTATGACTCCATGTTCCAAATTAAACTGAGTGCTCGTGAGTTGGGTTTCTTCTACCAACTCAAAGAGACAGGGAAAACTACTGGCTTCTTTTATCTCACCACCTGGAACGTCCATCAGGGGTCGTGTATAAAAGGAAACAAAAAAGGAATGTTAGGATGGCATAAGCAGTTTTTATACTGCTATGACTACCCAGAATACAGAAAAGAGTTTAATCCTCATCCAGACATGCCTGTTCAAACCATGCTAGAAGGTGACGAGCTAAAAAGAGCTCGTAAAGCTTTAAGAATGAGTGCTGGGCTAGGAGATGGTGCTAGCCTACTCACCAAGAAAAAATTAATCCGTTTAAGGTTCAGCGAAAAACTCAGCTCTAGGCGGCCCCCAGGGGATGCTCGTACCCCTATTGACATAACCCCTAATGACACAGGTTTCCCTAGTACCCTTGCTTGTAGTCATACCTCCTGTTGTTGCCTTTTTTTTAGCTATGAATACTCCGCATCTCTGTTTATATATAGCATACTTTATTTCTTTGTGGCAAGTATATTTATGGTTATAATGTTTTGATCGTGATCTCTTTTGTCAATGCAGACATGTCTTTCTCTGTTCCATCTTTCATCACCAAGAGATCTGCTCATAAGAGGTCTACCAAAGAGGATCCGGGTATGGCCATTCCTACTATGACAGCTTCTCCTTCTCCTGCCAAGGCCAAATCAACTCCAGTGGAAAAGACTCAATTCTCACGTAAGAGAGCTTCCCACCACGCATCTGAACCCTCCGGCACCTCTAGTTCACGTAGCTACAAGCGCTCGAAGACTGACTTGAACAAGGGTTCGCCTGAGCTGGTTCCAACTTCACCCTTAAATGCCTTTATCAACTCTATCAAAGACAAGGTCCCTCTGGAAACCATCCTAGAATGGAACACTCAAAGAAAGAAGTTACGTTCGGATTGCAGAGGCTGCTAAGGGTGATCCCAGGGTGCGTGAGGAGCTAGCCAGGTTACGTTCGGAGGTGAAGGCCTACCATGATGATAGAAAGAAGTTCATAGATTCCAACAAGTAGCTTTACGAAAGTGAAGGTGTATTGCTCCAAGAGAAGGAGGAACTTGTGAAGGAGAAGGAGATCATGAACAACACCATACTCAAACTAAAGAAGGACATAGAAGATATCACTGCATCCCATAAGGAAGAGAGGGAGAAGCTCTTGCTGAAAGTGCGATCTCTCCAGGGGGCCGTTGCCAAGTATAAAGTCATTGCCTCCAAGCATGGAGATAAGGAATATAACACGGGTTATAAGGCCGGAATCAAAGATTACATGGCCTCGACATATGAGGCCTTCCCAGACTTAGAATGGAGTCTCCTGGGCCAGGATGTAGTTGATGCAATTGATTTGATTAAAGCTGAACAGGCTACGAATGGTCCTGAGGTGCACATGGATGAAGCCCCCCAAGATAATGTTGAAGAGGTTCTTGCAGATGTTGTTGCTGAGGGTGCGGTTGAAGCTATAGACACCCAATCAGTTGAAGCAAAAGATGGGGGTTTAGCCATGGAACCTCAGATGAAAGCCACCCCATCTGATCCAGAAGCTGCGAAGACTTCTCCAACCAATGAGAATCCCTCCACCTCTCCAATCAAGTCAAGCCAGTAATTTTATCATCAACTTTTTTTAAAGAAAACTTTCATGAATCCTTTCGGTGTTAATTACCGTGAACTCGATATTTTGAGGGTGCGGGCTCGTCTAAAGGCCTCGCGAGATGTAATCCTTAATTTGGTTTCTTTCAGAACTTGTGTTGAACGGTTTTCGTGAATTCAGTTTACCTTTTGTCTGATATACGCTTGCCATGTGATTAAGTTACATGTACACACGTGCACACACCTTCGTTTAATTTAGTACTTAGTGCTTCTTACTTTGAATGCCATGCCTAGTAAGATATTTCTACCGTACATTGTCCTGTTAGGTGACAATATCCTTCTTCCCCTTAGGATATCACGTTTTCACTAACTTTGGGGTTCACCCGTTGTACCCCGGGACATTAATGAAATAAACGTGTATCCCTTTCCTAGAAACCATAGGTAATCCACCTGCCATGTTCCAAACCTGTCTTGACAAACCCTGTCTGGATATTAATAGTTTGTAGATCCGTAAGCCAGGTGAGCTCCTCACTAAACCTGCCATTTCCATCCCAAGTCTTTAATTTGTAACCAATCCTTATTATCCATAAGGCCTTCGCTAAGGGATGACTGGTGTTCCACCAGTCATCCCCTTAGGTGCGTTACCCTTTAAACATACTAGGCTTCCACCAACCTTGATTCTCATTTTCATGCGATTTCCTCGCAAGACCAATTTTCTTAGTCATTCCATTTACCAAAAGGTTAAGCCTCACTCACCCAGCTTCTCTGGGATCGTAACAAGGTCATTTTGCCAACTTGCACTTAGCTTCCACAGCTGTGTACAAGTCCTATAATGAGATTGGTTATCTATCATACTGATTACACGGTAATTCGGGGTTTAAGCGACTGAACCTCCCCATAAGAGATCCTCATGGCTCTAGTTTCCCTAGAACCTTTCTGCCTTGGGGTTCCATCCCATTTCATGCATAAGCCATACATGTTCCAATCCGTGCGCACGTAATCCACGTACGTTCCCCTCCATGTACCCATATAATCCATACATATTCCATATAACCCGTGTAATCTGTTAACATATAAACCATATGTTTTCCATCCCTAAGCATATAATCCATATGCTTCCATTCCATTACATAAATCTAAATTTAAATTTTTCCTTTAAAATTTCCCATTTTTTAGCCAAGTTATCTTTCCATTAATTAGTGTATACCTACTACCCCCCGAGTTCTTTAATATAATTAGACTTATAGTGAAGAACTAGGTACAACAGTCGTATCCTCTTTAAAACATGAATAAAGCAGGTTACACATAGCATGCACTCATCCACATAAATCCCTATATTTTTATGCATAAAACATAGATAAAAGTAGAACAAGTTGATTTCATATTCATTAAATCAAATCATAATGGGTGTTCAACAGGTAGGCGTACATTCACAACCCCCCGAGCACTTTATTAACATGAAAGGGAAATTCCTAATCGACTGATCCTAATATTATGGTAGCTACAACTAATAAGCCACTTTTATTCTCCTACACCTGAAAGAGGTCTACAAGAAATGTTACCTAGGTTCAACTACTAGTAATATTTCTTAAGGTGTCCGGCATTCCACGCCCTCGGGATTAGCTTCCCGTTCAAATCCTCCAAATGATAAGTACCTTCCCATAAGACCGATTTGATCACATATGGGCCTTCCCAGTTTGCCTCAAAGGCCCCATGTCCTGGAGTCCTCATGTTAGGCATCATCTTTCTTAAAACCAGATCACCAACCTTTAAATGTCGTGCTCGAATCTTGCCATCAAAGTACTTGCGAGTCCTTTGTTGAAAGGCTGCAAGCCTCAGCTGAGAGGTTGCACGGACCTCTTCCACCAAGTCCAAATACAAACGATGATTAACTTCATTTTCCATGGGATCAAAATTATCCCTTCTGAATGAGCCAGCACCAATTTCCACGGGTACCATTGCTTCACACCCATAGGTTAGAGTAAATGGGGATTCTCCAGTCGTAGTCCTTGGTGTTGTATTGTAGGACCACACCATTGGGAGCTCTTCTGGCCAACAACCTTTTTTATCTTCCAACTTTGCCTTTAGAGTGTGTTTAATGATTTTATTGACGGCTTTAGTATGACCGTTGATTTGTGGGTGGCAAACTGTAGAGAAGCCTTTCACAATTCCGAGGTCTTCACATAAACCTCTCATTTTCTTGCTATCAAACTGTTTGCCATTGTTAGATTTTAACTTATAAGGAACCCCATACCGGCATACAATTGCCCGGAACACGAATTCCTTGAGCTTGGCTGCGGTGATCGTAGCCAGGGGTTCAGCCTCTGCCCATTTCGTAAAATAATCCACAGCTACGACAGCATACTTTACTCCTCTCTTCCCTTTTGGGAGTTCTCCAATCAAATCAATCCCCCAAACAGCAAAAGGCCGTGGGCTAGAGAGTGTCTTTAATGGCACCACAGGGTTCCTATTGGAGTTGGTATACCTTTGACATTGATCACATGCCTTTGAGAATTTGTGAGCATCCTGTTGTAGAGTCGACCAATAGTACCCCTGTCGAAGTATCTATGGGCCAATGAGGTTCCTCCAGAGTGGTTTCCACATATGCCTTCGTGTACTTCCCGCATAATATATTCGTACTCGCTGCCTGCTATACATCATAGAAGCGGCTTGTTGAAGCCCCTCTTATATAGCTTTCCATCGTAAAGAGCATAGCGTGTGGCCTTGTACTTCATTCTTCAGGCTTCATCCTTTTCAGTTGGGAGAACCCCCTTTGTGATGTACTCCAGAATGGGAGTAATCCATGTATCCTCCATCTGAACTTTAATATCTATACAATCGAATCTTGGAATGCTAGGTTGCTGCTGTATCTCCAACGGTATCACCCCTAACATAGTCGCTTCCCTGGTGGAACCCAACTTAGCTAAGGCATCAGCACTTGAGTTTTCCGTCCTTGGAATTTGTACAAGGTTTATCTCCCTGAACTTGCTCATCAACTCTCGAGCGTACCTCATGTACAAGTCGGTGCGTGGACCCCTAGCTTGAAAGTTGCTTTTGATATGACCCACCACCAACATGGAATCACTATACACAGTCATATTCACTACCTTCATTTCAAGTGCCAGCTTCAAACCCGAAATCAGGGCTTCGTATTCGGCATCATCGTTCATAGCCTTGAATGTAAAATGAATCGAGCTTTGCAACTTGTGGCCCTCGGGGCTTATCAGTATTATGCCAGCACCTGCACCGTTTCCATTAACAGCTCCATCCACATATAATGTCCACCATGGTGCACAGGTTTCCGATGAAGTTACCTTCTCTAGGGGTTCAACTACCCCTTCCTTGGCTCCCACATCAACAGATAATGGGAATTCCAGAAAGAAATTAGCGAGTGCTTGACCTTTAATAGCTGTTCTTGGCTTGTATTCGACATCAAATTTGCCTAACTCCACGGTCCATTTCATTAACCTTCCCGAGGCTTCAGGTTTGTGCAGGACCTGCCTTAGTGGGAACAATGTTCATACCTCCACCTTATGCGCCTGAAAGTATGGCCTTAACTTTCTCGATGCCAAAATCAGTGCGTAAGCCAGCTTCTCCATATTTGTATACCGAGTTTCAGCATCCAGAAGCCTCTTACTTACATAGTATACTAGGTATTGTATTTGATCTTCCTCACGGACCAGAACCGAACCGATAGAGTGTTCAGAGACTGCCAAGTACAGAATCAAGGTTTCACCTTCCACGGGCTTTGCCAGCATTGGGGGCTTCCCAATTGCTCCTTCAGTTTTGTGAAGGCAGCCTCACATTCGGGGGTCCACTCGAAACCTTTCCCCTTCTTAATAGCCGTAAAGAATTCTCTACATCTGTCAGAGGATTTCGAAACAAACCAATTCAAAGCCGCTACTTGCCCCGTGAGGCTTTGGACTTCCCTCACACTTCGGGGGGATCTCATCTCGACCAATGCCTTTACCTTAGCAGGATTGGCCTTGATTCCTCGATGATTCACAATGAAACCCAAAAACTTCCCAGATTCAACCCCAAAAAAACATTTTTGGGGGTTCAACTTCATCCTGTACCTTCTCAAGATACCAAACATCTCGGTTAGGTGAGTGACGCGTTCATTTGCCCTATTGGATTTAACCAACATATCATCGACGTACACTTCCATGGTTTTCCCAATTTGATCCTTAAACATCTTGTTAACCATCCTTTGATAAGTCGCTCCAGCGTTCAACAATCCGAAGGGCATCCCAACGTAACAGTAAAGGCCTCTATCGGTTATGAAAGAGGTATGCTCCTGATCAGGGTCGTACATCAGAATTTGATTGTAGCCCGAGTATGCATCCATGAAACTTAGTAAAGCATGACCAGCCATAACATCAACCAACTGGTCGATACGTGGGAGTGGACAGTTATCCTTGGGGCATGCCTTGTTCAAATCAGTGAAATTGACGCACGTACGCCACTTGCCATTAGGTTTCTTTACCAAGACCAGATTTGCCAACCACATGGGGTAAAAAGACTCCCTTACCAGCTTGGCCTTCAACAACCTGTCCACCTCTTCCTTCAATGCAATGGCTCTTTCCCCACTTATTGCTCTCCTCTTCTGTTTTACGGTCTTCATTTCTGGATCGATGTTTAGATGATGACACATCACCCTTGGGTCTATTCCCACCATATCCTCGTGGCTCCATGCAAATATATCTAAACTGTTCTTCAAAAATGAGACCAGTACATCCCTAATCATAAGGTTCAGCTGTTTACCAACTTTCAGCTCCTTAGTGGGATCAACTGCATCCACTAGAATAGATAAAGTGTCTTCAGCCGCCCCGATCTTCTCCTTTGTTTCTGGCATACGTGGATCAAGATCAATTTCCACAAGGTTCACCTTGCTTGCACCCTGATGGGATTCCATCATCCGGCCATTAGACTTCTTTGACTCCTTCAGATTATCATCCAAACCTTCAAAATCACTATCATTTACCTCTTCGACTATTCCTTCAATCAATGGTTCTCTAGCCTTTGAATTTTGAAATTTCGGGGCTTCCAACATTAGTACCCCACCAGGGGTATCTACCCCCCAAAAAGTTGCAACATCTGTATAGGGCTCCTCGCCTGGATGTTGCACAATCATGATAACATTACACATATCTCCTCGCCTGGATGTTGCACATATTTCTACGCCGGGTCCAAGTAACGGTAGCACTGCTCAGAGGAACCTCCGTCCACCAACAACAGATGTTTGCAAGCTTGCTCGACAGTGTGCAAGGCTTTGCTGTAACACTCCCTCGAGTCGGATTGGCATCCCTGAATGCATCCGATTCCTCCTGGAGTCGGGAATTTCATTGACAGGTGGTAAATAGACGTTACCACTCGCATCTCCTTGAGTAACGGCCTTCCAAGTATCCCATTATAAGAAATGTCTTCATTCACCACCATGAATTCCACCACTTGTGTAGCAGGCCGGGGTTCATCTCCCAAGGTAATAGAAAGTTTCACTCGCCCCATAATTTGTACGGGATTTCCAGTAAATCCGTATAACTCCGTTGTAGGAGGGAGCCATCTCTTTGTCAAGTAACCCCATCTTCTGATAGGTGCTGTACGCCAAGATGTTAACCGAGCTTCCATTATCCACCAACACCCGGTGTACGTTTAGAACTCCGATTGCAGCCTTAATTACCAAGGCATCGTTATAGGGATGGTGTACATGTCTGGCATCCTCCTCAGTGAATGTTATATCAGCTGCTTTGCCTTTAAAAAGTTTGGGTGGCCTTTCAGATAAGTTGTATACATTTGTGAGGGGTGCGCTCCTGGCTTCCCGAGTGTAATTTTTATGGGCGTTCCTGCTCGTACCCTCAATGTAAGGTCCACCTATGATAGTATGAATGCTATTCGCTCTTGTATGGCGCTCCGAATATCATTCTTGTATCCTTTCGCTTCTTGGGCTATGAACTCAGTCAGGTAACCCCTTCTTATAAGATCCTCAATGTGATCCTTCAAATGGCGATAGAGAATCCGCAGTTTCATGCCCATTGACATCATGAAAAGCACAGTAACGCCCTTCATCTTTCTTTCCTGGAGGTCTGTTTCTTGTTAGCTTCCTGAACATCCCAGCCTTATTTCCTACTTCGTACACCTGCTCAATAGAGGCTGTGAGCGGGGTATACTCAGTATACTTACCCATGCTTTGAAAATCCTTCCTTGCTGGATATTTATAATTCACCGTCCTTCTTGTATTGGTTGTATTCGCAGTTATAGGAGCCATTTTTTCATCACGATGGGTGGACCTAGAAGAGCAGCTTCCACTATAGGAGGTTCGCTTGTGGTACCCCCTGTCTTTTGGGCTATAGGATCTGCGCCTCTTACTCCTGCTCCATTCCCTAGAGCTACGACTCTTCTTGAGCTTAGCCATTGATTCTTCAATTACCTTGTGAGTTTCAGCCTTGGCATAGAAGTCTGCCAAGGTTTTGGGCTCTGCCCCTTGCAGCTCTTTCCAAAAATCGATACCCGGGCGTATGCCCGGGATCAAAAAATTTTTATAGGTCTCATCTGCGGTCTTCCTCACCTTTGGGACCTCCGCATTGAACCGTTTAAAATATTCAGTGAGAGTTTCATTTTCGTCTTGCTTAATATTCGCCAGCGTATTAGCTGGGGGTGCGAATGCAACCGAAGCCCGAAATTGGGTTACGAACAGTTCACTCATTTGCCGCCAGGACCGAATAAAATTAGGATGTAGCCTCTTGAACCACTGGTGAGCACCATCCCTTAAGGTGGCAGCCAATAAGTGACATTTCGTTAGATCCTTAAACTGATATACCTCCATTTCTTTGTCAAACCGGCCGAGGTATTTCACTAGGTCGGTGGTTCCACTGAATTTCAAGTCTCCTACCCCCCGGTATTTTAGTGGGAGGGGTGAATCCCTCACCTTTTTGGTGAAGGGTGAAGCCACCGTCAGGCCTTCCAACGACTGTTTTTTCAATCCCAGTTTCTTTAGTGCCTCACGCAAATCCTTCACCTTATAATGCTCGTCCTCACCATCTGTTAACTGGCTTCCATCGTCACTAGAGTCTTCAATCAAATCGTGATCATCATTATTGTACTCGGGTTTATGCCGAGAGCTACAGCTTCGCTCATCATCACCCCCTTTAGAGAATCTATCAGATTTTGAACCGGACTTATCTCTCCTATAGCTTTGAGACCCCTTCGACCGAGATTTCGTATCCTGAGTTTTCCTGGTCTGTTTCTCCTTTTTCCCATCAAGCTTGTGACGCAAATCCTTAACATTCAGCTTGTTGCCTAGCTTGTCAAAGACACTCAGGCTGCGAGTGGGCGAACCCTGTGACTGCCGAACCTCTTCTTCTTCTTCTTCTTCTTCTTCTTCTTCACAATCTGGATTGGTTTGGTCAGTAGCCACATCTGAAAACCCTCTCTTCGAGACCTCCTCCTCCGACTCATCAGCATCACCTTCTTTTTTGTCTTCCGGTCCGAGGAACCATGCTTTTGTTTCCATTTTTTTAGTTTTTCAGATTTCTTTTCCAAAGAAACGATTTTCTTTTCCATCTTCTTAATCTTTTCCCTAAGCTCCTAATTCGTGATTTCATTATCACGTTCTCCATCACCATCACTCCGTTCATCCTCCGGTGTATGAACATCACTGGAATTTTGAGACATCTCTTCCCTCTAGAGATAAAACCAAGAGGCCCCTCCTTCTAGCGCCACAAATGTTGTGAGGGAAAATTGGTACAACACTTCAATGAGAGAATTACAAGAATAATCCGAGAATCTTTATTAAATAAACCAATTTACAAGCCAAAAACCCTAAGTTCATAAAGCCTAACCCGAGAGGATAAATAGTGGATATTTGGACTGAGTTTGCAAGAGCCTTGAGCTATGTTAATCAAGTAAAACCTACCCAATCGAGAGCCAATAACTCAAAGCTTGCGTTAGAAGTGTGTATGTGTGTCTAACCCTGCAAAGCGTTTACATACTCTTATATATATAAGAGATCAAGTCCCATGTAGTTCTTGATTATTATCCACGATCTGATAAACCTAACCCTCCGTAACAGACATGTAGTCATCGTTTATCTCCACTGATGTAGTGATCCTTCTGTTACTCCACCCTTTTTCCGTAATTATCCCTCGATTCTTATCATATATCCTTCCATATATACGTGTGTATATATGTATGTATGTATTCCATGTATATCTGACATTTATCCTCTATAACAGCTGTTATTGGGCAGTTCCTAGGACCTAGGAACTATCCACTGGGCTGCTAGGACGTCCCTTATCCAATACCCTACGATTTAGGAAATTCTGAGATTGCTGGTATATTTTCTGGAAACCTTAAGGGTTCATGCACGTACCCCTTGCCTGGTAGCCTACTACCCAGCTGAACCCCTGCCAAGCCTCGATACAACGCTGCCCCTATCCGGGGTTCACATGCTCGTACCTTTACATGAATACACCCCAAACCAGATGCCAGAGTCATGTTCTTCAGTTCGTTTAAAAGGCACATTAGATCATCATGCCCCCATTCTTAGCCCAACTTGTCCCTTCATATTCAGGTAATTTGAATCCATATCCTTAATTGGCCTTAAATCAAGTCCAAGGCGAATTTTGGGCGCAACATTGTGTACGGATATGAAAGTAAATTGCAGACCACATTTAATGTACGTAATGTATTATGTTAATGAGTTTGGTTGATTTGTGAAAATTTTTTTTAAACCGTCAACTAAAAAGGAGAGGGAGTAAAACATAACTATTGCCATGAGATTGACCTTTATTTTGGATCCGAATCAAGGAAATCTAAATACTTTTTAATTAATAATATTCACACTAAAATTAAAAAAAGAACTTATTCCTAAGTCTCATTTTTATAGTTTATTCCAACTTTTATTTTTATCATAAATAATACATATGTAATTTCCGATTTTTCATTTGTTTTCCATTTATATAAACTAACACATGAATGCACATGATCAACCAATTAACCCCTGGTGTACGTATGTATTTGTACTGAATTTGTTTGGTCAATGGGGTTTATTTATTAATTTAAATAAAATTGAAAATGGAGAAAGATACAAAAACGTGAATAAAAAAACTAAAAAGAAAGTTACCAAACCCTAGCTCTTGAGTCTCATCTCTCTCGGTTGTAAACAGAGGAAGTGAAATGGGGTTTAAGGCCCTCTTATGTATGGGCTGAGTATGTGGTTTCTCATTATGGCCCATTCTCATTTATCTTGTTAGCCCAAAGTAGTCCGTCGACCCACACAATTATTTTCACTTTTTACAAATAAAAACCATAAAAAAAATATTAATGCTCATGTAACACAAGTAACACAGGAATTTACTAGCAAGGAGATGTTCATGTTACGCAAGAATTTTTTACAAATAAAAACTATAAAAAAATTAATGCTCATGTAACACAAGTAACACAAGAACTAGCAAGGAGATGTTCATGTTATGCAAGAATTTAGGAATTTAGTTTGTCTGATCCAAGTAACAGCCTCAGCTCATTTATCTTTAATCTTTTTTCCTTCCCGTTAAGGCACCCACCTCGATAAGGATTATTCATAAGCCTTGCATACATTGCTTGTTAGAAAATGGAAAGTTTGAGATACATTTTAGATGTGCTCTTAATGTAATTTTCGGAAACTAACTTATGGAAGTTGTTCCTTGATATGAGGACTTAAACTTTCATATTTGGATCTAAGACATTTTCTTAGTGGAATCCATAATTATATATAGGCAAAGTTGCTAGTTTGAAATAAGTTTGAAATGGGTTTTTTCCTTAAATTCCACATTGAAAAGATATGGAACTAAGAAACTTGAAATGTCTATATATAGAAGGCTTATGCTTGAGTTTTAGAAGTAATCTTAAGTGCCTACCTTGGATTCATTTATAAGTTGCATAGGTTTTTTGGGCGAGTTTAGGTGCTAGTCGCTGTTGATCTCTGTCGTGTTTGTGACCGAATTGATCTGAGCTGTTTTATCCTAGAAGTGATATTGCTGCAACCCATCACATCGTAAGTGGGGAAATAATCTCTTCAAGAACAGTCAAGGCTTCTCTAAGTCTTGGCGACTCAGCTGTTCTGTTTCAGAGTTTTAAAGCTTCTGTTAGAGCTAAGTGTTTTTTCCTTTCTTTTATTTTTTACAGTATTTAATTATATATTTTGTTTTGCTGTCATGTTTGTTTCATTATTTGGTTAATTGCCTGTTCTTGTTAATTGTAATATAACTGTCCCATTGTTGCGTTGTTTAGTGTAATATACCCAACAATCTTGAAGAGATTATTTGTTATATTTGTTAATTAGCAAGATGGTTAATGAAACTAAAACTCCTGTTGTTGAGACTGGCTCTGGGTCTGGTGTTACTGTACCCACCATTGATTGGACCACGTACCGTTTCCCATAACCTATCGATTTGTCGAGTATGCCCGAAAAATTCGGTGGGGGTGTTGGTTTTTCTCGTTGGCAGAAAAAAATGAAACTGTGGCTTACGGTAAAGGGTCTAAGGCCGGCGGTGCAGTATGAGAAACCAGTTGTGGTTAAGGAAAAAGCTGAAACTGTTCGGGCTTATGCTATGTGGGAGGAAAAGGATGGGGTGGCTAGGGTTGCAATTCTGGCAGCTTTAGCCAACACTCTGTTTGATGTTTATTCATCGGATTCCTACACAGCTAAACTCTTATGGGAGAAGCTGGACTAGACACATAATACTGACTTGCAAGGGTTGGAAAAGTATTCTGTGGCTCGGTTCCTTGATTTTAAATTGGTGGACAATAAATCCATGACTAAGCAAGTGCACGAGTTTGAGATATTGGTGCATGCTTTGAAGGAGTCCGGTATGGTCCTTCCTGAGAAGTTTCAGGTTATGGAAGTGATTGAAAAGCTCCCGAAGTCTTGGGAAGAGTTTGCTCTTTTCCTGAAGAGACAGAAAGGAGAGATCACGTGGACTAATCTGATGTTGGACATCTCAGTGCAGGAGCAACATAAGTCCAAACGGGGACATATTATGCCTGCTGAACTTGATAGTAGTTCGAAGGTGAATGTAATGACTGTTGGTAAGAAAAGAAAAGAATTTACTAAGAAGGAAAACACTAAGTCTAATAAAGACAAGAATAAGGCTAAGAAACCAAAGGCAAACAAACCATGTTGGTCGTGTGGACAGGTTGGTCATTGGAGCAAGGACTATCCTGTAAAGAAAGCGAAGAAAGCTGATGTGAGCAAGGACTGTCCTGTAAAGAAAGCGAAGAAAGCTGATGTGGTTGTTCAAGCAAACACTGTGCTTGGAGCTGGAACCATTGATGGGCCTATGGCTAACATGGTTATTGGTGAAGCATCTGCTTCTGTAACCAATGATGGGTATGTTACCTATAAGCCTGTTATACTATCCACTTATTTGTCTCATGAATGGTTGAGAGATACTGGAGCTAATGTGCACATTTGTGCTGATAAAACTCTGTTTGTATCTTATCAACAGACTCATGGAGTGATAGTGACGATGGGGAATACTAGTGCTGCACAAGTGCTCGGAATAGGAAACGTGGACCTGAAGTTTGCTTCTGGGCGTGTTCTATCCCTCACTAGAGTGCATCATGTTCCTGATATTCGTAGAAATTTAATAAGTGGAAGTTGTTTAGTTAAGAACGGATTTGAACTTTCTTTGAAGTGTAATAAAGTAGTTATTACACATACTGGTGTTTTTGTTGGCAAAGGTTACTTGTCTGATGGATTGGTTTTGATAAATGTTGAGCCTATTTTGGGCAGTTTTATTAATGATAATGTTGCTCCTTCTGTTAATTGTGTTGAATCATCTGATTTGTGGCACTTACGTCTTGGTCACTTGAATTTTGGTGCTCTAAAGAACATGATGAATTTAAAGTTGATTCCAAAACATTCCATTGATAAGAAATCTAAATGTCAAGTATGTGTGACTGCTAAAGAAACACGAAAACCTTTTCGTAATGTAGTAAGGGATTCAGGAGTGCTAGATTTAGTTCACACGGACATATGTGAATTTAGTGGCATAGTGATTAAGGTTAATAAAAGATATTTCATTACATTTACTGATGACTGCAGTAGATATTGTTATGTTTATTTGCTTAAACATAAAGATGAAGCACTAGAAAAATTCATTATATTCAAAACTGAAGCTGAATCACAAACAGGTAAAGTACTTAAACGTTTGAGATCAGATAGAGGTGGTGAGTATACGAGTACCTCATTTAATGAATTTTGCAAGAGCAATGGTATAGTTCACGAGGTAACTCCACCATACACACCTGAGTCTAATGGGGTATGATAACGTGTATTTTATACACGTTTTGTTTTTTATTCTTCTGCATTTTTGTTAGTTTTGAATGTTGTTTTATTAATATTTGTTATGTTTTTCATCTTTCAGTGCCTCGTGTTTAATTGTTGAACAGATGGCTTAATTTGGGCATGAAAGCGAAGATTATTCAAGAGGGAAGTTAGAAGATGAACGCTTGCGATGTCGGGAGGTGTTTAATGTATTATCTTGAAGATTTTATCTCGTACGGGCTGATGTACGGCCGTTCGACAGGCCGTTCAAAGGAGCAGATTTTCTGTACGGGCAGCTGTACGGCCGTTCAACAGGCCGTACAGAGCTGTTGTGTATTAAAAAGAACAAAACATCTTCATATCTCTTATCATCTAACCTAACATCTAACTTCATCTTCAACCTAGCCTCTTCAAGTATAAAATTAGGGTTAGTCAAGTAGAGATAAAAACACTTATTACTCATAATCTAGCATTGATTATGAGTAACTAACTCCATTAATTTGGCTCAAGGAGGAATTCTTGTACTAAACCCATTTCAATTTAAGTAAGATTTTTCACTCTATCTTGAATACTTGTGATGTATTGTTTATGATTTTGCTTGGAGATTTGTAAGTTGCTTCATCTTGCTCTTCTTGAAATTTCAATTGCTAATTGTTTGTGCTAATCCGTAATTGTTAGTACATTCATTGTAGTAGCACAAGGTTTGGCGTGCCTAAACTTCAAGATTCAAGTACAAATACCTAGGTTGAGCTTCTCATCCTTGGGTTTGTCCTAGCCTCTCTTTGTTTAATTCCTTGATTTGGTTATACTAGTAGTGCTTCATTATTGGTAGCTATTATCAAGAGAGCTAATTTATGTGTTTCACTAAATTAGTGTTTTTAGAAGAGAAATAAGTGATTGTGTGCTTCACCAATTATCTTGGTTAGGTAGAGTTGGATATATTTTGCTTGTTGGGTTGAAGTGCTTGATTTGCTATATCCTTGGGTCAAGTATATCTCTTATCTTGTTAATTTACTCATTGTGTTGTTGTGTTGGTAAATTTGATGATTGTCATTAACTTAGTTGTATTTTTATAGCAATTTATTTCTTGTGTTCAAGGTGTTTGATAAAACTCCACAACCAAATGAAAACCCCCCCTTGTTCACACTTCTAGATTGTAAGAGATAATATACTCGAAATCGATATTGATAGTCCTTCCCTATGAACGAACTTCGAAAAACACTACCTTCAAATTGGCGTCGCTGCCGGGGAAGGCAACAATATTAATTTTGAGTTAATTGTTTCTTATATTTTAGATTTTATCTTTGTATATAGTTTTCTTTCTTTCTTTCTTTATTTGTTTTTTTTTTGTTGGTGTGTCTTCATGTTTATTGGATATAGACATGAACTAACTCTTTCAGGAGACGATGGATAATTATTGTGGTTGGAATAGCGCTCAAGATTTCACCTATGATCAAAAACGATATCAAGATTTTAATTCTTTTCAGAATTTAAATGCGTATCAGGTGAATTCTTTATATTCTACAAATTCATGCTATGCTCCTTACCCTCCTAGCGTCGATTATTCATATGCTTGTGAAAATCAATGTTATGATCCGCAATATAATTCCCAAGACCATCAAGGGTCTTTTTCATCTTCCTTGTCATCATTAGAGGAGA
Organism: Saposhnikovia divaricata; assembly: GCA_036435485.1. Taxonomy (NCBI): domain Eukaryota; kingdom Viridiplantae; phylum Streptophyta; class Magnoliopsida; order Apiales; family Apiaceae; genus Saposhnikovia; species Saposhnikovia divaricata. The sequence continues at coordinate 156,784,258 of CM071595.1, forward strand.
TGATGAAACAAATGGCGGAAAACAACCTCCAATTTCACAACATCACTTTTCAAAGGATATCCAACTTGGAAAAGAATACTTCTCAAATCATATCCAACTTAGAAAAACAAATGAGCCAACTAGCCGAAACCGTGAGTCGATTAGAGGAGGTCAATTCTCCTACTAATCATGATTCTTGTTTTGTAATTGATGAAAATGTTGTGCATGATGAATTTGCTTGTTTAGTTGACGATTGCCCTAAGCTTGACAATGATAAATTGGATGTAGTTGAGGATCTACCAAATTTAGAAAATATTTTTGAGCTTAATGAATTGGTAGATGAGATAAAAATTGATGAATGTCCAATTAAAATTGAGAAGGAATTTGAGCTTAAGATTGATGAGGTTGAAATTTTTGCTTGGGTATATAAGGATCCAATTTGGGAGCAATTTTTGAGCCGTGCTTATAATGATTATTCTGACGATTTTTCTAACTATTTTTCTTTTTCAAAGTATCTTGAAGATGTGAAGATCATAGAAATATTTTTATATTTTTATGGATCAAAGGTATATTTGCACACCTTGTTCTTATTATTGATTCGTAGGTATGTGCATTTATTTGCTTTTTCACCTCATTAGTTATAACACTTGTATAAATAAGTCGAGCCAACGACAATAAACAAAGCGCTTTTTGGGAGGCAACCCAAGGTACGTATGTATTTATATATTTTTTATGCGTGTGTTAGATTTCTTGCATTCATGTAGGGTTTTATTCATATTGTGGATTTGAGGATCGATCTAAATATTAGTGAGTGGGGATTCCATTTTTCATCTATTTTAATTCTAAGAAAATAACCCTAAAAAAAAAAATTATTGTGTATTTTTGTGGTGTGATTAATGAATTCTATAATAGAGTTTCAAAAAAAAAATAATAATAATGCCTCGCTCAATAATATTTAGTATCGTTAATTATAGTTTTTTTATAATTTTTATATTTATTCCACTCGTGCCTTGATTTGTTTGTTTCATGTTTTCAGGAATTAATATTTTATTCAAGCATTCAAGGATTTCTGGAAATTTTCTGTACAAAGAAAAAGGAAAAAAAATAGTTTTTGTAAAATTTTGTAGCTGTACAGGCTACCGTACGGGGTGCAAGTTGTTCAACAGACCGTGCACAAGCCCGTGCAAATTTTTTTTGGCGTCTGTCCAGCTCCTAGTGCAAAATGAGGGGGGTCCAAAATATTTCACCCACTTATTGCACGGCTGTACAGCTCTTAACAAAAAAATAGAAAACAGAACAACTCCTACTCCACCTTTATATCCCCTGCCATCCACCTGCGACAACACCACTCCCTCTTCTGTTATCCCTCACCCCCCCCCCCCCCAGCGTTAATTCCCACTCCACCACCGAACTCCCCCTTTTCTCTTCTCTTCCCAGCGCTGATTTGCAGTCACCCACCATCGTTTTTCTCAGCCAACGCGCCTTTCCTTTCTACCACCACGAACCCACAACACCACTTCACCATTTTCGTCACTGCAATCACCAAAACACTCTCATTCCTCCCTTTCTTCAATCGCAGCCCTCCACCTCCTCTCTTCTCCTCCAGCCACGCCAATCACCACACCTTCAATTCACCATTCCACCAACACCTCCACAATTTTTACAATTCACCACACCTTTCACTACCCCCGTCACAGCCCTTCACCCCTCCATTTTTTTTTCTTCTCCGCCCCACCACTGTTTTCTCCTCCGGCCATCTCCCTCATTCTTCATCCACCTACGCCCCTCCATTTCTTCCACCAACAACCTTTTCTTTCCTCTCCCCCTTATCTCCCCTTCTTCCCCGTACACAACCCCCCCTTCAATCTTCATCAACTCATTGTTTAGTTTTTTTTATTTGTTTTATTTATTGTTTTATTTTTATTTCGTTTATTTCTATTCCTTTCTTTATTTTTTTTTTTTAATTTTGATTTTTAGTTTTAAATTTTCTAAATCTAAATAATTTATATAAATTCAAGAATCATTTTAAATTTACTTTAAATTTGATTTTTGATTTTTGATTTTTGATTTTATTAATAATTAGTTATTTATTTTATTTTATTTTATTTTGATTTTTTATTTGTTCATTTTTTAATATGTTTAATTTTAATATTAATTTATTTTATTTTATTTTATTTTCTAAACTAAACATATTTTATAAATTCAAAAATCAATTTAAATTCACTTTGAATTTGATTTTTTTTTAATTCTTGATTTTATTATTAATTGCTTAGTTATTTTATTTTATTTTAGTTTTATGAATTTTAATTTTATTTGATTTTAGTTTTAAAATTTGATTTTGATTTATTATTAATTTGTTAGTTTATTATTATTATTATTGTATTTTTTTAATTTTAATTTTATTTTATTTCATTTCATTTTATTTCATTTTCTTTTTTTTTTAAAAAAAAAAAATCAAAAACCAAAATTTAATTCTTTTTAATTTTGAATTTAGTTTTTAATTTTCTAAAATTAAGTAATTATTTTATTATATTTTATTTTCGTTCTAAATTTGATTTTTGATTTTATTAATAATTAGTTATTTATTTTATTTTATTTTGTTTTATTTTATTTTGATTTTTTTTATTTGTTCATTTTTTTAGTATGTTTGATTTTACTATTAATTTATTTTATTTTATTCTAAACATATTTTATAAATTCAGAAATCAATTTAAATTCACTTTAAATTTGATTTTTGAAAATTTTGATTTTATTAATAATTGCTTAGTTATTTTATGGGTGAAGGCCCTAAATAATCAAAAATAAATAATGCTTGCCCAAAATACTGATTTCCAAATATCTGGTCTTAAATACTGACGGGACACGTTGTTTCGTGCTCCGTATTGTGAGGTCACGCTACACCGTCTTCCGTATTGCTTGGACACGCTAGACCGTGCTCCGTATTGCTTGGATACGCTAATCCGTCTACCGTATCATGAAGACACGCGCTAGTCCGTCTATCGTATCCCTGAAGACACGCCCTAGTCCGTCTATTCATGTTTGTCTCTTTTTCTTATATTCAATCTGTGGTTTGGTTTCAGAGGCACCAGTTTTAGGAGAGAGATCGAGGGGAGTGTTGAAGTGAGGAGAGAGAGATCGAGGGGAGATGGTCGGAACAAATAGATGAGCCCCTGCGGGGCCAAAGATGGAGGAAAACAAGAATTGTTGTTGTTTGAGTGAGAGACGTGTGAATTTGTATAGTGAATTTGTTGTTATTTGTGTAATGGTTGAACAGAGGTGGTGGAGAAGATGGCGGACGGCGTGGAGGGTGAACGGGGGTGAGGTGGTTTGTTGGTGAATGGAGAAGGAGAAGGCGAAGGGCAAGGTTGGGCGAACGGAGGTTGAAGAGTGGCGGAGATGGCGGCTGTTAAGTTGTGGGTCGAGGGAAAATGGAGGAACAGTGGTGAGAAACTGGCTGGGAATGGAGAAGGTGAGGCGGAGGAGGAGAAGAAAGGTTGAATTGGTGGCTGGAAGAAAGAAATGGGTGAGGCTGGAAGTGACTGTCGAAGGGGAGATGGGTGAGCTGTGTTGCAGGCGTCGTAGAAGGAAATGGGTGTTGAGGGGAGTGAGGAGGTGAATGGAGGAGATGTTGAAACGGAGTTGAGTTGATGTTGGTCGTGAAATGTGTGGAAGCTGTTGGGTGAGAAGAAAAATGGGCGACGGGGCAGTGACATCGAGAGATGGCGACGGAGCAATGGCATCGAGAGAGACGTAGAGAGAAGAGAGAACAGAGATGCTACAGTGCTGCTACAGTGCTGCTACAGTGCTGCTACAGTAATTGGAACACGCTACACGCACTAGCGTGTTACGTGGGTAAATAGGGCCAACAGTTCCGAAAATGGATATTTTGGACCATAGGGTAGTGAAAATGAGGTATTTTGGTCATTTTCTCTTATTTTATTTTATTTTTATTTTAAATTTGATTTTGATTTTATTATTATTTTAGTTTTAAATTTGATTTTTGATTTTATTATTAATTTGGTTAGTTAATTTATTTTTATTTTATTTTATTTTAGTTTTAGTTTTTAATTTGATTTTTGCATTTTATTATTTCATTTTTAAATTGGATTTGATTTTTATTTGATTTTATTATTAATTGGTTAGTTATTTTATTTTATTTTATTTTATTTTATTTTAAAAAAACAAAGCAAATATTTTTATTATTTATATATCCTTAATTAGTGTTGAAGTGGCTTTGTAGGGTGTGGATTTGGCTTGTTGGTTAATTTCGTTGGGATGATTGTGATTGGTGGCATTTATTCAATTCTTGACGTGCAAAGACGAAGTTGGATTTTGACAAGTATGAGTGGTTTTGCTCCCGGTTCTTGTTCTTTATTTTCAGGGGAGTTCTCTTTCACTCATATCTCTACTTCGTTTTATTTGTCATGCATGAGGACATGCCATGTTTTAAGTGGGGGAAGGATTGTTAATGTTCATCCTTGTATAATATGCGTAGCTAGTATTAGTAATTTTTTTTGTTTCATTTGATGTCTGTTTTGTTTGCATTTGGTAAATAAGTTTATTCATGAGCGTCTTTACTTGTTTATGAAATTTATGACATTTTGAGCTTGTAGTCTTGTTTTCTCCTATTACGTGTCTAGCATTATCAATTTGATGTGAATCTATAAGTTTGATGCACCTTATTTCACACACACACTTGAAATGGCATGAAAAGTCTAGATTGCTGTAAATAAATTGTGAACATGACGGTTATCTCTTAGGATGCATGGAATCAAATCGAGAAGATGTTATTACAACTTAAACCTTGTGAGGCTTTGAACGATGATTCTTTTGCTTGTGTGTTGCTCCCTCTTTATGTGTGTTTGTTGCTCTAGGGCTTGCATTAAACCTTTATTCATGGATGCACCATAATAAGGAAATTCTATTTAGGATAACTTTTTTTTGGCCTTTTTAGCTTGTGAACATTGAAAATAATCCCTAGTTACCCCCTTTGAAGCTTATATCCATATTTTTCTTCGTCACTCTCCCCTTTTATACATGAGTCATAGCCAAATACTTCACTCTCGACCTAGTTGAGCTAGTTGAGTCTTGGAAAGAATTGATTGTTGAGCATGAGAATTTGGAGATGTTGTGAAGAGGAAGAATGCTAATTATTGTAAGTGGGAACTAGTTTGATGTGTATATCTAGATGTGGTTCAAAGTTCTTTGTAGTATTTATTTATGTTATGCATTCCCTTTGCTAAAAAAAAAATAATAATAAAGGGGATGTAAAAAAAATAGAAAAATAGAAAAAAAAGCAATAAATCTTTGTACTTTATTTTGTTTCAATTTTCTTGGTAAATGTGGTTGTGTTTTGTAATTGTAAATGAGTGGAGATCTTCTTTTGTTTGAGAATTTGGTGTACGAAGAAAGCAAGCGTCATTTGACTCAACTAGCAAGACTTTTACACCATCCTTCAACTTAAATTTTCACACCTTCACCCAAGCCTCATTACAACCCATTTTATGAATTCCTTGTTTTTGGTGCAATCCGGAATTTAGGTGAACATGTAAGGTCAAGTAGAGCGCATGCATTTAGACTTGGAGTTGAGTGAAATCTCTAGCCCATACTTGTGTGATACATAATTGAGAGATGTGAGATTTTTCACCATACAATTTCATCTTCTTAATGCGAGGCCATGTATGCTTTGTGATCATCTTGTCTAGTGTTCACGATTGAAGTGCATTCATTCTATCTTTAATGTCTTGGTTACATCTTGCACGAGGTGTGTTATCTTGATTCTTGAATTGGTTGTTAGCTCGTTTTAGTGGATGACAAGGTGAATAGCTCTATATGTTTGATTTTAGTTACAAGTAGACGGCTCGGGCATGTGAGTATAGTAGTTGGTTTAATTAGTAGGTATTGTTAGTTTTTTTTTTTGTTTAATGGTGATTTTTGTGATTTTGTGGGTACATCATCTATAAACCCTCACGAGACCTCACTCGTCCACTAGGGCTACCTAGGGGTTCCAAGGGCTTGTTGCATATGCCAAATGCAACCGTGATCACCTACGGAAGTGGTACTAGTTAGGAGTATATGGTAATGTTAATTTTAGTTTGCTCGGGACTAGCAAAGTTTAAGTGGGGGAAGATTTGATAACGTGTATTTTATACACGTTTTGTCTTTTATTCTTCTGCATTTTTGTTAGTTTTGAATGTTGTTTTATTAATATTTGTTATGTTTTTCATCTTTCAGTGCCTCGTGTTTAATTGTTGAAAAGATGGCTTAATTTGGGCATGGAAGCGAAGATTATTCAAGAGGGAAGTTAGAAGATGAACGCTTGCGATGTCGGGAGGTGTTTAATGTATTATCTTGAAGATTTTATCTCGTACGGGCTGATGTACGGCCGTTCGACAGGCCGTTCAAAGGAGAAGATTTTCTGTACGGGCAGCTGTACGGCCGTTCAACAGGCCGTACAGAGCTGCTGTGTATTAAAAAGAACAAAACATCTTCATATCTCTTATCATCTAACCTAACATCTAACTTCATCTTCAACCTAGCCTCTTCAAGTATAAAATTAGGGTTAGTCAAGTAGAGATAAAAACACTTATTACTCATAATCTAGCATTGATTATGAGTAACTAACTCCATTAATTTGGCTCAAGGAGGAATTCTTGTACTAAACCCATTTCAATTTAAGTAAGATTTTTCACTCTATCTTGAATACTTGTGATGTATTGTTTATGATTTTGCTTGGAGATTTGTAAGTTGCTTCATCTTGCTCTTCTTGTAATTTCAATTGCTAATTGTTTGTGCTAATCCGTAATTGTTAGTACATTCATTGTAGTAGCACAAGGTTTGGCGTGCCTAAACTTCAAGATTCAAGTACAAATACCTAGGTTGAGCTTCTCATCCTTGGGTTTGTCCTAGCCTCTCTTTGTTTAATTCCTTGATTTGGTTATACTAGTAGTGCTTCATTATTGGTAGCTATTATCAAGAGAGCTAATTTATGTGCTTCACTAAATTAGTGTTTTTAGAAGAGAAATAAGTGATTGTGTGCTTCACCAATTATCTTGGTTAGGTAGAGTTGGATATATTTTGCTTGTTGGGTTGAAGTGCTTGATTTGCTATATCCTTGGGTCAAGTATATCTCTTATCTTGTTAATTTACTCATTGTGTTGTTATGTTGGTAAATTTGATGATTGTCATTAACTTAGTTGTATTTTTATAGCAATTTATTTCTTGTGTTCAAGGTGTTTGATAAAACGCCACAACCAAATCAAAACCCCCCTTGTTCACACTTCTAGATTGTAAGAGATAATATACTTGAAATCGATATTGATAGTCCTTCCCTGTGAACGAACTTCGAAAAACACTACCTTCAGGGTAGCAGAACGAAAGTACAGAACTTTTAAAGATATGATCAATAGTATGCTTATTAATTCGGGGTTGCCTAAGTACATGTGGGGGAAGGCTCTGAATACGGCTTGCCATATTCTGAATAGAGTTCCTCTGAAACATATGGACACGATACCTTATGAATTATGGACAAAGAAAAAGACTAGTTTAAAATATCTTCGTGTGTGGGGGTGCCTCGCAAAGGTACTTGTCCCTGAACACAAGAGAAAGAAACTAGGGCCGAAAATTGTTGATTGCATTTTTCTGGGCTATATTGAAACCACTACGGCTATGAGATTTTTAGTCTTAAAATCTGATATAGACGGAATAGTGGCTAACACTATAGTTGAATTTCGTGATGCAACATTCTTTGAGGATGTGTTTCCTATGAAGACTGGTATGCCTCAGGGTACTTCTGATGATGATCCCACTCGCACATCGAGTTCCATTCCTGATCATGTGGAAAGGATGACTAATATGGGGGCGGATCCTAATAGTAGCTCTACTCCTGATGAAGTAGAGGAACCTAGAAGGAGTAACCGTACGAAGGTAGTCAAGGACTTTGGAAGTGATTTTATTACTTATAATATCGAGGATGAACTTTTAACTTTCCAGCAGGCCATGAATTCTTCAGAATCTAGGTACTGGGAAGGTGCGGTAAAAAGTGAGATTGACTCTACTGTTTCTAACAGAACATGGGAGTTGGTTGATCTACCTCCCGGGTGTTCTACTATAGGATGTAAACGGGTTTTCAAAAGGAAGATGAACCCGGATGGCTCAATAGATAAGTATAAAGCTAGGCTAGTAGCTAAGGGTTTTAAGCAAAAGGAGGGCATTGATTACTTTGATACATACTCTCCTGTAGCTAGAATGACAACAATCCGAATGCTTGTAGCATTGGCTTCCGTACATGGTCTTATCATCCATCAAATGGATGTAAAGACAAATTTTCTTCCTGGTGAACTTGAAGAAGAGATTTATATGGACCAGCCTGAGGGATTTGTTACATCTGGTAATGAAAGGAAAGTATGTAAATTAATCAAGTCTATATATGGCTTAAAACAAGCTCCAAGAGACTAGCATAAAAAGTTTGATGAAATTGTTTTAGAATCAGAGTTTGTAGTTAATGAAAGTGATAAGTGTGTCTACTACATGGTTAAAGGAAATGAATGTATTATTGTGTGCCTATATGCGGATGATATTTTATTGTTTGGAACCAATATTGAGATTATTAACGAGACTAAAAGGTTCTTGAAAAGGCACTTTGAAATGAAGGATATGGGTGAGGCTAATGTGATTCTTGGAATCAAGTTGACTCAATCAACTGATGGAATAACCATGTCACAATCTCATTACATAGAGAAATCTATACTTGAGAAGTATGGTTATTCAAATTGTAGAATCGCGAGTACTCCCTATGATCCTAAAGTTGCACTTGTCAAGAATAGTTTAGGAGTTCCTGTGTCTCAGTTAAGGTATTCTCAGATTATTGGGAGTTTGCAGTATCTTGCAAATGGTACTAGGCCGGATATTTCATATCCAGTGTCTAAGTTAGCAAGATATACAAGCTGTCCAAACAAGACTCATTGGGATGCTCTTGATAGAGTACTTAGATATCTGAAAGGCACCATCTATCTTGGTTTGCATTACAGGAGGTTTCCTGGAGTGCTAGAGGGATATAGTGATGCAAGTTGGATAGCTAAGAAGTCTGGTTCAAATGGAGTGACTAGATACTTCTTTACCCTTACGGGTGGAGCAATATCATGGAAGTCTTCTAGACAGACTGTTATAACTCGATCTACTTTTAAGGCTGAGTTGTGTGCATTAGATGCCACGAGGACTGAGGCTGAATGGTTACATGGACTTATGTCAATGTTACCTGTAGTAAGTCGTCCACTTCCTGCTTTTAATGTTCATTGTGATATCCGTACAACTATGAACAAGATTAACAGCAAGAAGTATAATGTGAAAACAAAGAGACATATCCAAGTTAGACTAAAGTCTATAAGGGGTCTAATGTCTCACAGGATCATAGCTGTTGAGTTTATTGGAACTCAAGAAAACCTAGTTAATCCTTTGACTAAGGGATTTGAGCATGCTGTTGTCCTTAAGTCTAGGTTGGGGATGGGACTGATAGCCCATAGTGATTCATCTATGGCGGGAACCCAATACACATGAGAGGAGATCCCTCGAAAGTGTATTCAATGTGGTACTAACAAGTTGTAAGGGTGAATTGGTTGTACCTTTAACTACATAGATTGATACTCATGTATCTGGAGTCTATCCCCTGTAAACCTATAAGGTACTGTAACTACCGGAATAGCAAGAGTTATTTGAACTCTGAATAGGATCAAGTCATAATACGCGATGCTAGCAGTACATCTCTAGAGATGCCAAGCTAAGCGAATGTAATTGTGTGGTCGCAATTTGAGGAAAGGGTTATTCCTTGAAGCATTCGACGAACAGGATCGAGACATGACCATTAACGTCTCAAAGCCGTAGATTAGCACCAAGGGATGGGCATCGGGGCACTTCGGGGCCGGGGAGTGCTATCCCCGCCCCCATCCCCGAATTTAAACCCGATCCCCGTCCCCTGCCCGATCCCCGTCGGGGATTATTTTTTATTCCCCGTCCCCGGCCCGAACGGGTAACGGGGATCCCCGCGGGGAATCGGAGAATTTCATTTTAAACAAAAAATAACATTGTAAACAATTTTAAACACTAACTAGCAAGTTTGAAACAATTTTTTAAGCACTAAATTAAGATAAAAAATATTACTTAAATAAACAATTATAAATAACATGGAAATGAAGTTATTTAACTACTAGAAAGACAAACATATAAGATTAAAATATAATTTTATTTCCAATATAAAGTATTGGAAATTCGTATATATTAATATATGATTATATATATATATATATATTAATGTGATGAAATCGAGTCGGGGACGAATCGGGGCGGGGGTCGGGGATCGGGCCGGGGAGAAATAAAATCTCGGCCCCGGCCCGCTCCCCGATTTTTTTTGAAAATTGTCCCCGCTCCCCGGCCCGTACCCGAAAAAATCCCCGATTCCCCACCCCAAACGGGGCGGGGATCGGATCGGGATCGGGCGGGCCGGGGTGAATGCCCATCCCTAAGCACCATAGCCTTTGACTCGTCGTCGTCTATGGAGTGTGGTTACACCAAACGGATAAAGATTCAAGGTGAAACATTCCATCTGAATCTGGTAGCCATCGAAGTAGGGGACTTAGGAGGGTTCAAACCCGGAAGGGTACCGACTCTGAAAAGCAAGTCATGAGTAGAATCTGATATGCATTACTGTATGGATTTGTGGGGGATTGTTAGAAAATGGAAAGTTTGAGACACATTTTAGATGTGCTCTTTATGTAATTTTCGGAAACTAAATTATGGAAGTTGTTCCTTGATATGAGGACTTAAACTTTCATGTTTGGATCTAAGACATTTTCTTAGTGGAATCCATAATTATATATAGGCAAAGTTGCTAGTTTGAAATGGGTTTTTTTATTAAATTCCACATTGAAAAGATATTGAACTAAACAACTTGAAATGTCTATATATAGAAGGCTTATGCTTGAGTTTTAGAAGTAATCTCAAGTGCCTACCTTGCATTCATTTATAAGTTACATAGGTTTTTTGGGCGAATTGAGGTGCTAGTCGCTGTTGATCTCTGCCGTGTCTATGACGGATTGATCTGAGCTGTTTTATCCTGGAAGTGATATTGCTGCAACCCATCACAGCGTAAGTGGGGTAATAATCTCTTCAAGAATAGCCAAGACTTCTCTAAGCTTTGGCGACTCAGCTGTTCTGTTTCAGAGTTTTAAAGTTTCTGTTAGAGCTAAGTGTTTTCTCCTTTCTTTTATTTTTTACAGTATTTAATTATATATTTTGTTTTGCCATCGTGTTTGTTTCGTTATTTGGTTAATTGTCTGTTCTTGTTAATTGTAATATAACTGTCCCATTGTTGCATTGTTTAGTGTAATATACCCAACATTGCTCACTGGTTTCTTTTAACTAAAGTTGCATTTTATCAATTTGAAAAGGTTATCACTTCAGAGGGGATGAAAAGGGATTCTACTTTCTTGACCTAATTAATCTTACATGCATGATGTATCCACGTCTATGTTGCAAAACATTACGAATTTCATCTTGGTATTAATATGTCATTAAGGATTTCGTCTTGGTATTAATATGTTATTACGGATTTCATTTCGGTATTAATATGTTCGGTGAGCGAGATCAGGAACCATGAGACCATGATCAGAGGTGTTTCTTACGAAAATAATGAACTACATATAGATGAGAAAAGACGTGTATACTAAATGACATAACAAGTTTTGGTTAAAACTTAAAACGTAGTTATTATAACTGTAATGTAAAGAGATTCGAACGTGTGAATAATAGCAAATCCTACTGAAGTAGACAACCTCATAATGAAGTAGACAATATATATTTGTGAAGGAAAAAGAAAGGATGTGTGGCATCGGCTGAAAATGGTTTGCAGGCCCAGAAATACTCAGGCTGGCCACCTTAAGATACTTTCAGACACATACAATTAATTTGACTTGTCTAATGTGATAGCATCATTAGTAAATTGATCACTTTTAATTTTTCATCACAGTCCTTAGTATATTAAGCGAATAAGTTTCACTCACTAGGGAATACTATAAGATTAATTTGGGTTCAAGATTATAAGAATCTATACTCACCTTCATTTTACTTTGAGGAACTTCTGTTTATCTCTTTTCATAAAATTTATATGGTAATTTTCCTAAGATCTAAAGGTGATGAACGACTTCTATGACTAGAAATTGTAGTGAACTATTCGCAAGTCATTGTCTCTGGTCTGCTGCATTAACATTGATGCTAGTTTGTTGGATCATTAAGCAAGCCTTGATAATTGTATGTGCATGTATAGCCTCTAGTTTGTTGCATTAACATTTCTCCTCCATGGACTCTCATTTTTTCTCCTTAATGTTTATTTGCAGGTAGAATTGGCGATTTTGTGTTGGATCTTCTGATAACTCTATTAGGTGCTTCGTTATATATGAAATAGTTTTTGCTGATGGAAATTTTTGGAAGAACTTAAGTTCTTCAGATATTGAAGTCTTGGTAACTGTAAGTGCATCCAAGCTTTAAGTAGTACCGTGAGGCCTTGACAAGATCTTGTATTCAGATATTATCCTTGACACGATCTTGTATTCAAATATTGTTGGACAAATCAGCCCTTCTAACATTCCAGTTGCCTAATTGCCTTATGTGGTTGTATTCCCCTTCATCATGTGATGCGATTTTACTTATATTCATGATTTGCTAATGATTTTAAGAATTCTAGTATTTTGCTTTTACTTTTAGTCAGACTTCTTTTACGTGACAGTCTCAGTTTTTTGATACAAATTGAGTATTCAAACTAGTAAATTAAGAATGATCTCAGTTTTCTTAATAAACGACATAACAAGTTTTTGTTAAAACTTAAAACGTAATTATTATAACTGTAATGTAAAGAGATTCGAAAATGGAGAATCAAAAGTGGAAGTGACTAGTGAGCAAAGCAAGATAAGGCTGATGCAGTGAATTGTGAAAGTAATGCCAAGGCGGAATCTTTCCCGTGATGTAAATTATTGAACTCTTTATACTAGTAGAAAACAAACATAGCAAAGGTGATTCCTTACATGCATATCTCTTCATAACAACAGAGATTATTCCTCACTTTTTTTATAGTTGAACACACTGGCACATCCACCTTGAATGTATGCATGAATATCGACAAGGAACAAGAGTTGGTCATTGATAACAAGATCCATTTAAGAATATTTTATATTGGTAATTACAAAAATTTACCCTTGTTAATTGCCCCAGCCGGCCAGCCAAGCAAGTCGATAAAGTATGGCATCCCCTTTCGAATAATCGAATACATGACTAGGTTATGTTTGAAATTTTAAATTTGAATTCGACATTCACAATTTAAATCCATCTTACGTTGCTTAACTTTTTTCATAAAAAAAGAAAAATGTATTGGTGTATTCTTCCAGTTTCTTGGAAATCATAAAAGATTAGACGGTATTTAAGTCATTTAACGATTTCACTAATTACAAAATTAACTCAAACCATTATGCATTTTATCTTAAGAGTAAGAGTATTATGGATATTAAATTTAATGTGATATTATTTATTTGACATATTTTTTATATTTAGAATTATTGTTTCTAAATATGTATTCACTTAAATTAGAGAAACTGTTTTATAAGTACATAAATATGTTCATACCATTCAAGTCCAAATGTATTTGTTGGAGTTACCGGGCATTTTCATCGTGTAGGGACCACAATCATTATAGCGAGAACACAATAGCTCTGCATTCAAGTTTCTAGACGAATCGTGTCGAGTTGAATTTTAATATAAACAATAGCCAGAACACAATAGCTCTGCATGCAAGCTTTTAGACGAATCAAGTCGAGTTGAATTTTAATATAAACGAATGGAGCTTCATTTTTTTCACGAACTTAATCTATTTGAATTTTTTTATCACACAAAATTCATGTATTCGAGCTCGTTAACTAACGATCCATATATGAAATTTTATCGAGAAATCGAGCCAAACAACACACGAGACGTTATCGAGCAGCTTCTAAGACTTGCAATTTTTATAGATATAAAAACCCAAATTTTCTTGGCCCAACAAGCTAAAACATATCTTGTCTACGTAAGCTTATCGGAGATGGGTTCAATTTACTTTTCGAATACAATTTTTTTTCAGAGAGAGTGGGGGTCTGTTGATTTTTGACGCAATTAAACTGTTTGATGAAATGCCTGAACCACGAAATTGTCGATCGGTAAGATCACTTCATTCTCTTTTGTTTCCTTGCACTGTTATTGTGAATCCTAAGTACTTTTTGCATGTGTTTATTGAGTGTTTAAAGAAGCATGGGATTAAATAGAATCTTGATACATTTACTTAATTACGATTACGAGTCAGCTGTAGTACTGGCCAATTTAGAGGTTGGTGATTGGCATTTATCTCTTTTCACAAAATTCTGATGATTATTTTCGTGATATCTAAAGGTGATGAGCGACTTCTATGACTAGAAATTGTAGTGAATTATTTGTAAGTCATTGTCTCTGGTTTGTTGCATTAACACTGACTCTAGTTTGTTGGATCATTAAGCAAGCCTTTATAATTTGCATTAACATTGACTCTAGTTTGATATTCGATCTTGATTGCTACGCATATCTCAACATACAATCTCAGCCATCCCCAAATCATAAACCCTAACCCTAAACATCCTACGCCGTTCGCCGTCATCAACAATCACCATAATTCCAGCAACCCTCCCCGAATTTGTTTTCCCAAATTCCTCCGTTAACAAGTGGCGCTAGAAGGAGGGCTTTTTGACATCTTAGGAGGAAGGATGTCGCAGTCAAACCAAGAGCGTGTTGATGATCGTCGGGGAGAGGATACTAGGTCCACGGAGAATCTACCCCCGCCGCCACCAAGAAATTCTGCCATAAGGAATTCAATGCTGAGAAACCTTGATCGCCCAGGAGGCTCGCGCCGAAGATCCACTACACCCAGGGCCCCTAATGGACAGTCGATACCACGGATAGGAGGAGATCCACCTGTCTTGATGAGCAATACTGAACTTTTGAATCAGATCACTTATATGGGAAATACTATTACCCGTATGGGCGCGAGAATGGATGAGATGGAAAGAGAAAGGCAAATTTTTTAAGGAACCCGCCTGAATCGTGATGGGCGCCGCCAACTAGACGGAAGAGAAGGGAATATGAGGGCGACTCTCCATGACTGGGGAAGAAATTATCTCACACCAGGTGAAGATCAGCGTGTTGGTAGGAGATCTGCCATTAATCACCAGCGCGTCCCACATATGGAAATCCCCTTGGAGAGAGAAGTCCAGATTGTTGGAGAGACTAATACCGACCAGCGGTTTCGAGCTATTACACCCAGGGCCTTGACCTACGGGGAGCCGCATGTTGAGTTCCCACCAGACAGGGTGATGCCCCGACGATCAAGTCAAGCACGTCCACTGCATGGAAGGACCGAAAGGGGGCGAGAACCTCAAAGGGAGGAAGTTTGGGTTGGCGGTCAAAGGACTGTGGAACAGGAGAGACCTGATGGAAGGCATCGTTTTGATCACGAGAATGAGATTTTAGTAAATTCTGATATGATTCCACCCACAATGGCTCAAGCTGGTGACCCAAATCATCAGAGGACTCCGAACCACTATAGTTTGGGATATGGGGAAAGAAGATCCTATGCTAACCTCTTCAACCAGGCAGAAAGAGGTCAAAGGGGACCCTTAGAATCTAATTTGGAGGAGAATCTGATGGCCGCTCGCAGAAATCATTTACCTCACCTAGAGAACGCCGTCGGGGATCGATATAGGTTTGAAGAGTTAATGAATCAGCAGAGACAGGAGGAAGCGTCTCGTAGGGTAGCCGGTCTTGAGGATCTAGACTTAAATGCCTTGCGCAGACTCCTGGCTCAATCAGGGGAGCAATCGGGAGCTATATTTGAACCAGCTCCATCGCCCTTCTCATTGGCAGTCCGGGAAGCACCTCTTCCCCCATCTTTTCGAGGGGTGGGAGATCTAAGGTTTACAGGAAGTTCTGACCCGGCAGAGTATATCGCCAGGTTCAACACTGAGATGGAGCTCTATCAAGTGGAAGACTTGACAAAGTGCAGATTGTTGGCCTCGACCCTGCGAGGAAATGCCCACCAATGGTTTCAAAAGTTGGGACCGGCTTCTATTACTTCTTGGGATCAGATGCGAAGGATGTTCTTGATCCAATTCCAATCGTCTATTGTATATGCCCCACCTGTCACGACCCTGGCAAATATAAAGCAGAGAGAGGGAGAAACCCTGCAATCCTACTTTAGACGTTTCAACTCAGAGGTCCCAACTGTCCGGGGAGCTTCGGACGAAACCATCAAGAATTTTCTGATAGCTGGAGTAAGAGTGAATTCGGACTTCTGGAAGGAACTTCAGCGAAAAGAGCCTCCAACACTTGCGGATCTCTATGCGCAGGCTGAACCCTTTAAGAGGGAGGAAGAAGCTCTGAAAAGGAGTGATTACCCCGAAACTAGTCGCAGGGGGAAGCGTAAAGATAGATCTCCTAGCCCTAGGAGAGACGGAAGGAAGAACGGTAGAGGGGATGTTAATGTCGTTGACACTTGGAAGTCAGATCGGTCGAGATCACCCAGCCCAATGCCACGGTACCCGCCACCACCTCTTTATTTTCAGAAAGATCAGGGCTATCCTCTTAAATTCCCGGACGATTTGACTGGTAGGGAGGGATCTCAACCGTTGAAGGGCGAGGTTGTTTCTATACGGGAAGTGGGTGAGTCCAGTGGAACGAAGGAAGTAGAGTTTGACTTGGACCCTCGATTGCCTGAATCCAAGAAGAATGTGGGACCGGCAGAAGATACTATACCAATTCTCGTGGACGAAAAGGACCCATCCCGGGTGCTATATATTGGGGCGAGATTAGAATCAGACTTGAGAGAGAGGCTAGTTGCTTTTTTAAAGAATAATCTGGATGTTTTCGCTTGGAGTCATGCGGACATGGTAGGAATTGATCCCGAGGTAATGTGCCATCACCTTAACATAGACCCTTCTAGGAAGGGTATTCGGCAAAAGCGACGGGCGGTCAGTGGAGAACGAGCTATCGCCTTGAAAGATGAGGTTGACCGGCTGCTAAATGTCGGATTAGTTAAAGAGTCCTTTTACCCGGATTGGCTTGCGAATCCGGTCTTGGTGAAGAAATCCAATGGAAAGTGGAGAGTCTGTGTTGATTATACTGACCTGAACAAAGCCTGTAAGAAAGACAGTTTTCCTTTGCCTAGGATTGATCAATTGGTAGATGCCACCGCGGGGCACGCCCTACTTAGTTTCATGGACGCTTACTCCGGATATAATCAAATCCCGATGTATGGGCCAGATCAGGAAAATACCTCTTTTATAACGGACCGTGGCTTATATTGCTATATTGGGATGCCTTTCGGATTGATCAATGCAGGGGCAACTTATCAAAGGTTGGTCAATATGATGTTCAAGGAGCAAATTGGGAAGACTATGGAAGTATATGTGGATGACATGCTTGTAAAATCCAAGGAAGCAAAGGAACACATTCAGCATTTGGATGAGATGTTCCAGATCCTCAGAAAGTACCGCATGAAGCTTAATCCTCAAAAATGTGTGTTCGGAGTAGAATCTGGAAAGTTTCTGGGTTTTCTGGTAAATCATAGGGGGATAGAAGCAAATCCTGCAAAGATAAAAGCTCTTCTCGAGATGAAGTCCCCCCGAACAGTGAAGGAGGTGCAAAGCCTGACTGGGAGAATCGCCGCTCTGAACCGGTTTGTGTCAAGGTCATCTGACAAATGCAAGGAATTCTTTAAGGCAATTAAAGGTGTTGGGAAGAATTTCGAATGGACATTAGATTGTGAAGAAGCTTTTCAGGCGATAAAGAGCCATCTGGGATCTCCCCCACTATTGTCTAAACCGATTGAGGGAGAAACTCTTATCCTATATCTTGCTGTTTCAGAATATTCCGTTAGTGGAGTACTTGTGCGAGAAGAAGATGATACCCAGTACCCTGTATACTACGTCAGTAAGAGGCTATTGGATGCAGAGAAGGTATTCGAATATGGAGAAGCTGGTGTACGCTTTGATTTTAACCACCAGAAAGTTGCGCCCCTACTTTCAGGCGCATAAGGTAGAGGTCCGAACATCGTACCCTTTGAGGCAGATACTGCATAAACCGGAAACTTCTGGACGGATGTTGAAATGGGCAGTGGAATTATGGCAATTTGATGTGGAATATAAACCTAGAAGCGCTATAAAGGGGCAGGCTCTTGCTGATTTTATTTTGGAATTTCCTCTTGATCAAGAAGATGAGTCCCTGGCTGTCATACCTAGCCCTCCACCAGAGCCAAATCAGGAGTATCCTACTCCAGCACCTTGGTGGACTTTATATGTGGATGGTGCATCGAACAATGAGGGTGCAGGGGCGGGACATGTGAGGTAGGAATGATGGGGCGAGATTGGTTCACAGCAGTCGACGGTGTAGGGCGAGGAATATTGGCAATAGCAGAGGGAGTCGGCTCTGCAAAAGGGTTGTTTCCGAAAGGGAGTCTTGCCATTTGACCTGAATACAAAGGGATAAAAAAAAACTATTAGTTGACAATTTCAAATATTAAAAATAAATAAACAAATGGGCGAGGGCTAAAGAAGAAGGCGAGGTACCTTTACCAGTAAGTTGCCCTTCTATTTGTTTTTTACGAGTACTTCTTTTAGTACCTCTCTTAAATTTGACAAAGGGAATTCTGCCGTACCCCTCATTATAGAAACCATGGATACGGAGATTATCGGGTGTTACTAGAACATCGAGATCTTTCTTTGATCTAGGAAGTTCAGAGATAATCAGAGCTCTAGCTGCAGAGTCGTCCGTTAATTTTGTCTGGGCGGGTTTGTCTACGAGGAGAATATAAGGAGAAATTAGAGTTTCAGGGGACTAGGAAAAGGAAAAATATTAGGGCGAGAATACTTACAAGGTTGGAGATTGAATTGGGTTCTGAGCCTGGGGACGTCGTACATGTAAAAGAATTCATCTTTCCATATCTTCATGTTGCTAGGGTTACCAGTAATAAAACCCTTTTTGTTATGATTCGACCAGTAGGCGAGGTAATAAAATCCCACGTCTCTTCCACATCGCCTTAAAGAAAGGAAATAACTTAACTCAGCCATAGTTGGGGCATCATATCCTTCGTTTCTATACATCATATATAAACCGATAGCCGCCCTATAGCTGTTGGGTGACAATTGGACAGGGGCGATATTAAAATAAGTGATGATTTGATGAAGAAAAGGGTGCATTGGCGTTCCAAAGCCGAGTTCTATTAGTTTGTTGGTGAGGACCGCCCTTGGTGTTGGCAACCCGGCAATGTCGAAAACATGCATTCTCATGAAGGAGCGAGGGCGTAGCCATTTTCCTTCCAAATTGTAATATTCAATTAGAAACATGATTTCTTCGGAAGAAATTTTGGAGGCGAGTCCTGCGCAGGAGATTCTACCTTGATCAAATCTGTGTTTCATTCTAAGAGGTTCGTCTACATCATCTTCAAAGTCTAGGTCGAGATCACAGGTACGGACGGGTTGTTTGTATGGGTTATTGGGGGGAGAAGGTAATTCCATTGCATAACGAACGGGCGAGACGGATAGAACTTCATCTTCGTTCTCGACCTCTGCATCCTCGTAGTAAATATTGTCTTCCTGATCAGAGCTCTCGCCCGTTTCCGAGTTCTCGTCTTCTTCTTCTTCTAAGATTTGGTCGGCTTGCGCTTCCTCAAGCATTCTCTTATATCTTTCCAGATCTTTGCCATGACTCTTTCCTAACCTAGAAGGGCCTGGCTCTTGAGGATCTAAGTCGGCGAAAAGGTCGTGTAGATCATCTTCTCCACTTACGTCGCCTAGATCTTAAGCATGGTAAACGCTGGCCAAGTCGTCGGCAATATCGCCCACTGGAAGACTATCGGAGATGGAAATAATGTCCTCATTATCAAGAGAATCTGAGGTAGAAGGCGACGTTGACCCGTTTTCGGGAGAAAAGTTCTCTCTTGACATCTGTAAGAGAGGGCGAGGACTATATTAAAGTTAATTCTCCAGAGTAAGATCAAGTAAAAGCATGTAATAGGGGTCCCCGCCCTCTTAGATGGAAACGGACCTAAGTAGAGAACTAGCGAGAAGGAATGGTATTCGATCCTAGGTGATTTTCTTATTTTTTGTTAATCGTTTACTTAAAAATAAAAATCGACAGGAAAGACGAGAAGAGAGAATTAGTACCTGTTTTTGGGAAGATCGCCTCCAAGATGAAGATATCGCCTGAAGAAAACAAGAACCTCGTCCACAATGATAGAGATCTCGCCCGTAAGAAGTGGAGAATTCGACAGTGCTCCTAGGAAATTTGTAAGGGAACGTGGAGATGGAAGAGGAGGATGGGCTTTTTATAGGTATATAAAACGGAGATGGATGACAGCCAGGTAAGGACACGTGGCATTTTCTTATTGGATTGGGAACTGAAATCGAGGTGTGATAAATTCCGTAAAAAAAAAAAAAAAGGAGAAGAGGGATTTTCTGAGGAAGGCTCGCCTATATTCTGGAAGGTATTTTGGGATAGTTTCTTTTATAGGAAGATATTACAAGAAACTGGGGGGTAGTTGTTATGCCCAGAAATATTCTCGCCCTAATGGTGAAATGTCGCCCATGGGGGTCGCCCTCGGACGATGGGAATCTCGCCCTCTGGCATACTGAAATGGGAGATTCTCCCTGAATGTTCTCTAAAGAGTATTGTTATGGACCGTGATCTAGGTCCTCGGTTACGAGCAATTAGGGATCTCGCCCGAAATATTCAGATTGGGGATCTCGCCCCCTTTGGCAATCTCAGAACTGCCCAAAAGTTATTTTATCTCCGTGGCTCCAGGTGAGCATTGACCACGATAATCTCGGGTCAATAGCTTAGCCATTAAGCTCCGAGAAATTAGCCGGGCTTTACGGTTCGTAATAATTGTCAAAGGCGGTGGCCCTGATCCAATGGGCTTCCTAAATGAGGAAAACCTAGCCCATTACGATTACTTGTCCTCCAAGAACTACGTTTGGCTTGATCCCTATATATAGGGTACGTAGGCACATTGTATGTCACGATGCAAACCCTAGCACAAAAGAAAGAATTCAATATTCGATCTTGATTGCTACGCATATCTCAACATACAATCTCAGCCATCCCCAAATCATAAACCCTAACCCTAAACATCCTACGCCGTTCGCCGTCATCAACAATCACCATAATTCCAGCAACCCTCCCCGAATTTGTTTTCCCAAATTCCTCCGTTAACAGTAGAGATGAAATGACATGCTTGAATTCATCGCTTAATCAAGTTTATGTGGATTGAAGAGAAGGAGAATAAGATCACGCTTTGCAGCAAACCATGATATTGCACCTGTAAAGTCGTAACTTCTTTCTGTTCTTTGTTTTTCTCCTGATAGAACACCAGGAGAATCCCCAAATGAAATGTGTTCTAGTAACTCAAGTGGCATCTGGGAACACTCAAAAAAATTTGGGTACAGGATCATAAATATCAAAACATGAACATCACCGTCATTATTACTCGAGAAAATTCTGTTTCATCACTTTTCAAAAATTTTGGTGGTTATTTTCTTAAGATCTTAGGCGACTACTAACTTCTATAATGACTACAAATTGTTGTGAACTATTTGTAAGTCATTGTCTGGTGACTCTGGTCTTTAGCTGAATTTGCAACAACTTTTGTACACATTTTTGGTTTATAGGATGCGTATAGATATAATTGCTCAGAAGTTGGATTTTGCAAGAGATCACCAGTTTAACAAGGTAAGAAGTGTCAACTTAAAGAGAACTATATGTCACATTTTCTTAATCCGAAACTTCACATTTAGGGGATGGAGAATTTTATAACCCGTGGGAAAAAAATCACAATTTTTTTATTGTTATTTTTACTATGAAATGTTATAGATTGTTTTAGCTTGTTTTTTGTGAGAAAAATTTCGAAAAATTATTGGGAGTAACCTCGTATTTTGATAAGAAAATTAGGTGTAAAATTTATCTATTTTTTCACTATGGTGATAAATATATTAGGAAGTTCAGTTACTCATTCTTGAGAGGACATTTACTTATTTTATTTACTGTCAAGTGGAGGAGTTATTCATTTGAAAATTAATAGTTGATTCTTTTGGGATTGAATTAGATAATGTAATTTCACATATCTATTTGTAGCAAACACCATAAAAAACTGATAAATATGGAGTGTATTAAAATTTGTGAACTGATTTTGGTGTAGTTATAATGCTGAGCCAGGAGATCTAAAACATGTAAAATGTGACGATCAATCCTCGAGTTATATAGATTGGGTTTTGGGCCGTTACAGGTAGAACATATAGAAAGCAGATGAGTGTTTAGGTAGAACCTACCATGTCTGTTCACTTTCATTTTTTACTCTTGTTTACACATCGACTACCCACATTATTATTGTAACTGTCATGTGTTCGCAATGTTACAAGTCTTGTATGTATCATTTCAAGTGTTCTTTGCATAATGAACACTTTCTAGACCAAGCATTCTCTTACTTTAGCAAGCCTTGATAATTGTCTGTGCAATAGCATCTAGTTTGTTGCAGTAAAATTACTCCTCTGTGGACTCCCATTTTTTCTCCTCAATCTTTATTTGCAGGTACCTTTGGTGATTTCGTTTTTTGGATATCTTGATAACTCTATTAGGTGCTGCAGATATAGCTAATAGTTTTTTTCTGAGGAAAATGTTTTGAAGAAGTTTTTTTCTGAGGAAAATGTTTAGAAGCTAGATATAGTAGTTGTGATCCTACAAAAGTTGGATTGTAATGCATTGAAAGTTGATGTGTCCAATTTGCAGAAGCAAAATGTTGCTATAATGAAGCGCATGGAAGCGGATCGTGCTCAATCACAACAGCTAAATGTTGCTATAATGCAGCACATTGAAGAGGAACTTTTTTAGCTACTGTGATTGAGCACGATCCTCTTCCATGCACTTCATTACAGCAAAATTTTGCTTCTGCAAATTGGATTGGATACATCAGATTTCAATGCATTACAATCTAACTTTTGCAGTTTCAGAACTGCTCCCAGAACTATCGACACACACGGAAGGAGATCATTATGTATCTCTTCTAACTTTTTAATTTGACTCTGCAACTGATTGGTAGTTTCAATTATTTCCCCTAATGTAATACCACCATTAGAAGATGAAGAAGAAGAAGAAAAAGAAGAGAGAGAGAAACATTGTTTAATTACCTTTGTCATAGAGAACGAGTCAAAAAATAGTAGACCAGCTGGTTGCCTTAAACTAGTTGGTCCGTAGTAGGTTTGGGATCTAAGTTTTCTAGGGTAGGTTAGATATTGTGTTTAGACTAAAAAATATAATGGAGTATTTGATCTCTATTTGAGCTTTAATGGCCAGAAGTCTATAAGTCAAGTTGTGACCTTTGAGTATAATTCCCCTCCAACAGAAAAGTTGGTCAATCTGTCAAGTGATAAATCCAAGCGGAATTAATTTCGGAATCAAATGAAGCTTGCTCATTTACTCTTCTCTACGTCTAGGAGATCCAATACATTGACAACTAAGCTATCACCAAATGCCCTCAAAGTGGCCAAATTGTTTTCTCAGAAAACATCTCAAATTACCTGTGACTGGGCATCTTTTCTGAAGTGTATAAAGGACAATAAATTGTCATTCCCACAAGCAAAAGATAATTTGTTTGAGCTCACTTTACAAAATAGACTACAGGAATGGCTATTGGAAAGAGTGGTAGAAAGGTGTAAAGTCACTGATAATGATGATCAAGGCCAGGGAGTAATTCACATGTGTGCAATCCTAAGTTATAAGTGGGCTGTACCTCAATTTACGTTACCCGGCTTATCATTGGATTATGGAGACAAATTTGGGTGGACAACTCTTCATTGGGCTGCATATTGTCGAAGGTTAATGGTGAAATTTTTCGAAATTTCGTTGCTGCTAAAATTCATGTGCGCTGTTTGACCCTTGTATATCGTTTGTAAAATAATCTCAACTTTTTTCCTTTTAGATTGCATTAATTAATCTCCTTTCACAGTGATACATTGTTATGACGTTGATCATGTCCAAGTCATGAACTATTTGAGAAAATGAATTATAACTTTAAGTAAATGTTTAAGGGAAGACCATATACTAAGTAAAAGGTTACTCAGGACTCTGTTTTTACCGGATGTGTGTGTATGAATCACTTCTAACTATTGAATATCTCAATTCAGGGAGGACATGGTTGCTATTCTTCTATCTGCTGGGGCAAAACCAAATTTGGTCACTGACCCCTCTTAGGAAAACCCGGGTGGATGCACAGCAGCTGATCTTTCATCAAAAAATGGTTATGATGGTTTGCGGGCTTATCTTGCAGAAAAGGGATAAGTGCAGCATTTGAAGACATGAACTTAGCCGGGAACGTCAGTGGTTCACTGCAGATTACTACAACTAATTCCTACTTGCCCGGGGATGTTTACAGAGGAGGAGCTGTATCTGAAGGATACTTTGGCAGCCTATCGAACAGCTGTGGATGCAGCAGTGCGCATTCAGGCTGCGTTTAGGGAGCAATCACTTAAGGTGCAAGCAGATGCTGCTAAGTTTTCCAATCCGGAGGATGAAGCACGCCATATAGTTGCAGCGATGAAGATTCTGCATGCATACCTCAATTTGCCAAACACGGTATTCCTCAATTTGCATTGTCAAACCATCAAAATTCATGTAAGTTGTTTTCCAGTGAATTTGACGCCTTGTCCCGTTGCCTTACATTTTTAGTATATTTACTAGCCTATAACCCGGATTGTGATAAATTATTTTAAATTTTTAATTTTTAATTTTTTTAAATAAATAAAATCTTGAAGCACCAAGTTGTATATAATATACTATATTCTTAACTTTTATTTCGATTGCTAGTTAATAGACTCCTCGTATATAATTTCACTATTAAATTAAATTAATATTTAATATTATTGTTTTAAATAATTAAATTTACATACCTCCATTCTTATAATATAAGAGTAGTTATATTATTAATTGTATTTATTATTAATCTATTATAGATATATTTAAAATATTAATTAAAGAAGTTCTAAGTTTTATGTAATATATTATATTCCTGATTTTTATTTCAATTTTTTGTTAACAGACTCATAGTATATAATTTCATTATTAAATTAAATTATTACATAATATTAAAAATTTAATTAATTAAATTAATTAAATTAATTAATATTTAATGTACATGACATAGGGTTGCTGTTTTTAATAAAGAGTATAGATATCCAATAAATTCTCCTCGACCCTAGTTAAAATTTAGACAGAACTTAGAAGAGAAGACTAGAACGAGTATCTCTCATAATCATGTTCTGAAGTTCTTTTAAGGTGAGAAGCGAAGAAGAGGAGGAAAGATTTAGTCTAAGTTTTCTTTCAAAAAGTATCTGTAAAACAAGTTTATAAGTTAGGGGTATTTGGGGAAATTTATTTTCTAGAATAGGTCAATTTATTTTAAGATAAAGACCTAACTTTTTGTAACTTATAGAATCTCAAACATACATTAAATACTTATTGTGTTGGCCAAACAGGCCCTTAATTTAAATTCCTATCAGCGTCTTATATTGTTCCCTCCAAAAAATTTGGGAACACATTTTATTTACTTTTAATTCACTTTTCTCTTCTTTGCATAAAAAAAAATCGTGAACATACTATAGGTTAATTGACGTGATTTCTACCCTGAGCGATGCTATCTGTTGGAGGCCCACTTCCTTAGCGGGCCGGACCGAAGGCCCAACAACCCGAATCCGAATGGAGGCCCATTTTCATCCGGTCCATCTGGAGACAACGGTCATATGGTTCACACTCCCTAAGACATGGGACACGTTTGCACACGACGCCCACTCTTCGGTAAACTGCCAACAAACAGATGGTAAATGGAAATAGTGAGGTTTGATTCATTCATTCACAATTACACACGACACAACACAAATACTCTACGTTCAAATTACCTTACAAAGAACCGACTAACTTATTCTCATACCGGAGGTGAATCGGGGGACCAAACCCTCGCATTCTTCTTTTGCAGGTCCGATCGAACAAAGGTCCGGGAGAAAACCTGTCGTAACACTATCCAGGATAGATGATTTGGCATTGCTCAAAGTTTCTATCCTTCTTTGTCGTAATTGTATAAAGTTTATGCATGCACGTATGATACAGAGTGTAGCTTGGAAAAGATAAAAGTTATTATTATCTAGTTTATGTAACTTAAAAATTTATGATTGAAGAAAATAAACATTTTATAACTTATTTTTTGAATATTCAAAATTTTTAATATATTATAGATATAAACAGTTACGATCTATCAAGAATTTATGCATTAAATAAGTTATGTTGTCCTAATAATTTGATCAAGGTTCACGAGGCCGAAGGGATTCTCACCAAAATTCATGAAACAATTGGGAAAAATTCCTAGCTCAATATAATTAGATCATTCAGTAGGATTTATGCATTGGCTAATTACAATTCCTAAGCTGCAATACCAGCGATTAAACATCTTTACGTAACTGGCTTTCTTCTTAATTCTACAATGTATGTCATGTAAATATGTATATTCAACTAGTTGTAAACTTCTAGCTCATCTACATGTTTTTACTAGAATGAGAGCATAATGATTTCAAGTTTGATCTTGTGCAATTTACAATAGCACATTCATTTGCCACTACGCCAAAAACGCTCATATGCAACGCCATGTTTACTATTGCTTTAGGCCAAAAAAGCGTTGTATTAGACCAAATGCAACACCAGGGGGCGTTGCATCCGCGACCGTCTCGTTAGACCCCATAATGCAACGCTTTTTGGCATCTAAAGTAACAGCAATAAGCGTTGCATCTGACATGTAATGCAACACCACAGCAAGCAAATGCAACACCAAAGAGGCGTTGCATTTGACATTAGACATTGTTCCAATTCCACGTCACGAATGTGGGCCCCACAAGCATGCCACATCAGCAATGGGTCCAGCTAGCACGCCACGTCAGCAACAGTCCAGCTGGCATGCCACATCAGCAACAGTACAGCTGGCATGCCACGTCAGCATGTGGGGGCCCACTTGCCATGTCATCATGTGGGGTCCACTTGCCATGTCAACAATGGGGTCTGCCATTACCATATCATCTGTGGGTCCCACATGCCACGTCAACAGTGGGTCCCACATGCCACGTCAGCCCAGGGTCCCACATGCCACGTCAACACTGGGGCCCACAGCTAGGTAATGCAACGCTTTTATTTGCTTTTTAAAACACTAGTATCTTATCAAAGGCAACACTATATTTACCAAATGCAACACTGGAAAGATCAAATGCAACGCTTTAATTAAAATTTCTGCAATATTTTGTTTCTTACATAAAGAAACCCAGCAAAATACATTCAAAGGCATTCAAAGCCATCCCAAACATTCAACCAGCCACCAAATAGTTACAATCATCCACACCAACATCATACTAGTACCTAATAAAACCATTACTAATACATCCAAAAGGAATCCAACATAATTCTAAACCAACAAGCACATAAGATTAAATCTAAATTTTAAAAGTACGAAACCATTATATATTGCTATTCGGTGGTGCCGCCTTGAGTCATAGGAGTACCGTTGTCATCATAATCACTAGAAGCGGTGGCACACAACTCTTTCACATCGAACTTAAGACTTGAATTATCTTCACCAAGCTTTTTCAACATCCATGACATCCTAGCTACCATGACATATGTATAATAATTAATAAGTCATATATGCCTGACAAAAAATGAGAAAGAAAGAGAAGAGCTTCCATTAGATTGTTTGTTGGTAAGAGAAAGATTGTTGGTCATGTTTTAGGATTATGCATTTGTAAATCCTGTATTAGGCTATGTACTATAAGTATCTATTATTAGAGACTAAATAGCGTGACATGTAACTTTGTTTCGGGGATGTTAATGAGGCTTTCTAAGGGTTCTTTCTTACATTGAGAAGTAGCATAATTGCCATAAGAGAGTAGTTGGATAGTATAATTTGTGATTGCCCCTACTACACACCTTCCACTCATGCCATCTTGATCTTTGCAGTCCCCTGTAAAGTATAATTAAATCAGCTAATTAGATAATATATTAAATTAAACAATGTCGATATACCTTAAAAAGCTAATGTATAATTATTATGTTTGATGACACTTGAATTTAACTTGAGCAACAAAATCGCTGCTTCCAAGTGCTAATCAAACAGCTACGTTAAATCAAAATTACAAAGTCAAACCTTTAATAACTTCTGTGCAAAAATTACAGTAACCACGTATTTTATTATTTTTGTAATTTTTTTAGACAAAGTAGTAATATAGGTTACAGACCAATACTTAGACCTATGAACACTCAAGTTCCTGAAGAAGTAAAATACAATCGCAGACGAAATTCACGCTGAGAAAATATAAGATGAGCTATACACAATACCTTTGATGGTCCAGCAGCATGAAGAATGTTGCAAGCTTCTAGGCCATCTTGTTCAAACAAGATCCTGTGACAGATATATATTGCTTAGGACAAAGTTGTAATCATTTTTCTGGTAAGAGTAGAAAAGATAAGAATTGTTTCATCATATTCTAAATAATGGTATACCTCTACATGAGAGCTTATATTATCACTGGTGCATATAAATTTTCAGAAATGACAACTGCAACTATAATGAGTAATCGCAATATTTGTGTGCAAAAGCTTAGAAGACATCAAAACATACAAGCCATTACTATTAAATTGAAGACTATACTTGTGGCCCTGGAAATCCTCCAGTAGGCCAACCAAGAGGCCACTGAACATCTTTCTTCAACAAAGTGTACTCTTGCTTAATTCTATACCTAGTTTAGAAGATTATATCTCTCATTAACTAACCATATTACAAGTCAAGAATGAAATTCTCAAATTTAAAATACATATCACACACGTAAACAGAACACAGATGCATACCATGGAACTTCAACAGCAACATCAGGATGGCTGAAAATCTTGGCTGCATCAAACCTCTTGTTTGCTCAAGTCGTAATTCAAACCAGCGGAGTCGTAACATCAGGAGGCCTGTATTCTAGAGCTATATGACCTCCTCCCTGAATTAAAAGAATAGGAAGTATTAGGATGTATATGCAGATTGTAATGACCAAAACAGTAACAGAAATAGTTCTCAAATGGGAAGAATATTGAGTAAATAGACAAAAGCTGATGAATTTCTTACTTTCACAATAGCAAACGTCATATTGTTAGAGTATGCCCTTGTGTAACTGCAGAACACAAGCACAAGAATAGGGCATCAGTTGGTCTTTTTTCACTCAGAATATCAAGCACAAGAACCCCAAAACTATAAAGGAGAAGCTGGCGTGTTTTTTGATTGCAATACTTCACAATTATAGGCCCATGTATAGTCAGTCTGGAGGAAACATTTGCACTGCCCCAGTCAAATAAATTCAAGTAATAATCATCCACAAGATCAGGAGCATCTAAGGTCCTCTCAGATGTCTGTGTTATCAACCAAAAAATAGTTATAATGTCAACATTATCAAAAGTTGATTAAGATTTAAGACTAAAATTAAACACCCAAATCGAAACCAATCATATAAACATCAAAAGAAGAATTAACAAGCATATACCCCTATAAAACAAAATCGCTGACCAAAAAAGTCGTACTTAAAACTCAGATCAACTCAATATTAAACCCTAGCTAACTTCTGGAATTAAAAAAATTAAATAAAAACTAAGATGTACAAATACATGACAGCTTGGTTTTAATTAGTTTATATCCTACTGGCTCCACTAAGATTAATGCTCAATGAAAACAAATTTATATGAATAAATCATGTAATTTGACTTTAATAAAAAGATGTACTAAATAACTTTTTTTTAACAATTGTACCTGAGACCTTATATTGATCATTGAATAAGCTGGCACCCTGAGTTCAAAAAACTTTCTGCGTTTTCCAGCTAACATAAAAGGGGGCAAGGCGCGATGGTACTCTGTTATCATCTCCACTTACAATGTGTGTGTTAACGGTGATCTGCATAAACCTGTATTTGTGCAACAACATTCCTTTGTCTGCAACACATCCTGAAAAGGTCAGAAACATCTGAATTTCAAACTTACAGCAACTCATTCTAACTTTACATATACACAGCTCTCCTAAAGTCATCAGGTTGAGCTCAACCATCAGTATAAGATGAAGGACGACATCAAAGGTACAGTAGAGGACGACCATTATCGTATCCTTATAAGTTCTGCGATGTGTACACGTGCCATATCTTCTTCCAAGCAGCAAAGATTTTTCAGTAGAGAGTACAGATCTCCTCCATTTACGTACTCCATGACCAAATAGAGGTTATCCCGACATGTGAAGGAATAAAAGAACCGGACCTGTCAATCACAAAAACTATGGCTACATTAGAACATATGTGCACAAACGGCTTGTAGTTTAACATGTTACAAACGTTTACCTACTCACCTCAAATGGATTTCGAATTGAAATTAGGATATCACGTTCAGCCAAAATGCTTTCAACTGCATTTTTACGAATCATATCAGCCTTTTTTTAGAACTTGGAAAGAAACCAAATATATGAAGTGAAACACCTTGTAGGGAACATATTATACTTGTGGTCATGCACAAAATTATACTTGATGTATAAGTTTAGCATGCAACACCCTGTAGGGAATGTATTCAAACTGATTCTTTACGGCTATATATTAAGTTAAATTTGTAATTCAATAGGGTTGGCCAAAACAATTCTAGCTTTAGCTATGCAGTATGCATTGTACTTGATAAGAATTAGTACATGCTAGTATAACCACCATTGCAATATAAAACTGAATTCTTTTCCATATGTATCAAATTCATCTTTTGGGAAAAATGAATCTAATTCATTTTGGTTAATCCTTAAAAGATATTAGCATATACCTTAATAGCAAATAAATCACCAGTTGCTCTTTTTCTAGCCAAGAAAACTCATCCAAAAGCCCCTCTGCTGATGGGCTTTATAATTTCAAAATTTTCAATAGTTGTTCGATCATTATTATATGGATTAATAGGACTAGCACGCAAACTGCGAACCGCATCTTCTTCCACTGAACTTTCTTCATCAGCCATGTTAGTTGATGGTTCAACCTTTTCATCTTCAATCTGCCCACACAGCTGTACATATTTCTCCCTGTAGAGTTTAATAGACAAAATACTGATGAGAAAATTAAATGCACACGGAAATTAAGCAATCTGAGATTCAGATTATTCCCCCAACTAAACAAACAGACTAGATATAATTTTTGTAGCTGAGTATGCAATTGCATCAGGTTGAGCTCTCCTAAAGTCATCTACTTCGATGAAGGTCTGTAAATCAAATCCCCAAATTCAAATCCCTAATTACCTGCAAAAGAAAACAAATTAAAAGTGAATTGAGACTAGTTAATCGGAGAGACAAAGAGAGAGGTGATTGTATAAGAGTCTGTAAAGAGTAAAGTTTATTAATTGAGTCTATTGAGTGGAGTTGTAGTGTCTGTATATTGAGATAGAGAGCGAGATTGAGAGAGAGAGAGAGAGAGAGAGAGAGAGAGAGAGAGAGAGAGAGAGAATGAGTGGAGAGGGAGACTGCGAGTATTGTTTTTGGGGGGAAGTTATAAATTTTTAGGGAAAGGTAGTAGTGTCTGAAAATTAAGGGGGGGGGGAATTTTCCGCCCAAATTTTCATTCTAGGCTGCTTGTGTCTATGTCACGTGTGTTGTACTTTTATTGCAATTCTTTTATTGTAAAATACAATTTTTTTCCATAATTAAAATATATTATTTATCAAAATTTAAATTGAAAAAAAAAATTAAAATGTATCGTCATTATATATATTTTTAAAATACATCTATTTTCCGTAATTTTAAAAATAATTTAATGTTAAAGGGAGGTCTACTTTGACCAGTTTGACCGTTACAAAACCAAACCAAATACATCTAGGAAATTTTTTAAAAAATTACCACATCACTAAAATCGTTAGATCTTGACATTCATATGTTTGGAATGTAGAAAAAAATAATTAAAAAAATAGATTCATCATTCGGGACA
Source organism: Saposhnikovia divaricata (assembly GCA_036435485.1). Classification (NCBI taxonomy): domain Eukaryota; kingdom Viridiplantae; phylum Streptophyta; class Magnoliopsida; order Apiales; family Apiaceae; genus Saposhnikovia; species Saposhnikovia divaricata. The sequence goes on from CM071595.1 coordinate 156,816,373, forward strand.
AGACTAGTTAAAAGGAGGGTCTACTTTGACCAGTTTAACCGTTATAAAATCAAACCAAATACATGTAGGGATTTTTAAAAAAATTACCACATCACTAAAATCGTTATATCTTGACATTCGTATGATTGGAACGACGAAAAAGTAATTTCAAAAAATAGATTCATCATTCGGGACAAGACTACTTAAAAGGAAGGTCCATTTTGACTGGTTTGACCGTTATAAAATCAAACCAAATACATCTAGGAAATTATTTAAAAAATTATCACATTACTAAAATCGTTATATCTTGATATCCGTACGTTTGGAACGTCGAAAAAATAATTTAAAAAATAGATTCATCATTCGGGACAAGACTAGTTAAAAGGAAAGTCTACTTTGACCGGTTTGACCGTTATAAAACCAAACCAAATACTTCTAGCAAATTTTTAAAAATTTACCACATCACTAAAATCGTTAGATAATGACATCCGTATGTTTGGAACGTCGAAAAAATAATTTAAAAAAATAGATTCATCATTCGGGACAAGGCTAGTTAAAACGAAGGTCTAATTTGACCGGTTTGACCGTTACAAAACCAAACCAAATACATCTAGGGATTTTTTTAAAAAAATTACCGCATCACTAAAATCGTTAGATCTTGAAATCTGTAATTTAGGAACGTCGAAAAAATAATTTAAAAAAATAGATTCATCTTTCGGGACAAGACTAGTTAAAAGGAAGTTCCACTTTGACCAGTTTGACCGTTATAAAACCAAACCAAATACATCTATGGATTTTTTTAAAAAATTTACCACTTCAATAAAATCGTTAGATCTTGACATCCGTAATTTTGGAACGTCGAAAAAATAATTTAAAATTAAAATTAAAAATAATCTGTTAGCATTTATTAAAATTAAAAAAATAGCTAATGCAACACTTCAGAACAACAAATGCAACACTGTGGTCACCTAATGCAACGCTTCGGCCACGTCAGCACAGGTGGGACCCGCTTCTGCCACGTCAGCAATTGTGGGTCCCATACTTGCCACGTCAGCCCTTGTGGGCCTCTTGCCACGTCACCCTTACGGGCCCCACACGGACATGTCAGCATTTGTGGGCCCCGCACCTGCCATGTCAGCATTTTTTAAAAATAAAAAATTAGCTAATGCAACACTTTAAAACAGCAAATGCAACACATTACTCACCTAATGCAACGCTTGCCACGTCAGCTAATGCCACGTCAGCAGTTGTGGGCCCACACTTGCCACGTCAGCACCTGTGGGCCACCTGCCACGTCACCCTTGTGGGCCCCACATTAACATGTCAACATTAGTGGGTCCCACAACTGCCACGTCATCATTATTAAAATTAAAAAATATCTAATGCAACACTTCTAAATAGCAAATGCAACACTGTGATAACCTAATGCAACGCTTCTGCCACGTCAGCAAATGCCACGTCAGCACATGTGGGTCCCACTTCTGTCACATCAGCAATTGTGGGCCCCACATTTGCGTCAGCAAATGCTACGTCAGCACATGTGGACCCCACTTCTGCCACGTCAGTATTTTTTAAATTAAAAAAATATCTAATGCAACGCCAGCAGTTAGTGTTGCATTATCTGAAACACCGTGGATCAAATGCAACACTAAATTATATGTAATGCAACACCAGTTCAAGTTCTATTTCATTAGAGCCAAAATTTCATATATAACGAAACACTTTGTGAAACACTTTCTAAAAACGTTGCATATGAGCATTTATGGCGTAGTGTGCTATTAGTTTGTGCTTGGTTTGATGGTATGATACGGTTGCACTGGTTTGAGTTTGATATAAATGTAACCATATGCCAAGTTCCTGCAATGCCGTGATGATGGATTACATACTAGTGATACGAATCGCAAAAATATCCAAAGAAAAGGGGTGCAAAGTGCTAATTACTCGTAAAATAAAAAACTATCTTCTTTGCTTAAAAGTTTAAGTCGCAACACCTCCAGACATGGACTGAGTAGCTTAAAAAATGGGTGCTTATCGACTCAAATAAACATAGGAGATTAATTCATGCAGATGTAGCAATATAGATGTGTGTCTACTATAGCATGAAATTTATTGTCCTAAATATATAATAACGATACTCATGGATAGATCAGTATGATTTTTGAACGGGAAACTTGCGTGAAAAATATCATTCAGCTAATTTATTTGATGAACAAGTTATTGAACCGCCATTATCTCTAACGCACATGTACGAAAATGGCCTTGGATGAGGCTTTTTTCTTTCATTAATTCTGCTCTTCTTTTGTACCCTCGGGTATATATATTACACACATACATAATTACATTTTTTAGAAACTTAGAACATCTTCTGGTGTTCTGACGATAACTAATTTTTGTTTTTTTATTTATTTTTTTTTTCATTTTTCAGGTTTCAGCTTATTCCCAAATTAACGATGATGACTAGACCAATTTCTGTTGTAAGTTGTCATCACTCGTCTTCTAGGAAGCATATTGGTTGCAGATTGTAAATTAAGGACTGTGCCAAGTGAGGTGCGGGGTGCATTGGAGGCCAAATGTGTGCACCCGGGCATGCGGAACATGTTGCAACAGGCTCTGGTGCCCTCTTAAAACCACATGGCTTGCTTGGTCACCTCACAGGTGGTGTGCCAGTTGTACATACAGTAAGTGAGGCTTGTGGGCAAGTGCTACACCAACATGACCACCCATGGCAAGACGCTCAAGTGCCCTTAATTCCATGAAAACATTAATAAATTACCTAGCTATATTGTACCTCTCATTTTGTAGCAGTTCGTCCTAAGACGTACTCTTGGGAATCGTACATGTATCTTTACTTCATATGCACAATATAGAAGTATATGAGTTCTATCTGTTGTAACACACGGTGCTTTTGTGTTTGATGTCCTTGGTTTGTTTACTTAGTCATTGCATTGCATGATGATCACGTACGCGACAGAGCGCATGTAATATATTCAGCGACAGTTATTCCCAACCGTTATTATAGGACCTTAGTAACATGTTTTATCAATATGGTTTCACATATTGATTATCCTCCATTTTTTTATCAACGTGATGCAGGTACTGGTTTGACTCGGGACAGGTCCAAATTTTAGGATTTTCTGCACGTTCAACAAAAAAAAAAAAAAAAGATGAGAGAATCTCCTAAAAATGCTGAGTGCTGTCCTCAATTTATTATTCATGTCACAAGGTATCATGAATGCCATTGCTGGTATATACGCGGAACCAGATGAAAATATAGAAATGTGAACATGTGATTGGTCTCTATATATATATATATATATATATATATATATATATATATACCTCTTGTTTAATTTTAATACATCACCGGTTATATATGTAAATGTTAGAAAATGTGGGTTTTAGACCCACATTGTCGAGTCATTTTGAGCTCCGATTTGAGTGTGCCTTGTGTGCGTGTTTGCAACAAGTCATGCTTGGAGAGTGTTCTCCTCCGCGAGAGCTTTCCAATGCATATTTAAACACTTAAAACGACTAAGGGATGGATGAGTTATGATTACTCAAAGTTGGTCCCTTAAGAGTGAAAATTTTGTTGTTAAACTTAAATTCCCACATTGATAAGGAAAAGGAGTTTCCTTTGCTTTATATAAAACAACACAAAAGGAGTGTTCACTTGTGTTGGTTAAGTGTTGCACCATCTCCTACGCGGACGCGCAGGGGGTGCGAATTGTGGGATTTTGAGGGGAAATTCGAGGCTTCGCAAGGCCTTCGGGCTTTCCGCGTGTGCGACTTGCGGACACGATGTAGCCGAAAATTGGGCCGAATAATCCCGGACTTGTTTTGCTAATTATTATTTTCACTGGGTTTGGACTTAAAGATTTGACTAAATTAATTCGATTTTGGAATTAATTGTTCATTCGAAAAATACAGCCTCTTCTTCCTTCGGTGATATTCTTGCTCGTTTCAAGCTTGCTGAGAGTGACGCTACTGTAACCTCACTGCAATCCGTTTTATCCTGGGAGAGGCGTTTCGCTCGCACATGAAACGGGTGATAGTAAATCCTAATTTCTAAACCCTAAATTTTTATTTAATATTAATACATCACCAATTAAAATAATAACCACTTAAATTAAAGGACATGAAAGATATGACGAAAATGATTTAAAAATAGGTAATGGTAGCTAGATCCATAAAAAAACTCGCAAGACATCCATGGAAAAATAAGTGTAGCCTTATAGTTGACCACAAATTTAATAATAATGTATATGATTCAGTTGTTTGATACTAACCATGCATGAATTGATAGATGCAGATGCAGGTATGATTTTCCTTATGGGTTCAATATTTGTTCTGGTGCGGAGGGACTTGTGATATAGAGGGTGTTTTGGCTTGCTTAAAATAAGTTATTTTTGACTTAATGGAGATGTTTTTAACTTAAAGGAGAAAGTGAAGTTGTTTAATTTAAGTTGAATGAAAGTGTTTGGGTGATTTTAGTTAAAGTTAAATTGGGATTTAATAATTTTGACTTAAAGTGAAATTTGACTTAAAAAAATTTTAAATTTATAATATTTAAACTTTACAAGAATTGTGAAAAAAGAAAAAAAAAACTTCATAAGTCGTAAGTCAAAAGTACCTAAATGGAACTTATGACTTAAAGCAGTTTTTTAACTTAAAGCTGGCTTAAAGCCTCATTTGCCAAATAGTTCAAAATCACCTTAAAACCGGCAAAAGCAATAAGCAGTGTTGCCCAAACGGGCTCATAATGTTTTTGTGTAAGGAAAGGTCGGAAGAGTAGGTTTTAACTGTTTCACTTTTAAGTTGTAGTGTTTTACCACCTTCAGCAGTCCCATCTTAAAATTACATATCTCAAACGTTTAGCGAGCAAGGCCAAAATTAAATGTTGCATATGACAATTTCATTGTACGTGGCTTACTAAATTTTAGAGTAAATTATAAAATGATATTATATTTTATATTAAGTTTCCGAAAAAGTTTGTGACAAAAAAAATCCGAAAAATTTATTAAATTTTCAGGTTTACAGATTAGTGATCAATTTTAATTTTTGTGTTTTAAAACTGAGGATGTTCATTTGTTAAATCAATAAATCAAACATAAAACAATTATGTTATGACGGACACACAAAAACGACCTAGTATTAGTATTACCATATCCAAAATAAAATTTAGACTTAATTACACTCTGCATCCCCAACTTTACACCAATTTCAATTATGTATATGCAGTTTCTTAAATTGCACTTTGCATCCCCAAACTTTAAATCATAAGTCGAATCGTAATGCCTTATACGTTTTCTATCAAAAATAATATTAATTTTAATGAATATATTGACAAATGTGATATAAAATTGTTGTAGTGATGATATAAATTTTAGATTTTAAACATGTAACTAATTTTACACTTTTTAAAATTTTAAATTATACTTAAATATTATTTTTTACTATTAATCAATTATAAAGTATTTATAAAAAATTGAGCTAATGTGTTTTCATTAAATAAAGTTGTGACTATTATGATATATGATACATGTAAAATCATTAGAATATATTTGTACTATCTTAAAATATAAATTTTATAATCATTACACAATTTTATATCGCATTTTTTAATACATTCGTTAAAAACATTATTATTTTTGATAAAAAAAAACATATATAGAATTGTGATTTGAACTGTGATTTAAAATTTGGATATGTAAATAGCAATTTTTGAAACTAAGTATATATGATTGAAAATGATTGAAATTGGAGTGAAGATATGAAATGCAAAGTACAATTAACTCTAAAATTTAATGTAATATTACTTTATTTTTTTGGAAAGGGCACATAGGTAACCCGTTAAACATGAAAATAATCAATAAGCTACAAATGGAAAATGAAAGTGATTGAGGGGATGTTTGGGGGAACTTTTTTTAGAATAAGTCAACTTATTTTAAGACAAAGTTAGAGATTCCTAACTTTTTTTTCTGAAAAAAGTTAATTTTTTTTTGCAACTTGTAAAATCTCAAACATACATTAAATACTTGTATACAAAAAATTATCAAAATATGAAATTTTTCCCCAAAAATAAGTTCATAAGAACTTATTTTAAAGTGTGCCAAACAGCCCTGAATATGATCAATAAGCAAAGACATAAGGAAAAAAAAATTAACATAATTTTTTATTCTTGTGATTAGAGATTATCATACTAAACAAAACAAGATCGATATAATGAAATAAATTTAACATAATTTTTTTTTTGTGATTCGAGATTATCATACTAAACAATTAAAAGTATAAATTAGTTGTACAGGTGGATGTAACTTATATTTATACTAGCCTATAACCCGTGCAAAGCACGGGCTATCATATATTATTATTGTGAATTAATATATTAATTATTTGATTTAATATATAATTTTAATTTATTTTAATCAATTTTATTATTAATTAAATTTACATATGTTCCATACTTAATTTAATGACTTAAATAAATATAGTTAATTAACGTTATTTTATATATTGTTAAATATCTTAAGAATTCAATTGATATTTTAACTTGTAGGACAATTTTTTTGGAATGCGTTAACTAACTAACTAACTAACGAACCTTGTTATGCTTATAATAGTATAGTATAGGTAATTAATTGAATTTTGAATTTTTAACTTGTTTTTTTTAATTTTTTAAAAATATTTTTTTGTACCATATTGGTAAATTTTGCTATTTGTAATAAATTAAAATATTATTAAATAATTTTTTTAACTTATTATTTTTAGGAAGATCCAAATAATTTTTTTGAAAGACGTTAAATCTTATTTATTTATCATAAATAGTATTTAAATGTTTTAATATTTTATTGGATTTAAAATTCACAATAAGCGCTATCATTTTCAAAATCTGTGATTTTATTGTATTTAAAATTCACAATAAGCGCTATAATTTTCAAAATCTGTGATTTTATTGGATTTAAAATTCACAATAAGCGCTATCATTTTCCAAATCTATGCCCCTATATAAATATAGTTTTACGGGATCTAAGTCTATCTTTGTTTTTTTTAGTCTTTGAATTGACCTTTACCCGTCTAAAACTTTTCATGAAAATTTTTCCAAACTTTATAATAAACTAGTTGATAAAGCCGCGCTTCGCGGCGGCGTTAAAATATTTTTAAAAAAATTCAATACATTTACATTATATTATAATATTAATATTAAATTTTAATAATTAAATAATCTTCTCTAATGAATCAATTTCTTGTTAAATACATTCTTTCGATTGAGCCGCTCTCTCGTTAAAACCGAAATCTCAACTTTTTAACATATATTATAAAGACTGCATGAGATTGTTCTTTTACTCATTGTTCTTTTATTATGTTAAGACATCAATTCTTTTCTTTTTAAATACGGTGACTTTTTTCATGACAATAGTATTTGATTTATGAATAAATTTTCCTAATATAAGTACAATTAACTTATATAAAAAATATATAATTTTAGAAGATCGTACTTTCTATAAAATATTTAATTATATGTCTGCTCTATATATTCAAACACATATTCTAGTTCTAGTAGAACTTTTATTTATATATTTTTTCTAAATTCAAACTCTTATTCTCTATAAATTCGAACTCCTATTCTACTTCTAATAGAACTTTTAATCGTATGCCTTATAAATACTTATTATACTTCCAATAGAACTTCTAATCATATGTCTTCCCTATAAATTCGAACTCTTCTCCTTTATAAATTCGAACACCTATTCTATTTCTAATATGATAATTGATATTTTCATATTTATTAGTGTTTAAAATTCTAAAAAATTAGAAAAATCGATTGAGACGATATTAGAGCGCCACCTAAACTCCCGCTATCCTCCTTTATATATATATATATATATTGAAGTTTAAGAAAAATATATTTTGGTGAGTGGATGTTACTAATCTTTCACTAAAAACTTTTGATAAGAACATCAATTATAACTGGAACCACTTACATTAATGTGTTGAATATTTGAGAGGCAACTTTAAAGGGTTTCTAATTTGAAATTAATATTGAAGTTGCATTATATTCTAAAATTATTATCACACTATATATTGAAATTTTATCTAGTTAATTATAAAAATTAAATACTTGTGCACGTATATTTTAATAAGATCATGTGTCTTTCTCAGTAAGATTGAGAGCTTACTCGTAAGTAAAATCAAATGGCTTCTTGGCTAAAAACTAACATGTTCAAAAAGATTCCTTATATAACAAAAAGTGATCCACATAATGCACCAAAAAAATCTATAATAGAATTTAATTGTGCAAAAGTCTTGTAGAATTTTTTGCCAACTTAAAATAAGAAAATTACCAAACTAAAACCTGAATGATGAGAACATATCAAATATCTAACTAGGGGTGAGCAAAAAACCGAAATTAAACCGAAACCGAACCGAAACCGGCGAAAACCGAACCGAAAAAACCGAAACCGAAATCGAACCGGCGGTTGCGGTTTTTGATTTTTAAAAACCGAGACTTTCGGTTCCGATTCCGGTTATAGGTTAAAACCGAACCGGTTAAAACCGAACCGGTTAAAACCGAACCGAACCAATTATTAAAATAAATAAATAAATAAATAAATACATATATATATATATATATATATATATATATATATAATTTATATAAATTTTTAATAGCATATAAAGATGAATATTCTCTGGCTCATTATCTGAACAATCATACATAGTAAACATATGTTGCATTTGTTGTGTAGTCTTGTGTTGTGTTGCATGCTGCGGAGATGTTTAGTACTAATAAGCAAGGGCTTCATATCTTGACCTTATATATATTGGAATGGGTCCTCTTGGAATTGGCGTATCAAGTACCTCACCATTCAAATCCTCACTTGTAACAGTATCAACTAGGAACTAAAAATTGCATCCATCCTTTTATTAGCTACTGCCGTGCCATTTTTCTGAAACTTCGCCTTTTATTATTCCCCCCGTTATAACTCCAAGTAGCATTGTAAAGTAAAAAATAAACATACTCACAGGTATGACTGGAGTTTCAGGCCTTCAGTTCATATGCAACCCAAAACAGTGCATTTTTTAAGTTTTGTTGTGTAAACTAATATATTGTTCTCATTTTTATTTTCATCCGGTTTTAAAACCGAAACCGAACCGTTACAAACCGAACCGGGGTTTTCAAACCGAAACCGAAACCGAACCCGAACCGGTGGTTGCGGTTTTCGATTTTAGAAACCGGGAATATATGGTTCCGGTTCCGGTTTTACCCTAAAACCGGACCGAACCGGCCCATGCTCTACCCTGCTAACTACATTAGCTAGACGATTACATAGCTTATACTATAATGCTTTTGAAAAATAAAATAATATTATTGGAAAATAAAGTAAACACATAGAGTTACTGTTTGCTCTAAATCTTCAATCTTCACGACGACCTCTAAATGCAAGGAAATAAGCAATCAAAAGCACAAGTCCCAAAGTAACCAACCTCTAAAGCATCCCTCCAATAAAAGAACCATTCAACCTACTGAATGCAAAAGGTAAAGTGTAAGAACAGGTGGTTCGGAAAGAGATAAAAGAACCATTCAACCTACCAAAAGCAATAGTTAAAAAGCTATAACCAGATGGTTCGAAAGGATATATCATGCCAGCAGTAGTTACTATAAGATAATTATTGGATGTTATGACAACATAAACCCATAAGTTACATGTGAAACCATTCCATAACCAGCAATACATTTACAAAAAATTTAGTCCATTGTGTGAACTGTTTCATCCATTCAACAACTTCGACCCAGGTGGAATTTCGAGGGTAGTATACTTCAATATCGAATTCATGTTAATAACATTTTTTTGCTTGTTTTCTTAATTAAGGGTTAATTAATATCTCGAAATTGGTTTCATATCATGGCTGCATTTGAACTTTTATGGTTACCAGTCGTTCCACATTGTTATCGGGACCTGAATCTTAATTTCCATTTACTTGGTGTTATAATCCCCAGTTATTGTTCAAAATTGCTAGCCAAAAGATCCCTACAACATATTACATATATAACACCAATATATAACAAAAGCCAACATGTTTTGCCGAAAAACCAATATGTAGTCCCTAAAAAATAATTGTGAATAATTATAAAACATAAAGTAATTGGATGATGCCAATTATAAATAACCAAAATTTACTCAATCCCTTATCATTCGTATTCATAGTCGATTCCATAACCGTCATTGTAAGTTTGTGATTTATTATCTCAGAACAGCTATTATATCTGCATTTGGATATTTATGGTACAATTATTAATCAATCAATCCCTATGACACTGTTGTAGAGTTAAAAAAATAAAGAAGGCAAACCCTAACTTTTCCATTCACCTAGTATTATAATCCCCGATATATTTTTCAAAACTGCTAGTATCATTTCTGTAGTTGCATTTTCATTGATAATGATTTAAATATATATAATCAAAGTCGTATACATATCCATCACCATGAGATTGTGAATTAATATCTTGCAACTTGTATCGTATCATGTTTGCATTTAAATATTTATTGTTAAATTCTTAAAGTTTTTAAGAATGAACCACCTTGTTTTTATAATCCAACACTATTTATAACTCAGTAAACTATAACTTATTATATTCAAAAATTTTAACTATACATATAATCTTCATACACAATACATGGCAATAAGTGGCAAATTCATGAAGTAAAATTATGCAGTACCTAGTACATGTGAGTTTATTGGTAGCTCCAAGGTAATGAAGAAGACTTATGGGACAACCAACCTATGACACTAAAAAAGGTATTATTGTCGTACGCGAACCAATGTGGAAGGTATTTTACTATTTTATATTATGCTCTAAGAAACACAAAAAATTCATAGATGAAAATTTGATGAATTCATAATTTTAGTGGTAAATTTAAACTTTTATTTGACTAATTTTTTATAAGACAAATAAAGCCGAATTAAAAAGTCATATATTTTTAGTGGTAAAACTCATGGGTATGAGTGACGTATGACACTTCCATATTAAATTTTGTTGAATTTTTATTAATAAAAAACATGTAGGCTAAAAATATTACACTAAGCCGCCGTGAGGATCGGAATCAATAAGTTTCCATTCATTAGTAGGATAAAAAGCATAGAGGGAAGGTGATGAAAGTTGGCCTGTTTCAGGTGAAGGATGATACGATTGCGAAAAAGGTTTGAAAGCACTTAAGGAGACACACTTAAGGATTTCTTCTTACAAATTAGTGGTGGGAGCACTTGTGAAGAAAGGTCATATTTGAAACCCATGTTGTAGATAGGGTCTGGACATTGGCGCCACTTGCCTACTTTGTCACTGGCAAATTCCAACTGAGCTAAGCCCACGTAAAAGGTATCATTGGGGTTATAATATACAATATCGATGACTTCATTTCGAGTATAACTGCCAAATATATAGACTGAATAACCTAAACTCAACATTGGAGACATTCCGACCCGAGTTAACATCTGAGGTGAGACACTAAGATGATTTTTGAGTTGCTCTTGATAAAAAATGTGAAATCTACAGCTTTAAATGGTATACTATCCCGGCTGGCGGCTATATTGTTTGACATTGGGACTACAACAGAATCCTCTTTAACATTTTCACTTGAACCTAAATGAAAAAAGAACCGATAGAAAGTGACTCCTTGGGTTTACACTGAACCAAACGAATATCAAATATTAAAAGATCAATATCATATAGTAAACAAATATCTAGCTAACTGAAGGAACACTGAAGTTCTAAATAATAAACCAAATGAATATCAGATCTGTAAACTCAATTTGATTCAAACATCATGTAAATTACTCAAATAATATAATACATTTGTGAACTATAGTAGCTTATATCCCGTGCGATGCATAGAGTAATTGCTATCTTATTATTTTTAACTTTTAATATTTGATTTTATATTGTTTATATTTTAATATGTAATTTTTCATTAGAAAGAAAATAATTTGTTGTATACAATAAAATAGTATATTATAAGACAACTATCTATTAAAGTGCACACTTCCTAGACTCATTGTTTCCTTATAGCTAGCGTCAAAGCTCTTTAAAATATAATTTATTATGTGTGATGAGTATCCATTTGTACTATGGATTGTATAAGAGTCAACCTAATCAAAATATAATGTTTCGAGGAATTTAAAACTTAAACACAAGTATTCACGACAGTACACGCATACATAATTTATATATGAACAATACATAACCAAAGAAAGACGTATGAGGTCAAAAAAAGCATATGGTAAGAAGAAAGACCTAACCACTGAAACATATGAATGCTAATTCTAAGCTACTGTGAAGTAAAATTAGTACCTTATCAGCATATTTGATGCAGAAAGACTCACTACTGGTTCTGTGACGCCAGTGAAAATTATTATTCTAGCAATAAGAGAGAAGAAAGTAGTAATTGGTATATTTACTATTTTGATTACAACATACACACATAGATATACATAAAGAGTATTAAAAACTTGAGAAATCTATGAATGAGAGAAGCAAAAGATCTGGTATTGCTTAAGATTTGGCTAGTTCTCCATGAAATTATCTAAAGCTCATTAAAGCTTACAAATTTTATTAGACGTTTTAGGCTTCTGGAAATTTATGATGTGTACTATGATCAAGCTCTCCGTTAGCAGCCAGACTACTTTAAACATAATAAAGGTTATTACGTTGCTTTTTATGTTTCCAAACAATCCGGAACTCTGTTTCCGGAGAGTGACCTTTAAGTATCTAGGTTTGTCATTTTTTTCTCCCAACTCTTTCAAACATGATGCTTGTTATGTTGTTGTTTGTTGATATGTATTCTTAAACGTCTTAAAAAATGATCAGCCTGAACCTTTATCAAGTTGTCAAAAATCTACATTCTAAACATAATTCTTGGAGATTTGGTAATTTAAAAGATAAACTGTAACTTATGCCTACTCTGAAAACTAAACGAAAATTATAATAGATATTCTCCCGTATGGAATTTAATCAAACAATAGAAGTAAAAGTTGTTAATATATACTATTAAGAACACAACTGGAATAAAAATTGGCCCATAGTCCAGTCTTCGCAGAAACAACACAAGGAGATTGATATGCAGATGGGACAACACAGAAGATCCAAATTAATAAAATAAAAATCGTCTAACTTAAAAAAACTGAATGTATAAAATAGAGAGACAAAGGTTGTAACTTGTTCGTCGAGATCTAATTTGATAGTTATATTGAATAAACCTAAAAAGCATGAAATTAAACATATCACCAAACTTTGCAAGCAGATTCTAACTTAATATAATTAGTCATAATGCAATAGTAGTAGTAATAATAACAAAATAAAGTTTTGCCTCTTCACAATGAAAAAAGAAAAGGAGATGAGGAACCAGGTTCGTTATGAGACCAAGAAGACGTATGGAGGGTTTCTACTCAGATGGCCTCAAGAGAGTAAGCTGAATGACGAATTTGAATTGTTGTAGCTGTTGTCGCCTGATTTATTTGAGTGTAGAGACGTGTGAGAAATGAATACGAATGTATTATTTGTTTGTTTGTTTGCTGTGTATTTATTATTGTTTTTTTTTTGTTTTTCTTAATCTACATGCATTTTAAAAAAAAATTGGAAGGTATTTTCCATGTTTTCGGAAGGGGTTTACCAACCAAACCGACCAACAAAACCCATGTTGCCTGTTCCTAACCATCTCACAAAGTACATAATAAGCATATTAGGAACTTCCGATGAGCACTTTCGAAATAAAAACAATGAAATATAAATTAAAATATTGATTCTTACATTTCTAACTTAAATGGACTGCAAATACAATTCCTCCTTGCTTGCATGGGTAGAAGCTGCATTGGCAGGATTTGCTCGAGAAAAAACAATTATTTTGTCAACAAGAAACAATAAACGCAAGTCACAACAAACCTCTTACTGTAGCAAAACGATCTCATTATAAACTTAAAAAGTCATATTATAAACTTAAAAAGTCATATCAGCTTTTATATGTTTCAAGAAGTACAAACAATATAAATAATCATACTGATAATGGTTTCAACTTTTAAATAACAATATTATCAGATTTATCAAAAAACGATGAACTTTCCACCAAATTATCAATTATATGAAATCTAAACAGTGCCACATTCAAAAATCAGCAAGAGTTAGCCATAACCATAAAAGAAAAATCACAGCCATGCTATGAGAAAACAAAACTTAACAAAACAATCAAATTGTGTTTGAATTTCACTTAATCACTAAGGCACTCACACAAGATTTTGATTATATCTTAAATTTGATTATGCCCTTTTCCTTAATTCCATATGAGAGTATAATTGTAAGAAGAACTCAACCTTGATTCCGGTGGATAGTCAGGCGATGGTGGTGAATCGGAGCAGCAGTTGTCCGAGCAGTAAACAGTCATTTGTAGGATATGGCTGTGGCATGGGTAGCAACTATGAGTATAATACAAATCCTAATTAATGTATATATCTCTCTATCTCTATGATGTGTTATTTTGCTAATAATGAATATCGATTTAGTACATAAAATTAACTAACTCCATACTTAAATCCATAAAATTCGATGCTTTTGTACCATATATTGAATAACAATCGAACAATTAAAGTGTACATACATGAATGAGAGACACAACTGATAAAAGATAGAGAGGTTACAGAACAGAGAGAGATGGGGAGATTACCGAGAGAGAGATATGAAATCGATGGTAGAGATCGGAGGAGTGATGCCAACGTACTGGGTTGTGATTTATTTACTTTAGAATTCTGTATCTATTATCATCTCGCCTCGGATTGGGCCATCAACACGAAGAGTTTGTATACGGCTTTTTGCTTCAATTTTTTAATTCATAAATTAAATGTGTTTTTTTGAAAGGCTTAAAGTTTGTTTTAGGAAGGTGTGAACCAACCAATCAATTATACCCTATTTCGTTTATAATAGTATAGTATAGACCTCGGATTGGGCCATCAACAGGAAGAGTTTGTATACGGCTTTTTGCTTCAATTTTTTAATTCATAAATTAAATGTGTTTTTTTGAAAGGCTTAAAGTTTGTTTTAGGAAGGTGTGAACCAACCAACCAATTATACCCTATTTCGC
Source organism: Saposhnikovia divaricata (assembly GCA_036435485.1). Classification (NCBI taxonomy): domain Eukaryota; kingdom Viridiplantae; phylum Streptophyta; class Magnoliopsida; order Apiales; family Apiaceae; genus Saposhnikovia; species Saposhnikovia divaricata. The sequence continues at coordinate 156,831,477 of CM071595.1, forward strand.
TTATAATAGTATAGTATAGATAAGTTGCTAATAGTTCTAATTAATTATAATGTGAATTAAAGGTATAAACTACTTTTTTTTCCGCTAAGTAAGGTATAAACTACTTGTGTATAGATAGGATTGATGTATGTTTATTTAGGTTACTAAGACATAATCTGAGGTATATTAATTGAAAGGAATTGAATTCGAATTTATAATGAAACTAATACATTTAATTATACCATGATAATCAAAATTTAAGATTTTAATATTTTGGTAGTGAAAAAAATATATTTTCTACTTATCATATGTATATATATTAACAAGTTAGTAATACTAAAAGTTTATAAAGGTGCTAGCTAGGGTATGTTTACAAGTTACAAAATTTTACAAAATTGGTATGTTTACAAGTTACAAATTTTGACACACCTGAGATGACCTAGATGACCTGCTAACTAATTATCAGTTCAATTCTTTTTGTTACTTAATTTATTCCGATTTCTCAACTAGTTTTACAGCAATTTCACCTAATTTCAATATTATTTGGTAAAACATATTTTTATTCATGACTCATGGACATGCAAGTAGCTTAAATATTATTGCCATATGAAGTAGCAATATAAATGTGTGTAACTAGTATAGCATGAAATTTATTGTCCTAATTATAATAGCTGAAATTTATTGTCCTAAATATAATAGCTATAATCATGGATAGAGTATGATTTTTGAATGGAAAACTTGCGTGAAAAATATCACTAAACTAATTTATTTGATGAACAAATTTTTGAACCGCCATTATCTCTTTCTTTAAACCTATTCATCTAAAAGTCTTACACTAACGCAACTTTACAAGGCGCGAATGGCCTTGAGGCTTTTCCTTAACTAATTTTTGTTTTTTGATTTTTTTTTCATTTTTCAGGTTTCAACTTATTCCCAAATTCACGATGATGACTAGATCAATTTTGGTTGCAAGTTGTCATCACGCATCTTCTAGCTCGGAAGCGTGCACACACATACAATTTAATATGTTCATGTTTTGATCAATTTCATCTAATTTTTCAAGTGCTAAAAGGAGCGAACGTGAGGCTTTGTGCACGCTTCTGTTTACTTGATCAAATGAACATATGTTGGTTGCAGATTGTAAATAAATGACTATGCCAATTAGTGAGATGCGAGGCGCAATTGAGGCCAAATGTGTGCACCATGGCGTACGAAACATGTTGCACTTGATGCAAGTGCGTGCCTCCAGATTCTTACGGTAATCGTGAGGCTTGCGGGATGTGTTATGATCATCCATGGCAACAGGCTCAAGTGCACTTAATTTCCATCAAACCTCATGGCTAGCTAGGTCTGATAATGTATCATATTCTAGTCAAATATTTCACATACTATGACATCATCCATGACCTCATGCTGTGAATAGTAACTACTGTAGCTAGCTGATTTACTGTAGCACTCTCATACTATGAATAATAACTACGACTTACTGTAGCAATCTCATGCAGTGAATAGTGCTACTGTAGCTAGCTGACTACGATTTACTGTAGCAATCTCATGCAGTGAATAGTGCTGACAACCATAATTTTTTTTTCTTTCATACAAATGGCCCTAATCATTCCTGGTGGTTTCTTCTACTGCACCCTCTCCCACCATTTCTCATTCTCTTTCTATTAAACTATCTTCTCCTAAAAATTATGTCCACTGGAAAACACAATTTGGCCCTCTTCTAAACTATAATAACCTTATGAAACACATTAATGGCACTACTGCTGCCTCTCTCAAACTCTTCCTTCTCCAGCGGATGCTACTATGAGCATGTTTGCCTCACCTTATTTTACCGACTTATGGACTTATTTTCGGGTAAAAATTTTATATTTTGAATTTATTTTTTTATACAAGTATTTAATGTATGTTTGAGATTCAATAAATTGCAAAAATAAGTTGGAAAGTTAGGAATCTATAACTTTGTCTTAAAATAAGTTGACTTATTTTGAAAAAAAGTTCTCCCAAACACCCCCTATATTTATCACGAATCCATTATACACAACGTGGTTCCAAAAGGATCAGCTCGTTCTTGCTTGGATTCTTTCCATGGATTCTTTCTTCTCTCTCTGAGACAGCCTTTCCTTACATTGTTGGAAAAGATACAGCCCGTACTGCGTGGCTTGCACTAGAACGTGCGTTTGGTTCTGTATCTCAGAATAGTCAATTACATTTACACATTGAACTCCAGTCTCTCTATTGTAATGATCGACCTAAATATCTCAGAATACTTACAAAGAACTAAAACCTTAGCAGATGAATTATCCACTACTGGTCGGGAGATTTCTGATGCAAAATTAATGCCATTATCTACCGCAATATTGGTGCTGAATATTATGGGCTTATCACTGCCCTTAATCAGCGAACTGAACCAGTTTCTTTTGCTGAACTACATGGTCAATTAGTGGCTCATGAAATTTTGTTTAAAAGTGTCCAGGAGCTACCATTAGCCAACACTGTTTCCACCTATTCTCGTACTCCATCGTATCCGATGCAGCCTAATGGAAACTTCTCTAATAATTCTTATAGAACGTTTAACAATCAGCATTCTCGTGGTGGTTTTCATCCAGATGGAGGACGGCATAACATTGGTCCATGTCAAATATGCGGTTATAGGAATCACACGGTTGACAAGTGCAGGAGGCAACCCCAACCGCCCTCTCCTTCTGCTAACGTGGTGTATTATACCCAACATGCTCAGGGCCCTCCTCAATCACGACCTCTCATGCCTTCCTCACCTGCATCTTATGGACATTGGTATCCTGATTCTGCTTCTACTCATCACATGGTCGCTGATCCATCTCACCTAACACATTATGTACCATATCAAGATCAGGATCATGTTCAAGTTTGCAATGGCCAAGGGGCGTCCATTCATCACAAAGGCAAGGCACTTTATCCATCTCAAAATTTTAATAAACTATTGAAATTAATAATGTGCTTCATGTTCCCAGAATTACTCGCCCTCTTTTATCTGTTCAAAAAATTTTCCAAGGACAATAATTTCTATTTTTAGTTTTGGCCAACTAAATTTTATGTTAAGGATCAGGTGAACAATGAAATTTTGTTGCAAGGTCGGAGTGAGGATGGATTGTATGTGTTGCCCACGATTCAGCCAGCATCAGCCCATGTTACTGAGATTTGCTCCCCGGAAGAGTGGCATGCTAGGTTAGGACATCCTCATCATCGCACTTTTTCTTCAATAATTAAGAAAAATAAATTGGATACATCTAGTGTATCTTTCAAGTCCATTTCAGATTGTTCTTCTTGTCGTTTAGGAAAATTGGCAAAACTATCTTCTAGTTCTGCTGAACATTTGAGCAAAATTCCATTTGAAATAATTCATTCTGATGTATGGGGTCCTGCTCCGATCCTTTAATTCTGGTTTTCGGTATTTCATCTTATTTGTTGATGATTATACTAGACATACATGGATTTATTGCATCAAAAATAAGAGTGATGTTTACTCTATATTTTTAGAATTTGAGGCTTTAGTGCGTCGTCAATTTAATGTTTCCATTAAAGCATTTCATTCGGATTAGGGTGGTGAATTTTAGAAACTTCATAAGTATTTTAATCAAACCGGCATCATCCATAGAATTGCATGTCCATATACGCATAACCAAAATGGTCTTTCTGAAAGAGAAATAAGACACATTGTTGACACTGGTCTAACCTTACTTGCACATGCTCAAATACCACTTCGTTTTTGGACATATGCTTTTCGTTCCGCTGTTAACTCTATCAACTCATACCAACTCCAGTTTTACTTAATATTTCCCTATATGAAAAACTTTTTAAGGACTCCCCTAAATATAGCGAAACTAAGATTTTTGGGTGTGCAATTTTTCCCTATTTACGGCCATACAACACTCATAAATTTTCATATAGAAGTAAGCAATGTGTTTATCTTGGTTTAGCACCTAACCATACTGGATTTAATGATCTTATGACATCTCCAATGATCGTGTTTATCTAGCCAAGCATGTGAAGTTTAATGAAAAATTATTTCCTTTTGCTTTACTTCCTTCATCTGCTACTTGCAGTGAGATGCCACCTACTACGCCTTCTACTACAGGTTTGCCTGACGCATCTCCCCTACATAATAATCTAGGTTTAGCTTCTCAATTGGCACATCAGCCCACTCATTTATCTCCTAACCCAATTCTGACCAGACCCCATATATTATCACATGTACATAATTCTACTTCCCCTGGATTAAACCTTCTTGTTGATTTTACTCAATATTTTCCACATGAAATCACCATACACTACACCAAAACTGGCCATTAGTAACGGATATATCCGTTACTAATGACATTAGTAACGGATATATCCGTTACTAATCGTCCGTCACAATTGCTTTTTTTTAAATTTTGTAACAGATATATCCGTTACTAATTAGTAACGGATATATCCGTTATAAATAGATTAGTAACGGATATCTGGAATTAGTAACGGATATATCCGTTACTAATTAGTAACGGATATATCCGTTACAAATAGATTAGTAACGGATATATCCGTTACTAATTAGTAACGGATATCTGGAATTAGTAACGGATATATCCGTTACTAATTAGTAACGGATATATCCGTTACAAATAGATTAGTAACGGATATATCCGTTACAAATTAGTAACGGATATCTTAAATTAGTAACGGATATATCCGTTACTAATTAGTAACGGATATATCTGTTACAAAATAAAAAAAAAAACAATTGTGACGGACGATTAGTAACGGATATATCCGTTACTAATTAGTAACGGATGTTGAGAATTAGTAACGGATATATCCGTTACTAATTAGTAACGGATGTTTAGAATTAGTAACGGATATATCCGTTACTAATATTAAAAAAATTTAATAAGCTCTCAGCCAATCAGAGGCTGCCACCACAGCCGCCCCCACCTCTCAGCCAATCACATTGCGCCACCTGTACTCAGCCAATCACATTGCGCCACCTGTACTCTCAGCCAATCAGAGGCTGCCAACTGTGACACGCAAGTATTTGTGATATATATGGAAATACAATCCTTATACTATGAACTTTTACATGTTTTTGTTTTATAAATTCGTTTAAAATTATAATTTTTTTAAAAATTCGTTATAATTATTTATTTTAAAAAAATAGAAAATAATTATTTTTTAAAAAAATCGAAAATAATTTTTTTTAAAAAAAAAATCGAAAATAATAATTATTTTTTAAAAAATCGAAAATAATTATTTTTTTTAAAAAAACAAAAATAATTAAATTTTTTAAAAAATCGAAAATAATTAATTTTTTTTAAAAAATCGAAAATAATTATTTTTTTAAAAAAATCGAAAATAATTATTTTTTTTAAAAAATTGAAAATAATTATTTTTAAAAAAATCGAAAATAATTATTATTTTTTTAAAAATCGAAAATAATTTTTTTTTTTTAAAAATCGAAAATAATTATTATTTTTTAAAAAATCGAAAATAATTATTTTTTTATAAAAAACTAAAATGATTAATTTTTTTAAAAAATCGAAAATAATTAAATTTTTTTAAAAAATCGAAAATAATTATTTTTTTAAAAAAATCGAAAATAATTATTTTTAAAAAAAAATGAAAATAATTTTTTTTTAAAAAAAATTCGAAAATAATTATTATTTTTTTAAAAATCGAAATAATTATTTTTTTTAAAAAACGAAAATAATTAATTTTTTAAAAAAATCGAAAATAATTAAAAAATTTTAAAAAATCGAAAATTATTATTTTTTAAAAAAAATCGAAAATAAATATTTTTTTAAAAAATCGAAAATAATTATTTTTAAAAAAACGAAAATAATTTTTTTTAAAAAAATCGAAAATTATTAATTTTTTTTGGAAAAATCGAAAATAATATTTTTTTAAAAAATACGAAAATAATTTTTTTTAAAAAAAATAATTAAAAATAATTATTTTTTTAAAAAAACGAAAATAATTATTTTTTTAAAAAATCGAAATAATTATTTTTTTAAAAAAAAACGACAATATTTTTAAAATCTTTTTTCGACGATCCACAAAATCTTTTTTGTGATATACACAAAAAATTAAAAAATTACAAGCTTATTTGATGTGATTTTATAATATAAATCTCCACAAAACAATACTCGCGATAACTGGTATCGTCCCGATTGCACAAAACAATATTTTTAAAATATTTTTTCGACGATCCAACCGTACGGTTGTTAATATCTAAGGATTTTAGTGATATACACAAAAAATTAAAAAATTTTAAGCTTATTTGATGTGATTTTATAATATAAATCTCCAAAAAACAATACTCACGATATCTAGTATCGTCCCGATTGCACAAAACAATATTTTTAAAATCTTTTTTCGACGATCCAACCGTACGGTTGTTAATATCTAATGATTTTAGTGATATACACAAAAAATTAAAAAATTACAAGCTTATTTGATGTGATTTTATAATAAAAATCTCCAAAAAACAATACTCACGATATCTAGTATCGTCCCGATTGCACAAAACAATATTTTTAAAATGTTTTTTCGACGATCCAACCGTACGGTTGTTAATATCTAATGATTTTAGTGATATACACAAAAAATTAAAAAATTACAAGCTTATTTGATGTGATTTTATAATATAAATCTCCGAAAAACAATACTCGCGATAACTGGTATCGTCCCGATTACACAAAACAATATTTTTAAAATCTTTTTTCGACGATCCAACCGTACGGTTGTTAATATCTAAGGATTTTAGTGATATACACAAAAAATTAAAAAATTACAAGCTTATTTGATGTGATTTTATAATATAAATCTCCAAAAAACAATACTCAAGATTTCTAGTATCGTCCAGATTGCACAAAACAATATTTTTAAAATCTTTTTTCGACGATCCAACCGTACGGTTGTTAATATCTAATGATTTTAGTGATATACACAAAAAATTAAAAAATTACAAGCTTATTTGATGTGATTTTATAATAAAAATCTCCAAAAAACAATACTCACGATATCTAGTATCGTCCCGATTGCACAAAACAATATTTTTAAAATGTTTTTTCGACGATCCAACCGTACGGTTGTTAATATCTAATGATTTTAGTGATATACACAAAAAATTAAAAAATTACAAGGTTATTTGATGTGATTTTATAATATAAATCTCCGAAAAACAATACTCGCGATAACTGGTATCGTCCCGATTGCACAAAACAATATTTTTAAAATATTTTTTCGACGATCCAACCGTACGGTTGTTAATATCTAAGGATTTTAGTGATATACACAAAAAATTAAAAAATTACAAGCTTATTTGATGTGATTTTATAATATAAATCTCCAAAAAACAATACTCAAGATTTCTAGTATCGTCCAGATTGCACAAAACAATATTTTTAAAATCTTTTTTCGACGATCCAACCGTACGGTTGTTAATATCTAATGATTTTAGTGATATACACAAAAAATTAAAAAATTACAAGCTTATTTGATGTGATTTTATAATAAAAATCTCCAAAAAACAATACTCGCGATAACTGGTATCGTCCCGATTGCACAAAACAATATTTTTAAAATATTTTTTCGACGATATATCCGTTACTAATTAATAACGGATACATAGAATTAGTAACGGATATATCCGTTACTAATTAGTAACGGATACATAGAATTAGTAACGGATATATCCGTTACTAATTAGTAACGGATATATCCGTTACTAATTCTATGTATCCGTTACTAATTAGTAACAGATATTTAATATTAGTAACGGATATATCCGTTACTAATTAGTAACGGATACATAGAATTAGTAACGGATATATCCGTTACTAATTAGTAACGGATATCTGACACATTAGTAACGGATATATCCGTTACTAATTAGTAACGGATATATCCGTTACTAATGCCATCAGTAACGGATATATCCGTTACTAATTAGTAACGGATATATCCGTTACTAATGGCTTTTTTTATCTGTTATTAATTTGCCAGTTTGGTGTAGTGATACCTGACCAAAATCCACCTACACAACCGGAGCGCTCACACTCTATGTCTCTTCGCTCATCAACATCCCAAAAGTCCAAAAACCCTCAAGTATTAGTTGTTCTTCGATCCAACTTTTCTACTAATTTTAAGGAACATGAACCATCATTATTTTGTCAGGCTATTAAAATTAATGAGTGGAAATCTGCTATGTCTGATGAGATGGCAGCCCTGGTAAGCAATTCTACTTGGACTTTGGTTCCCAAACCTCCTAATGCTAATGTCATTGAAAATAAGTGGATTTACAGGATTAAGCGACGCAAAGATAGAAGCATCGAACGTTACAAAGCACGTCTCGTAGCAAAAGGTTTTACCCAACAATATGGTGTTGATTATCACGAGACATTCAGTCCTGTGATTAAGGAAACTACTATTAGGGTTTTACTAAACCTGGCTACCGCTTCTGGTTGGTCTATAAAATAGCTTGACGTGTCTAATGCTTTCCTGCATGGGCATTTACAGGAAACAATTTATATGGCACAACCTAGGGGTTTTGTGGATCCTTCTAAACCGAATTTTGTCTGCAAATTAAACAAAACTATATATGGTTTACGACAATCTCCCCGTGAATGGTCCTCTCATTTTGCCTCCTTTTTATTATCCATTGGTTTTCATGCATCACAAGCAGATTCATTACTTTTTATTTATCGCCATGGTGGTCAAGCTGCCTATGTTTGGGTATATGTCGATGACATTATAATCATGGGTTCCAATTCAGATTTACTTGATTCTATAATAAGAAAGCTCCAAAGTGAATTTCCTGTGAAAGATCTTGGTTCACTACATTATTTTCTTGGCTTGGAGGTCGATGTCAGTGCAGCCGGTACAAAGGTAACTCAGCAGAAATATATTCTAGATCTTTTGGCAAAATACGGCATGCGAGATGTCAATTCATGTCCTACACATATTGCGACAACTGAAACACTCTCAAAGTTTGATGGTATCCCGTTAGCTACTGCTACAGAAGATTTTCGTAAGATAGTCGGTGCGTTACAATATTTGACTCTTACCCGACCCGATATTTCTTTCAGTGTTAACAAGCTTTGTCAGTTTATGCATTCTCCAACTGACATTCATTGGAAAGCTCTAAAACGCTTATTGCGTTATCTCAAAGGTACTTCTTACATTGGTTTATTCTCTTCTGCTGAGACAGCTTCTACTTTACATTGTTTTACCGATAGTGATTGGGGGGTGATAAGGATGATCGGCGTTCTACAAATGGTTATATTGTTTTTATGGGCTCATCTCCTATCTCTTGGATGTCTAAGAAGCAACAGACTGTGGCTAGATCTTCAACTGAAAGTGAATATAAATCCATTGCAAATGCTACTTCTGAACTTTTGTGGTTACGTTCATTATTTTCTGAAGTTGGTTTACCAATGACGAAAGTCTCATTGTCATGTGATAATCTTGGTGCTATCTACCTATGCTTCAATCCAGTTTTCCATGCACGTATGAAGCATATCGAATTGGATTATCACTTTGTTCGTGAGCAAGTTTCTAATGGTTTTCTGGATGTTAACTATGTGAATACAAAGGAGCAGGTGGCAGATATATTAACCAAACCCTTGCATACTACTCATTATCAACTACTTCGGAATAAACTTGGTCTTCATAGTACACATGGGTTTGCAGGGGAGTGATAATGTATCATGTTCTAGTCAAATATTTCACCTACTATGACATCATCTATACCTCATGCTGTGAATAGTAACTACTGTAGCTAGCAGACTTATTGTAGCACTCTCATGCTGTGAATAGTAACTACGACTTACTGTAGCAATCTCATGCAGTGAATAGTGCTACTGTAGCTAGCTGAGTACGACTTACTGTAGCAATCTCATGCAGTGAATAGTGCTACTGTAGCAGTGTAGAATTTTCCAATATATTGAGACGTTGTCTCCATTGTAATTTTAAGATCAATACAAACTATCTACAAACATTTACAAGGTCAACTCACATGTGGTGTGCCTGTTGTACATGCAGTAACTTGTACATACAGTAACTGTGAGGCTTGCTGCAAGTGCTACACGGACATGACCACCCATGGTAATACGTTGATGTTCCCTTAAATCCATGAAAACATCATTAAATACCTAGCTATATGTGATTGTACCTCTTATCTTGTTTTTATCTTGTACAGTATCGTAAGACATGCTTTTGGGAATCGTACATGTGTCTTTACTTTAAATGCAAAATATGGAAGTATATGAGTTCTGTTGTAACACACAGTGTGTTTATGTGTTTGTTGTCCTTGGTTTGTTTACTTAGTACGACTTCTAACTTAAAATTTCTTAATTAAGAAAAATCGAAGAGTCGAATGAAATTTCAATTTTACTGTACACCCAAACGAACATAAGAGTAAGTCCAATAGATCCCTTATATGACCTTCTAACTTAAATTATACTCCCTTCGTCCCTTTTGATTCTTAACATTTTTTTAGACTTTCTGGCACGCATTTTAAGGTGTATTTTAAACATAGTTCCATAACTTTTTAAATTTTTCTTTTTCTGTATAAAAATTTAGACATTAAATTTTTATACAAAAAAAGAAAATTTTAAAAAAAAATTATGGAGGTATCCTTAAAATACACCTTAAATTGCTTGTCAGAAAGTCCAAAAAAAGTGTTAAGAATCAAAAGGGACGGAGGGAGTAAGGAATTAGGTGTAAAATAGTGCAGCCTCTTAACTTTTCCTTAAAAAGTTGAGTATCATGTCATCCCTTATCTTTAAGCGCTCCCTTATTTCACTTTTATCAATAAAATATTATTTTCCCTCCTCTTTACAATTGTTTCCCTCTTCTTTTGTTATTACTTCCTTCTTTTATTTATTATTTAATAATTATAAGGATCAATTATAAGGAAGTTTGTTGGAGTTATCATACCTTATGATATTCTAAATCACTAAAAATTTAATATTTTATAATATTTATAAAGAAAATATAAGGAGGTTGTTGAACTTGCTCTAAGAGCCTGGTAGAAAGTTCTATGAAGACCCTAATCCGATTAGGCTTGCATATATGAACTAAACATTCACTATGTTTGCTTAGAGTTGAACCTTTATGTTCCGTTTATTTACAATATTAAAGCGGACAAGTGATCTGTGTCTAAGAGCATGTTAGTGATTAATGAAGAATGAATATATGACCTAAGAAATAGTCAAATTAATTTCTAATTGTAATGCACAAATACGACTACACTTCCTGCACGAAACTTTTAATTAATTTTTTTAATTTTTGCTGTGTGCCTCATCCAATTATATAATCTTCGTATTCTACTCACCATAAATACGAAATTTTTTATAAATTGTGAAGTATGGACACATAAATTAATTGGCCACAACTACCTGAAAACTAAAATGTTTCATCATTTAATTCACTCCCATTTCTAATTAACTAGCTAGCAATTCACCTAATTTCAAAATGATGTTAGAGTTTAACTCACGCAGCACAAATTATTAAACAATATATATAAGTACAACGATTACAATTAGAAGTCGTGACAGAACTGGCATAAATTTTTTATTTTATAATCATCTAGGCATAACTTGCATGATCATAAATACCTTCTAAATTATATGTTTAAACCAATGAAAAGAAAAAAGGTCTTTAACATTTGATTTATCAATAAAATCTTTAAAATATGGATGTAATACGCATATGTCACTATTGCATTAATTTTAAATCCCACCATCCCGAACCGGTAGTAAAGAGAGGGTTTTGTGGACGATAGTCTAAACTCTAAACTCTCCGAATTTTAAAGGTTTCAATTTCAGAAACTAATATTGTATATATCCTAAATTTTATATATTTTGAATAAATATTTTTTTCGATAATTGTTAATTTTGAAAATAAGTAAAGTTAACACTTTTACTTAGCTTACAAATTATTTTTGATAATTTGTTATTCTTTAAGAAATTTCACTGCGCTTTTTTGCATGTAAGCATGCACATAGAATATTTGCAATGCATTTAACCTAATCCCAGTTAATGATATTAACTTATTAATGTATTTTGCGAACTTTTTAGTTACATGATCAGCTTATGATCGACCACTGTCAGAAGTTATTAGATACTGCAGGTTATGGTATATCACAATACTAAGGGCCTGTTTGGGAAAAATTATTTTAGTGGCTTATTGACTTATTTTTGGGTAAAAATTTTATATTTTGATAATTTTTTTATATATAAGTATCTAATGTATGTTTGAGATTCAATAAGTTGCAAAAATAAGTTGGAAAATAAGTTGGAATGTTAGGAATCTCTAACTTTGTCTTAAAATAAGTTGACTTATTCTGGAAAAAAGTTCCCCCAAACACCCCCTAAGATTGATTTTGTTTTTAATAGGGGGATTCCGTATTTGCTCATATATATCAACTACTAATATCTTAGATGATTTTATGGAGAGATATTTGCCTGCACTGCAGAATGATTGATGTTGCTCCCTTTGACTAGCTAGGTACCCAGTAGCCAGTAACCGGCCAGGTTATCATTTTTACAAGAGCGATCAAATCTTTTTTTTGACATTATAGGCTTTCTTCGACATTATATAATGGTTTTAATTATGGTTTGCGTAAAACTTGCTTAATTATGGTCGGATATTTTGCGTTGTGATGATTTTCGGATCTTTTTGGTATGTGGTATATTTGAATTATTGGTGTGATAAGGTGGAAATGTTTATTGGTGTGATAAGGTGGAAATGTTTATTGGTGTGTTGAGGTGGATGTTTAAGTATGTAATGATGAATGGTTTGATTTTGCGAGTGAATTGGTTTGTAGATGTTTAAGTATATTTGAATTATTCGTTGGTTTTTTGGTTTGTATGATTGGTACTATTTGCGGAACAGGGTAAACTAAAAACAAACATTTCTTACCACCTTCAAAAAAGATGGTAGGAAATGAGCGGTAGGAAATGCTATCTTACAATCCTCCTGAAACAATTCCTACCGATGGGTGCAAAAGGAGACGGTAGGAAATAACTGTTTAGTTTCCACAATTTCCATGTCAGCAGCTGACGTGGTTGGTGACGTGTGCGGGCCCGCCCACGTGTCATATCACATGGCATCTGACGTGTTGCCACGTCATCGTCCAAGTTGGCATGTGGGTCCATGCCATGTGGCATGCCACGTCATTATGTGAGCCCCACGTTGACCAGGTCAGTATCATTTCCTACCAAAGTCATTTCCCACTTAAGCATTTCTTATCGGAGGGGGACGGTAGGAAATGACACATTTCCTACCGATTTTGGACCTTTTCCTACCGATTTGACGGTTGAAAAAGCCCGTTTTTTTTGTAGTGTATAGAGAGATAAGCATCCAAAGTGCAAACAAATAACTTTCATTCACTCCTCATATTCGCATTTTTTGATATTGAAAAACAAATTTTTATGACATTACTTGTACAAGATTTTTGTCATTGGGTCAGGTCCACGGCTCTCCGTCCAGTCATGTACCACTCCAACTAAAACGTACATGTACCACTCCAGCATATAATTTGAAGAAAGCTCAAACTCACATATAATTTGACAATACATTCAAAGAAAAATAGTTCAAGAAATTAAAACGCAATCCAGTTTATCGTTATGGATTAGTTATGTAAAAGTTTGAGAACGTATATGTATACCTGTTAGTTTACAAACATCACCTTGTGTGATCTTGCCTGTCTGTTTTAAAGTAAGCATAGGAATCAACTTCTGTGCGGTTGATAAAGTGAGAAAAGACCAAAAGCCCGCTTACTTATCACTTCCCGTCTCTCTCTTTTTTTCCCCTCTAGAAAATACATTCTTCACAAAATTGTACTCCTATGTTTAAATTTTATTTTATTTGGTGAAATTGATGTGAATTAAGATGATTAAGAAGGTTTGTGAATCTTGCATCACTTAAAACTTATATGTTATCCAAGAGAACATGGGTAGAATTAATTTGCCTGATACAGTAAAACATAAGAAGTTGGAATGTTCAGTTTGATATGTAGACAATGGCTGCCTACGATTCTAACATTGTCTTCTTTGCAAACATCTCTCTTGTACACTCTGTTTGGTTGGGAGGTACCTGCGCATTGTATTGAACTACGCGAAAAGAGCCAACAACAAAATGAAATTCTTTACTACAGTCTGCGCTACATCTTGCTGTGTAATATTAAAATAAAAGGAGGTATGATCTATTAACCTAAATGTGGAGACTGATATACAAACTAGCATTTAATAATCCCATCTCCTTTTTTCGTCAAGAAACCAAGTTCAGGGTGAAAGAGCAAAATGAGGACGTTTAGGGTTGGGTTCAGGGTCGAGGAGGTGGTCCTTGTCGGCTGCTACGTTGTCTGCTGGCAAGGCGTGTGATGAATAGATGTTTGAAAAATCACTTAATCTTCAGAATGATGTACGCCCTCCCAACTTAATTGCTAATGTGAATAGAACTCACATACAATCTGCACATAAGGTATGTTATATCTTATGTGTAATCAATATTAAAATTTGTCAGTCTAACAACATGAAAATTGTTATTGATTTAATTTGTAATTAAATTTGTCCAAGTGATCATAATACATCTACATCATATTAATATCGGAATAAGAAATTAGTTGAAGATATTTGATAATAATCACATAAATTGTTACTATGTGATCTTTTGCAGTTATTATACGAATCATTTGAAATGCTGAACACTTTCTACATCAAGCATTCTCTTCTTGGCATTTAAAATTTGACATGTTTGTAAGTTAGATTTTAATACTTTAGCAAATATTTATATGTCTAGCTAGCTTCTAGTTGCAGTAACATTACTCCTCCGTGGACTCTCATTTTTCTTTTCCTCTTCAATCTTTATTTGCAGATATACTAGGTGAATTTGTGTTGGATTTCCTGCCAATTTTATTACGTGCTTCGTATATTTGAAATAGTATTTCCAAGCCTCGACATTCTTGTATTCAAATACTGTTCGACAATTTAGCAAAAAAAAAAAAAAAAAAAAAACTGTTCGACAAATCAGCTCTTTAGTTGCCTAGCTAATTGTCCATTTTGTGCTTGTATTTCTTTTCATTATGCGATGCGATTTTATTTGCCCATTTTGTGTTTTTATTTTTTTGCATGATGTGATACGATTTTAATTTGATTCATCATTTGCTAACTATTATTTTGAAAATTCTAACATTTCTCTTCAAATTTTAAATTTAATCTTGATTAGCTTCTTACCTGTAGTCTCTGTGTGTTTATTTTAGGGCTGATTATTCGGATATAACCGAACCGAATTACCGAATACCGAAATACCGAATAGCTCAAAAATCATAACCGAATCAAGAACCGAAATAATTTCGGTTATTTACCGAACCGAATTAAATATTTCGGTTAAAAGGAATACCGAAATAGAAAACCGAATTAATATAAATATATATTTAATATATAAATATATGATAAAATATAATAATTTATATAATATAATAATATAATATATATATATATATATAATAATTTATATATATTATATATAAATAAAAATCAAATTTAATATTATTTTACATATATTATATAAATATATATATATATATATATATATATATATATATAATTTTGATTTTTTAATATATTTCGGTTAATTCGGGTTTTTCGGTTAATTCGGTAAAAAAACCGAAAAAACCGAAAAACCGAAATACCCAAAAAACCATAACTGAATTAAAACCGAAATTATTTCGGTTCGGTAACCGAACCGAATTATTTCGGTTATTTCGGTTCGGTATTCGGTTAACCGAACCGAATACTCAGCCCTAGTTTATTTGACCAGCTTTTTAACACTCCGATCGTTTTTTCTTTTTTTTTTTGAGAAAACTCCGATTGTTTTTTTTTTTTTTGAAATAAAACCATATATAACTGGCGTTCTTTATTTATGAGAAAAAACAACTGGAAAGTAGCTGGATTGCAATATATTTGTAATATTAAAAGGGAGGTGGTGCCATTGTACTCCTATTTGTTTTTTTTTTTTGAAACAGTACTCCTATTTGTTATGTGACGACAATGGGGACGCAGACAAAATAGCACAGAAGACAAGCATTTTCTCAATTCTTTGGATAACTCTTAAAGAAATAAAAACACAAGTTTGATACTACTAATTTCAATATTTATGAGACACGTGTCCATACCAACAACCTTGTAGTGTAACCAGTTAATGCCACGTATCACGTGTACACATACATTTTTTTCTTTTTTTGCCCTTATAAATTGAACATAGAGTATGACCCGTTTCCAAACTCATCTCTTTTCTTCAACCTTCTCTCACTGGCACTAACGCACACGTACAACGCGCAAATGGCATTGAGGCATTTTCTTATAGTAGCTTTGCTTTTCTTTTGTGCTCTTCAGGTAACTTCACACACAAACGCACCTTAGATTATCTGTACATGTATTCAAACAATTTTGTATAATTTTCAGGTCGTAAAAGGAGCCAACAGGAGGCTTTTGACTGATGTTGGTACGTTCTTTGGCTTAATTAACGACTTACTTTCTTAATTATGTGCTATTTGTGAATGCTTCTGTTTATAACTTAATCGTATTAATTTATGTTGGTTGCAGATTGTAAAGGATTGTGCCAAGTGAGGTGCGGGGCGCATTCGAGGCCAAACGTGTGCATGAGGGCATGCGGAACATGTTGCGATCGATGCAACTGCGTGCCACCTGGTACTTACGGTAATCGCGAAGCTTGCGGTAAGTGTTACACCGACATGACCACCCATGGAAACAGGCTCAAGTGCCCTTAATTCCCATGAAACATCTACAGCCATAAGTGATTTACCTTTCATTTTGTAGCAGTCGACTCCTATGAATCGTACATGTACCTCTACTTTATATATGGAATTTATATGAGTTTTGTTTCAACAAGCGGTGTGTATGTGCGTTTGATTGGCGATGAATTTGAAACATGTAACAAACACCGAAAAGAACACATACTTTTAACCGAGCCTCCTTTTTTCAAACATGACCTTTTTTTTTCCTTTGGAAGGAAATACAAGTGATTTTAACCAGGAAACGGTCAACAACTGAGTGCAAGGAACATGTGATGATAAATGGTTGAGTATCTAATTAATGAACAATAAAAATGAAATATATTCATTTTTTTGCTCATTTCATGCAACTTTATAATTTATAATGAAACTGCAAGACTTCATTTTTTTTTTCATAAATGCTTTTACATATATACTACGCACTCCATGTCTAGTTACCCACGTATTGCTAAAAATCCTTGTGCAATTTTAGCCTCAGAATTGCATCTAATCTTTAAATCATTTAATTTACTCCAATGTCTCTAAAGTAGTCCTAAAATACGAGATTGAATTATGCATGTTAATAAATATTTAAGATTGGAGAGAAAAATGTTGAGCTTATCAATTCAAGATTCATAATAAAAGTTTTAACTCATGAATATTGAATCATAACTCATTACAAGTCGTACAAATAATACGAATGTGTATGATTATAGTCAATATAATATGGATGTTGCTGTCATAATTATTTTATTTTAAATTAGTTGATGAACTGCGAAACTTGCATGATCGTAGTTTTGGATGATCATAATAGGGTGATGACATGAAAACATGGGACAATTGTTTTACTTTTACAAACTAAATTGAGTTTCCATCTAATTGAGCTATATAAATTTTTCGAGTTTATACTTCAAATATAACACCTCGCAACACAAACACAAACGATTTGTTTGCAGATTTAAATACATCCACGATCATCTCAATTTCTCGCTTACTCTTCATCAGTGCTAAGCTAACTCGATCATCTCATTCAAATCTTAAAGCATTAGATAAAGACTCAATTAGACAACTTTATGTTATGTTGTCTGATCACACAACATAATGACTTGTTATACAAATGTTTTGCACAACAGTTTTTAAATCGTTGTCTAAAAAATTTATTCAGACAACACTTTTTAACTGTCGTGTTGTGCAAAGTAATAGTTTCATACAACGGTTTAAAAAACAGTTGTCTGAATAAATTTCAGACAACGTTGCAAGAAATCGTTGTTGAAATCAGACAAGTGCTTTCTGCTCGCTGTTATGTAAAACGTTTTCAAATAACGATATGATATTGTGTTTTCTGAATGATTTTATCAGACAACGTATTTTAGATTATTGTGTTGTGCAAAGCAATAACTATAAACAACGGTTTATTAAAGTGTTGTTTGAATAGGCTTTAGACAAGTTTTCAAGAAATTGTTGTTGAAATATGACTCAATTAGACAAGTCTTTATGTTGTTTTGTCTGATCATTAGATAGACATGTGTTTTTCTTTAAAAACCATTATGAATTTTTTTTATTTACTTTAAGAAATAATTGCCATGGTAAATTTTCAAGGTTAAAATCACATTATTTTACCTAGCCATCAGTAAAATAGATCAAATATAAAATAAATAAAATAAAATAAAAGTAAAAGAAAATGGAAAAATCAAGAACACTTGAATGTTCTTGAGTTATGCAGATTCTGGCAGTAAAATATGCCACTACTAGAAAATCGACTAAAAATGACCGAATTTTTCCGGTCATATTTAGCTAAATATGACCGCCGTCGGTCATATTTAGCTAAATATGACCGGAAAAATTCGGTCATTTTTAGGCTAGTCGAATTTATTATAATCGGTCAAATTTAGCTAAATATGACCGATTAAGTGTGACCGACTAAATTTGACCGTTTAAATTTGACCGACTAAAATCGACCGAAATCGGTCACTTTAAGATGTTGACCTTTGACTTAATTTTTCAGTCAAATTTATAAATTCGACCGCCCTCGGTCAAATTTATAAAATTGACCGACATATAATCAGTCAAATTTATAATTATGACCACGTACATTTTGGTCGAATTTATAAATATGACCACCTTTTTTAGTCAAATATATAAATTTGACCACCTTATTTTTAGTGAAATTTGTAAATGTGACCACTTTGTTTTCTGGTCAAAATTATAAATCCGACTGATTTCAGTCAAATTTAACATACCATTACCAAAAACAAAGATATGACCTTGTTTAATACAATAGTTACCACCTGTAAACCAAAACTATCATATCCTATAAACCAATCAGAACTCGGATAAAGATAAATGCGTTTTTCTAATTAATCCAAAATACAAATCTTTCAAACGAAAAGTTGTAATATTTGTAATATCTGTGAAAAAAATACAGTTCCTAGAAGCTTTTCACGACGATAGATTTAAAGATCCCCCCCCAAAAAAAAAGGGGAATAACTTTGAAAAGCTGAAATCAGACATCATGAAGTACTTAGAACTCTATATGTTTTAAGAAGGCAAAATCAATCAATATGGTCATGTCGTTGTCAATCCAGAGCATACATAAAAGCAATCAATATGGTGAAGGATGAGTGATGACTAAAACTACCAAAAGGTCATCATTTGTATGTCTCGGCAAGGTAATGGACTTAACAATATTAAGAAAAAGGCATACAAGATATTGCTACTACTGGTTGCCTAGGATACAAGACACATGCTTAATAAATTGCAGCAGAGTTTGAGCGGCATGAAGCGACAGATCATCAAGTACTCATTTCAAAACAGACTATGATGAAGAGGACTGTTGAACCTCCAAATTTAAAGAAAAACAATCCATGAAAAATGGACTGATTGTAGTTACAGACATGAGCAAATTCAGATAAAATCATTGTTTCAATGCCTAGGATACTGACCACTTTAGCTCCGTGTAGTTTTGAGAATGTCTATGGGCACGAACAATGCTTGATATCCTTATTAAATATCCAAGTTCAAAAATCACAAACTGTCAATTTATTCGAGATTACTGGGATCTAAACTTGAAAAACATCAAAACAGAGGTTGTAGGGGGTTTTACAGCTACTCTAGGTTCACTACTTGTTCATGAGTTAGTAGTTACAACATAAAGCAGGAAAAGATAATCCCAATAGAATATGACAAGCTATTTCTGGTTACTTGAAGCCACAATGTTTATAAGCATTTATATATAAATCGGAATCCATAAATGTTGAACAGTTTTGTAGAGTAATAACAAAATTGCAAACTTACTACAGTATTTGTAGTTACAGCTGAAATCAGGTTGATTCACAAAATGTAATGCAGTGCTCCAGGGCATAAGTTTTCGAAACTCATCAGGCCACGAGCAAACAGCTGCAAGCTCACCGCCAGCATGATCAGGGAGCAGTGCATTAACAGCAGTCAGTGCATCTTCAGTAAGGAACCTCTGAAGTATCATACATGTATTGGATTAGTCCCCAATAATGGAAAAGAAAGGGTACTAGAGCCACTTGGAAAGACACCCAGTGGCGGATTCAGAACTTAAAAGATTGAGGGCTAAAGAATTTAAAAGCCAGCCGACATTCAAAAAATTCTTGGATATTTAAAGACCAGCCAGAGCTTGATAAACATATACTGATTTATGATGGTTCATTGAAGTTACAGTCTATGCTAGCCTATCCCTGTTCTGTTATTCCTT
The DNA here is from genome assembly GCA_036435485.1 of Saposhnikovia divaricata. Taxonomy (NCBI): domain Eukaryota; kingdom Viridiplantae; phylum Streptophyta; class Magnoliopsida; order Apiales; family Apiaceae; genus Saposhnikovia; species Saposhnikovia divaricata. The sequence goes on from CM071595.1 coordinate 156,851,996, forward strand.
CCCACCTAGAGAAGCCAAGGATAGAAATCCTTTTGACCAGACAAGAAGCCACTAGTGAAAACAATCATTATAAACATATCAATTGCTAAAGATAGTTTCTAAAGATAGTTTCTTAAAAACCAATTAACTCAAACTATAGACAAATACAGATAGTTTCTAAAGGTCAGCCTGAAGTTAACATTATTAGTCTTTACAGATTCTAACATTGCTAATGCATCAAAGTTCACCTACATAGACAAACACTTAAAACCAAACATGACACTGCATTTCATTGAATACACAAAGATAAGATCATATCAACAATTTACAATTAAAAATAAAAGAAAGAACAAGAATTACCTGGGCTATTTTACACACTACAAAATGTCCTTCACTTCCCCAACCCATAACAGCAGGAACAAATAACAAAAGAAAAATTCCACTACAAGTCAACCATAGTTCAAACACTTTTCCCATGTTTGATTTGCTCCTACCAGCTTCCATTAGTCAAAAGTTTTAGTACAATGTACATTTGTACCAGTAATGAAATAGGGGAATGTATCACAGTTAATCATTTGTACCAGTAACTCGGTTAATTACTTCGGCACTTTTTTTTAGGCTTGCTTACTGTGCCGGTGCACTTGCTTGGAGCAGATAATTACCTTGCCTTATACTTCTTTTCTTTTTTTTCTAATCATCTTTTACAATGAAATAGGGTGTCTGGTTTACTGACAGCTTATCTTGGAAAAATTGCACCTCTAATCATGTGGTTTGTCCAGAACGGTAAGTATTTTCTGAACTTATCACATTTCTTGTTCTTCATCACCACTCCCCCCCTCGTTTCCATCATTCCCCTCATCATCATTACATACCTGCCTATCTCCTCCATGGCCTCTTCCCTGGCCGCTATCATTTCCCCGTCCACCTCTTCCCCTACCACCTCTACTTCCCCTTCCACCTCTATTACCACCAGCCCCCAACGCCATAAGGACCAGAAACAAAACCAACCAGAAACCTGACCTACCAACCTGCATAGTTTAACATGACGGATACAAAATTAACTATACCATAAGTGGAGAAATAATTCATGTTAAAAGAAAAAAAGTAACCAATATCACACATTTAAATAATAATAGATACACATTTAGAAACCAAACTCAATATATTATCATCATTAAAATTGAGCTTGTAGAAAACACAACGTGATTTCAAAACATAGGCAAACACATTCCAACATTATTCTATAACAAAACACAAAGCTGATAGTGGAAGCTTTTTGTTATCCCAAATTCAAATTATTCTGACATTTTCAACCACTAGCAATTTGTAAGAAAGACAACATTATACAAACCCATTCCGTTTTATAAAACTACAATGCGAACACTGACTTAACTGAAGTCATCCCTCCTCTTGTTTCCTAATACAACTAGTATTCCACCTAATTAAGATTTTTCTTACAACCCAGTTACAAAGACACCAAACAACGAAGAAATAACAAAGCAAACAAAGACAGATTTATATAGATCTATAACAAAACACAATTGCACATATATAGATATATTTAAAGGTTTCAAACACAGATTTATACAAACACATATACACATAGGTAGATATACACATATACACATCGATAAATATACACATATAGTCAAAATACAGTAAAAGGATATATACATATACATATATAAACATCGATTACCAGAAACATTGATGGGTTCGCCTGAATTCGCCTGAAGTCGCCGCCTGAGTCAATCTGATTTTAAACCCTAAGGTTATGTTTGGTTCAAGAGAGGGGAAGGGAGGGGAGGGGTTTTAATGGAGGGGAGGGGAAGGGAGGGGATGGGAAGAGATGAGATTTAATTACGAGGGAGAAGAGATTTGGGGGGAAATGAGATGAGATTTGGGTCGACTGGGGTTGGGGGCGGGGGATTGAGATGTGTTTTAGGGGGAAATGAAAAGTGTCGACTGCGTCTTTTTTTTTTCCTAATTACCAATCACTTACTAAAACACAGCTAGGTACATATCGAAATCAACCATAATTTTGGTGTTGTCTGAAAAACTGGATTAGATTGGGCGGTCTTTTTTGCCGCTCATCCAATTTTCATTTGTGTTCGACTGTGCATATTTTTAAAAATATCTTATTATTCATTTTATATTTATTAAATAATATATAATGATTTAAAAAATAATTATAAAAAATTGAAATTAATCTATTATAACATATATTAGAATTTTTTAGTAATTATTCATCTTTTTTGGCATATATTTTTATAAAACTTCTTAAATATTTTTATCAAAATCATTTAGTTTTGTTGTCAAATAAAAATAAACATTTCTAAATTTAGTTATTGCCAAAATTTCAGAAAAATTTCGTCCAGGTTTCGTATTTCGATTTCTTAAAATAAACATCTTGCAACGTGCTAACACCCCAATTTTAGAAAAATTTCGTCCAGGTCTCGTATTTCGATTTTTAAAAAAATATTTCTCGATTACCCAATCGTTCGGAGGTCAAGATCAATCCTTTTTAACGTTATTGCCGAAATTTCCTAAAAAATAATTTTATTTGGTTTGGTAATTTAACGATCAACTAGTACTTTGACTAGAACCCTAAATAGGGTTTCGTCAAGGTTTAGTGTTTCGATTTTTTTAAAAATCTTTCTCGATGACCCAATCGTACAGAGGTCAAGATCCATCCTTTTTAATGTTATTGCCAAAATTTCAGAAAAAAATAATTTTATTTGGTTTGGTAATTTAACGGTCAACTAGTACTTTGACTAGAACCCCTAAACAGAGTTTCGTCAGGGTTTAGTGTTTTGATTTTTTAAAAAATATTTCTCGACAACCCAACCGTACGGAGGTCAAGATCCATCATTTTTAATCAGTGGTCGGAGGTAAACATGAAGATCCTTTGTTGGATCCTTCGGTCCAGGAATCAGAAGAGGCATAAACATGTACGGAGCCTTTGTGCACATAGATGGAGGAAGGTTGTAAATTACAACAACCATACAGTATATTCCCTAGCGTGTGCATCACGGAAGGCATCAAATCCATCAGTAGAGAGGCCAAGTCTGACATTCCGAATCCCTTTTGAAAAGTTTGGATATCTAAGATCGAATTGTTTCCACTCATCTCCATCCGCTGGATGACATAATTGACCTTCAACTTTGACTCTGTCATGGTGCCACCTCATATTAAAAGTGACCAATAGCGGTCAATTGATAAATTCGATAGATTTTTTTTTCATTATAATAATCAAGATGCAATGCTTATAATCTAGTGATTTTTTGTGTAGACTCTTTGAAACTTATAAGATTTATATCCGTACGGTTGGATCGTTCAAATTGTAATTTGAATCACATAAAATTAGTAACCCTAAATATTAACAATCTAACCCCTAAATCTAAATCCTAAACCATATATTTCAAGATGGTACTTAAGCAATATAACGTATTGTTTAAAATATTATGACACGATGTTATATTTAGTTATACTATTTCTTAACCTATACACTATATTGTCATAGTAAACTCATTAATTAATTGTAATTTATAAAATTTAGTAAGTATTAATTATTTTTTGCAAACTTATAAAAAAAATATAAGTCAACTTTCCTTTGAAAGTTAAATATGCTTAGTGCGTGGGAAAACCATTTAACATTTAAATTTTTTAGTTATGTACTGCACTTTTTTTCAGAATTTTTTAAATTTTTTTAGTATTTATTTTAATTTTTTCAAATTTTTTAATATAAATAAAATTGACTGCCAACGGTCACATTTATAAATTTTACGGAAAGTGGTCATATTAATAAATTCGACTAATATGATTACGCCTATCAAATTTATGAATTTGACCAACGACGGTCATTTTTATATATTCGACCGCAAGTGGTCAAATATATTCTTTGGTCATATTTATATTTGTGACTTACAGCGGTCGTATTTATAAATATGACCGAAGTTGGTCAAAATTATACCGAGCAAATTTTGGGTCACGAGCGGGAAGTTTCCCTCCCTTATTTTGTGGGCCCCGAATTCTAAATGTGACCGATTAAATATAACCGCCCTTAAATATGACCGTTATCGGTCATATTTGAGTCTGACCGATGACTAATCAAAGTTGACCTTAAATATGACCGCCGTCGATCATATTTAGCCGCAGTCATATTTGTTCGGTCACATTTACCCTTGTTTTCTTGTAGTGTGCAGAATCCGGCAGTTAGCAATTTCCGACAGACCCAATTTCTCAACTAAGGTCTAAAAGGCTCGATTAAATACAAATAAATAATTTTGCTTATAGATCGAATGATACTTCATTTACACGAGGGTAGCATTTAAAAAGTTGTGGTTATCAATTCCAGGTTCATAATAAAAATCCAACTCACGGAGAATGCACATATAAATATATAAAAGCACAAATGTTATTGTTATTGTCATAATTATTTTATTTTTAAGCACGTACAAATGAAGAATTAATAGTTGCTGTACTGCGAAATTAGCATGTTTATAAATGCCCTTAAAAGTTATAAATTTAGACCAATGAGCAATAGGGTAATAATTTAATGAAGGAAAATCATAAATATCTCATTTTACAATATTTTTCTTGTTTTGACATATAAAAGCATATTCAAGAATTTTCAAGGAAAAAAAATTTCTGAGTTGACATATATATTAATATATTATTATGTGAAAATATAGAGATATTTTTTTAGTATTTTTATTAGTTAAAAGGGAGAGTTCCGTTATTATAGTAATTTTCATTATTAAGAATTAGGAATTACTTATATAAACAATTGTAATGTTATAATTTAGACTTGAGGCCTATGCCCCGAATGAGAAGAGATTTTAAAGGAAAATATCTTATCATAGTATCAAGAGTCTAGGTGGGTAAGAGAGAAAATGATCTCAAGATTGTTCTTGGATGAGAAAAACAAATCTAGCGAAAGTTCGTGGGATTGTGAAAAAAATATACAAGAGTTTATGGGTGTGAAAGAAGATCTTGCAAGAGTTCGTGAGTGAATGTGAGACTAAAAATTGTACAAGAATTTACGGATCTGAGAAAAAACTCCTATAAGAGTTCGTGGGGGCGAGAAAAAAAAACTACGAAAAATTGTGGGGAAAAACAAAATCAAAGGGAGTTATTTTTTGGAAGTTCTCTTTTGGGTATGGAAGAAACCAAAATATTGAGAATAGAGATGACAATAAGGCGAAGCATGACGATATGATGGATTTATGGAAAAGATTGTGTCAACCAATGACCTCAAAAAAAAAAAAAAGAAATTCCGAGAAGAATCGTGAAAAAAAAATAATGGTGACAATATATTATGACAAAGATGGTGATAGAGGACAAAGATGACGAAGACGAGGATAAAAAGTTGATCACACTAGAAAGCTGAATCAAGTGAGTGATTATGTCGATTGGAACGGATGATTCACTTTTTTAATTAATGCAAACTCTCGATTTTGAGTATCGTGAGTTTGAGTGGGTATGTTGATTTATATGTTAATATATTATTATATTAAAATTTAGAAACTTACCTTTAATATTATTATTAGTTAAAAGTGAAAAGTTCAGTTATTATGATAATTTCCTTTATTAAAATTAGGAATTGCTTATATAAATAATTGTAGTGTTGTAATTGAGAGTTGAGGTTGATGCCTCTAATACTGAATATAATACTCATAGATCGAGAAAGAGAATTTTGTAAGATTATTTTATCATCTTGCAAGTATAATTAGGACGCAGGGCGCCCCAACACACGCACATAGATTCATAATTTCGAATAATTTTTCAAATGGTAAAAGGATCCAAGAGGAGGCTTGACGTATGTTAGTATATGTTGATGCATTCTTTTGGCTTAACACTAACTTTGTTTTATATATGCTGTTGGTGCAGCTTCTGTTTACTTGATCAAATGAGTTTATGTTGGTTGCAGATTGTAAAGGACTGTGCCGTGAGCTGCAGAAATGTTATTGTTATGGTTATTTTATTTTTAAGCACGAATGAAGAATGTTTGCTGAACTGGGAAATTAGCATTATTATAAATGCCCTTAAAGTTATATATATTTAGACCAATGAGCAACAAGGGTACCGATTTGATGAATGAAAATCATAAATCTCATATTTTTTTCTTGTTTTGACAGATAGAAGGGCATGCATGACTTTTCAAGAAAAAAGAAACATAGACCCCTGCAAACATAAACCCTTTGTAACACAAACACATACCCAAGCCATTTGTTTGTTAGGAAAAATAAAATAAACAACCCCAACAAGTTGATATGCATTAGTGCTTAAGTATAAATTTCCTGACGTCCGATCCCTATGAATTTGCTCAATATGTATATATAGGTACCACATATTTTGTACGAGCGCACACACAAATTGATTTGTGCATGTATTCATATAATTTCGAAAAAAAATTCAGGTGGTAGAAAAAGGAGCCAACATAAGGCTTTTGACTTATGTTGGTATATGTTTTAACGTTCTTTCGCTATGTAAATCGAGTAGCACAATATATTTAACTGTCAAATGAATGAGACTGTCTCAAACAACAATGAGACTGTCTCTTTTGTGTGTGCGAGTGTCCCAATTAACTAACAGAGTAAATAATCAGCAATAAGTAAATGACAGAATGTAAAGCTAGAACACCATAAATTTTCACTTGGTTCGGCCCCTACCCAATCTATGGCCTACATCCAAGTCCCTATGCCAACTAGCACAGAGATTATATTATTAGAACAATAATATAAAGCTTACAAATTCCCCGATTACAAGTTTAAAGCCGCTTGGAAGAACCCTTCCCTTGACACAACTGTCTCCTAGCAAACCTGCTACTTAGCCCACTGGCTACCTTGGCTTATGACTTGCAACCCTTATCTAATTGCCACAACCCGGCACAAGTGTGTGAAAAATAAATAAACTTTTACAACTCGATAAATGGAACTTCTAAACAGAATGTATATGAGCTAGAGTGTCTGTGTATAGAAGTTATACTGCAGTAGAACTTTGAGTCCCTTTCTTCTTGCTGAAATGTCGTCTTTATATAGCACAAGAACATACAGCCGTTAAAGATGAATCCTTGAGCTTATAACTGTTGAAGACAAGAATCAATCAAGCAAAAAATAGTGATTACATAATAATCAATCAGAGATTATTAGCAACGGCTCCTTAAGGATTTGATTGATAATCAAATCGCATGATATCCTTGAGAGATATCTCAAGATATATGACCTGCCATAAATATAATATATGTCCTGCAGAAGATATGGCAATAATATATGGAACAGCAGAATCAAATCTAAATGATTTAATTCGAAGATCATTCAAAAATCATCATCCTAAAAACCTGGGATTAACAATCTCCCCCTTTTTTATGATGATGAACATTTTTGAATGTCGAACAAGCTATTTCTGTCTCCCCCTGTTAAAAACACTTATATAGACAATGCAATCAAATACAGACAGAGTAAACCACTAGTCTGAGATTAAATCAGTGCATATTATGAGCAAGTAGAAATCAGACAACAAATAAATTCCAAACACAGATAACCACCAATATTCAGAACAACCACAAATAAGTTCAAACACATAATCAAGCACAGCTAAGTTCAAACACAGAGCAACAAATTTAAAACAGTTCGAATTTCAAAGACTAAGTTCTCCCCCTTTCATCAACATAAAAAAACAGACTTTAATCATCATCAGGAATATCAACTGGTTCTTTGCCCTTGCCCTTTTTCTTGTACTTAGGAGAGTCCCCATAGGTAGAAAAATTCTGTGCAAAGAAATCTGAAGAAGGGGCTTTGCCATCTCTAGCATCCATCTATTGAAAGAGCTTCTCCATATATTCATCCTTTGTAAGTCCAAATGCAGCAGGAGGAGGGATTGCTGGGAGAGGGAGAGGTGCAGTAATTTCCTCGAGAGTACAATCTCGAATCCAGTCAGTCTTTTTATGTCTGGGAGTGACATGTTTGCCATGAATAGAAGTGAGCTGTTTGGACAAGAACTGTGTCTCGGAACCCAACTTAAAGAAAAGTTTAACAAATTCCTTTTCCCAGGCCTTGGCAGTATAAGTCATTCTTTCCTGAAATGAGCTAAATTCGAAATCCATTCTCCTAGAGATGCTTCGATCATTGGCTTTTAATACATCCAATTTGGAATGTAGTAACTCCATAGACTTGGACATCGATGCAAGAGAGGATTCAACAGAAAGCATCTTAGTTTGAAGAGATTCGATGGCTTTAGTATTTGCTCCAACTTGAGCAGAAACGCCATCACGAAATGCATGCAACTTGGCATTGCCAAAAGAGGATGGTGCAGTGGGAGAGTGGGGCAAAGAAGTGTCTGACAGAGAATCAACATTCTCAAAAACAAGCTCATTTGACTCAGTAACCGAAAGATGGTTACGAGCTAAGGTATTCAAATCAAATGTTTCAGTCAAATTATCCACTTCATCAGTGGCATCAATCACTTTGAAATATTCAAAAACTTTAGTCAAAAGACAGGGGTAAGGCAAATGCATGGACTCATGAGAAGCACAATGAATCATGTTACGAATTAAGAAAGAAGCAACATTAAAGGCATTTGTTAAACAAATAAAGACAGCAGAATTGAATCTTGATAGGTGACCCTATCTCGACCACTGTTGCGCGGTAAAAGGTTTGTATGAAAGAACTTGAATAACAAGAGACAAGTAGGAGTGAGAGATGATACCAAGGGTTTGGAGTCAGCCGAGATCGAAGAATCTCCAAGAATGGTTCGAAGCTGCTCTTCATATGGAAGGTCTTCAATCCCTGAGAATGGCTGATGAGAGGTGAAGGGGCAAGGTCCACTGGCAGCAACTCCAAGAATATATCCAATCCAGTCAGCAGTGAGCACAATGGGAACACCCTTAACATTCGAATACACCATTTCATTATGCCCTTTAGCCAAATTAGAGTAAAAATCCCGAACCAGAGAGGGGAAAAACTTTATTGGAGGCGATAAAAGAGGTGCACACTTGAGAGTCTCAAAGATCTGCACTATACCTGTAATAACCCTAACTTTAGAAAGGCTACAGTGCCCAAATGAATAGTGATCTTGAGGAATCTAGGGAAATGGTGTGTAGGTACTCTATATTAGGGATGGAAAATGAGTAAACAGAAACCATATTAGTGTTGTACATTGAAAATAAGTGACTCGAAATGACGATGGATTTTAGAAATTTCTGAATTTTGATTCTGAGGATTTTGAGCTCGAACGAACTTCTATATCTTGGATATTAAGGAGTATAGAAATAATAAAGGAATTATATATTGAGGAATTAGTAAATTTAAGTTAAACCAAGGGATTATTAAGTCAAGAGAATACCAAACGAAATTGGATTTGTAAATGATTTCGAAAACCACTGAGATGATGAGGTATACTCGAAACGAACCACAATTAGACGAGTATGGAAACCAAGCAACCAAGATTAATAATATAACAAGGATTATATCACATTAGTAATTACCAAGATTTATTAGTATTTTACCTAGGAAAATCAAGAAAAGAATAAAAAGGATGCATCCAATGACATCATCCTCTGCATCATCTTCCACTAACACAAATTAAGGGCAAATTAGTCATTAAACCATGGGATTTTTCTACAAAACTCTAGAATTAGGATAAGATGAGATGAGGATTATCAAAGAAACACAAAAATCTCTCTCCACCTTGTCCAATACACCATTCGGCCACATAGAAGGAAAAAAAGAAGAAAAATAAAAATAAAAACCAAAACCCTAGCTCTCTTCAATAACAATTCAAGGGAAAAATCATGGAGCTTCTTGGAGGTTAGGAAGGATCATCTACAAAGTTTCATAGCAAACCAACATCATTTGCCAAGGTAATAAAATCATGGAAGTTGTTAGAAAAGATGATGAATAGTGTTTTCAAGTGTTAACTTTGTTTTAATGATTTCTTTTAGTGATTCAAGCTAGTATAAGGTTGATTAAGGATATATCAAGGATTGTTAAGGGTTATCAAAGCTTCAAGAAGGTATAATCATGCTTGCTCTTTTATATTTATGGTGAATATTGTTTGGTTTAGTGATTAAGTAGTGTAAATGTTAAGATTATAATGATCCATGTGTTGGTAAGTGATTAAAGTTGAATATGAAAGTGTTTGGGATTGTAACCATGGCTGGTAATGAAGACCACATGGTGTAGGTGAAGATTATTGTGTTTGATAATTGATTTGGAGGAGTTGGATTTATGGAAAGTACGAAATTATAGCCGTTATAATGCCCGATTTTCGTTAGAAAGAAAACTGCCCTGTTTTGTGACCCCTGTATTCGTACGGTACCTCACTGCCTAGGTTACCAATTGACCATTAAATGATAGAGCTTAGTTGATAGATCGTTTTGATATAAGGTACGTTAAAATCTGATGAACGGTTTAGGAGAAAAGTCAGTTTTAGTGAAAGACGTTCGAAAACCGAGAAACCGTAAATGTATCAAACTTGAGGTTACAATTACCATACTTTAACATTGTTAAAAGTCACGAAATTTTGGGATATGGTAGTAGTGTGGTCAAAGAACTATTTCCAGTTGACCTTACATTAAAATTCGAAATTTAAAAATTATAAGAAATTCTGCAGTCGAGTGTGGTCGTTAAGGGAAATGGTGAAAACCCCTGAAACTTCGATTTAGGTTATAAATGGTTAAGTTCTTGAACCTTTGGGGTAATAGGAATACGTTAAACATATATTAAAGTTTCAAAGGTAATGTTATACAAGAGTGTAGTGAGTAAGAGATGTAGTTCTAACGACGACCCTTTTGTGTTTATAGAAACTCCGGAAGAGGGACGAGTCGTACCGTCAGGATACCGGAATCGAGGCAAGATTTCTTCTATCCTTACTTGTAAAACTACTTATCTTCACAAAGAAATTTGATTTCATGGAATATATATGTGATGCTATTATTACTATATTGTGAAGAAATTGTCTTCCTTGAGTATTAATATTGAAAAGAAAGATATACGAAGATGTATATGAATATGGATATGAGTAAAAGATGTATATGAATATGAATAAGAGTATGAGATGGATATGTATAGAGATGATTATGCATGAATTGAACATGCCTTATGATTAAGAGAATAAGAGAGAATGGTATCAGTTGTTATCGAGGGTTATATGGTTATAATATTATATTAAAAATGTTCTTTTTGAGTATCAGTGGTTTAATAAACATTATTTGATTATCATGCATTACTCTTAAAATAGATGGAATATTTTACGAATATAAAAGTATATTTGATTTCTGAATATGAAAGAGAGGTCTGAATCATAATCAAAGCATTATGATATATATATATATATATATATATATATATATATATATTTTATAGAAGTAATGTGCGAGAATGGAAATGATATGAGAGAATGATATGTGGAATGATATTTTGAAAAGGGAATAATGATGTGATAAAAAGGGGGATTGCAACAGACTTGCGTAAGTGGCTGTGTCAGGGCTGTGTGCGACACAGTCCAGCATTTATTATTATTTTTATTACGGCACGAAGATGCCAAGGGAGGATGTTAGCAGGTGGCCTTCCTCCAGGGATGATCTTCATTCCTTCTACCGGTAGTAAAAAGAGAGCAGGTACGATTAGGTGACTGATCATCGTCCTAACTTATCAGGCGACCGCAGATATCCCCAATGTTTTTGAAAAGAAAGTGTAGACAATGGTTTTCAGATTTCTATACTGAAAACAGAATAATGATGTGAGATGATGGAATTATGATTACAGATGAAGAAAAACTGATATTATATTATTTCAGATTTCTATACTGAAAACAGAATAATGATATGAGATGATGGAATTATGGTTGCAGATGAAGAAAAACTGATATTATATTAATTTAGATTTCTGTCTTATAACAGTAAGTGTATGATGTATTATTAAATAAGAGCTTTATTCTTCCTTAAGGATTTTAATTGTTTCCTGCTATTATATATGCATATACATATATGTATATCAGTCACATTTTAAATTTTAGTTATAGTATTATCTTGCTGAGCTATTATAGCTCACTCTTGCTACTTATGTATATAGCAGCTAGGTCCCATGCCGATACTACGTACCACACCCCGCAAGAGGGTAAGGGAAAGGCGACCTTTTGAGCGAGTGCTGGCGACCATCCCCGAGGTAGTGACAAGCGAAGGGGCTTAGTATACTTATGTAAATTAAGTGTGTAAGTTGTAATAAACTTTAGTTGTTGAAGTGCTTCCTGTAGAAGCTTTGTTCAACAATGTACTTAGTAAATTCTGGGCTTGTAATAACTGTTAACTTTAAAACTTTTAAATATTGTGGTTGTTGTTCTATGAGCATATGACTGGTGTGTGTGTGTGTGTATTAGTGTGGGGTCAACTGCTTATATATAAAAAAAAAAGACTACAGAGATATTGATATTGATCGGAAATTGGACCTTGACGGCCGGAATCCTTGACCCCGGATCCCGGGGCGTCACAGATGGTATCAGAGCTAAGAGTGATAATGCTCAAGAACAAAAGTGATAATAATAAATGTATCAGTTATAATATAAATTGTGAACTTCCATCAAGTTCAGGGGTGGTATATCGCAGGTAGTATTTACTTTAAGCATATATTATAATTTATTAGACTGTTACTAATAGAATTTTATGTTTTATTATAGGGAGCGGAGATGGGTGAGCCGAGTCAGGACCCCCAGTGGCTAGGGATGTCAGAGCAGGAGCTATTAGATCTTCAGCTGGCCGGGGTAGAGGTCCCCGAGTATGCAGTTGAGGACCTCAGGGAGAGACGCCGGGCGGCGGCTAGAGAGCGATTAGAGAGAGAGGAGGCAGAGGAGCAGAGACGGAGAGATGCTGTGGCCCTAGTGCCATATATGGGTAGACCTTCTACAGGATCTGACGAGGCAGGTCCTTCCAGAGTGAGATCGGAGATCCCTGAGGAGGAGAGGCCACTGCGTAAGAGGCCTAGGTTGTCAGTTATACCTGAGGAGCCGATTGAGTGGAGGGATATTCAGATGGTTCCCACCCCTGTCCGACCCGTCCCAGTGCCGTCACCAGTTCCATCCCCTCTACCTAGTCCTGACCCTATAGATGATCCTTTTGAGCAGTTTACCCCTCCAGGGCATTTTGGTTTTTTTGAGGAGGAGGAGGATCCTTCAGAGGATGCTGAGACGGAGTCGGTTCCTCCATCCCCACCCTTTGCACCTCCACCACCTCCACCGGTGGATGCACCTCCCCTAGCTGTACCCCCTCAGGAGTGTAACACCCTCGCTTGCCAACAATAATATTATAAACTCTTATATTCAATTAAACATTAATATAGGGGAAATCTTAGAAATTTCGGCATGATGTAATCATAAACCAGACTAATCACCTGCTCAAGCAACTAAGTATAACTGAAACAGTCCACAAGCACAAGTTATACTAAACCATAAGGAAATAAAACCATAACAACCCAGACCGCACACAGGTCACTGTATGAAACAACTACCAATAGTTATTACAACCCAGAACTGAATCAAATAATATACAACCCATTAAATATGATAATCTGCCTACAAATACAGAAATAATATAGACAAAGATATATGTCACTACCCAACCAACCGCCTCGACCCTCTGACTGCCTCGGTGACTACCCCAACCCGACGGGCCACTTCTTCTAGACATGCTCTGGCTTAGCTGAGGAAACAGAATTAGCAAGCAAGTGAGCCAAAACGCTCAGCAAGTATATATGTATGAAATTAAAACATCAACAACTGATATGTCTGCAAGATTTTCAAAATTAACAATTCAACAATATATATCTCAATTAAAGGTTCATCTTTTATCTGAATCATAGAATAGAAGCGGATTGGACTATCATGCATTTTATAAATAAAAACAATTATAAGGTTAGGCTGCTGATCAGTCACGCACTAACCCCGGACAAACGCACACAGCAATGTCCTTAATGGATCCACGGCACACATTGGCCTTAATAATTTCTGACCACGAATCTGGTCCGACCCTTACGGTCCACATTTTAAAAAAAACTAACAGTCCAATCCTATAACTAGACATCAGGTGTCGGAACAATCGACTACCTCAACCGCCAAACACCCTGGACACTTTCGTTCCAGGTTAACATCTCAATTTCACCAAATAAAACAAGGTTGGGCAATCTCTGAATTAAATATCAACAAGTTCGATATGGCAAAAAGGGGTATTGATTTAAGTCAAGTCACAAAAAGGATTAACAAAAACGATATAGTCGACCTGGGGTATAACAATTGAATATTCATAATTAATGGAAATTATCAGAGCAATTATATCAAGGATAAATCAATTACATAAGAATCAAGTTATGATAATCATAATTCGCTGGAAATATAAGTAAAGCGGTTTACTTGAAAGAGCGGTTTACTTGAAAGAGAGGTGGAACAATATGCTTGCAAGGGATATGGATGTAACCAATTCACTAAAAGAATCAACCAATCAATAGCATCAATTTGGGGTATAACCATTAGGTATTCGCAATTTCGGGAAATTAACAGAACAATTATAGCAAGAGTAATTTTAAATAAGCATATGAATCAGACTTTTATAATCATAACTCATTTGAAAGGTAATTGAAGCAATTTACTTGCCTTAAATAGAAAATCACAGAATCCGAAGCGTCTTTACGTCCTCAGCTTTAGCCTTTCCTTTATCCACGGAATCTACATACAATATAACACTATTTCAGAATCCTGTTTAATACTCGCTAATCAATATAAACATTCCACTTAGTCTACCCCTGCGAATAGTTCCCTAATTTATGTTTATTTAATCGTATAATATCAATACATAAACTACAGACGAAAGTATTTAGTCACATAGCCACATAAGCACACACTACATAGATTTTAAAATATGAAGCCCGACTCACAACTCGTATAAATTGCATAATTATACATACTCGTTTTCAAGAAATGATTTTAATATATTTTAGAAAAATTTTGACGGCATCACCTTTATACAGGGGACTGCCAGTCGGGATACAGCCGACACAACCAACACAAATTCTCAATTACTAATCAAATTCATAATTAGCATTCAATCCCAATTCACATTCCAATTTACTGATTTATAATCCAATACAATTTAAACAATTAATAACAACTCGATAATAAAATTACAATTTATTAGATAAATAACAAATATTAATTATTAAATAATTTTTGGCTCAGAAAATAATCATCATCGCCGATTTTATACCCTCGACTCAAATTAAATCACCGTCGAGGGGGCAAAATCCCGAGGGTGCCCAAATTAGGGTTTCCAACTCGGAATTCCACACTTACTATTTGCATAACCAATAATAATAATCGAATTTCATCATAATTACACAATCAATTCGAATAATTGAAATCAAATATTCGAACAACTGATTTTCCGTTCCTGTCACAACATCAACAATGGAATCAAGATACACGGTCGGGATCAAGCACAATCACAACAAAACAGGCGCGACAATGACAACACAATACCCAGCTGCAACAATTAGCTATACACGGCCACACCTTGTATACACTAGAACCACACACACACACGATTACTCTACACACACACACGATTACTCTACACACACACACACATGGTTCCTTCACAACTCACACACACTGCCTGGTACCCAAACTGTCGACCAAGCTCAAAGCAGGGGAGGGGAAAGAACGAGCAGGGGGAGGAAGCTACTAACATCACCCACGCACACAGACAGCCACAAATTCACACCACCCACACACACATCTCTTCACTTTAATCCACATACACACACTTACTCGACCACGACCACAACAACATCCCGGAGCAATTCACGGTTACAGAACAAAGGGAAGAAAACACAGGGGAATGAGGGAGATTAATTAACAACAAGGACCAACCAGAACTTACAAGCTTTTGTGAGAGCTGAGAGTTTAAGGTCGAGAGAGAGAGTACAGAGCTCGAGATTTTTCGCAGAAAATAGAGAAGAGAAGTCGCGTGAATGTTCGAGAGAAAGAACCGGGTGGAATGAATTGGGTATACCAATTTAGGGATTTAAAGAGAGGGATGATTGATTTGGGAAAAATTATATAGAGAATAAAATAATTTAAGAAGTATACATTCTGAAATAAACAAAACATTTCGTAAATCGACATCAATTATAAAAATGGATAGGACATTAAATTTTAAAATTTTAAAATGAAGAATATAAAATTACGATCACCCACATATTTTTAAAATATTTTTAGGATTAAAAACGAATTAAATATGAATTTTACAAGATTAAATCCTTAAATTGGAAAATAATTCGTAAAATCATTTTAAAATCCTTGAAATCCAAAAATAATTCACCAAATATTTTTAAAAGTCATATAAACTAATAAAGTTATTAATGAAGAAGATTTCAGGATTTCTGCTAATCCCGAAGATTTTATAAAATTCACAGAAGATAATTATAACACAATTAAATAGGAAATAACTCCCAAAAATATAATTAAAATAGTCGGGCTTACATAACACATATAAAATATCAATCTGACCTCCAAATACTATTCCACAGACACATCACCTCCACAACAATTATATACGCCACATAATTCACATTTAATAATAAAATAATTAACTTTTAGTAATTAAATAATCTGAAATTTCTAAGGCGTTATAACCTTCCCCCCTTAAAAGGATTCTGTCCCCAGAATCTCACCTAAGAGAATAATTGAGGATACTTTTCCAGCATATCGCTTTCCAACTCCCAAGTTGATTCTTCCACCTTGGGGTTTCTCCACAAAACTCTCACTATAGGAATTGTTTTATTCCTCAAAATCTTTTCCTTTCGATCTAGGATCTTGATAGGCTGCTCCACATAAGATAAATCTGGCTGAATCTCTATCGGCTCATATTCAATGACATGTTTAGAATCCAAATGGTATTTCTTAAGCATGGATACATGGAACACGTTATGGATATGTTGCATATGAGGCGGTAAAGCTAGCTCGTAGGCGACTTTCCCGACTTTCTTCAATACCTCGAAAGGCCCAACAAATCTTGGACTTAATTTTCCTTTCTTGCCGAATCTTACTAATCCTTTCCACGGAGATACTTTCAACAGTACTTGCTCTCCTTCTTCGAATTCCATATTCTTTCTGGCCATATCCGCGTACTTCTTCTGTCGGTTCTGAGCTGTCACTAACCGTTTCTGAATAAGTTGGATTACTTCCTTGGTTTGCTGAACCAACTCAGGTCCGAGTATCTTTCGCTCGCCAACTTCTTCCCAGTATACTGGAGATCGACACTTTCGTCCATATAACGCTTCATATGGTGGCATACCGATACTAGCATGAAAGCTATTGTTGTATGAAAATTCCACTAACGGCAAGTGTTCATCCCAACTTCCTGCAAAATCCAATGCACAAACTCGGAGCATGTCTTCAATTGTTTGAATCGTTCTTTCACTCTGACCGTCAGTCTGAGGATGGTATGCAGTACTCATTTTTAATTCGGTGCCCAAACATTCTTGAAAACTTCTCCAGAATCTCGAATTAAATCTTGGATCTCGATCTGAGACTATTGATACTGGAACTCCATGTCGCACCACAATCTCTTTTATGTATAAATGAACCAATTTGTCTAATGAGAACCTCTCGTTTATCGGAAGGAAGTGTGCAGATTTCGTTAAGCGATCAACAATTACCCAGATAGCATCATGATTAGCTCTCGTCCTTGGCAATCCAACCACAAAGTCCATCGCAATATGTTCCCATTTCCACTCGGGAATCTCTAATGGTTGTAGCATCCCACTTGGCCTTTGATGTTCTGCTTTTACTTTCTGACAGGTCAAACACTTACTTACCCATTCAGCAATATCTCTCTTCATATCCGGCCACCAGAAGTTTCTTTTCAAGTCTCGATACATTTTCGTACTTCCTGGATGAATCGAATACTTTGAACTGTGGGCTTCCTGTAGGATCTCATTCTTCAACTCTGTCACATTGGGTATCCAAATACGTGAAGAAAATCTTAGTATCCCCTTGTCATCTACCTGTGTGCATATTTCCTCACCTGTTAACTTGTTCACATCTCCGCTCATGACTTCCTCCTGGCATCTGCGAATCTTTTCTAACAATTCTGGCTGAAACATCATAGTGTACACCGTATCTGTACTACTTGCAGGCATGCACACCTCTATCTCCAATCTTTCAAACTCTTTGTATAATTCCTCAGGCATCGTCAACATACTAATTTTCTCCTTCCTACTTAAAGCGTCCGCCACCACGTTCGCCTTTCCGGGATGATAGTTGATGGTACAATCATAATCCTTGAGTAATTCCAACCATCTTCTCTGTCTCATATTTAACTCTTTCTGGGTGAAAATATATTTTAAACTCTTGTGGTCCGTGTAAATTTCACACTTTTCCCCATACAGATAATGTCTCCAAATCTTCAAGGCGAAAACAATCGCGGCTAATTCTAAGTCATGAGTAGGATATTTCTGCTCATGAGGTTTCAATTGTCTCGAAGCATAAGCAATTACCTTACCGTGCTGCATTAGTACACATCCCAAACCTTTGTGAGATGCATCACTGTAGATCACAAAATTTCCTTTTTCATCTGGAAGTGTCAACACAGGTGCAGTCACCAATCTCTTCTTCAATTCCTGGAAACTTTCCTCACACTTCTCATTCCACACAAACTTTTCATTCTTCCTTGTCAACTTTGTTAGTGGGGTGGCTATCTTCGCAAAGTCTTGAACAAATCTTCGATAATATCCCGCCAATCCTAAGAAACTTCGAACCTCTGTGGGTGTTTTAGGTCTGTCCCAATTCATCACGGCTTCAATTTTAGCAGGATCCACCTTAATCCCTTCACTGCTGATGACATGCCCTAAAAACTGCACTTCTTTCAACCAAAACTCACATTTGGAAAATTTCGCATACAATTTCTCTTTCCTCAACGTTTCTAAGGCTATTCTCAAATGCCCTGCATGCTCTTCTTCCGTCTTCGAGTATATCAGAATATCATCTATAAACACAATCACAAACTTATCCAAATACTTCTTGAAGACTCTATTCATTAGGTCCATGAACGCTGCTGGTGCATTGGTTAGCCCAAAGGCCATCACCAAGAACTCGTAGTGCCCATATCTAGTCCGAAACGCTGTTTTTGGAACGTCTTCCGGTCTAATCTTTAATTGAAAATATCCTGACCGCAAATCAATCTTCGAGAAACAAGTTGCTCCTTTCAGTTGATCAAATAAATCGTCAATTCTTGGCAAAGGGTATTTATTCTTAATGGTCAACTTATTTAATTCCCGATAATCGATACACAGTCTCATACTTCCATCCTTCTTCTTTACAAATAATACCGGAGCTCCCCACGGCGATACACTAGGCCTAATAATACCTTTCTCCAGAAGATCTTGCAATTGGACTGCCAATTCCTTCATCTCTACAGGTGCCATTCGATAAGGAGCCTTTGACACGGGTTCAGTTCCTGGGGCTAAATCAATGGTAAATTCTATTTCTCTATCCGGAGGTAAACCGGGAAGTTCATCCGGAAAAACATCAAGAAATTCATTCACCACTGGAATTTCCTCTATTTTAGGCACCTCTTGACTAGTATCCATGACATAAGCCATATAGCCCTCGCATCCTTGCCTCAACAACCTCTTTGTCTGAATGATCGTTAAAAATCTCCCATCTTGCCTCTGACCCCTAAAGGTAACCTCTACATTATCAGAGGGTTTAAGAATCACCTTCTTATTCTTACAATCAATTTGGGCATTATTTTCTGTTAACCAATCCATTCCTAAGATAACATCAAATTCACCTAACTGAAATGGTATCAAATTAGCGTAGAAATAATGCCCTGAAATATCAATCTTGCATCGGGGACACATTTGAGTAACCGGAATTCGTTCTGAATTAGCTATTTCTATAACTATAGCTTCACGTAACATGCATACCTCACAATTTAACTTTTGAACAAATTCTTTGGATATAAAGGATTTCGTAGCCCCAGAATCAATTAACACTTTAGCTTGAACAGAATTTACAGGGAGCGTACCTGCTACCACATCCGAATTCTTAATAGCTTCGTTCAGAGTCATGTTGAAAGTCCTCGCCACTGGTCTGATACTTGATGTTGGAGGTGCTTCAATTGCTTGCAGTATTGGATTAGCCAGAACTGGAGGTTTCACTACAGGTACTTTACAGTCTTTCATTATATGCCCTGACTTCCCACAACGGTGACACACAATTCCTGCCTTGCATTCCCGAGCATAATGACCTTTTTGATTACATTTGAAACACGTCACCTCCAACTTTGTACACACCCCCGGATGCCTCTTCCCACAAGTTTTGCATTCTGCCAAGGGTGGCCTAACCAATTTCTGTTGACTCGCATCTTGAATTCTATTTCCTTGGCCCCCATTCCCTGATCCCGGCTTCTTAGGGTTCCCATACTTTCCTGGCTGGAATCCTGGCTTTTTATTTGGCACATTATGAGAACTGCCTTGCTCTTGTCGTTCCCCCAATGACCCAGCCTTCCTTTTCTTTCCTTCTTTTTCCTTGAAGTATAATTCGCTTTCCCCTTCAGCTATCATGGCCTTTTGCACCACGGCTGCATAAGTCTCCAACTCCAAAACTGCTAGTTTAGTACGAATCCACGGTTTCAATCCTTGTTGAAACCTCTTAGCCTTCTTCCTCTCCGTATCCACATAGGCCGGAGCAAACCTAGCTAGTTCCGTAAACTTGGTTTCATATTCTGTCACCGACATTTTCCCTTGTTTCAGCTCCAAAAACTTCATCTCCATCTGGTCTTTCATATAGTCGGGGAAATACTTTTCCAAAAATAGCTCTGTGAACCTCTCCCAAGGAATCACCTCAGTAGCTTCCAACATCTTCACTGACTCCCACCAGTAAGTAGCTTCATTCTTCAAGAAATAACTTACATATTCAGTTTGTTTGTCTGCTGGAACCCCCACCAGTGCAATGGCTTTTTCCATTTCTTTTAACCAAGACCTCGCCTCCACCGGGTCCGCTGTCCCTTTAAACTCAGGAGGTTTTACTGCCTGGAAAGACTTAAAAGTAACCACCGGAGGAACAGGTGGCTGCTGCTGCTGCTGCTGCTGTTGCTGTTGTTGCTGTTGTTGCTGTTGTTGCTGTTGTTGCTGTTGTTGCTGTTGAGCCAACAACTGCTGCTGCAATTGCTGCTGTTGCTGTGCCAGAGTAGCAGTCTGCTGAACAAGAGTTTGTAATATTTGTGCTAAGGCAGGATCCATCTGACCAACAGGAGGTGGGTTAGCCTGTTCACCCTGATCGGTGGTTCGGGTATTTTGTTTCTTCTTTTTCGGAGGCATATTTCTGAAATCAATGAACAATTGTATTAAATTCAGATTCAGAAAATAATAGCTCAAAATGATCCAACTTAAACAAACAATGCATATATTACTGAAAGGTAATTCGAGGTCTCCAACCAATATTCCGGTCAACAATTGATTCACAGGGTGCAATAGGATATCAATCCAAGGTTACACAAGGTATTCACAAACGTTCAATAGGTGCAATAAAGAAACAATAGTCATAATGCTAAGGTCAAACATAGTATCGAAAGTAAAAACAATGCTAAAAGGAAATGGTGCTGAAAGTAAATATGAAACGAGCAGTAAATAAGATGCTTAAGTAAATGACAGTATAAGGAAATTTAACACAGTTCTGCAAAAGTGATAATGATATATATAGATAGATCAGATACAAGCGTAAGAACAACGCTTCGATAAGGGTACAACATAATGCTAAAAGAGGAGACTGCTAGCATCTAGTCGCAGTACAACAGATATATACAACAAAACTGGTCGCACTGCGAATCCTGACGTACTACTACTGCCATATCATGCCGCTAAATACCACATCATCATACTACCCTAATCATCACTGGTCATCATCGTCATCCGACTCTCCCCGCCAAGCTGATCCCAAAATGCTCTCCAGCTCTGCCGTCACCAGACCTAGGGTCACCTGCTGTGTCACAAATGCCGGCTCATCTCGGGATCTCATCCGTCCCCGCCTAATGACAACACGTCTAAGAGCTCGTACTCGCCTCCGGACATCCTCCAGCTCAGCCGCCACTCTATCTCTATCTCTAGCCCGCTCCTCCTCCCCAGCCCTCATAGCCCTCCACTCTGCCATCTGCCCCAAGAGATAGTCCCTCTCGCGGGCCACTCGCTCGTACACATGGTATGGTACAGGCTGAGGAGTATACTGGTATGCTGGCCCATTCACTGAGCCCTGCGATCCTACGAACGGCTGCATAATCCCTGGGGAAATCTGCTGCGGTACAGAAGCCCCTCCTTCCGGATCCTCGTCCGGGTCTGAATCGGAACCAGAAGCAGGTGCCTGAAGTATACATATATATATATATATATATATAATTAGACTTCCTGTCTCTCACGAAACAATCCTAACCTTTCTTATAACTCTACCCCGACTCCCCACCTAATTGTTTCAGTGACTGTGACCTGTGGCTCTGATACCAACTTGTAACACCCTCGCTTGCCAACAATAATATTATAAACTCTTATATTCAATTAAACATTAATATAGGGGAAATCTTAGAAATTTCGGCATGATGTAATCATAAACCGGACTAATCACCTGCTCAAGCAACTAAGTATAACTGAAACAGTCCACAAGCACAAGTTATACTAAACCATAAGGAAATAAAACCATAACAACCCAGACCGCACACAGGTCACTGTATGAAACAACTACCAATAGTTATTACAACCCAGAACTGAATCAAATAATATACAACCCATTAAATATGATAATCTGCCTACAAATACAGAAATAATATAGACAAAGATATATGTCACTACCCAACCAACCGCCTCGACCCTCTGACTGCCTCGGTGACTACCCCAACCCGACGGGCCACTTCTTCTAGACATGCTCTGGCTTAGCTGAGGAAACAGAATTAGCAAGCAAGTGAGCCAAAACGCTCAGCAAGTATATATGTATGAAATTAAAACATCAACAACTGATATGTCTGCAAGATTTTCAAAATTAACAATTCAACAATATATATCTCAATTAAAGGTTCATCTTTTATCTGAATCATAGAATAGAAGCGGATTGGACTATCATGCATTTTATAAATAAAAACAATTATAAGGTTAGGCTGCTGATCAGTCACGCACTAACCCCGGACAAACGCACACAGCAATGTCCTTAATGGATCCACGGCACACATTGGCCTTAATAATTTCTGACCACGAATCTGGTCCGACCCTTACGGTCCACATTTTAAAAAAAACTAACAGTCCAATCCTATAACTAGACATCAGGTGTCGGAACAATCGACTACCTCAACCGCCAAACACCCTGGACACTTTCGTTCCAGGTTAACATCTCAATTTCACCAAATAAAACAAGGTTGGGCAATCTCTGAATTAAATATCAACAAGTTCGATATGGCAAAAAGGGGTATTGATTTAAGTCAAGTCACAAAAAGGATTAACAAAAACGATATAGTCGACCTGGGGTATAACAATTGAATATTCATAATTAATGGAAATTATCAGAGCAATTATATCAAGGATAAATCAATTACATAAGAATCAAGTTATGATAATCATAATTCGCTGGAAATATAAGTAAAGCGGTTTACTTGAAAGAGCGGTTTACTTGAAAGAGAGGTGGAACAATATGCTTGCAAGGGATATGGATGTAACCAATTCACTAAAAGAATCAACCAATCAATAGCATCAATTTGGGGTATAACCATTAGGTATTCGCAATTTCGGGAAATTAACAGAACAATTATAGCAAGAGTAATTTTAAATAAGCATATGAATCAGACTTTTATAATCATAACTCATTTGAAAGGTAATTGAAGCAATTTACTTGCCTTAAATAGAAAATCACAGAATCCGAAGCGTCTTTACGTCCTCAGCTTTAGCCTTTCCTTTATCCACGGAATCTACATACAATATAACACTATTTCAGAATCCTGTTTAATACTCGCTAATCAATATAAACATTCCACTTAGTCTACCCCTGCGAATAGTTCCCTAATTTATGTTTATTTAATCGTATAATATCAATACATAAACTACAGACGAAAGTATTTAGTCACATAGCCACATAAGCACACACTACATAGATTTTAAAATATGAAGCCCGACTCACAACTCGTATAAATTGCATAATTATACATACTCGTTTTCAAGAAATGATTTTAATATATTTTAGAAAAAATTTGACGGCATCACCTTTATACAGGGGACTGCCAGTCGGGATACAGCCGACACAACCAACACAAATTCTCAATTACTAATCAAATTCATAATTAGCATTCAATCCCAATTCACATTCCAATTTACTGATTTATAATCCAATACAATTTAAACAATTAATAACAACTCGATAATAAAATTACAATTTATTAGATAAATAACAAATATTAATTATTAAATAATTTTTGGCTCAGAAAATAATCATCATCGCCGATTTTATACCCTCGACTCAAATTAAATCACCGTCGAGGGGGCAAAATCCCGAGGGTGCCCAAATTAGGGTTTCCAACTCGGAATTCCACACTTACTATTTGCATAACCAATAATAATAATCGAATTTCATCATAATTACACAATCAATTCGAATAATTGAAATCAAATATTCGAACAACTGATTTTCCGTTCCTGTCACAACATCAACAATGGAATCAAGATACACGGTCGGGATCAAGCACAATCACAACAAAACAGGCGCGACAATGACAACACAATACCCAGCTGCAACAATTAGCTATACACGGCCACACCTTGTATACACTAGAACCACACACACACACGATTACTCTACACACACACACGATTACTCTACACACACACACATGGTTCCTTCACAACTCACACACACTGCCTGGTACCCAAACTGTCGACCAAGCTCAAAGCAGGGGAGGGGAAAGAACGAGCAGGGGGAGGAAGCTACTAACATCACCCACGCACACAGACAGCCACAAATTCACACCACCCACACACACATCTCTTCACTTTAATCCACATACACACACTTACTCGACCACGACCACAACAACATCCCGGAGCAATTCACGGTTACAGAACAAAGGGAAGAAAACACAGGGGAATGAGGGAGATTAATTAACAACAAGGACCAACCAGAACTTACAAGCTTTTGTGAGAGCTGAGAGTTTAAGGTCGAGAGAGAGAGTACAGAGCTCGAGATTTTTCGCAGAAAATAGAGAAGAGAAGTCGCGTGAATGTTCGAGAGAAAGAACCGGGTGGAATGAATTGGGTATACCAATTTAGGGATTTAAAGAGAGGGATGATTGATTTGGGAAAAATTATATAGAGAATAAAATAATTTAAGAAGTATACATTCTGAAATAAACAAAACATTTCGTAAATCGACATCAATTATAAAAATGGATAGGACATTAAATTTTAAAATTTTAAAATGAAGAATATAAAATTACGATCACCCACATATTTTTAAAATATTTTTAGGATTAAAAACGAATTAAATATGAATTTTACAAGATTAAATCCTTAAATTGGAAAATAATTCGTAAAATCATTTTAAAATCCTTGAAATCCAAAAATAATTCACCAAATATTTTTAAAAGTCATATAAACTAATAAAGTTATTAATGAAGAAGATTTCAGGATTTCTGCTAATCCCGAAGATTTTATAAAATTCACAGAAGATAATTATAACACAATTAAATAGGAAATAACTCCCAAAAATATAATTAAAATAGTCGGGCTTACATAACACATATAAAATATCAATCTGACCTCCAAATACTATTCCACAGACACATCACCTCCACAACAATTATATACGCCACATAATTCACATTTAATAATAAAATAATTAACTTTTAGTAATTAAATAATCTGAAATTTCTAAGGCGTTATAAGGAGGCACCCCTACCGGCGGGTGACCCACTTTCAGCTACCTTATTTACTGAGTACTTTGCCCTTCAGGGACAGTTGGAGGAGTCCCGCAGGACTATAGACACCCTTCTACAGAGGTTAGAGAGAGGGAGAGGAGGGGTTATCCCGGATGGGATGTCTCTGGGGATGATCAGTATTGAGCTACGAGCATTAGGAGATATTAGGAGGTTGTTGGGTGATAGAGGAGACCCGGCATGGAGGGCCCAGATAGTTGATACGGTTACTACCATGGTAGTCCAGATCCGGGATGTTGTTAGGGCAGGGTTGTGAGCCGGGATAGTAGTTTCGTCACTAATCAGACTAGTCATCTTGTTGATGTCATTTTGGGGATTAGTTTAGTTGTTCACTGTTTTAATCCCAGTCTGATTAGAGGACAGTTAGTAGTACTTTTGTGATATCGGATTAGTATGTACGGCTATGTTTTGGGTTTCGAACCTTGTATTAGATGATGTATATTATTAGCAGTAAAAGATGTTGTACCCAAATTGTAAAATATTTATGTACATTAATGAAGTTTGTGCATTTCTATCTAAATTTTTGCTGCATTTTTATAAATGTTGAGACTCAAAAATATTGATGTATAAAAGGTGATTGACTTAATGAAAAGGCTATCGTGTTAAGGGCGATACAAATACCTACTAAGGTTATGGTATAACTAGATGCAAATCGCGTGATAAAGATATTGTGATGTGCAAATGAGTTAATTAATGATGTAATTGTGTATATAGAAATGATGTATATAGTAACCCAAATTCGGGTAATTAATAAGGACTATTGTTATGTACAGAACTATGCCGCCTAGACGTGATAGTAGAGCGAATGCAAGAGGAAATGAGACGAAAGAAGTCGAAATATCGAAGGTACTAGACTGAACGAAAATGCTCATAATGAAGAAAATCATGAAGAAGGAGAAGAGGAATCAACTGGCCAACAAAGGAATCCGGGAGGTGATCCCTTTGCCCAATTCATGGACTTATTAAGGCAGAATTTGGCTAATCCACAGAATCCCCAACAACCACCTGTCCTCCCCAATCAGGCAGCTAATTCCTTTCGTGCCTTTAAGTCGTTAAAGCCCCCAGAATTTGAGGGAACCACTAACCCAGTAGTAGCTAGGGCATGGCTAAAAGAAATGGAGAAAGCTTTCGAAATACTGAGGATAGAGGAAGATCAGAAAACAGTTTTTGCAGCCTATCTCATAAAGGGAGAGGCAAATTACTGGTGGGAAGCTAAGAAGAACCTAGAGGAAGCGGGAGTGATAACCTGGGAGCGTTTCACTAGGGTGTTCCTAGAAAAGTATTCTCCTAGGTATTTAGAAAACCAAATGGAATTAAAGTTTCTGGAGTTAAAACAGGATAACCTAACAGTAGCAGAGTATGAAAATAAATTTACAGAACTGTCGAGGTTTGTTCCCGAGTTTGTGCGTACTGAAGAACAACGTGCAAAAAGATTTCAACAAGGGTTGAAACCCTGGTTACGAACGAGAGTGGCCCCATTTGAGTTGACTGATTATGCTGCAGTGGTTCAAAAGGCATCAATTATAGAGGCCGAGAGTGAGCAGGCTCAAATAGGTCGAGAGAATAAGAAAAGAAGATTTGAGGGCCCAAAAGGAGGTTTAAGTGAGGGAAGCTACTTTAACAAAGGAGGTAGAGGACAAAAATCTCAATTTGTGGGAAAGTCGGGGGGTAACAAGACTACTAGTGACACGGTGAATCAGGGTGGAAAATCTTCAGGGACATTTCAGTCCAATCAATCACGACCACCATTACCAGATTGTGACACGTGTGGTAAGAAGCATATAGGAGTCTGTAGAGTGCTGGGAGTAACTTGTTTCAAGTGTGGACAAAAAGGACATTACCTTAACCAGTGCCCATCAACTGATACAAACCCTAAAAGAGATGTTAAGTGTTACCAGTGTGGGAAATTAGGACACATTGCTAGAGATTGCCGTTCAGGTGGGTCATACGCGCCAGGACAGAGTGGGGCTGCTTCAAATAGGCCTACTGCTAGAGTGTACAACATGACCTTAGGGGAAGCATTGACGAAACCAGATGCGGATACAGGTACTTGCTTTTCGATTTAAATTTGGTGTGTAAATCTTTGGTTAAGGATCGACTTAATCAATTAATGGAATAAATAAGTTAATAATATAGATAAGGAAAATCAGTATCTGTTAAGGGCTAGGAAACGTTATGAAAAGAAAAGTAGGAGTGTTTTGGGAAAAACACAAGCTCGTTGAGACGAACAGGAAATATATATTATAGGTAGTATTTTCTTACAATTGTTTTAAAGAATATTATTAGAGCTTATTTTCTGGAAAATTTTACAGAGAGGAGCTATAGGAATATTGAGGAGTTAATATTTATGTCATGATAGAGATCAGAAGATGGCCAAACCATAAGTGAGATACACTACCATTCAGAAAAGGTCAATGTGGTGGCGGATATCTTCGTCAAAAGAGGAAGGAGCGACGAGATAACATGGAATGACTGGAAACAGGAGGAGATTTGTGAGGAAAAGACAGTAAAAGGACTGCTATTGATAAACTAAATGGCATGTTGATGAATGACAAGGAAGTTATGTTAGTGTATTTCTGTGCAAACAAGATAGAGATATTACAACAGGAAAAGGATAAAGGAAATAGTGTGGAAGTTAGAAGGTGTGGATGAAAAAAAAAAGATACTTATAGACATTTCCAACATGATTCCGGGACGGAATCCTTTTAAGGGGGGAAGACTGTAATAACCCTAACTTTAGAAAGGCTACAGTGCCCAAATGAATAGTGATCTTGAGGAATCTAGGGAAATGGTGTGTAGGTACTCTATATTAGGGATGGAAAATGAGTAAACAGAAACCATATTAGTGTTGTACATTGAAAATAAGTGACTCGAAATGACGATGGATTTTAGAAATTTCTGAATTTTGATTTTGAGGATTTTGAGCTCGAACGAACTTCTATATCTTGGATATTAAGGAGTATAGAAATACTAAAGGAATTATATATTGAGGAATTAGTAAATTTAAGTTAAACCAAGGGATTATTAAGTCAAGAGAATACCAAAGGAAATTGGATTTGTAAATGATTTTGAAAACCACTGAGATGATGAGGTATACTCGAAACGAACCACAATTAGACGAGTATGGAAACCAAGCAACCAAGATTAATAATATAACAAGGATTATATCACATTAGTAATTACCAAGATTTATTAGTATTTTACCTAGGAAAATCAAGAAAAGAATAAAAAGGATGCATCCAATGACATCATCCTCTGCATCATCTTCCACTAACACAAATTAAGGGCAAATTAGTCTTTAAACCATGGGATTTTTCTACAAAACTCTAGAATTAGGATAAGATGAGATGAGGATTATCAAAGAAACACAAAAATCTCTCTCCACCTTGTCCAATACACCATTCGGCCAAATAGAAGGAAAAAAAAAAAGAAAAATAAAAATAAAAACCAAAATCCTAGCTCTCTTCAATAACAATTCAAGGGAAAAATCATGGAGCTTCTTGGAGGTTAGGAAGGATCATCTACAAAGTTTCATAGCAAACCAACATCATTTGCCAAGGTAATAAAATCATGGAAGTTGTTAGAAAAGATGATGAATAGTGTTTTCAAGTGTTAACTTTGTTTTAATGATTTCTTTTAGTGATTCAAGCTAGTATAAGGTTGATTAAGGATATATCAAGGATTTTTAAGGGTTATCAAAGCTTCAAGAAGGTATAATCATGCTTGCTCTTTTATATTTATGGTGAATATTGTTTGGTTTAGTGATTAAGTAGTGTAAATGTTAAGATTATGATGATCCATGTGTTGGTAAGTGATTAAAGTTGAATATGAAAGTGTTTGGGATTGTAACCATGGCTGGTAATGAAGACCACATGGTGTAGGTGAAGATTATTGTGTTTGATAATTGATTTGGAGGAGTTGGATTTATGGAAAGTACGAAATTATAGCCGTTATAATGCCCGATTTTCGTTAGAAAGAAAACTGCCCTGTTTTGTGACCCCTGTATTCGTACGGTACCTCACTGCTTAGGTTACCAATTGACCATTAAATGATAGAGCTTAGTTCATAGATCGTTTTGATATAAGGTACGTTAAAATCTGATGAACGGTTTAGGAGAAAAGTCAGTTTTAGTGAAAGACGTTCGAAAACCGAGAAACCGTAAATGTATCAAACTTGAGGTTACAATTACCATACTTTAACATTGTTAAAAGTCACGAAATTTTGGGATATGGTAGTAGTGTGGTCAAAGAACTATTTCCAGTTGACCTTACATTAAAATTCGAAATTTAAAAATTATAAGAAATTCTGCAGTCGAGTGTGGTCGTTAAGGGAAATGGTGAAAACCCCTGAAACTTCGATTTAGGTTATAAATGGTTAAGTTCTTGAACCTTTGGGGTAATAGGAATACGTTAAACATATATTAAAGTTTCAAAGGTAATGTTATACAAGAGTGTAGTGAGTAAGAGATGTAGTTCTAACGACGACCCTTTTGTGTTTATAGAAACTCCAGAAGAGGGACGAGCCGTACCGTCAGGATACCGAAATCGAGGCAAGATTTCTTCTATCCTAACTTGTAAAACTACTTATCTTCACAAAGAAATTTGATTTCATGGAATATATATGTGATGCTATTATTACTATATTGTGAAGAAATTGTCTTCCTTGAGTATTAATATTGAAAAGAAAGATATACGAAGATGTATATGAATATGGATATGAGTATAAGATGTATATGAATATGAATAAGAGTATGAGATGGATATGTATAGAGATGATTATGCATGAATTGAACATGCCTTATGATTAAGAGAATAAGAGAGAATGGTATCAGTTGTTATCGAGGGTTATATGGTTATAATATTATATTAAAAATGTTCTTTTTGAGTATCAGTGGTTTAATAAACATTATTTGATTATCATGCATTACTCTTAAAATAGATGGAATATTTTACGAATATAAAAGTATATTTGATTTCTGAATATGAAAGAGAGGTCTGAATCATAATCAAAGCATTATGATATATATATATATATATATTTTATAGAAGTAATGTGCGAGAATGGAAATGATATGAGAGAATGATATGTGGAATGATATTTTGAAAAGGGAATAATGATGTGATAAAAAGGGGGATTGCAACAGACTTGCGTAAGTGGCTGTGTCAGGGCTGTGTGCGACACAGTCCAGCATATATTATTATTTTTATTACGGCACGAAGATGCCAAGGGAGGATGTTAGCAGGTGGCCTTCCTCCATGGATGATCTTCATTCCTTCTACCGGTAGTAAAAAGAGAGCAGGTACGATTAGGCGACTGATCATCGCCCTAACGTATCAGGCGACAGCAGATATCCCCAATGTTTTTGAAAAGAAAGTGTAGACAATGGTTTTCAGATTTCTATACTGAAAACAGAATAATGATGTGAGATGATGGAATTATGATTACAGATGAAGAAAAACTGATATTATATTATTTCAGATTTCTATACTGAAAACAGAATAATGATATGAGATGATGGAATTATGGTTGCAGATGAAGAAAAACTGATATTATATTAATTTAGATTTCTGTCTTATAACAGTAAGTGTATGATGTATTATTAAATAAGAGCTTTATTCTTCCTTAAGGATTTTAATTGTTTCCTGCTATTATATATGCATATACATATATGTATATCAGTCACATTTTAAATTTTAGTTATAGTATTATCTTGCTGAGCTATTATAGCTCATTCTTGCTACTTATGTATATAGCAGCTAGGTCCCATGCCGATACTACGTACCACACCCCGCAAGAGGGTAAGGGAAAGGCGACCTTTTGAGCGAGTGCTGGCGACCATCCCCGAGGTATTGACAAGCGAAGGGGCTTAGTATACTTATGTAAATTAATTGTGTAAGTTGTAATAAACTTTAGTTGTTGAAGTGCTTCCTGTAGAAGCTTTGTTCAACAATGTACTTAGTAAATTCTGGGCTTGTAATAACTGTTAACTTTAAAACTTTTAAATATTGTGGTTGTTGTTCTATGAGCATATGACTGGTGTGTGTGTGTATTAGTGTGGGGTCAACTGCTTATATATATAAAAAAAAAGACTACAGAGATATTGATATTGATCGGAAATTGGACCTTGACGGCCGGAATCCTTGACCCCGGATCCCGGGGCGTCACAATACCAATGCGTTGAAGTAGGTCACTATCCGCCATTCTTTCTTTGAGAATCGGTTTTGCTTTGTTTTTAGAGGATCCCTCAGTAGTCATGAACTCTGCTTTCAAGCTTGGCTCCGGAATGGAAGATTCAGAGTTAGAATGGTCTTCAAAAACGCCTGCCTTCAGCCGTTTAGAGGATTCTGACTTTGCTGGATGCTTGCCGGAACGAGTAACAACCGATCGAGTTTTTCGTTTCGCCATTTGAAGAAAGAGGAAAAAAAATACAGAGAGAAAAGAATAGAGATAATAGAGAGAGAGTAAGAAAATAGAGAATAGAAGAGACACTTATGGGAAGACGTGCCCGAGAAAAAGGTAATTAAGGCATACAGGTGTAGACCATGCAAGAAAATAGCATAAACTGACTCACATTACTAACAAATAAAACTACCACGTATTCACCGATCAATTAATTTAAATCACAATCAAATTAACATATTTACAGAAGCAGGAATTAAGGTAATTAAATCAAAATACAGTGATACTATTTACCAATCGATCAACTAAAGGGTGCACATACCAAGCTCCCTTCGAAGCATGCAGAACCTGTCTTCAGATAAAGGCTGTAAAAATATCAGCTTTTTGATTTTTAGTAGGAATAAATATAAGCTCAATATTACCTTTAGCAACATGATCTCGAATAAAATGATGACGAACATCAATATGTTTGGTACGAGAATGCATGACAGGATTTTTGGAAATATTAAT
The DNA here is from genome assembly GCA_036435485.1 of Saposhnikovia divaricata. Classification (NCBI taxonomy): domain Eukaryota; kingdom Viridiplantae; phylum Streptophyta; class Magnoliopsida; order Apiales; family Apiaceae; genus Saposhnikovia; species Saposhnikovia divaricata. The sequence goes on from CM071595.1 coordinate 156,884,892, forward strand.
AGCAGAAGTATTATCACAATAAATTGGGATATTTGAAAATTTTATACCAAAATCTTTCAGGGTTTGCTGCATCCAAAGGATTTGTGCACAGCAGCTACCTGCAGCAATATATTCTTCTTCTGCAGTTGACATTGCAACCGATGTTTGTTTCTTACTGTGCCAAGCTACTAGACAATCACCTAAAAATTCACATGCTCCGCTAGTGCTTTTACGATCAACTTGAGATCCTGCGTAATCAGCATCTGAAAAACCAATAAAATCAAAAAGACGGGGAACTGGGATAGAATAGTCCCAAGTCGTCAGTTCCCTTTAAATATTTGAATATTCGCTTTACAGCATTAAGATGGGATTCCTTAGGTGCTGCCTGAAAGCGAGCACATAAGCAAACACTAAACATGATATCTGGATGAGAAGCAGTAAGATATAACAAAGAACCAATCATACCTCTATATTTGGTAATATCAACAGACTTACCATTTTCATCCTTAGTGAGTTTGGTGGTGATACTCATTGGAGTTGATTTAGGAGTAACATACTCATAAATCAAACCTTTTGAGTAAATCCTTAATATACTTACTCTGATGAATGAAGATACCTACATTTGTTTAGTTAATTTGTAGTCCCAGAAAGAATTGTAATTCTCCCATAAGACTCATGTCGAACTCCTTATGCATACAATCTGAGAACCATTTGCATAAGGTCTCATCTGAAGCTCCAAACACAATATCATCAACGTATACTTGAACCAATAAAAAATCATTTTTCTTATGAAATATAAAAAGAGTAGGATCGAGTGTACCACGAATAAAACCTGAGTCAACAAGGAATGCACTGAGTCGATCATACCAACACCTGGGGGACTGTCTAAGACCATAGACAGATTTCTTGAGTTTGTATACGAAGTGAGGATACTTCTCATGAATGAAACCTAGAGACTGCTTTACATAGACTTCTTCCTGCAGATATCCGTTTAAGAATGCACTTTTGACGTCCATCTGGTAAAGCTTAAAGTTCTTGTATGCTGCAAACGCCATAAGAATACGTATAGCTTCTAAACGAGCTACTGGAGCATAGGTCTCGTCGTAGTCGATTCCCTTCTGTTGATTATAACCTTGAGCCACAAGACGAGCTTTATTTCTGATAATGTTTCCGTCTTCATCCTTTTTATTCTTGAAAACCCAGCGAGTGCCAATGATTGTGACATCTTTTGGAGGTGGTACAAGTTCCCACACATCACAACGTTCGAATTGGTTAAGTTCCTCTTGCATTGCTATTGACCATTGTTCGTTTTCTACTACTTCTTGAGCATTTTTGGGCTCGAATTCAGCTACAAAAGCATAGAATGCACAAAAGTTTCGCACCCTGCTTCGAGTAGTGATTCCTTGATTTAACTCCGAAAGAAGATTGTCTAGAGGATGATTCTTCACGGCTCTGGATGATTTAGGAAGATTTATTCGGCTCATTTCTTCTTCATTTGAATCCTTTGATTGAACAGAGATTTCTGAAGTGTTTCTTTCAGTTCTAGAAGATGGATTATCAGATGCTTCAGAAAATTCTGGAGATGATTGAGAAAAAGTGGAGTTCCCTTGAGGTGACTCCTGTTCTGTTGAAGAATGAGGCAGTTCCTTTTCAAAGAGAGACTGTTCCTTCTCAGATTGAGACTGACTCTTTCCAGATTGAGACTAACTCTTTTGAACATAAGAATCATCTTCTGCGAAAACTTCCCCACCTTTGGCTAGATCAAGATTAGACTCATTGAAAGTAATGTTAATAGATTCCTCTACTTTATTCTTATCAGGATTATAAACACGATATGCCTTACTAGCAGTAGAGTAACATAAAAATATACCTTCAATGGCACGGGGATCAAACTTCCCATGATTTGGCTGAGTATCTAGAATAAATCATTTGGATCCAAAAACTCGAAAGTAACTAATATTAGGAGTTTTATTTTTAAGCAATTCATATGGAGTTTTCAACAAGATAGGACGAATTAATACTCTATTAAGTACATAACAAGAAGTATTTACCGCCTCTGCCCAGAACTTTCGAGGTAACTTACTCTCATGAAGCAAGGTCTTAGCAGTTTCTTGTAGTGTTCTATTTTTGCATTCAACTACTCCGTTCTGTTGAGGAGTGCGTGGAGTTGAATATTCATGTGATATGCCTCTGGCCTTGCAATAATTGACAAAGTCTTTCTTGAATTCTCCACCATGATCACTCCTGATCGTTCTCAGCTTCTTGGAATACTTAGTTTCAAGGTTAGCAATTAAATCTTGGAATTCACTAAAGCTTCATCCTTAGTACGAAGAAACAGTACCCAAGTGAAACGAGAAAAGTCATTAACTATAACAAAAGCATATTTCTTACCTCCAAGACTTACATATCTTTCAGGTCCAAAAAGGTCGAGATGCAGCAACTGCAATGAATCAGTAGTAGACACCTGATTTTTGGCTTTGAAAGATGTCTTGACTTGCTTTCCCGGTTGACAGGCTGAACAAGGTTCTGTCTTTTTATATTTGAGCTTAGGCAGGCCATTGACTAGACCATGGGATGAGATTTTCTTCAAAAGATCCATATGAACATGGCCAAGTCTTCTGTGCCAAAGATGCTGCTATTCTTGAATCGACGCTAGACAAACTTCTTCCTGTTGCTCATCAAAATCTAACACAAAGATATTTCCTTTTCGTTTGGCTACTAAAGGAGTCTCATTAGAATTAGTACCAATAAAGCACATATTTTTATCAAAGTTAACACTATGACCAGAATCTGTGAGTTGACTAATACTAATAAGATTGTATTTAAGACCTTCAACAAATCTTACATTATTAATAGAGAATTTTCATTACCTATGGTACCTTTTCCAACAATCCTTACCGTATTGGAATCGCCCAAGGTAACTAACCCTCCATCCCAAGCAATTAGAGAAAGGAATTTCGACTTGTCTCCTGTCATATGACGGGAACAACCACTATCTATGATCCACTTATTCTTTGGAACGTGAACTTTTAAGCATACTTGCAAGACATATATATATATATATATATATATATATATATATATATATATATATATATATATATTCATATCTTAGGTACCCACCTTGATTTGGGTCCTGCATTGTTAGTATCTATGATATTATATAAATGTCTTTCAGTTTTCTTAATCCAAATTTGAGCAGTACTAGAAGAATCAGACATATATGACTGATAAGGTTTAGCAGTTTGGCCCTGAATATGATAGAATTTGGACTCTGCTGAGATATGTCCCCTTTTTCCGCAATCTTTTCATTTCTCATACGGCATACTGTACTTCATAGTAGTCCCCTTTTTATCTTTTCAAATGCACTCTTTTTGTTCGAGTTGTATCCCAATCCTTCTTTTCCCAAAGAAGATTTTTGGCTTGCCAACATCATGTCTAATGTACCTTCACCATGTACAAATTTTGCCAGATCTTTCTTTAGACAATGGATCTTTTCCTGGAGTTCAGAGAATTTCTGTTCTGTTTCCGTCTTTTTGCATTCAGTTTCCTTGAGGGAATCTGTTTCCTGCCTTAATGCGGCCAAGCAAGCATCCTTTCTTTCAACCTCATTTTTCAGATGCGTATTTTCTTCGACAAGCTTGGTCATCTTTTCATTTAGCAACTTGTTTTCTTCAGCGAATGATTCCTCTTTCATAGAATCATCCATTTCACTTAGTACTTCACTTAATGCTTGCTTTAAGTAAGCATTTTTATTTCGCAATTTTTTATTTTGTGCCTGCAAGGTTAGTAAATCTTCAGAAACAAATGATTTTAGAGGAGTAGAAAATACCTCTTCATTTTCACTGAAGTTTTCATCAAATCCAGCAAAACATAGTTGAGCAACTTCATCGTTAGAGTCAATTTCTATATCAGATTCATCATCGCTCCAAGTCAGAAATGCTTTACTCTTTTTCTTCTCCTTGTCTTGATCCTTTGATCCAAAAGATTTTAATTTCACCTTCAGTTGAAAACAATTCTTTTTGATATGACCTTTCTTGCCGCATTCAAAACATATTCATCGTTCGTGTTGTTTCTGAATTCCTTTTTGAATCCATAAGATTTTTGAGTAGGTTTGCTAGCAGCTTTCTTTTTGGAAAGAAACTTCTGAAACTTCTTTGTTAGAAGAGCAATCTCTCCATCTGAGACTTCACTGGAATCTGCGATAGTTTTAAGAGCTAGTGTCTTTTTCCTTGGTACTTCCTCTTCCTCATCATATCTTCTCAATTGCTTCTCAAACTCTTCTAATTCACTGAAAAGAGTGAGTGTATCCATTTTTGAGATCAAGGAAGAATCCTGCAGAGTTGTTACTTTAGGAGCAAACTTTTTGGGCAGTGATCGAAGAATTTTTCTGTTAATTTCTGCCTGAGGAATGTGCCTTTCCAGGAGAGTAATAGAATTCATCAGTGTGAGAAATCGTCCCTGAGCTTCTTTTATGTTTTCATCCTTTTCCAATCTGAAGCTTTCATAGTCACTCAGAAGAAGATCAAGCTTGACTTCACGAACCTTTGAAGTGCCTTCGTGACTTACTACAATAGTATCCCAAACTTGTTTGGCCGAAGTACATGCTGAAACTTTTCGAAGTTCAGTAGCACACAGTCCATTGAGTAAAGAATTCATAGCTCGAGCATTATAATTCAGAGAATTGACTTCATCAACAGTAAGATCCATTACTGGTTTGGGTTTGTCATCCTTCATGGGAATAGTGATACCATTTTCAACAGCATCCCATTCGTATGTATCCTTCTGGAGAAATATTTTCATTAGGAACTTCCAGTCATGATAGTTTTCCGTTCCAAGCAAGAATGGTGGAACATTAATTGAACGACGTTCTTGCCAACCTGATTGTGCCATGGATCTAACAAAATAAACACTTAAACAAAGGTTAAATGCACCTGCTCTGATACCAAATGTAAATCGAGTAGCACAATATATTTAACTGTCAAATGAATGAGACTGTCTCAAACAACAATGAGACTGTCTCTTTTGTGTGTGCGAGTGTCCCAATTAACTAACAGAGTAAATAATCAGCAATATGTAAATGACAGAATGTAAAGTAAGAACACCATAAATTTTCACTTGGTTCGGCCCCTACCCAATCTATGGCCTACCTCCAAGTCCCTATGCCAACTACCACAGAGATTATATTATTAGAACAATAATATAAAGCTTACAAATTCCCCGATTAAAAGTTTAAAGCCGCTTGGAAGAACCCTTCCCTTGACACAACTGCCTCCTAGCAAACCTGCTACTTAGCCCACTGGCTACCTTGGCTTATGACTTGCAACCCCTATCTAATTGCCACAACCGGCACAAGTGTGTGAAAAATAAATAAACTTTTACAACTCGATAAATGGAACTTCTAAACATAATGTATATGAGCTAGAGTGTCTGTGTATAGAAGTTATATTGCAGTAGAACTTCGAGTCCCTTTCTTCTTGCTGAAATGTCATCTTTATATAGCACAAGAACATATAGCCGTTAGAGATGAATCCTTGAGCATATAGCTGTTGAAGGCAAGAATCAATCAAGCAAAAAATAGTGATTACATAAAGTCAATCAGAGATTATTAGCAACGGCTCCTTAAGGATTTGATTGACAATCAAATCGCATGATATCCTTGAGAGATATCTCAAGATATATGACCTGCTATAAATATAATATATGTCCTGCAGAAGATATGGCAATAATATATGGAACAGCAGAATCAAATCTCAATGATTTAATTCGAAGATCATTCAAAAATCATCATCCTAAAAACCTGGGATTAACATTAACTACTAATTTCTTTTATATATGTTATTAGTGCATGCTTATTCTTACTTGATCAAATGAGTTTATGTTGGTTGCAGATTATAAAGGACTATGCCAAGTGAGGTGCAGGGCGGCTTCAAGGCCTAACGTGTGCCTCTGGATACATATGGTAATCGCGAGCTTGGGGCAAGTACTACATCGACATGATCACCCACGACAACCAGCTCAAGTGCCTATGTAATATCTATAAACTACCTAGCTAGTTGTATCTTTTATTTTGTAGCAATCTTTGCAAGACTCCTGTAAATAGTACAAGGATGATGCACCTCTTTAATTATATATATATATATATATATATATATATATATATATATATATATATATATATAGTGAGTTTTGTTGTAAGACTTGATGTGGATGTGCAAGCGATGCCAACTTGAAATATGTAAACAAGTGGTGTGTTTGTTAAATTAAATATTTGAAACATAAAGAAAGTTCAACTAACTGAAAAGAACAAGATAATATTTAAACTTCAGAAAATCGATCGAACCTTTTTTTGGGGGAAAATAGAAAGAATGCCCTAAATATCCACTTATTGGGTACCCACTTACCAAAATACCCATATTTCAAAACAACGACCGAAATACCCACGGGATACGCCGTTCGGTGTGGCGTATCCGCAGGTACTGTTCATCGCCATAAAAGTAACAACTCGCAGAAACATAACAGACAAACTGACCGGCGACTTCGACGGAATTTGGTGAACTCTGATTCTGCCGACCTTTCATCATCTAACATCCTCCAAATCATCACCATAGGACAGGCGACTTGTCTCCATCCTCTTCCCAGTGACCGTTTATGTGCTACGGCCCCGTAGGGGCATGAACGACCTCGCCGGAGTATCGAATTGGAAAAAAAATGGTTGAATTGGGGATTTGAAATTCGGCAAATTAAACGTAATAAAATTGGTGTAGGTGTGTAGAGAATCGAACTACGATTATATTGGTATATATAATGTAATGGGAAATGTAGTGGTATAGATGAACGAACTGAATAAAAAAACAAACTGGAAATCGCCATTTTTGGGGAGCTCTGAAGACGATGGGATGACGCCAGATGACGTCAGATACGCGTTCTGAAAATGCGTATCTCTTGATACGCATTTTTCAAAGGCATATCCAGTTGCAATTTCGCTGATGTCAGAGGCGTTATCTTGTGATACGCCGTTTGTGTAGGCGTATTAGAGGATGCGCCAGCCTTAATAGCGTGTCTTCTGGACATTTTGGGCGGTGTTTCACAATCGTGGGTATTTTGATTAGAGATGATTAAAAAATGGGTATTTAGGACATTCACCTGGGAAAATACAAGGACATCAATTAACAAGGAAATTAACAATCATTTGTATGTTATGAAAATGAGATTATAGATGATTAAATATATGATTAATGAATAGTAAAACTAAAATTATTTAATTCATTTGCTCACTAGATGCAAATTAGTAATTTACGTTGATAGTACTAGATTCTTAATTTTATTTTCAATTTTTCTTGCATTGCAAGTTTGCAACCACTGCTATTTTTGTACTTAGAGCATTTTTCATTAAAGAAGTTTTTAGCAAAAAAATTCCATGTAATAAATTTATATATAATTTGTATAACATATTAAATTTCGATCATGCAAAAACATTTCGGGTAAAATTATAGCTAACCTCTTAGAATTGATTAAATTTGTCAAATTTTTAAGAGGTATAACAAAATTATACATGTAAATTTAATAATTATAATCAATTTCATTGAACATGACATCTTACAAATTAAATAAATTTATATATCCAATCCTTATCATGTATAATTTTAATTAACCTCAGCCTACTGAAGATGCTCTTAACCCGCATTAATCAATGTTCCACCAAGTTTTTACAAATTCCTAAATACATTCTTATATATACATATAACTTTTGTCAATAATTAATTTTCGAATAATCTAGGAGCACGGTTTTTTTTTTTTTGACAAGACTAACTTTCACGTTCATAAATTGTACCAAGATACAATGATCGGAATAAACGAGTATCCTTCGTTCTAGAAAGTCCATTATCTAACCGAAAGGCACGCATGTTGCCCCCGAACATTTAGACAATGAATACCTTCAAGTCTGAAAGGATGCACCCACAAAAAAGAGCCTCGTTAAAACCCCACATGAGCAAAACCCTATGGGAAAAAAACTCAAGGGGGAAAAAGAGTGCCCTCAAAATCAAGAATACATCTAATACAAAGTGATTACTAAAAAAAGACTAGAACTTCTTTTTGCTTTTGTGAGTCTCCATTACTATCAGTTCAATCTCATTCCCGACTTCAACTATCTCTTTTTCCTTTCTTCAACTATCTCCTTTTCCATCCAAGTAAATCTGAAAGTTCACCAAAACCATATACAAATCAAGAAAACTAAGTTAAGACAAATACATAAGTTTGAGCTAAAACAAAAAATATATAATATTATAATATTTAATAATAAATCCTATACGGTGATAAGATATTAATAGAAAAAAAGTATAAATATAATCTAACCAAAGGGGTCCCTTTGGTTAGACCTCTATTAAAATACAAATTAAAAATTTGTAAAATAAGAAAAGATTCGTTATTATTACATTTAGATAAAATAATAAAATAACTAAAATTGAATAGATTGTAATACTTTTTTGAAAACAAAAATTAATAAATAAGATAGATTTAAACTGCAGCCAAATATAAAATAAAACTATGATATATTAAAAAGATAATGTATAAATTATAAAAATTCGTCAAACGGACGACCGATAATATTCGTCAAACGGACGACCGATAAAATTATTCGTCAAACGGACGACTGATAACAAGTCATTCAAGAAGCCTACTCCGTAATTAGCACAAAACATCCATATAAAATGGTACAAATAGAATCCATGACTCCTTTACTTCTAAAAGCTAGTCAAATCCTTAAATATTTGAATACAATTTAACAATAAATAAATTAATACTACCAGATTTGCCAATAAACAATTTTCAAACCAATAAATTGTTTATTATAATTATGACAATTAAAGGGTCAACAGAAAAAATAAATATTTAATATTGACAGTTACAAAAAAATCCATATGAATATAATACCCAATAAATGCCACTAATTAAGCAATTAAATTTAAATAAAGCACATTTAAAATTTAGGCAATCATGCAAAACGAGTCACTAAAATTATGCGCAAAAATAACTCTCATTTATATGCATTAAAAACCAACCATCACCACCATCACCTACGGTGGCCACCAGCCGGCCATGGCGGCGACTTCATCACCCACTATAACGAAGCCCAAATCAACAAGAGAACATACTAGCTACTGATAATCACAAAAGTCCAATTGCAAAATTAAACCCTAGATCTAATCAAACACCTTTAAGAACACTGATCTATATAAATCAATACACACAACTATAATCTATATAAAACAATACTAAAAACCCAAATGCACTAAACCCACAAAATTAATCAAAACCCACAAATTAAAGAAGGATAATTGATAATATAACGTATGAACATATGATAATGAAGATAGTATGAAGTGAGGAGAGATCTCAAGCAGATAAAATGCAAGAGAGATAGATACAATTGTATAAGAGTAAAGCTAAAAAAGAAGAAAATATAATGATTCATTAGTTGATCCATTTAGACGACGGCGACGACATCGACGGAACGGTGACGGCGGAGAATAGCCTCAAACCTAAACTGTTATAGCTGACTAATACTTAATAATTAATTGTTAGAATATATAATCATCTTTCTGTTCGCTCATAAAACGACGAAATTTTAGTCTAGGAGCACGGTTAGATGCACGACAATCAAAACTTAATTCATTTAATTCACTCCAATATCTCAATCGAGTGATAAATTCGATCATATTCACCCTAATATTAAGTAATATGAATAAATGTTGCTTATCAAATGTTTACCCATTTACACAAAGGCATCATTTAAACTCATGTAGAGTACACTAACTAAATTATTAAGAATGAATACAATCAAGTAGTATAAATACTATGAATGTACTCAATCGGTCTCTAAATATGTTTCCTAATATGTTTCCTATTTCCTCTGAACACGTTTGCTAATGCATACTTTTAATTATTAATATCTTCAATTTTGTATTGATATTAAATATAAAAACTTCACTGTATTAAAATACTTATAAATACGAATCCAACAAGATCACTCATGATTATATTTGATTTTGTAGATTATGCATAAATTAATAGTCAACCGCTTATAATGAATAGTATAAAAAATCAAAATAGAAAACACAAAATGAGACGGAGGAAGCATTAACCATAACATGAATGATATTGTCTTATTAATTGTTTTTTTAATCATGAATAGAACATGGTTCTTGGACTGCGGAATTTGCATGATATAATTCATCATGGATCCGCCCAATAACTTCAGGTTAAATCAAATACTTCAGGTTAAATTTAGACAAGTCGACCCGCCCTATAACTTTAAAAAAACTTAGCTTACTCAGTTATAATACCACTCAAAGTGGTGTCTGAGGAGGGTAGCTGTACGCAGACCATGCCCCTATACAATAGGGAGGCTGTTTCCGAAGGACCCCCGGCCATTACAAATACAGAAATACAAATACAGAAAGGAAACCTAATACAAATACAGAAAGGAACCCCCGCCCTATAACTTTCTTGAACGTAAAAGGGTGATTTAGCTTGACTTTTCAAAAGTAAAAACCATAAATCCCTGCAAACATATGGCTTGTTTGGCATCTCATATCTCTGTGAGCTTATGACTTATAAGCCCATAAGCACTTACGGGGGGTGTTTGCTAAAATAAGTTTTACCTCAACTTATAACTTATAAACCCATAAGTTGAATGTTAAGAATCCTTAACTTTCAACTTATAACTTATAATTTATTCTCGATATACGCAATATATAGGCCCTGTTTGGCACTTCATTTTTGAAGCAACTTACGGCTTATAAGGCTTTAAGTCCTTATGTGGGGTGTTTGCCAAAATAAGTTTTAGCTAAACTTATAACTTATAAGTTCATAAGTTGAACGTTAAGAATTCTTAACTTTCAACTTATAACTTATAACTTATTCTCGATATACGCAATATATAATATCCTTCAAATCTTCAGAACCATATATCTCTTGATCCATTCATTAAAAAATTGATATGTATATATCAAATTTTCCTACTCATCGAGATCTATCCATTGATATCCATTGTTATATATAAAAAAACAAATATTTTGAAAATTATAAAAAAAAAATTAACTTATAAGTTCTGATTTACCAAATAGTCTACTGATTATAAGTTCTGATTTACCAAACACTCTAATCTCTACTCTACTTATCACTTATACGATATAAGTGCTTATAAGTCATAAATTACTTATTTTAAGATACCCCAAACACACACATAATATCCTTCAAATCTTTAAAACCATATATCTCTCGATCCATTCATTAAAAAATTAATATGTATATATCAAATTTCCATATTCATCGAAATCTATCCATTGATATCCATTGTTATATATAAAAAACAAATATTTTGAAAATTATAAAAAAAAAAGTTCACTTATAAGTTCTGATTTACCCAAACAGTCTACTAATTATAAGTTCTGATTTACCAAACACTCTACTGACTACTCTACTTATCACTTATATGATATAAGTGCTTATAAGTCATAAACTACTTATTTTAAGATATCCCAAACATACACATCACTTATATGACATAAGTGCTTATAAGTCATAAGCTACTTATTTTAAGATACCCCAAACATACACATAGAATAATGTTAGGGGTACCAAATTTAGTCCTCAAAATTTTTCGTAAATACATGTGGCGTATCCTGATTTGTTTTAATAATAAATGGGCCCCTGTATTCACACCAACAACCCCAATCAAAAAATTCTAAACTACCACATCATTCAAACCATATCATTTGAAAACAATATTTTGTACATAATTTGGTGCTTCTAGCACTACTTGCAAACATAACCCCTTTTGACCAATTGTTTGTGCATGATGAAGTACTTACATTCCCAATGGTAAAGCAAGCTCAAGGAATTTTAAGAATTATTGTTGTCACAAAGATGGCTTAAGTTATTGCATCAATTTCATTTTATGTTCCTTTTTCTAGAATAAATGATACTCCCTTTGTCTCACAATGATCTTCCCATTTGGGAAAAAACACAAGTTTTAAGAAAAAGAGTAAAAAATGTTTAAACAATCATTTGGGGGGAGATTAGCAACTGACATACATGTTTTATGAGGGGAAATGTACAAAAAGTTTCCCCCCACTTTTGTTAACAATTCAAAACAGCCAATGAGAGGCATCCACAAGTACAGAGATTACATAAGCAAATGGAGATTACATAAGCACATTACAAAACAGATTACATACATACAAAACAGATTACACTACATACAAAACAGATTACAAAGAAGAAAGGCATCACTGCTTGGTCTCTGCTCAGAAAGAAGATAAATGCTGGATGCTTCCCTTTCGATCTCAATCAACCACCATCAACAGGAGGTAATGAAGGTTTTGTCCACCAGTTTGATTTAAATGAACCAGCAGAAGGAGACACACAAGGGCATGCACAACATCAACAACAGGATGGTAATCATCATTGCAGAAAATGGACCAAGCTCAGCTCTGATGCAGTATTAGAAGTTCTGATTTACTTGCTAAGCAATCCATCAACAGAATTAGAAGGTAAACCTTACCATGGTGCCATACGAGATGCAACAAACAAGTTCAATGTCACAAGAAGAACAATTAGCACAATATGGAACAAAGCAAAGAAACAAAAGGCATCGCTGCAGAGTTAGAACATGGCAACAGATGGACACAATTCCGGAAGGAAAAGAATCCAACTGCCACCTAATGCAGTAACAGCCATTAATATGGGAGATAGATCATGCATAAGGGACTTGGCAACTCAATTACATGTATCTTATAGTACTGCTAACAGAATGGTAAAAAGGGGACTGATAAAACCACACACAAATCCTCTACATCCTGGATTAAAAGATACAAATATCATGCAAAGAATGGAATGGGTTCTACAACTACTCATGGGAGACACGGCAGCAACAAAGAGGCAGTACAAGGCAATGTATGATTTTGTGCATATAGATGAAAAATGGTTTTACCTAAGCAAGAAAGCAGTAAGAGTTTACTTAGACAAAAATGAAAGAGGCAAGTACAGATCAGCAAAGTCAAGTAAGTTCATACCAAAGGTGATGTTCACTGCTGCAGTTGCAAGACCATGGTTTAATGCAGAAGATGAATGCATATTTGATGGCAAAATAGGCATATTTCCATTCACATATAAAGAACCAGCAAAGAAGGCATCTAAAAACAGACCTAAGGGTAATATAATCACTAAGGTGGTTGAGTCAGTAGGCAAAAAAGAAACAAGGGACATGCTTATCAATCACATAGTAACAGCAATCATGGAGAAATGGCCAAGAGTTGAAGGACCAAAGGTAATATATATATATACAACAGGACAATGCAAGGACTCACATTACTCAATTAGATTCAGAATGACAACAATTTCATCAACAAGGGGATTTCACATTCATTCTAGTACAACAACCACCAAACAGTCCAGACCTAAACATATTAGACTTGGGTTTTTTCAGAAGTATTCAGTCTCTAATGCACAAAAAGATGCCAAAGGATGTTGATGCAATGCTGGATGCAGTAAGGAAAGCATTTTATGAGTTAGAGCCAAGAACACTTGCAAATGTATGGCTAACTTTGCAGTATGTCATGAATGAAATTCTAAAAGTAAAGGGCAGCAATGACTACCTAGTACCTCATGTAAACAAGAAAAAGCTAGCAATGCAAAGACAACTACCAGTGCATGTAACAGCACCAATGTGGGCTATATATGAATGTTGGAATTTGGTACATGCTCCACAACAGAACTAGATGCACATGTTTGTAAAACAGGACATGTATAACAATGTCTGTATAACAATGTATGTATAACAATGTCTGTATAACAATGTATCTATAACAAGTATGATTATGAAAACAATGTATGTGATGCAAGTATGATTATGAAAACATAGTAAACATATTACATCAACAAATGGAGATTACATAAGCAGAAGCACAGATCCAATAGGGATGGAGATAGGACAATCTGTGAAAACAGGACAATGTATGAAAACAGGACAATGTATGAAACAGGACAATGTATGAAAACAGGACATGAATCTGTGGCCGTGTCCAACAGGGATGCAGATTCAAGGAGGCTCAATTGACCCCCAAGACAGCTCTTATTGGAAGGGCATAGTGTGTGCATAGTGTTTATAAACTGAAATCAAACATATTACAGAAATCGCCAAGTTAATCCAACAACAATGAGATCAATGGATGTATAACAATCATATCAGATCAGATAAATACACACAAGCACAGATCAGACCAGATAAATACACATATTCTACCTAGGATAATTAATCAAGCAAGAAGATTCAACTTAAGGTACCTAGCTCCCTAAACAAAACACATAAATCAGATCAGATCAGTGACAGACATCGAAGAACAAATAGATACACACATGCATCTTCACCATTACGAATACAAACAGAAATAAATAGACACGAATGCCTTACACAATTACGAAGAAGCACAAGCAACATCACAATCAGTTTTGGGTTCATCGCCGGAATCGGCTTTAGGAGCATCATCACCGGAATCTGAGAACAAATCGCTTGGGGGGGCTTCACTGGAATCCTCATCGCCTTCACAGTCGTCTACAACTGCATGCGAATCGGACCGGGGCTTTCCATCCACCGTACTGTCTTCAGAATCCTCAGATCGTCCCTGTCCCAGTCTTGATCGGAGATATTCAAGACTGTAGGTGTGGTCGCTGTCACAGTCGGCGCCTCTATCGCAATGTTCGGTATCGGAACAACTATAGGAACCACTTAACTCATCATCAGAATCGGAAAAACCATGGTGCGCATCCATATTACAAGAGAGAGTTAAAAGAGAGAGGGGAATTAAGAGAGAGGCGAGAGAGAGGCGAGAGTAGAGAGAATTAGGGTTTGTGAGGCGAGAGAGAGGGTAGAGAGAATTAGGGTTTGAGAGATAAAGAAATGTAGTGAATGAATTAACCGGGCACACAGCCCAATAAAACACAAATAACATAAAATTTATTTGATAAGAACGGGTACAACTAGTAATTTATTATCACACATGAAATAAAAGTAAATTTTACTTTTAACATTTTTCTTTTTCAGAAGGGCATATAAGTAACTTGCTAAATAGGGAAGTAATCAACAATATATCTCTGTACACAATGAAAAATGAAAATAGTTGAATATGATTGCTAAACAAGATATAAAGAAAACTAATACTCCCTCCTCCCCTCCGTCTCTTGTTTCTTTTCCTACTTTCCTTTTAAGGTAATTTAAATAACTTTTTCAATTATTATTTTTGGCCACAAAAAATAATATTCAATACCCAATACTCCACCCACTACTCCTTAAAAATAATATTCGATACCCACTATTCCACCCACTACTCCTTAAAAATAATATTCAATACTCATTATTTCAAAAAAAAAACAATATTTAATACCCACTACTTATAAAAACAATATTCAATACCCAATACTACATAAAAAAATAATATTCATTACCCACTATTTTAAAACCCGTGTCATTCAAAAAAAAAGAAAAGAAAAAAGAAACGGAGAGAGTATTAATTTATTTGTTCCTCCGATGCAAATTTATAATACAATAAAATTGAAGGGTACCTGTACTTATGGTTAGAAGTTGCTAACACATAAAAGATGGAATTATTCTAAATAATTATAATGTAAACTTCATAGAGACCATCGACATTCACCTAGCTAGGGTGAGTGGCATCGGCATGTCAAGATGGAACAATGCATGTATTTTCAATATTTGATATAATTTTTTTACTAATTTCTTATAATTATTTTTAAATAAATTTCATACATATTTAATTAACATAATTTCTTTTAAAAATTTGTTATTAAAATTTTCAATATGAACCATAATATATATTTTTAACATATATTAGTAACGAAATTATAAATACCATAGTTTAAGATTTAAATATTATTCACACGTATTAAAGAAAGCCATATGATTTTTCTAATCACACTTAAACATGTCTTCCACCTCTCTGTCACTCAAAATTCTTGTAACAGAGTTTCCTAATCAGACCCCACAAATGTTAATTTTAGCTAAGTATAAAGTCAATTATTCAACCCACTTAATTCACTCCGATTTCTCAACCCGATTTCTCAACTAGTCCTGCAACGAATTCCCGATTTTATTAATCTTCCTTTAGTCATAGCCTCATAGGTGAGTAGCAATCAAAAAGTGTTGCGGTTATTGACTAATTTAAACGTTTAACTCATGCAAAACACACTAAATTATTGTCATAACTAGTAGCAAAAATGTAGTACAGCATGAATATTTTTCATAAATATATTATTTTATCATCGTTGATAGAGTATCAGGAGGCTTTTGACGCATGTTGGTATATGGTGTAGGTGCGGATTTCCGTAACCGTTTACGGGAACACATGTTCGTGAAAAAATAAAAATTAGTATTTTATCAAAATTTATGGTATAAATATATATTTTTTATAAAATATTTCCATCAAAAAAAAGTTACGTGTCCATTTATTATAGCTAAATGATCAAAAATGGAAGATTTAATGAATATGATGTTAAATTATAGTTAAATAATTATAATGTAAACTTCTGTTGCCCAAGAAACAGAAGGTAAACTTCTGTTGCCGTTTACGTTCTACATTTTGATAGATTAATAATTTATTAATTTTAAAAAATTATTATTGATTTTAACAAATCCATAATAATTGATGTATTTGATGGAGTTGACCTAAAATCTCGCTTGATGAAGAATGTTTGTGAATTTTCCAAAACGTATGAATTTCATCGTTTTTTTTTTTTTGCTAATTTAATATATATTAGAAAAGAAGGGATTAACCCATGATCTATGAAAGGCCATAAAAAGCTATCTACAGACAATCTGATGAACAGATTGTAAATAGAAAGAAATGCATAATAGAGCTACCAAAGTAATCTAGATGATTAGATCATGCCTACTATCAACTATTTTTGAGAACCATGTGGAGGTGGCAAGTCTCGCGCGAGTTTGAGCAAGAATAATTTCGAGGACGTTCTTTGGATGTAGGATAATGTTTGTGAATTTTCCAAAACGTATGAATTTCATCGTTTTTTTTTTTGCTAATTTAATATATATTAGAAAAGAAGGGATTAACCCATGATCTATGAAAGGCCATAGAAAGCTATTTACAGACAATCTGATGAACAGATTGTAAATAGAAAGAAATGCATAATAGAGCTACCAAAGTAATCTAGATGATCAGATCATGCCTACTATCAACTATTTTTGAGAACCATGTGGAGGTGGCAAGTCTCGCGCGAGTTTGAGCAAGAATAATTTCGAGGACGTTCTTTGGATGTAGGATAGCTCCATTGTGCATTCTTGCATTTCTTTCACGCCAAATGAAGTAAGTGTATACTTGAACCATAAGTAAAATCATTCTCCTTCTTGCACTGTCCACAATCAGATGAATATGGAGTTGGAAATCCTTCCAAGTATAGCCAGTGATGGCCACGTTGAACCTTGAAAGAATTGTAGTTAGAATATGCCGACTGTAGGAGCAGTGGAGGAACAAATGTGTATCAGTTTCGCGACCTCCCACACATAAGAAGCAATGCTGATCCAAATCAATGCCAAACCTTGCTAGACGAGCTAAGGTGTTGAGACGGCCGTGGCTGAGAAGCCATTGATGGTGGGCGTACCTTTCCACTTTGAGAGGATGCCAAACCGTATTGAACCACTCCACCTCTTGTTCACGATGCCTAATGGAATTCCAGATATTCCATGTTTTTACTTTGCGAATATCCTGACCATCCCACAAAACAACATCACGCTTGTTTAGGTCGAAAGTAGGATAGGTAAAGTTGTGAATCCATTCTGTGAGTGTAGGGTCCGGGTGGTGATGCCTTTGGTTAGGGCGAGGTAAGCACCAAGCACCTGTGCTAATAATGTTAGAGAGTTTGGAATCGCTAGTCATACCACTTTGAGATATTATAGGAGCTGTTAAAGTGTTTGCAAGACAGACCCCTTTCCACCATGGATCAAACCAAAGAGAAATGGTCGAACCATCACCTATAGAGTAAGACAGGAAGCGCATAGCAAGGGGGCGCAATCTCAGCAATTTTTTCCAAATCCAAGAGCAATCAGTTGGAATTGGCATAGTCTAGAAATATCTCCGTTTGAGAACCGTTCGGTTAACCCACGAGGCCCATAACGTTGGAGCTTGTTTTATGATATTAATCAAGTGGCATATGATCTGAGCTCTGTTCCACTGAGACAAGTCCTTCAGGCCAAGACCACCTTCTTGCTTAGGTAAACAGATAGTATTCCAACTGATCTTAGCTCTTCCTTTGTCATTTATATTGCCTTTCCAGATGAACCTTGTTAGCATTGACTGAATGTTGTCATGGATAGCATTTGGAAGAAGGAAGTGGTTCGACCAATATGCTTGAATGGCGAAAATAACTGATTTAACCAACTGGACACGTCCAGCAAAGGATATGAGTAAAGAGGTCCAAGCACCGATTCTATTTGTTAGTTTCTGAACAAGAGGCACACAGTCGTTGATGGTTAGTTGAGCAGATATAAGGGGCACACCCAAGAACCGTACTGGAAGATGTCCCCGTGGTATGCCATAGAGATCATCGAACCATTCCACAATAGATGGCTGGCAATTACAGAAGAAACTGGTGCTCTTATGGATGCTAGGAGTGAGTCCACTCAGACCAGAAAAAAGTCGAACCGAGTCCATGATGTGGGCTATAGAGGTTCGGTCTCCATTGCTAAAAAATAACACATCATCTGCGAAGAATAGATGCGTTAAGTCGAGATCCTTGCAACGCCAGTGGTGCTGAAAACCAGGAGGCTTGGACTTTAGCATTTGAGAAAGCACATTCATGCATATAACAAAGATATAAGGAGACATAGGGTCACCCTGACGGATGCCTTTTGCACCAGTGAAGTATCCATGAACTGAACCATTGAGCTTTACAGAATACTTAGGGCCACAAATGCAAGACTGGATCCATCGAACAAAGCGAGGGGGAAATCGCATTTTATGTAATGCAGCTACGATGAAGTCCCACCTTACGGAATCAAAAGCCTTGTGAAGGTCTAGCTTTAGAGCACACCTTGAGATCCCTGTGTCCCTGTCAAACCCTCGAAATAATTCTTGCGCCAATAATATGTTGTCAGATATATGTCTACCCGGTATGAAGGCCGATTGTGCAATATCTATGACTCCAGGTAGCACAGATTTAATGCGAGAGGCTATGATTTTAGATATGCACTTGTACGCTATAGTGCACAAAGAGATAGGTCGGAAATCATGCATATGAGTTGGAGTGTCAACCTTTGGAATTAAAGAAATATATGTAGAATTAATGCCTGTGTGCATGTTGAAATCGTTAAATAAAGAAGTCACAGCGGCACAAAAACATTCTCCGGCAATACTCCAAGTGGCCAATAAAAATTCAATAGTAAACCCATCTGGACCCGGGGCCTTATTCTTTTTCATTTTCTTCAAAGTTGCGTAGATTAGGTCACTAGTAACAGGAGCTTCCAGGTGAGTTGCTTGTGCATCCGAGATAAAAGGACATTCAATTCCCTCAAGCAAATCATTATTTTCAATATGGTTGACAGGGGAGCCAAGGAAATTAGTATAATATTCCACAGCAACCTGTGCACATTGTCTATGACCATGTACTAAAGTACCAGAGGAGTCAACGAGAGCCAAGACCTTACTGTGATTCCAGTTAGACTTGCACTGGCTATGAAAAAACTTGTTGTTGCCATCTCCCTTAGAAAGCCATTTAACCCGTGACTTTTGAAGTAAGAGAGATTCCTCTTCTAAAATAGCCTCATTAAGTTTAATGACCAATTCAGATTCCCTAGCAATCAATTGAGACGATGGAGCAGCTAGAAGTTCATCTTGTGTGGAGGACAATGCATCACTAGCTAGCTGAACATTAGAATGTAAATTACCATGGTTTTTATTGAGATCAACCAATGCCTTCTTAACCGCCTTTAATTTTCTGCACAAAACAGCCATTGGGTCTCCAAAAAGAATAGTGGAACTCCAAGCATGCGAGACAGTAGATTGAAAGTTAGGAACTTCAAGCATGTAATTGAAAAATTGAAAAGGTTTACCGAAGCGTTCAAGCTGCATAGGAACAGTTAAAATGAGGGGGTTGTGGTCCATGATACCCCTATGCTTCACCATGACATATGCCTCCGTATAATTGTTGAGCCAATATCCATTTCCAAGAACCCTGTCTAGTCGCTTGTAAATTGGATCAAGAACTCGCTTGTTTGTCCAAGTGAATTGATCACCCACTGTTCGTATAGAATCTAGGCCCGCATTTGATACGCGATCTTTAAAAGCTTGAATATCTATGGTCCAGTGTTCCCTGCCCCCACAGACTTCAGTAATATTGAGGATGCAATTGAAATCGCCTAAACAGCACCATGGCAAAGTGGTATTGCTAAGAGAATTTAAATCATTCCATAAAGAAACGCGTTCTTGTGCATCATTTGAAGCATAGACAAACGTTGCTAAGAAGGTAAGATTCTTTTCAAGAAACATTACATTGCAAGTGATGTGTTGGGCTGATTTGGAATGAAGAGAAACACGCCAAATTGCGGAATTCCATCCCACCCAGACACGGCCGTTGTAATGAGAGTCATAATTGAACAACCAATTCCACGACCTGTTTATTTTCTTAGAAATACGCATGGAGCATTTTTCTTTCGCTCTAGTTTCCATAACACCAATCAGACTAATGGAATTAACTGAAATAAAATTAGTGAGCTCTCTTTGATGGGGAGCTTTATTCAAGCCTCTTACATTCCAGGCCGCAAAATTCATTAAACATGTTTTGATGTTGACAAACCTGCCAACCTGGGGCTTCTCCTGTTCGTGACCTTTGTGAAACCATCATCGTCCACAGTTGCTTTGCTCTTTGGCTTGGGAGGTCTCTGCTAAGACGGGCCAATATGGGAGTTAAGGTCAATCACTATGGAGGAGATAGTCGTTGATTGTTGGTGAATTTTTGTAGGCGTTTTAGTTGAAGTTGTGGCAGTTTTCCTCTTAGTACCCGGAGAAGGAGTAGCATCTAAAAAAACTTCCTCGTTAACTCCTTCAAGAATTGCAAATCCATTATCAGTGGTAATTGGCTCAATATATGCAACCATAGTGTCAACGTTTCCACTTGGTGATGAATTTGGTTCTGGTAGTCTGTCAAATTCCTCAAGGTTGTCATGCTCCTTTGCAAGCTCCTGTAGAATTTCATCCTCATCCATAACCACGTTGCAGCCGCAAAATTCACCCACCACATAAGGCACCATCTCCATGTTTCTCAGGTACTCAGTTTCCGTGTCGTTCACATTTGTTGGTGAAGTAGGTGCGACATCATTAGATCAAGCTACTCTAGGTTTTTTGCTTACCCTGTGAGGATTATTGATGCATCGAGCTAAAGAGTGGCCAAATGCCTGGCACAAACTGCAAGAATAAGGCAATTGGGGATATTGAACTTCTATTTTCTCCTTTTCTTCAACGCCGTCCACATTCAAAATGTTCACCCAGACATAATCTGGCCTTGGAGCTGAATAAGACAACTCTACTTGTACATTTGCATACTTCAGGGGTTCAAACTTGGAAGTGGCCATATCAAGTTTTAGAGGTCTTCCCACAGCCTTTGCAATCGAAGAAAGGCTTTCTTTGGACCAGAGGGAGTATGGTACATCTACAAGCCGGATCCAGCAAGGAACCTTCTCTATTACATTTCTTTTGAACTTCGAGCCCTCCATCCATGGCATCAAATACAGAGTTTTCCCCCCATTTGGACCGTATTTAAATTAAGAGCCATGTTTCTTTCTTCCATGGTTCCAAACCGGAATGTATAATACCCTTTTGAGCTATAGTAAACACCAGTTAAACCCTTATGTGTCCAGAGTTTATTAGCCTGTTCTCTAACAAACTTAAAAGCAAAGCTCCCCCCAATAAAATGACCGATGATGCTAGTTTCCCACTGTTTTTGAGCACGAACCAAGTAATCTTTAGAGAAATTTACTGACGCAGACCCATCCTCATTGTAGGTATTGTCTGCTTCGCCATTGTTATTAGCACAAGGGTTTGAGTCAATTATATTTTTTGAAACAATATTGCTCCAAGTGACCTGGTTCTTTTGTGATGCGTTATAGTTACCCTGACTTTGTTGTAATGAATCGAGAGCATTTGGTTGAGGGACAATACCATGTGATGTGGCAGGCTGAGTAGAATTTTGCACCAAGGAGTTAACTTCTGGAGGTGATGCAACTCTCATAGCTGATCCACCATGGGATGCTTTAGACGAAACATCAGTTACAGGACCAGTGGCTGGCTGTACCGATCCATCATCTAAAATCGGATTGATTTGTTCTCTCATCCTAGCTTGCCGTCCTGGTGATAGAGGTTCTCCCATAATCTCATCGGTTTGAAAGGAATCATTGTCCGCTTCAATGTGTATCTGAGGCTGTTGAAAGTGAGGTTAGACAACATAGTTATGATTAATAAAAGCAACAAGTTCGTCTGAGTTCATAGAACCAGAGTTTTCAGAGTTTCGTGATCCCATCTGAGTTACAGATCGAGGTCAAAAGTTATATGTTTAGACAGAAAAGAAGGCAATAAGAAGGAATATGACAGGCGTGAGAGGCGTGGGGGTGAAAGAGATGAGTAAAATGGTGGTCAACGGTTTAGAAGGAGGTGCTTTCCGTTGAGCAAAAAAGGAAGCATTTTTTATCGCCAGTAACTTATTTGAATTTCATCGTTTTATTATGGATCTTTCCATTTTTTAATGAATCGACTAATTTTAATTGGTTAAAACTTTTTTTTTGAACAAAAAGGAATCAATTCATTAATCAAAAGACATCTGCAAATACAATCGAAAGGATCGAAAGGACAGACGATTAAGGGGATCACCATTATTATTAATGCAAATAAACAATCAAAAAATCTCAACTTTTATTATTGGGTTTTTTTCATAAAAATATTCAAGTTGCAAATTTTTCTTTTTCAAAAATTCGATTGTAACATTTGAAACCAAATGCAATATTTACAACATCATCTACAACTTCAGTATTTTTGTGTGAACCACCGGAGATGTCACATTACGATTTGAAGCTAGATAATGTTATAAAGATGCGATAGAAACAAAGATGCTAGCGTGCCATAGAACAGATAAGATTCAATTACCACTGTTAATTACCAGACCCCAGTAAGGTGCATGACGATCTTGTGATGCAGAGAGCCAATACTAAAATGCATGTGGCCGAGTACATGAAAATTAGCCACCAAATAAAAATTTTGTTCTATAAGTAGTACTTAAATATTGTATGAAAATTTTTAATATGAGCCATAATATATTTTTTAACATATATTAGTAATGAAATAAATACCATAATTTAAGATTTAAATATTATTCACACGTATTAAAAAAAGGCATATGAATTTTTTCTAATCTCAATTCTTAGACATGTCTTTCACCCAATCGTGTTTGTATGATCACTCAAAATTCTTTTAACAGGGTTTAATAATCAGACCACACAAATATTAATTTTATCGAACAATAAAGTCATTTATGTTGGAATTCGGGCATGAAAACGCAACGGAAATAACGTAAATAACAATTAAAAACGAATTCCAAGTCCCGGATCCATGTATAAATTGATGATCATGGTATTAAAATTCTCAAGATCAAGGTCTTACCTCTTAAAGCTTTCCAATGGATGACAAATGGAGATCCTAGCTTGTTAATTTTGAGAGCTAAAATTATAACTCCTCCACCGGAATCCACACTTGAATGCTTGCTTGAATCGTCGAACGATTTCGCCACGGAATTAGGTACTAGCCAAAATAAATAATCAAGGATGTGTTCTTGACAAATCTTGAATTTCTCCCTTGTCTCTAAGTTGTGTATAAACTGAAATTTTCAGTTGTGTTTACCTTAGAAGACTAGCCTACCCTTGGCTTATAAAGAGAAATAAAGAAAAATGGACCATTAAACAATTAGGCCATTTTTTATTTAAACAATTCTTATTTATTTAAATTAATTAATTAAATCACACTTAATTAATCAAATAAGTCAAGAAAATACATCTTCAAATTTTATCTTTAACTAATCAAGTCTCACTTAATAAATATTATAAAATTTGAATTTTTTATTTATTATTAATTTAATTCATAATTTAAATTATTATTAATTTAAATTCATGAAATAAATTAATTTCCCTTTTAAACATTCTTTGTGTGTGACCCTGTAGGTTATTATTTAATTGGCAATAATTTTATTCTCTAATAAAATTACAAACAATAAGCGGCGTCTAGTAACACATTATTGCTACCCAATTAAACAATAATTAAATCAACGATTCAATCAACCTTTTATGACTAATGTTCCATGTAACATAATCCCTTTAAATCATGATATTACAGATTAAACTCGAGGCATGAAATGTGTCATCCTCTTCATAATTTAATCTTCATTTTCTTGATCGATGAGTAGACTATTTAATCAAATCAACATTTGAGCATGGCCTTGCATTTCATAGTCTCACTCAAACAAGAGGCCGATAATATCACTCATTTATCAGGTGATTTAAATCCCATCTAGATCGTTCATATTTCTCACATGATTCATAATATATCCGATATTCACCTTTATCATTATCCGGCTAAAGATAACTTTTGACGAATTCAAAATATATTAATTCTCATGTAGAATTATAACGACTTCAGGCCTAAGGATCATTACACCATTATCACTGTGAGAATACATATGACACATTTATTATTTACCATGATGTATCTCATTGTGGGTCTGTCCAGTACCCTGTACTCGTACAGTTACCTATGCATTGCCATTAGTATCTTCATACTTACGACCAATGAGATGTTGTCATCAGTCAATTATCATACTAGCCTCAGTGTATTATTATTGTCCTAAGTAATAATAATACTCGGCTAGGGACATTTAAGAATATGATACAATCATTATATAATCTCATGTTCAAGTCACATACTTGCAACTATATAATTTGTATCAAGGTTCTAAGGACATTTATTATACTTTATTTATTTCGCAGTAAATAAAGCCAATAATAAACATATATATCGAATATATAATATCACTCAAACATAAATACATGTATGTGTATTGCCTCTAGGGCACCAATACTAACAATCTCCCACTTGCACTAGAGCCAATCACCCATGTATCGAATACCCATGCTACTAGTGTGACATTCGTGCTTCTGCTGCGACAGAGCCTTAGTCAGTGGGTCTGCGATGTTATCATCAGTATGCACTTTACATATGTGAATATCTCCTCTATCGTTTATCTCTCGAATAAGATGATATCTCCGAAGTATATGCTTTGTTCTGCTGTGAGCTCTCGGCTCCTTGGCTTGTGCTTTAGCTCCATTATTATCGCAGTAAAGATCTATGGGATCTGCGATCGATGGAACTACACCAAGTACTGTAATGAACTTCCGTATCCATACAGCCTCCTTGGCTGCTTCACATGCCGCAATATACTCGGATTCCATTGTAGAATCAGCTACTGTCTCTTGCTTCGAACTTTTCCAGCTTAAAGCACCTCCATTTAGGCAAAACACAAATCCAGACTGAGAAACAGTGTCATCTTTGTCAGTCTGAAAACTAGCATCTGTGTAACCCTTTACCGTTAGCTTCTCTTCTCCTCCATACACCAAGAATGAATCTTTAGTCCTTTTCAAGTACTTAAGAATATTCTTGACCGCCGTCCAGTGACCTTCACCTGGATTAGACTGGTATCTGCTCGTCATGCTCAAAGCATACGAGACATCCGGACGAGTACATATCATTGCATACATGATAGATCCAATTGCTGAGCATATGGTATCTTACTCATGCGGTCTTTATCATCCAATGATTTAGGACCATTCTCTTTTGAGATCGTTATCCCATGAGATATGGGGACATATCCCTTTTTTGCATCTTGCATTCCAAAACGATGCAAAATCTTGTCAATATATGTACTCTGGCTTAAGCCGATTAATCTCCTTGATCTATCTCTATAGATCCTGATCCCTAATATATAGGTAGCCTCGCCCAAGTCTTTCATAGAAAAACTTTTTCCTAACCAAGTCTTTATAGCCTGTAGAGAAGGAATATCATTCCCCATTATTAATATATCATCGACATATAATACTAGGAATGCCACATGGCTCCCACTAAACTTTTTATAAACACATGGTTCATCCACGTTCTGAATAAAGCCAAAACCTTTGACTATTTCATCAAACCGGATGTTCCATCTCCGAGAGGCCTGCTTCAATCCATAAATGGATCTATGCAGCTTACATACCTTTCCAGCATCCTTTGGATTTCTAAAACCTTCAGGTTGTGTCATGTACACATCCTCTTCAAGGCTTCCGTTAAGGAAGGCTGTTTTGACATCCATCTGCCATATTTCGTAATCATAGTAAGCCGGTATTGCAAGCAAAATTATGATGGATTTTATCATTGATACTGGTGAAAAGGTTTCATCATAGTCAATACCATGAATTTGTTTGAAACCTTTTGCAACCAGTCGAGCTTTATAGGTCTGTAACTTACCTTCCATGTCGATTTTCTTCTTGAAAATCCATTTGCACTCTATAGGTTTTACCCCTTCAGGTGGATCAACCAAAGTCCATACTTGGTTTTCATACATGGAATCCATCTCAGAATTCATGGCTTCTTGCCATCTCTCAGAGTCTGGTGAGTTCACAGCATCTTGGTAGGTGAGAGGCTCATCTTGGTCTATGAGCATCACATCGTCATTTTGAGTTAAGAGAAATCCATAATTTCTCTTTGACTCATGGCGAATTCTACTAGATCTGCGAACAACTTGTGTTTCTTGAGCAATGTTATCTTGTATTTCTTGCTCATGCTCCACCTCTGGTTCAACGTTATCAAGTGGTTCTCGATCTTCACTGAGATCTATTTTCCTCCCACTGTCTTTTCTAGAGACATGCTCTCTTTCTAAGAATACAGCAGTTCGAGCAACAATTACTTTGTTCTCCGAGGGACTATAGAAAGAATAACCCTTTGTTTCCTTTGGGTATCCCACAAAATTACATTTTTCAGATTTCGGTCCAAGCTTGTCTGATGTTAGGCGTTTCACAAATGCTTCACATCCCCATACTTTCATAAAGGACATGCTTTGCCGTTTCTCTGTCCATATCTCATATGGAGTTTGTTGAACCGTTTTAGTAGGAACACGGTTTAGTGTATATGCAGCCGTTTCCAGGGCATAACCCCAGAAACTAATTGGAAGATCTGCTTGACTCATCATTGATCGCACCATGTCCAACAAGGTACGATTCCTCCTTTCAGAAACCCCATTCCATTGTGGTGTTCCAGGAGGAGTTAGTTGTGATACAATACCACACTCCCTCAAATAGTTCTTAAACTCATGGCTTAAGTATTCACCTCCTCGATCAGATCTTAGAGTTTTTATGCTTTCGCCAGTTTGCTTTTCTGCTTCTGCCTTATACTCTTTGAACTTTTCAAATGCTTCGGATTTGTTCTTCCAAAGATACACATATCCATATATACTGAAATCATCAGTAAACGTAATGAAGTAGAAATAGCCACCCCTTGCCATCGATCTCATAGGACCACATACATCACTATGTATTAGTTCTAGTCGTTCGGTGGCCCTCTTACCTTGTCCGGTAAAAGGAGCTTTAGTCATCTTGCCTAGTAAACAAGCCTCGCATTCATCATATGATTCAAAATCAAACTGATCCAAGAAACCATCTTGATGTAACTTGGAAATGCGTTTCTCGTTTATATGGCCTAAACGACAGTGCCAAAGGTATGTTTGATTTGAGTCATTAGTCTTAAGTCGTTTGTTATTTACATTCAAGATAGGAGTATCTAAACTTAGAACATACAAATCGTTAAATAACTGTGCAACACCATAGGTAATGTCATTCAAAACAAAAGAGCAACCATTGTCTTTAAAGGTAAATGAAAAACCTTTCTTGTCCAAACAAGAAACAGAAATAATTTTAGAAGGCACATACAAACAGTTTTCAAGTTCTAATATAAGCCCAGTGAGCAATGATAAATGGTAAGTCCCTACAGCCAAAGCAGCAACCTTTGCTCCATTGCCAACCCGTAGGTCTACCTCTCCTTTAGCCAGTGTCCTACTCCTTTCCAGTTCCTGCACATTTATACAAATGTGAGAACCACATCCAGTATCCAATACCCAAGATGTAGAAGTAGACAAATTTACTTCTATAACATAAATACCTGAAGCAGAAGTCTAGCCAGCAGCCTTCTTCTTCTTAAGTTCTTCCAAATATGCATGACAGTTTCTCCTCCAGTGTCCCGGTTTACCACAGTGGTGACAATCACCCTTTTCGACACCTCCTTTAGGCTTGGTAGCCTTCTTGGGAGCAGAATTAGGATTGGCAGCAGATTTGGACACATTCCT
This sequence comes from Saposhnikovia divaricata, assembly GCA_036435485.1. NCBI lineage: Eukaryota > Viridiplantae > Streptophyta > Magnoliopsida > Apiales > Apiaceae > Saposhnikovia > Saposhnikovia divaricata. The sequence continues at coordinate 156,913,368 of CM071595.1, forward strand.
CTTCTTATTGCCCTTCCACTTTCTTTTCCCATTGGCACCTCCTTTGTTCACCATCAGCATGGGAGCAGGAGATTCCTTCTGAATGTTGGTTTCGGCTGTTCTTAACATGCCCAACAATTCAGTGGGTGTCTTATCAATCTCATTCATATTGTAGTTCATAATGAATTGAGAAAAGTTCTTGTTAAGTGATTGCAAGATCAAATCTATTTGAGCCTCCGGACCAATCGGGAAGCCCAAGGTACTGAGTTGTTCAATATACCCAATCATTTTAAGAACATGTGGTCCCACCAGGTCACGTTCTCCCTGTTTACAAGCATACAATGCCTTTCTTGTATCGTATCGTTCCTGACGAGCTTGACCCTCAAACATGCCTTTGAGGTGTTCAAGTATTTCATAAGCATTCATCAATTCATGTTGCTTTTGAATTTCAGGAGCCATGCATGCTAGCATAAGGCATGACACATCAGTTGAGTCATCCAAATGCTTCTGATAAGCATTATGCTCAGCACGTGTTGCCCCTGCAGGAAGAGGATTTGGGTGAGGTACTTCAATGACATAAATCTTTCGCTCTTGCCTGAGGACAATCCTCAAGTTCCTAAACCAATCCAGGAAATTTGTCCCTGTCAGCTTCTCCTTCTCTAGGAGTGATTGTATTGATAAGTTGTTTGTGTTGTTTGCCATTTATTATCTACAATTTGAAAAGTGCATTAAATAATCAGTTCGCAGGTTTTGTGAAATAAATTATGTTCAAGTTGATTTATAGCATATTCATAATATACCTCCCACTATTTTGATCAAATTAATAGCCCTTACTATCAATTCGGAAAATGTTTCCCATAAAACCTTTCTTAGTGAGCCAAGATCCATATTTCGTCATATTTTAAGTCAGCTTTGGCTTTCCTATTAAAACATGATTATTTAGGTAGACCGTTATGTCAATTATATCGTATATAACTCTTGGATAGCTTAGTGAACAACATCTTGCTTCGATCTATCTAATAGATTTCACTAAACTCCATGCTTATAAGTTCAAAATCTTATTGAGACGACTTATTTAAGTTGGACCCAATAATAACAATTCAAGTAAGCTTGTTTACTCAATCACATCTCACCACGATAAAAGAGAAGCCCTTGCTTTGGCAAATCCACTCCTCAATGATCTAGGATTTAATGAGTGTTATTTGTTGGAAAGTGTTAGTCACAGAGGCATGCCTGAATACATCTAATAACAAGCCTAAGTATGTGTAATGCTATGCATTACCTACATGACCTCTTAACTGAGGGAACCTCTAGTTGTAGAGTTTCTATTTGTTCTGTACTTGTAATAGGCATCAAATTCTATCTGTGTAACTGTACCTACTAAGTCAAGAATAAAGCTTGAAAGAAGTTCTAAGGTTCATGCCTCAAGCAAGGGAATGAAGACTGCCAAATAATCACAGTTGGGATTTGAAGAAATGAAGAATTTGCCTAAGTACCAATTCGAGAAGTACATTTGTCTATTCGAGAAGTCTAGCATTCGAGAAGTCTGAAGTTCGATATCTCAGAAGACACTATTCGATATCTCTCAATATGCTATTCGATATCTCAGGGATTCGATATGTCAAAATGCTCTATTCGATATCTCAGGGATTCGATATGTCAAAATGCTCTATTCGATATCTCAAGGAGTCCCAGAGAAAAGAGCTATTCGAGAAGTGATTCGATATGTCAAGATAACACTATTCGAGAACTCAGAGTTATCGATCAAGTCAACTCCAGTTCTCGAATCACTTACTTAGTCACTTCTCGAATACATTCTTGAGGACAAAATACTGAAGAATTGTACAAGTCAGAAACCTGCAACAAGCCAGGATACTTTATTTGACTCTGTCCTATAAAGCATGCTGGAAAGCCTACAAAGAAGCTTGGAGAGATAAGACAAGGGACAAGGAGCTGAAGAAGTGGATCTAAACAGGCTTTTCAAAGTCAAATCTGTAGCCGTTTGGACTCTTACTAAAATGAGATAGACAGACTGGAAAGTGCTTTTGTTTTTTACCTACCTCATTTGTAGCAAGGGGGTGTATCCATGTCTATAAGGATACAGCCTCACTTCCTTAGCTGTTAAGGTTTTGAAGTTTCTCAAATATATCCAGAAAATATCTCTCTGAGAAAAACGAAGCTGAGAATACTATCATTTGTATTCACAGATTGTAGCAACATCTTAATCTAATAAAATATTAGATTAAAGTGATATTGTGTTGTGTTTGTGTTTAATTATCCGCATCTTCATATCTCACACACTCATCACTTATCTTGCTGCAAAGATTCAAAACCGAAGAAAAACTCAAGAATCCATTCACCCCCCCCCTCTGTATTCTTTTACTGTATTCAATACTCAACAAGTGGTATCAGAGCCGGCTGTTTAATCTAAACAGAAAACGATCATGAGTTCGAATACACCAAAGACTACAGGTACGGTAAAGGTCCCTAAATTCGACAAAGAAAATTACAACCTCTGGAAAATAAAAATGCTGTTGTTCATCAAAGCTGCCAATCCTCTCTACCCTGACATTCTCAAGAATGGTCCATTCATACCACAACAAGAAGTTGCTGAATCCACAGTGGGCGCAGTAGTCATTCCTAGATCATATGTTCCAAAAGAGCCATCCAAATGGACGGACTCAGAGAAGGAAAAGATTGCCCTAGACAGCCACCTCATGTTGTTAATCATAGACTCCTTGGATATGTCGATGTTTGCCAACGTAGCATCATGCAGATCAGCCAAGGACATGTGGAATCACATCGAGGTGTTATGTGAAGGGACAGAGGAGGTAAGAGAAAATAAGAAACAGATACTGGTAACACAGTATGAGGCGTTCATGGCACAGCCCAAGGAAAGTATCACTGATGTGTTTGAAAGATTTCACAAGCTGGTGACTGAGCTCCAAATGAATGGGAAGGTTTACAGCACTAAGGAATTAAATATGAAGTTTCTACTATCGTCACCAAACCATCTAGAGCAAAGGGTCATATCTCTAAGAGAAAGAGATTTGAACAAAGTCACGTATGATGTGCTCTATGGGGTTTTAAAGACACACGAGCTTGAGTTGCTTCAAAAGAGGGCTATCCAAGCTAACCAAGGCAGAATGATAAACACATCCTGTGCCTTGATTGTCAACAAATCTATTCAAGACCTGGAAGCATCTGCAAGTCAGCTGAGAATAGAAGAGATAGTAGATGATGAAGAAACTGAGGAAGTAGTGACTGAACCTTCTGATGACAAGGAAGAAGATGAGTTCTACACTCTTGAAGAGCTGGATGGCATGGAAAATACATCATATGCTTTTATGGCTAGAAAATTTCCAAACATCAGATTCAAGAGGAATCAGCCCTTCAAGCCTAGACCTCAAAATCATTCATTCAACAAGGGCAAGGCACCTATGAAAACAAACAAGAACAGATTCAAAACCAGCTATGTGGATAGGTCATCTGTAAGATGTTATAGATGCAATGACCTAGGGCATTTTGCCAGTGAATGCAAGAAGCCTAAAAAGAAGGATAAGGAGTTTCTTGAGCTTGAAGCTAAGTATGAGGCCCTTCTAAAGAAGCAGACACCAGGTAAGGCTTACATAGCTGAAGGGAAGTGTTGGGATGATTCTGACAGTGATGGGGAAGAACAAGAATTCTGCAACTATGCCTTGATGGCCAATTCCAAGGAAGAACCATCTGCATCAGACTCACAGGTACCATCTCTCACTACCATAGACATGTCTGTTTCTGAATATAAATCTTTGGTTGAACAACTATCCGTTGAGATGTTTAACATTCATACTAGTATGACTGCTGCTAATGAAGAGATTGCTAAACTGTCTACCAGGAATGAACTGTTAAATAAGAGAAATGAGGAACTAGAGCTAACTACTGTGCAAATAGAAAATCTTAAACAAGAGATTGAGTATCTAAAGAACAAAGTTCTATGTGCTAGTCAAGTTGAGAAAGCTCTTAGGGATGAATTAGCTGAAAATGAATTTAAGTTGAAAACATTTAAGAATTCCTCTAGTCTATTGCAGTCTTATCATGAGAAAAATCTAGCTAGACCTAAGGCTGCCATTGGACTTGATTATGACACTCTTAAACAGAGGAAAGGCTATGCAGTCATTGAAGATGACATTGTTGTTCAAGAGGAGGTGCCTCAGGTTTTGAAAAAGACTGAGAATCCAATATTTAAAACACCAACACTTGAGATTGATGAGGATGCCTTACTCATCAAGCAAATGTTGGAGGATGAAGATGAGGCACAATCAAATGAACAACAAGCATCCTCTGAGAGTAAGAATGTCAAAACCAAAGCCAAGGAGCCAGTAGGAGGTAGACCTAGACTTGAGAAACCTGTAAAGTTTGTTTCAGCTGGAAATTATGAGACTAAGAAGAAAGTGACTAATAAGAGACCAAACAGGAATGGCAAATTAGGGATTAACAAAGATAACAACTATGCTTATGTGCCAAATGCCCCTAGGAAAGTTTGTCAAAACTGTTTTAGCTCTAATCATTTGACTCATGCTTGCAAGAAACCATCTGGTAGTGTTGCTAAACCATTCTATGATTGCTCTGTGCCTTTAAGACATAGAGACTCTCCTTTCTGTGATAAACTTGATTGTATGCCATGTAACATGAATGTGATGACTAGTTGTTTTAATTTGAGAAGACAATTCATGGAGGGCTGTATCAATCATAATGTTCACACACACTACACAAGGACAAAGTCTTCAAGTCCTCCTAAAGTTAGGAAGGTACCTCTGTCACCTAAGTCTAAGAACCCTGATTCTAAGACTCCCAACAGTGACAAGAAGACCAACATCAAGAAAACTGATAAGCATGCTGATTTTGATAAAACTGTCACTAAGTCACATGGACCCAAACTCGTTTGGGTACCAAAGGAGAAGTAATACTTTTGTGTTTGCAGGGCAAAGAAAGTAAAAAGAAGGTCATGTGGATTTTGGACAGTGGATGCTCAAATCATATGACTGGTGATATGGCCCTGCTATCACAGTATGAGGAAAAGGCTGGCCCAATGGTTGCTTTTGGAGATGACAGCATCGGCAACACACTGGGATATGGCAAGTTGGAAATTGGAAATGTCATCATTGAGAATGTAGCACTGGTCAAGGGGCTCAAGCATAATCTACTGAGTGTTGGTCAATTCACTGACAGAGGCTTCAAAGTGAACTTTGACAAAGATGAATGTTTGATCACCCACAAGAAGACTGGTGATTTTGCTCTGTCTGGAGTAAGGAAGGGAAGCCTGTTTGTAGCCAATTTGGACTCTGCAAGCAAGGACACAATTTGTTGCTTCTACTCAAAAGCATCAAATGAAGACAGTTGGCTGTGGCACAAGAAGCTATCACACCTGAACTTCAAAGCCATTAATTCCCTAGTCAAAAGGGAGTTAGTGAGAGGCATGCCCACACTTGAATTCTGTCAAGAAGGAGTGTGTGAGGCGTGTCAAAAGGGAAAAATGAAAAGATCAAGCCACAAGTCAAAAACAGTGACATCTATAACCAAGCCCCTGCAACTGATTCATATGGATTTGTTTGGGCCTGTCAATATTATGTCACTAGGAAGGAAGAAGTATGCTCTAGTGATGGTTGATGATTTTACAAGGTATACATGGGTAGAATTTCTGGCATCAAAGGATGAGGCTCCACAAGTAATCATTGAGCACATAAAGAAAGTTGACAAAGAAGCAAAGGCCATAAATGCAAGTGTGATTGCATTAAGAAGTGATAATGGGACAGAATTCAGAAATGCCATGCTTGGAGCATTCTGCAAAGAAAATGGTATTTCTCAACAATTCTCAGCTCCAAGGACTCCACAACAAAATGGAGTTGTTGAGAGAAAGAATAGGACTCTGATAGAGGCTGCTAGAACAATGCTACTTGATGCAAAGATGCCCACATGTTTTTGGGCTGAGGCTGTGAGCACTGCATGCTACATCCAAAACAGAACCCTCATCAACAAAAACACTGGAAAGACACCTTACAACTTGATGACTGGAAAGAAGCCTACTCTAAAGTATGTTCATACTTTTGGAAGCAAGTGCTTTGTGCTAAAAGATAATTCAGAATATGTTGGAAAGTTTGATGCAAAGGCATTTGAAGGAATCTTTCTTGGCTATTCTATGGAAAGAATTGCATACAAAGTTTATGTCATTTGTCAAAAGAAAGTAATGGAGAGCACAGATGTAACATTTGATGACAGCAAACTACCTGGATTAGAAGAAGCCAACAATGAAGATAAAGATCCCTTGAAGTTTGACAATCTAGATGATTCTGATGAGGAGATTGAAAGTGAATCTGAACTCATAATCCAACAAACTCAAGTGAATGAAGAACCTGTGTCAACCAACAATGAAGAAACAAGCATCCAAGATACACCTGTGAGGAGTGACAACTTCACAGGGGGAGGAAATGTAGATGATCATGATCTAAATGATGAAGCAACATCAAGGATGAGAAATCAATCTGAACATACAAGGAAATGGGATAGATCACACACTGCAGATCAAATAATTGGAAATCCAAATGCAGGAGTAAGGACAAGAAGAGCAACTATAAATGAATGTCTCTATGGCTGCTTTCTATCCCAAGTTGAGCCTAAGAAACTTGATGATGCATTGTTGGATCCTGACTGGATAATTGCTATGCAAGAGGAGCTAAATCAATTTGAAAGGAGCAAAGTATGGGAACTAGTGCCTGCACCAAAGGATAGAACCGTTGTTGGAACTAAATGGGTTCTAAGGAATAAGATGGATGAAAATGGTGTAGTCATAAGAAACAAAGCAAGGTTGGTTGCAAAAGGATACTCTCAACAGGAAGGTATTGACTATGATGAGACTTTTGCCCCTGTTGCTAGACTAGAAGCCATCAGAATTTTCTTGGCATTTGCTGCACATTCTAATTTCAAGGTCTATCAAATGGATGTCAAGAGTGCATTCCTGAATGGGGAGTTGGAAGAAGAAGTATATGTGCAACAACCACCTGGCTTTGAGGATCCACAGTTTCCCCACTTTGTCTACAGATTACTTAAAGCATTGTATGGACTCAAGCAAGCTCCTAGGGCATGGTATGACACACTATCACAATTTCTACTGGAGAATCAATTCACTAGAGGCACACTGGACAAGACACTGTTCTACAAGAAACATGGTGATGATATTATCCTAGTTCAAATCTATGTGGATGATATCATATTTGGCTCTACAAATGAGAAGCTGTGTGAAAAATTCTCTAAGCTCATGCAAAGCAGATATGAGATGAGTATGATGGGAGAATTAACATTCTTTCTTGGACTGCAAGTGAGTCAAAGGAAGGATGGCATTTTTATAAGTCAAACCAAATACATTAAAGATTTACTGAAGAAATTTGATTTGGAAGAATGCTCACCTGCGAAGACACCCATGGCCACTGTCACCAAGTTAGATGATGATGCTAAGGGCAAAAAGGTAGATATCTCAATCTACAGAGGCATGGTCGGTTCTCTACTCTACCTCACTGCTAGTAGGCCAGATATCATGTTTGCTACATGCTTATGTGCAAGGTTTCAATCAAACCCAAAGGAATCACACATGATAGCTATAAAAAGGATCTTCAAATATCTGAAAGGCACACCAAACTTGGGGTTATGGTATCCTAAGGACACAGGGTTCAATCTGGTTGGTTATTCTGATGCTGATTATGCTGGATGCAGAGTGGATAGGAAAAGCACATCAGGTAGCTGCCAGTTTCTTGGCCAAAGGTTAGTCTCTTGGTACAGCAAGAAACAACAATCTGTGTCAACTTCCACAGCTGAAGCTGAATACATAGCTGCTGGAAGTTGCTGTGCTCAAGTGCTTTGGATTAGAAACCAACTTAGAGATTATGGACTTGTGTTGGAAAGAATTCCTATCATGTGTGACAACACAAGTGCAATCTCTATAGTTGCCAATCCTGTCAATCATTCTAGAACAAAGCACATTGACATCAGATATCATTTCATAAGGGAGCATGCAACTAATGGAACCATTGAGTTACATTATGTTCCCACAGAAAAACAACTAGCTGACATATTCACTAAGCCATTAGATGAAGCCACCTTCACTAGGCTGGTCAGTGAGATTGGAATGCTGAATTCTTCGAATTCTGGCTAAGTGAATATATCAACTAGATTGTTGCAGCAGTAAATACTTACCTTATCAAATGCTCAATATTTTTAAAAGTAAGTATTGGCTGGAGTATGATGTATAAATATTCCAATGCTGCACATGTTGAAAATCATACATCTTTAGCTTGAAATTTCTGTGAAATTTTGAGAAAATCACTATTTAATTTAGTAGAATATTCTTCAGTGAATATTTCTGGTAAATTTTAAAAGATAGTGAAAATTGAATTTTATGAGTGAAAAGTATAGTTCGATAAGTCAGACTTCTCGAATGGTTCATTGTTATGTCTTGGCTCGAGTTCTCGAATAGGCCTATCTAGAACCCTCTTGAGTTCTCGAATAGTGTCTTTTAGAGAAATCGAATAGCACACTTTGAGTTCTCGAATAGAGTATTTTAGTTCTCTAATGATAGAGTTCTCGAATACTGCATTTGAGTTATCGAATCATTTGAAAAGGCTGATCTTTCGCTGACACTTAATCGCTTTTTGGATTTATATTCAAAACTTCATTTCACTCATACACTGCCAGCTGTGAGTTAAAAACTGTCTGAGATATCGAATAAGCCTTTCTTGACTTCTCGAATAGTTGTTTCATACTTCTCGAATGACTTGTCGCTACAGAACACTTATCTATCGACAACTCAAGACATTCATACATATACATTCAACTTCACAACTATTCAATTCTTTTCGTTCGATTTCTCAAGCACCTCAACTCCTGAAACCTCTGAAAAACCCTAACTGCGAATTTCTTCTTCAATCCTAATTCTCTTTTCTTCTCTACCCAAATGGCAAACCCTAAACTCACCATATCATTCCAAACTAATTTCATCGCAATCACCAGTGATGTGGAAGCACCGAATGCCAATTTCAAGTGCTTTGTTCGGTGGTTGTCTGAATCATACATCAAGAGTGCGCTCTCAGCCAACCCAACTCTGTACATAGATCTATTGGAACAATTCTGGAGGACTGCTACTGTGGAGGTCATCGCTCTTGAGAATGCTATCACTTCTTATATTGTTCACTGCAAGATTCAAGGAGAGGATATCACTATCACCACTGCAGACATGAATCAAGCCTTGGATATGCAGCAAGAGACGTATGATGCTCTGGCCTCCAATGATGAGTTGGAAGAATTCTTTGACTTCATCAACTACTCTGATACTATCAAGCTGGGAAAGTTGAATAGGAAGTTCTTAAGGAAAGAATGGAGCTTTGTATTTGCTACACTCCTTCATGTATTCACTGCACGGAAGTCAAGCTTTGATCAGATTAGTACACCCGTGCAGCAGCTTGCCTATGCCTTGGCTCATGGGAGAAAGATAGATGTTGGACTTCTCATCCTACAGGAACTCTATGGGAGACTTGGTCAGACCACAGCCAAGAGAGGTAATGAAATTTTCTTCCCTCGCTTTATTCAATCAGTGCTTAACTTTAAAAATGCTTCTTTGATTGAATTGCCTGGAGTAGATAAGAGTAAAATAGGCTATCCTAGGTCCATGACCAAACTCATTTTTGGTAATTTGGAGACTAGGAATGATGTGGATGTAAGACTTAGCATAACTCCCCACATGGAGGGTTTGTTTAGGTCTTACCCCCACAACATGCCAATATTTGATTCTAAATCTCAGTTAGCACAGCCTAAGCAAGGAGAACAACGTGCTAACCCAAGGCCTGCTAACCAACCCCCTCAGCCAAACACTCTATCCAGCAAAGAGCCAACTGCATCATCCTCTCAAAAGGGTGATGTTAGTAAAAAGAAGAGAAAACAGGTTGCTTCTGAACCTTTAGAAATCTTAACTGAAGCAGCCTTGGCTGTAGAACTAGGGTTAGAAAGTGAGAAACCTGAGTCACCTATCATAATCCTAAAGAAGAAGAAGAAGTCTAAAACCACCTCTTCAGTCACTCAAATGGCTGAAGTTGTAAAATCAGGGGCACACAGCTCACTAGATGTATCCTCTCAACAGGATGCATCTATAGAATCAAGCATCCTCCCCAATGCACCTATCTGTAAAGAGTCAGCACAAGGGAGTGATAAGGCTGGCACAACACTGAGTGGAGAGCACATCATAACTGAAACTCCCTCTATTTCTCAGGGGGAGTTGCCAAAATCTTGTCTACAACACACTTCTCTTTCAGAATCTACCACTCATATTTCTTTGAAGCCTGCAACTCAAGCAATTGAGGAGCAAGGCATTGATCATCAAGAATTCTTTTCCTTTGATGAGCCAATGAATTCAAGTGACTTGGTGCATGACACCTTGCTCACCACCCAGGTACCACATTTGGATGGTCAGGGAATGCATGCTGGGGCATATCCTAATGACACCATCACAAACACAGAGGATTCACTAGTTCTTACTAGAGACTCTGTGCCTGTGTCAACTACTGTTGTAACTCATCCCACTTCTGTGGAGACAACAGTAGTAGAGTCTGTTCATCCGGTTGCAGAAGTTGCATCTGTAACTGAGGAGCCTAGCAAGCCTAGCTCTAGCTCTAACTTTTTGTCTCAATGGCTGAAGCCTGTGCAACATGACAGTGCTTCAGGATCAGGGTCTGTTCCACCACAATTGACGGTTGAAGCACTTCAAAGCTTAGTTGTGGATCAGATCCCTGAGTTCACAAAAATTGCTCAGCACCTTCTCACTGCAAACATGCCCAATCCAGACTATGAAGCTATTCTCCTATGTCACAAAGAGGATGTAGAGCTACAGAAGGAGAAAATCATAGATGAAACTGAGAGAGATGGGAATATCGATGCTTGGCTGCAAGGAACCAATTCAATCCCTCTCTCAGAAGGTCTCCAGTATCTCAGAGAAGAGTACATCACTTCACTAGGGTCCAATGCCAAATCTCTCAACCCTACTGATGTGTTTGAAGCAGTGAATGACAGCTATAAAGGCATTCTCAAGGCTGCACACTATCTTGGTAAAGGCTTAAAGACAGAAATTAATGAAGTGTGTTCAGCTACAACCAAGGAGGTGCATGAGATCAAGAGGACTTTTGATGCTAAATTCCCTCAATTGGAGACTGTGCTCAAGGACATTCGAACCTGCAATGCTACTTGCACCAGGATGGACAATGGTTTAGCTATTCTCAAGGATGCTGTCACAGGTCTGGGGCACAAATTTCAATCCTTATCAGATCAGACAACTGATGCCAATGCCATGCTCAGGACCCTCTTTGCAAATCAATATGGAGACAAGCTGGTCACTGAGGTTCCTGTGCATGAGATGTCAAGGTTCGAAGTGCAGAGACTGAAGGATCAATCCCTATCTGGTTTTAAGGCCAATGAACTCTTCACTAAAGTGGATACTCTTGAAAAGGAGGTAGTCTCTCTCCACAAGTCCAATGCTCATCTTACAGACACTGTGACAACTCTGACTGAGCAGTTGAACACTCAAGCCACCACCACAGCTGATGTCCTTCTGCATCAACAATCAATGTTGTCTGCAATGATGAAGCACATGGGTCTTCCCCTACCTGATGAATCTTCAACTCCAAAGGTGCATCCTACAGTCCCTGTGTCTGTCAACAAGCCTAAGGGGGAGAAGAGGATATCAAAGAACTCAAATCCAAAGGGGGAGAGATCACTAGAAAAGGGCATCAAGATCACTGAGGGTGGCCATCAGAGAACTTTGAAATCTACTACTCATGTGCCTGGAAAAGGAAAGGACAAAGTTGATGTGCCTCCCACTTCTCTGCCAGTTGTCACTCTACCAACTGTGCACATCACTACTCCTGATGGTCAAAGGCAGTCTATTACAACCACAGTGGTTGCAGGGAGTATGCCATCTGACAAGCCTCAAATCTCAATATCTAAGAGTGCCAAGCCAGTAGAAGTGAAGGTGGTCACTGAGGCCAAGCTACAAGAAATTGCAAACTCAAATGTCTATCATGATGATGCATTCTTGGAGCTTCTGAAAGTCTCTAGAGAACAGGCTGGTGATGCTCTGCTATATCATGAGAGTTTGAAGAGTCAGATTGACTGTCTCACTGTAGTACCAAGGAGGCTTAATGATCTATGGCTCAAGGAGATATTGATGGTAGGAAAGAACAAGATATGGCACTTAACCATCAATACTCTACAGAGTCTAAAGCACTCAGAAGTGAATGTGCTCCTTGGACTAATTGAGAAGGGAAATGAGAACAACAAGAGTCTTCATGATGAATTGAGGAATGGTCAACCTTCAAGGCTACCTGAAGTTTTCACAGATCCTAGAACTATTATCTACCAGGCTGGAACAAGAATTGAAGATATCAAGCAGCTGGTCATTCCTAAGCATCTAACTCCTCAAAATAAAAATCTCATCATAGCCATCATTGAGAAACTGATCAAGAAGAAGGGATCTAGAACAGCAGAAGAATTAGAAGCTATATCTTATCTCAGGTCATATATTGCAACTGGCATTGTATCTGAGACTGCTAAGTTCAACCCAAGCAAAGATCAAGACAAGGATGAAGATAAAAGTGATGGAAGGAGAAGATATCACAGGAGTAATAAGGGTGATGAAGACAAGAAGAAGAAGAAGGATGATGAGAAGAGGAAGAATGATGATGATCAAGGTAAAGGCTCTGAGAGGAAAAGTGGAAGACAGCAAGCCTCAGGCATTGCTGACAGTAACCTCACCACAACACAAGACTCTAAGTCTAGGGTGAATGCTGCCAGTAGTGACCTTTCAAAATTTGCATCTATGGCTTCTGCAACTGTCTTGCCACCTCAAGAAGAGAAGAAGATTCAAGTCAAGAAACCATCTGTATGTTTCAAAAAGCAAACTGCTAATGGAATACTACAATGGTCTACAAACAAAGGTCACATACTGCTGCCAAGTAATCATGTAAAAAGAATCAAGTTCAAGCAAGCTGCAAGGAAATCAAAGCCAACCATATCAAAAACCCTGACAATCTATCCAGGCCTAAAACTCCAACCACTAGATGAAGATTATGATGTAGACCAACTGCAATTTTTGCAAGCTCAAAGAATCTATCATGTTGCCATTGTTGATAATTGCCTTGAGATTAAATATTCGGATGGAAGGGAGGAGAAATTCAAACAAGGAGGATGTCAACACTGGGGCAAGCTATATGACATAGAGAGAATCATTGCACTGTTGAGCTCAGAAGATAAAGTGGAGAGAGTATGGAAACTGGAGCTAATTGATTTTGTGAAAATGAAGAGAGATCATGAAGAAAAAGTCAGAAAAGAGTGTTTTGAGAAATGGCTGGCAAGGGAGAAAGAAATTGAGAGACTGGAAAGTGAAGCAGAAAAGCTGAGGAAAAAGGGTTTGTGTAGAGTTCAGTTCAACCCCTACATGGTAAAGTATAGGAGGAGGAATGGAAATCAAGTCAACATCAGAATGAATCTACTCAACCACTATCCTGCAAATATTCTGGAACCAGTACTTGAAGATTTCAAAGACTCAATTTTGCTTGAAGAATTGGATGCTATGGCAGAAATAATAAAAGCTATGGATGAGAATACAAGGAAGGAGAAAGAAAGAAGAGAGAAAGAATATGATGAATTTCAAGCCAAAGCTATGGAAAGGGAATCAAAAGACAATGGCTAGTTCTTCATCATAGGCTGTAAGATTACTCACTCTGTAGTTCTATCCAAATTGCTGATGGAAATTCATACCTGTACTGTCAAGTTTTATCTTTATGTATGATAGGCTTGTTATCAGACATGAAATTGTGACTAAGGGTCTTACTCACAATTTGGGGGAGATTGTTAGTCACAGAGGCATGCCTGAATACATCTAATAACAAGCCTAAGTATGTGTAATGCTATGCATTACCTACATGACCTCTTAACTGAGGGAACCTCTAGTTGTAGAGTTTCTATTTGTTCTGTACTTGTAATAGGCATCAAATTCTATCTGTGTAACTGTACCTACTAAGTCAAGAATAAAGCTTGAAAGAAGTTCTAAGGTTCATGCCTCAAGCAAGGGAATGAAGACTGCCAAATAATCACAGTTGGGATTTGAAGAAATGAAGAATTTGCCTAAGTACCAATTCGAGAAGTACATTTGTCTATTCGAGAAGTCTAGCATTCGAGAAGTCTGAAGTTCGATATCTCAGAAGACACTATTCGATATCTCTCAATATGCTATTCGATATCTCAGGGATTCGATATGTCAAAATGCTCTATTCGATATCTCAGGGATTCGATATGTCAAAATGCTCTATTCGATATCTCAAGGAGTCCCAGAGAAAAGAGCTATTCGAGAAGTGATTCGATATGTCAAGATAACACTATTCGAGAACTCAGAGTTATCGATCAAGTCAACTCCAGTTCTCGAATCACTTACTTAGTCACTTCTCGAATACATTCTTGAGGACAAAATACTGAAGAATTGTACAAGTCAGAAACCTGCAACAAGCCAGGATACTTTATTTGACTCTGTCCTATAAAGCATGCTGGAAAGCCTACAAAGAAGCTTGGAGAGATAAGACAAGGGACAAGGAGCTGAAGAAGTGGATCTAAACAGGCTTTTCAAAGTCAAATCTGTAGCCGTTTGGACTCTTACTAAAATGAGATAGACAGACTGGAAAGTGCTTTTGTTTTTTACCTACCTCATTTGTAGCAAGGGGGTGTATCCATGTCTATAAGGATACAGCCTCACTTCCTTAGCTGTTAAGGTTTTGAAGTTTCTCAAATATATCCAGAAAATATCTCTCTGAGAAAAACGAAGCTGAGAATACTATCATTTGTATTCACAGATTGTAGCAACATCTTAATCTAATAAAATATTAGATTAAAGTGATATTGTGTTGTGTTTGTGTTTAATTATCCGCATCTTCATATCTCACACACTCATCACTTATCTTGCTGCAAAGATTCAAAACCGAAGAAAAACTCAAGAATCCATTCACCCCCCCCCCTCTGTATTCTTTTACTGTATTCAATACTCAACAGAAAGCATCTGTTTAACTTAATATTTCTTTAAGGGATTTTTAGGAAAAATTTAACGATCTTGATCGTTTGTTTAAATCTTAAATCGTTAAAGATTTTATCTTGTTTAAACATGGCATCTATGACGTATCTAATACATACATTCTAATATATCCATACATCCATGCATCCATACATATATCTAATATATCCATGCATCATATGTAAAGTGCGATTATGCAAAATTAAATATGCGATGGTTATGGCCCGATCCTATGCGATCTTTTCAAGCTAATGAAAAGATCAAGGTCAATCTATGGTTGTAATAACTAATTATTACAAAATTCTTCTTTGCTTCCCAAGCCTCCATTGATTGCCTCCAGCTTCCTTTTGAAACAAATTACAAAAGAACTCGAGTTGCATTCGAGAAATAATAATAATTACAAGAATAAGGACATGCAAGCCGTATTTAATTATTACAGACCATAAATAAAATTGAAACATTTATTCTACGGTCTTAGGGGCCATAACCAATGCATCGTGCTCATATAACAATTATAGACATTTTATCATGATCATATCATAGATAACAATTAATATCTTAACTCCTTAATATAAATACCTAATTATTTAAAAGGAATTAAAATAAATAAATCAAATTTAATAAATTAAATTCGAATTAATATAATTAAACTAATTAAAAATTTAATCCGAATAAAAAAAAATTAAATCGAAATTAATTAATCAAAATTCGAATTTAATAATAATATTCAAATTCATAATTTAAATATATTATTAAAATTCGAAATTAAATTAATTAATTAAATTTTGAATTAATAATAATTTTTAAATCCATGATTTAAATATTCAATTATTAAAACTTTAATCATGACAAGCATTAGGAGTGTGATGATTAATACCAATAAGTGGCCACTAACATAATCTTAAAGCAAAACGCAAAAGAAAATGTTAAAGAATAAAAAGAAATGAAAAAAAATAAAATTAATACAACACTTCATTACTGCGCACAGGCTGCCTGTTTCTGCCTTTACTGCTGATGCGCATTACCGGAATGCGCATCACACGTAGAATTCTGGTGATACGCATTCTGGTAGTGCGTAACCCCTGTAGAAACCAGGCGACACGCATTACAAGAATGCGCAACACCTGGGTTTCCCAGAATTCCCAGAACCTGCAGAATCTGCAGAAACTTTGCAGAAAATAATAAACAGATTTTTATCAAATCTAAAATTATTCTAATGATGTGTTTAACATATCTAACATATAGTACATCATTCTAAACATGTTATAACAATTTATAACATCATACAAACAATCATAACATTTATAGAAAATCTTTTGTATGTTAAAATGAAGCATGACAAAAATTCATAAAATTCATGTATGATTCATTTTCAAGAACACGATACCAAATCATCCATTTATACAAGTAGCTCTGATACCATTGTTGGAATTCGGGCATGAAAACGCAACGGAAATAACGTAAATAACAATTAAAAACGAATTCCAAGTCCCGGATCCATGTATAAATTGATGATCATGGTATTAAAATTCTCAAGATCAAGGTCTTACCTCTTAAAACTTTCCAATGGATGACAAATGGAGATCCTAGCTTGTTGATTTTGAGAGCTAAAATTATAACTCCTCCACCGGAATCCACACTTGAATGCTTGCTTGAATCGTCGAACGATTTCGCCACGGAATTAGGTACTAGCCAAAATAAATAATCAAGGATGTGTTCTTGACAAATCTTGAATTTCTCCCTTGTCTCTAAGTTGTGTATAAACTGAAATTTTCAGTTGTGTTTACCTTAGAAGACTAGCCAACCCTTGGCTTATAAAGAGAAATAAAGAAAAATGGACCATTAAACAATTAGGCCATTTTTTATTTAAACAATTCTTATTTATTTAAATTAATTAATTAAGTCACACTTAATTAATCAAATAAGTCAATAAAATACATCTTCAAATTTTATCTTTAACTAATCAAGTCTCACTTAATAAATATTATAAAATTCAAATTTTTTTATTTATTATTAATTTAATTCATAATTTAAATTATTATTAATTTAAATTCATGAAATAAATTAATTTCCCTTTTAAACATTCTTTGTGTGTGACCCTGTAGGTTATTATTTAATTGGCAATAATTTTATTCTCTAATAAAATTACAAACAATAAGCGGCGTCTAGTAACACATTATTGCTACCCAGTTAAACAATAATTAAATCAACGATTCAATCAACCTTTTATGACTAATGTTCCATGTAACATAATCCCTTTAAATCATGATATTACAGATTAAACTCGAGGCATGAAATGTGTCATCCTCTTCATAATTTAATCTTCATTTTCTTGATCGATGAGTAGACTATTTAATCAAATCAACATTTGAGCATGACCATGCATTTCATAGTCTCACTCAAACAAGAGGCCGATAATATCACTCCTTTATCAGGAGATTTAAATCCCATCTAGATCGTTCATATTTCTCACATGATTCATAATATATCCGATATTCACCTTTATCATTATCCGGATAAAGATAACTTTTGACGAATTCAAAATATATTAATTCTCATGTAGAATTGTAACGACTTCAGGTCTAAGGATCATTACACCATTATCACTGTGAGAATACATATGACACATTTATTATTTACCATGATTCATCTCATTGTGGGTCTGTCCAGTACCCTGTACTCGTACAGTTACCTATGCATTGCTTTTAGTATCTTCATACTTATGACCAATGAGATGTGGTCATCAGTCAATTATCATACTAGTCTCAGTGTATTATTATTGTCCTAAGTAATAATAATACTCGGTTAGGGACATTTAAGAATATGATACAATCATTTTATAATCTCATGTTCAAGTCACATACTTGCAACTATATAATTTGTATCAAGGTTCTAAGGACATTTATTATACTTTATTTATTTCGCAGTAAATAAAGCCAATAATAAACATATATATCGAATATATAATATCACTCAAACATAAATACATGTATGTGTATTGCCTCTAGGGCACCAATACTAACAATTTATTCACCCCACTTAATTCACTCCGATTTCTCATCTAGCTAGTCCTGCAACGAATTCACGATTTGATTAATCAAAAAGTGTTGTGCTTATTGACTAACATAAACGTTTAACTCATGCAGAACACACTAAATTATTGTCATAACAAATAGCAACAATTAATGTAGTATATAGCATGAATATTTTTCGTAAATATATTATTTTATCATCGTTGATAGAATATCAGGAGACTTTTGACGTATGTTGGTATAAGGTGTAGGTGCGGATTTACGTAGCCGTTTACGGGAACACATGTTCCTGGAAAAATAAAAATTAGTATTTTATCAAAATTTATGGTCTAAATATATATATATTTTCTTAAATTATCCCATCAAAAAAAAGTTACGTGTCCATTTATTTATAGTTAAATGATAAAAAATGGAAGATTTAATGAATATGATGTTAAATTGTTAGCACTTAGATATCAAAAATGTTTAACAAAAAAAAAATTGTGATAACCTACTTGAACATAATTTTTTTCTGTATATAATGCTCCCACAGGAAAAAAATTCTACATCCGTCACTGATATGTTGGTACATTATTCGGCTTAACTACTAACTTTTTTTTAATATGTTGTTGGTGCATGCTTCTTTTTACTTTGATGAAATGAGTTTATGCTAGGCTGCAGATTTTAAAGGACTGTGCTAAGTGAAGTGCGCGAAGTATTCGAGACCGAACGCGTGCACCAGGACATGTGGAACATGTTGTGCTTGATGCAAGGACGTGCCTTCAGGTACTTACGATAATCGTAACCTTTGTGGTAGGTGCTAAACTGACATGATCATCCATGGAAATACTGAAATAGGCCCTTAATATCGTAAGAATATTATAAATTGTGTACCTTTATGGCGGTTTTAATTTATCATAAAAAAATATGTCAATGTATCTTATGAATAATGTATTTGATGTCCTTCCCACCTTGATTTCTAATTAAATTAATATAGTGGGTGTTTAAGATATCTTAAAATAATTTGTTAGAATACAACATAAAATTCTGTTGGGCCTTTCTTCTAACACCTTAAGATTTTAGATGAGTTGGTTACTTAACATTGTATCAGAGGCTCGTAGAGGTTTCAGGTTCGACTCTCTGCGGCCCCTAATATTCTAATAATTATTATGAACACGAAAGACAAATTACCGCCCCAAATATGGGCGCCCGTGATCCACTCTCGACCCAAAAATGGGCTTTCGAGTGAGGGGACCCAAAAATGGACTTTCGAGTGAGGGGGAGTGTTAGAATACAACATAAAATCCTTTTGGGGCTTTCCTCGAACACCTTAAAATTTTAGATGAGTTGATTACTTAACATAATTAATTTTTATCATAAAAATATAAATGTTTGATAAGTACATTAAGAATACTTACAAGTTATATACTCCCAGGCCTGTTCGGATATACGGTTCCCGCGGAGAATGAAGGGAAGCGGGAGAGCTTGCGCTTATTCTCAGCCTCTCTCATTTCTTTACATGTTTTCAGCATTGCTTCGTACGCATTTTAAGGTGTATATATATAAAGTATTGTTTCATAACTTATTTTTAAAATTTTCTTTTCTTCAATAAAAATTTAAACATTAAATTTTTATTCAGAAGAAAAAATAATTAAAAATAATTTACGAAACTATACTTTTTAGGAACATTAAAATGCGTGTCACGCCTCCGTCCCCCAATGTAAACAATTGAGGGGGACGGAGGGAGTAAATGTTTGTATAAATTATTTATAAGTTGGTGAAATATTTTTAAAAATAAATTAAAAAAATATTATTTTACATAATAATATCAATACAAATATTTTATATTAAAAATATATTTAAGAACAGAAATATAAAAATATAAATAATTAACAAGTAAAGAAATCAAGTAAATAAGAAATAAATTGACATAAAAGTACATTATTTTTAACATTCAACTTATCTTATAAGTTATAATTTGGATCAATAAATTGAACATGCAAACACGGATTTATAAAACCAAACATGCCCATAATTATAACTGCTTTGAAGGAGAAGGATTTGTAAATATTAGTTTCGTGCACCATTGTGTTCTGTTTTAACACGGGATGAGACATAGAATTTTCTAAATCGATCTTTTGAGACGATAATACAATTTATTGAAGAGCAGCCAGACTTACAGTTTTGCTTTTATCCCACTTCTGTGCATCCAGTTTCATTCATACAATTATATATCCCAAGCGTTTAATTAGCCAAAATAAAAAGTTGCATGTAACAATTTCATTGTAATTTCAACATATTACGAAATTGGCTTATTAAATTTTATAAACTGAGGGTGTACATTTGATAAATCAATGATTCAAACATGAAAATATTTGTTATGAACGGGCACAACGTGTTAATTTATCATGCATGAAATAAAAGTCAATTTTGCTTAAAATTTTCTTTATTGGAAGGGCACATAGGTAACCTGTTAAACAGGTAAGTAATCAACAATTGGCTATCTCTATAAACAATGAAAATGAAAATGGCTGATTATGATTGATAAACAAGATACAAGGAAAAACATAATAAATTTATTAAAATTTATTTGTTCCTCGGATGCAAAATTATAATACAAGTAAAACTGACGGGTAGGACTGTTCATGAATCGAGTCGAGTCGAGCTTTGACCGAAACGAGCCGAACTTTGACCTTAACGAACCAAGCCGAGCTTTGATCTTAACGAACCGAGCTGATTTCTTAACGAACCGAGCCGAACTTTGACCGAACCGAGCCGAACTCGAGTTGTTCACGAACAGCCTCGTGCCGAGCCGAGTTCGATCCGAGCTCGAGCTGTTCGCGAACAATTAATTTGCTTGGAGATCTTAATAAACATTTAAATTACACGTGCACAATTTTATCGTTTTAATTTTGAGATATCGATCTAGAGAGACTATATATTTTTCGCGTTTCCTTAATTTCTAATTTAGGCGAATTAGACCAAAGATTTCGAGGTGAGATTTTATTTTAACTAATTAACAATTATTTAAAATAAAATTAAAACAATTATTTTTAATAAAATTAAAATAATTTTACCGGACAAAAAGAACTACTGTGATTTATGAAGAAACAGATCTATCAAGACAAAAAAAAATAATTGTGCAGTGATCAACTTATTAACATGGCAATGAATATAATAATTATGGTTGGTAATGATTACAATAATTAAAGAAACTAAGTTAACCATGAAGAAAATAATAATGTACATATAAAAAAGAAAAGAAAGAAGCTAATGATTACTAATGATTCATAATAATTACATAAAAACTAGGACTAATGATTATTATTTTTATTATATATATTTTATATATTGATAGAAAAAAATATATAGAAGATTTCAGCAAACAAATTAATTTAGTGTTCTATTAAGATCTCCAACCAAAATAATTTTTTATTTTTTGAAAATCTGGGAGTATCTAATTTCTTGACGATCCAACCGTACGGATATCAAGATATATCTAATTTAGTGATATTCCCAAATTTTCAAAAAATAAAAAATTAATTTGGTTGGAGATCTTAGTAGATCACTACTATTCTTACTAGTACTAGTAACTAGTGCTTTGTCCCGGATTATTGTTTCTATTTTTTATAAAATATTTCTCGATGATCCAACCGTACGGATGTCAAGATATATCTAATTTAGTGATATTCCCAAATTTTCAAAAAATAAAAAATTAATTTGGTTCGAGATAAAAAAATAAAAAGTAAAATTTTTGATTTTTTTCGAGTTTTAACGAGCCGAGCTTGAGCCGAGCCGAGCTCGAGCCAAGATGAAACGAGCTCTTATCGAGTCGAGCCGAAACGAGCTCAAACCGAAACGAGCTCGAGCTGAACCGAGCTTTTATCGAGCCGAGCTCGAGCTATTCACGAACGGCTCTGTTCGTGAACAACCCTACTGACGGTACCAGTACTTACGGTTAGAAGTTGCTAATATATAAAAAATATGGATTAATTCCAAATAATTATAATATGGACTTGGGAGAGACGTCCATTGCTACGATGGCACATTATGCCAAGCCATCATTTAGCTATGCTTGTTTTTCAAGATTCGACATGCCTCTACTAAAATTTTATACTATTAATCTGTATTAGATTATTATAAACAAACTAGAGATCTTTTGTAATTTGTAATTTGGTTAACCAAATTATTCATAGCCGTTGGATTTTCCATTCAAGTAGATCATGACAGTTAGATACAACAGTACTAAAAGTTGTTATATATAGAGGAACATATTAATTTATTTTTAATACTAAAAAATATTATATAGAAAGACTTAAAATTCAAATTCAACCAATAACATAATAAAAATAATATTTATAAAATCATATTACACTATAAATAAATTATAAAAAATTAAAAGTAACCCGTGTTTTGCACGGATTATAAGCTAGTTTTATATAATTATAGTTCTATATTTTTAAAATGCCATAACACATAAATGATTAAATTTTTTAACATGACCAAAATATATATTTAACGTGAATTAGTAACGAAATAAACACTAAATATAAGATTTAAATGATCACGCGTATTAAAGAAAACGAGATGGATTTTTTTCAATCACATGTAAAATGGCATGTCTCTTCGGCATGGTTTTTTCCAAAATCTTACCCCAACTAAAGTAATGTCTTAATTTTTATACATAGCAGTTACAATTCTTGTAACAAACACCTAACAATACCGCAAAAATGTTGATTTCAGCTAGCTATAAAATCAATTCCTCCCTCAAATTACTCCGATCGATTTCTCACCCGCAACAAATTCACCAAATTTCATAAATTTAAAATATAGTTGGAATTCGAGTGAGCTTGGGAACATCTTGGAGAAGATGGAGAAGATAGAGTACTGCTGCTTAAAGGTAGACGAATGGGGAGGAGGAAAGGTGAAGGAGCTGACTAGTAAAATAAAAAATTACAGATGAATTATGCGAAAGTTCAGGTCGCCAAGAGATGGTTTTGGGGTGCAAAAGTACAATGAAGCCAGATGTGAGTTCTTAAAATTACTGGAACGTCAAGAAGTATATTGGAAGCAGAGATCAAAACGGTTTTGTCTTTGGGAACGGGATCAAAATACCCGATTCTTTCATAATTTTGCTTCGGGAAGGAAAAAGAATAATCAGATTTCGAGGTTGGAAGATAAACATGGGGAATGGGTGGATAGCGTGCAAGGTGTACAACAGATTATTATAGATTATTTCTCTCACTATACCAAATATGGTCTATTGCAACGCCAAAAAAATGTATGATTAGGCCCAAAAAATGTTACATTAGATGTTTATGTAACCCTTTTGCCAAAATTCGGCGTTGCATTTGCCGGCGTTGCCTATGCCCTCTATAGCAACACTTTTCGAACTTATTGCAACACTTTTTGATGTATTACAATAAGAATTTGTCGTAACACTTTTACATGTTTTAATAACATTTTTAAGGTGTTACAACAGACTAATGCAACACTTTTTTGCAACATTTATTGACTTAAAATGTTACAAAGTGAGTTTATTGCTACATTTTAATGCAACTTTTTAGTGCCTCTTGCAATGTTTTTTGACTTTTTAGCAACATTTATCGGCAACTTTTTTATCTCTATTGTAATACTTTTAGATTTTATTGGCAATACTTTTTTTTATTTGCTAAATTAAGTATATTATAAGGAAAAAGAAAAAGAATATAGGATTTACCTATGCTCTATGCCATGACATAGAGAAGATCTATCCACAACCAATCTAACCTACTAGCTAGATTAGGAATAGAAAGACAAAAAAAGCAAACAAAAGCGAACAGCCCTAGGGAGGTCAGATATAAATCCAGCCATGCAAATCCAAATTAGCATGTTTAAGGAACCATTTCGAACTAAGAAGTCTAGTTTTGAGGTCAATCATGATATCATGAATCAATTTTTGTAGGACCAAGAACGCCCAGATCATGCAGCCTCTTGTTTCTCTCCCTCCATAGGTGATAAGAGAAAATCTGCGCCGCGAGGAATGCCACATTACGGAGCATATGGTCAGATATACCTCCCAGGGCTGCCAAAATCTGAACCCAGTTGAGTCCTACAAAATCAACCTTTAGGAGGCCAGCCATTTTAGAGAGGATATAGCTGCTATAAGGGCACCCTAGCTACAAACAGATGAGAATCTGTTTCTGATCCCCCCACACATAAGTTGCAAAACTGCGAGACATCTAATCCAAATGAATGAAGTCTGTGCATGGTTGGCAGGCGACCGTGGCAAAGCGTCCATTCGTGGTGAGCATACCGGAGAACTCTGAGCCTATGCCAAACATGATTACTCCAATCCAGCTTAGGAGAAGGAATACGGAGGGAGTCCCATATGTGCCAGGTCTTAACTTTGTGAATATTCAAGCCATTCCAAAGGATAATATCAGGAGCAGAAAGGTCAAAAGCAGGATAGTCAAACTGTCGAAGCCAAAGAACCAGTCCCGGATCGAGGTGATGGATTCTACTTGAAGGTTGAGGCAGGTTCCAAGCTCCAGTAGAGATTAGCATATTCACAGTATCGTTAAAGGAGGCATTTGCTTGAACAATGATATGAGCATTGTTATTTATAGCTAAGCATGTCGGGTGTCACCACGGATCAAACCACGGTGAAGTGCCCAAGCCATTTCCAATTTTGAAAGCGATATATTGGCGAGCCAGAGTGCGTGATTTGAGAACATTTCGAAGAATCCAAGAGCAATCCTGTGGCATAGGAATATTCCATAAATTGTGTCTTTTGAGCAGAGTAGTATTGACCCATGACGGCCACAGAGCTTTGCTTTTTCGAGCAATTCTGCATAGATGGTTAAGGATTTGAGCTTGGTTCCAAGCCTTCGAGTGCTTAAGACCCAGCCCTCCTTCCTCGATAGGCAAGCAAATGGTGTCCCAACTGATTTTTGCTCCACCTTTAGAGGTCGCATCGCTCTTCCATAGGAAACGCGTAAAGATAGTTTGGAGCCTGCTATGAACAGAACTTGGAAGAACAAAATGGTTAGTCCAAAAGGATTGAATAGCAAAGAGGACAGACCTAATTAGTTGTACACGACCATCCAGTGAAAGGAGCAAAGAAGTCCAACAAGAAATTCTGTTTATGATCCTATCTAGCAGTGGAATGCAGTGATTGTGACTCAACCGAGACGAGATTAACGGAACACCTAGGAAGCGAATAGGGAGAGCTCCATGTGCAATACCATACGTAGAATCAAACCAGTTAACAAAATCCTCATTGCAGTTTCCGAAGAACGCAGTGCTTTTAGCAATACTTGGGGTCAGCCCACTAGTAGCAAAGAATCTGGACACACAATTCATAAGATGGGAAACCGAATCCATGTCGCCCTTGGAGAATAACATCACATCATCTGCATAAAGGAGGTGCGTAAGCTTCAAATCCTTGCACTTCCAATGGTAATTAAAGTTATGAGGGGACTTGGCAAGCATTGCAGACAAGACGGTCATAGCAATCGAGAATATATAGGAAGAGATGGGATCTCCCTGCTTTATTCCCTTTTTTCCTTCGAAAAAGCCACATAATGAGCCATTCACCTTAACAGAGAAGGTAGTAGTAGAGATACACAGGTGAATCCATTTAATGAATTTATCCAGGAAATTTAACTTCTGCAGAGCCCCCAGAATGAAGTTCGAATTTAAAGAGTCGAACGCCTTATGAAGGTCAAGTTTCAAGGCACACTTAGACACACCTGTATCTCTGTGGTAGCCTCGAAATAACTCTTGTGCCATAAGAATGTTATCTGAAATATTCCGTCCCGGAATAAAAGCGGACTGCGAGATGTCAATAATGCTAGGCATAACCATTTTAAGCCGAGAAGCGAGGATTTTGGCAATGCATTTATAAGGAATTGAGCACAGCGAAATAGGACTGAAATCTAGCATAGTAGATGGGGTGGGAACCTTAGGGATCAAAGCAATACTAGTTGCATTAAGCGGCTTTAAGAAAGAGTCTGTAATGAAAAAGCTTTTAATCGCATCACAAAAAGTGTCACCAACTATTTCCCAAGCAACTAGGAAGAATTCTACAGTGAATCCATCCGGACCGGGCGCCTTATTCTTTTTCATAGCTTTCAAGGTTGATAGAATGAGTTCAGTAGTGACAGGCGCCTCAAGAGACGTAGCTTGTGCATGAGATAAGGATGCACAATCAAGATTATCAAAATCACAAGGTTCCAGATCGACAGAGGTGCCAAAGGTACTAGTAAAGAAATCAACTGCGACTTGAGAAACATTGTTATGCCCTGAAACCAAAACCCCATCCTTATTTTCAATAGCGAGGAGCTTATTGACATTCCAATTAGCCTTTGTTTTATTATAGAAGAATTTGGTATTTCCGTCACCCTCGTTCAGCCATTTAACTCTCG
Source organism: Saposhnikovia divaricata (assembly GCA_036435485.1). Taxonomy (NCBI): domain Eukaryota; kingdom Viridiplantae; phylum Streptophyta; class Magnoliopsida; order Apiales; family Apiaceae; genus Saposhnikovia; species Saposhnikovia divaricata. The sequence goes on from CM071595.1 coordinate 156,939,896, forward strand.
ATTTCTGAAGCATAAAGCGCAATACTTTTTTGTAACAGTTTTTATTAGTCCATATTGCAGTGTCCTGTCTGAAATTTTAATATACCATTCACAAAAGCATATCAAACCATAAATTACATTTCTAATTCCCCAAATGAAAAATCGAACAAAACTGATACATCACAAACATAGTACTACTTAGTCTAAAGTCGAAACACATGTCGACTTACATTACAATTCTACATTAAACTTAGTCTTTCTCAAAATACCAACCTACTACCAAAAGTACACACATAAAAAATATAAGTAGTTAAGTACTGATCATCCTCGCAATCATCAACCTCCTGATCACTGTCCTTCCGTCACCACCAATACACAACTCTTCAAATGATTCTCCAAATCATTGAAGTTTGATATTCACCAGGAATATGAAAAAGCTTTTCGTGATTGACAATGCAGAGACATGAAGTTAATTTCATCAAGTACTCCTGTAGACAGCATTAGAAGGATAGAGAAAGAGATTCACTTCTAGAATTAAGACCATCTCATGCAAAGAAAACAGAAAAAGACATCGTAGCACTAACCATTCCTGAAAGAGAGACACCGCAAACAACCCTGTCTGCTGGTCTAGAACTACTAGAAGCAATTGCTTCCTGAGCTACTGATATTATAGGCTGCATGAAATAAAAGCATAAATTTTTTTAAGATACAGTAATTGCATGTGCATGTCAGGATGCCAAGAAAATCAAATTTACGATTAGAACCTTTACTGTTTCAGGAGCTCTTGAAGCATCATAGAATTTATTTTCCAATGTACGTAGCAACCGAAGACCATCAAAATTTGCTAAGATTTTGATCCCATTTTCATTGGTGGAGAATAGTGTGATACACAGGTCCAAGCAAATGATGTTTCACATGGAATTAAAAAAAAAGATTTAGAGAACAGATATATAGCAAGGCTGGTTGCTTGCATTGGTAAGCACCCTAAAACACCAGGGCTACACAATAATGCATTTGTAAAGCTCACAGAAACCTCGCCATTTATAATTTAGGTTGCTTGCTGGCAAATGGTGCAACTTCTTTAGACACCATTTGGAATATAGACAACCTTTACGTATAACAAGAATATAAAAACAGTTCAATGGACACAACTGATGGTTGCTAAATCCTTTCATTCTTACTTGTATATAGGCAGCTTTCATCATTAGAAAAAATCTTTTGCTAAAAGATTATTTGAGCTCAATAGTTTGATTATTTTTTTCAATCAACAAGGAATATTGTGACACAGAGGTCCAAATTGAAGCCAATTAAAATAAAGTGTCCTCTTCAAGTTGACTCATTTTAAAAGCAACACAATATATCTATTACTAATCAAGAAGCATATACATAACTTATCAGGATTGTAAGCAGATTTCAAGATGCTACAAATTCATTTTGTGAAACGTGCAAACCTGAATTGGCTAAGGTCTACTGGAGTATAAATTATTTGTTTATCATAAATAAAGTTAAGATCGATGACTGTACAAATTCAAACCAAATAATATCTTTCAACTCATATATAGCCTGTGACTGCCGAGCATTTATAAAGGTTACCTGGTTGAAGTTGTTCCATATCTAGAATTGGTACACAACATACACTTAGTTATCCTGAAAATCTCTCTGACAAAAAACCCGAGAAAAGAATGAGAATATACTTCAACATGCTAAGCTTTTGGTATTCCCTTAAGTAGTTTGTATATGCCGAAAACATTCTTCTTCTCCCAAAGCCAGGGGATGAAGAATGACCTGTACTTGGGAGGTGAGAGTTCCCTATCCAGATAAGGTAGAGCTACAACAACCAGAAAAAATAGTTTGTTTCTTCTGCATTAAGCATTTGTTCGGATAACAGTAGTTTTTTTAACAATTAACAGTAACAAATCTTGTACTGGTAAATTGTGATTCACTGATATAATTGGGTTTTAATAGGGTGGAGCTTAGGATTTTGTTGTGAACTTGGGGGATACACGATGGACCCAATTTTTAGTGCAGGAATTCACCACTCCCTGTTACACGCAGATTTGATAGTACATTGTGAAATAAAAATAGACCAAGATACTCATTGTGAATTAGCAAAAAGAAAAGAACAAAATAAGAACAAACCATCGCATTCAGGAATAAAGAAGGATGACGGATAGCGATGCCACTCACTTCCAACACAAACCACCGCATCTGCAACATATAGCACAAGTAGGAAAATACGTTTTGTGGAGTTCGCAAGAAGAATTTATAAAGGTTGGATTACATTGAATCACTTCACTAATTTTTTACGTTATTGCACAATCCTCATTCTAAGTCTCGTCTTTCCTGATTGAATTACCTCAATTAAACTAATTTATTTCACACTCTTACAAGTTACCTCATTACAATTCCAACAAATTACGAATAAATAGCATACCAACAAGGAATTAACATAGCACACAAGAAAGAGGGGGGAGAGAGAGAAAGTGAGAGAGATAGGGGGAAAGGGAGGGGGAAAGAGAAGGGGGAGAGAGAGAGGCAGAGGGAGAGAGAGAGAGAGAGGCAGAGAGGGGAAAGGGAGGGGGAGAGAAAGAGAGAGAGAGAGAGAGAGAGAGAGAGAGAGAGAGAGAGAGAGAGAGAGAGAGAGAGACCTGTTTGGCAGCAAGTAGATGACCACACTCTTGCTTAAGAAACACCAACTCATCCTCAATCTTCTTTATCCGAGACACCAGCTCCATTGGATTCACCTACACAAACACACACATTACTCCCAAAAACACACACAAAAGAGACAAATCAACAAATTCAAAAGAAATGAGAGTTTAGAACATATATTTTGGGGATATATTTTTGGAAACTCTTTCTCCAGTCGATTCTCGACAACATTGAGATCGTGATTTTCAATTATGAAGAGATTAAGGAGATTATCTACTGCTTCGTGATTCATCTTCTTACTATGTGTGTTCTGCAGTTGTGTATATCAATATTTTCATATTTTGAAATCCTTGATTTTACTACTATTTAAATTAATAAAACTAGCTCACACAAATTGAACACAAACATCCAACATATAATACCAGTTTGAATCGAACAAAAATTATGAAAATATAAAATCCAACATATAATCCCAATATTTTCACACACACACACATATATCCATGTATAATCTAACATAATCGAAAAAATTTAGGTAATTTTACTTAAATTAAAGCTCTAATTTAATCTTCACTCCAACTTTACTCTAATCGATTTGGGGTTTTGCGGTTTTAATTAGGGATTTGAGAGAGGTGTGAGAGATGAGTGAGAGAGATGAGAGAGAGATGGTCGAGAGAGGTGAGAGAGAAATGAGTGAGATCTGAGAGAAGAGTTAGCATTTTTGTGTAATAAAAGTTTAATTTTTTTGTAATAAAAATTTTGGCACCAAAATATTTTGGTACTAATTAAAATCCCGCCAATGAAAAATTTGAAGTCCCGCTTATAATTTTCGGTCAAGTTGACCAAAGTGTTGCAACAGTATATTGTGTATTGTAACACTGTTATAAAGTATTGCAATAGTTCTAAAATTGTTAAAATGATTCTTAGCTTGCAACTCTTTTCCATTTATGCAACATATTCCGAAAATATTGCAATAGATTAGCAAATTTCTTATCTGTTGCAACACTTTATGCAACACAAATGTATAATGGGGTTGCAATAGGCCATATTTGGTGTAGTGTCTGAGGTATTTAAATCCTCACTAATAGGGGGATCTTTATCGGATAATGAAAAAGTGAATCGCGTTACAGATGAGCAATGCCCAGCTTGTGACCCCTATCTCAAATGATGAAGTAAAAGAAGCTGTATTTTCGATGCATGTAGAGAAGGCACCAGGGTACGACGGATTGAACCCACGCTTTAATCTGACCTATTGTAGTGTAGTTGAAAAGGATGTGGTGGGATTCTTTCAGCAGTTCTTTCATACGGGAGAGCTACAAATGGAGGTAAATCGTACATTAGTATGTTTGATTCCGAAAGTAAAACTCCACAACAGATGAGTGAACTTTGTCCTATATCCTTATGTAATGTCTTGATCAGAATTTTGCCCAAAGTACTAGTAAATCGGCTGAAAAAGTGTTTGCCAACGTTGATATCAGCTAATCAAAGTGCTTTCATAGAGGGACGTCTATTAACATATAATGCGTTGATTGCATTCGAAGTAAATCTTTACATTAAACGACGATCTCATGGAATGAATGGTGTGGCTGGGCTGAAGATTGATGTATATAAGGCATATGACAGACTAGAGTGTAAGTTTATTGAGGGAATGATGACAAAATTTGGTTTCCACGACCTCTGGATTCAGCGAATCATGACTTGCATTAGGACTCTCACATACAATTTTATATAACAGGGAATGGTTTTTTGGTGAAATTAAACCGCAAAAAGGGATTAGGCAAGGGGATCCTCTATCCTCATACATATATATTCTCTATGCTGAGGGTCTTAGCTCAATCATCAAACGGCATGAAGATGTGGGGTTGCTTCATGGATGTAGTATTGCTAGAAGGGTATCGCCTGTATCGCACTTATTATTCGCGGATGACTGCTATTTTTTTTTTCAAAGTAGTTGAATCAGAAGCAAGAGTGATGAAGAAGATTATAAAGCGCTATGAAGAGTTGTCTAGGAAAGCTGTGAACTTTAATAAATCCACAATCACTTTTAGTCCAAACACGTCTGCAGAAAATCGAGAGTTAATTTATGGGATTCTAGAAGTTCGAGAAAGTACGATACCAGGAAAATACTTAGGAATTCCAATGGCAGTAGGAAGAAGAAAGAATGAGGTGTTTAATTTCATAACGGATAGAGTTCTTCAGAAATTGCAAGGATGGCAGAATCAAACACTTTCAAAGGCTGGTAAATGTACTCTGTTGAAAACTGCAGCACAGTCGATTCCAAATTTCTGGATGAACTTAATGCTCATTCCAAGTGAGGTGTGCAATACAATTCAACTCCAAATGAATGGCTTTTGGTGGGGTAGTGGCAATAAAAATAAAGGCATTCGATAGATGGCTTGTGATAGAAATTGTAATGTCAAAAAAGCGGGAAGTCTAGGTTTTAAAAATCTACAGAAGTTTAATATTGCAATGTTAGCAAAACAAGGTTGGAGATTTTTAAATGATTCAAACCCTCTAGTTGCATGGATTTAATATTGCTCTCTTGGGGAAGCATATTTGGAATTACTGTCGAAAGCCCTCATCCCTGGTGGCTAGATTGTATAAGGCAAGGTACTTTCCCGAAGGGCATGTTCTTCAAGCGACTAAAGGAACAGGGTCTAGCTTCATTTGGATAGGCTTATGGGAGGCTAAGGAGAAGCTTCGAGCTGGTTTTAGATGGATTCTATGGGATGGGAAAGATATAAGAATATTTAAAGATCCATGGTTGAAAGGCAAGAGTGATTTTTGTGTTGAAGATAGTCACCTGAATGTTGTCAGAAATGATAATGTTTGCAGTTACTTCCATTCTAATAGAAAAGTCTGGGACGTGAATAAAGTACAACAAGATTTTCAATATGACGATGCTCAACTTATTTGTCAAACAGGAATTCCACAAGAGGGGGTGAAGGATAGGGTGGTTTGGGTTAGCACTACCACATGTGGGTATACAGTAAAGTCGGGTTATCAATTCTGGGCAAACAGTAATATGGAGTCTAATAATGTCCCAGAATAGAAAGGTTGGTCTAAACTCTGGAATCTCAGGTTGCCTCATAAGGTTAGGACGTTTTATGGCAGTTCTGTCAAAACAATGTGCTAGTTCGAAAGTTGCTCAAGAGTAGAGGTGTTGCTCTACCTATTATATGTTCGATGTGTGAAAATGATATAGAACATCTTTTGCATATTTTCTTTGATTGTGGCTTTGCTGTTGAATGTTGGCAAAAGATGGAACTGGATTTTAATATGCGAGAGGTTGAATTTGCTCCTAGCTGGCTCATGGACAGGATAAATAATGAAAGTGCAGAGACGATAGAAAGGATTGCTATGGTTTTATGGGGTGTCTGGTTTGCTAGAAATCAAAAGGTTTGGGAGGGCAAAGTTATAACAGCAACAATGGCAATGGAGATCAGTGGAAAGTAGATTAAGGATTGGCAAATTGCTATGGACAGAAAAGCAAGTCTAAACTCCTCAGGGCCAAAGAAGAGAACAGCAGCAAGGGTCATAAAATGGAAACCTCCACAGCAAGGTTACATGAAACTAAATGTGGATGCTTCATTATTCACATGTTATGTCTGAAGGAATTTATGGCCGTAGCGGAAGCGTAAATCACATTTACTTGCATAAAAACCTAATTAATCATGTATATAGATTTAAAAATTGTATGAACACAAGAAAAATACCTTGATAGCTTTCCTGGGATTGTTATGAATGTATCTTTGATTTCCAGCAATCACCCCTCAAGTGTGGAGTGCTCTAATGGTATCCACCAAGATCAAATATCATATAGTAGACGAAGAACAATTGAGAAAATAATTAAAATGATTTGGAATGATTTTGATGAACTTCAAAAGCTCTCAATGATCCTCTCAAACCCCTGGGATGTTTTGTGTTTGTTGTTGTTGTGTGTATCTTCCAACTCTTGGAATGATTAATATTTAAAGAAATAAAGTCTTTACTTTATCTAATTAAATAATCATTTAATAATTAAAACCTTTTTAATTATTAATCCCATTCTGAAAATAATTCTCTCATAAAATTTAATTTCTCAAACTAAATTTTGTAATTAATAATTATTAAGAACTTTTCTTAATTTATTTATAATCTATTAAATCTCATTTAATAAATTATAAATAATTGCTAATTAATTATTTATTCAATAAATAAATAATTCATAGCCATTATTAATTATTCTCATCATCTATAAATATTTAACCTTTTTATGGTGTGACCCTTTAGGTTCAATATTAAGCCGGTAGTAGAAATAAATAATAATAAACTATTTATTATTACTTATACGAATTACTAATTAATTCGTTAAATACAATTACATAAGTAATTAATATTTATTCTACATCGTGAGTGATACTTTTCAATATATCGCGACTATCCGGATAATATGAATTCATTGCTTAGAATATATAAAACCTATTCAGCAAATGGTTACCGTACAATCAATTCCTTCTACCCGACAATATCCCGATTAAATACAAGGCATGGATCGCGTGTCAAGCCTATTTAATTTAATCATATAATTTCTTATACATTATGTCTAGTTCATTTGAATTAGAAACTCTTTCTAACTTCAATTACTCTGGCCAGAGATTCCAGAACTAACATAGTAAGAACATCATAGGATATTCACTTTCTTTTACTGAAAGGGGTAGATTCTTTATCGATCGTTAACTATCTTCATATACAAATTCCTATACCCGGAATAGAACTAATGATTATCCCTTGAGGACTTAGAACTAAACCAAAACATAGTTCATTGTATATAAGATTACTTTAACGGTCTCAAGTCTAAGGACACTTGTACCACCATCAACTTATGAACAACTATTAACACGTGAGTAAACTCCATTAGTCGTTCATTAGATCAAGTCACGTTCAGTGAACTTATTCTCCAATAAGCACCTACATACTAGCTATAGTGTCACCACACGAATGTCTATGAGAACAGACATCCTTCCGAGGAAGCAAGCATAGTATGTACCGATCTTTACGTATTGACTAACTCCCAATTAGTTATCCTACGATCGGGAACTATTTAAGTTTAGTGTTATCATCTTCTAGATCTCATTATTATAATCTCATTATAATTCTAGAAGCTTTACTCTAAACTATGGAACTTCTTATTTAAACACTTTAAATTGATAAAGCCCGTAATAAAAACAACAAGTCTTTTATTAATATAAATAAAATCAAATAAGATTACATGAAAGTATTTCCTAACTCATCATACATGATTGGGTTTAGGATAAAATACTATCAATGCCTTCTTCTCAGTAGGTATGCTTATCAGAAACGAAGATGGTATTTTTGTGAAAGGTAAGAGCATGAAGTTTCAAGGTACGATGTCAGTTTTGGAAGCGGAGATTGGTGGTATTCAAGAAGCTGTAAATTGGGTGGAAGAGTTGGGTTTGAAAGGAGTAGTCATTGAAAGTGATTCGGAGCTGGTTGAAGTTGAAGCGTAGGGTAGATGTAACCCTTTGTCATGTAAAAAAGCAAGCAAATAGGGTCCATGTTTAGTTTAATTGCTTCAATGAGTTTGTGTCTCCTCCAAGTTTGTTGTGGGAGATGTTAGCATCTGACTATTCTTCTTAATGAAATCATTTTATTTCAAAAAAAAAGGTAGTGATTACAAATTTATAAATTCTATTTATATATGAGAAAGACGGAAGAACATATTTTTTTTGTTTGTGTTAGACATAATTTGATGCACTTTATATATGAATTTTTTATACAAAAACGAGATTCTTTCCTTGTTTAATTTACTCCCATTTCTCAGCGATTTTTAAAGAATAATGTAACTAAATAAATTTACCTAATTTCAATATTGATAAAATATTGTATTTATAGATTGAAGAGTAGTAACCGAAAATGTTAAGAGTACTCATGAAGAATACACTGAATTATTAAACATGAATTCATCGTGAAGAAAATTGATAATTGAAGACTCAAAATAATTTTAAGAGTTTTAACTCACGCAAATTGCAATAAATTATTAAGTATAAAAATAAATATCCTTTCAAAAAAAGTATAAAATAAATAGGATTTTTTTTATAAATACCCAAGTTCGGAAATTTTGTAAAAAAAAAAAAATTACAATTTTTTTTTGTAAATATAACAATTTGTATAAAATATTTGTACAAATACGTTATGTAATTTTTGCAACAAATCGACATCAACGGCCTTTGTAATTTTTAACTTAACTATTTATGCAGTTAGTTTCTGTTCATTTTTCTTGTTTTTGCTCATAGTTTGTTAAACTTTAGAATTTTTGAGTACTTGGCCTCCTGGCTGGTACTAAACTCACAAGTTGGTCCAACATTCGTCTTTCGTTTGTTTTAACAAGGAAGGATAACCAATAGAGAAAACAGAATAAATTCCATTATGCTGTCAAAGGATATCAATAAAATGGGTTCAACCCTTACATAGATACTCTATCAACTACTGGGAGCAACATGCTCTATAATGGTTTCATTCGAACCTTATTTCTAATAAATAGATAAAAGTCCAAGCCTTTGTCAAAAGAACTTAAACATAATAAACTTTGAGGTTCACAGCATGCCAAGTTCGGGGCACCTCAACCCCATCCAAGGTTTCTAACTTGTAGGATCCTCGTCCTAACACCTTTCTGACTAGATACGGTCCTTCCCAGTTTGGTGCTAACTTTCCTTTCTGGCCAACTCCTGAGGCTTCAATCTTCCTCAGAACCATGTCGCCTTGTCGAAAAAATCTTTCCTTAACTCTCTGGTTGTAATGAAAAGAGGCTCTCTTCTGATACTCAGCATTCCTAGCATTAGCTTCATCTCTAACCTCGTCAATTAAATCAAGGGCAAGTCTCATCCCTTCTTCATTAGTTTCTGGCTCATATGCCTCGACCCGAGGTGATGCTTGCATGATCTCCAAAGGCACAACTGCTTCGGCTCCATAAGCCAGCAAAAATGGGGTTGCTCCAGTTGTTACCTTACAAGTGGTACGATATGCCCAAAGTATGGGCAGCAATTCATCTACCCAAGTGTTCCTAGAGCGTTCGACCCTCTTCTTCAGTCCATCAAGGATAATTCGATTAGCTACCTCAGCTTGCCTATTGGCTTGTGGATGTGCCACTGAGGTAAAACGGAGCTCAATCGCATTCTCTTCACAATACTTCTTAAACTCTTCATTATTGAACTGTGTCCCATTGTCTGTCACAAGGATTCGTGGGATTCCATATCTGCAAATGATGTTCTCCCAAAAGAACTGGGAAACTTGCTTGGTGGTTATCTTGGCCAGGGGTTTAGCCTCAATCCACTTAGTGAAGTAATCAATGGCCACTATCAGGAATTTCCTTTGTGCTGAAGCCATGGGAAAGGGTCCAAGTATATCCATCCCCCACATCGCAAATGGAATGGGAGAGTTAATCGAGGTCAACATCTCAGGCGGTTGCCTCACAATTGGGGCATGCTTCTGGCATCTCTCACATCTCTTGACATAGTTTTGTGCATCAGCCAACATCTCCGGCCAATAGAACCCTAAACGAATTATCTTGTGAGCTAGGGCTCTGCCCCCCAAGTGTTGCCCACAGATCCCTTCATGAACTTCCTCCAATGCTTCCCTTGCCTCTTGAGACCTTAGACACTTCAAGTACGGGATGACAAAAGACCTTTTGTACAGAATACCCTCAATCAAAGTATATCTCAACGCTCTTACTGAGAGTTTTCGTGCCTCCATGGCATTGTCTGGGAGCCACCCGGTCTCCAGGTGTGCCTTGATAGGATCTATCCAAGAGCCTCCTATATCAATTGGTGCCACTAGCTTTGCGTTAACGGTCGGGGCCTTCAAGACCTGAAAGTAGACACTCCCAGCATAATTTTCTATTTCAGAAGAAGCAAACTTAGGCAGGGCATCGACCTTAACATTTTCTTCTCTCGGGATGTGTTCAACATGACACTCCTCAAACTGAGACATAACAGCCTTCACCACTCTCAGGTATTTCGCCATAGTCTCATCCTTAGCTTCGAATTCACCATTTACTTGGGATATCACAAGCCGTGAATCTCCACAAACTTTGAGGTTTTTGACCCTCATGATTCTAGCTAAACCCAAACCAGCTATTAATGCCTCATACTCCGCCTCATTGTTGGTAGTAGGAAAATCCAACTTTAAAGCGTACTCAACTGTGAACCCATCGGGGCTTTGCAAAACCAAACCTGCACCACTAGATTTTGTTTTTGATGCTCCATCAAAATAGAGCACCCAATATTCCTTCAGATCAGGTGTAAGTTCCTCTTCTTTTTTCTCTTGCCCAGGGGTAGTCATTATCTCTTGCCCCCCGACTTCTTGGTTGTTAATAGTGCATTCAACCATGAAGTCAGCCAATGCCTGAGCCTTGATGGCTTTCCGAGGCTTGTATGTGATATCGAATTCTCCTAACTCAATCGCCCATTTAATTAGCCTTCCACTGGCCTTAGGGCTATGCAATATGTTCCTCAACTGTTGGTTCGTCAGAACTTGAATCTTATGTGCCTGGAAGTAAGGTCGCAATTTCCTTGAGGCAGTTACTAATGCCAAAGCAAACTTTTCTATGGGTGAGTAATTCAACTCAGCCCCATGCAACACTTTGCTCACATAGTAGATAGGTTTCTGGACTTTCTCCTCTTCCCGAATAAGGACAGCACTCAGGGCTTGTTCAGATACCGCCAGGTATAGACAAAGAGTCTCTCCAGGACTTGGTTTGGTCAATAACGGGGCTTCAACCATGTATTTCTTCAATTGCTCAAAGGCCTCTTGGCTCTCAGGGGTCCACTCAAAATTTTTCACCTTCTTCAATGCTTGAAAGAAAGGCAAGCATTTGTCACCAGACTTGGAGATGAATCTTCCTAAAGCCGCTACCCGGCCTGTCAACTTCTGCACATCTCTTATAGAGCGCGGGGGTTCCATGTCTAAGATCGCCTTGATCTTGTCGGGGTTGGCCTCTATTCCTCTTTTAGAAACCATCAGACCCAAAAATTTGCCTGATCCAACGCCAAAGGCACACTTGGCTGGATTCAACATCATTTTGTGGTGCCTCAGCACTTCAAATGCCTCTCTGAGATGTTTAATATGGTCTGCTTTGACCAAGCTTTTAACCAGCATATCATCGACATAGACCTCCATGGTTTTTCCAATTAGATGGGCGAATATCTTATTCACCAATCGTTGGTAAGTAGCTCCCGCATTCTTTAAACCAAACGCCATAACAAGATAACAGAAAACACAAAAGTCAGTTATGAAGGATACCTTAGGGATGTCATCCTTGTGCATCTTAATCTGATTATAACCGCTGAATCCATCCATGAAGCTCAGCATCTCATGTCCAGCTGTGGCATCTATCAACATATCTATTCTTGGCAGAGGGAAACAATCCTTTGGGCATGCATCATTCAGGTCAGTGAAGTCTATACACATCCTCCACTTCCCATTCGTTTTCTTGACCATCACAGGGTTTGCTAACCATTCGGGAAACTGAATTTCTTCAATAAAACCAGCCTCCAAGAGCTTATCCACTTCTTGCTTAATGGCCTCTTGCCTTTCCGGAGCAAAATTTCTCTTCTTCTGCTGTATTATTTTCCGATTAGGGTCGACATTCAATCTATGAGTTATAACTTAGGGATCAATCCCTGGCATATCAGCTGCTGTCCAAGCGAAAACGTCGCTATTCTTTTGTAAGAACTCTATCAACTTACCCTTCAGAGGTTCTTTCAAAGAGGCTCCAATATAAGTTACCTTCTCAGGGTCGCCTAGCTCCAGAGGGATAGGTATTAAGTCCTCTGCTGGATTTCCTCGGTGTTCATCATCACCACGGACATCCATGTCTTCAATCGGGAGTACCTGCCCCCCGGTTCCATCAGCTCTCAAAGCAGCCACATAGCAACTCCTGGCCATTTTCTGATCTCCTTTTTGTTCCCCAACACCATTCCTGGTTGGAAATTTGACCTTCATGTGATAAGTAGAGGCAACAGCCTTGAATGCATGAAGTCCGGTCCTCCCTAAAATTGCATTGTACGTTGAGGCAGCCTTAATTACTAGAAAGTTCAGCATCTGGGTGGCTTCCTTAGGTTCTTGCCCTATTGTCATGGGCAGCTGAATGGTCCCTTCAACCTTGGACTCAACTCCATTAAATCCGTAGATCGGCATGTTAGTCGGGGTTAGTTGAGAGTCAGTATACCCCATCCTCACAAAAGCATCATGAAACAAAATATCCACAGAAGCTCCATTGTCTATCAGGACCCGCTTCACTTCCGAGTTTCCAATTACAAGAGTTATGACCAACGGGTCGTCATGGGGGAATTTCACCCCTTCAAGGTCTGAATCATCAAAACCAATCACTGCCTCAGTCTTAGCACGCTTCGGGGCTTCTCCTATGATGTGCATCACTTCTCTGGCATAAGCCTTTCGAGAGTTTCGGGTAGTGCCGGTCGCTGTTGGTCCTCCCCAAATCATATTGATTACTGGCCCTCGAGGCTGTGGGTTACGATCGCGATCGTTATCCCTCCTATCATTGTCTCTTCTATCATAATCCCTTTTCTGGGTTCCACGGTCTTCACCCTTGGTGAACTTGTTTAACTTTCCCTTCCGGATTAAAAATTCAATTTCATCCTTTAACTGTCTGCAGTCATCTGTGTCATGCCCCACATCCTTATGGAATCTACAATACAGATCTTTGTTTCTCTTTTCGGGGTCACCCCTGAGCGGTTTAGGCCAGCGAAAGTCCTTATCCTTCTCAATGTCCAACAAAATTTGGCTCCTAGAAGCGTTCAACCTTGCATAATCAGAAAACCTTGGCCCAAAACCCTTCTTGGGTGATGACTCGGAGTCCTTTCCAGCCCGGGGATACTTGTCCCTAGCGTCGTACTCTTGCTCTGACTTTCTTTTCTTTGAATCATTAGAGCCCTTGCCATTACCTCCTGTGGTTTCCTTCTTAATGCTGTCCTCAGCCTTGATATATTTATCGGCTCTTCTCTGGAGCTCGGCCATGTTCTCAGGAGGGTGTTTTGCCAAAGACCTTTTGAAGAAGAGGTCAGTGGTTCCGTGTTCCAGGGCTACCATGGCCACCTTATTTTCCAGATCGGTGATATTCAACGTCTCCTTGGTGAATCGCTTGAGATAATCCCTTAAGTTCTCATTCTTTCCCTGCACCACATACATAAGGGATGCAGAACTTTTCTCATGAATTCTCCCACTGATGAATTGGCTGATAAAGGCAGCGCTCAACTCCTTAAAAGAGCCAATCGAGTTTGCAGGTAGACGGCTATACCATCTTTGAGCCATGCCTGACAGAGTTTGAGGGAACGCCCTACACTTTAAGGCATCACTAGCAGGCTGCAGCAGCAGTGCGTTTGAGAATGTTCTGACATGATTCGCGGGATCGCCCGTTCCATCATAGGCCTTAATAGTTGGCATCTTAAATTTCCTTGAGATGTGGGTATTCATCACCTCCTCAGTAAACGGAGGTGTGGGATCGTCAGGGTCCCCAAGTGGCATCAGATCTTTGGGGTTGCTTCTGGGGGTCTCCACCCTTGTGGATTTTTCGGTTCGGGGATCAGCCCTCCTTTGCCTTCTTGAAGGCCTTTCCAAATTTATAACGGGAATCCTCTCTGCAGTTGGAGGAGGCTGAGTTTGATTCAACCTATCTTGTTCTCTTGCAATATCGTCCTTCAATTTTGAGATCTCTGCCTCGTAAGCCTTGATTTTCTCAGCAGTTGTCAAGTGGAGTCCATCATGGATTCTTCGTGTTCTTCTTAGAGGTTCCTTGCTAGCACGTCGCCTCCTCGGGGCTTCATCTCGATCATCATCCTCAGATGATGATGATTCATCAGTATAGGGACCAGAGTAATCATCATATTCTCGATCCCGGATCTGTAAGGCGTGTCCGCTTGGTCCAGGTTCCCTTCGTCGAGGGGGGTAGTTAGGCAGCCCATACATAGGGTTGGTGTTCAAAGGGAGATCCGTAGTATGGATCTGTACCCCCGTGCGATCAACGTTACCAAGAGGAGAAACCACCATCTGGAGAGGGTTAGTTTCTTGGCCTTGATGGACAATTACTGAGTGGGTCCCTTCTATATGGGGAGTCGTCCCTGGGGGCTGAGTTGGCAGAGGTTGAATGACCGTCCCTGTTGATGGGAGTATTTGCCCTTCCTCAGTGACGATGAGCGGATCAGAAGTGGCTGGTGGAGCAGAGTTAAGGGGCACGGCCTCGGTTGATGTTGTTCTTCGTGTTTGAACCATGGTTGATGTTGTCGTCCCACAGACGGCGCCAAATGTTGTGGAATAAAAACTAGGTTACTAGTATTGCGGCTAGGGTTTGTGTATTTAATGCAAAGGTGTGTGAGCTTCGTGCTTTAATGGCTGCTCTTGTGCTCGTGGCTGACTCTGCCTTCACAAGATGCCTACGTACTTTGATGAATATCAAAGATCAAGCCAAAAACGTAGTTCTGAGATGAGGGGTCTGGCCCTTTATATAGGCTGAGAAGCCTTAGAATTATGGTAGGATTCTGAGACTTGGTAAACAAGTCTTTGAGGAAGGTTCTAGATCTATTCCTTATAGGAATCAGTTTCCATATTGAATTGGATGCCTTATTGGATAAGTCTGAAGGGGATATTATCCTTATCCAACTCTTATTTGCTGAGCTGTTTATTACCCTTAATATTAATTACGAAATTAATATTATAAATAGGGTTTGGGCCAATCTGGTGAGCCCCACGTTTGGACCATTCCGAGTATAATTAATACCACATTAAAGGTATTTTTAAGGCTTACTTTTAGCCCATATCACTTTGTTTATAGAAATGCAATTAAAAAATAGTGCGCTTGACAATTGGAGGCTCAGAATAAAAGTTAAAAATGAAGAGGACACTAAATTGTTCAACGTTAATACTACTACAAATAATATAAAAATGAATATGCAAGTAAGTAGAGTATGGGAATTATTGTCATAAATAATTCATCTATAATAAGTTATTAAACTATACAAAAGTTGCATGAACGTAATTTTGTAACTAAATTATCAAACTAAAGTCTAAAATTGATAAAAAGAAAAAAAAAATTGATTAGCCATGTTATAAGAAAGATTCGACGGCTTGGTTGCGTTGTCTATTAAAATTGCAATGATAGTTAAATTACTAAATTATAGTAATTTGATTCGAAATTTACGAGAAGAATTGTAATTTAACATTTAACTTATTATATTTATACTATTATATTAAAGTTGAAACATTGAAAGTTTTGGTTTTCGGTTTGGTTATCCTATTTATTTTGGTTTTTGGTTTTTGGTTTGGTTAATTTAATTTTTAATTAATCTTAAATATAAAATAAATCAATTTTAATCCGTTATTGGCTAAATCCTAAAGACACAATAGTATTTTATATTTACACCATTACTAATACAGCTAAACTTAAAACCTCTGTTGCCTTCACGAACACTGCGCACAGAACTCTATTCTTCTAAACCTAATTTACACCATCTTTATCAATTCAATACACAAGTTTCTTCAGCTTTTCTCATCTTTTGCAACCCCATATATATCATTAAAGTGTAAGTATAAATAATTAAATTACAAAAACAACTCAAAAAGCTAATTACTCATGTTAACGCAATTATATTCCGATTAAAATTCCTTCATCCACATTGAACTTCTACTTGGACTCTTTTTTCTACTCCAACAACTCAGTTACCCATTTTTTCTAAAGATTTTACTACTAATTAAAACACTTTACCATTTAATTTAAAACTAATATTACTATAATTAATATATATCCAAAATGTCGCACCATATCTTTCTGTAATTATTTTTAGTAGTAATTTTTGTAATTAAAACATGTTAATTTTTAATTTAAAATTAATCTTGCCATCACTAATATACACCCCAAAATATCTCACCATATATTCAACTCATTATTTTTTAGTAATAAATAAGAATAGTTAGATCTAATAATAAGATATATTATATGATTAAATTAATTTACTAAAAATTCAAAGTTCGAAACCGTCAACTACATTTTTAATTTAGAATTTTACAAAATAAATTTTAAACCATGCATATCATTATATAAATTTATATTAAATTAAAATTAAAAAATTATTAAAAATAAGGATTATATAAAAACATAATTATAATGTTAAATAAATTTTATAACCTATCAAAAGAAGCCCGTGCTTCGCACGGGTTATAAGCTAGTTCTTATATATAATGCGTAGGAGGGATCTTATCGTAATTTTGGTATGGTCACTTTGGTTTGGTCAGCCAAAATAATCTTAACCGTCGAATATAATATTTTTAAAAATAGACGATTAAGATTATATCATATTAAAAAGAAAATTATAATCTAAAAGAATATAATTAAAAAGGTTGTATTAGACTCGAATTTAAAAAAAAAATTAAAATCTGAAAATGATATAAAAGATTGTATTAGAGCTGAATTTTATTTATTTATTTTTTAATATTAAAAAAGGTTCATATTTACTATTTAAGCTCTATCTCGAGATATAGAAATCAGATTTGGATGATTTTACGGTCCACGCGAAACTCATAAAATTATCTTTTAATTTAGTGATGATTTAACAATTATTATCCAAATGAAAACTCTCAAAATCTCAAGAGAAAATATAATTACAAATTTTTACATTAATCCTATTTTGTGTAGAATACCTACATTAATAATACTATTCAATATAGAAAACCTAATTATATATGATTTAAATCATTGACAAGCACTTTTTCATATTTTAATATAAATATACTTTTTAGTTTACATGTTAAAATATTAAATATTTTTTATGCTAGATCCAACGTTTTTTTTATCTATTTATTTTAAGATCTAACAGTTCTTATTTATTTTATCGTACTGAGGACCACACTACCAACTACCAAAGTTTTGGTTGTTATGCCAATAGCAGCGCCGCGCAGCTAAGTTGGACAAAATCCTTCCTACACTTATTATTAAAACTGTATTTGGTTGTTAGTACAACTATCTTCAAATAATAAAAAGGTTATTTTGATAATCAAAACAAAATATAAGTAGATTTCCTAAGTAGAATAGAATTTTCAATATAAAAAATCGTCAATTTCATCTCTCTTTTGTTTCTTGGTAGTTTTAATTGGAGAAAATTGTTAAATCATCACTAAATTAAAGATTATTTTGTTAATTTCACGTAGGCTGTAAAATCATCCAAATCAAATTTTAAGAATTTAAGATAAAACACATAATAAATTGAACGTGTAAAACTTTATATATATATATATCAATTTTATAACGACAGTTTGATACGTAAACTAATAACAAAAAAATAATATAATATATATTTGAAAAAGAGCTGTGCGTTGCTCGGGTTAGTTATAAGCTATTTATTATAATTATTATTAAACTATGCAAAAGTTGCATGAACATAACTGCTTTTGTAACTAAAGTTTCATCAAACTAAAATTGATAAAAAAAAAAAATTATTTTCGATTAATCACGTCATAAGAAAGATTCGACGACTTGGATGTGTTGTTTATTAAAAATAAAATGTTAGTTAAACTAGATTATAGTTATTTAATTCAAAATTTTAGAAATAAAATGGTAGTTAAACTAGATCATAGTTATGATTATTTGAGATTTTACGAGAAAAATTGTAACTTCAAACATTTAACTTGTTAATATAATTTTATTTTGTTTGACTCAATATTAATGTGATATTGCAGCTATCATGTTACTTCAGAGATACGTATATAGGCCTGCATCTTGTGAGGACACAATTCAAATCACGAAATGCAAGCACAAAACTATCTATCCTAACATTAAAGTTGCACAAAATCTTAACCACAATTTCAACTTAATTTTTATTTCACAACACAACGTATTTCAAATGGGGATATGCCTGATTGTGCTTACACCCATTTTAGGTATTTTGTTCGGGATCATCTAACAAAATGACTCATAATATAGATGGGTTTAGTTTATATTTCCAAATATATACCTCATTGTGTTTGTACTAATTGTTATAGCCAAAATTCGGTTCGGGTATTTTTCCAGATGGATTCAGGTCAAATACGGGTTTAATTTGGAGAATTCTAGGTTTAATTAAGGTTTTGGTAGGAAAGGGAGAAGTTAGGCCGCGCCCTCTCTTTCTTTACAAAGAGGGCGCGCCCTAAATAGAGAAAAATGGTGACAAATTTATTTAGGTTTTCTAAGAAGACATTGAAGAAATCTCTCTTAGGATTCCACTCAAGTATGGATTCCATTCAAGATAGGATTCTACTCAAGCTTGAATTCCAGAAATTGAAGAATTCCCTCATGTCGTATCTCAGGAGGGGGATGTCCGCCGCAGAAGGCCTCTAGGGGTTTGCCTGGATATAAGGACTCTTCTTAAACACTAAGGGCGCGCCCTATGGTGGAAAGATGGGGACTTCCGGTGTGCTTTGGGAGCTCTGTTCCTGTAGCCAATGGGCGCGCTCTCATTGGGGAACTTCGGAGTAATCCTGCACTTTGCACCAAAAAGCTCTGGATCACCTGTCCTGCTATCTGGTGGGTGCTTCTCATTCGGGGGACAGGGATGTGTTCTGCACTTGGGGAAAACCACGGCTATACATGCATCCTTGAAATCAAGAAATAGCTGGTAACGGATAGGACTAGTCCTCGACGGGGGAAGTTTCCTTATCCGTGAAGTCTTGAGATCTTGGATGAGCCTTGGGCCTTTGTGGTTAGGCCTCATAGTAGAACATTCCGGAAGCTGGTCTGTTATCCAAGCCCATTTGGGTTTCTTGCTCTCCAAGAACTACGTATGGCTTGATCCCCTATAAATACCGGGGTACGTAGGCCGATTGAGGGGTTGGAAGTCGAGAGCTCAGAAATAGCCGCCACTAACCCTATCAATCTCAGCCACCAATTACGCTCAACAACCATACACCACCATTTTCTCCGGCAAAGAACCACCGCATCAGATCTTGTTTCCGGCGACTTACCTCGAATTTTGTTGTTCCGAAATTCCTCCGTCAACAAATTGGCGCTAGAAGGAGGGGCAGCCAATCAAGATCTACATCTTAGGAGGAAAAGATGTCTCACAATCATGGCAGAGGTTCTCAAGAAGAAGATGGTTACGATTCTGAAGATAGCTTGGGGGATAACCAAGCGCGTCATGAAGCTCATGGAACTCCGGCCACCATCGGTGGACAGCCGCCCGTTCTCATCAGTAATTCGGCATTAATGGAACAGCTGTATGTTATGCAAGATGCCATAAATAGTTTCGGGGCGAGATTGGGTTCTGTGGAGGAAGAGCAAGAATCAAGGAGAAAATCTCGGAGTATCCCACGAAATCATCGCCGATCAGGGAAATCTCCTCAGATCGAGGAAGATTCTCGAAGGAGGGAGGAAAGTCATGAAAGGAGATTTCAGCTAGTCACTCCTCGAAGGTTAGATTATTCTGATCCTATTGTTGAACATCCTAGTGAAAATAATTCTGAGCGCAGGTTGGTGAATCCTCAAGAGAGGGCGCGCCCTCATCCTCACCGTTCAGGGCGCACTCCTCGTGAGATTCAAAGGGATGAGGAGCAAATGGCTAGAGAAAGGAGAGATTTTGCCAGCTTGAAAGAACGCCTTGGAATAAGGCTTGATGATAATGATTGAGGATGGTGCTCCTCGAGCTCCAGAAGAAAGACAAATATAAGGAATCGAGGCCCCATGATTCACAACGCGTGCCCCCTGATAACAGGTCGAGGCCCCTTGGACATGAGCGAGCCCTTCCACAGAGTCATGATCCACAGCGCGCGCCCCCTGACAACAGGTCGCGGCCCCTTGGACATGAGAGAACTCTTGCTCGAAATGATAATCCACAGCGCGTGCCCCTTGTTCAAAACAGGTCGCGGCCCCTTGGATTGGAACAAACTCCTCATCGTGATAATACTGGAAGAAGAAACCGTAATAACGGTGACAGGAGAATGGATTGGTATCAGGGAAATAGGCGCCCCCGTAACCAGGGCGCGCCCTCAGGTGGGAGATCCCCCCGCATCCATCAAATCCCCTCAAACACTTCCAGTGAGTCCAGGTCGAGGACGCACTCTCACTCGGGAGGACAGTATCAGAGAGGTTCTCAAGGGAATTCACAACCTCACGGAAATCCCGAGGGTCGGCAAACTCAAACTCAAGAGGATGTTGTGATTCAACCACAAGTAGAGATTCAAGGAGACATTCAGATAGCGGCTCCACCGCCACCTCCACCCCCGGGGGGTACTCAGACTGTGGAACAACCAAATATTCAAAATATTCCTGGAGTGGGAATATTTAATGTGGATGATTTAAAGAAACTCCTTGCTCACCTGGATGGAGGAAGAATATCTGCAACTGCACCAACATCCTCTCCCTTCTCGACTGAAGTTAGAGAGGCACAGCTCCCTGCTGGGTATAGATCAATGACCAATGATTTGCGATTTCATGGAAATGCAGACCCTGTGGAATTCCTTGGACGTTTCGATATCGAGATGGATGTCTATCAAGTTACGGAATTGGCGAGATGTCGATTGTTGGCGGCAACTTTCAGGGAGAGTGCTCAGCAATGGTTTCAGAAGCTCAGTCCAGGGGTAATTACGTCGTGGCAGGTGATGAGGAACTTGTTCTTGACTAAGTTCCAAGACGCAGTAAAATATGCTCCTCCGGTCACAACCTTGGCCAATATCAAGCAAAGGGAAGGAGAGAGTTTGCAATCCTACTTCAAGATATTCAACTCGGAATCCACCATGGTGAGAGGGGCGACTGATGAAACACTCAAGAGTTTCTTGATAGCTGGATTGTACGTGGGGACTGATTTCTGGAAGCATCTTCAAGGGCGAGACCCACCTACTTTAGCTGATGTGTTTGCACAGGCTGAGTCGTTCAAGATTGTAGAACAATCCTTGGCGGATAACCGAAAAACTGACAGTCAGAATAGCTCTAAGGGAAAGGCCGGTAAAAGGAAGGATAGATCTCCTAGTCCTACTCGTCGTATAGCAACTGGTGCGAACCGGATAAGTTTAGCTGAAACTGGAAGGAATTGGGATCCACCTGATACATACACTTACGATCAAAGGCCGGGTAACTATACTCCTTTAGCAGCTTCTATTGAACATATCTTTGAGGTGAATAAGAACAAAGATTCTTCAGAAAGCCGGAACCATTGACCTCTTGGCAGAGTAAAGATAAGAAGAAGTATTGTGAATTCCATGAATCTTCAGGGCATAACACTCATGAATGTCGTCAGCTCAGGGAGGAGATTGAGGATTTGATTAAGGAAGGATACCTGACGTAATGGATTGTTAGAAAGGTGAAAAAGCATAAGGAAAATCCTGACAGGAGGGATGGAGGGCGCGCCCTCCACGGAGATGGTAAGCCGGAAGAGAAGAAATTCGTCAAAGAAGGGAGTATTCACACCATCTTTGGGGGACACCATTTAGGGAGAGATAGCAATCACGCTACGGAGAGATATTCCAGAGAAGCGAGGTATCGACCTCTCACACATGTGAACAGTTTGGAGTTGAGGCCACCTAAGTTGTTCAAGGGAGAATGTGCTGACATTACTTTCACCGAAGAAGAAGCTAGATGGGTACATCATCCTCATAATGACGCTCTGGTAGTAGCAATTCAGATTGGTTCGAAGAATGTCCATCGGGTTTTCGTGGACAATGGAAGCTCGGTGAACATATTATACTACAGTA
Source organism: Saposhnikovia divaricata (assembly GCA_036435485.1). Classification (NCBI taxonomy): domain Eukaryota; kingdom Viridiplantae; phylum Streptophyta; class Magnoliopsida; order Apiales; family Apiaceae; genus Saposhnikovia; species Saposhnikovia divaricata. The sequence continues at coordinate 156,962,252 of CM071595.1, forward strand.
CTTATAAGAAGTTGGGACTCTTAGATAAGGATATGATTCAAGATAATGGATGGATCTATGGTTTTTCAGGAGAATCGGTAAAAGTTATGGGAGCTATCAAATTACCGGTAACTCTTGGGGAAGGAACCCTTTCTGTGACTCAAATGATGGATTTCATGATTTTGAATGTGGATTCATCACATAATGCTCTGGTAGGACGACCTCTTTTGAAGGAAATGAAAGTTGTGACCTCTATCTATCATCTCGCAATGAAATTTCCTACGCCGAATGGTGTGGGAACTGTACGGGGCTCTCAGCATGACTCAAGAGATTGCTACCATAAGGCAATTAAAGGGTTTAGAAGACAGCAGGATGGAGGGCGCACCCTACGTGAGAGTGGTTCAGGAGTCATGAGTGTTGTCCCAGAAGAGGTAAAAGCCCATTATCTTGTCTAGGAACCTGAAGAGGAAGAACTGCTATACAGGGCGCGTCCAGAAGATGATACCTCGGTTCTTGATGAGCTTCAAGAAGGAATTTTGGAAGAAATCGAGGAAGACGCAGAGGAAGTAATCTCATTTGATCTCAAGGGTGAGCAGGTTGAAGGGAGGCGAATGTTACTTGAAGGTTTGGTGCATACCCATGTCGAGGAAGACTTCCCTCTTAAAGAGGACGTGCCCTCCAAGGATGTAGCACCGGTTGAAGATCCTCGAAATTTTGATTTCGACCTTGACCCAAGGACACCACAACCGGTGGAAAATACTGGTCCTGCAGAGGACACAATTTCTATTTTGGTAGATGAAAGGGATCCAACTAAGGTTCTGAAGATTGGATCACAGTTGAACTCCAAGTTAAGAGGCATGCTCACCAACTTCCTTTTAAACAATCTGGATGTTTTTGCTTGGAGTCATGCTGATATGGTTGGGATTGATCCGAAGGTCATGTGTCACCGTCTGAATATAGATCCTACCAGAAAGGGAATCCGCCAGAAACGCCGACCAGTAAGTGGAGAGAGAGCCATAGCATTGAAAGAAGAGGTGGATAGACTTTTAGATGTTGGGCTGATCAAGGAGTCATATTATCCAGACTGGTTGGCTAATCCAGTTCTTGTGAAAAAACCAAACTGAAAATGGAGGACTTGTGTGGATTTCACTGATCTGAACAAGGCATGCCCGAAGGATAGCTTTCCACTCCCGAGGATTGATCAATTGGTGGATGCCACGGCAGGACACGCTCTTTTAAGTTTCATGGATGCTTACTCTGGTTACAACCAGATCCCTATGTATGAGCCGGATCAGGAGCACACTTCCTTTATTACGGATCGAGGATTGTATTGTTATATTGGCATGCCTTTCGGGTTGATCAATGCTAGCGCAACCTATCAGAGGTTGGTAAATATGATGTTTAAGGATTTGATAGGGAAAACCATGGAGGTATACGTGGATGATATGCTTGTTAAATCCTTAAAAGCGGAGGACCATGTAAAGCATTTGGAACAGATGTTCGAGATTTTGAGGAAGTTTAGGATGAAGTTGAATCCTCAAAAATGTGTCTTCGGGGTAGAATCCGGGAAGTTTCTAGGATTTATTGTCAATCATCGTGGAATCGAGGCAAATCCAGCAAAAATAAAAGCTCTTCTTGACATGAAATCTCCGTCTAGTGTGAAGCAAGTTCAGAGTCTCACGGGAAGGATAGCTGGCCTTAATCGTTTCGTATCAAAATCATCGGATAAATGCAGAGAATTCTTCAAAGCAATAAAGGGGGCAGCCAAAGATTTTGTATGGACATCTGAATGTGAGGAAGCTTTTCAGAGAATAAAGGAGCATTTGGGAAATCCTCCTCTCTTAGCTAAGCCTGTGGAAGGAGAGACGTTAATTTTATACTTGGCCGTGTCGGAACATTCCATCAGTGCGGTATTGGTGAAAGAAGAAGTTGATCATCAGTCTCCGGTTTACTATGTGAGTAAGCGTTTGCTCGATGCGGAAACCAGATACACTAGCATGGAAAAGTTGGTTTATGCCTTAGTTCTGGCATCCAGGAAGCTTCGGCCTTATTTTCAAGCTCACAAGATTGAAGTTCGTACGGCATATCCATTGAGAGGAATTCTCCACAAGCCGGAAACCTCTGGTCGAATGTTAAAATGGGCGATTGAGTTGGGACAGTTTGATTTGGAATATACTCCGAGGACAGCTATTAAGGGTCAAGCTCTTGCTGATTTCATTCTTGAATTCGAGTCGGAAAATGAAGAAAAATCAATTGTATTGGTTGAGCCTGAAATTCCACTAAAGAGGGCAAGCCCATTTGAAGAAGTTCCTCAACCTTGGTGGAAGTTACAAGTAGATGGAGCTGTCAACAATGGAGGGGCTGGAGCAGGTGTAATCTTGTTTACCCCCGAAGGGAATCAACTCATGAGTGCTATTCATTTGAAATTTCAAGCAACCAATAATGATGCGGAGTATGAAGCCTTGATTAATGGGCTGAAGATGGCTTTGGAGATGAAGGTAGTGAATCTCATTGTGTTAAGTGATTCAGAACTAGTGGTTGGACAAGTGAAAGGTGGATTTCAGTGTAGAGGTCCAAGGACAGAGCTTTACATGAGGTGCGCTCAGCGGTTGATCAAAAAGTTTCGAGAAGTACGGGTAGAATGTATTCCACGAGATGAGAACTGTAGTGCAGATGTGTTAGCCAAGTTAGGGTCACAGAAAGATGCTATGCTGTTGGGAACAGTACCTTTGCAAGTACAGGAAGTACCTAGTATTCCAGAGGTTGAAGTCATGGAAGTGGAATCTACTCCCAATGTTACTTAGATGACTCCCATTCAAAAATATATCCGAGAAGGTATACTTCCAAGTGAGAAGATGGAGGCCAGGCGGCTTCAGTATCAAGCAGCTAGATTCGTGGAGTATGATGGGATATTATATAAGAGGGGTTTCAATCAACCACTTCTCAAGTGCATAGATGGAGATGAATGTAATTACATCCTTAGGGAGATTCATGAAGGGATTTGTGGCAATCACTCGAGGGGTGGTTCGTTGGCAATGAAGGTTTTAAGGCAAGGATATTATTGGCCTACCTTGAAGAAGGATGCTTACGAGTTTGTTAAGGCATGTGACAAGTGTCAGAGGTTTGCCAATTATTCTACCAGCCCTGCTACTACTTTGAATTCTTTAATGAGCCCATGGCCATTTGCTATGTGGGGAATAGATCTCATTGGAGAGCTCCCTAAAGCTAAGGGAGGAGTGAAGTATGCTGTTGTCGCTGTGGATTACTTTACCAAGTGGGCGGAAGCAATGCCCTTGGCCACAATTACTGCAAGGAAGATTCGAGATTTTGTTTTCAACTCTATTGTGTGCAGGTTTGGAATTCCATATAAACTTGTGTCGGATAATGGAAAACAGTTTGATAGTAAAGAATTGAGAAAGTTGTGTGATGATTTGGGGATAAAGAAGGAATTTGCAGCTGTGTATCATCCTCAAAATAATGGGCAGACAGAGGCTATCAACAAAATAATCAAGCATATCTTGAAGACGAAGTTGGAAGAAAGCAAAGGGAATTGGCCTGAAGAACTTCCCATGGTCTTATGGTCGTATAACACAACTCCAAGAACCACAACTGGTGAATCTCCTTTCATATTGTCTTATGGATGTGAGGCAATGGTGCCGGTGGAAATTGGAGCAGGATCATTCCGAAGGGATTTTTATGACGAAGAATCAAATATGATAAATCAAAGGCTAAATCTTGATTTCTTAGAAGAGATGAGGGCAAATTCGCAGTTGAGGTTGGCAACTTATCAGCAGAGAGCTGCACGGTACTATAACAAGAAGGTGAAGGCTCAGCCTTTCAAGGTGGGTGATCTAGTTCTGCGGAAAGTCATGCCAAATACAAGGGTAGCAGCACATGGAGTCTTTGGTCCCAACTGGGAAGGACCTTACAAGATCAAGTCTATCATCTGGGAAGGAACTTATCATCTAGAAGACTTGGATGGCAACACAATTCCAAGAGCATGGAATGCAGAGCATTTGAGAAAATACTATCAGTAGGGTGCGGCTTCGGCCCCCTATTTTGTGAAGGCTTATATTTAAGTTATATACTAGTATCAATAAATATTCTCCTAGTCTAGGGGGGTAGTGCCTGTACGCCTTCCTTGGTTCTAGTCGAGACTTTTTGTTTTCCACATTTTTTGACTTAGCCAGGGGGGTGATGCATGTTCACATCTTCCCTTGTTTTATCAAGATTCAGGTTTAATGAAGATTTTTAATTCTATGCGTTTCAATGTTTTCAAGAGTTAGAAGAATATTGGCTGATAAAGTACAAAAGGCCGCGCTCAAAGTAACTAGGGCGCGCCCTGTATTTACACTGAAGAATTTACAAGTATTTTAGCTAACAACTTTTCACATCATATGATGTTTACATAGAAGAATTGTCTGAAAATTTTTGAAGATGTGTTTTCAACACAGTGTTAAAGAAAATTTTACGATGGCCGCCCCCTATATGTTTGGGCGCGCCCTATAACTGTTTTATGGCAAAAGTAATTTGGCAGTTGACAGAATTTTGTAGAAACATAACATTTAAAGTCATCAAAGGCACAGATAAAATTCAAATTTAAGTTACAACTTGTAGGGTTTTACAAAGGACCCGCGCCTTGGAAGTTAAAATAAATACGGACAAATTTGAAGATAAAATTCTAGGACGCGTCCTTGGGGGGAGAAGGAGGCGCGTCCTTAGCATCACCAGGGCGGACAACAGTGAGAGGAGAAATCACTTCAGGAACGGAGTTTTGGTTGGAAGGATCAATGGTTTGGATTTCTGGATCTTCGATTTGCTCGGTTTGTAGGGGAGCCTCTTCAGTTGAGGGCGCGCCCTGGGGATCCTTGTCCAATCCCAGCTCGATCCTCTTTTCCTTGATGGCATCTGCGTGTAGTATCTTAAATTGTTCAATATCCTCAGCACTTTCTGGACCAAACTTGTCTTCCCAATTGTAATCAGGATCGTTGGCTAGGAAACCAAGGAGATAGAAGTTAAATCCTTTCTGAAAATTTTCATCTTCGATGCGTTGTTTCTCATCCTTCCAACCATCAGCTTTTTCAATTTCAAGAGCGTCCCGCTGCACTTTCAAGTCTTCATTCTCTTTTTCCAACCTATCATTCTTATCTGCCAGGAGTTGGCGATGGTCGACAGCATCTTGTAGATCGTTTTTAAGATCTCGAATAGTGGCATCCTTGGAATCACACTCTTTCTTCCATTTGTTGTCAGCTTCCACAATCATCTTTGCATATTTTCTATTCTCACCCTCGAGCTTGTTGATGTGGAGCTTTTCTTTATGAATCCTTTGGGCGCGCCCTAAGGATTGAACCAAAAGCTGAGCAGAAGCTTTGATCATGGAGTTTGTCTCATCATCAGCATTCATATTTTGCCAAAGGTCAACCTCCTTTTCGTTGACAAGTGACGCAGTGGCTGGCCCAATAAGGGTTTCAACATATGAGAGCGCGCCCTCAATTCTTTGTCTTTTGCCCTTATCAACAGGAGGGTCTTGGGCCTCAGTATTCCTCTTCGAGGATCTGGAAGAGGGTGGAATTGCTGGGTTGGACTCTTGCTGCTGCTGAATAGGGCACGCCCTAGTGTCAGAAGTATCAGCCTTGTCAGCCGGCTTTTCTTTGTCATTTTTCTTTCTGGATCCAAAGCCACGAGGAATTTGGGGGGCCATATCTGCACTAGAGGAAAAATAGAAATGTTAAGTCAAAAAATAGGTTATTCATATAACAAGTTGCAAGATGTATCACGTTAAGAGGTAAATAATAATAATGAAGGCAAAATCAAAAGGTTAGGGCGCGCCCTAATTTAAGATTTCATACCTTCATCCTGATCAGAGTCGAAATTTTCATTTTCATCATCGCTAGAAGCGGATATGGGGACGGCGATACCATTTCTAAATTTTCTAAATCTACAAATTGATCCAACCCTATTAGAAAGGATTCCAACCCTTTTTAAATTTTCTTCAGTGATTAGGGTTTGGAGGTTGAATTTTTCTGCTGCAATTTTGAGGACAGCACTAGCTCGAGATGAGGCCGCGCCTTGAAGAGTTGTTTGGATTCTTCTATCTGTTTTAGTTTAAAAAGATTAATAAGAAGTTAATGAAGATGGAAAGGAAGGACAAGAAGAGCGTAGGGCGCGCCCTCACTTACATGGATTTGTATTGAATTGAAGACGGACTCTAGGAACATCCCAAACAAAGAAATAAGGTTCCTTCCATCGCTTGATGTGGCTAATCCTTCCGTCAGAAAAGCCTTTGTTGTTGTGAGGTTTGTTGATTACTAGATAATAATATCCAATGTTTGATTGACGGATGCTGAAGAAGTAACTAATTTCTGGCATGGAGGGTGCTTCAAATCCCAAATCACGGTAGAGAATTAACAAACCTAAAACAAGTTTGTAGCTGTTGGGAGAAAGTTGAATTGGGGTTAGATTGTACCATTCGAGGATTTCCCTAAGGTATGGGTGTAAGGGCGCGCCCACACCAAGGGCTACAAGTCTTGGGGTCAAAACCATCCTTGGAATTCTGAAATTTCCACCATAGTTGAAAATATGAGGACGGTGGTGAGAGTGTGGAATGGCCCAAAGTCCTTCTTGACCATAATATTTCATGGCCCACTCTACTTCGTCATTTGTTGCAGTAGAGGACATGTTCACACAGGCCAACTTGCCTTGTTTCTTTCGGGGTAGATTCTTTTCTTTCTCAGTCATATTTCCATACCTTCCCCATTCGAGGTCAATTTCTTCGTCACGGACTTCCCAGTGCTCAAAAGGAGTTGGGGAAGGTCGTGGAGATGTCGGCTCAGAGTTTATTAGGGGGGAAATAGAAGAGGCTGAAGGCGCGCCCTCAGCCGAATATGTATCTGAAGAATGTGAATCCCCAGATGTTTCCGAGATTGGAATAAAATCACTATCCTCCATGGAATTGTAAGAATTGTTCACTTCGGGGGGTGTTTGAGATTCTTTGGAAGGTTGAACATTTAATGTGGTGAGATTGAAGGAGTCTTCACTAGAAAAGCTCATGGTGCCGTCTTTAAATTCTTGAATAAGGCGTGCCCTATCTTCTGAAGATACGAATGAGAAGAGAGGTCTAGGAGGATTAGGAGGTAGAGGAGCTGGCAAAGGAGAGTAAGTCCCAATGCGTTTTTTAAGTTCCTTAAAGGGATGAAATGGAGACGGCGCGCCCTCCAGCTGCAAAATTAAAAGTAAAGAGACTGAGGGCGCGCCCATATGAGGAGTTAGCAGAAAATTTTCTACAAGTAATGGAGTATATAATCGTTATTTTACGAAGAATGAATTCGTTTGGAATCGTGGTGTCAGAGAGATTCAAAGCACACTTAATATTTAAGGCGCATCCAAATAAGGGAATATAACAAGAGAATTTTTTCTACAAGTCAAAACTAATAGGTTGGTCGAATTCGATAGAGAAGGTACTGATACACATAACTAAGGACAGCCTTGTGTATTAGCAAAGGCGAAGCTGAGGACGCGCCCTATGTGTAAGGCGCGCCCAACAGATTAATTTAATATACAGAAACATGTTTTGTAGAAGTTACAATAGCAAGAGAAGATCAAATGTATATATATACAAATATACATACAAGCAATATTGAAGAACACGAAGATAACCAACAGTCAAGGTACTAAATCAAGCACAAAACACAGTGAAAACTTGAAATAAAGACATGAAAACGTACCTTGTAAGTTCTAGAGTTCGATTTAGTGAAGAAATGACCAGAAAAGTGACGAGATCGACCGGATTAGTGCTCGGAAAACTTAAAGTCGCCGGTGTCGGTTTTGGTAGAGAAAAAGAGTGAAAAGAGTAAAGTGAAAGATAAGGGGGGTATTTATAGTGGTTTGAAGAGATGGTGGTTGACAGATGTAGAATCGGTTAAAATTCCAAGGATGCGCCCTCTCTTAGGGCGCGCCTTGTTCAGAAGGTTGTGAGAATTTTAGGCTTTGTTCGTGAAAATTCGATATATCATCTTTGATTTCATATGGAATTGGGGGGTAGTTGTTATAGCCAAAATTCGGTTCGGGTATTTTTCCAGATGGATTCAGGTCAAATATGGGTTTAATTTGGGGAATTCTAGGTTTAATTAAGGTTTTGGTAGGAAAGGGAGAAGTTAGGCCGCGCCCTCTCTTTCTTTACAAAGAGGGCGCGCCCTAAATAGAGAAAAATGGTGACAAATTTATTTAGGTTTTCTAAGAAGACATTGAAGAAATCTCTCTTAGGATTCCACTCAAGTATGGATTCCATTCAAGATAGGATTCTACTCAAGCTTGAATTCCAGAAATTGAAGAATTCCCTCCTGTCGTATCTCAGGAGGGGGATGTCCGCCGCAGAAGGCCTCCAGGGGTTTGCCTGGAAATAAGGACCCTTCTTAAACACTAAGGGCGCGCCCTATGGTGGAAAGATGGGGACTTCTGGTGTGTGCTTTGGGAGCTCTGTTCCTGTAGCCAATGGGCGCGCTCTCATTGGGGAACTTCGGAGTAATCCTGCACTTTGCACCCAAAAGCTCTGGATCACCTGTCCTGCTATCTGGTGGGTGCTTCTCATTCGGGGGACAGGGATGTGTTCTGCACTTGGGGAAAACCACGGCTATACATGCATCCTTGAAATCAAGAAATAGCTGGTAACGGATAGGACTAGTCCTCGACGGGGGAAGTTTCCTTATCCGTGAAGTCTTGAGATCTTGGATGAGCCTTGGGCCTTTGTGGTTAGGCCTCATAGTAGAACATTCCGGAAGCCGGTCTGTTATCCAAGCCCATTTGGGTTTCTTGCTCTCCAAGAACTACGTATGGCTTGATCCCCTATAAATACCGGGGTACGTAGGCCGATTGAGGGGTTGGAAGTCGAGAGCTCAGAAATAGCCGCCACTAACCCTATCAATCTCAGCCACCAATTACACTCAACAACCATACACCACCGTTTTCTCCGGCAAAGAACCACCGCATCAGATCTTGTTTCCGGCGACTTACCTCGAATTTTGTTGTTCCCAAATTCCTCCGTCAACACTAATCAACTAGTAGATATGAAGAATTAGCTCGTTGTGTTTTTTAAAAAATTGTATAATTTCAAAAATTTGGATCTCCAAAATTAAAAATATTAAGGACTTTAAAATACTAGAAAATACTGTAAAACAACATAATAAGCAAGCATATTTGAATATTTTATTAGACAAACTCCAATCTAACTTCAAAGTTATACTTTTACATCATTTTGGTGTAAAACACCAAATTTGGTGTTACACCAAAATTTGGAATTTTTAGAGTTTTTATTAATCCCAACTTTGCCCTTGTCCTCTTTCTCTAAAATAAATTTGTTTCATATATATTCAACCAACTTTATTACTTTTATATTTTAGTAATAAAATAACTTAAATAATACAAGAATGGTGTAAAATTTAGAATAAATAAATTGAAATTGAATTTGAAAATAATATAATTTTTACACCCTCTTGATGTAAAAATCACACCAAAATAATGTGATCGGCTCTTACAAATATTCATCACGGAACAAGGAAAGCCAATCTAAGCCACACGCAACCTATCTCAACATGTCACACAACAGATTGATCTAGTTACCCTACCATTTTATTGTTAGAGAGATGGAATGAATTCTCCACCTTAATTTTAAAATTAAGAGAAAAAAATTATAACCAACAGATTAATCTAGCTACCCTACCATTTTATAATTCTTAGAGAGATGGAATGAATTCTCCACTTTAATTTTAAAAATAAGAGAAAGAAATTATAGCCATTAGATTAGATGAAAGGCATGATTAAAAATTTATAGATTTTCTTTATATATGAGAAAGACGGAAGACAATAATCTTTGGTTTGTGTTAGACATAATTTGATGCTCTTTACATATGAAATTTTACACATGAATTAAAGTATTGAAAATTCTTGAGTTATTGAAAATTCTTGAGTACACATGAATGGATAACAAATGAAACGTAGATTCTTTTCTTGTTTAATTTACTCCCATTTCTCAACAATTTTACAATTTTTAAAAAATAATGTAATTAAATAAATTTACCTAATTTCAATATTGCTAAAATATCTATTTTACAAATATTATATATTGTATTTATAAATCGAAGAGTAGTAACAGAAAATGTAAAGAGTACTCATGAAGAATACACTGAATTATTAAAAATGAATTCATGATGAAAATTGATAATTGTAGACTCAAAATAATTTTAAAAATTCTAACTCATGTAGAGTGCAATAATTATTAAGTATAAAAGTAATTAGATTTTTTCATAAATATCCAAGTTCAGAAAAACAATTACAAAAAGATTTTTTTAAAAAAATATTTTGTAAACATACCAATTTGTATAAAATATTTGTAAAAATACGTTCTGCAATTTTTACAACCATATTTGCAATCGACATCAACCAGAATCAATATAAATGAAATTTTAAAAATTTAACAATTGAAATTTGGTTGCATAATAGTTTGCTTAACTAACATCGGTTAAATCAAATGTAACAAAATCAACTTCAAATTATTTTCAGAAAAATGTAAAAACATGTTGCATTTGGTTTTTTTAGTTGTAAAAGGTAGTTTTACCAATATTTTCAAAATAAGGTGAAATTGTAAAAGAAAAAAAAATAGAAAATATGGTATTTAAGTAATTTCTCAAACAATTATTCATATTTATGATATGAATGTTTTGATATTTTTAATGTTATAATCACGAATAATGTAGTTATCGAACCGCCGCAAAACTTGCATCTATACTATTATATAAAAGCCGAAACATTGAAAGTTTTGGTACCTGTTTTTTGGTACTGAGTGAATTTACTTATTTATCCTTCATTATAAAGAAAAATAAATACACCTAAAATAAATAATAACATAATATAATTAATGGTAATTAGTCGAGATGTTAGCTTTTATAAACACCTAAAAACATCAATCGTATCATATATTTCCATCATTAGTATTTCCTTTCGAATTAAAACACGTTATAATTAATGGTAATTAGTCGATTAACATAATCAAATTAATGGTAATTAGTCGATTGCCTTTTTCACATTAGTATAATAAAATTAATGGTAATTAGTCGATTGCCTTTTTCACATTTACTTTTAATTAAAAATATTACCTTTTATAAACAACTAAAACCATCAATCGTATCATATCTTTCGATCATTAATATTTTTCTTTCGAATTAAAACACGTTACCTTTTTAATTTAAAACTAATCTTACAAGCATTAATATATACCCGAAAATATCAAACCATAATTTTCAAGAAAAATATAACACCTAAAATAAATAATAACATAATATATATTTAATGGTAATTAGTCGATTGCATTTTTCACATTTAATTTTAGTTGAAGATATTACCTTTTATAAACACATAAAAAGATCAATTGTATCATATCTTTCGATCATTAATATTTCCTTTATAATTAAAACATGTTACCTTTTTAATTTACAACAAATCTTACAATAATTAATATATACCCGAAAATATCACAACATATTTCTTACATTGTTTATAATAAGGAAAAATTAGTATAATTTATAAACATGAGTATGTTAAATTATATTAAATTAAAATTAAAAAAAATTATTAAAATAATGATTATATAAAAACATAATTATAATATTAAATAAAATTTATAATATAATATAAGAAACCCGTGCATTGCACGGGTTATAAGCTAGTATTATAAATACTTCAAAAAATAATATACTTAGACTAATGAAAAATAAAATGAATGAATAAACATTTCTTTTTATGGTTAAGGTACGTTGGTTTACACATAAACCCGTGCACTAAACTTTTAATAAAAAAAATTTATTTTGTTTTCATTACAAAGCTCGGTAGGGTTATACAAATTCCTTAGTACCAAATTTCTTAGTACACATATATATTTTACTCCAATTTCTCAACTAATCCAAAAAGTATCGAATAAATTCTCCTATAACTAATATTAATAACATGTTCCTTAACAAATTTACTTCAACTACGGAAAAGTAGTAATAAAAAAGTTGTACTTAATTATCAATTCCAGACTCAAAATAAAATTTAACTCATAAAAAGTGTACTAGTATATTGAAAATGAATACAATCATAATTCATGACAAGTATTCAAGTAATATAAATAATATCAATGTATATGGTTATGATCACTATAATACGAACATTATTCTCATAATTATTTTATTTCCAATCATGAATAAAATATAATTGAACTGTGAAACTTGCATCACAATAAATTATTATCATTTTCTATCAAAATTTGTAAAAACTTTTTCAAATTATTTCCCAACAAAGGTTGGAAGATCCTTATATGAAAATGTTATCTTAGTTTTCATTGTGTGCCAAATGTTATCGTTTTCATTGTGTAATCTTAGTTTCTACAAGAATTGCTTTCCATTATCTAGGTTCAAATTAAACGTTGCTTGAATAGATAATGAAAATTTCATTTTTTAGACAATGGTGAAAACATTTATCTAATTTAATTTTTGGTGTAATGTCTTTTCTTGTTCGTTTTATGTTGAAACTAGCTTTTATAACCGGTGCAATACACGGTTTCTTTTTTAAAAACTATAATTATATTATTTTTTAATTTTATATGTTATGAATTTACATTTAATTTTAGTTGAAGATATTACCTTTTATAAACACATAAAAAGATCAATTGTATCATATCTTTCGATCATTAATATTTCCTTTATAATTAAAACATGTTACCTTTTTAATTTACAACAAATTTTACAATAATTAATATATACCCGAAAATATCACAACATATTTCTTACGTTGTTTATAATAAGGAAAAATTAGTATAATTTATAAACATGAGTATGTTAAATTATATTAAATTAAAATTAAAAAAAATTATTAAAATAATGATTATATAAAAACATAATTATAATATTAAATAAAATTTATAATATAATATAAGAAACCCGTGCATTGCACGGGGTTATAAGCTAGTATTATAAATACTTCAAAAAGTAATATACTTAGACTAATGAAAAATAAAATGAATGAATAAACATTTCTTTTTATGGTTAAGGTACGTTGGTTTACACATAAACCCGTGCACTAAACTTTTAATAAAAAAAATTTATTTTGTTTTCATTACAAAGCTCGGTAGGGTTATACAAATTCCTTAGTACCAAATTTCTTAGTACACATATATATTTTACTCCAATTTCTCAACTAATCCAAAAAGTATCGAATAAATTCTCCTATAACTAATATTAATAACATGTTCCTTAACAAATTTACTTCAACTACGGAAAGGTAGTAATAAAAAAGTTGTACTTAATTATCAATTCCAGGCTCAAAATAAAATTTAACTCATAAAAAGTGCACTAGTATATTGAAAATGAATACAATCATAATTCATGACAAGTATTCAAGTAATATAAATAATATCAATGTATATGGTTATGATCACTATAATACGAACATTATTCTCATAATTATTTTATTTCCAATCATGAATAAAATATAATTGAACTGTGAAACTTGCATCACAATAAATTATTATCATTTTCTATCAAAATTTGTAATAACTTTTTCAAATTATTTCCCAACAAAGGTTGGAAGATCCTTATATGAAAATGTTATCTTAGTTTTCATTGTGTGCCAAATGTTATCGTTTTCATTGTGTAATCTTAGTTTCTACAAGAATTGCTTTCCATTATCTAGGTTCAAATTAAACGTTGCCTGAATAGATAATGAAAATTTCATTTTTTAGACAATGGTGAAAACATTTATCTAATTTAATTTTTGGTGTAATGTCTTTTCTTGTTCCTTTTATGTTGAAACTAGCTTTTATAACCGGTGCAATACACGGTTTCTTTTTTAAAAACTATAATTATATTATTTTTTAATTTTATATGTTATGAATTTACATAACAAATTGTTGTTTTAAAGTTGATATATATAAAAAAATTTACACATTCAATGTAATATTTATACTATATCTTGAATTCTTAAAATTTGATTTAGACGATTTTACAGCCACGTGAAATTAACAAAATCTATAACCTTTATTAATAATCGAAATCTTTTTTAAATGGTACTATGGTATCAAATTTGGTTCCACCTTTTTTAGTTCCACCCCTTTATTCATATTTCTTCTATAACTCTATGTTATGTTTTATAATCGTATAACAATTATAATTCTTTCCGTCCCTTTATTCCTATTTCTTCCAAAACTCTATGTTATATTTAATAAAATAGTAAAATAATTTTAATCCTAAAACAATTGCAATTCTTTTATTATAACCGTATTGAATTACAAAATAATGTATCTATGAGAAATATATCTATCGTATTTTCTTGATTTTATTTAAAATAATCTTAAACTAATAACGAATTAAATAATCTTTATTAGTAAGTAAAATATCTGTTCTAATGATAATCCATTCTCCAAATTTAATTTCACTCTAATATTCGTATCCACCAAAATTATTGAAATTCTGCTGTAAATACAATTGTTTTTTTATTATAACCTACTGAGTTGTATAAAAACATAATTTTTTAAGATCAATCAATATTATAAGTTAGTGGTCACTTTAAATTAATTTTCTCGGGCCCGTGTTTCGCACGGGTTATCATCTAGTAATCTTTAATTTAGTGATGATTTAACAATTATTTTCCAAATAAATCTATACGGAAAACAAAAAAGAGAAGAAATTGACAATTTTTTACGTTGAAAATTCTATTAGATTTATGAATTCTACTTACAATTCGTTTTGATTATCAAAATACCCTTGTTATTATTTGAATACAGTTCTACAAACAACCAAAAATAATTATTAATATTTTATATGTTAATACGTAATAAACTAAAAAGTGTATTTATACTGAAATACGAAAAGGTGTATGTCAATAATTTTAAATTGTATATAATTAGATTTGTTACATGGAATAGCATTGATAATTAGGTCTTCTATATTAAATAGAATTAATGCAAAAATAGTTCGTGTTTATGAAAAATTGAAAACAGTTTAGTGAGCTGGTATTTGGTTGAGGCTTTTGACCAATTTACATTAATTCACATTGTTTCAAGGATAACATGAGTCTGGGAGAGTTATTTTAAAAGAAACTAGTTGATAAAGTCGCGCTTCGCGGCGGCGTTACAATATTTTAAAAAAATTCAATGCATTTAAGTTATATTATAATATTAATATTAAATTTTATAATTAAATAATCTTCTCTAATGAATCAATTTCTTGTTAAATACGATTCTTTCGATTGAGTCGCTCTCTCGTTAAAACCGAAATCCCAATATTTTTTAACAACTTATATAATATTTTTTATCTATAAAATCGAACTGTAAAAATAAAAAGAAATTTATGACTTTAGTATCAAATTCTAATAGCTAATACAATCATTTTTAGCAAGCCGTCTTCCCGTTAAATACGTTTCGAGCCACTCTTATTTGGAACCGAAATTCTAACTTCATTATATAAATAGAGTAAATTCCAATTTTTATATTCTTTAAACTTTCTAATATTTATGGAGTTTTAAAAGATGAAAATACATCTTATATTTTCTGTATATTATAGATATTCTTGTATTTATTTTTAATTTCCGCATGGGAATGTCTTTCTGTTATGTTAACATATCAAAAAAAAATTAAAATACGAAGACTTTTCGTTACGGGAATAATATTACATTTATGGATATATTTTTGTAATGCAAGTATAATTAAATTGTATAAAAAAGTTAAAATAAAGATTTCTAGGAAAAAAGATGTATAGTTTTAAAAAAATCGTATAAGATGTATCCGCCGTCCTTGTATTCTACTTCTAATAAAACATTTTATTTTATGTATTAATTATATATTTAAACATCTTTTGTACAGTCTTATCTAATGAATCGCTTTCTTGTTAAACACATTTATTACTATTGATTTGCTCTCTCGTTAAGACCAAAAACCTAACTTTTACATATATTATTTGTATGATAATATTTATCCATAAAAATCAAATCCTAAAAATAAAATAAAATTTATAATAGCTAGCACGATCGTTAAAATTTACTTGTATGATATTTTAATAGCTAGCACGATCTTTTATAGTGAGCCGTCTTCCCGTTAAACACGTTTCGAGCCGCTCTCGTTTGAAATCGAAATTCTAACTTCATTACATATTATTGATGTTACTTATCTTTCACAACAATTTTTTTCCTTAAAATCAAAACCTAAAAAATAGAGTGAATTCTAATTTATACTTTCTCTAAATTTTCTAAAAATTTTGAAGTTTTAGAAAATTAAAACACATCTTATTTTCTCTTTATATTATAGATACTCCTGTATTTATTTAGGATTCCTGCATGAGATTGTTCTTTTATTATGTTAACACATCAATTCTTTTCTTTTTAAATACGGTGACTTTTTTCATTACAATAGTATTGGATTTATGAATAAATTTTCTTAATATAAGTATAATTAAATTATATAAAAAATATATAATTTAAGAAGATCGTACTTTTTATAAAATATTTAATTATATGTCTGCTCTATATATTCAAACACCTATTCTAGTTCTAGTAGAACTTTTATTTATATATTTTTTCAACAAATTCGAACTCTTACTGTCTATAAATTCGAACTCCTATTCTACTTCCAATAGAACTTTTAATTGTATGTCTTATAAATACTTATTATACTTCCAATAGAACTTCTAATCATATGTCTTTCCTATAATTTGAACTCTTCTCCTTTATAAATTTGAACACCTATTCTACTTCTAATATGCTAATTGATATTTTTATATTTATTAGTGTTTAAAATTCTAGAAAATTAGAAATATCGATTGACACGATATTAGAGCGTCACCTAAACTCCCGCTATCCTCCTTTATATATATATATATATATTGAAGCTACGAAAAGAATCGAGGTTTAATTTTTGTTTAATGTGCATTTAATTTTTTTATGTTGATAATGTGAATCGAATCTTTGACCTTTAATAGTACTTTTGTATTATTGATCTTACTCTTTTTTTTTGCTAATTATTTATCTTACTCTTATTATATAGGTAATATAATTATATAATAGGATATAATATTTAAACTTATAAATATTATATTTAAATATGCTTTTAATCTAGTATATTTAGAGTTACAGATATTAAATTAAATATGTTGTTACTTAGAGTAAAACGAGTCGAACTCTTGATACTCATATTATATAATAGAATATAACTAGTTGATAAAACCGCGCTTCGCGGCGGCATTACAATTTTAAAAAAAAAATCAATATAGATTTTCGTTACATTTAACATATTTTCTAAAGACTTATATAATAATTTTTATCCATAAAAATCAAATCTTAGAAATAAAAATAAAAATTATGACATCAGTATCCAATTCTAATAGCTAATACAATCTTTTCTAGTGAGCCGTCTTCTCGTTAAAAGATGTTTTGAGCCGTTCTTATTTGGAACCGAAATTCTAACTTCATTAGCACTTATCTTATGAAATAACATTTTTTTCTTAAAAATTAAAATCTTAAAAGAGAGAAAATTCTAATTTTAACATTATTTAAACTTTCGAATATTTATGGAGTTTTAAAGATGAAAATACATCTTATATTTTCTGTATATTATAGATATTCTTGTATTAATTTATAACTTTCGCATGGAATTATTTTTCTATTATGTTAACACATCAATTTTTTTAAATGCGAAGACTTTCATTACGGGAATAATATTGAATTTATGAACATATTTTTCTAATGCAAGTATAATTAACTTGTATAAAAAAATAAAATAAAAGAAGTTTAGGAAAAAAAGATATAAAGTTTAAAAAATCGTATTAGACGTACATTTCCATCATCCTCGTATTCTACTTCCAAAAAAATATTTTATTATATATATATTTTTTATATATAAAACATATTTTCTACCTCCAATAAAATTTTTAATTATATGTATTTTCTATAAATTCGAACTCTTCTTATTTATATATTAGAACTCATGTTTTACTTACAATAAAACTCTTAATTATATGTATTACAAACACTTATTTTACTTCCAATAAAACTTTTAATTATATGTCTTCCATATAAATTCAAACTCTTATTTTCAATAAATTTGAACACGTATTATGTTTCTAATATGTTAAAAGATAGTTTTTTAGTTATTAATATTTAAAATCCTAAAATTTTAAAAAAATTATATATTTTTTTTTCGATTATATCATCAATATTAAATTTTTATATTCAACACGGTTTTCTTTAATGAACCGCTTTTTCGTCAAACATGATTATTCCTTTTGAATCGTTCTCTCGTTAAGAACAAAACCCTAACTTTTACATATATTACTTGTATAATAATGTTTATCCATAAAAATCGAATACTAAAAATGAGATAAAAATTTTATCATCAATTTTAAATTCTAATAGCTGATACAATCTTTTCTAGTGAGCCGTCATCTCGTTAAATACGTTTCGAGTCGCTCTCGTTTGAGATAGAAATTTTAACTTCATTACATATTATTATACAACTTTTTTCCTTAAAATCAAAACCTAAAAATAGTGTGAATTCTAATTTTTATTTTCTCCAAACTTTCTAAAATTTATGGAGTTTTAAAAATAGAAAAACATCTTATTTTCTCTTTATATTATAAATACTTCTGTATTTATTTAGGATTCCCGCATGAGAATGTTCTTTTATTTTGTTAACACATCAATTCTTTTCTTTTTAAATACGAAGACCATTTTTATGAAATTTGTA
Organism: Saposhnikovia divaricata; assembly: GCA_036435485.1. NCBI lineage: Eukaryota > Viridiplantae > Streptophyta > Magnoliopsida > Apiales > Apiaceae > Saposhnikovia > Saposhnikovia divaricata. The sequence goes on from CM071595.1 coordinate 156,980,991, forward strand.
CTGGATATATGAAATTTTTTCCTAATAGAAGTATAAATAACTTGTATAAAAAATATATAATTTTAGAATATCGTAAAAGATGTCACCACCGTCCTTGTATTCTACTTATAATAAAATTTTTATTTATATGTCTCCTCTATATATTCAGACACCCATTCTACTTCCAATAGAACTTATAATTATATATTTTTTCTATAAATTCGAACTCTTATTCTCTATAAATTCGAACTCCGATTCTATTTCCAATAGAACTTTTAATCATATGCCTTATAAATACATATTCTACTTCCAGTAGAACTTCTAATTATATGTCTTCCCTATAAACTTGAACTCTCTTTTTCTATAAATTCGAACACCTATTCTACATCTAATATATTAAAAAAAAATTAATATTTATTAGTGTTTATTCGAACTCCTATTCTACTTCTAATAGAACTTTTAATCATATGCCTTATAATTAAATATCTATTCTACTTCCAATAGAGTTTTTAATTTTATGTCTTCCCTATTAATTCGAACTCCTCTTATCTATAAATTCGAACACCTATTCTAGTTTTAATATGTTAAAAGATATTTTTATAATTATTAGTGTTAAATTTATAGAGTTCTAAAAAATAGAAAAAAAAACATCTTTTGCTTTATATTATTGATACTCATGTATTTATTTAGGGTCCCCGCCTGAGAATGTTCTTTTATTATGTTAACACATAAGTTCTTTTCTTTTTAAATACAAAGACCCTTTTTTATGAGATTAGTATTGGATTTATTAAAAAAATTCCTAATAGAAGTATAAATAACTTGTATAAAAAATATATATAATTTTAGAATATTGTAAAAAATGTCACCACTGTCTTGTATTCTACTTCCAATAAAATTGTTAATTATATGTCTCCTTTATATATTCAAACACATATTCTACTTCTAATAGAACTTATAATTATATCTTTTTCTATAAATTCGAACTCTTATTCTTTATAAATTAGAACTCCTATTCTACTTCGAATAGAACTTGTAATCATATGCCATATAAATACTTATTATACTTCCAATAGAACTTCTAATTACATGTCTTACCTATAATTTCGAACTCTTTTTATCTACAAATTCAAACACCTATTTTACTTCTAATATGGTAAAATATATTTTATTAGTATTTATCTGAACTCCTATTCTACTTTTAATAGAACTTTTAATCATATGCCTATAATTAAATATCTATTTTACTTCCAAGAGAACTTCTAATTATATGTCTTCCCTATAAATTCGAAATCTTATCATCTATAAATTCGAACACCTACTCTACTTCTAATATGTTAAAAGATATTTTTATATTTATTAGTGTTTAAAATCAAAAAATTATAAAAATTAGAAAAATAGATTGAGACGATCTTAGAACGCCACCTAAGCGCCCGCGTATCCTCCTTTATTTATATATATTGATATATTGATGGTGATGTAAAGATATTTGAAAATAATATTGAAAAGGAATTTGAATTCCGTAACATTTCCATCTTGAGAATAAAATTAACAATTGAAGGAGATAATACATAATAAATAAGATTTAAAAATATAAAGATGTGTGTATGTAAAAAAATAGAATTAACTTTTTTTTTTTAGATTACTTATGGATCAAAGATTAAAATTTATGGGTGAATACGTGTAATTAAAATAGTGAGGACACTGAAAATATAGCATATAACCCATGCTCCATTTTTTTTTTATGATTTGGACATATATTAGTATTGCACTAATATTCGCGTTCCACTTTGTCACGACACCATTTCGTATCCTCATGCAGAAATTATAAATTTTAGTTATTTAGTATGGAGAATAGGGAACCTAAGATATGTCTTAGGTAAGTTCCCTAAGATATATGGATTTTATATGCAAACATAGGGTGGGCAATTTTGTAAATTCTGAATTCATTTAAAATTTTGCAATATTACTTAATTAGCCCTGCGGGCCCAATACATTTTAAAGCTTATTTTTTAAGTATCTTAGAGAATTTTCCTCAGATGAATCTCAGATTCCTTTTTCTCTTTAGTATGTTAGAAAAGTTAAACACTATAATGAAATAAATTAGCAAAAAAAAAGAGACTATAATGAAATAAAATAAAATTAAAAGCACTGAAAGTTCTTTAAAAAACATTTATTTGCGTTTTGCAAGTGGTGTAACACACTGACATCTATATAAAAGTTGTACATATTGCTCGTAAGTGGCATGGTAGGTTGGTATTGGATATTTGCTAGATTTTGATGGATGAAGTAAAAAGCTATTCTAACTTGATTCCTTCAATTTACTCCGATTCCTTTAATTTACTCCGATTTCTCAACCAGGCTAGAAGTCTCGAATAAATTAATCTAGTAAGACCTAAGGGAATTAATTAAAAAATTATTGTGCTTATCGATTCAAGGCTCAAAAAAGAGTTTACACATGAAAAGTACAGTAAATTTAATTATCAAGAATAAATATATTTGTAATTCATGACAAGTAACATAAATAATATCAACTTGATGTCAATATAGTATGAATATTATTCTTACAATCATTTTATTTTTCAATCCCGAATGAGTATAGATTTTTCTTTTTGAAAAGAAATGATGAAAACGAATAGAATTTTGCTGAACTACGAAACTTGCATGATCAAAATTGTAAATATTTTTTAAAATTATATAATCTGACCGTTCAAACCCTAGGGTAATAAAATGCAAATTTGAAGCTTTTATTTAAATTTTCAAATCAATTTTTACTGAATCGAGTTTAATTAAATTTTTTGAGTTCAAATTTGAACAAATCGGCACATACCTAAAATTTTGACAATCACTTTAAGTCGAAGGTTAAAGTAATATTTGACTTAAATTAAAATTTATTTTTATGTAATAAATTGAAAAATGATTTAAAATTGAAAAAATAACTTAAAATCAGGAGTTGGCGTGAGATATTCTTCTAAACAATTTATTTTATTTTAATAATTTTTTGATAAAATTAGTATTATCATTCAAATACACTATTTATCAAATTTTTCTATTTTTTTCATTTTTAATAACTCATAAATTATTTATAATATAAAATTATCCAAACAAATAATTTACAAATGTAGAAGAGTGATTTAGACTTCTCAAAGAAAGAACCATAGTCCATAAACCCCCGCAAACTTAACCCCTTTGACCATTTTGTTTGTTGATAAAGTACTTACATCCCCAACTGACAAAACAAGCTCAAGAATTTTAAGAATAATTGTTGTCACAAAGATGGCTTCAGTTATTGCATCAATTTCATTTCTTGTACCTTCAAGAATCACCTCAATTTCTCACGCTTCTTCTTCTTCAGCTACTTATGCGAATGGTCTTAATTCTAAAGATTCCTCTTTTTCTATGCATAATTCAATCTTGTGGAAGAAAATAAACAACCCCAACAAGTTGATATGCAATGCTGCTGAGTATAAATTCCCTGACCCTATTCCTGAATTTGCTCAACAGGTACCTATAAATTTCATTTATGTGTGTTAGTGAGGGGGAGAGAGAGAGAGAGGGGGGGGAGAGAGAGGGGGGGGAGGGGGCGAGAGAGAGAGAGAGAGAGAGAGAGAGAGAGAGAGAGAGAGAGAGAGAGAGATACATAGAGAGAGTAATTATGTGTTTGAGAGAGGGAGGGAGGGAGAGAGAGATTGAGAGAGAGACTGAGTAATTATGTTTGGGTTTATATGTATTAATTTTGTGTGTATATGAATTGTGTTTGCAGGAGACAAAAAAGTTTAAGAGCCATCTGGTGAAGAAACTTTCAAAGAAAGATATGTTTGGAGATTCAATTGATGAAGTGATTGGTGTATGTACTGAGGTATATTTGTGTTACTTGCCTTCTGATTATTGAGTTTGAACTAATTTACATTTCGCAAGAGTTTCGGTTGTAAGATTTAGGAAAATTTAAGATGCATTGTGTTACTTGTTTACACCAAAAAAATATGAGCTTTTGACAGTGAAACCATGATATCCTAAGAAGCAAGGACACGGGTGCGGGTGCGTAGTACGGGGACACGTGAATTCGTCAAATTTAAAAATATGGGGATACGGGTGCGGGGGGACACGTCATGCATAATTATAAATTTTCATGTATAGTTCAGATTACACATATAGAAAACAATTGACAGAACCAAGAATTGCATGCAAACTGAATAAAATGCATAATTAATTCATCCAAAACATGAAAATATAAGTATTATCTCTTTATTTATGCAAAATTGAACATGATAATCAATACATTTGTACTTGCTTATGGGTATTGATACTTAATTTTGTGAAAATACTTAGTTAACACAAATTTTGACTATAATTAGTGAAAACAAAATTTGAAAGTAGGATTGTAGAAGAATCCCCGTGTCTAATACGGGGACACGCGTGTCCAAGAATCCGACACGGGGATACGGCAGGTGATCGAAGTGTCCCTGCTTCCTAGATGATATCAATTATGTGAATATTGTTTTGATAGGTTAGAGCTGTATGTTTGGTGTTACTTTATTCGCCATTTCGATTCTTTAAATCCTTGAAATGCTTGTTTAATGATGTAATAGTAGGAAACTAGTACTTTGGATTTTTATGCTTCAAGTCTGGATTTATAATAGCAGTATCAGATGTAGCAAATTTGTGTTTGTATATTTTTCCTTCCCTTGTTGAGGCATGAACCTTTAGTCGAACTGTTCATATGCCCTGCACAATTGGTGTATGCTTTGCACCGAACTAGTAATGTGTAAATTTGTAAAGATAAGAGGGATAATTTCTTCTGTTTATGGCACGGAAATATACTGAGATTATAATATGCACTGTGAAAGCTGTGTCACTGAGAATCTAGTGCATAACATCGGAGCCCTTACAATTTCAGAGACGAGGAAAGACCTGAAAGTGCTGAACTCTGGCATGCTAGTTATGACAAGTCTTGTGATGCAAAACTAAGTTCTTCCCTGGTCATTGAATGATAGGCTTATTCAAGGGTCATAGTAGAGCTGTAGGAAGACATTTATAATACTCTAGCTATTATAACGGACAGTGTTCCTAAATACTGTATTTTCTTCCCAAATGTCTAAATTGTTAATACTTGAAAGTAGCAGGTGCTGAATGAGTTTTCATTTTTAATACCAAAGATACTAGCATAAAAACTTATGGGAAACTTATCTCTTCATTGGTGCTCTCATCTTTAATTATCTCATGACTAAATACAAGTGGACAGTACAATAAAATAAAACGGTTTAAGATAAGATTTCCTCGTCCAGGCATAAGATTGAGAATTGATTGGTGCATATAAGGGTTCATTAAAGCAAAAAGTGCTATACTCGTGCTTTCACCCCATCTATTCCTTTGTTATAACTAGATTTCAAGTAGAGAAACCATATTAGGTAGGATTAAGAATAGAGAAGGGGACATTGAAGCAAAGGGGCCTTTTATTTTCTTTCTATTTTTTCGAATCTTTTAATATGTCAATCCCTTACTTAAACTCATTAGAATTTCTGATGAGCATTCGCATAGTGCATTAGCCACTTAGAATCGCGATGCTTATTTTTTAATATTGTAATTGTTAAATTATATTTGCCTGGAGATCTTCGTGCTTCTAAAGAGATATAGGATTGTAATAGAAGTACCAGCTTCAGTAGATTGTTCATGTTTTTCTCCTACCTTGTCTAGGCATGAACCTTTGTTAGGATTATTCATATGCCTTGCGCATATTCCCATATTTGTGACCGGTTTATCTTCGAACTACAGTATGTTCCTAAAACAAGAGGGAGTTTTCCTGGGCATAGAAATATACTGTGGTCCTATGTTACAATGTTGCTGATAAAAGACTGGTAGTAAAATATATAGTGTCTACTTTATGTTAATTTCAGTACACTACAGCGCGTATGCTGTCACTTAAATATCCATGTTCATAGCTTTGAAACCCATAAGAAATTCAGACATGGAGAGAGGCCAGGAAATGGTGAACTGCTACATGCCGCTTATGTCGTGTGATGCAAAACTAAGTTCTTATCCGGTTACTGAATGTGAATGATTTTCATGGTAGTATAGTGCTGTAGATGGCCATTGTTTAACATGAGTCATGTTAGTAGATGATGTTACTGGATTCGCTCTCAACTTTGCTAATACTTTAAAGCAACATATATTGCTGAATGAGTTCTTTTTCTTTGTTACATACCGAACTTGCTTGAAAGTGGTCAATCAATTTTTTCCATCCGTTTTGTTATCTGTGATCATCTCACAACCAAGTACAAGCATGGATCAGAATAGATTCTGTTTAAATTATAAGATTAACTTTTCCGAATCATATTAGAGGTTCGAGCTAATTGAAGCAAACAGTTCAGGCTTGTACTTTATTCCTGACTGACTATTCCTTCTGTTGTAGCATTTAAAATTTCCGTCAAAACTTTTCTCAGTTTACAAGTTTAAGCACGTGTGGATGCATATCGATAATACTTTCTTTGGCATTTTTTCTCAACAGATCTTCAGTACCTTTATGCACACCGAGTATGGGGGTCCTGGAACTCTCTTGGTTGAACCTTTCATTGACATGGCTGATACTTTGAATGAGAGAGGCCTGCCTGGAGGTCCTCAAGCTGCACGAGCCGCTGTTAAATGGGCCCAAGATTGTGTGGACAAGGACTGGAAGGAATGGAATAGCAATGACAGCGATTTGTAAATTAGGTGCACAATAGTTAGTATGTTTGAATGATTGTGCCAACTACGTTGTTGGAGCTTGGCACATTTCTTAGAACCCTAATACTCTAAAGAATCGAAAAAGAAAAGTAGTTTGTATTAGTTAAATCATTTTTGGGTGGTCTGCATTGTAGTAATTGTGAGCGGATGTAGTTGTTTACTTTGCTAAATATGACAGCAATGGTAATCTGTGTTCTTCCACATTGTTGGTCTACTAGGTTGGTACCTTAAAGTTTTTTTGTGGGAAGTTGCATTATGGCATCTTTAAGTTGCTCACAATGAACATTTTAACATCTCATTGTTTCTCAAAGCTGCACTAATTCCCATTGTTGCTCATATATGAATACAATTGAGTATCTTCAGTTTAAATACACTAAATTCTGTTATAATAAAACCCTTCTCTTGACAAAGAAAACATATTTTCAAAACCCACTGTCAAAGTTAACCAAAAAAAAAAACCCATTGTCCCGCCTAACAAAAAATTTAGATTTGGATGGAACCCTGATGTTGCCAGAGTTCAAGAACATCTCAAGTCAGCTCAAGAAAACTTTCAAAACCACCATGCCTAAAATTGAATAATGAAACACGAAGTGTTATGCACATATTTATGGCATTGAATGACTAATATGTTTCACAGAATTACGTGACAATAATCAAGTTTTGAACCTCTCTAAAGCTAGATATACCGTATAGATGATTGCCAGCAAAGTGTATTTACATAACCTTCACATATATTCTACAGTAAATAACTAGACATCAGTCCTGAAAAAAGATCCAGCATGCATCTAAAAGAACCGATGGAGTTGATCAGGTATTAGATTGCTTATCATCTAGTAATTCATCTCTATCTATAAAACGCACAAGCAACTCTTTCTCCTGCAAAACCAAGCAGCTGTCCCCTTTCCCAAACCAGGCATACCTTCGCTTAGCTATGTAATCATAGGCGGCATCCCTTATAGGTCTTGGGACAATCATGAGAGAGCTAAGAGCAGAGTATGGTAAAGGCAAGTACGAGAGCACCCTCAATGCAGCTGCAAAATGACAGAACATATGAAACTTTCATACAAACACATATAGTATCAACATAAAAAGCAAATCATCCCCTTCTGCACAACAAGACCAATCTAAAGCAGTAAAGGGAAACTAAAGACAGTTCAAAAAAAATAAAATTAAAAAATCTTGACAGATATGGTTGCCCAGAGTTAGCATAATTTTTATGGCACCCCAAAAGAGATAAAAAAAAAAAAACATGTGGTTTATAATCATTATGTACAACAATGTTCTTATGCGGAAAAAGCAGCAGTCGAGAGTTCTGACCTGCAGATCCATGGTGGTATACGTCTGGGCCTTCAATGAATATGAAGCGACGAAGAACATCCTCTCGCTCAACACCACACACTCTCATGTAAGGTTCGGCAGCCTTAGACTGAACACAACAAAACTTAATTTTCTTGTGTTTGTCAACTCGAATTACCTGCTTGACCCCTAAAGAGAAGAAACATAAAGGAATATAACAAGTGCATTTCATAAAACTGAGTGGTCTCAAGCAAAATTTGGTGATACACTACCTCAATTTCTTCAAAAGGAAGAAGTCAACACAAAGCATGCAAAACATTGTCTTACGAATGACGATTATATGTGCCAGCTAAGAATATGCAAACTTTTACAAATCATACATGTGAAATATTCTTAATGGTTATTAGCTTAAGGCATGCATAAAAAACAATTTTTCTTTGCTAAGTTACATCAAGGCCCTTTGCCTATATAAACATAATATGAAAAATCAATTTTCCGTGTCAATGCAAGGAGAATCCTTCATACCCAAGAAAAAAAACATAGCAAATTGTGCTTATTCCACAACCAAAAGTCTTGTGATATGAATTTGATGTACTATAGGATATCTTATAAGCAAAAAATAAAACCAAAAGTGAAGAACAATCCCAATTGTAGAGATGAAGTAGTTGTAAAACACGGAAGCATGATCACTTCATCAGATAGAAACATATTGGATAAAAATTTATATATTTACACTTATATAGTTATATATATTAAACAATAACACATTTCATTGATTTCAAATGCAAATAACATTGTCCAAGACAAACGACTTCAAGTAGTATATACTCAACAATACTCAAATACTAATGACTTAAAATCATCTTCATTCGTCAAAATTCTTCGTCATTCCAAAGATTCTAAAATCCTCCTCATACTTGCTGCATTCTAATTTCTCCACGAAAATTACAGCCACAATCCAAAAAATACAGCATACATAATCGAACCCCTTTCTATGAAAAAACACGACAGAAAAACCCCTGAGCACCGCATTATTAACACTTCATCATTTCTTCAAAGTAATTCAGCTTCTTCTAACACCACAAAAATTTTGCGCTTCACTGCTCTTTTGGTTTCAATGTAATTCTTCACAACTATCCGAGAGGTACACTCATAGTACTAACTTTAATCACAATTATCATGCACAATCATCGCAAGCTAACTCAAATTAGATTACGCTTTCAAAAAAGCTCGAGCACTTTCTTAAAATAGCATAATCCCCACAAACAAATCCTCCTCTCTAAACCCTAATTTCTCGACAAACAACTTAATTAACAACAAATAAACACACACAAATTACACAATCATTAAAATTACATTTCTCAATCTCGACTAATGCCGGTCCTTATACAAAACCCCTACCACATAATTCACTGTCATCGCAAACTAACTCACATTACGCAACAATAAAAACTCGAAAACTTTCTAAAACTAGCACAATCCCCCAGAAACAAATCCTAAAACCCTCTCTAAACCCTAATCTCCCAACAAACAACTTATCAAAACACAAAGTAAACAAATAAACACGTGCTATTAATATAAATTAAAATTTAATTAAAATGACGATGATTTTTATACCGCCGTGACAGAGATGACAAACACCGTCATAAACAACGACACGTGGCTGAAGAAGAATGGGCTCCACTAACGGCTTAACTGTAGCCGTCATACCGTCTAATAACAGATCATTTCCAGCGGCTGAGAAGGCGCCGGAAGCCACAACATTCCGGCGAGCGTGAACTGAAAAGAACGAACAGCTGTTGTTGAGTGGTTTTAGTGTACGGACAGATGTTCTCAACATTGTTTTTTAACCGTTGGATTAGATTTTGATTTGATGAGGTGCTTGTTTCGTGATTTTATGTCATTCGTTTCTTCCGCTACAAGTCGGCCCCAAAATATTAAGATTTGGGACTCCGATAATATGATTTGGTTGCATCGGGTTAATGTATTTTGATTTATTTTGAATTTGAAATCGGACTTAACCTGGTTTTTGAAAATAAAATTTAAATTTTGATTGGTTTTGTCACATTTTATGTTTCTAAATATATGTGTGGATTTTTACCGATTATTAGTAATTTTTACTGATAATGATTTCATTTTAGAAGATCTTTATCCTAGAGAAATACTTTCTCGAAAAATTATTTTTGGAATTTCTTTCTCCCTATTTCGTTTTTAAGAAAATTAGGAAGAAAATATTCATTTTGAAAAATGTTATTCCTTTTTTAAAAGGAAACATTAATTTTCCAGAAATTCATGTATTTTTCAAAAAAAATATTTCTTCTTTGAAAAATAATTTATCTTCTTGAAAATCAAATAATCAGAATTTTTTGTTGAAAGTTAAATAACACAATTTTTTCTTACTTTCAAAAAAAACACAATTTTTTCTTGTGTCCAAATAAAGTGGAAAAACTCGAAAAAATGAGACAAATAAACCCAAAGACTGAAGAAAATTTCAGTGTCATGAAAAATGTTTACTGAAAAAATGAGACAAATAAACCCAAAGACTGAAGAAAATTTTTTTTCTCATTGCGAGCTCATGCAAGTAATAATATGCTCTTTCTTGTTTTGATTTAGTTTGCTTCTTTCTTCCTAAGCATATCTACTTTTATCTTTATGCAGATCAATGTCAACCAAAGCAACAAGAAGTGAATATCTTTCAGAATGCACTGGATCATGAATGTCTATAACCTAACAAGAGCATCTAGAACAATTCAGGATTCAAGTGAAATGTCGTAACTAATGAATACAGCACAACACTAATTCACAACATCTTCTTTACATAAATTTTTTATTAAACGAACATTACAAGTACTGAAGTACATATGAACTGGGACGAAATACGTTGTCAATGAAAAGGAGGATAATTGGCGCGGATAGTGTAAAAAGTCTGCAAGACACCTAAAATGATGACGAAAGATGCAGCTAAGAATGCTATTAAACTCCATTTGTTTTTAAAATAATCTCGTTTTAAGTCCTTAACGGATGCTTTCCATTCGATATAGTTGATACTGAGATACCCTTTCACTCTGTGCCACCTCCAAAATGGAATCTGATAATTTTCAACCTCGTTGCACAAATCTGTATAACAGAATTCCACGGAATCAACTTGACTGCATAAACTTTTAAAGAATGTTGAAATATCCTCTACGTCATCTGATTTTACGATGATACCTAACCGCTCAAGTAAATTTGCATCTTCTGGAGAACGAATCAAAGTGCTCATAAGTTTAACATATGAGGTAACAAAATGTCTGCCAACTCTGGTCTGCTCTAAAGCAATGAGATTCCTGAATACTGTATCACTTGACTTATCTATGATGACTTGCGGAATGAAGATTTTTCCATGGATGAATTTTATGTCCACTATGGTGCTATTATGGCCACGTACAGTTTGGAAGCCAGACTTGAAGAGTTCGGTAGCACATCTTGTGAATCCCCAATTGTTGTGGACATACTTCGAGGGTAATTTCTGCACGAATGTGACTTTGCAAACATGGTACAACATATCCAGTAAATGCTTGTACGTACCATCTCCATTGTTTATGAAAACCTTTAAATAGTTAAAACGTAACATGGGAATGGAGTAAAAAAACCAGAAGACGTAATCTTCTAGCGACATGTCTGGATATACTCCATTAAATGCAGTCTTCGAACTTGATATTAAATCAAAAAGTTTTTGCAGAACGAAATATGGTATTTGGTTCTCTAGTAGCATCAAATCATGTGTCAAAGTTTGCACCATTGTAAAATTACCTGCTAGCGATTCAAATGGGACTCGGTTTTCAGGGGGACCGTGTAAAAATTCATCTTCAAACTTTTGTGTAGTTATTGTCAGGATTTAGTGATTCCTGGCAATGTTTTACTTATGTTTTTGGTGTTTTATGTGTTTAATTATAAGAGATTTAGCAGCTAGATTAGGATAGAATAGATAGATAATAGACACAAGATAGACAGAGATCAGAGATTAGAACACAGAAATACAGAAAAGAAGCAGATCTGATGTATCTTGCAGAAGAAGATAACAGAATAGAGAGAGATTAGACTTAGAAGAGAGAGAGAGAGAGACTGGTGGAATTCATATTCCATTTTCATATTCAAATTCAACATAACATAAAATGTAACAATTTGCAGCTATTTATAGTACTTCTACTAATACAACTGAAAAAGACTAAAGTACCCTCCCTTACTAATAATACTAACACATGCTAACACAGGCCTATCCTGACACTCCCTTCCCCTTAAGCTAAACCATGTCCTCATGGTCATAGAAATCAAGAAACGAACCCTTTAGCAACTCTTCATCCTCCCAAGTAGCCTCATCCACACTGCAGCCCTTCCATTGGATCAGCCTTTGATAAACCATCTTACCATCTCTGAGGATGCCCCTACTGTCCAGCTGTCTCAGAGGTCTTAAGTCAAAAGTGCCATGTTCAGTCACTTGTGGCAACTGTTTCTGCACCTTGCTTTGTCCAATAGCCTTCTTGAGTTGAGACACATGAAAGACAGGGTGAACTCTAGAAGAATCAGGTAGAGCCAACCTATAAGCCACTGGACCCACCTTCTCCAAAATTTCATAGGGCCCAAAGAACTTAGCTGAGAGTTTGAGGTTCTTCCTAATTGCCACAGTGACTTGTCTGTATGGCTGTAACTTTAAGTAAACCCAGTCACCCTTGTTAAAGACCCTCTCAGTTCTCTTAGCATCAGCAAAAGTCTTCATTTTAGCTTGAGCTACTTCCAGAAGTTCCTTTAACCTAGCCCACTGTTGCTTCCTTTGTTCCAGTAATGTCTCCAAACCATGCAGGTTGGTGTGCTCCCTATCTTGCCAAGGTAGATGCCTTGGTTTTGTGCCATAAACCACCTGGAATGGAGTAGTGTTAAGGGCAGTGTGGAAAGTGGTATTATACCACCACTATGCAGCTGCTAACCAGGAACTCCATTTTTTAGGTGCATCACTAGTCATGCACCTCAGATATTGCTCCAAACACTGATTGATTCTTTCATTACTACCATCTGATTGGGGATGGTAGGCTGTACTCATATTGAGCCTAGTGCCAGAGATTTTGAACAAGGTCTGCCAGAATTCACTCAGGAATAGGCTGTCTCTGTCACTAACTATGGTTTCTGGAAGACCATGTAGTTTGTAAATCTATTCAAAGAACACTACAGCCAAGCTTTTAGCAGAGATATGATGTTGCAGGGCTATGAAGTGACTGTATCTACTAAATCTATCCACCACTACCCAGATTACCTCATTTCCTTTAGACTTAGGAAGGCCAGTTATGAAGTCCATAGCTATATCTCTCCAGGGTTCTTGAGGAATTTTTAATGGTTGCAACAAACCTGGACTCCTAATGTTCTCTCCTTTGACCTGCTGGCAAACCTCACACTCCCTTACCCATCTCCCAACATCTTGTTTGATGGTGGACCAATAAAAGTATTCCATGATCCTCTTTAGGGTAGCCCTCTGTCCAGAGTGGCCCCCAACACTACTACAATGTAGTTCCTCAAATATGTGTCTTCTCAACCCACTATTATTACCAACCACCCATTTACCTCTAAATTTCAACAACCCTTGACTAAGATGATACTCCTTAGGCCCAGTCAGATCAATGGTGATCTCAGTGATGAGTTGCTATACTTCATTATCCTCCTTATAACTTCCCAGTAACTGTTCCTTCCACTGTGGTACTACCTCAATCAACTGCATACAGTTACTTACTAGTTCAGTGGAAGTACTAGCAGAAATTAGTATGTCTCTATCCTGCCAAGTAAATTGTAACTGCTGGGAATTATAGTTGCAGCTGTGATCACCTATCTGAGTTAACCACTCAATACCTAATATAATGGCCCAATCTGACATATCCACCACATGAGCATTTGTGCTGAATTCAACACCATTCCACTTCCATTTGAATTCCTGACAAAGAGCACTACTTACAAGAGTATTACCATTTGGTAATTGAATAGTGAGGACAGGTTGAGGTTTCTTTGGCAAAGAGAATTCCTCACAAATGTTGGTTGAGATCAAGTTCAAGGTGCTTCCTCCATCTATGAGCATTTTGAATTTCTTATCAGCCTTCCAAATTTCAAATTGCAGAGGTTTCCCTTTCACTTCTTCAGTCAATCCCAAGGCAGCTAGTATAATTAGCTGATCTTTCCAATCATCAACATCCTCCCCAGGTTCTTCATCAAATATAGGTTGCCCTTCATAGACCTCTGTTGACTCCTTTTCTACTACCATAAGGAAACTCTGTGGTTTCTTACACTCATGACCTTTTGTAAACTTTTCATCACAATAATAGTAGAGACCCTTCTGCCTTCTTTCTTCCCTCTGTCCATAAGTAAGTGGCCTGGGTTTTGATGTAACAAACTCACTAGATTTCACTACAGGAGTAGTAACAAGATAGGAATTCTTGCTGGCACTGTTGGAACTAACATCAATACTTCCCTTGCTGTTACCACCATAACTCCCCTTAGGGTTACCACCTACATTCCAAGCCTTCTTTGGAGTAACTGACAGAGACTGCTCATAATATCTGGCCAGTTTAAGAGCCTGCTCCAATGTAGTAGGCTCAAGGAGCCTAATCATGCTTCTTATCTCAGCTTGTAATCCTCCAATGAAATTCTCCAAGAAATACTCCTGAGTTAAGCTAGGAATCTTACTCAGCAACTGGCCCCTACACTTTTCAAACTCATCAAAGTACAGTTCCACAGTAGTGACTTGTTGTAGCTTCTTAAACTTGTCAAAGACCAGTTCAGTTTCCACCTCACCAAACCTGGCTAAAAAGCCTCAGTGTACTGCTGCCAAGTAACTCCTGTTTTTCCCACCATAAAGGATTTATACCAAGACCTGGGAATACCAGACATGTGCATTGCAGCAATAGCAGCTCTCCTATTCTGGCTGACCTCATAGATAGAGAAATATTCTTCACAATCCCTCAGCCATTCCACTGCATCTCCATCCTCCTTTAATGATGGAAAAGTCAGCTTCGGGTGCTTCAAACTTCCTAAATCTGGTGATACTTCCTGGAAACCTGGTTTATCCACCCTGTATTCTCCATTCTTAGTTTCCTTGTTATACAGAGCTTGTTTCTGTCTCATCATAGCAGCATGAACAGGATCTCTAAACATTCCTTTCTGTTGTGGATTCATCATGTTCTCATCAAACACTTCACTTTCATCCTCCTCATAAAACTCATCCTCTTCATATCCTTGTGACTTCATTAAACTACTCATCCCAGTCAACAACCTCTCCATTTGACTCTGTAACTTGCCAAATTTCTCATCAGATCCTTCAATGTATCCATGAAAATCCTGCTGTAATGTCCTAACAGTACCTTGCTGAGACGTCTCAGCTGTTTTTGTATTCTTCTTACTATAACCCATACCTCCACAATGAATACTCCAATCAAATAGACAAACACAATCAACTGAGTCAACTCGTTGTCACTACTGAGTCAACTTCTCAAACAGCAATTACTCTAATATTTTTGTGATTTTCTGATAGGATAAGCACAAAAATAACTACAGCAACTGAAACGAGCTAGAAACTACTAAAACTCAACTGAAATTAACATAACTAACCACTACAATCACAGATCTGAACAGAACTAGAAGAAAACAGAGCACCTGAGACGATTCAGCCATAACTGGAGTTTGAAAACTACGATTACTACACTTCCACAACCGCTCAGCTCGTTTTGAACAGCACAACACTATCGAAGTAGTGATTGATCGAATTCTACGGCTCTGATACCAATTTGTCAGGATTTAGTGATTCCTGGCAATTTTTTACTTCTATTTTTGGTGTTTTATGTGTTTATAAGAGATTTAGCAGCTAGATTAGGATAGAATAAAGAGATAATAGACAGAAGATAGACAGAGATCAGAGATTAGAACACAGAAATACAGAAAAGAAGCAGATCTGATGTATCTTGCAGAAGAAGATAACAGAATAGAGAGAGATTAGACTTAGAAGAGAGAGAGAGAGAGAGACTGGTGGAATTCATATTCCATTTTCATATTCAAATTCAACATAACATAAAATGTAACAACTTGCAGCTATTTATAGTACTTCTACTAATACAACTGAAAAAGACTAAAGTACCCTCCCTTACTAATAATACTAACACAGGCTAACACAGGCCTATCCTGACAGTTATCATCTTGCACCTGTAAAATAGTTTGAGAATAAAACAACCATCGACAAGTAACATCTCCACCAACCGATGTTTGTCTAAATTGATATCTTCAGCATACCATGCTCGGGCCTCTTCTTCCACTTCTGATATAACTTTGCTACACTTGTACAAGGCTAATATTTCAGGTGACTGTGAACTACCAGGCTCGTTGACTTGAGTGTTTTCCATATCTGATATCATCACTTTATCAACAAAAGCCAACATTTATACCCATTTGAGCTGCTCCATAGCTTGTAACTCGGGCCTTCTTCGATGAAAAGGACCGATCGATACCATTTGAGGTGTGTATGCTTCTTGTTTCATTGCTCGGAGTTTACTTGGAACTCTGTAAGTACTTGCTTCACGTGGTCTGCTTCTTAGGAGACCTAGCGTCTTATCTACAGATTGAATCCACTCCCGAAATTTCTCTTCATCTCCGGGGGAGTAATTTTTGCTTATCCTCCCTTTAAAACTGGGCGTGTGATCCATTTTTAGTGAATCCTGCATAAAATTGACCCTTATGTTTGTAAGTTGGGATTATTTCTTTCCAAGATGAAACAAAAAGAAAAATGAGTAGGACTAAGATTAACTGTAGTGGCATTTCGAAAATTCAGAAATTAGTACATAAGTTAAAGTCAATCAAAAAATTGAGCTTATATACTAAAATTTCTTCTGCCAAAAATTAAATTACTTACATATATTGTACTAGTCAATTTATCACGGCCCGACACCCTTTTCTTCTTTCTTTTTCTGTGTAGCAACATCTTCCTTAAAAAAATTTGCATGGACAAAATCTTCCTGTACTCCTTTAATATTTTTGACTTCATGCCGCACATTCTGAAATAGTACTCTTTAACTTATGAATATCAGTTTGCCGAAATTTGGTAACTGGATGTACATATATCAAAATTTAATTAAAAGATTCTTCCACCTTAGCCAAAGTATCGAACTCATTTTGCAATAAGTCGGTAAATTCTGCAGCTCTACTAATCAAGAAAAACATCGAGAGCAACGATTATCTAGATAGTTGTTATCATATGTATATAAGAAAATCTTTTGTTAGCTGACAGTTTCAAAGTACCAAGATGAGATGAACAATAGCAAAAAGAACACACAACATAAATACGCAATACATAACTTCCTTACTCCCATGATGCATGTTGTGGATGCGTTACTGGCATATCCCAGAGAGGGGGCCAAGCATATATTTTGAAGAAAGCTCAAACTCACATATAATTTGACAATATATTCAAAGAAAAATAGTTCAAGAAACTAAAACGCAATCCAGTTTATCGTAATGGATTAGTTATGTGAAAGTTTGAGAACGTACATGTACCTGTTAGTTTATAAAAATACACCTACAGGGGAGGTGTGAATAAGTGTTATGACTAACAATGATCAAATAAAAATTCTGCCTGAAAAATTATTCTGGCAGCTAGCCGGATGCAACAGATTAACAAATAAGTAGCTAGCTGAGTTATGCAGTGCAGTAAAATAAAATGCAGTAAGTAAAGAACATTATGAATTTTAGCTAGGTTCGACCCCTAATCTTCTATGGTCTACGTCCTAGTCCTTTACCAACTTGGTAAGAAAATATATTATTGATCACAATGAATTCAAATTACACGATATAATAATATATCTCCCTTATCACCCAGTTACTGATTGTAGCTAGCTGGAACCCTTTGTTTCCTGAACACAGCTCCTTAAGTTCTATACTAAACCAAGCATAAACTTCTCTAGCCTACTGCTCCTTGAACCCTTGTTCCACAAGCTCGACAATCCAACAACTACCAATTTTACAAGTTGAACAATACAATGGATAAAAAGGAATTACAACTCAAAACTATGAACTCTATAATATATTGTTAGTAGTACTTTTGTTGTTCGTTCGCAGGGAAGGACTGAATGTAATATCAAAGTTCAGGTTTCTTATCTCTTTACGTCTAGAAGTGTGTGAGAAGAATTTTTGGGTTTGTGTATTAACTAAATTAACCAAGAACTAATTATAAGCACTAAGAATTGATTTTAAACTGAGATTCAAATATGTTGGAAAACAATCTAAGAACTGAGGTTCTTCACTTGGTCTCAATACATGCTCAATATTAATGTGATATCTGTGTTCCTACCTTGCTGAAAACAATTCTTCTAAAGTTATACTGTACCCTCCCAGGCTACAATATAGTGCTTACAACTACACCCTAATTGTCACTCCCATGATACAATCAAAGTATATCTATAAACTGTTAAATGCCAAGAATTATATGTCTCACAATTCTCCTATTAATCTCCCGATCTAATATTCAAATTATGTCTGTTATATCATGTACTAAGATTGCAACTTCTCTCCCAATTCTTATTACAATCCCTAGAATACAATCAAAGGTTCATGACTCCCCTAATTGTGTTAAGATCTCATTAACAGATCGGCAAAGCAGAAAATCACATAATCAAGCATGCATGAATACCAAGGAATACTACCCAATCCTCAGATTAGAGAATTAGTTACGCATATTTAAATAAGAAAACATAATAATAATGATAATGAATGAAAACATAATATTGAAGAAAGAATTGAAGATCGAAAGTACCTTGATGCGATTAAAATCTATGAATTGTTATGATTTACAATGGTAGGATGTGTTTAAATAGGCTCTACAAATCTTGCCCAACAAGAAATTGCCTTCTATTACAATTTGGATTTAAAGAAGGTACCCAAAACTGCCCAGAATACAATTGGAATTAGAAAAAGGGCAAAATAGTAAATTCCCAGCCTTCTTTTACAAGAACACGTGCGCGATTTAATTCAGCATATTTCTTGCACTTGTTTCCTATCCCAGGTTGTAGAAAATCTCTCAAGCTTCGCGTGGGCAGTAAGATCGCTGAAAACGGACTTCTAGAACTCCAGATATGGCCAAAACAGTATAAGCTGCGCAGCCTTCCCAGAAAATCCGAATTTTAATCAATTAATTCTCCGAGAACGATAGAAGCATCCACTTTAATCAACATTCTCGTAAATCTGCATAACTAAGCAAAACACATCAAAACTACAACAACTTGAGTCCAAAACAATCAATTTAAGCCGAACGGAGGCATTCCCAGTGGATATAAAATCCACTTATCAAACCCCCAAGCTTAAACTGATGCTTGTCCTCAAGCATAAACAATTACAACTACCTGATTAGTACCACTTCCGTAGGTGATCACGGTTGCATTTGGCATATGCAACAAGCCCTTTAAACCCCTAGGCAGCCCTAGTGGACGAGTAAGGTCTCGTGAGGGCCTATAGCGAATGTACCCACAAAATCCATTTAACCTAATGCAATGCAATGCATGAATGCAACTAAAATGAAAATGCAACGATCCCCTTCAAACTAACCAAAACCAACTAGCAAGCAAATATCTCAAAGAATGCAACTAAATCCAAATAGAGCTCGACCAAGTTCCCGTATACTAACAATACATGAACAGAAACGTGCGTGTGTGCAATGCTCATCAGAAATACTCCCAAAACTAGGTCAAAAACCATACATGTTCTTCGCCAAGACAATCACAGGTTTATAAATAGAATAGACTGTAGACACTTCATAACCTAAAAACACCTCCATCCTTATCCAAGGTAGACAGAAATTCATGCTTTATTACTAACTACTACGACACATATATACAAGCATGCTTATTTAACCGTGCAATGGATGAGACCCCAAAAGGCTTATACAATAATACCCATGTAGCGAGCGTTAGGTCAGTGGATCCCAGACTATAAAAGCCTTAGGTCACTAGGCACAAAGTCCCCTCGTACTTAATAGCTCGAGTATTAAAGAGCTCACCCTGGTTAATTTTGCATATAACAATTTTTTTCTTTCTTTTTCTTTTTTTTTTCTATGCAATCTGGAATGAGAATTCTCAAATCCAACCCTAGACTACTCATATAAATATGAGCCGGCTACTAGCCATTTGTTTCTAGCAATTATTGACAATTATTTACAATTTAGCATGAAATCCCTGTTTTCCCCCAAACTTAGACTTAATTGTTCTAGGCCATCAAGGGAATAACGAAAATTCTAAATATAATCAAGTGATTAAATCTCAAAACATCCAAACAAGCATGACCTCAACCTAGCCCAAAAGCACCCAATGAGTTTGTGTAATTAGTTTTGTTTCCGAAACACATAAGTCAATTTCATAGAAACTATAAATCAACCCTCTATTCATCATTACCACACTCAATTAGACACCTACCAACCAATCAAAATTAGCTCGTTCTAAAGGATCATGAAATATGCATGTCATGAAAATGCAACTAGAATGAACTCACATGGTATACAAAGCAAAAAAAAAACAGAATGTCCTATATGAAACAAACGTAGATAACACGAACATACATGCATGAACTATCACTAATATGCAAAGCATGAAATCCTACATGAACACATAATAATACAACAACTACTAATCCCTCAAAACACCCCCAAACTTAAAATATTCAATGCCCTCATTGAATGGAAGTAAATACGAGGGACAGCAAAAACATACCTACTCCGCTGAGTCATAACCCTTCTCAGATGAATCTGGTGGAGGATAATGCGTACGAGCTCCATAGACTGGCCACTTCAAGAATACTACAAAACCCACAATTACAAGAACACAAATTCGTAATAAAAATAAGATTAGAGAAAAAAATAAACCAATTACGAATCAAAGAGGTGAACTTGTAATTAATTCCTCTTTAGAATTGAATTTAAATAAATAGCAGAGGAATTGGATTTGTATGTATGGGTGGTATAAATATAATGGAGTGAATGGATGAAAATAAAAATTTGAATGTGAAAAGGAAAATTTTTTTAGTGGGTATGAAAGTTGATGTAAGATAGAAATAGGATTTAATAATTTAGAGAAAAAAAAATTAGAATAGATATAGGATTAAAGATAGAAGATGGGGGATTATTATGAAATTAGGAATAGGTTAGGGATGAAAGAATAGGAGTAGAAAAGAATTAGGGTTGAAAGAAAGAAGAAAGAAATTTTTTTTTTTTTTTAATACAAAACTGCTGAAAAACTCTGCCCTACTAAGCTGTCACGCAGGTGCAACCTGCGTCACGCAGGCGCAGCCTGCGCGACAAGCAGTAACGCAGGTGCAACCTGCGTCACGCAGGGGCAACCTGCGTCACGCAGGGGCAGCCTGCGTCACTGATCATTTTTTTTTTCAAAACTCAATTTTTTTTTTCTCAACACTCTTTTTTTTTTTACACTAATGCGTGGGTTGCCTCCCACGAAGCGCTCCTTTAACGTCAATAGCTTGACGCCGATTATACCTGGAAACTTCAATGAGGATAAAAAGCAAACAGATGCACATATCTACGAATTTCTAATATAAGCATATTGTGCAAATAAACCTTAGATTCATTGAAAGATACGAAAACTTTCAAGAACCTATCATGCTCAAGAGACTTGGAAACATCAAAATAGCTAGAAAAGTCGTCAGAATAATCATTATAAGTACGACTCATATACTCCTCCCAAATCGGATCCTTATACTCTACAACAAGATTTTCAACTTCCTCAATCTTAACTTCCTTCTCTTTCATAATTGGACACTCATCAATTTTAATCTCGTCTACCAATGTATTAAGCTCAAAATTTTCTAGATTTGGTAGAATTTCAATTGCATCCAAATTATCATTAATGCACATGGGACAATTATCAACTACACAAGTAGACTCATCAGACACAACATTATCATCAATTGCTAAACAAGAATCATGGCATAGAGGAAAATTGACACAAGGGGGAGTTCGATAACAGCCGTCATGCCACACGTTACGAACTTCCAAAATAAAATTATTTAGTTTAGCATTCTCCTCGTACCAAGCTATTGAATCACATGGAATATCATTATCACTAGCAATTTCTAAAGTTGGTTCATCAAAAACTCCCAAAGAAAGTAAGGGAAGATTAGATTGAGTTCCTTGAATCATTTTATTGAGCGCAATCTCCCAATCAGCAAGTAAAGAAGGATTAGACTGAGTTAAACTCGTATCAACATCATTACACATATATGGATAAACATCATCATGATATTGATTTTCAAACGAATATGAATAATCATTGCTAGGGGCATATGGAGCATAAAATGAGTTCTCAGAATAGAACGAATTCACCTGATATGCATTACGATCCTCGTAGGAATTGAATTGTGGGTAAGGATTGAAGTCTTGATATTGTTCCTCACTGTTGTAGAAATTCTGAGCATTGTTCCAACCAAAGTTGTACTCCATCTAGTCTCTCTCCTCAAAACCTGTTTAGATTGTCTACCTAAAAGAACCTGTAGACACACCAAGGAAAGAAAAACAAAAAGAAAGAAAAGAAAAATATATACAAAGATAAAATCCAAACTACAAGAAACAATTAACTCAAACCCAACATTACTGCCTTCCCCGGCAGCGGCGCCAATTTGTTAGTAGTATTTTTGTTGTTCGTTCGCAGGGAAGGACTGAATGTAATATCAAAGTTCAGGTTTCTTATCTCTTTACGTCTAGAAGTGTGTGAGAAGAATTTTTGGGTTTGTGTATTAACTAAATTAACCAAGAACTAATTATAAGCACTAAGAATTGATTTTAAACTGAGATTCAAATATGTTGGAAAACAATCTAAGAACTGGGGTTCTTCACTTGGTCTCAATACATGCTCAATATTAATGTGATATCTGTGTTCCTACCTTGCTGAAAACAATTCTTCTAAAGTTATACTGTACCCTCCCAGGCTACAATATAGTGCTTACAGCTACACCCTAATTGTCACTCTCATGATACAATCAAAGTATATCTATAAACTGTTAAATGTCAAGAATTATATATCTCACAATTCTCCTATTAATCTCCCGATCTAATATTCAAATTATGTCTGTTAAATCATGTACTAAGATTGCAACTTCTCTCCCAAGCTTATTACAATCCCTAGAATACAATCAAAGGTTCATGACTCCCCTAATTGTGTTAAGATCTCATTAACAGATCAGTAAAGCAGAAAATCACATAATCAAGCATGCATGAATACCAAGGAATACTACCCAATCCTCAGATTAGAGAATTAGTTACGCATATTTAAATAAGAAAACATAATAATAATGATAATGAATGAAAACATAATATTGAAGAAAGAATTGAAGATCGAAAGTACCTTGATGCGATTAAAAGCTATGAATTGTTATGATTTACAATGGTAGGATGCGTTTAAATAGGCTCTACAAATCTTGCCCAACAAGAAATTGCCTTCTATTACAATTTGGATTTAAAGAAGGTACCCAAAACTGCCCAGAATACAATTAGAATTAGAAAAAGGGCAAAACAGTAAATTCCCAGCCTTCTTTTACAAGAACACGTGCGCGATTTAATTCAGCATATTTCTTGCACTTGTTTCCTATCCCCGGTTGTAGAAAATCTCTCAAACTTCGCGTGGGCAGTAAGATCACTGAAAACGGACTTCTAGAACTCCAGATATGGCCAAAACAGTATAAGCTGCGCAGCCTTCCCAGAAAATTCGAATTTTAATCAATTAATTCTCCAAGAACGATAGAAGCATCCACTTTAATCAACATTCTCGTAAATCTGCACAACTAAGCAAAACACATCAAAACTACAACAACTTGAGTCCAAAACAATCAATTTAAGCCGAACGGAGGCATTCCCAGTGGATATAAAATCCACTTATCATATATCGATATAGTATGTAATACTAGAGCTCGTTTGTAGATGAAGGTGCAGAGTTGTTTCTTGTGTATTCTTGAATATTGCTTGAAGGTTCTGTGAGAAGAACAACTGAAAGGCAGAGTGTGTAAACTTGTAACACTATAACTAATGTAACCCAACTAAAGGAAAAGATACTTAACCAGAAGACAATCAAGAACAAGAAGTCACAAAGAAATCAACACTGAATGAAGACAAGGTAATTTATACAATTCAACATGTTAACTATGATCAAGCCAAGAAGAAATCATTGAGAGAAGTTCAAGTCAAAGTTGTTCATGCCTCAGTGATTTGAAAAGCAAAGAATCAAGATCATAACTATCAGTATCAATAAGACTAATTGATTTCAAGTGAACAAGAAGGAAAGCAAATATTGGAAAGCCACATTTCTAATTGGATATGGTAATTTATTCAAGAAGCAAAAACCCTATCAAGACTAGTTACTTATGAACCAGACCAGTGCATCAAGTGTCAGGACATTGATAGCAAGTTTATGTCAGTAATAAAGATCCATGTTCAAGAGCTTGGTGAAGAATAAAGAAGACATGAAGATATCACAAGTTCAAGATGTGCATTGAAGTTTCAAGTTGAAGACCAGAATATTTTCTAAGTACTAAATGTTCTAGATGACCAAGTAGAATATTTCTAAGCAGAAGTTCTACTTAGAAATTCGAGATGGCTAAGTAGAAATTCTTAAGTAGAAGTTCTACTTAGAGTGCAGCTTCAACATGACACATGGCATCTTCTGATTGGCAGATTTCCAAGCTTTCAAGATAAGGCAAGATTTATGTGGACATCATTGGGCCACGTATATCTTAGTCTTTGAAGACTACAGGACATAGATTACATGTAGTATAAATAGAAGTACTTGTGTAATGTTTTAGTTAGTGAGCAATTCTTGAGAGAAACACTTGTAAAAGAGAGAGAGTGCATTCACAGAGCTTAGTATCATTCACTTCTCTCTGAACTTCTGTTATACTTTGTAATGAATGTTGTAGCAACCACTTCAAGTTATATATAAGACATATATTCCTTGAATCTGTGTGTTCGTTTATTGCATCGTATTTATTGCTTCTCATATTTGAAAAGTTGTATTCACCCCCCCCTCTACAACACATTTGGACCTAACAATTGGTATCAGAGCTATATGTTTAACATACAAAACATAGATCCTTGTGTTTGGTAGAAGAATCGTGAGTTTTCATTTTCTAGATCTACTTTTCATTTTCTCGAAAAGTGAGCTTTAATTCGTTTGTGGTGAAAACTCATCCGAAAAATTATTTAAATACTCCAGGTGTGATTATTTAGCTTGGGTGTATTTTAATTAATTTTTGTGAATTAATCTGGGTACTTTGATATTTGGTGTTCTTGAGTGTTCATCATCTGTTCTTATCAAAGAAGACAACCCAACAACTTTTTGATCTCCTTTTCAAACAGATAAATAGTAAAAGATTAAAAAGGTGTTTTTGGACTTTTTGATTTGCATTATTCACGGCCGAAAGTGAAACAAGACATACTCAGTACCTAGCACGTGGGTTAGGTGAGTAAAGCATCAAAAGTCAAAAGGTGTTAAAGAGATAATATTGTTTATTCAATATTAAAGTAATCTGCAGAAAAATTATTCTAAGGACAAAAGGTCTACATAGAATTTCTACTTGAGATTTTCTACATAGAATTTCGACTTGGACAATTTCTACTTAGTGAAGTTCGACTTGAGCAAAATTTCTACTTAGAGAAATTTCGACTTAGGCAAAAGTTCTACATATAAATTCTACATAGCCTAGTCTTGGGTACTTAGAAACTTTTAGAGACTAGAATTGAAATGGCTCCTAAAAATGCATTCAAGATCCCAATGTTCAACCGAGATCACTATGAAGAATGGGTTTTCAGAATGAGACTCTATCTAGAGACTGTTAACCCTGAATATCTGGAAGTCCTTGACAAGGGTAAATTTGTTCCAATGGTGGTCATTCCTGCACATACGGAAGGAGGGGTGGTTATAGCACCTCGGTCTGAGCCTAAGAAGGCCTCGGAGTTTTCGGATGCTGACAAGGAGCAAATAGCTTGTGATACTGCCGTACGACAAACCTTGATGGAATCTCCGAGGCCTTCTTTTTTCTTATCTTTATCCTCCTTTTTTCCTGTCAACAGGTTTCTAAGCCATTTGCTTGCCTTCCCCATCTGTTTTCTACCATTAAATCTATCTGAATCAAGCTATATATATATATACAAACGAGATTTAGTGGTATTACTAGCATATCACTGACAAACTTGGGTGACTCGCTTGAAAAATATACCGCGAAACTTATCTTCGAAAGTGGATTTATATTCCAAGGCCTGCAAACACTCCCCTTCTTTTGCCATTTGCCATTCTCCTGCACGTAAGGCCAAACCTTCTGATTTGACTGCAGCTGTCTTGAGTTTCGATAATGGTATTAATTTCATGTCAGCTGTTTTCGTCATGATGTGATATTTTACATAGTCAAAGGTTTGACTACAGCAAAGAAGATTTGGGACAAGATAGAAGTTGTCATGGAAGGATCTGCAGAGGTTAGAAGTAACAAGACACTCATACTCAAGATGGAGTATGACACCTTCAGAATACGAAAAGGAGAAGGCATAACAAACGTCTATCTTCGATTCAGTCAGTTGGTATTGGATTTGAATCTGAGAGGTGTAACTCTCCCCATGGTTGAGACTAATACGAGATATCTGAGGAACCAGCCAAAGAGCATTGAACATAGGGTCTACGCAATAAGAGAGACCAGAGATTTGCATACAACTTCTCTGGAAGAGTATTATGGAATATTAAAGACCTATGAGCTGGAAACACTTCAAGATCAAGCATGGGACAATGATTCAAAAGGAAAAGAAACTGCATCAGGATTAGTTGCTGATGAGGAAGAGTCTAAGAAGGCAATGGTTGCAGCAAATCCTAAATCATCACTTGCGCCACATCAAGTTGATAATGATGATGAGTGCACATCTAACAGTGATGATGACTACTACACCCAAGAAGAGCTGGACAACATGGACGATAGTGTTGTGGCATACATGGCAAGGAAGTTCAGCAACATGAGATTCAGAAAGAGCAACCGACCACAGAGAAATTCTTCATCTTTCTATCGGGCTGCTAAGGGTGGTGGTAGTTCGTCAGGCTACCAAGGTAAAGGCAAGAATACCAGCTACAAATCTCCTTTGGATTTCAAAATGAAGTTCAAATGCTACAATTGTGGTGAAGCTGGACATTTTGCCTCGGACTGCAAAAAACCTAAACAGACTTATCCAAAAGAGACATATGAAGCCCTCAAAAGCAAGTATGAATCGCTGGTGAAGGAAAGACATGGAAAACGAGCTTTATTGGTGACAGAAGGAAGAGCTTGGGATGATTCAGATGAGGAAGATGTTACTCATGTAGCAAACTTTGCCCTCATGGCTGAGACATCAGAGGAACCAGAGGTACCAGTTCTGACTCTTAAAGTAGAAATGTCTATTGATGATTATAAGGAACAGAACGGGGCTCTTAGTGAAGAGATCTATATGTTGTGCAAAAGCCTAGACTCTTCTCAAAAGGAACAGAAAACACTTGTTGCAAAATGTAGAATGCTTGAGGCAAAAGTGGAAGAGTTAGAGGCTGTTTGCACTGTAGATACTTCCCTAAGAGACTTTATTAAATCTCTAGAACACAAGCTCGTCCTTAAGAAAGAAGTAGAAGCATGTCTTAGGAACAATCTAGCTGAGTTAGAAACTAAATGCGAAGCTTACAAACTAGCTGCTAGTAAAGTGTATGTAGATAATGACACATTTAAGAGGATAACTGGAGTAGGTGTTGGACTTGATTATTCTGACCTTCCTAAGAAAGAATGAAAGAGACCTATTGACCCTAGTTCCAGTGACCTTAAAAAGGAAACACCTAGCATTCTTAAATCAGCTGTCAAACCTATGTACAAACACCTTGTTCCTAGAATAGAAGAAGAAGAGACTGAATTGATAGCTAGATATGAGATTGAGATGGAAGATCGCCAGAAAGCACAACCTATAACTCCTATCAAACAAGTTAAAATCAATTTCCCTAGAGATGAATCTAGACTAGGATTAGGAGCTAAGGCTGTTAAACAACAAGGAAAGAAAGAAAAAGGCATAAAAGAGGTTAAGGCTGAACGAATAAAGAAAGCATGTTATCACTGTAAATATACTGAACATCTTTCTTATGCATGTAAAGCTAACATAAATGTTCCTGCTGCACATGCCATGCCTACCACACATACAATGAATAATCTGCATCAGAATCATGCACAGTGTGGTCAACCTAATTGTATGCCATGCACTTTTAACATCATGCAAACTTTTGTGCATTTAATGAATGCATCTAGCCAGTCATGCTCAAATACTGTTGCTAGTTCAAACATCAAGAAAAAGCATGTGAGAGCCAAGACTGTCAGTCCTCCTAAAGTTAGGAGTGACAAACCTTCTCCTAAGACTGACAAATCTGTCAAGTCTGAGAAAGGAAAGGAGATAGTCGAAAGCTCTAGTAATGTTAAGAAAAGTGCATCTCCTGTTGTTAAATCTGTTGATTCTCGATCTTATCGAAAAGCCGGGCCCAATCAAAGTTGGGTTCCGAAGAATGTCTAACCAATCTGTCATTGCAGGGCGTTAAGCAGAATAGAAATAAAGTTATATGGGTGCTAGACAGTGGAGCATCGAGGCATATGACTGGAAACAAGTCCCTGCTTACAGAGTTGGTTATGAAAGCTGGCCCTTATGTTACCTTTGGAGATGACAGCATAGGTGTGACTAAGGGATATGGCAAACTGAAGACTGGTAATGTCATCATTGAAGATATTTCCTATGTTGAGGGACTGAAGCACAATCTGTTGAGTATCAGTCAATTCTGTGACAAAGGTTACGAAATTGTCTTCAACAAGAAAGGTGTATCAATCACTCACATCAAGGAAGGCTCACTGGCTTTGTGAGGAGTTCGAAAGGCAGACCTTTTTGTTGCAGACATGGATTCAGCAAATCAGAATGAGGTCACCTGTTTCTACAGCAAAGCCTCGGATGATGAAAGCTGGTTATGGCACAAAAAGCTATCTCACTTAAACTTCAAAACGATGAATGCTCTCGCGAGGCGAGAATTGGTGAGAGATCTACCTCAAATGGAGTTCGCTCCGAAAGGACTCTGTGAAGCTTGTGAAATGGGAAAGTCGAAGCGAGCATCGCATAAAAGCAAAGAAATTTCTAGTATTACTGAGCCTCTGCAACTTCTTCATATGGATTTGTTTGGCCCAGTGAATGTCCTATCTTTGTCTAGGAAAAGATATGCATTGGTAATCGTGGATGACTTCTCCAAGTATACATGGGTATTGTTCGCAATGACGAAAGACGAAGTACCTTTCTTAATCATTGATCACATCACTCAAATTGAGAATGTTTCAACACTTACTGTGAAGACGATTAGATCAGACAATGGCACTGAATTCAAAAATGCAGTGCTGAATGACTTCTGTGTATCTAAAGGAATACGTCGTCAGTATTCAGCCCCGAGAACTCCACAGCAAAATGGAGTAGTTGAAAGGAAGAATAGAACTTTGGTTGAAGCAGCAAGAACTTTGTTGTATGATTCAAAACTTCGTTTGTACTTCTGGGCCGAAGCAGTGAGTACCGCTTGTTACACTCAAAATAGAACCTTGATTATAAAAGATAAAGAAAAGACACCATGTGAATTAATGAACAACAGAAGACCAACAATCAAATACTTTCATGTCTTCGGAGCAAAATGCTATGTGCTTATAGATGATGAAGATCTAGGCAAGTTTGCAGCAAAAGCTCGTGAAGGAATCTTTGTTGGTTATTCCACAGATGTAGTGGCAGCTTATAGAGTGTTATTAGTGAAAGATCGAAAAGTGACTGAAAGCTACAACGTCAGATTCGACGATACCAAACTCCCATCAATTTCTAGAGATTCTAGTGAACCCGAGTCCCTAAAATTTCAAAATCTGGACTTAGATGAACTTGAAGATGAACCTGAGTTAGTTGTCCCATTAAATGTTCCAAGTGTACGTGAAGAACCTGAGTCTAGTGAACAAGCTAATTCTACAAGATCAGAAGAGACTTCTTCAGTACGAACCGGCAATAACTCAGGGGGAGTAAATAGCAGCTCAAGGACAACTGTTCAAGGCTCGAGACGAGTTGACAGTAGTTCTGTAGGAGCTGGCAATAACTCAGGGGGAGTTAGTGAGAATAATCAAAGTAGTCAGCACCCTAACTCAGAAAGTCAAGCTGAATCATCAAGACAATTTCCAGGAGAACGGGTATGGAATAGAGATCATCCGTTTGAATTAATTATTGGTGATCCAGATGCTGGTGTGACTACTAGAAGAACTGCAAGAGCTGACCTAGCTAATATTTCCTTATATTCTGGGTTTTTATCCAAGCTTGAACCTAAAGAAATAGAAGAAGCTCTTGGCGATGCTGATTAGGTGATTGCAATGCAAGAGGAACTCAATCAGTTTGAAAGGCAGAAAGTTTGGAAACTGGTACCCCGGCCAACGAACATATCAGTAATTGGAGCAAGGTGGGTATTCAGAAATAAACTGGATGAAAACGGACTTGTAACACGAAACAAGGCTCGTTTGGTTGCAAAAAGTTATTCTCAGCGAGAAGGAATTGATTATGATGAAACCTATGCACCAGTTGCAAGACTTGAGGCAGTCAGGATGTTCTTGGCATTTGCAGCACATAAGAACTTCAAGGTTTTCCAGATGGATGTGAAAAGTGCCTTCCTGAACGGAGAGTTAGAAGAAGAAGTGTATCTGGAACAGCCGCCTGGCTTCGTTGATCCAGAACATGCAGATTTTGTGTATCTTCTCTTCAAATCTGTCTATGGCCTCAAGCAATCCCCAAGGCGATGGTATGAAACCCTATCCTTATTCTTAATTGAAAATGGTTTTGTTAGGGGAGTAATTGATAAAACATTGTTCTATAAAATTGTAAGAAATGACTTAATACTTGTTCAAGTCTATGTGGACGATATTATTTTTGGGTCATCAAATGAGCGCTTGTGCGAGAAATTTGCCAAGCTAATGCAGGAAAAATATGAGATGAGCATGATGGGAGAGCTATCCTTCTTCCTTGGATTACAGATCAGTCAGAGAAAAGATGGTATCTTTATCTGTCAATCCAAGTACGTCAGAGATTTACTCAAGAAGTATAATCTAGAAGATGCATCAGCAGCTAAGACTCCCATGGCAACATCCACGAAGCTTGATGAAGACAAATCAGGTAAACCAGTTGACATCACAAGCTATCGAGGTATGATTGGCTCACTCCTCTATTTAACTGCAAGTAGACCCGATATAATGTTCGCAACTTGTTTATGTGCAAGGTTCCAAGCGGATCCTAGAGAATCACATCTCGTAGCCGTCAAGAGAATTTTTAGGTATCTCAAGGGCACACCAAATCTAGGGATTTGGTACCCAAGAGATACAGGTTTTAATCTAATTGGCTATTCGGATTCAGACTATGCAGGTTGCAGGATTGATAGGAAAAGCACATCTGGTGCTTGTCAGTTTCTTGGCAGAAGATTGGTGTCCTGGCAAAGTAAAAAGCAACATACAGTATCTACTTCTACTGCTGAAGCAGAGAACATTGCTGCTGGAAGCTGTGTAGCTCAAATACTGTGGATGAGGAACCAATTGAAGGATTATGGCATGGAGCACAAGAAAATTCCAATTATGTGTGACAACACAAGTGCCATTGCCATAACCAACAATCCTGTAGATCACTCAAGAACCAACCACATCGACATCAGGTATCATTTCATAAGAGAACATGTCGAGGAGGGGACTGTGGAGCTACATTTTGTGCCCACAATGCAACAAATTGCATATATATTCACCAAACCTCTTGATGAAGTAACATTCAATAGATTGGTTGGTGAATTGGGAATGCTTAACATAAGTCAGTAAAGCCTTCTATCTGTAAAATCCAGGTTTATGTTTGTATGTGCAAGCTACTTAATCATTATATGCTTAGACTTTAAAATGCCTAATTAATGATTGTTATAGTTTGTATAAATTCATTGTGTTTTAAGTGTCTTTTATAGCACAAATCTGTGAATTTATGCTTGTTGGATTGCATGATCATAGGGGGAGTTAAATTCATAATATTCTAAATTTTACATGATTTTTAGATGAATTTACCTATGATTTTCATGTAATTAGAGGCCTTAGAATTGAAAAACTTCAAAATTTCGAGTTAGTTTCTATCTCGAAACTCATCTCGAAATTCGACTTGAATTTCGACTTAAGCTGTCAGAGTGAAGTTTTGAAAATTCTAAGTCTAGGAAGAATTTCAAGTTGTCTATCTCGAAATTCATCTCGAAATTCGACTTTGAGTTCGAGTTCGAGTTACCAGTGTGCCTAGTTCTATCTTCAAAATATTCGAGATAAAGTCTATCTCGAATTTTATCTCAAAGGTTGAGATGAGGTTTCCATTAAGGGAATATTTTGAAAAGAACTGAGAATAACTTCGAGTTAGTCTATCTCGAAACTCAACTCGAATTTCGACTTGATGTTCGAGATAGAGTTCTCAGTGTGTTCTCAGTTGCTTAAAGGGAATTTTTGAGTTACTCCTAACTCGAATCTTATCTCGAAGGTTGAGATTAGGTTTCCATTTAAGATATTTTGGAAAGAATTGAGATTAACTTCGAGTTAGTCTCTATCTCGAAACTCAACTCGAATTTCGACTTGATGTTCGAGATAGAGTTAAACTTCTAACTCGAAACGTATCTCGAATTTTCCTGTATTTCTTTTACTAGAAGGGAATTTTTCAAGTTTACAAGTCAATCAAGTTCGAGATAAGATTTCCCTGTAGTCTTTGCTGTTAAATTGGTTAAAGTGCTTATTTTTGCTTATTTGTTCGAGTTAACCCCTATCTCGAACTTCATCTCGAAGTTCGACTTGATGTTCGAGATAGAGATGTTCGAGATAGAGATGTTCGAGATAGAGTTCGACTTAGGTGTTCCCTGTATGGACTTAGTATTTTTCACTCTTTTTAACAGGGACATTTTTGTCATTTCACAATCATCTATATATACATCTCTAACTCGATGCATCATTCACTTTACCTAATTTCATTTTCACAGCAGCCGCTTCACAAAAACAGTGCGATTTCACAAATTACATACCTTTAATCCGTGTTTTTGTGATTAAACTCATACTAATCACGAATTACTGCCAATTTGTTGACTACTATTGTCCGTGTTATCATTAATCGTTGTGGTTTTGTGTTTAGTGACCATTCATACACGCGCATATACATACACACGAACATAAATTGTTTGTGTAACTGTTCAAAAACACGATTTCATATTCTCTATCTAAACACACACGATTTCACTGGTATACACACGAATATTCATCTTCATTGAATATTCAGATTTAGTAATTGGCAACTGTTCATATCCCGTAGTTTACTTTTTCAGATTGTCTTTTGGTATTCTCGAAAAATTAAAAGGGATAAAACTGTTAATTCGTAAATTACTTGTTTTTCAAAATTAAAAAGAAATTTCACATCTTTTAAAGAAAAACATTTAATTAAAATGGCTCACCAATTTTCACTTGCTAAAAACAATTTTTATAATATTTCTACGGAAATTGGTGATCAACTCCCACGGTTTAAGTTTTGGGTACGATTTCTCAATTTGTACTCCAAGGCTAGCCATGCTTTTACTGCTAAACCTACACTAATACATGATGCTTTACAGCAATTATGGACTAGTGCGGTTACTTTTGGGAGCAAAACAACCCCCTACGGTTTCAGGTTTACCTTAGCGGGTCAGGAATTTGAGGTGACTGAAGAAATTGTCAACAGGGTTCTGGGATTCCCAATCAAAGATGTTTATGATGCAGAACCTACAGCGGAACAACGCCTCACATTCTTTGAAGAAATAGGATGTTATACTCCGACTGGCCGGATCACTGGAAACATCCAAAAACAATTCTTCCATGTGGAATGGAATTACTTTTTCGATGCCATCACAAGATGTTTTCGGGCACGCGAAAAAGATTTTCATCAAATTCCAATTCCAATGCAAACCTTTGCAGTTGCCCTAGCAAGAGAACTGGATATAAATTATGGATGCATAGTTCTCTCTGAGATAGTGGCCTCAATGGGATCTCCTGCAAGCAGAGACCTCACTACAACTGATGTTGTCTGCTGGTTTCCTCGGTTCCTACAAATGCTGATTAATGATTTAATACCGAAGGATGCTCTTGCTGTTAGACAGGGATTTGCCAGAAGCCCAACATCTGCACCGCTAGGGATGGGCACTAAGTCACTTTCAACCATTGCTAATCAGGATAAACATCAAGGTAAACATATGTCAATTCCTGAAAATATTCAAATGTGGCTTACATATGATGCATGAGTTACCAATTTGGAGGCATCATCACAAGTTTCATCACATGCTCAGAATCCATCTGTTCATGCTGAGGCATTTGATGAGATTCCTGATGAGCAAAGCGATGATGCACAAGGTAATCAATCAGGTAATCTCTCCCTGCATACTATTCATTCCTCCTCCTATGTATCTGATTCCGCGACCCAAGAGACTGCTAACCCGCAGGATCTATCCCAGGGTGAGAGCTATATTTCTGAGCCTGATACACATTCTTATTCTCTTTCACCCCTGTTAACGGAAGTCAGAAAGCTAGCACGTATATATGTAGGAAATGATGAGGAGAGTGAACCCGAAGAGTAGCAACTTATTCGAAAGAAAGCCAAACTTTTTCATGCTGCTACTTCAAACGTCCAGTCAAACCCTAATGTGTCACACGCAACCACTCCACCTCACGAGAGTGGTTCTCCCCTTAAACAATCTGCACATAGGGATTTTGATCAGGATTATGTACCTTTTGAAGATCATGTTGCTTCACAAGGACATGAAGTTTTAACAACTTCAGCCGTACCTTCACCGGTACGTACTGATGCTGCAAAGAGGATCGGTTCTAATGTCGTACAAGAACACTTTGCAGCCACTCAGCCCGAGATTCCAACTCAGGACATAACATGCATAGATCCCATAACTGCCAATTATATTGCTTATCCAATTTCTGCAGGTACTGCTTCATATTTTGGATCAATCATTGAAGACATACACGAGCGTGAGACAGGGAGTGTGTGTGAGAGGTTAGGGAGAGAGAGACCTTCATTTTTAAGGCCCGAAACCGAGCGCCAAATACCAACAGAACGAGTATTAGAGCGAGGTCACCTAAACCAAACACCGTCCCTTAATATTGAAAATCTTGATACACGTATGACTTCTATGGAAAATCAGATGAGGCAGTTCGGGCAGACGATGGGGCAGTTCGGGATTAACATTGGAAACAATCAAAGGGCTCTAGACGACTACGCAGCAAG
Source organism: Saposhnikovia divaricata (assembly GCA_036435485.1). Taxonomy (NCBI): domain Eukaryota; kingdom Viridiplantae; phylum Streptophyta; class Magnoliopsida; order Apiales; family Apiaceae; genus Saposhnikovia; species Saposhnikovia divaricata. The sequence continues at coordinate 157,016,368 of CM071595.1, forward strand.
AATGGCAAGTCAAGCTACAGCTTTTGATGCTTTGACAAATAAGGTCAATGACTTGGGCCATGCTGGTGGTGTCTTGGGAAGCACTCTCAATGAGAGGATGGGGGCAATGGAGTCTACAATGCATACAATGGCAGTGGAGATCAGTAGAATGATGTTCGCAGTCAGGAGTTTTGTGCCCCCGGAGTGTTTCGAGTCGCAACAACCTCCCCCCGATGCTGGTGCAGGTGGTGCAGGTGGTACTAGTGGAGCGGGAGCCTCTGGTTCTGGTTTTGGAGGTTCTTATGCAGCTGGTGGATCTGAAGACCAAGGTGGAGCTCAGGATAACTCACCTAAGGGGGAGAGTGGAAAGGAGACGAGACAGCAGGCAGTTCACATCGAAGAAATTGAAGAACCCGCTGATCTTGTCAAGGAAACAGAAATTGAGCCTGCTGTTGATGAAGAGGCTCTGAGGAGGAAAAAGGGTAAGGCAATGATGGTTGATGAACCATTCGTTGACCTGAGTCATCAGGAAACAGTACAGGAGGTACTTGACTCAGATTCTGATATGGAAGACGTACCTTTGGCACATGCTATAAAGAGATCTTTGAAGGAACAAGGTGGAGGTGCTGGGATGTCTTCCGGAATGCCTGAAGAAATTCTTGTTGATGAGGAAACCCTTAAAGCTCAACAGTTAGCCTTGGAACAAGCTCAGTTCCATAAAATGAAGATGATGCAAGAACGTGCTGCCTTCCTAGAAAAGAAAGGAGAGCTCCAAGGGAAGCAGTATGATCATGAGCTTGCAAGGCTAGCTGATCCTCAAGTTGATCTCGACAAGAGGAGGATAAGACAGAAGTGGGATGAAGCAAGGAAGATAATGATGGGACCCTGTGCGAAAGGAGTTCATAACAAGGAGGCAGATGATCTGTTCTACAACTTGAATTTGCAGAATCCAATGACTGGGGACTATATAAGTGCTTTGAAGAAATTAATTTCTAAAGTCAGGGTTGGATACAATGCAACACTTAAGGAGTGGCAGGTTATTTTGTCTTTGGTAGAAGGAGTCCCAACATCTTTCCTATATGTGGATGACCAATTCATAACGAGAAGATCTGCGTCAGAGTTGTTCTTGCTAGCGACAAAAATTCAATACTCTCTATCTGAGGAGCTAAGCATTCTGTATAGGGATCAGTTAATGCAGCTAGCAGAGGACAAGGGTCCAGAATTCTCAGCATATCCAAATTTTGTCCGGATGGTAGTTGACGGAAAGATGAAGAGGGTTAGCATGGAGGAAAATGATCTAATGGAGCTTTCAGTGGAATCTCTCAAAGCTGTCTGTAGACAAATGATGAGTAAGGGATTCGCTTCTGAGCTTAAAGAAAAATCCGTGAAGATCATTGAAAGAGTCATATTCAAGAAGAGCAATGAGGTGTGGAAGTGTGATATCATTGCTCCAAACCCTCTTGATAACGTGAAGATTGAGCCGGAGCTGATGGAGAAGAAATGGAATATTATTCAAGCAATGAAGAATGTAGATGAAGCTCTGACTCTTCCTTCTGGAGCACTAGAACAAGGAGAGATAAGGGAGGCTATTGGTGTTCCAGGAAGTGATAGTGTATACTGGATACACGATTATGCTGAAGATACAGCTGATGCCTTAGTATTCATAGATGCAGACCAGAATCAAACATTCTTGCATATGAGTAGAAAATGGCTGCTACAGACTCACGATGCTGCATTTCTGGAGAGAGTATTATATGTATTCAAATGGGGCGAAGTGGAAGATATGCATGTGGAAGAAAAGCAGAGACTCATGAGTTACCTGTCTGAGATAGTGGTGGAAAAGAAGCGCGAGATGCGGCCAGTGTCCACAATACTGACCGTGTCAAGGGCTACCGTAAGATGATCTATTGTCAGTTTAAAGCTGATAAATCTCATTGGAAACCTCAGCTCATAATGAAGAACTTTGAGGACATTCCAAAGATCAGGACTAATCAGGAGGTGGACAAACTCAAAAGGCTTTTCAAACATCCTTATCCAGAGCCCAAGAATCTTCTAGAAATGGAAGCTGTAAGTCTGTTGAATGCTAGGTGGAAGCAGCTTCGAGATCCAGTGTACAAGAAAGAACAGCAGCAGAAGGAAAAGCGCAAAAGGCAGAAAGAAGAGAAAGACCAAGCTGCTGAAGCTAGAAAGAGGAAACGGAATTAGGGTTAAAGGTCAGAGTGGTGTGAACTTGAAGTTGGAAAAACTTCATGTCTTTCGGTTGCTTTAACTCACTTGAGGAAAATTCACCTTAGAGTGAATCCAATAAGGTGATATAAGTTTGACTAAAAGGTATGAAATAATCCAGGTGATAGGAATCACTCAAATGATCTTTAATTCGAAGTTCGAATTCTGTTTCTAGTTTAAGTTCTTTGTATTGTTTTCAAGTAAATTTCAATTGTAAATTATTCAAGACTGTAATGTTAATTATCTTTTCTCGTCTCATTGTTTAGTTGAGTTATCCTTCATTAATTTGAATGTCATTGTTAGACAATCAAATTGGGGGAGATTGAAAGGCAGAGTGTGTAAACTTGTAACACTATAACTAATGTAACCCAACTAAAGGAAAAGATACTTAACCAGAAGACAATCAAGAACAAGAAGTCACAAAGAAATCAACACTGAATGAAGACAAGGTAATTGATACAATTCAACATGTTAACTATGATCAAGCCAAGAAGAAATCATTGAGAGAAGTTCAAGTCAAAGTTGTTCATGCCTCAGTGATTTGAAAAGCAAAGAATCAAGATCATAACTATCAGTATCAATAAGACTAATTGATTTCAAGTGAACAAGAAGGAAAGCAAATATTGGAAAGCCACATTTCTAATTGGATATGGTAATTTATTCAAGAAGCAAAAACCCTATCAAGACTAGTCACTTATGAACTAGACCAGTGCATCAAGTGTCAGGACATTGATAGCAAGTTTATGTCAGTAATAAAGATCCATGTTCAAGAGCTTGGTGAAGAATAAAGAAGACATGAAGATATCACAAGTTCAAGATGTGCATTGAAGTTTCAAGTTGAAGACCAGAATATTTTCTAAGTACTAAATGTTCTAGATGACCAAGTAGAATATTTCTAAGTAGAAGTTCTACTTAGAAATTCGAGATGGCTAAGTAGAAATTCTCAAGTAGAAGTTCTACTTAGAGTGCAGCTTCAACATGACACATGGCATCTTCTGATTGGCAGATTTCCAAGCTTTCAAGATAAGGCAAGATTTATGTGGACATCATTGGGCCACGAATATCTTAGTCTTTGAAGACTACAGGACATAGATTACATGTAGTATAAATAGAAGTACTTGTGTAATGTTTTAGTTAGTGAGCAATTCTTGAGAGAAACACTTGTAAAAGAGAGAGAGTGCATTCACAGAGCTTAGTATCATTCACTTCTCTCTGAACTTCTGTTATACTTTGTAATGAATGTTGTAGCAACCACTTCAAGTTATATATAAGACATATATTCCTTGAATCTGTGTGTTCGTTTATTGCATCGTATTTATTGCTTCTCATATTTGAAAAGTTGTATTCACCCCCCCCCTCTACAACACATTTGGACCTAACAACAACCAACCAAGTAATATATAGTGAAGCAAAGAAGAACTCAAATTAATTAACAAAATTGCAACGGTCTTAAAACCATTCTCACGTTCAATTTTGTAATGTTAATAGTACTTCTAACGTTCACATAGCAGCTTTGAGATATAATAAATAGAAGGTATAATTATACTCAATGACATGCTTAAAAAGTAGTCACATGGGATGTTTTTAGTGGAGCATTAAAGAAATAAAAAGGCTCCTTTAATGAGTGGAAGTTGTCTAGCAAGATTCTTCTGATTGAGAAGTGCTCTAATATATATAATACCATGTTTAAATATGTTAGACCATTCTAACAACTGATTTCCACAATATATTCTATAAATACTTACTCCCCTTTTTATTCTGGACAATCTGCCAGCTTGCTGTGTTGTACTGTCAACTAGCTGAGATACCCTGTTTTGCTATGAAATTATATAGATAGAAAAAACCTGCAAAACAATATTAGTCCAGTGCATACAACCAGCTTGCTTACTATGTATGATCATCAAAATTATAGAGTTTCAATCTCCCCCTTTTTGATGATTATACACCAATTTTAGGAGAAATACAAAACTCCCCCTAAATCTAGCAATTCTATAATCAGTAAGCAACTTAATGTAAACTAAAACAAAGTACCACAAATATTTGGATTAAAATCAGATACTTAAGCATAAACCAAATCCACATTCAACAATAAGTACTATAGCAAATAGTTTAAACGTTAAACACAAAAAACAATAACCATGACCAAACTGACTCAATAACTTAGACCCATAAACAAGTTCATCAGAATCAACACAAAGGCAGAAATTCATAAATAGACCAAGCTTTTCCTAAAATGCTTCTCTCCCTTAATCATTAAAAAAAAGGAAACTTAGGACTCATTAACATCTTCATCCTCCTTAGCATCAACAGATCGAGCAGCAACATGAAACTCCTCAGAATCATCCACATTCGGATCAGCAACCGCCTCCTTAGGCACATCTCCAGCAACAATGTTTGCAAGATTATGAAGAACAGAGGTATCAGCAAAGTGAACACCCGTCCTAGTCGAAGCAGGATTACGAGAACTAGCAACAAGGTCATGAAGAAATGAGAGTTCATCAGCCATATCAGTAACTTTAGAAGTTAACACTTTAAGTGAAGCTCGTATTTCTTTCATATCTTCCGAACGATCAATCTCAGCCGTATTAGTACTTCCCAAATTTTCAGGTGGAGGAGTGAGAGGAGTAACAGGTGGAGGAGGTTCCACACGAACCAAGGTACCGTTTGATTCAACATTCAAGTGAGATTATTTCAAACTCTTAGAATCTAAGAATTCTTTAGCAACCTCAGATTCTTCTTCACTTAACTTAATCCCATACCATTCAAAAACTTGAGTTAAAAACATGCCATATGGAAGACTAGCAGATGTGTGAGGCTCGAACACGTCCATCATGTTCTTCAAGATTAAACCAGCCAAATTAAATGGTTTGCCCGAAAGCAACATTGCAACCACAGTGACATCTTGTCCAGCAAAGTTAGAACGACTTCCAGTTCTTGGATTCACATTATCAATACAGATCTTAAAAATTAGATGAGCCATTGGAGTAACCATTAAAGTAATAGGAGCAACATATTGAAGTAACCCAGACATGTTTCTAAGAACCTTTAATTGCTCTAATTCAGAAAAACCTTCTATGTTCGTGGGTCCTTTCTTAGTGGTTATAGACACAGAGGAGGGATTCTCAATTCCAAGAATATCATTTATCACATTAGTAGTTAACATAATTTTCTGACCTCGAACACACGAAGAGAATACCGCTGGTTTGACAATGATAAGATTTGCATAAAACTCATAAACTAGAGATGGATAACAAACACAAGGCAAATCTTTCAAAAAGGATTCAAACCCTAATTTCTTGAAATAATCATAAGCACCACACTTAATATACGAATTACCTGCAATAGGGCGACCAAGCACTATCTTGCGCGTACCCAATTCCAACTCCTTGAATTGAGACTCGAGTTCATCATTAGAAAAGTTAATCCCAAACTTGCAACGCTTGACGGACAAACCCTCGCGAACCCCCGATCGTTGAACCCCTGAAAGTTCATCACCACTATCAACGGTGACCAGAGAATTGAGCGTATCATCTTCAACCTCATGCAATCGTTTGTTCTTTCCCTTTTACGACTTTGTGACCATAACTGGAGTCTTCTTTGTCCCTCGAGTTGACCTCATGATTCGATTGTACAAAATAGACGGATAGAGAGAAAATGAGTATCGACAATTGAGAGCGGCGTGAAACCATAATCTCTATTTGGGGCGGTGTTTGATGAGAACTAAAGAGTCAGAGTAGAGTACCTTATGTAAACCTCTTTTATTAATTAAGGGGAAAAATGATTTTTAGGATAAAACGAATAAAACCCATCCCCGAATAAAATGACTCCAGCTAAATATAATCATAACCTTACCATACAATATCATGATTTTATATTTAAACCTTAGAAGGCCTAAATTATCAATCAAATAAAATGAATTAAATTAACTACTTAGAAAAAATAAAACAACATTTAGCACATAAAACAAGTAAGTGGACTGTATTTAACACAGAAAAATATATTAAATACACATATATGCAAAAAAATAATACCATAGAAAAATGTACCAAGCATCCATGGCGGCTAGCTGGCTAGACATTGCACATGCCTAATTCGCGACGGAGAACAGTAAAACGCTCCTCGGCTAGTGGCTTTGTGAAGATGTCAGCTAGCTGGTACTCTGTACTTACAAAGATCAGCTCAATTTTTCCCTTTTCAACATTGTCTCTCAAGAAATGATGTCGAACGTCGATATGCTTTGTTCTTGAGTGATTCGCTGGATTCTTTGATATGTTGATAGTGCTTGTATTGTCACAATAAATGGGGACTTTGCCACATTTAATTCCAAAATCTCGAAGTGTTTGTATCATCCATAGCATTTGAGAACAACAACTTCCAGCTCCTAAATACTCCCCCTCAGCTGTGGATAAGGCAACAGAAGTTTGCTTCTTGCTTTGCCAAGATACTAAACTCTGTCCTAGAAATGCACAAACACCACTTGTACTCTTTCGATCAGTTTGACAACCTGCATAATCTGCATCACTATACCCAACAAGATCAAATGCATTTGTGATGGGATAAAATAATCCAAGAGTAGTAGTTCCACTTAAATATTTAAAAATTCTTTTAATAGCATTCAAGTGAGACTCTTTAGGTTGAGCTTGAAACCTAGCACAAACACATACACTATACATAATGTCCCGTCTAGAGGATATAAGATATAATAAACTACCAATCATGCCTCTATACTTTCTAACATCTACATCTTTACCACGTTCATCTGCAGTCAGCTTGCTGGCAGAACTCATAGGTGTAGATTTTGCCTTAATATTCTCCTAACCAAACTTCTTGAGCAAATTCTTGATGTACTTGGTCTGATGCACATATATTCCATCTTGAGTTTGCTTGATTTGGAGCCCCAAGAAGTAATTGAGCTCACCCATCATACTCATGTCAAACTCACTATGCATACATTAAGAAAACCAATTGCACATATTATCATTAGTTGATCCAAAGATAATATCATCCACATATATTTGCACAACTAGAATATCAATACTAATTAACTTAGTAAATAATGTAGGATCGATTTTACCTCGAATGAAGCCATTCTTTATCAAAAACTTACTTAGCCTTTCATACCAAGATCTAGGAGCTTGCCGTAATCCATATAATGCCTTCTTCAACTTGAAAACATAATTAGGAAATTGATCACTCTCAAATCCAGGTGGTTGCTTGACATATACTTCTTCTTTCAAGTAGCCATTAAGGAATGCACTTTTCATGTCCATTTGATGTAGCTTGAACTTCTTGAAGCATGCAAATGAAAGTAGCATCCTTATTGATTCTAGCCTTGCAACCGGGGCATAAGTTTCATCAAAATCGATTCCTTCTTGTTGATTATATCCTTGTGCAACAAGCATTGCTTTGTTTCTAGTAACTGTTCCTACTTCATCAACTTTGTTCTTGAAAACCCATTTAGTACCAATGATTGAAGCATCTTTAGGTGGCTTTACAAGTTCCCAAACATCACATCTTTCAAATTGATTAAGTTCCTCTTGCATTGCCATGATCCAATTCTCATCTTTTAGTGCTTCATTGACATTCTTTGGTTCCTCTTGAGCTAGGAAGGCAGCAAATGCATAAAAGTTAGCTTGAATTCTCCGTGTCTTGATGCCTTCTGATTTATCACCAATAATCAACTCTGGAGGATGGTTCTTTACTGTCCTTGTTGACTTTGGAAAATGGTGATGAGATATGACTTCTTCATTGACTCTAATTCTCTTAGATGGTGGGGAGGCTTCATCTCCATTATAGATTGGCATCTTTTCTTGTGATCTCTGACTTCTAGAATCTTCCAAGGTGAGTTTTGACATCTTATCACATGTTTCATCTACTGGAGGAGAGATTTCATCTAGTTTATCATTAGCTGAATTGGATTCAGGTTCTTCTGTAGCTTGCTGAGTTGCTGTATTCTGTGAGTCTGCTTCTTTGGCAGCTTGCTGAGTTGCTGTATTTGACTTTAGCAGCTCGCTGGCATCCTCTGAACCTACAATTTCTTCCTCATCTCTTGACAGATCAACATTAGATTCTTGAAATGAGACATCAATTGACTCTTCAACACTACGTTTAGAGATGTTATAAACTCTATATGCACGACTTGTTAAAGAATAACCCAAAAATATTGCTTCATAAGATTTAGCATAAAATTTACCATCTCTATCAATAGATTTGAGTACAAAGCACCTGGATCCAAAGACCTTAAAGTAGCCTATGTTTGGCTTCTTGTTCTTCAGCAATTCATATGGAGTCTTGTTGAGAATAGGCCTGATCACTACTCTGTTAAGAACATAGCTAGCTGTGTTGACTGCTTCTGCCCAGAAACTCCTTGGCAGCTTGCTCTCTTGCAGCAAAGTCCTAGCTGTTTCCTGTAAAGACCTGTTCTTTCTTTCCACAACTCCATTTTACTGTGGGGTTCTTGGAGCAAAGAATTCATGAGAAATGCCTCTATCTTCACAATATGAGATAAAGTCCTTTTGGAATTCACCACCTCGATCACTCCTTATACTTACAAGTCTTATCTTAAACTTGTTCTCAAGCAACTTAATTAGCTTCTCAAATTCACTGAAGGCACAATCTTTAGTACGAAGAAACAATACCCATGTATATCTAGAATAATCATCTATAATAACAAATGCATATTGTTTTCCACCAATGCTTTTATATGCTTCCGGACCAAATAAATCTAAATGAAGAAGCTCTAAAGGTTTAGAAGTTGATACCACATTCTTTGACTTATGTGGAGTCCTGATTTGTTTGCCTAATTGACAAGCCGAACAAGTTTCCTTCTTGACATACTTCAATTTGGGCAGTCCTCTAACTAGCTTCTTTGAAGACAGCTTGCTGAGTAAGTCCATATGAGCATGTCCAAGCCTTCTATGCCAAATTTCTGGATTTGTATCAACTACAGCTAAACAACAAGATGAATCCTGCATCTCAAAGTCCAAAATATATATATATTTCCTTCCCTTCTAGCAACTAGGGGGACTTTGTTAGTGCCAACATTAATAGTACACTTCTATTTATCAAAATGAACAGTGTGGCCATCATCATATAACTGAATTACACTAAGCAAATTATACTTAAGACCTTGAACATATTGTACTTTATCAATAGATATGACACTATTACCAATTTTTCCTTTTCCAAGAATTTGGAGTGTTTTGCTATCACCAATGGTGACACTTCCACCCTTTTTCTTATTGAAAGTAAGGAACTGTGATTTATCACCACTCATATGTCTTGTGCATCCACTATCCAAAATCCATTGTTTTGATCTTATTTGACAACAAGACATACCTACAAAACAAATAAAACACAACTCAACATTTTGGTACCCATATTTGCTTGGGTCCAGAATGGTTAGTTGATAGAACATGTAGAACATTTAAATCAGATTTCTTGATCCACATTTGGACCAATTTTGAAGCTTTATTTCTTGTTCCAGCTGTTCTGTCAGCTAGATGCCTGTGAACTATCTGTCTGTTCCAGCTAGCTGGATTAGCATTCTGAACTTTGCAATGATTTGCCAAATGACCTTTATTTCCACATTTGTGGCAGATTCTCCATGGCATGGCATAGTCATAAGGGATTCCATGTTTGCCATCATATTTTAGTCCTAATGTTGAAGCTGATCCAACTCCTTCTCTTTTGATTGGAACCTTTGCATACCTCATCATTGATTTGAGTGTATCTTCTCCTTGAACAAACTTTCCCATTCCTTTCTGGAGATTCTTGATTTTAGTTTCCAATTCTTGGAATCTTTGAGCTTGTTGAGATATTTCCATTGAGCATGATTCCCTTGGACTAAATGCTTCTAAACATGCATCTTGAGCATCTATCTCTACTCTCAGCTCGCTGAGTTCCTTCATGAGAGCATCATTTCTTTTGATAAGCACTTTGTTTATCCCTTCAAGCTGGGATACCTCAGCCTTAAGATCAGCAAGATTTTGAGCATGATTACTAGCAGGAGTCTTCTCCTCCATTAACTCAGATATGATCTTCTTAAGTTGAGTATTCTTCTTCTTAAGTTTGTTGTTCTCATCTTTTAACTCTATGAACTCCTCAATAGATACATTACTATGATCCTGCATGATTAGTTCATCTAATATAGAGTAATTTACCTCACTATTGTTGTCATCCGAATCACTATCTACAAGGCTATTTTGAATAATTCCTTGAGCATCATCCTCATCATCAAGACCAACAAGAGCTAGGTTCACCATCTCATCACTTGATTCATTATCAGAATCTGAATCTTCGTCATCACTCCATGTCAAAAGTTCCTTAGCTTTCTTTCTGTCCTTTGAGGTAGCTAGCTACTTCTGCTTGTTTTTCAGCTTGTAGCAGTCCCTTTTGTAATGTCCTTTCTTACCACATTCAAAACATGCTTCCTCTTTGACATCTTTCTTTGTTCTAGCAGCTCTACTTTTCTCCTTCTTTAGCTTGTTCCTCAAGTCCAGCATCTTCTTGATTTTTCTGGATAAGAGAGCCAATTCTTCATCAGAATCTGATTCTGACTCTGAATCCAGCTTGCTGCCACTGGAGTGTAAAGCTAGATTTTTCATCCTTTCAACAGGAGCCTTGACTGATTCCACCTTGCTATTATTGATCTTGCTTTCAAACTGCTCTAACTCGGCAAATACAGCCAAATGATCCATAGAATCAATGGAGGGACATGACTCTAATGCAGTGACTTTAGCTTCGAATATAAATGGAACTGCACTTAGAACTTTCATGTTGATTTCTTCTTGAGGTATGGTATTTCCAAGTCTCTTTAAAGTATTGATAGTGACTTGAAATCTTGCTTGTCTTTCTTTGATAGTTTCACCATGTTTGAGCTTGAAATTTCCGAAGTCATTCATTAATTTGCTAAGTTTCACCTTTCTTAAAGTTGTCGAACCTTCATGATAGGTTTCCAAAGCATCCCACATCTCTTTTGCTGTCTTTAGAGATGATACATTGTCATACTCAGCTTGATCTAATGCATTCATTATAGAGTTTCTAGCTTCTCCATTATAAACGCATTTGATAATCTCCTCGTGAGTGAGATCATCAACATCTTTTGGTTCGCTATTATCATCTAGAAATTCGAAGTTTCCTTTTTGCACTACTCTTAGAACCAATGGCTTCTTGGATAAATAAGTTTCCATTCTGCATTTCCACCAACTGTAGTTCTCCGAGCCAGTGAGAAGAGGTGCCCTATAATCAGACTTAGCTTCAAGATAATTATCAGCCATTTGATCGATACTTTTCCTGTTACAGAAATATTTGTATACCAACGCTCTGATACCAATTGAAAATACACGTAGAGGGGATGGGTGAATAGGTGTTATGACTAACAATGATCAAATAAAAATTCTGCCTGAAAAATTATTCTGGCAGCTAGCTGGATGCAACAGATTAACAAATAAGCAGCTAGCTGAGTTATGCAGTGCAGTAAGATAAAATGCAGTAAGTAAAGAACACCATGAATTTTATCTAGGTTCGACCCCTAATCTTCTATGGTCTACGTCCTAGTCCCTTACCAACTTGGTAAGAGAATATATTATTGATCACAATGAATTCCAATTACACGATACAATAATATATCTCCCTTATCACCCAGTTACTGATTGCAGCTAGCTTAAACCCTTTGTTCCCTGAACACAACTCTCTAAGTTCTATACTAAACCAAGCATAAACTTCTCTAGCCTACTGCTCCTTGAACCCTTGTTCCACAAGCTTGACAATCCAGCAACTACCAACTTTACAAGTTGAACAATACAATGGATAAAAAGGAATTACAACTCAAAACTATGAACTCTATAATTATATCGATATAGTATGTAATACTAGAGCTCGTTTTGTCGATGAAGGTGCAGAGTTGTTTCTTGTGTATTCTTGAATATTGCTTGAAGGTTCTGTCAGCAAGAGAAGAACAACCAACCAAGTAATATATAGTGAAGCAAAGAAGAACTCAAATTAATTAACAAAATTGCAACGGTCTTGAAACCATTCTCACATTCAATTTTGTAATGTTAATAGCATTTCTAACGTTCACATAGCAGCTTTGAGATATAATAAATAGAAGGTATAATTATACTCAATGACATGCTTAAAAAGTAGTCACAAGGGATGTTTTTAGTGGAACATTAAAGAAATAAAAAGGCTCCTTTAATGAGTGGAAGTTGTCTAGCAAGATTCTTCTGATTGAGAAGTGCTCTAATATATATAATACCATGTTTAAATATATTAGACCATTCTAACAACTGATTTCCACAATATATTCTATAAATACGTACTCCCCTTTTTATTCTGGACAATCTGCCAGCTTGCTGTGTTGTACTGTCTGTGTTGTACTGTCAGCTAGCTGAGATACCCTGTTTCGCTATGAAATTATATAGATAGAAAAAACCTACAAAACAATATTAGTCCAGTGCATACAACCAGCTTGCTTACTATGTATGATTATCAAAATCATAGAGTTTCAGTTTACGAATACGTTTGAGCAGAGGAAAGTCTGCGAGTGAATACTGTTGGTTTACATTGAAAATCTTGAAGCTAAATTTATAATGCATTCTAATTATCATCCTCTTGGCAAGTACAATTATGAAGGATTTTATATTAAGAAAAATTTCTGGATTTAAAAATGGTTCATTGCCAACTCCAGGAAATGGAAGAGACTGGGAATATGGACAAAAATGTTTTAGGTACAATTGGTTATTGTTACAACACGTTCAAAGAAACGATTATTTAAGTTCTTGCCACTGCATTGCATCTTAGTCAGATTGAAGTTAGTTATCGATTTAATTATTAGATTCGTGCAACGCGTGCAACCTCAAAAATAAATTCAGCCTACAGCGAGATACGAATGAAACACGTTCATACCATATCTCAGTTTCTGCTCAAATTTTACACTAAAATAATCAACCATATTGAAAGTGAGTAATGCATCAATTGTATTCATGAAATCAATAATTTGATATGTGCACATTATCTTCAGTGTCATATTCTCCATGGAGTACATAGGATTGGCCAACTAAGTTGTTCAATGATATGGGGGACAATAAGCGCGAACAGTGTAAAAGGTCTGCACCATGGCTAGAAGGATGACAAAAGATGCAGCTAAGAATGCAATAAAACTCCATTTGTTATCAAAATAATCTCGTTTCAAGTCCTTCAGGGATGCTTTCCATTCGATATAGTTGATACTGAGATACCCATTCACTCTGTTCCACCTCCAAAACGGGATGTGATAATTTTTAACCTCGTTGCACAGATCCGTATAACAAAAGTCTACGAAAGCAACTTGACTGCATAAACTATTAAAGAATGTTGAAACATCCTCTACTTCATCTGATTTTCTGATGATACTTAACCGCTCAAGTAAATTTGCGTCTTCTGAAGAGCGAATCAAAGTGCTCATAAGTTTCACATAAGAGGTAATGTAATGTCTGCCAATGCTGGTCTGCTCTAAAGCAATGAGATTCCTAAATATTGTATCACTTGACTTATCTATGAAGACTTGCGGAATAAATAAAATTCCACCGATGAATCTTATGTCCACTATGCTCCTATAGCCACGTGCAATCTGGAATCCAGACCTGAAGAGTTCGGTTGCACATCTTGTGAATCCCCAACTTTTGGGGAAAGGCTTGGAGGGTGATTTCGGCACAAAGGTGACTTTGCAAACGTGGTGCAACATTTCCAGTAAATGATTGTAGGTACCATCTTTCTTGTTCATGGGAGCCTTTAAATAGTTTAAACGCAACATGGGAACAGAATCAAAAAACCAGAAAACGTAATCTTCTAGTGACATGTCTGGATGTGTTCGATTAGATGCGCTCTTCGAACTTGATACTAAATCAAAAAGTTTTTGCAGAACAAAATACGGCATTTGGTTCTCTAGTAGCATTAAATCATGTCTCAGAGTGTGCACCATTGTAAAATTACCTGCTAGCGATTCAAATGGGACTCGACTTTCAGGGGGACCGTGTAGAAATTCATCTTCAAATTTTTGTGTATTTATCATCTTGCACCTATAAAAGAGTTCGAGAATAAAACAACCATCAACAAGTAACATCTCCACAAATTGATGTTTGTCTAAATCGATGTCTTCAGCATACCACGCTCGGGCCTTCTCTTCCACTTCTAATATAACTTTGCTACACTTATACAGGGCCAACATTGCAGGTGACTTTGAAATAACAAACTCTTTGACTTGAGTGTAATCTTTATCTGATATTACAGCCCGGTCAACAAAAGCTGACATGTATATCCATTTGAGCTCCTCCATAGCTCGTAACTCATCCTTACGTTGATGAAAAGGACCAATAGATACCATTTGAGGTGTGTATGCTTCATGTTTCATTGCTCGGAGTTTACTTGGAACTCTATAAGTACTCGCGTCACGTGGTCTGCTCCTTAGGAGACCTAGTGTCTTATCGACGGATTGAATCCACTTCAAGAATTCCTTTTCACCTCCAGAAGAGTAATTTTTGCTAATCCTCCCTTTAAAACTGGGTGTCTGATCCACTTCTAGTTTTTTTCTTTTTCTGGCAGAATCCATTTTTAGTTATTCTGCATAAAATTGGACTTATAACTTATGCAAGTCCTATAAACAAATGAAGAAAGCTCACATACAATTTGACAATACATTCAAGAAAAATATAGGAAACTAAACGCAATCCAATTTATCGTAATCGATTAGTTGTGTGAAAGTTTGAGGTTGTATGATTACCTGTCAGTTTAACTGTTTAAGGACGATGTTTGAGAGTAAATACAGTTGATTTACAACATTGACAATTTGACATCTTGAAGCTAAATATATAATGCATTCTTTTCATCATCGGGGCAGTAATTTTGGCTTATCCTCTCCTTAAAACTGGGTGCTTGATCCATTTTCAGTGTATCTTGCATAATATTGAATGATGTATCATACTTCTATCCTCAAGTTTGTGAGTTGGTATTTTTACTTTCATATACGAAAGCAAAAATTTGGTTAGGTTCATAACATCTGCCTTTCTAGGAATTCAACTAGAAGTAAGTGTGATATCACACTTATGAACTTCGGAGATAAGTAAATAAGTAAAAATAACTGTCACATGTTAAGGTTCATAACACTTGACTTCGAGGGAAAGAGTAAAAATAACCAACAAACACAAAAGCAAAGATTGTTGTATTATAAGACTTGTTACTTCTGCAAATCCTAGAAACTTATGAAGAAGGCTCACATAAAATTTGGAAATACATCCAAAAAATAAGAAACTAAAATGCAATCTAGTTTATCATAATCGATTAGTTATGTGAAAGTTTGAGATCGTACATATACCTGTTAGTTTGCGACGATTTTTTAGCAGAGGAAGTCTGAGAGTAATACTGTTTGATTTACACTGTGAACTCGAAGCTAAATATGTAATGCCTTCCTTCTGATCATCATCTTGGCAAGTACATTTATAAGGGATTTAAGATTAAGAATACTACTTGATTATATAACTCGTTTCATTGTCAACTCCAGAGTCCACGGGATGAAATAGATGAGGATCGAATATGGTACGTGGTGATTATTGCAACACGTTACAGGGAAAACTTTATATAGGACTCTGCCATTGATGTAACTCTTGTTGAAGATAACGATTGACATCGATATATAGTGATGCAGATTGCAGCCCCATGGCCGGCCCTAGTCAAATGGGACTTTATTCATACGTATACTAATGATGCTGAAATCTTCGTAGCTTACACATATGTCTTGTCCGCCTATAACCACAACCTAATTTCTTAACATATTCAGCTGATAGCGAGATACGAGTGAAATACGTTAGTAACATCTCTCAAACTCTGCTCAAATTTAACATTACAATAGCTACCATAATGAAAGTGATTCTATGTAATATTTTGCCACCCATTAGTAACATTTAGTTATAAACAACAACATTTTGCATTGACTGGCCATTATGAATCTCTAGCGATACCATTTATGAATTCAATCATTCATCAGTACGAAGTTACTCCTACCATTCATTACCAATCCTGAACCATCAAGCATCCAAGTTACTCCTTTGGCCGCTACACCTTACAAAAGAACGCTTGGAAGATTACATATAGAGATGGCAACACAGATTAAACTTAAACTGTTGCTACAAATATTTCCCATAACATCATAAAATTTCTCCTAAACAGTTTTCTTGACAATAATTAGCAAACTTACAATCATCTATCTACTTATTTATCCTTATTTTCGTCTTAAGCACCTATTCTTCGTCAGATTCGTTATTTCACAACAGCTGCATTATCCTTCTGCCCATACTTGGAGAATACATCAGTAAGCACAGCCTTCTCTTTTATCTTTAACCTGCATTATAGAGTGCATCAACAACAGTTGGCTACTTCTGAAACTGAATATACAAAAACGAATGCATAGCCTAAAATATACCTTTTTGCGGATCCTGGGATATTCAGTTTTGGGGACTTCTTTTGCTTCCCTTTCACCACAACTTTTTTCTTTTTGGCGCTGTTCTTTTTGAGCTGCTGTGAGGACAGTGCACTGGATGGAGACTCTTTGCTGGGCATCCTATTATCGTCGTCCTCGCTGCTTTCTAGCATACTGAAAGCTTCCACAGTTTCCCTCTTTTCCTCTCCTGTTGACATCTGCTCATTATCTTCACTGTCATATTCTCCATGGATAATGTCCTTCGAATTTGAAGCCAAATTTTCTATGTTGGAAACAGCATCTAGGTCATTGTTTGCACTAATATATGCTAGACGAGGCCCGGGAGTACTTCCAACCAACTTTTCAGAAGCAGTGTTTGGAGAACTTGGATCCATCATCTCATACTTTATTTGCTTTTGAATCTTACCAAAAGCTATACTTTGTCTTGAAAAGGTCTGTATGAACCTACCAACAATAATATTTTGTCAACAATTGTTTAAATCTCCTCATGTGACAAAGCAGTCATGATCTGATTCCTAGTGTTTGCAAGCACAAAAACTTCATATTTCAAAAAAAAAAAAATAGTTTTTTTCTCTGATATCATTTATTGGCTACAAGATTTCTATGGTATAGTTATTTTCTTGTTTGCTGTGAGCCAAATATTATATAAAAACCTAAAAGAAATAATTTATAACATCTGACCATTTATGAAACCAGTAAACAGAAATTAGAGAGAACAACGTTACTGTTCCTTCTATTCAGAAGTTATGGTACTACCTATTCGCATCATCCGTTGACTTGAAATAAATGAAGGCGATTCCTGTGCAGATAGGCTCCCTGGTTTTCTTGTTCCCAGAAACAACTGGAACTATATTAATCATTCCAGGAAATCCTTTAAAAGCTCGTTGCAGATCCCGGATAATATTTTTTTTCTTAGGAAGGTTAACCAAACGTACACGAATTCCACTTGAAACGAGTTCAGGAACTGCAAAGCTCAAGTACAACTACTCAGCATCAAGGTGAAAAATAACAAACTAGTAATAATAGTAACTTACTGAGAAATTGCTGCCAGTATAAGAACTTTTATAGAATATATACAAGATTGAGCCGTGTTTTGCACGTATATTAAGCTAGTTGGTAAGTAGAAACACATAGATTATTTTCTAATTTATTCCACATATATTAAAAAAAAGTACTGAAAGCTCCAACCCATATCCTACTAGCTGTTGAAACTTCAAAAAAAAAAAAGAAAAACACCGCAAAACCAAGCTATAGATATGAGTGATGACAACTACATTTGTAACTAATGATAATATTGTAGTAGCACATATATTCTCAACCCTCACGTACCAATCTGCATATATCTACACTAAAATGCAAAAAAAAAAATTAGCATGTCATATAGGCATTCACAAGGTGTAGTACTTTAGTTCCAGAAATTTTATAGACTGCTTACACTTTTTCATACTTGAATGCAGTATTATACCATCACAACAATGTTTTAGATATCAAAACCCCTAGCAATGCATCCTACTGGATAGGTCGAGGATTCAAGTCACAATGGACAAAAACGTGTGCATTTATTGTGAGTGGTCTTACTCTTACCAAAAGAAAAGTAATATATTACCCGAAAAAAGTTACAAGTATAAACTTACTTGATATCTCCATCTCTAGAACCTCCAAAGAGAAATGGCACAAACAAAATGGAGGCACATGGAGAACTAAAGTTGAGATATGTTGATTAAAAGAATGAAAGGTACACCACTAGATGCTTCTGCAACAACTTATTATTAGTGTTAAGCACCTGAAAGTTTCTCGACATTCTAGAAGCATAACATGATTTATCTTGTTAACAGAAATTCTAACTACCACTTCACCAGGTCAGCTAGCTAAAATCTCTGCACAAGCCTTAAACAAATGCAAAGTGCTAACGTCATCTAGTTGACTAGTAACACGTAAATAACTTCAGGAGCAACATCGAGATCATATTCCCTATTTCTAAAGAACAACTTAGAATAACAAACCACTAGAAATAGTAATAAAAACAACTTATAACAAAGAATGACAATCCTTTCCCAGCAAGCATCGATACAATCAACCATCCAGTTAAAAAAGAACGCAACTTTATCGAAACCATAGATACTATTCCAACTCAATTCACACAAAAATAATTAAGCAATGTGCATACTATACATATCAAAATTTATAAAACCAAGCAACGAATACCAACTAACCTTTCGGTTTTTGTTGATTCTTAGCATTACCACTTTGCGGATTATTCTTAAGCTTATTCAAATTAGCAAGCTGAGCAATCCTACTCTGCTCAATCTCCTCAGCCAACTTATCCTCAATTGTAGTATCATACTCTTTACCTTCTCCAAATCCTAATGGCTTATTCTCAAGCCATTTTTTCATATTTCTCATTGGCACAACTATATCTTCATCTTCATCAAACTCACCCTCTTCTTCATCAAAATCATCATCATCTTCATCAAAATCATCATCTACTTCTTCAAAATCATCATCAGAATCAAAACCCTCAATTTCCAAAACATCTTTCACACCTTTTCTTGGACTTTTTGTGGCAAATAGACCCGACCCATTTCGAATTTTACCAAGAACAACACAAAAGCCAAAATGGGTCAGTTTATTTGAGTGAAATGAGAGATGGGTTGGCGAAATTTTGGTGGAAAATTGAGAAAAATGTGAACTTTGATTTTCTTGGGTAGTGTTATAAACTGGAAATAATGTTATTGCTCCAGTAGCTAGCATTGCCGGAATTTAAATTAGCTCCGGCGAAAGCCTGAAAAGTGACAAATTTCTTGTAAGGATTTTTGTTCAGAAATTTTTGACTGGGGGTTTTGAAGAAAGATGATAATGTTTGGTTATTTTAGTGAAATGATTTTGCACAAGAATGAAAAAGATTGTGAAACAAGTGAACTTAAGGCCCAGTAACTAGTATTGTACTATTTTAGGAAGGTGGATATACAAATGTGTCAAAGATTTTATTGGGTAAGGCCCGATGGACTAGATTTCTATTCCATTGCAATGATTGGAAATGATTGGATTGCAATAGGCTTTTTAATTGGGATTCTAAAGAACATAATGACACAAGAATCATCTTTCCTTGCAGACTTACGGTCTTTTTTAGTAACGTTGCATATTTTGAATTGGTTCTCAAAAATCTCGAATTGATTTTCAAAAATTATTCACAAATGATGTGGTAAATATTATATGACATAATAAAAATTTTAGAGTGGTTGATGCCGATTTCTTTCTTTTATTTTGTTTGATTTATCTCTTTCAATAATCTCCCCTTTTGGGTAAGGATTTCCATCATCTTGCTTTGATTTGGGTTTTCTAGATCTACATTATCGGAGCTTCCGATTTTCTTTCTTCTTCGATTCAAGCGAAGATTGCTGGATTCGAGAGTTAACCGCCTATCTTGTGGTTTCGTTTGTCAGATCTAAGTTTTTTGGATTTTTTTGCATTTTCAGTTTGTTCTTATATCGATTTTGGCTTTTGTTTTTCAGTATGGTTTCTCTCCTTTATGAGAGGTTTGTTATTCGCTTCTTAATTGTGAGCGGCAGAATTGTTTTTCTCTCCTTTATTGTGAGAGCTAGTTTTGATTTATGGATGAAGTTTTGTATGGAATTGCAATCATGGTCGATAGCTCAAACAAGTTACGAAGAAGCGGGTGAAGTGAGCGGTATTTGTAAATACATCATTTTCAACAAATTGCTAGACTATCTCTTATGATGATAGACAGTTGTTTCTATTTTATGTTTGTTCGACTCGACTATTTTTGTAGATGCTGTACGGCTTTTATTTTATGAGTTAATTCTATTGTTCTTCAAAAAAAAAAAAGAGTGGTTGATGTAAACTAGGGAATTTTGCCCGTGCTACGCGTGTTCTAAAAATTATAATTAATTAATTAAATTAAATTTTAAATTTAAAAAAGGTTTTTTGTTTTTATTAGTCATAATATTGATATTGTTCCATTCATATTTTTTTATATAATCAAAATAAATTAAGAATTTATATATAAATCGTCGCTCACATTATAAATATATGAGTTTACATTAGCGCGTATCTCACTGGTCCACGTGGATGCCACGTAGATGGAGTTCCATCTACAGATCGTATAATTGAAAAACAAACTTTAAAAAAATATTTTTAAAAAAAATCCCAAAATGTTATATCTAATTTTATAATAACATTATAAATATACATATATAATATTTCAAAATTTTGAGTAAAAGGTTTCTCGGCATCGCCTAACAGCGACGCCTCGCAATTTAAATATAATAAACAAAAAATTTAACCAAAAAGAAGAATGTAGTAACCGAAAACAAAGTCTCATGTTTAAATATATATATTTACATGACTACTACAAATTAATAATAGATCATAAAAGATACAAAATTTCTTTTAAAATTACATAATATTATGAGAGATTACAAAGCATAATCTGAGGACCAAAATTATTTGAATACCACTATGATGTATATTATAGCCATTGAATCAATTTTTATCCCGCCCATTTGCAGACAATCATGTAATGTCTTAATTATGAAGAATAACCTATTGCATTTTCCTTTAGAAAAAAAAACACAATAATGTACTGCATATTAAATAATCACTAGTCTACATATATAAATTTTATAAAAATGCAAAACCGTCCGGTTACTAAAATAGTCAATTCAAATTGTATGAATTACCATTCATTAATTATCACATATGCTTCATTTTACGAAATGAGAATAATACAAAATTACATTTTATGGTTCCTTGTTCATCATCTTGCAACCCTGCATATAATATCTTATGAAGTGTAAAATATTTTTCGTGCATTGATCAAGAAATTATGGAACACATTCTATGGAAAAAGAGTGCATGATAAATAATTAGTTTTGGCATATTAATTTATACTTCATATCATATTCATATATTTTTAATATATTTCACAAAAATTATACAAAAAAGCAAGATTGTGCAGAACATACAAAATATTGAATAAAATAACTTTTTGAAGAATAAATTTATTTGAGAACTTTATATTTTAATTATTTCATTCCATATTATACTAAAATAAAAGTAATGAAATACGTAATATTTTAATTTGAACAAATGAATCAAATGAAAATATAAAAGAAAAACAAAAAAAATAATAGGTTATTAATGGGAATATACATATTAAAAGCGTAATTGTTATGCACACTCAATAAAATGGATTGTTGATCCATCATGGAACTTAAAAATTTTAATATTATATTAGTTAGTACAATTCTCTTTTTGAGTGAAAACAATACATCTCACTTTCAAAATATGACATCCAAGTGAATTTTTTTACGTAAAATTCATTTCATAATATCTCAATAAATTAAAGACTCGTTTATATAAGAAGTAATATAATTGACAAATCTATATTTTATACCATTTCATAAATGTTTAATGGAATTCTTGTAAATATAAATTATTCCAAATTTTATATTAAAACTCAAACTAATACAACCATTTCCCAAATTTTAAATTAGCCATATTTAAAATTAGTTATATTTAAAGATAATGTACTTATATTAGGTTACTTTCTCATGTCTAAAATATTAAAAAATATCATAATTCTTCATCCTACTTTCATTAATCTACATAAAATTTAATAAATATAAAATTATGTGGTCAATGTAAAAGAGCTCAATAATGGATTAACAAAAAATATATTCATAAAATTTGTTTGATAACTACACTAAGATCATATTTACTGAACTAAATTTTAAAATGTTTATGTATCATGATTTACATGATTTTGTTTAATATTGTCCTGAAGCATTATAATTTAAGACAAATAGCAAAATAAAAACATAATATAAAATTAATATTACTTAATAAATATTTGAATGTTTATAAATTTATTTAATTAAAATAAATAAAAATATTTAACATGAAGTATTGGTAAAATAATTTTGCCAGCATAACTATTATAAATTCTTTTTTTTAAAAGAACTATTATGAAATCTTATAATGTAATATTAAAAATAGAATTTGGTGTATTTGAATTAGTTTTCTCAATTCTACAATAAAAAATGGTGAACCATTATAATAAAAAATTATGAACAAAAAAATATGACACATTAATAAAACAAATTATCTAATTTAATTCAGAGTAAAGTGATCAAAATCTATATAACTAAACTAAATTAATTGAAAAATTAAATTCCTTTGAACTTTTTTCTTTTTGATAAATTAAAAATGGCATTACTTAAATACGGTTCAAGTACATCCACCAAAATGAAATATAAAAGATAACTTAAACATCAAGTTAGACCACCTTAAATACATACTTAACCTACTACAACATACACTAAATCTTCAAGCAAAATAATAACACAACTTCAACTCCAATCTTAACAATTATTGGATCTTGATTTCCATTCACATCCATATTCATTAAGTGTACTGAAATGTAAAAAGGCTAAGATATGTCTACTGATAGACGTGCCCTTGCGTAAGTAGTATTAGAGCTATCAGTTACAAAACTGTGCCATTAGCATTGTAAGCTCAACATTAAATTTGATGGCTATGTGAAGTAGTACTTGAGGGACTATTACTTGAGGAGGGAGCATTACTTTAACCTGCATAAAAATCAGTTTAGCCTCTTAATCAAGATTGAGTTACAGAAATTACAACGCACTAGAAAACACAAACTACAATCTACCTGCAATGTCATCTATCGGCTTTGGCAAATATATGTGTGGAGTACTGCTATAAGACTTGGCATCCCAGATAAGAAAGCTCCCGTCATTGGAATTGTTTACTTGATTATTGGTATTCGGTACAATCCGAGTAAAATGGATAGATCCGAGTAAAATGGATATGCTACCAGAAAGGAACTCAAGTAAATATATTAAATCCTGGAATAGATGGAAGATCTAAAAATGTTATCCAGGATAATTACATACATTATTAGGACTTTATCAGTTTATTGTTGATGCAATTAATGGTTAAAGGAATTTAGGAAGTATAATTTCATGGTTCTAAACAAACTCTTATAAGAAATATTAGTTTTCTTATAACGAAAAATATAAGTTTACCTTTTTTTGTATATTCTCTAAATCTAGAATATAAGTTTATTCTATTAAAAAACTTATATTCTAAATTCTTTAAGCTAATCACATAGGCACATAAGTCTATCACAAGCACTAAAATGAATTGATGAGTCTCACATATCAACACAACTCAATGTTGTGATATGCCAAATAAAAATTAAGTGCAAGTATGAACTGAGATTATCAAAACCTCCTCCTTTATCCTTAACATGGAATTGTAGAATACATACTTAAATTTAAAAAAACACAGGATTTTGGGTTGCCTTTTCCTACATTTTGAACACTCAATCTTCCTGTATCTCATGATGCAACTTCATTACCCAAAATGTATGGAAATTCGGAGCAACTGAAAGAAAGTCATATTAATTATTTTGAATGAGATCAGAATATGTTTTGAAAGGCAGGAAGACTGTAACTGGATTTATATGATATTTTTTGCGGGCAATCATTCAGCAATCAGTGAGAGATAGCCTTTGAGGAACAAAATAGGAGATTTTAGAATTGCAACATATGCACATTATACAAACCAGGAGAGTAGGTACCTGCAATAGATCTAACCGCACCAAATAGTCCTGAGTTCGCATAATGAAATTCACCTTGGTACATGGAGATAGTAAAGCTGAAGCTTCTTATTGGTTTGAGACACTTTTGTGGCAAAGCCTCAATCCCACATTATTCTGAAAATGCCAAGGCGGAGAAATTAGAAATGAATTATGATTACTACAAAGAAGAAACAATATTCAGGTCCAAAAATTTTAGAGAACAAAAAAGACAAATACACTTATTATCTATGACCTTCACCAAATTGTGTTTATACAACTGTTGACATCATCCTCACCAAGATTTATAGTCATAAATTATTGTTAGGAATATGTTGTACTTGATGATAACTTCACAATCAATCAAATTGTTTAAGGTTTTGTAGCTGTCAACGGATGAGGATTTATAACTCTATCCGTTGACATGTAGCTCATCAACGGATGAGGTTTTGTAGCACACTGCAGTATCTCTATGTTATCAGTTGATAGTGTTTTTATCCACAGTCATGTTGACTATCAACGGATAGGCAGAATAGGGTAGCCAATTGTAAATAAGCTATGCTATGTAATTCTATCTAAGTGAAAGTGTATCAACGGATGAAGACTAAACTCTATCAACGGATACAACTCAAATCCACTCTATCAACGGATACAGCTCAAGTCCCAATATCAACGGATACTGCTCTATACATCATCAACGGATGTCAGTATACATCATCAACGGATGTCAGTATACATCATCAACGGATAATCATTGACACTAATTTCTATGATTAGCTGGAGATTAGCAGTTGATAAGGACATGTTTGACTGACAGATCACATGAGTTGAAAGTAGATACAAAAAGCAGTATGGCAGCCATACTTTGGAAACACAGAAGAAAGAAGCATTCCATTTACACTATGAATACAAGAAAGGTGCAGGAGACATGTCTGAACACAAGGACAACCTTTCGGCTACATGTGTATTTGGAGTGTAGTAGCAAGTCAACTAGAATTAGATTAGTATTATCTTATTCCAGTAGTACTTGTAAAACTTGGGATATATAACCAAGTGTAGCAACTCTTTGTAGGTTAAGAAAACAGACATATTTGCTTAGGGTTTCTTGAATATCTTTAGAAGCAAAGAGTTGTAAAACGGCAGCTGTGTACATTTTGTATCACAGAGTTTTCTTCAAATAAAAGCTTCAGGTGGTGCATATTAACCACCTGATTTTATATGTGTTTGTGTTTAAATCTTACATTGCAATTATCTCTTCATAAGTTTCTGAAGTTCTTATTAGAAATTTATAAATATCAAGAATTGTATTCAACCCCCCCTTCTACAATTATACAAGTGTGTAATCTGGGAATAACAATTGGTATCAAAGCAAGCTTCTAACATATTTGAAGTTTAAAGATCAACACACTTCCAACATGTCTAAGAAGGATTATGGAGTGAAGATTCCAGTTCTTGATAGAGAAAATTACTTTCACTGGAAAGTAAAAATGCGTCTACATCTCTCGTCTATTGATGAGGGTTTTGTGGATTGCATTGACAAGGGTCCTCACGTTCCAATGAAGACAGCAACAAGAGTTGGCCTGGCTGATGATGTGCCTGACACTTTCATTCCCAAACCTGTTTCTGAGTGGAGTCTTGAAGATATTGCAGAAGTCCACAAAGACAAAAAGGCCATGAATATTCTGTTCAATGGTCTAGAAACAGACATGGTTGACAATGTTATTAACTGCACTACCGCCAAGGAAGTATGGGACATTGTTCAAACCCTGTGTGAAGGAACAGAACAGGTAAGGGAAAACAAGATGCAACTACTAATCCAACAGTATGAACATTTTCACTTTAAGAGTGGAGAAACATTGAATGATACATTTAGTAGATTTCAAAAGCTACTAAATGGTTTGAAACTGTATGGAAGACTCTATCAGGTTAAAGACTCTAATCTCAAATTTCTGAGATCACTGCCCAAGGAATGGAAGCCAATGACTGTTTCTCTAAGAAACACTCAAGAGTACAAGACATTTACTCTTGAAAGGCTCTATGGAACTTTAAAGACCTATGAGCTGGAAATGGAGCAGGATGAAGAGATTGAGAAGTCTCAAAAGAAAAGTGGGTCAGTTGCACTCGTTGCCAATTTGGAGCAAAAGGAGGAAAGGACAGAAACTGCTAGTTCTACACCAAACAGGGAGGTTTGTAAAGGTAGAGCAGAATCAAGCAGGAGCAAGGAAAAGGTGTCTGAGGAATTGAATGCCCTTCAGCAGGATGAATTGGATGAGATAGATGAGCACTTAGCTTTTCTATCTAGGAGATTCTCTAAGCTGAAATTCAAGAGAAACTCTGGGATGGCCAAGCCATTTAACAAGGATTTTTCCACAAACAACTATGTGGATAAATCCAAAATTAAATGCTACAATTGTGGGATTGCTGGTCATATGATAAGTGAATGCAGGAAACCTAGATCTGAGAACAAGGGAAAGCCAACTGAGGTTGTTGACTATAAGAAGAAATATTTTGATCTTCTCAGGCAGAAAGGAAAGGCATTCTTGACCCAAGAGTATGACTGGGCTGTTGATGACAATCATTCTGATGATGATGCTGAGTTAGTCAACCTTGCTTTAATGGCTGATTCTGGAGAGCAGGAAGCAAGTTCAGCTAGCAATCAGGTATTTTCTACTAATCTCTCTGAGCTCACTAAAGAGGAATGCAATAGTGTTATAGATGAAATGTCTACTGAACTATATCACTTAAGTGTTACTCTTAAATCACTTACTAAAGAGAACAATAGAATTAAAGAGTCTAATCTGTTTTTAAGTGATAGAAATGCTGCTCTAGAATCTCAATTTCTAGAATTTGAGAAAATGAGAGTTGATTGCAATAATGCTAAAAGTGAACTTGAAGCTGTGTTAAAAAGAGAACTGATTTTAAAAGACCAGCTTGAAAAAGAACAAGGGATAATTGCTAAATTTCAAAGTTGTAGGAATGTTTCTCAAAACATAATAGAAGTTCAGGGAATAGAATCATTTGTGAAGGATACCTGGACTCAAAAGAAAAAGGAGCTAGAACCTGGCCTTGAGGATCTAGAGACTATTTGTGAATCAACGGATAGTGATCATCCGTTGACAGATGAACCGTCAACGGATGAGAGGTATCCGTCGACTAACAAAAAGTCTGTTAGTAATAAGGAACTTAGGAAACTGGACATCAAGTATGGTCCAGTAAACAAGAATTTTGTTAGTGGTGAGTGCAGCAAAACCAAATCCAGTGGGAAGGCTAAGACAGGTAATTTACACAACAAAAAGGCTGTTGGTAAATCAGACAATGAAAAGGTAGAAATTGAGGGCAAAAAGAAAAAGAACAGAAATGGTAAGATAGGCATCAACAAGAAAAACAATTACTCTCCTGACAAGTTTGCTCCTAGGAAAACTTGTAGTAATTGTAATAGTGTCAATCATTTATCTTCTAATTGCAAGATTGTCAACAAGGCTCCTGTTCATGTACCTCAACCAATGCCATGTATGCCTGCAATGCCTGTTATGCCTGGTTTGTATCAAAATGCTAGTTTTTCAAATCCATATGTGAACATGCCATATGTGTCTAATCCATACTTTCAATCTATGAATGTGCCACAAATGTCATGGAACCTACCTAACATGAATAATATGTATGCCAATTTTCCACACATGCATGCATCCAATATTCATGCAAATGAGCATTTGTCAAACCCCATTACTCAAGCATCTACACCTAAGATGAAGAATGCTAAGAGTGCAAAGTCAAAGGCTAACAAGAAAGGACCCAAGGAAGCTTGGGTACCAAAATCAACTTGATTTGTTTTTGAAATGTGTGCAGGGAAACAGAAGGAATCTATGGTACCTAGACAGTGGATGTTCTAGGCACATGACAGGAGATTCAACCCTGCTCACAGAGTTCAAGGAAGGAGCTGGCCCTAGAATTACCTTTGGAGATGACAGCAAAGGATATACTAAGGGATATGGCCTGATTTCAAAAGACAATGTCATCATTGAAGAAGTGGCTTTAGTTGAAGGTTTAAAGCACAATTTGCTGAGTATCAGTCAGATTTGTGACAAAGACTATGAAGTAAAGTTCACAAAAGAAGCCTGTGTTGTTTCTGCCAAGGAAGACAACAATGTGGTATTGACAGGCTTTAGAAAAGGAAATGTTTACATAGCTGACTTCAATTCAGCATGCTCAGAATCCATTACTTGTCTCTTCAGCAAAGCAAGTAAGGATGAGAGTTGGCTATGACATAAGAAGCTGTCACATTTGAATTTTAAAGTTATGAATGATTTGGTAAGAAAGGATCTTGCTAGAGGAATCCCTCATTTGGAGTTTGTCAAAGATGGGCTATGTGATGCCTGCCAATTAGGGAAACAAAAGAAATCATCTTTCAAAAGCAAGACAGAGTCATCCATTGTTAAGCCTCTTCAATTGCTGCATATGGATTTATTTGGTCCAGTAAATGTCATGTCTATTTCAAAGAAGAAATACTGTCTGGTGATTGTAGATGATTTTTCTAAGTTCACATGGACTTTCTTCCTGCACTCCAAGGATTGTGCAAGTGAAATCATTATCAATCACCTCAGAATGCTAAACAATGGTTCTGAAGACAGAGTACAAAGGATCAGGAGTGACAATGGTACTGAATTCAAAAATTCCACAATGAAGATTTTTTGTGAAGAGAATGGAATTGTCCATGAGTTTTCTGCTGCCAGAACACCTCAACAAAATGGGGTTGTTGAAAGGAAAAACAGAACTCTCATTGAAGCAGCTAGAACAATGTTAAGTGAATCAAGATTACCAACATATTTCTGGGCTGAAGCTGTCAACACTGCATGCTTTACTCAGAATATTTCCTTGGTCAATCAAGCTAGAGGAATGACTCCTTATCAGTTATTAACCAACAAGAAACCAACTTTAGCTTTTCTACATGTCTTTGGATGTAAGTGTTTTGTGCTAAGGAATCATGGAGATAATTTAGGCAAATTTGAAGCAAAGGCAGATGAAGCTATTTTCGTTGGATATGCAGCAGGGAAAGCCTACAAGGTCTACAATCTAAGAACCAACATTGTTATGGAATCTGTACATGTTGTGTTTGATGATCAAAAGATTCTAGGCCTAAATGATGAAGGCTACCATGAAAAGTTGGAATTTGAGAATGAAGGTGAAGGAAGAATGTACTATGATGATGATGAGGAGAATGAAGATCATGACCACAGAAATCCACCTAGAGCTGTTATACCAACTAGAAGTGATGCTTACACTGAAAATGAAGCATCCGTTGATAGTCATTCTGGAGCATCCGTTGACAGTCATTCTGCAACATCCGTTGACACTATTAGAGATGCATCCGTTGACAGAAATTCTCAAGCATCCGTCGACAGGCAAAATGATGCATCCATTGACAGTCAACTTCATAACTCAGCAAGGACAACAAACTCAGGGGGAGTTTCTCATGGTCAAAGTTCAATGCTAAATCAACATGATCATGGAAATGAAGCAACCTCATCAAGATCAAATCTTCCACCTGCAAGAAAATGGACTAGAAATCATCCATTTGAGTTAATCATTGGTGAATCAAATTCAAGAGTCCAAACTAGAAGGGCCACTCAAGCAGAATGTCTATACAGTAGCTTCCTGTCTCAAGAGGAACCTAAGAAAGTGGAAGATTGCCTTCTAGATCCAGATTGGGTGTTAGCAATGCAAGAAGAGCTAAACCAATTTGAAAGAAATAAAGTATGGAAACTTGTGCCCAAACCTGATGATAGAAGTGTCATAGGTACTAAATGGGTTCTCAAGAATAAGACAGATGAAAATGGCATAATTGTGAGGAATAAAGCTAGATTAGTGGCAAAGGGCTATTCTCAAGAAGAAGGAATAGATTTTGATGAAACTTTTGCTCCAGTAGCAAGACTTGAGGCAATAAGAATCTTTCTAGCCTATGCAGCACATGCCAATTTCAAAGTCTATCAGATGGATGTCAAAAGTGCCTTTCTAAATGGGGAACTGGAAGAAGAGGTCTATGTCCATCAACCTCCTGGTTTTGAGGATCCAGAATTTCCAGAATATGTATATCTTCTCATGAAAGCACTTTATGGTTTGAAGCAAGCACCAAGAGCCTGGTATGACACTTTATCTCAATTTCTTTTGGAGAACCACTTCACTAGAGGTACAGTAGATAAAACCTTATTTCATAGGGATATTAATGGCTCTTCAATACTTGTTCAAATCTATGTAGATGATATTATTTTTGGGTCTACAGATGAGAAGCTTTGCAAAAAGTTTGCCAAACTTATGCAAAGTAGGTATGAAATGAGTATGATGGGTGAATTAACTTACTTTCTTGGCCTACAAGTAAAGCAAGTTAATGAGGGCATTTTCATAAGTCAAACAAAATATATTTATGATCTCTTAAAGAAATTTGACTTAATGGATTGTACATCTGCTAAAACACCTATGGCCACTGCAACTAAGCTTTAGTTGAATACTAAGGAAAAGTCTGTGGACATCTCAAGTTATAGAGGCATGGTAGGTTCACTTTTATACCTAACAGCTAGTAGACCTGATATAATGTTTTCTACTTGTCTTTGTGCTAGATTTCAAGCTGATCCTAGAGAGTCTTACTTAATAGCTATTAAAAGAATTTTCAGGTATCTCAAGGGAACACCAAACCTTGGCATTTGGTACCCAAGAGAATCTGGTTTTGATCTAACTGGCTATTCAGATGCAGATTATGCAGGTTGCAGAGTTGATAGGAAAAGTACTACAGGTTCCTTTCAATTTCTAGGAAACAGGCTTGTGTCATGGTTCAGTAAGAAACAAAACTCAGTCTCCACTTCTACAGCTGAAGCTGAGTACATTGCGGCTGGAAGCTGTTGTGCACAGATTCTATGGATGAGAAACCAACTCATTGACTATGGTCTAAAAGTTGAGAAGATTCCAATTTTCTGTGACAACACAAGTGCTATTGCCATCACAGGGAATCCAGTGCAACATTCGAGAACCAAGCACATTGACATCAAATACCACTTCATTAGAGAACATGTGATGAATGGTACAGTAGAAATGCACTTTGTGCCAAGTGAAATGCAGCTTGCAGATATCTTCACCAAGCCTCTTGATGAATCCACATTCATAAGATTGGTAGGTGAGCTAGGTATGCTTAACTTGTCATAATTTCTAGTGATATTTGATTTCAATGATTTGAAGCTGGAAATGTGTTTTGATTTACTTGAAAGTTAAAACTTTCAGAAAAATTTTCTGCAGAGATTTTGCCTAAGGCAAAATTAGCTTATCAACGGATATCCTTTATCCGTTGATAGTATAAACACATTACTAGATTTTTGCATGTCAACGGGTAACAGGCTATCCACGTCATCAACGGATAAACTGTATCTCAACCGTTCATTCTATATCCGTTGATATACATATTTTTTTTTAACCATTGGTAACCGTGTATATCTAATCATGGCTGTACTTATTCTCTTTTTATTTATTATCTGACAGTTACTTTTGACCAATGGAGTAATTACTTTTAATTATTTCATTTTTAATTCTTGAAAAATATAAAAGGCGAACTTGTACTCTCACATCTCACTTTTATTCATTTTCAAGCATATCAAAAGTTAACTGCATCTTCTTCCCTAAAACTCTCTGTAACCAAAGTTCAAACACTTCAATGGCGCCTATTGTTAAGATGATGTCCTCCACTGGGTTTACCTATGAGAAGAACAATTTCGCGGCCTTTGTTGACACAGTGAATGCTCCAGAAGCTTACCACACTTTGATGAGTTTCGTGAAGAAATGCAAGCTGTCATATGCTATGACGGCTACCACTCCCTTAATCCACGAGGTAATTGAAGAAATGTGGACATCTGCTGAGTACAATGGCACAGACGGTACAATTGCTTTTTCTTTAAAGGGTAAAAACTATGTGGTTAATTCTGATGTAATAACTGCTTGTTTAAAATTGCCTGAGAATAACTGTCTGAAAGTACCTACTGATGCTGAAATTGTTGCCATGCTTAATTCTATTAATTATGCCCTTAGTACTGAAAACTTAGGGAAAATTGCTAGAAAAGGAATGGTTAAAGAATGGAGCTACTTCTGTGATGCCTTCATTAAAACTTTTTCAGGAAAAATTAGTAATTTTGATGCT
The DNA here is from genome assembly GCA_036435485.1 of Saposhnikovia divaricata. Lineage (NCBI taxonomy): Eukaryota > Viridiplantae > Streptophyta > Magnoliopsida > Apiales > Apiaceae > Saposhnikovia > Saposhnikovia divaricata. The sequence continues at coordinate 157,048,843 of CM071595.1, forward strand.
GTTACCCAGTCCATGCTAACAATGATGTGTATGCTTTTAAATGATAAATTCTATAATTTTGGCACATTAGTTATGTATGAGATAGCTGCAAAGTTGGGTAAAAAGGAAACTAGGAGCAAGAATATCTACTTTGCGAGATTTTTAATGCTCTTAGCACTGCATGTGTCTGAGAATAAGCTATCCATTGCTAACCCGGATAGCAAGTTCCAATGTTTTGATCAGGAGAAGAGAGTCTTAAGTGACCTGATTCGAATGAACCTCAATGCAGGAGTACAGTTGGTATATCTACCAATTGTTCAGGTAACTATCTCTAACTCTGAAACCCCTATCTCCAACCCCCAAATTTCTTTGCCTTCTAGTGTCACAATGGAGTCTGTAGTTGTGACCAAACAGGCTCCTACCAAAGTGACCAAATCCAAAGTTCCAAAACCACATTCTAAAAGGCAAACCTCAAGTGTCTCTCAAAAGACACCTGTTGTAAAAACTACCAAACCTCTTGAGGGGAGTGTGAAGGTGGTAGTGAGTGGTGAGGGACAGGGTGAACATCAAAGAAGCCCTAAGGATAAGGAAGGAGAGATGAGTGCAACCACCATTTCAGTCTCTCAAAAGACTGCTAATGTAACTACAGGCCAAATTCTAGTTACACTCTCCCAAAAGAGTGTGACTACTGAATCAAGTTCCCCACAAGGAACACTGCACAAGAGGGTTAGGGACACCTATAGCCCAATCTCAAAAACCTATGGAAGAAGAGTGAAATCTAAAACCACAGGGGAATCACAGGGTGCACACACTGTACAGGAAACTGTACCTTCTCAAACTCAGTTTGATGTGGCTTCAATAAATGTGGAGTCACAGCCCCTTGATCTTAATCTTCAAATCGATACACATTACAATCCACCATCACCAACTCCTTCTCTGGATGTGGATATGATATCTACATCAATTCCTGATTCTCCATCTTTAAGATTCTTGGAGAAGCCCCACTCTATAATTGTTGGTCATCATCTTTTAGATGATTTGTTGGACCATCAATCTTCCCTTCCAGAATTCTCAACACAGACTGTGGCCTCGAACTTAAAATCAATCTCCACAGATTCAGTGTTGGTTTTCTCTTCAACGGATATAATTATTCCTTCCTCAACGGATATCCTTCATCCGTTGACAAGTGTTTCTCCATCAACGGATGCGCCTCTATCTAGCCATCCGTTGACAGCTATAACTACTTCATCAACGAATATTCCTTATCCGTTGATAACTCACTCTACCACTGCTATATCTGACATTCCAGTGTCAAGTGTAGAGGAGTTCTCAGTAGTTGAAACACTTTTAGGTTTGAGGGAAGGGAGTGAGAGGCTGCCTTGTGAGCAGGCAAAAGGAGAGATAAATAATGAGAGGCTGGCCATTTCTTCCGGTCAGGCAAAAGGAGAGTTTGAGAATACCACCTTAGTAGGTGAAGGTGAGGGTGTGAGAGGTGTGAGCCAAGGGGAGCCCTTGATGCAAGAAAAGAGAGATGAGGGGAGAGAAGGGACTACAGGAGAGATAAGGATGGAAGAAGCAGCCATTGCTAGTGAGTCAATGGGGTTTGAGGATGCATCCAAGGAAATGGAATTTCAAAGAGAATATCAGTCCATGATTGACTCCATTTCTTTGGATGCTGAAACCTTTACTCACCCTGTTCCTGCCTATCAAATTCTGGCACAACAGGGCAATGTGGAAGCAGAGGAGGCAATGCACCTAGTGCACACCTCACAATCTCTACTTAGAGCTAAGGAATCTATAGCAGCTCTGCCAACCACTGCTGAGAGTGATGAATTTGACAATTCTGAAGATGAAGACAGCCAGAGCTCTGAAGATGAAGGTGGTAGCAGTATTCATGATTTTGCATTTGCTCAAAACTACACCTATCATCAACTTGATATGGAAATCATAAGGCAATATAAATCTGCCCTGGCTGAGCACCCAGAAGCAGATCCACAGAGAAAGGTTGTTCTTCAACAGGAAATTGACTCCCTAAAGTTACAAAAGATGCAAATGGTGATTCAGAGATCCAATTTAGAGGAGGTCAAACAAGAAATCAAGGATGTGAAGATCTCTGTGGATTCCAAGCTAGAGCAACTAGCTCCTACAGCCACTCAGAGGGTGTTGCAACAAAGGTTTCTCAAAGAAGACAACCTGGATAAATCTGTGCAACTTCTCACTTCAAGAGTGGAAAAGATGGAATCCCAGATGGAGCAATTTCTTCAACATCAGAAACTGCAAACCCAACTGCTAGAAAGGTTAGTTGCAGCCCCAACTTCTAGTCAAACCCTTGATGCTAACAAAAAGGGGGAGAAAGTGGAAGAGGCTGTGGCAACTACAAGTCAAATCTTAATTTCTGAAAGAAGGGAAGCAGCAAGTGAGGGGGAGCAGCAGCCTACCATAGTGGTCAATCCACAAGAATTCATTGTCACAGCTTCCCCCAGCAAATCCAAACCTCTATCTGAAGAGTTTGATCTTTCAAACTTGACAGAAGAAGAAAAGCTAGCCAAAATTGAAACTCTCCAAAAGATGAAAGAAGAAAACTATGAAAGGATAATGAGGACAGAAATATTGATCAATCAATCTATTGCATCAAATCTGTTCTCTAGCCATACCTCAGCTCCAACAATATCTACAACAATTCTGAAGGTGCTCACTCCAGCAATTGTGGCTCCTACATTCTATGATGCTGAGCCTTCTCATGTTAAGGAATTTGAACCCTACATCAAATCAAGACCCTTCCCACCACCAAAAGCAAATGGGAAGAACAAGTTACAACTGGACTTTCCATTTCCCAAGGATGATGAAGAGAAGTTGATGGGTAAGGCAATCAAGGAATTCAAGGAGAAGACTAACAGTTGTGTAAGAGAATGGATGGTTGTAATCATAAGGAATGGAAAAGTTCTAAACATATCCAACAGCCATCCTAGATTTGTTGAAGCCAAGAGAGAAGAGACTTCAAGGCTGCTAAGAGAATCTCAACCAAGCACTGAATATCTATATGAAAACTCAGATGAGAAGCAAGCAAGGCTGGCTCAAGAGTTATTGGATGAGGTAGAGGATGAATTGAGGGAACCTGAGGAAGTCCCCAAATTCAAAAAGAAAGGGAAATCAATCCCCAAATCCAAGAGATTAAAATCACATGCAAGGAGGCCTGTCTCTCCAGAAACTGAAAACAAAGAGACAGTTGGTTCATCACAACCTATTGATGTGAAAGTATTCAACCCAGATGTAAATTTCCATGGTGAGCCTATAGTACCTAAAGAGGAACCAATGAATCTTGACTCCATTGAGGTTCCTTCATTCTTGCTGAAGCCTCAACAGAAGCCTACACAGAAGAAAAGGAAACCAAGGAAGCAACCTTCAAAGGAACCAATTCAAGTTGCTAGGGTACCTGAAATTGTCAGGCAGCCAATCTTGGAAAACAAGGATGATTTTATCTATCAGGCAGATATTGAAGAATACTCTGACATGAATCTTTATCTGGATGAATTGTCAGAAGTAAGAGGAATTGACAAATATAAACATTTGCCTGAAAGATTGGTCTTTGTATACAAGGGAGGAACGGAAAGGACATGGCCACTACAAAGGGTTCTTGGAGAAAATTATCAAACCTTAACCAAAGTATTCTCTGCAATCAAGAGATACACAGGGTTCTCCAAGATAGCAAAAGGGGAGATACTGGACAAAATAGAACAAATAAGGAGGGATTGGAACTCACCATCAAGTCTACCAAGGAAAATGAAGATCCCATACAATGGACAGAAAATCCACCTCCAACCTTTCTGGATGATGGAGTTCAGGGATGAAGATGGTAACAGGAGATTCTTCAGGTTAGAAGACCAACTACCAAAGGCTAGTTCTCAATACCTGAGATGGCTACAACAGAAGCTAAATCCAAAGGTAGATGAAGAAGATGCCTTCTATAGGCAACTCCAAATACAGATTGAGTCCAACTCTGCCAAGGAAGGAAAATCAAGGGTGATGCCAACAAGAGGAAAGAAACAGTCCTAATCTGCTCAGTCTAGAGGAGCACTTCTCTGTAAATTTCTCAAACTTTCAGTTTTTAATTATTGTAGCTTAATACAATTTATGTATTGTTCTTTATATATCTTTAGGAATGTTTTGTTATCATCAAGGTCCTGAATTTATGCTTTATTGCCATCAAGTATAAATTGGGGGAGATTGTTAGGAATATGTTGTACTTGATGATAACTTCACAATCAATCAAATTGTTTAAGGTTTTGTAGCTGTCAACGGATGAGGATTTATAACTCTATCCGTTGACAGGTAGCTCATCAACGGATGAGGTTTTGTAGCACACTGCAGTATCTCTATGTTATCAGTTGATAGTGTTTTTATCCACAGTCATGTTGACTATCAACGGATAGGCAGAATAGGGTAGCCAATTGTAAATAAGCTATGCTATGTAATTCTGTCTAAGTGAAAGTGTATCAACGGATGAAGACTAAACTCTATCAACGGATACAACTCAAATCCACTCTATCAACGGATACAGCTCAAGTCCCAATATCAACGGATACTGCTCTATACATCATCAACGGATGTCAGTATACATCATCAACGGATGTCAGTATACATCATCAACGGATAATCATTGACACTGATTTCTATGATTAGCTGGAGATTAGCAGTTGATAAGGACATGTTTGACTGACAGATCACATGAGTTGAAAGTAGATACAAAAAGCAGTATGGCAGCCATACTTTGGAAACACAGAAGAAAGAAGCATTCCATTTACACTATGAATACAAGAAAGGTGCAGGAGACATGTCTGAACACAAGGACAACCTTTCGGCTACATGTGTATTTGGAGTGTAGTAGCAAGTCAACTAGAATTAGATTAGTATTATCTTATTCCAGTAAGTACTTGTAAAACTTGGGATATATAACCAAGTGTAGCAACTCTTTGTAGGTTAAGAAAACAGACATATTTGCTTAGGGTTTCTTGAATATCTTTAGAAGCAAAGAGTTGTAAAACGGCAGCTGTGTACATTTTGTATCACAGAGTTTTCTTCAAATAAAAGCTTCAGGTGGTGCATATTAACCACCTGATTTTATATGTGTTTGTGTTTAAATCTTACATTGCAATTATCTCTTCATAAGTTTCTGAAGTTCTTATCAGAAATTTATAAATATCAAGAATTGTATTCAACCCCCCCTTCTACAATTATACAAGTGTGTAATCTGGGAATAACAATTATGTATACGTATTGGAAAGAGTGTTGTTTGTCTTTCTCAGACCAAATTTCTGAAAAGAATAATTTTAAAAATCAATAGCCCGACAACCAACAAACTTTACAGTATACACAACCAATAGATTTACCCTTCATGAGTTCCGTCTTTGCCTTTGCCTGATCCCTAAAAATCAGAAAACAAATATGAACCTAAAAATTTCTAGCAATCTATTATAAAAATGTGTAGGATACATTGTCCATAAAAATAATCTCACTAAAATCATGATAAGTTCAATGGTTAAGAGTCTCTAGCGACAAATAGATATTAAAAAATCATGATAAGATCAGTGAAGTATAATACATTCATATTTTATTTGACCGGTATTGTAGACGAATTTGTAAATTTTAGATTTATTTAACGCTATAAATATAATATAATATAAAAAATCTGGTTATAAATTTGAGATACTTTAATTATGGAGTAAACACATCAATAGGTGTGATCATATTCAAGCAAGAAGAAGAGATGCAAGTGGGTTCTAATGTGAATGTAAATGGAAGGAATCAGGACAATGGTTTAAAAACTCTCGAGGTGTAGAAAGGTTAGGAGACTGCGGACACCATTGCCAAAGCATAAGTCTGTTAATGTTGCGTAAAAAACATATTTGCTGCAATCTCCGGGAACGCAAAAACAAGTAAACTTTAAAATCTGGAAACACAAAAAGAATTTGCAAGCTGCAGTAAGCATGCAAAATAAAATCTGTAAACTAAATCCACTTTAAATGTGTAGATAAGTTACCATATGAGCACATCAACTGTATTGGCCAGGCACTTTGCAATTTGTGTCCCGTCATAATTTAAATTCGTGCATGACAAATTACTATATTAAATTAAATGAGCAAATAATCAAACCAATAGTAACGCTATTAACAATATAGCTTAGCATCATCTATGAATGAAGTACTCAAAAACATGCACTGCTCTGTTTTTCAAGTATGTAAAAATAGGAATTCGGTATGCTGCCATACCACTTTCTTGATGTGTATAAAGTTGTCAAAACATCTTCTTGAAACCATACTTTCGGTCGAATGCTAAGAAACTTAAAACTCAAATACGGTCTCACGAATAATGGAACTGATAATCGAAGCAACACTATTAACTTTTTAAATAAGCACCATTTATGAATGGAATTCTCCAAAACTTACATTGATTTGACGCTGAAGTCCAAATGTCTTAGCAATAAATGGATGCTCTGCCATACCACTTGATGTGTATTATGAATGTTTAGATCAGAAAAGAAAAGATCATAAAAAGGCTTTAAGTTGTCAACGCATCTCACCTGATGAGGAATAGAAGTAGAAGTAATATAGAGTTTCTATATACTTTATTCTTATCTAGTATTCAGAAAATATATTATAGGTATTAGTTAAACGAGTTCTAATTATTTAGTTTATTAAAATAAGTCCAACTGTTTATGGACTTTATTGAGAAAGTAGATATTTGGCTTGCAAGTTTTTACCTTTCACTTGAAAGGGTTTTTCTTGTTTTAAGCATTTAGGATTTTATATTTCAAGTTAGATCAGATTTTTGATGGGTTTTCTAGTTGGGTTCAGGTATTAGCTAAATTCCTAGCTGATATTGAATTTCTTTTAGATTCCTATCTGAATAAGGGTTGAATAAGGTTATTTATGTAGCCTATAAATACTCTTGTCTTGTAATCTTTTGGAGACGATTTTTGATAATAAGATTTTGGCTATTTGATAGCTTTGAGAATCGAATTCAGGAGTGAATTCAGAGTTTGAGTTTTGTTTCTCCATTCGGAGATTCAGAATTAGAGTTTTGTTTCTCCATCTTTGGAGATTTAGAGTTTACTTTATATTTGTTTTTACTACATATTATTACGAGAACATCACCTATAATATATTTTCTGAATACTAGATATAAATAAAGTGTATAAAAACTCTATTTTACTTACACTTCTATTCCTCATCATCACCAAGAACATCCTTTTGGCTAAAACTAAGAAACTAAAATCTCAGATCCAAATTCATATGAATGGGAGCCAAATATTTAAGGAAGAAATACAAAGATAAAAAATTAAAATTTTCATATTAACAATTACATGACTGGAAAACAACCATAAATCTGTTAGATTTTTATAATAGCTCGGGAAGGAAGAAGAAAAAAATTATATTCATTAACAAATACACATATGTGGAGATTTATACTATAGAAACACATAAGTAAATAGAAAGTACAATTGATAAAGATTGATACTAAATGAAAAAACACATACTGATCTCCGCACAACAGAACTATCACCCTCCCTCATAAGGATCACAGATTTATTCCAATCTACATGTTCCACATGCAACAATAAGAGCATCGGCTCAAAATAAGTTTAGCTCTTCAGCAAAATCTTCAAATATAGTTTCATACCAAAAGCTCAAAGTCTATCACCTCAACCTGGAATCTTCATGTGAAGTTTTATTTTAAAAAATTTCAGATCATGTTTGGAAGACTGCAAAGAATGTTGCATGACTTCCAACCTCTAATACAAATCACAATAATTTAAAAATTAAACTTTACAAAGTAAGACTACAACACGTTAACATAAACAATGAAGATATTAGTTAATATATAAAAATACATGTATCCATATTAGTTTATTATTATTTTTTTATCATTACATATTAACTATTTCATCCTCCTACAGATCTAGGCAAATAAGAAGTGCAATTTACCCTCTACAATTATAAAACATCAAACTTAATAAATCATTAATAAAGTTGAGGGTAGTTTAAGTAAAACCCTCTAATGAGTCAAGAGATTTGGACCTCCAAAAAGATCTGTCTCATTGTCTGGGACAAATTTATCAAATTCTTCTCTGGAACAAATGATCAAACACATTCTTATCAGAGTAAACCATTATGTGCCTCACTACCTTGAAAGAAAATTGCATCCATATCATCGCAAATATCAAAACCACTAAAAATAGTTTGGTTGGATACATGTATCACATATATAATCGAATATTTATAAGTATCAATTATCGACAAAAAAAAAAGAATAATTATCAAACTGCACATTAGGAAAAGATACCTTCAAATTGAAAATTTTGTCTAACTTTTTTCTTGGACATATCATCGAACGCCTCCTCAACAACGTTCAAACTGTAACTAAATTAAAAAAATATATGAGAAAAGAATCGATTATATATATAGGTATACATGATACGTACAGTAAAGACAAAGTAGTTTTACCATGTTTGGACGAAGCAGATGGAGAGAGAGCAAGCCGAATTCGTTTGTGACCTGCATTATCGATAGTATAATAAATAACAAAAGGTAAAAACAATATATACATCAATATCAATCCAAATATTTGAATAATATATAATTGCACAACAAATAAATCACACACATATATACATTCACATATACATACATTCACATACACATACATTCAAAGTAAAGACTAATGGAGAGAAAATAAGAATGAAAAATAAGATGAGAATGGAATCGGATAAAAACCGATAGTAATTAAAGAGTTTAATAGTTTGTTTTGCCATTTCAAAATTCGAACACAAATAATTAACGTGATGGATCCATAAATTTCGTGCATTTGAATAATAAGTATATCAAAATCCATAAAACATATGAATTCAAGTTTGAATTTTAAATTATTGTTAGACGTGAAATGTGGATCTTTGATTGGTATTTTGAAGTTAATATCGATATTTATTTTCGTATATACATTACTACATATTGAGTTATTAAATAACCGGAACGAATGTGGATCATCCACAGATTTTCTAAAAAGCAAAGAAAATAAAAGCTAGTTTTGTCCATTTAAGACAATTCAACTTAAAAAAAAGGAATTCAAAAATAATTGGAAATTGGAAATAACATAAGAATGAATTGATAAGACAAAATCAATTTAGAATTTGAATAAGTCAAAGTTTCTTTGGATGAGTAATTTAAAATTCAAAATTAATTGCAAAATATATGGAAAGATTATATTGACTCCTAACTAATTAATTGTAAACGGGTCATAATATGGATAGTTCACGGATATTTTGAAAATGAATGAGAAGTTAGTATTACAAAAGATCCATTGGTAATTTTTTTTCCCATTGGGTAAATTCCTCATTACACTTTAAGAGTATATAGATAGAGAAGTTCACATTATTAGAATTAATTGAAGAGTAGTGCTAGGTATCCCGAATTGGGACCCAAAAAATTCACGAATGATGTGGCATGAATAAGTTGGCACTATAAATGATTTTAATTGGTAAGATTGATGTGATCCTGGCGGGTCCATTAAAGTTATAGCCAATCAGGGAATGACACATGTAATTTGAGAAAATTTTTGGGATCCAATTTGGGAACCTAGCATTTTCCATAATTGAATTGATACATTTGACATTTGAGAAATTTTTTAGGAACCGAATCCTAGCATTTTCCTTCTTTTTGTCAGTTTATAGACTTGCTATTTTTTTATCCAAATTTGGTAAACAATTGCGGGGCACAAAAATGTGTTCCAAAATTTTTTCCAAATACTTTAATTAGAGGAATTCGTATGAATACATGGGGAGCTCTCTCAGTTTTAAGATGTCCATCTAATTGAATTATTTTAACTATTTATTTTGTACCCAATTTGAAAAATGAATTTGAAAATTCTAATATTTCTCTTATACCAGAACATAATGCAAATCTGAACACAAAAATGTATCCTGACTCGCAAAATTTATTGCCTCTGAAACATTTTTTAACTCTTGTTTATTTGTTGCCTTGGGCCCTTGGTAATATTATTCAACCAGGCCTGATAAATATTAATTTACACCTACTATTTTCTGAATTTTTAGTACATCCAGATCCATCCAGCACATTCTGTTTAAGCAAAGAATTTTCAACAACTAATATTTATGTGTAAATATCGTTCAACATTAAATAACTCGAAAAGACTTGTACGAAAATGGACAAGCAAATAAAAGAATAGCTGCTAAATGTTCATCCATGTCGCGTTCTCATTTCTTCTTCTGTTTTTCCGATAATGTGTATTATTAATTTTTACTGTTCCATTATATTTTTACAAACATGAATTTTTAAGAATTTTGTTTATATAAATATATATTTTTTCGGATCAAACTTTAACTTTTCGAAACAACGAAGTAATTCTTTAATGTATTTAACAACACCTTATGCTTTCAAAAAAAAAAACAACACTTTATATAATAGGGCTTTTCTCATAAATATACTAGAAAAAATAAAAATTTGCATTTTTACTTTTACTCTTTTTTACTAATTGCAAAAATACGGATCTGACAGAGCCGAATCCCAGTTACTCTTCGTTTGGACTTTCGCCTCATTTTTTGGAAGCCTTAAAAATGGAATCGTAATCGAAACCAGACATCGAAGACGCCAGTCGGTCAATTTCCGATGATGATACCTGCAAGTACTTCCGGTAAGAGAATTTCGGTGGATTATAAGAGGATATGCTCAGCGGTGTATGTCACTATAAACATATTCGGGTCGGTTCGATGGAGAGGCCTTCGGCCCAGAAGTTCGGGGAAGGGGGCCGGCTGGGGGCAGCGGTGGCGACGAGTGGCGGCGGGGGTGAGCGGCAATTGGACGGGGGTTATGGAGGTGGGGTTGGGGTGGAGAAGGTAGAAAGAGATGAACGGAGCTCAGGAGAGGTGGGGTTGGGGGAAGTCGTGGTCGATGAAAGGTGGAGAAGTACAGTAAAGTTGCAAAAAAGATGAAGAAGACTGTATAAATGCAAAGATATCAGAAGTATCGTATTTTTGCAAACATAAGTACAAATGATAGTGTATTCTATAAATTCTCTATATAATACCAGTGGAGCATTAGTTTCGAAAACATAATTGCTAAATGCAATGAAAATTTGCTTCATGCAGTAATCAAAAATTACAATGGTAACCTTAACTAAATTTTTGTGCAACAATCAAAAGATCAGTGCTACGTGCCCCGAAAAGGATCCCAAAACTATTCCCAAATACTACGTATAATTCGTGGGATTCATATTAACACACGAGGGATCCATCTTATTAATGAAAAGATAACCAAAATTAGAATGTGATTCATATTAACACACGAGGGATCTATCTTATTAATGAAAAGATAACCAATTACAGAATGACAACTCAGCATTAAGAATTTCGGAAATACGTTCAGGAACTCTAGCATTTCTCTTATTCCTTGAATTTAATGTAACAACTTTTCCACTAATAATAATTGATATGTGGTTGATGCCCTGTTATGTATCCCTTTGTTATCCTTGTTCGTCATTCTCTTTTCTTTTCTTTTATTTTTTCTGTCAAAATTCTTTGTTCGTTATTCAAACATTTTACCAATACTAATTTAATTTTTTTTTAAAATCCTATAATAGATTAATTTTTGAAGCAAAATATATTACATTTATTAAAAATTCATTTTTATGTTGCTATTATTTTGGTGTATATCATTTATTCTTCTATATCTTTTTAGGTAGAATTAAAAATTACATTGAACAAAATCTAAATTAATATGTTATTAATTTGATCGATGAATTTTGTATAAAATTTTCAATAATTCAATTATTATCTTATACTAGCTTATAACCCGTGCGAAGCACGGATTTCTTTTGATAGGTTATAAATTTATTTAACATTATAATTATGTTTTTATATAATCCTTATTTTTAATAATTTTTTAATTTTAATTTAATATAAATTTATATAATGAAATGCATGGTTTAAATTTTAATTTGTAAAATTCTAAATTAAAAATGTCGTTGACGGGTTCGAACTTTGAATTTTTAATAAATTAATTTAATCATATAATATATCTTATTATTAGATCTAACGATTGTTATTTATTAATAAAAATAATGATTTGTATATATGGTGAGATATTTTTGGGTGTATATTAGTGATCGCAAGATTAATTTTAAATTAAAAAGTACTCCATGTTTTAATTACAAAAATTAATATTAAAAATAATTGGTGTGATATTTTGGATATATATTAGTTATTGTAATATTAGTTTTAAATTAAATGGTAAAGTGTTTTAATTAGAAGTAAAATCTTTAGAAAAAATGAATAATTGAGTTGTTGCAGCAGAAAAAAGAGTCCAAGTAGAAGTGGATGAAGGAATTTTAATCAGAATATAATTACGTTAACATTAGTAATTAGCTTTTTGAGTTGTTTTTGTAATTTAATTATTTAATTATTGTAATATTAGTTTTAAATTAAATGGTAAAGTGTTTTAATTAGAAGTAAAATCTTTAGAAAAAATGAATAATTGAGTTGTTGGAGCAGAAAAAAGAGTCCAAGTAGGAGCGGATGAAAGAATTTTAATCAGAATATAATTACGTTAACATTAGTAATTAGCTTTTTGAGTTGTTTTTGTAAATTAATTATTTAATTATTGTAATATTAGTTTTAAATTAAATGGTAAAGTGTTTTAATTAGAAGTAAAATCTTTAAAAAAAATGAATAATTGAGTTGTTGGAGCAGAAAAAAGAGTCCAAGTAGAAGTGGATGAAGGAATTTTAATCGGAATATAATTACGTTAACATTAGTAATTAGGTTTTTGAGTTGTTTTTGTAATTTAATTATTTATTTTAATAATTAGGATAACCAAACCGAAAACCAAAACTTCGGATAACCAAACCAAAAACCTTTCAATGTTTCGCCTTTAATATAATAGTATAGATGTTATTATTTATTTTAGAAATTTTAATAGTATAGATATCATATATATTTTTCTTTATAATGAAGGGTAAATAAGTAAATTCACTTAGTACCAAAAAACAGGTACCAAAACTTTCAATGTTTCGGAATTTATATAATAGTACTAGTTTATAACCCGTGCGATGCACGAATTTTTTTAGATACGTAACAAATTATATTTTATGTTACAATTATATTTTTATATAATCATTATTTACAATATTTCGTTTTAATTTTAATATTAATAATTTAATATAAATTTAATTAATGATATTCATGGTTTAAAACTTATATTATAAAAGTTTAAAATAAATATGTCGTTGATATAATTCGAACCTTAAAATTTTCATAAATTATATCTAACGATTCTGATTTTTTACTAAAAATCTAATGGTCATTATTCGTAGTATACAGATTTCTATTATATTTTGTTAGTGATTAGAATATATGATGTGATATTTTTGGTTATATATAAATTATTGCTAGAAATGATATGATTGGAATATATGATATGATTGATGATTTTAGGTGTTCATAAAAGATAATATCTCCAACTAAATGTGAAAAAGGCAATTGACTAATTAGCATTCATTATATTATGTTATTATTTGTTTTAGGTGTTTTAATAGTATGGATATCGTATATATTTTTCTTATAATAAAGTTAAATAAGTATATTCACGAAATACTAAAAAACATATACCAAAATATAGGTACCAATATTTTTAATGTTTCATCTATTATATAATTAATTTTAATTTAATATAATTTATTATATTCATGTTTACGGATTATACTAATGTTTCCTTATTATAAACAACGTATACAGATTTTTAATATATTTTATTAATAATTAAAAAACATGTTGTGATATTTTTGGGTATATATTAATGATTGTAAGATTAATTTTAAATTAAAAAGGTAACGTGTTTCTATTCTAAAGGAAATATTAATGATTGAAAAATATGATACGATTGATTTTTTGATGTTTATAAAAGGTAATATTTTCAAGTGAAAAAGGCAACCGACTAATTACCATTAATTATACTATGCTAATATTTATTTTAGGTGTTATATTTTTTTTTTTTTGAAAATGACGGTGTGATATTTTCGGGTATATATTAATGATTATAAGATTTGTTTTAAATTAAAAATATAACGTGTTTTAATTCGAAAGAAATTATTAATGATCAAAAAATATGATACGATTGATGTTTTTAGGTGTTTATAAAAGGTAATATATTCAACTAAAAGTAAATGTGAAAAAGGCAATAGACTAATTACCATTAATTTTATTATATTAATGTGAAAAAGGCAATCGACTAATTACCATTAATTTTATTATGTTAATCAACTAATAACCATTAATTATAACGTGTTTTAATTCGAAAAGAAATATTAATGATGGAAAGATATGATACTATTGATATTTTTAGGTGTTTGTAAAAGGTAATATCTTGACTAATTACCATTAATTATATTATGTTATTATTTATTTTAGGTGTATTTATTTTCATTTATAATGAAGGGTAAATAAATTAATTCACAAAGTACAAAAAAACTGGTACCAAATAATTGGTACCAAAAAATATGTACCAAAACTTTTAATGTTTTGATATTTTCGGGTATATATTAATGATTGTAGGATTAGTTTTAAATTAAAAAGATAACATATTTTAATTCGAAAGGAAATATTAATAATTGGAAGATATGATAGGTTTTTAGGTGTTTATAAAAGGTAACATCTTCAATTAAAAGTAAATGTGAAAAAAGGTAATCTGAATACTTACCATTAATTGTATTATGTTATTATTTATTTTAGGAGTTTCTATATATAGATATGATATAGATTTTTCTTTATAATTAAGGGTAAATAATTAAATTCACTTAGTACCAAAAAACAGGTACCAAAACTTTCAATATTTCGGAGATATTTTTAGGTGTTTGTAAAAGGTAATATCTTGACTAATTACCATTAATTATATTATGTTATTATTTATTTTAGGTGTATTTATTTTTATTTATAATGAAGGGTAAATAAATTAATTCACAAAGTACAAAAAAACTGGTACCAAACAATTGGTACCAAAAAATAGGTACCAAAACTTTTAATGTTTCGGCTTGTGATATTTTCGGGTATATATTAATGATTGTAGGATTAGTTTTAAATTAAAAAGATAACATATTTTAATTCGAAAGGAAATATTAATAATTGGAAGATATGATAGGTTTTTAGGTGTTTATAAAAGGTAACATCTTCAATTAAAAGTAAATGTGAAAAAGGTAATCTGAATACTTACCATTAATTGTATTATGTTATTATTTATTTTAGGAGTTTCTATATATAGATATGATATAGATTTTTCTTTATAATTAAGGGTAAATAAGTAAATTCACTTAGTACCAAAAAACAGGTACCAAAACTTTCAATATTTCGGAGATATTTTTAGGTGTTTGTAAAAGGTAATATTTTGACTAATTACCATTAATTATATTATGTTATTATTTATTTTAGGTGTATTTATTTTTATTTATAATGAAGGGTAAATAAATTAATTCACAAAGTACAAAAAAACTGGTACCAAAAAATAGGTACCAAAACTTTTAATGTTTCGGCTTGTGATATTTTCGGGTATATATTAATGATTGTAGGATTAGTTTTAAATTAAAAAGATAACATATTTTAATTCGAAAGGAAATGTTAGGAATATGTTGTACTTGATGATAACTTCACAATCAATCAAATTGTTTAAGGTTTTGTAGCTGTCAACGGATGAGGATTTATAACTCTATCCGTTGACAGGTAGCTCATCAACGGATGAGGTTTTGTAGCACACTGCAGTATCTCTATGTTATCAGTTGATAGTGTTTTTATCCACAGTCATGTTGACTATCAACGGATAGGCAGAATAGGGTAGCCAATTGTAAATAAGCTATGCTATGTAATTCTGTCTAAGTGAAAGTGTATCAACGGATGAAGACTAAACTCTATCAACGGATACAACTCAAATCCACTCTATCAACGGATACAGCTCAAGTCCCAACATCAACGGATACTGCTCTATACATCATCAACGGATGTCAGTGTACATCATCAACGGATAATCATTGACACTGATTTCTTTGATTAGCTGGAGATTAGCAGTTGATAAGGACATGTTTGACTGACAGATCACATGAGTTGAAAGTAGATACAAAAAGCAGTATGGCAGCCATACTTTGGAAACACAGAAGAAAGAAGCATTCCATTTACACTATGAATACAAGAAAGGTGCAGGAGACATGTCTGAACACAAGGACAACCTTTCGGCTACATGTGTATTTGGAGTGTAGTAGCAAGTCAACTAGAATTAGATTAGTATTATCTTATTCCAGTAAGTACTTGTAAATCTTGGGATATATAACCAAGGGTAGCAACTCTTTGTAGGTTAAGAAAACAGACATATTTGCTTAGGGTTTCTTGAATATCCTTAGAAGCAAAGAGTTGTAAAACGGCAGCTGTGTACATTTTGTATCACAGAGTTTTCTTCAAATAAAAGCTTCAGGTGGTGCATATTAACCACCTGATTTTATATATGTATGTGTTTAAATCTTACATTGCAATTATCTCTTCATAAGTTTCTGAAGTTCTTATCAGAAATTTATAAATATCAAGAATTGTATTCAACCCCCCCTTCTACAATTATACAAGTGTGTAATCTGGGAATAACAATTGGTATCAAAGCAAGCTTCTAACATATTTGAAGTTTAAAGATCAACACACTTCCAACATGTCTAAGAAGGATTATGGAGTGAAGATTCCAGTTCTTGATAGAGAAAATTACTTTCACTGGAAAGTAAAAATGCGTCTACATCTCTCGTCTATTGATGAGGGTTTTGTGGATTGCATTGACAAGGGTCCTCACGTTCCAATGAAGACAGCAACAAGAGTTGGCCTGGCTGATGATGTGCCTGACACTTTCATTCCCAAACCTGTTTCTGAGTGGAGTCTTGAAGATATTGCAGAAGTCCACAAAGACAAAAAGGCCATGAATATTCTGTTCAATGGTCTAGAAACAGACATGGTTGACAATGTTATTAACTGCACTACCGCCAAGGAAGTATGGGACATTGTTCAAACCCTGTGTGAAGGAACAGAACAGGTAAGGGAAAACAAGATGCAACTACTAATCCAACAGTATGAACATTTTCACTTTAAGAGTGGATAAACATTGAATGATACATTTAGTAGATTTCAAAAGCTACTAAATGGTTTGAAACTGTATGGAAGAGTCTATCAAGTTAAAGACTCTAATCTCAAATTTTAGAGATCACTGCCCAAGGAATGGAAGCCAATGACTGTTTCTCTAAGAAACACTCAAGAGTACAAGACATTTACTCTTGAAAGGCTCTATGGAACTTTAAAGACCTATGAGCTGGAAATGGAGCAGGATGAAGAGATTGAGAAGTCTCAAAAGAAAAGTGGGTCAGTTGCACTCGTTGCCAATTTGGAGCAAAAGGAGGAAAGGACAGAAACTGCTAGTTCTACACCAAACAGGGAGGTTTGTAAAGGTAGAGCAGAATCAAGCAGGAGCAAGGAAAAGGTGTCTGAGGAATTGAATGCCCTTCAGCAGGATGAATTGGATGAGATAGATGAGCACTTAGCTTTTCTATCTAGGAGATTCTCTAAGCTGAAATTCAAGAGAAACTCTGGGATGGCCAAGCCATTTAACAAGGATTTTTCCACAAACAACTATGTGGATAAATCCAAAATTAAATGCTACAATTGTGGGATTGCTGGTCATATGATAAGTGAATGCAGGAAACCTAGATCTGAGAACAAGGGAAAGCCAACTGAGGTTGTTGACTATAAGAAGAAATATTTTGATCTTCTCGGGCAGAAAGGAAAGGCATTCTTGACCCAAGAGTATGACTGGGCTGTTGATGACAATCATTCTGATGATGATGCTGAGTTAGTCAACCTTGCTTTAATGGCTGATTCTGGAGAGCAGGAAGCAAGTTCAGCTAGCAATCAGGTATTTTCTACTAATCTCTCTGAGCTCACTAAAGAGGAATGCAATAGTGTTATAGATGAAATGTCTACTGAACTATATCACTTAAGTGTTACTCTTAAATCACTTACTAAAGAGAACAATAGAATTAAAGAGTCTAATCTGTTTTTAAGTGATAGAAATGCTGCTCTAGAATCTCAATTTCCAGAATTTGAGAAAATGAGAGTTGATTGCAATAATGCTAAAAGTGAACTTGAAGCTGTGTTAAAAAGAGAACTGATTTTAAAAGACCAGCTTGAAAAAGAACAAGGGATAATTGCTAAATTTCAAAGTTGTAGGAATATTTCTCAAAACATAATAGAAGTTCAGGGAATAGAATCATTTGTGAAGGATACCTGGACTCAAAGGAAAAAGGAGCTAGAACCTGGCCTTGAGGATCTAGAGACTATTTGTGAATCGACGGATAGTGATCATCCGTTGACAGATGAACCGTCAACGGATGAGAGGTATCCGTCGACTAACAAAAAGTCTGTTAGTAAGAAGGAACTTAGGAAACTGGATATCAAGTATGGTCCAGTAAACAAGAATTTTGTTAGTGGTGAGTGCAGCAAAACCAAATCCAGTGGGAAGGCTAAGACAGGTGATTTACACAACAAAAAGGCTGTTGGTAAATCAGACAATAAAAAGGTAGAAATTGAGGGCAAAAAGAAAAAGAACAGAAATGGTAAGATAGGCATCAACAAGAAAAACAATTACTCTCCTGACAAGTTTGCTCCTAGGAAAACTTGTAGTAATTGTAATAGTGTCAATCATTTATCTTCTAATTGCAAGATTGTCAACAAGGCTCCTGTTCATGTACCTCAACCAATGCCATGTATGCCTGCAATGCCTGGTTTGTATCAAAATGCTAGTTTTTCAAATCCATATGTGAACATGCCATATGTGTCTAATCCATACTTTCAATCTATGAATGTGCCACAAATGTCATGGAACCTACCTAACATGAATAATATGTATGCCAATTTTCCACACATGCATGCATCCAATATTCATGCAAATGAGCATTTGTCAAACCCCATTACTCAAGCATCTACACCAAAGATGAAGAATGCTAAGAGTGCAAAGTCAAAGGCTAACAAGAAAGGACCCAAGGAAGCTTGGGTACCAAAATCAACTTGATTTGTTTTTGAAATGTGTGCAGGGAAACAGAAGGAATCTATGGTACCTAGACAGTGGATGTTCTAGGCACATGACAGGAGATTCAACCCTGCTCACAGAGTTCAAGGAAGGAGCTGGCCCTAGAATTACCTTTGGAGATGACAGCAAAGGATATACTAAGGGATATGGCCTGATTTCAAAAGACAATGTCATCATTGAAGAAGTGGCTTTAGTTGAAGGTTTAAAGCACAATTTGCTGAGTATCAGTCAGATTTGTGTCAAAGACTATGAAGTAAAGTTCACAAAAGAAGCCTGTGTTGTTTCTGCCAAGGAAGACAACAATGTGGTATTGACAGGCTTTAGAAAAGGAAATGTTTACATAGCTGACTTCAATTCAGCATGCTCAGAATCTATTACTTGTCTCTTCAGCAAAGCAAGTAAGGATGAGAGTTGGCTATGGCATAAGAAGCTGTCACATTTGAATTTTAAAGTTATGAATGATTTGGTAAGAAAGGATCTTGCTAGAGGAATCCCTCATTTGGAGTTTGTCAAAGATGGGCTATGTGATGCCTGCCAATTAGGGAAACAAAAGAAATCATCTTTCAAAAGCAAGACAGAGTCATCCATTGTTAAGCCTCTTCAATTGCTGCATATGGATTTATTTGGTCCAGTAAATGTCATGTCTATTTCAAAGAAGAAATACTGTCTGGTGATTGTAGATGATTTTTCTAAGTTCACATGGACTTTCTTCCTGCACTCCAAGGATTGTGCAAGTGAAATCATTATCAATCACCTCAGAATGCTAAACAATGGTTCTGAAGACAGAGTACAAAGGATCAGGAGTGACAATGGTACTGAATTCAAGAATTCCACAATGAAGATTTTCTGTGAAGAGAATGGAATTGTCCATGAGTTTTCTGCTGCCAGAACACCTCAACAAAATGGGGTTGTGAAAGGCAGAGTGTGTAAACTTGTAACACTATAACTAATGTAACCCAACTAAAGGAAAAGATACTTAACCAGAAGACAATCAAGAACAAGAAGTCACAAGAAATCAACACTAAATGAAGACAAGGTAATTGATACAATTCAACATGTTAACTATGATCAAGCCAAGAAGAAATCATTGAGAGAAGTTCAAGTCAAAGTTGTTCATGCCTCAGTGATTTGAAAAGCCAAGAATCAAGATCATAACTATCAGTATCAATAAGACCAATTGATTTCAAGTGAACAAGAAGGAAAGCAAATATTGGAAAGCCACATTACTAATTGGCTATGGTAATTTATTCAAGAAGCAAAAACCCTATCTAGACTAGTCACTTATGAACCAGACCGTTGCATCAAGTGTCAGGACATTGATAGCAAGTTTATGTCAGTAATAAAGATCCATATTCAAGAGCACAGTGAAGAACCAAGAAGACATGAAGATATCACAAGTTCAAGATGTGCATTGAAGTTTCAAGTTGAAGACCAGAATATTTTCTAAGTACTAAATATTCTAGATGACCAAGTAGAATATTTCTAAGTAGAAGTTCTACTTAGAAATTCGAGATGGCTAAGTAGAAATTCTCAAGTAGAAGTTCTACTTAGAAATTCGAGATGGCTAAGTAGAAATTCTCAAGTAGAAATTCGAGATGGCTAAGTAGAAATTCTCAAATAGAAGTTCTACTTAGAAATTCGAGATGGCTAAGTAGAAATTATCAAGTAGAAGTTCTACTTAGAAATTCGAGATGGCTAAGTAGAAATTCTCAAGTAGAAATTCGAGATGGCTAAGTAGAAATTCTCAAGTAGAAGTTCTACTTAGAAATTCGAGATGGCTAAGTAGAAATTCTCAAGTAGAAGTTCTACTTAGAGTGCAGCTTCAACATGACACATGGCATCTTCTGATTGGCAGATTTCCAAGCTTTCAAGATAAGGCAAGATCTATGTGGACATCATTGGGCCACGTATATCTTAGTCTTTGAAGACTACAGGACATAGATTACATGTAGTATAAATAGAAGTACTTGTGTAATGTTTTTGTGAGAGCAATAGTTGAGAGAAACACAAGAAAAAGAGAGAGAGTGCATTCACAGAGCTTAGTATCATTCACTTCTCTCTGAACTTCTGTCATACTTTGTAATGAATGTTGTAGCAACCATTTCAAGTTATATATAAGAAATATATTCCTTGAATCTGTGTGTTCATTTATTGCATCGTATTTATTGCTTCTCATATTCGAAAAGTTGTATTCACCCCCCCTCTACAACACATTTGGACCTAACAATTGGTATCAGAGCTATATGTTTAACATACAAAACATAGATCCTTGTGTTGAGTAGAAGAATCGTGAGTTTTCATTTTTCAGATCTACTTTTCATTTTCTCGAAAAGTGTGTTTTAATTCGTTGGTAGTGAAAACTCATCTGAAAAATTATTTAAATACTCCAAGTGTGTTTATTTAGCTTGGGTGTATTTTAACTAATTTTTGTGAATTTATCTGGGTTCGTTCATATTTGGTGTTCTTGAGTGTTCATCATCTCTTCTTATCAAAGAAGACAACCCAACAACTTTTTGATCTCCTTTTCAAAAGTAAAAGAATAAAAAAGGTGGTTTTGGACTTTTTAATTTGCTTTATTCGGCCGAAAGTATACAGACATACTCAGTACCTAGCATGTGGGTTAGGTGGGTTAGGTGAGTAAAGCATTCAAAGTCAAAAGGTGTTAAAGAGATAATATTGTTTATTCAATATTAAAGTAATCTGCAGAAAAATTATTCTAAGGCAAAAATTTCTACATAGAATTTCTACTTGAGAATTTCTACATAGAATTTCGACTTGGACAATTTCTACTTGGTGATTTCGACTTGAGCAAAATTTCTACTTAGAGAAATTTCGACTTAGGCAAAAGTTCTACATAAATATTCTACATAGCCTAGTCTTGGGTACTTAGAAACTTTTAGTGACCAGAATTGAGATGGCTCCTAAAAATGCATTCAAGATCCCAATGTTCAACAAAGATCACTATGAAGAATGGGTTTTCAGAATGAGACTATATCTAGAGACTGTTAACCCTGAATATCTGGAAGTCCTTGACAAGGGTAAATTTGTCCCAATGGTAGTTATTCCTTCACATACGGAAGGAGGAGTGGTTATACCACCTCGGTCTGAGCCTAAAAAGGTCTCGGAGTTTTCGGATGCTGATAAGGAACAAATAGCATGTGATACTGCCGTTCGACAAACCTTGATGGAATCTCTTGATCATGAAATGTTCAACATAGTCAAAGGTCTGACTACAGCGAAGAAGATTTGGGACAAGATAGAAGTTGTCATGGAAGGATCTGCAGAGGTCAGAAGCAACAAAACACTCATACTCAAGATGGAGTATGACACCTTTAGAATAAGGAAAGGAGAAGGCATAACAGATGTCTACCTACGATTCAGTCAGTTGGTATTGGATTTGAATCTGAGAGGTGTAACTCTCCCCATGGTTGAGACTAATACGAGATATCTGAGGAACCAGCCAAAAAGCATTGAACATAGGGTCTACGCAATAAGAGAAACCAGAGATTTGCATACAACTTCTCTGGAAGAATATTATGGAATATTAAAGACCTATGAGCTGGAAACTCTTCAAGATCAAGCATGGGACAATGATTCAAAGGGAAAAGAAAGTGCATCAGGATTAGTTGCTGATGAGGAAGAGTCTAAGAAGGCAATGGTTGCAGCAAAGCCTAAATCATCACTTGCACCACATCAAGTTGATAATGATGACGAGTGCGCATCTGACAGTGATGATGACTACTACACCCAAGAAGAGCTGGACAACATGGACGATAGTGTCGTGGCATACATGGCAAGGAAGTTCAGCAACATGAGATTTAGAAAGAGCAACCGACCACAGAGAAAATCTTCATCTTATTATCGGGCTGCTAAGGGTGGTGGTAGTTCGTCAGGTTACAAAGGAAAAGGCAAGAATACCAGCTACAAATCTCCTTTGGATTTCAAAATGAAGTTCAAATGCTATAATTGTGGTGAAGCTGGACACTTTGCCTCGGACTGCAAAAAGCCTAAACAGACTTATCCAAAAGAAACATTTGAAGCTCTCAAAAGCAACTATGAAGCACTGTTGAAGGAAAGACATGGAAAACGAGCTTTATTGGTGACAGAAGGAAGAGCTTGGGATGATTCAGATGAGGAAGATGTTACTCATGTAGCGAACTTTGCCCTCATGGCTGAGACATCAGAGGAACCAGAGGTACCAGTTCTGACTCTTAAAGTAGAAATGTCTATTGATGATTATAAAGAACAGAACGGGGCTCTTAGTGAAGAAATCTATATGTTGTGCAAAAGCCTAGACTCTTCTCAAAAGGAACAGAAAACACTTGTTGCCAAATGTAGAATGCTTGAGGCAAAAGTGGAAGAGTTAGAGGCTGCTTGCACTGTAGATACTTCTCTAAGAGACTTTATTAAATCTCTGGAACACAAGCTCGTCCTTAAGGAAGAAGTAGAAGCATGTCTTAGGAACAATCTAGCTGAGTTAGAAACAAAATGTGAAGCTTACAAACTAGCGGCTAGTAAAGTGTATGTAGATAATGACACATTTAAGAAAATAACTGGAGTAGGTATAGGACTTGATTATTCTGACCTTCCTAAGAAAGAAGGAAAGAGACCTATTGACCCTAGTTCCAGTGACCTTAAAAAGGAAACACCTAGTATTCTTAAATCGGCTGTCAAACCTATCTACAAACATCTTGTTCCTAGAATAGAAGAAGAAGAGACTGAATTGATAGCTAGATATGAGATTGAGATGGAAGATCGCCAGAAAGAACAACCTGTAACTCCTATCAAACAAGTTAAAATCAATTTCCCTAGAGATGAATCTAGACTAGGATTAGGAGCTAAGGCTGTTAAACAACAAGGAAAGAGAGAGAAAGGCATAAAAGAGGTTAAGGCTGAACGAATAAAGAAAGCATGTTATCATTGTAAATCTACTGAACATCTTTCTTATGCATGCAAAGCTAACATGAATGTTCCTGCTGCACATGCCATGCCTGCCACACATACAATGAATAATCTGCATCAGAATCATGCACAGTGTGGTCAACTTAACTGTATGCCATGCACTTTTAACATCATGCAAACTTTTGTGCATTTAATGAATGCATCTAGCCAGTCATGCTCAAATACTGTTGCTAGTTCAAATATCAAGAAAAAGTATGGTAGAGCCAAGACTGTCAGTCCTCCTAAAGTTAGGAGTGACAAACCTTCTCCTAAGACTGACAAATCTGTCAAGTCTGAGAAAGGAAAGGAGATAGTCGAAAGCTCTAGTAATGTAAAGAAAAGTGCATCTCCTGTTGTTAAATCTGTTGATTCTCGATCTTATCAAAAAGCCGGGCCCAATCAAAGTTGGGTTCCGAAGAATGTCTAACCAATCTGTCATTGCAGGGCATTAAGCAGAATAGAAATAAAGTCATATGGGTGCTAGACAGTGGAGCATCGAGGCATATGACTGGAAACAAGTCCCTGCTTACAGAGTTGGTTATGAAGGCTGGCCCTTATGTTACCTTTGGAGATGACAGCATAGGTGTGACAAAGGGATATGGCAAACTGAAAACTGGCAATGTCATCATTGAAGATATTTCCTATGTTGAGGGACTAAAGCACAATCTGTTGAGTATAAGTCAATTCTGTGACAAAGGTTACGAAATTGTCTTCAACAAGAAAGGTGTCTCAATCACTCACATCAAGGAAGGCTCACTAGCTTTGAGAGGAGTTCGAAAGGCAGATCTTTTTGTTGCAGATATGGATTCAGCAAATCAGGATGAGGTCACCTGTTTCTACAGCAAAGCCTCGGATGATGAAAGCTGGTTATGGCACAAAAAGCTATCTCACTTAAACTTCAAAACGATGAATGCTCTCGCGAGGCGAGAATTGGTGAGAGATCTACCTCAAATGGAGTTCGCTCCGAAAGGACTCTGTGAAGCTTGTGAAATGGGAAAGTCGAAGCGAGCATCGCATAAAAGCAAAGAAATTTCTAGTATTACTGAGCCTCTGCAACTTCTTCATATGGATTTGTTTGGCCCAGTGAATGTCCTATCTTTGTCTAGGAAAAGATATGCTTTAGTAATCGTGGATGACTTCTCCAAGTATACATGGGTATTGTTCGCAATGACGAAAGACGAAGTATCTTTCTTAATCATTGATCACATCACTCAAATTGAGAATGTTTCAACACTTACTGTGAAGACGATTAGATCAGACAATGGCACTGAATTCAAAAACGCAGTGCTGAATGACTTCTGTGTATCTAAAGGAATACGTCGTCAGTATTCAGCCCCGAGAACTCCACAGCAAAATGGAGTAGTTGAAAGGAAGAATAGAACTTTGGTTGAAGCAGCAAGAACTTTGTTGTATGATTCAAAACTTCCTTTGTATTTCTGGGCCGAAGCAGTGAGTACCG
The DNA here is from genome assembly GCA_036435485.1 of Saposhnikovia divaricata. Classification (NCBI taxonomy): domain Eukaryota; kingdom Viridiplantae; phylum Streptophyta; class Magnoliopsida; order Apiales; family Apiaceae; genus Saposhnikovia; species Saposhnikovia divaricata. Next base: position 157,074,382 of record CM071595.1, read on the forward strand.
CTTGTTACACTCAAAATAGAACCTTGATCATAAAAGATAAAGAAAAGACACCATGTGAGCTAATGAACAACAGAAGACCAACAATCAAATACTTTCATGTCTTCGGAGCAAAATGCTATGTGCTTATAGATGATGAAAATCTAGGCAAGTTTGCAGCAAAAGCTCGTGAAGGAATCTTTGTTGGTTACTCTACAGACGTGGTGGCAGCTTATAGAGTGTTCTTGGTGAATGATCGAAAAGTGACTGAAAGTTACAACGTCAGATTCGACGATACCAAACTCTCATCAATTTCAAGAGATTCTAGTGAACCTGAGTCCCTAAAATTTCAGAATCTGGACTTAGAAGATCTTGAAGATGAACCTGAGTTGGTTGTTCCATTAAATGTTCCAAGTGTACGTGAAGAACCTGAGTCTAGTGAACAAGCTAATTCTACAAGATCAGGAGAGACTTCTTCAGTACCAACCGGCAACAACTCAGGGGGAGTAAATAGCAGCTCAAGGACTACTGTTCAAGGCTCGAGTCGAGTTGACTCTAGTTCTGTAGGAGCTGGCACTAACTCAGGGGGAGTTAGTGAAAATAATCAAAGTAGTCAGCACCCCAACTCAGAAAGTCAAGTTAAATCATCAAGACAATTTCCAGGTGAACGGGTATGGAATAGAGACCATCCGTTTGAGTTAATTATTGGTGATCCAGATGCTGGTGTGACTACTAGAAGAACTGCAAGAGCTGACATGGCAAATATCTCCTTATATTCTGGGTTCTTATCCAAGCCTGAACCTAGAGAAATAGAAGAAGCTCTTGGCGATGCTGATTGGGTGATTGCAATGCAAGAGGAACTCAATCAGTTTGAAAGGCAGAAAGTTTGGAAACTGGTACCCCGACCAAAGAACAAATCCGTAATTGGAGCTAGGTGGGTATTCAGAAATAAACTGGATGAAAACGGACTTGTAACACGAAACAAGGCTCGTTTGGTTGCAAAAGGTTATTCTCAGCGAGAAGGAATTGATTATGATGAAACCTATGCACCAGTTGCAAGACTTGAGGCAGTCAGGATGTTCTTGGCATTTGCAGCACATAAGAACTTCAAAGTTTTCCAGATGGACGTGAAAAGTGCCTTCCTGAACGGAGAGTTAGAAGAAGAAGTGTATCTGGAACAGCCGCCTGGCTTCGTTGATCCAGAACATGCAGATTTTGTGTATCTACTCTTCAAATCTGTCTATGGCCTCAGGCAATCCCCAAGGCGATGGTATGAAACCCTATCCCTATTCTTAATTGAAAATGGTTTTGTTAGGGGAGTAATTGATAAAACATTGTTCTATAAAGTTGTGAGAAATGACTTAATACTTGTTCAAGTATATGTGGACGATATTATTTTTGGGTCATCAAATGAGCGCTTGTGCGAGAAATTTGCCAAGCTAATGCAGGAAAAATATGAGATGAGCATGATGGGAGAGCTGTCCTTCTTCCTTGGATTACAGATCAGTCAGAGAAAAGATGGTATCTTTATCTGTCAATCCAAGTACGTCAGAGATTTACTCAAGAAGTATAATCTAGAAGATGCATCAGCAGCTAAGACTCCCATGGCAATAGCCACGAAGCTTGATGAAGACAAATCAGGTAAATCAGTTGACATCACAAGCTATCGAGGTATGATTGGCTCACTCCTCTATTTAACTGCAAGTAGACCCGATATAATGTTCGCAACTTGTTTATGTGCAAGGTTCCAAGCGGATCCTAGAGATTCACATCTCGTAGCCGTCAAAAGAATTTTTAGGTATCTCAAGGGCACACCAAATCTAGGGATTTGGTACCCAAGAGATACAGGTTTTAATCTTATTGGCTATTCGGATTCAGACTATGCAGGTTGCAGGATTGATAGGAAAAGCACATCTGGTGCTTGCCAATTTCTTGGAAGAAGATTGGTGTCCTGGCAAAGTAAAAAGCAACATACAGTATCTACTTCTACTGCTGAAGCTGAGTACATTGCTGCTGGAAGCTGTGTAGCTCAAATACTGTGGATGAGGAACCAATTGAAGGATTATGGCATGGAGCACAAGAAAATTCCAATCATGTGTGACAACACAAGTGCCATTGCCATAACCAACAATCCTGTAGATCACTCAAGAACCAAGCATATTGACATCAGGTATCATTTCATAAGAGAACATGTCGATGAGGGGACTGTGGAGCTACATTTTGTGCCCACAATGCAACAAATTGCAGATATATTCACCAAACCTCTTGATGAAGTAACATTCAATAGGTTGGTTGGTGAATTGGGAATGCTTAACACAAGTTAGTAAAGCCTTCTATCTGTAAAATCCATGTTTATGTTTGTATGTGCAAGCTAATCAATCATTATGTGCTTAGACTTTAAAATGCCTAATTAATGATTGTTATAGTTTGCATATAGTGTGATTTTGCATGAATTCATTGTGTTTTAAGTGTCTTTTATAGCACAAATCTGTGAATTTATGCTTGTTAAATTGCATGATCATAGGGGGAGTTAAATTCATAATATTCTAAATATTGCATGATTTTTAGATGAATTTACCTATGAGTTTCATGTATTTAGAGGCCTTAGAATTAAAAAACTTCAAAATTTCGAGTTAGGTTCTATCTCGAAACTCATCTAGAAATTCGACTTGAATTTCGACTTAATCTGTCAGAGTGAAGTTTTTGAAAAATTCTAAGTCTGGGAAGAATTTCGAGTTGGCTATCTCGAAATTCATCTCGAAATTCGACTTAGAGTTCGAGTTCGAGTTACCAGTGTGCCTAGTTCTATCTTCAAAATATTCGAGATAAAGTCTATCTCGAATTTTATCTCAAAGGTTGAGATGAGGTTTCCATTAAGGGAATATTTTGAAAAGAACTGAGAATTAACTTCGAGTTAGTATATCTCGAAACTTAACTCGAATTTCGACTTGATGTTCGAGATAGAGTTCTTAGTCTATCTCGAAACTCAACTCGAATTTCGACTTGGTGTTCGAGATAGAGTTCATCTATATATACATCTATAACTCGATGCCTAATTCACTTTACCTAATTTCATTTTCACAGCAGCCGTTTCACAAAAACAGTGCGATTTCACAGACTTCATACAATTAACCCGTGTTTTTGTGATTAAACTCATACTAATCACGAATTACTGCCAAATTTTTGACTGTTAATCACTGTGTTATCCTTAATCTTTGTGTTGGTGTGTTTTGTGTTCATCCATATACACGCGCATATACATACACACAAACATATATTGTTTGTGTACTGTTCATAAAACGCGATTTCATATTCACCATTCGTAAACACACACGATTTCACTGGTACACACGAATATTCATCTTCTTTGAATATTCAGATTTAGTAATTGGCTTTTGATTGTTCATCCCGTAGTTTAATTTTCTCTAAGGGACTTCTGTTCTTTTTGATAAATTAAAAGGGATACATCATTTAATTCGTAAATTATTTGTTTTTCAAAATTTAAAAAAAAAATCACATCTTTTAAAGGAAAACATTTAATCAAAATGGCTCACCAATTTTCACTTGCTAAAAACAATTTTTATAATATTTCTACGGAAATTGGTGATCAACTCCCGCGGTTTAAGTTTTGGATACGATTTCTCAATTTGTACTCCAAAGCTAGCCATGCTTTTACTGCTAAACCTACACTAGTACATGATGCTTTACAGCAATTATGGACTAGTGCGGTTACTTTTAGGAGCAAATCAACCCCCTTAGGTTTCAGGTTTACCTTAGCGGGTCAGGAATATGAGGTGACTGAAGAGATTGTCAACAGAGTTCTGGGATTCCCAATTAAAGATGCTTATGATCCAGAACCTACAGCTACAGAACGCCTCAGATTCTTTGAAGAAATTGGATGTTATCCTCCGAAAGGCCCAATCACAGGAAATATCCAAAAGCAATTCTTCTATGTGGAATGGAATTACTTTTTCGAGGCCATCACAAGATGTTTTCGGGCACGCGAAAAAGACTTTCATCAAATTCCAATTCCAATGCAAACCTTTGCAGTTGCCCTAGCAAGAGAACTGGATAAAAATTATGGACGCATAGTTCTCTCTGAGATAGTGGCCTCAATGGGATCTCTTGCAAGCAGAGACCTCACTACAGCTGATGTTGTCTGCTGGTTTCCTCGATTCCTTCAAATGCTCATTAATGACCTAATACCGAAGGATGCTCTTGCTGTTAGACATAGATTTGCCGGAAGCCCAACATCTGCATCGCTAGGGATGGGCACTAAGTCACTTTCAACCATTGCTAATCAGGATAAACATCAAGGTAAACCGATGTCTATTCCTGAAAATATACAAATGTGGCTTAGATATGATGCAGGAGTTACCAATTTGGAGGCATCATCACAAGTTTCATCACATGCTCAAAATCCATCTGTTCATGCTGAGGCATTTGATGAGATTCCTGATGAGGAAAGCGATGATGCACAAGGTAATCAATCAGGTAATCTCTCCCTGCATACTATTCATTCCTCCTCCTATGTATCTGATTCCGCGACCCAAGAGACTGCTAACCCACAGGATCTATCCCAGGGTGAGAGCCATATTTCTGACTCTGAGTCTGATACACATTCCTATTCTCTATCACCCTTGTTAACGGAAGTCAGAAAGCCAGCACGTGTCTATGTAGAAACTGATGAGGAGATTGAACCCGAAGAGCAGCAACTTATTCGAAAGAAAGCCAAACTTTTCCACGCTGCTACTTCACAACCACAGTCAAACCCTAGCGTGTCACACGCAACCACTCCACCTCACGCGAGTGGTTCACCCCTTGAACAATCTGCACATAGGGATTTTTGATTTTGGTGAGGATGATGTACCTCTTGAAGATACTGTTGCTTCAAGAGGACATGGAGTTTTAACAACTTCAGCCGTACCTTCACCGGTACGTACTGATGCTGCAAAGAGGATCGGTTCTGATGTCGTACAAGGACACTTTGCAGCCTCTCAGCCTGAGATTCCAACTCAGGAACAAACAGAATTTGATCCCATAACTGTCAACAACATTTCTTATCAATTTTCTGCAGGTACTGCTTCATTATTTGGATCAATCATTGAAGACATACACGAGCGTGAGACAGGGAGTGTGTGTGAGAGGTTAGGGAGAGAGGGACCTTCATTTTCAAGGCCCGAAACCGAGCGTCAAATACCAACAGAACGAGTATTAGAGCGAGGTCACCTAAACCAAACACCGTCCCTTAACATTGAAAATCTTGATACGCGTATGACTTCTATGGAAAATCAGATGAAGCAGTTCGGACAGACGATGGGGCAGTTTGGGATGAACATTGGAAACAACCAAAGGGCTCTAGACGACTACGCAGCAAGAATGGCAAGTCAAGCTACAGCTTTTGATGATTTGACAAATAAGGTCAATGACTTGGGCCATGCTGGTGGTGTCTTGGGAAGCACTCTCAATGAGAGGATGGGGGCATTGGAGTCTACAATACATACAATGGCTGTGGAGATCAGTAGAATGATGTTCGCAGTCAGGAGTTTTGTGCCCCCGGAGTGCTTCGAGTCGCAACAACCTCCCCCCGATGCTGGTGCAGGTGGTGCTAGTGGAGCGGGAGCCTCTGGTTCTGGTTTTGGAGGTTCCTATGCAGCTGGTGGATCTGAAGACCAAGGTGGAGCTCAGGATAACTCACCTAAGGGGGAGAGTGGAAAAGAGACGAGACAGCAGGCAGTTCACATCGAAGAAATTGAAGAACCCGCTGATCTTGTCAAGGAACCAGAAGTTGAGCCGTCTGTTGATGAAGAGGCTCTGAGGATGAGAAAGGGTAAGGCAGTAATGGTTGATGAACCACTTGTTGATCTGAGTCATCAGGAAACAGTACAGGAGGTACTTGACTCAGATTCTGACATGGAAGACGTACCGTTGGCACACGCTATAAAAAGATCTTTGAAGGAACAAGGTGGAGGTGCTGGGATGTCTTCCGGAATGCCTGAAGAATTTCCTGTTGATGAGGAAACCCTTAAAGCTCAACAGTTAGCCTTGGAACAAGCTCAGTTCCATAAAATGAAGATGATGCAAGAACGTGCTGCCTTCCTAGAAAAGAAAGTGGAGCTACAAGGGAAGCAGTATGATCATGAGCTTGCAAGGCTAGCTAATCCTCAAGTTGATCTGGACAAACGAAGGATAGGGCAGAAATGGGATGAAGCAAGGAAGATAATGATGGGACCATGTGCGAAAGGAGTTCATAACAAGGATGCAGATGATCTGTTCTACAACTTGAATTTGCAGAATCCAATGACTGGGGACTATATAAATGCTTTGAAGAGATTAATTTCTAAAGTCAGGGTTGGATACAATGCAAATCTTAAGGAGTGGCAGGTTATCTTGTCTTTGGTAGAAGGAGTCCCAACATCTTTCTTATATGTGGATGACCAATTCATAATGAGAAGATCTGCGTCAGAGTTGTTCTTGCTAGCGACTAAAATTCAATACTCTCAATCTGAGGAGCTAAGCATTCTGTACAGGGATCAGTTAATGCAGCTAGCAGAGGACAAGGGTCCAGAATTCTCAGCATATCCAAATTTTGTCCGGATGGTAGTTGACGGAAAGATGAAGAGGGTTAGCATGGAGGAAAATGATCTAATGGAGCTTTCAGTAGAATCTCTCAAAGCTGTCTGTAGACAAATGATGAGTAAGGGATTCGCTTCTGAGCTTAAATATAAATCCGTGAAGATCATTGAAAGAGTTATATTCAAGAAGAGCAATGAAGTGTGGAAGTGTGATGTCATTGCTCCAAACCCTCTTGATGACGTGAAGATTGAGCCGGAGCTGATAGAGAAGAAATGGAATATTCTTCAAGCCATGAAGAATGTAGATGAAGCTCTGACTCTTCCTTCTGGAGCACTAGAACAAGGAGAAATAAGGGAGGCTATTGGTGTTCCAGGAAGTGATAGTGTATACTGGATACATGCTTATGTTGAAGATACAGCTGATGCCTTAGTATTCATAGATGCAGACCAGAATCAAACAATCTTGCATATGAGTAGACAATGGCTGCTACGGACTCAAGATGCTGCATTTCTGGAGAGAGTATTATATGTATTCAAATGGGGCGAAGTGGAAGATAAGTTTGTGGAAGAAAAGCAGAGACTCATGAGTTACCTGTCTGAAGTAGTAGTGGAAAAGAAGCGAATGGAGCGAGATGCGGCTAGTGTCCACAATACTAACCGTGTCAAGGGCTACCCCAAGATGATCTATTGTCAGTTTAAAGCTGATAAAACACATTGGAAATCTCAGCTCATAATGAAGAACTTTGAGGATATTCCAAAGATCAGAACTACTCAGGAGGTGGACAAACTCAGAAGGCTTTTCAAACATCCTTATCCAGAGCCCAAGAATCCTCTAGAAATGGAAGCTGTAAGTCTGTTGAATGCTAGGTGGAAGCAGCTTAAAGATCCAGTGTACAAGAAAGAACAGCAGCAGAAGGAGAAGCGCAAAAGGCAGAAAGAAGAGAGAGACCAAGCTGCTGAAGCTAGAAAGAGGAAACGGAATTAGGATTAAAGGTCAGAGTGGTGTGAACTTGAAGTTGAAAAACTTCATGTCTTTCGGTTGCTTTAACTCACTTGAGGAAAATTCACCTTAGAGTGAATCCAATAAGGTGATACAAGTTTGACTAAAAGGTATGAAATAATCCAGGTGATAGGAATCACTCAAATGATCTTTAATTCGAAGTTCGAATTCTGTTTCTAGTTTAAGTTCTTTGCATTGTTTTCAAGTACTTTTCAATTGTATATTATTCAAGACTGTAATGTTAATTATCTTTTCTCGTCTCATTGTTTAGTTGAGTTATCCTTCATTAATTTGAATGTCATTGTTAGACAATCAAATTGGGGGAGATTGAAAGGCAGAGTGTGTAAACTTGTAACACTATAACTAATGTAACCCAACTAAAGGAAAAGATACTTAACCAGAAGACAATCAAGAACAAGAAGTCACAAGAAATCAACACTAAATGAAGACAAGGTAATTGATACAATTCAACATGTTAACTATGATCAAGCCAAGAAGAAATCATTGAGAGAAGTTCAAGTCAAAGTTGTTCATGCCTCAGTGATTTGAAAAGCCAAGAATCAAGATCATAACTATCAGTATCAATAAGACCAATTGATTTCAAGTGAACAAGAAGGAAAGCAAATATTGGAAAGCCACATTACTAATTGGCTATGGTAATTTATTCAAGAAGCAAAAACCCTATCAAGACTAGTCACTTATGAACCAGACCGTTGCATCAAGTGTCAGGACATTGATAGCAAGTTTATGTCAGTAATAAAGATCCATATTCAAGAGCTTAGTGAAGAACCAAGAAGACATGAAGATATCACAAGTTCAAGATGTGCATTGAAGTTTCAAGTTGAAGACCAGAATATTTTCTAAGTACTAAATATTCTAGATGACCAAGTAGAATATTTCTAAGTAGAAGTTCTACTTAGAAATTCGAGATGGCTAAGTAGAAATTCTCAAGTAGAAGTTCTACTTAGAAATTCGAGATGGCTAAGTAGAAATTCTCAAGTAGAAATTCGAGATGGCTAAGTAGAAATTCTCAAGTAGAAGTTCTACTTAGAAATTCGAGATGGCTAAGTAGAAATTATCAAGTAGAAGTTCTACTTAGAAATTCGAGATGGCTAAGTAGAAATTCTCAAGTAGAAATTCGAGATGGCTAAGTAGAAATTCTCAAGTAGAAGTTCTACTTAGAAATTCGAGATGGCTAAGTAGAAATTCTCAAGTAGAAGTTCTACTTAGAGTGCAGCTTCAACATGACACATGGCATCTTCTGATTGGCAGATTTCCAAGCTTTCAAGATAAGGCAAGATCTATGTGGACATCATTGGGCCACGTATATCTTAGTCTTTGAAGACTACAGGACATAGATTACATGTAGTATAAATAGAAGTACTTGTGTAATGTTTTTGTGAGAGCAACAGTTGAGAGAAACACAAGAAAAAGAGAGAGAGAGTGCATTCACAGAGCTTAGTATCATTCACTTCTCTCTGAACTTCTGTCATACTTTGTAATGAATGTTGTAGCAACCATTTCAAGTTATATATAAGAAATATATTCCTTGAATCTGTGTGTTCATTTATTGCATCGTATTTATTGCTTCTCATATTCGAAAAGTTGTATTCACCCCCCCTCTACAACACATTTGGACCTAACAGGTTGTTGAAAGGAAAAACAGAACTCTCATTGAAGCAGCTAGAACAATGTTAAGTGAATCAAGATTACCAACATATTTCTGGGCTGAAGCTGTCAACACTGCATGCTTTACTCAGAATATTTCCTTGGTCAATCAAGCTAGAGGAATGACTCCTTATCAGTTATTAACCAACAAGAAACCAACTTTAGCTTTTCTACATGTCTTTGGATGTAAGTGTTTTGTGCTAAGGAATCATGGAGATAATTAGGCAAATTTGAAGCAAAGGCAGATGAAGCTATTTTCGTTGGATATGCAGCAGGGAAAGCCTACAAGGTCTACAATCTAAGAACCAACATTGTTATGGAATCTGTACATGTTGTGTTTGATGATCAAAAGATTCTAGGCCTAAATGATGAAGGTTACCATGAAAAGTTGGAATTTGAGAATGAAGGTGAAGGAAGAATGTACTATGATGATGATGAGGAGAATGAAGATCATGACCACAGAGATCCACCTAGAGCTGTTACACCAACTAGAAGTGATGCTTACACTGAAAATGAAGCATCAGTTGACAGTCATTCTGCAACATCCGTTGACACTATTAGAGATGCATCCGTTGACAGAAATTCTCAAGCATCCGTCGACAGGCAAAATGATGCATCCATTGACAGTCAACTTCATAACTCAGCAAGGACAACAAACTCAGGGGGAGTTTCTCAAGGTCAAAATTCAATGCTAAATCAACATGATCATGGAAATGAAGCAACCTCATCAAGATCAAATCTTCCACCTGCAAGAAAATGGACTAGAAATCATCCATTTGAGTTAATCATTGGTGAATCAAATTCAAGAGTCCAAACTAGAAGGGCCACTCAAGCAGAATGTCTATACAGTAGCTTCCTGTCTCAAGAGGAACCTAAGAAAGTGGAAGATGCCCTTCTAGATCCAGATTGGGTGTTAGCAATGCAAGAAGAGCTAAACCAATTTGAAAGAAATAAAGTATGGAAACTTGTGCCCAAACCTGATGATAGAAGTGTCATAGGTACTAAATGGGTTCTCAAGAATAAGACAGATGAAAATGGCATAATTGTGAGGAATAAAGCTAGATTAGTGGCAAAGGGCTATTCTCAAGAAGAAGGAATAGATTTTGATGAAACTTTTGCTCCAGTAGCAAGACTTGAGGCAATAAGAATCTTTCTAGCCTATGCAGCACATGCCAATTTCAAAGTCTATCAGATGGATGTCAAAAGTGCCTTTCTAAATGGGGAACTGGAAGAAGAGGTCTATGTCCATCAACCTCCTGGTTTTGAGGATCCAGAATTTCCAGAATATGTATATCTTCTCATGAAATCACTTTATGGTTTGAAGCAAGCACCAAGAGCCTGGTATGACACTTTATCTCAATTTCTTTTGGAGAACCACTTCACTAGAGGTACAGTAGATAAAACCTTATTTCATAGGGATATTAATGGCTCTTCAATACTTGTTCAAATCTATGTAGATGATATTATTTTTGGGTCTACAGATGAGAAGCTTTGCAAAAAGTTTGCCAAACTTATGCAAAGTAGGTATGAAATGAGTATGATGGGTGAATTAACTTACTTTCTTGGCCTACAAGTAAAGCAAGTTAATGAGGGCATTTTCATAAGTCAAACAAAATATATTTATGATCTCTTAAAGAAATTTGACTTAATGAATTGTACATCTGCTAAAACACCTATGGCCACTGCAACTAAGCTTGAGTTGAATACTAAGGAAAAGTCTGTGGACATCTCAAGTTATAGAGGCATGGTAGGTTCACTTTTATACCTAACAGCTAGTAGACCTGATATAATGTTTTCTACTTGTCTTTGTGCTAGATTTCAAGCTGATCCTAGAGAGTCTCACTTAATAGCTATTAAAAGAATTTTCAGGTATCTCAAGGGAACACCAAACCTTGGCATTTGGTACCCAAGAGAATCTGGTTTTGATCTAACTGGCTATTCAGATGCAGATTATGCAGGTTGCAGAGTTGATAGGAAAAGTACTACAGGTTCCTGTCAATTTCTAGGAAACAGGCTTGTGTCATGGTTCAGTAAGAAACAAAACTCAGTCTCCACTTCTACAGCTGAAGCTGAGTACATTGCGGCTGGAAGCTGTTGTGCACAGATTCTATGGATGAGAAACCAACTCATTGACTATGGTCTAAAAGTTGAGAAGATTCCAATTTTCTGTGACAACACAAGTGTTATTGCCATCACAGGGAATCCAGTGCAACATTCGAGAACCAAGCACATTGACATCAAATACCACTTCATTAGAGAACATGTGATGAATGGTACAGTAGAAATGCACTTTGTGCCAAGTGAAATGCAGCTTGCAGATATCTTCACCAAGCCTCTTGATGAATCCACATTCACAAGATTGGTAGGTGAGCTAGGTATGCTTAACTTGTCATAATTTCTAGTGATATTTGATTTCAATGAATTGAAGCTGGAAATGTGTTTTGATTTACTTGAAAGTTAAAACTTTCAGAAAAATTTTCTGCAGAAATTTTGCCTAAGGCAAAATTAGCTTATCAACGGATATCCTTTTATCCGTTGATAGTATAAACACATTACTAGATTTTTGCATGTCAACGGGTAACAGGCTATCCACGTCATCAACGGATAAACTGTATCTCAACCGTTCATTCTATATCCGTTGATATACATTTTTTTTAACCGTTGGTAACCGTGTATATCTAATCATGGCTGTACTTATTCTCTTTTTATTTATTATCTGACAGTTACTTTTGACCAATGGAGTAATTACTTTTAATTATTTCATTTTTAATTCTTGAAAAATATAAAAGGCGGACTTGTACTCTCACATCTCACTTTTATTCATTTTCAAGCATATCAAAAGCTAACTGCATCTTCTTCCCTAAAACTCTCTGTAACCAAAGTTCAATCACTTCAATGGCGCCTATTGTTAAGATGATGTCCTCCACTGGGTTTACCTATGAGAAGAACAATTTCGCGGCCTTTGTTGACACAGTGAATGCTCCAGAAGCTTACCACACTTTGATGAGTTTCGTGAAGAAATGCAAACTGTCATATGCTATGACGGCTACCACTCCCTTAATCCACGAGGTAATTGAAGAAATGTGGACATCTGCTGAGTACAATGGCACAGACGGTACAATTGCTTTTTCTTTAAAGGGTAAAAACTATGTGGTTAATTCTGATGTAATAACTGCTTGTTTAAAATTGCCTGAGAATAACTGTCTGAAAGTACCTACTGATGCTGAAATTGTTGCCATGCTTAATTCTATTAATTATGCCCTTAGTACTGAAAACTTAGGGAAAATTGCTAGAAAGGGAATGGTTAAAGAATGGAGCTACTTCTGTGATGCCTTCATTAAAACTTTTTCAGGAAAAATTAGTAATTTTGATGTTGTTACCCAGTCCATGCTAACAATGATGTGTATGCTTTTAAATGATAAATTCTATAATTTTGGCACATTAGTTATGTATGAGATAGCTGCAAAGTTGGGTAAAAAGGAAACTAGGAGCAAGAATATCTACTTTGCTAGATTTTTAATGCTCTTAGCACTGCATGTGTCTGAGAATAAGCTATCCATTGCTAACCCGGATAGCAAGTTCCAATGTTTTGTTCAGGAGAAGAGAGTCTTAAGTGACCTGATTCGAATGAACCTCAATGCAGGAGTACAGTTGGTATATCTACCAATTGTTCAGGTAACTATCTCTAACTCTGAAACCCCTATCTCCAGCCCCCAAATTTCTTTGCCTTCTAGTGTCACAATGGAGTCTGTAGTTGTGACCAAACAGGCTCCTACCAAAGTGACCAAATCCAGAGTTCCAAAACCACATTCTAAAAGGCAAACCTCAAGTGTCTCTCAAAAGACACCTGTTGTAAAATCTACCAAACCTCTTGAGGGGAGTGTGAAGGTGGTAGTGAGTGGTGAGGGACAGGGTGAACATCAAAGAAGCCCTAAGGATAAGGAAGGAGAGATGAGTGCAACCACCATTTCAGTCTCTCAAAAGACTGCTAATGTAACTACAGGCCAAATTCTAGTTACACTCTCCCAAAAGAGTGTGACTACTGAATCAAGTTCCCCACAAGGAACACTGCACAAGAGGGTTAGGGACACATATAGCCCAATCTCAAAAACCTATGGAAGAAGAGTGAAATCTAAAACCACAGGGGAATCACAGGGTGCACACACTGTACAGGAAACTGTGCCTTCTCAAACTCAGTTTGATGTGGCTTCAATAAATGTGGAGTCACAGCCCCTTGATCTTAATCTTCAAATCGACACACATTACAATCCACCATCACCAACTCCATCTCTGGATGTGGATATGATATCTACATCAATTCCTGATTCTCCATCTTTAAGATTCTTGGAGAAGCCCCACTCTGTAATTGGTGGTCATCATCTTTTAGATGATTTGTTGGACCATCAATCTTCCCTTCCAGAATTCTCAACACAGAATGTGGCCTCGAACTTAAAATCAATCTCCACAGATTCAGTGTTGGTTTTCTCTTCAACGGATAGAATTATTCCTTCCTCAACGGATATCCTTCATCCGTTGACAAGTGTTTCTCCATCAACGGATGCGCCTCTATCTAGCCATCCGTTGACAGCTATAACTACTCCATCAACGGATATTCCTTATCCGTTGATAACTCACTCTACCACTGCTATATCTGACATTCCAGTGTCAAGTGTAGAGGAGTTCTCAGTAGTTGAAACACTTTTAGGTTTGAGGGAAGGGAGTGAGAGGCTGCCTTGTGAGCAGGCAAAAGGAGAGATAAATAATGAGAGGTTGGCCAATTCTTCCGGTCAGGCAAAAGGAGAGTTTGAGAGTTCCACCTTAGTAGGTGAAGGTGAGGGTGTGAGAGGTGTGAGCCAAGGGGAGCCCTTGATGCAAGAAAAGAGAGATGAGGGGAGAGAAGGGACTACAGGAGAGATAAGGATGGAAGAAGCAGCCATTGCTAGTGAGTCAATGGGGGTTGAGGATGCATCCAAGGAAATGGAATTTCAAAGAGAATATCAGTCCATGATTGACTCCATTTCTTTGGATGCTGAAACCTTTACTCACCCTGTTCCTGCCTATCAAATTCTGGCACAACATGGCAATGTGGAAGCAGAGGAGGCAATGCACCTAGTGCACACCTCACAATCTCTACTTAGAGCTAAGGAATCTATAGCAGCTCTGCCAACCACTGCTGAGAGTGATGAATTTGACAATTCTGAAGATGAAGACAGCCAGAGCTCTGAATATGAAGGTGGTAGCAGTATTCATGATTTTGCATTTGCTCAAAACTACACCTATCATCAACTTGATATGGAAATCATAAGGCAATATAAATCTGCCCTGGCTGAGCACCCAGAAGCAGATCCACAGAGAAAGGTTGTTCTTCAACAGGCAATTGACTCCTTAAAGTTACAAAAGATGCAAATGGTGATTCGGAGATCCAATTTAGAGGAGGTCAAACAAGAAATCAAGGATGTGAAGATCTCTGTGGATTCCAAGCTAGAGCAACTAGCTCCTACAGCCACGCAGAGGGTGTTGCAACAAAGGTTTCTCAAAGAAGACAACCTGGATAAATCTGTGCAACTTCTCAATTCAAGAGTGGAAAAGATGGAATCCCAGATGGAGCAATTTCTTCAACATCAGAAACTGCAAACCCAACTGCTAGAAAAGTTAGTTGCAGCCCCAACTTCTAGTCAAACCCTTGATGCTAACAAAAAGGGGGAGAAAGTGGAAGAGGCTGTGGCAACTACAAGTCAAATCTTAATTTCTGAAAGAAGGGAAGCAGCAAGTGAGGGGGAACAGCAGCATACCATAGTGGTCAATCCACAAGAATTCATTGTCACAGCTTCCCCCAGCAAATCCAAACCTCTATCTGAAGAGTTTGATCTTTCAAACTTGACAGAAGAAGAAAAGCTAGCCAAAATTGAAGCTCTCCAAAAGATGAAAGAAGAAAACTATGAAAGGATAATGAGGACAGAAAGATTGATCAATCAATCTATTGCATCAACTCTGTTCTCTAGCCAAACCTCAGCTCCAACAATATCTACAACAATTCTGAAGGTGCTCACTCCAGCAATTGTGGCTCCTACATTCTATGATGCTGAGCCTTCTCATGTTAAGGAATTTGAACCCTACATCAAATCAAGACCCTTCTCACCACCAAAAGAAAATGGGAAGAACAAGTTACAACTGGACTTTCCATTTCCCAAGGATGATGAAGAGAAGTTGATGGGTAAGGCAATCAAGGAATTCAAGGAGAAGACTAACAGTTGTGTAAGAGAATGGATGGCTGTAATCATAAGGAATGGAAAAGTTCTAAACATATCCAACAGCCATCCTAGATTTGTTGAAGCCAAGAGAGAAGAGACTTCAAGGCTGCTAAGAGAATCTCAACCAAGCACTGAATATCAATATGAAAACTCAGATGAGAAGCAAGCAAGGCTGGCTCAAGAGTTATTGGATGAGGTAGAGGATGAATTGAGGGAACCTGAGGAAGTCCCCAAATTCAAAAAGAAAGGGAAATCAGTCCCCAAATCCAAGAGATTAAAATCACATGCAAGGAGGCCTGTCTCTCCAGAAACTGAAAACAAAGAGACAGTTGGTTCATCACGACCTATTGATGTAAAAGTATTCAACCCAGATGTAAATTTCCATGGTGAGCCTATAGTACCTAAAGAGGAACCAATGAATCTTGACTCCATTGAGGTTCCTTCATTCTTGCTGAAGCCTCAACAGAAGCCTACACAGAAGAAAAGGAAACCAAGGAAGCAACCTTCAAAGGAACCAATTCAAGTTGCTAGGGTACCTGCAATTGTCAGGCAGCCAATCTTGGAAAACAAGGATGATTTTATTTATCAGGCAGATATTGAAGAATACTCTGACATGAATCTTTATCTGGATGAATTGTCAGAAGTAAGAGGAATTGACAAATATAAACATTTGCCTGAAAGATTGGTCTTTGTATACAAGGGAGGAACGGAAAGGACATGGCCACTACAAAGGGTTCTTGGAGAAAATTATCATACCTTAACCAAAGTGTTCTCTGCAATCAAGAGATACACAGGGTTCTCCAAGATAGCAAAAGGGGAGATACTGGACAAAATAGAACAAATAAGGAGGGATTGGAACTCACCATCAAGTCTACCAAGGAAAATGAAGATCCCATACAATGGACAGAAAATCCACCTCCAACCTTTCTGGATGATGGAGTTCAGGGATGAAGATGGTAACAGGAGATTCTTCAGGTTAGAAGACCAACTACCAAAGGCTAGTTCTCAATACCTGAGATGGCTACAACAGAAGCTAAATCCAAAGGTAGATGAAGAAGATGCCTTCTATAGGCAACTCCAAATACAGATTGAGTCCAACTCTGCCAAGGAAGGAAAATCAAGGGTGATGCCAACAAGAGGAAAGAAACAGTCCTAATCTGCTCAGTCTAGAGGAGCACTTCTCTGTAAATTTCTCAAACTTTCAGTTTTTAATTATTGTAGCTTAATACAATTTATGTATTGTTCTTTATATATCTTTAGGAATGTTTTGTTATCATCAAGGTCCTGAATTTATGCTTTATTGCCATCAAGTATAAATTGGGGGAGATTGTTAGGAATATGTTGTACTTGATGATAACTTCACAATCAATCAAATTGTTTAAGGTTTTGTAGCTGTCAACGGATGAGGATTTATAACTCTATCCGTTGACAGGTAGCTCATCAACGGATGAGGTTTTGTAGCACACTGCAGTATCTCTATGTTATCAGTTGATAGTGTTTTTATCCACAGTCATGTTGACTATCAACGGATAGGCAGAATAGGGTAGCCAATTGTAAATAAGCTATGCTATGTAATTCTGTCTAAGTGAAAGTGTATCAACGGATGAAGACTAAACTCTATCAACGGATACAACTCAAATCCACTCTATCAACGGATACAGCTCAAGTCCCAACATCAACGGATACTACTCTATACATCATCAACGGATGTCAGTGTACATCATCAACGGATAATCATTGACACTGATTTCTATGATTAGCTGGAGATTAGCAGTTGATAAGGACATGTTTGACTGACAGATCACATGAGTTGAAAGTAGATACAAAAAGCAGTATGGCAGCCATACTTTGGAAACACAGAAGAAAGAAGCATTCCATTTACACTATGAATACAAGAAAGGTGCAGGAGACATGTCTGAACACAAGGACAACCTTTCGGCTACATGTGTATTTGGAGTGTAGTAGCAAGTCAACTAGAATTAGATTAGTATTATCTTATTCCAGTAAGTACTTGTAAAACTTGGGATATATAACCAAGGGTAGCAACTCTTTGTAGGTTAAGAAAACAGACATATTTGCTTAGGGTTTCTTGAATATCCTTAGAAGCAAAGAGTTGTAAAACGGCAGCTGTGTACATTTTGTATCACAGAGTTTTCTTCAAATAAAAGCTTCAGGTGGTGCATATTAACCACCTGATTTTATATATGTATGTGTTTAAATCTTACATTGCAATTATCTCTTCATAAGTTTCTGAAGTTCTTATCAGAAATTTATAAATATCAAGAATTGTATTCAACCCCCCCTTCTACAATTATACAAGTGTGTAATCTGGGAATAACAGGAAATATTAATAATTGGAAGATATGATAGGTTTTTAGGTGTTTATAAAAGGTAACATCTTCAATTAAAAGTAAATGTGAAAAAAGGTAATCTGAATACTTACCATTAATTGTATTATGTTATTATTTATTTAGGAGTTTCTATATATAGATATGATATAGATTTTTCTTTATAATTAAGGGTAAATAAGTAAATTCACTTAGTACCAAAAAACAGGTATCAAAACTTTTAATATTTCGGAGATATTTTTAGGTGTTTGTAAAAGGTAATATCTTGACTAATTACCATTAATTATATTATGTTATTATTTATTTTAGGTGTATTTATTTTTATTTATAATGAAGGGTAAATAAATTAATTCACAAAGTACAAAAAAACTGGTACCAAACAATTGGTACCAAAAAATAGGTACCAAAACTTTTAATGTTTCGGCTTGTGATATTTTCGGGTATATATTAATGATTGTAGGATTAGTTTTAAATTAAAAAGATAACATATTTTAATTCGAAAGGAAATATTAATAATTGGAAGATATGATAGGTTTTTAGGTGTTTATAAAAGGTAACATCTTCAATTAAAAGTAAATGTGAAAAAAGGTAATCTGAATACTTACCATTAATTGTATTATGTTATTATTTATTTTAGGAGTTTCTATATATAGATATGATATAGATTTTTCTTTATAATTAAGGGTAAATAAGTAAATTCACTTGGTACCAAAAAACAGGTACCAAAACTTTCAATATTTCGGAATTTATATAATAGTATAGATAGATGTAATAAGTGTAACGGGGATAATCATATTCAAACATTTGGTCTTTGACGAACAAATGATAAATACAATTATATCTAGGTGTTAGATCTCAAAGTGAGAATCGTTTAAATTTAATATTAAAAAGAGTATTGATGTTGTTTGTAGGATTACAATATCCAAATATCAAAAAGTATATTTTAATAATTTAAATCGAATATAAATAGAATTTTTAAATGGAATAAAATTTTAAAAATAAAATTTGTAATTTTCCTTTATCTTCAGTTTTTGAGAAATTATAGCTAAATAATAATTGTTAAAGTATTATTAAGTCAAAAATTATTTCGTGAGCTTTAGAAATCATCACGATAAAGCAAAAACAATGAAGTTAGCCTTTAAAGCCTAATAAATATTATTTTTTATTTATTTTAGCTCTAGTTGTTTCTTTTTCTCCAAATTTTTATAAATTCTTTATTCATTCTAATAAAATTTTAAAATTTATTTAACAAAAATCAAATTTGATATAAAATATAACTAATATTTAATAACATTGTACAAAATCATATATAAAATTATACTATTTTACATAAAAATAAAAAATAAAATAAATAGATAAAAACAGTTTAATTTAATATAAAGGACTATTTGATATTTTAATAGGTGAATTATTTCTTCAAAAGTATAAAGTTAGAACTCTATCAACATATTGAAAATGAATATTTATAATGCAAGAATAATTATATAAATATGTTTTCAAATTAAAAAAGATAAAAAAAATTTTGAGAAAAATTCATAAATCAACATAATTATAAATATAAATAAATCATGCATTACACGAATCGTAAATTCTCTTTATATAATAATGATAATTTTAAATTTAATAAATTATAAATCATGTATACGTATGTATAACTAGCTTAAAATTTAATTTGATAATCAAGGATTTACTAGTTTTTTTTCAAAGATTGAGGATTTACTGTTGAATAAGATTACACAAATAATAATGATGCATAATGAAATGCATGTTAGCTTATTATTGGATTCATTAATAAGCCTAATTAGTCATAAATATGTGCGTGTTTACCATAAAAGTTGGGTGTCTAAGTAGAAATTTTTCGTTATTGCATGAAGTAGTTTTTTACTATATTTAGCAACATTCTTTTAAAAATATGGTGTAAATGTAAAGTAATGAAGTAGTTTTTTACTATATTTAGCAACATTCTTTTGAAAATATGGTGTAAAGCAATATTTCCTTAGTCTCAATAGGTTTTTTACATTTCAGAATAAGGTAAAGAACCTTAAAATACATCTTAAAATATGTGCTAAAAATTGTAAAAAAAAAAAAGATAAAGAATTGATTGGAACAGAAAAAGTAACGAATCCGAACATTTTGAATTGGAATTAGGTTGTACATGGAATTCAAAGATAAGTAAAGACATGCAGAAAAGAGTTTGCCATCCACCGATTTGTCTCTAGTATTAACTTTCTGCACTTAAATACTCTTTTGAAAATCTGAGGTTTGTTTCTTGTTCATTGTTGGACTTGAAAATTTCAAAATTGAACCCATGAATACACAGGAATCATGGCCATAACAAAGTTGTTAATTAAAATGAAAGCTTCAACTTGAAGCATGTTATTGCATTAAGATTAGTCCAAAGCGTACTTTTTGTAATTTGAAGCACTCCTCTGAATTAGTTGAAATATGCGAAAATTAATATGGATACCAAATTATATAAAAAATATATTTTTTAATTAAATTTAAACACGTTCACTAGTATCTGTTGAATATATACTCATATACTCATATAGAAATAATCGAACCTAAAATTTGGGGAACAAACTACTCTCAAGTCTCAACCTATAAATTACATTTATTGATTAGTATATTGAGCATAAAAGGAAGTAAAATAAAGTAAACATTTATACATATGAATCACATATATAAATGACAGAGCACAGATTAGTAGGTTCGGCTAGCCATAGCCACCATGTTGGTGGAGATTATAGATATAATTATAAAGAAAAGACTACGAAAAGGAAATGAAAAAAGTAAACACGCAAAAATAATTACTATAAAAGTTATATTTTTTAAGTCATTGCCTACGTCATAAATAAGTCACTGTTTTGAAGGATCATCATTGCAAATTGCATGCTCGCCCCAACAAGGCTTACAAATTATAGAAGGGAAAATACTAAAAATATCAAATTGGGAAAAATTGTATATAGAATGACACGTGTTTTAATTGATTAATTATAATTTAATTAAATATAATAATTTTTTGTACTAACATCAATATTAACCAATAAAAACGTGTTTTATAGAAATGTTTATTTGTAAATCTAGATCTAAAAAGGTATAATAAGCTTCTACTTGCATAAAACTAACTCTTTGGCTGAACTTTTTTTAAGTCTTTATGGACTTATTTTCGGGTAAAAATTTCATATTTTGATAATTTTTTTATACAAATATTTAATATATGTTTAAGATTCCACAAGTTGCAAAAAAAAAAAGTTAACTTTTTTAGAAAAAAACTAGTAATATTTATCTTAAAATAAGTTGACTTATTCTGAAAAATAAATTCCTTAAACATTCAGCCCCTGAATGACACCAAATTTAACTATGTTGGTACTTGGTATTTATAATTTTCTATAAATAACAATTCGCGAATGAGGTTCGTTTTTATCTATTAAGACAGTGAATTATTTGTCAACTCAAATAATGCAACTTCTTTTTTTTGTTATGAAAATTTGTTAACGAATTACTCCCTCCGTCCCATAATACAAGTATCTTTTGGAAAAATTACGCATTTTAAAAAAATATTAATTAGATGATATATTTCCCCTTATGCCCATTATAAATGCTTTGACTTTTAATAATATGAGCTTCTTTTGTACTCTTGGTCATTCCTCATTAATTGCTATACAATTTTCAAAAAGGGTAGTTTAGGAAAAATGATCACAAATTACATTGAGAATTGTAAATGGACATGTATTATGGAAAAAAAAATTCTCTCAAAAAAGACTACTATTGTGGGACGGAGGGAGTAGTATGTTATAAAGGGTTTAATATGTTGAAGTCCCCAGTCCGTTAGAAAAATGGTTAACTTCATTAAACCTTTTTACAATAAATACCTTATAAGTTGGTATAAATATTTTTTTTAGTGAAAGTACTTTGGAAATCCAAATATGTTTTTAAATGTCATGCGTATTTTTAAGATTAGTTGTAAAAATAATATTGAAATCTGCATTCACATCAATCACAATAATTAAAATTCCATATCCTATCATCTCAACATAACCAAGTCATTTAGAAAAAAAAATTGGATGTTCTAGCATTTTTAAATTTCCTAAAAAAGTTCCGGACAATCACATATATTATTATTAGAGCATCTCCAACCTTCACTCCTGTTAGCCATAAAAGTCTACGTGTCATCATTTATAGAATTCCTTCAAAAAAATCACCACTCCAACCCATCAACCTGTTAGCTATAATTTTAGAAAACAAGATACAGATCCTCTATATTTAGAGGATATCCAAAAAATTATACATGACATCTAAAAATATCACATCCACTTATATTGTGACACGTCATCAATTTAGTTTAATCTTATATATATTTACTAATTGAAATAACAATAAAATACTTTTTTTGAAATATAGCTAACAATTATAGCTAACACCATTGAGGTACAACGCTTTACAGATTCGGTAAATTTTAAATAATCATTATTTTATATTCTTTTAGCCAACCATTTTAGCTAGTACCGTTGGAGATGCTCTTAAGTAATTTATTTTGAGTCACCGTTCGAGTCATTTTTTTCAAATAAATAAGTTTATATGCGAGTATTTGTTCTCAATGCCATAATAACGAGTGTGTATAGATATTTTATAGAGTAAAATGCATTTTGTGTACCTGAATTTTGGCGAAGACACCACTTGCAATACTACCTTTCGAAAAGTACCACGTGCAATACTAAGTAATGGATTTACTTAAATTTCGTGTACCGCCGTCTATCTGCTTCTAACGGTGTTAGAATCCTAGGGGTAAATAAGTCTTTTCCACCCTAATACAGTCTTAAGGATCAAATACTGAAATTTATGAAGAACACTAAGAAAGCTTCAAGCTCATCAATGGAGGTCACCGGGTAGCTTTTCATTTTAACTTTTTCTTTTTTTTCTATTACTAATTAAAATTATTGTAGTTTTGAAATTGAATGTGATAGCAACAGGGCACATATTTTCTGTCTATATATAATCTTGTGCAATTAGCACTGAATAACCCAAGTTAGAGCAGAGCAAGCTGATATATTTATACAATGGCTACTAGTTATCCATTACTTTTCTTGGTCTCTAACTTGCCTAAAATTTTCCTCATCTACACATATTGCTTGCTAGTGTCAAGTAGCCTTAATTACAAGTTGTGCTATGGTTTCAAACCCAGGCATTTTAACTTGTCCACTGCTGCAACTCATTGGTCATCTGCTGGTGCAACATGGTACGGTAGCCCCGATGATTTTGGAAGTGATGGTAATTTCACTCTTCTATTTAATGTGTGTGACTATGTCAACAGGACAAGCTATACTAATTTAGTGTGTCAAATAAAAAACATACGGGTTTGAGGACATTAAGAACACTAAGAAAGCTTCAAGCTCATCAATGGAGGTCACCGGAATTACAATAATTTCAATGAATAGCTCCTAGCAAAACACAACCAAAATCAACGCCGTCGGATCAAGAACACACTGCCGCCACCGGTGGTTTTCCGACGAACCCGAAAACTCAACGAAAATCGACAAACTTACTACCAACATGCTCCAAATTTAATATTCTATACTAACCCATCATCCACAACACCATCAAAAATCAAAATCATAAAAAACAAAATTAAAACGAAATGGGTTTTAAATCCAAAAATTTACTTTACCAAAACACAACATCTATCACTCTAAACTACTCTACACATCAAGATAAATAAAGATTAAGCATCAAAAACAATAACAAATCGCTATACCACAAAAATCGAACAAAAATCAAAATGGGTGTTAAAAAAAAATTCATGGATCTTCATAAATCATATATCAAAATGAAGCTATGAATTTATAGGTTAATATCATGTAATTGCATTCTCAAATTGAGGCAAAACAAAGCAGAAAAATTGAAATTAAGGTGAGTGTGTGTGGGTGTGTGTGTGTGTCCGTGTGTGTATACAAATCGGGGGAGAGAAAGATTTAGAATATAGAGGAATAAAAGTGGGTAAAATGACTGATTTGCCCCTGACTATCTAACGTCGTTTGCATTAGATAGACGGCGGTACACGAAGTTTAAGTGAGTACATTACTTGGTATTGCACGTGGTACTTTTAGAAAGGTAGTATTTCAAGTGGTGTCTTTCTCAAACTTCAGGTACACAAAGTATTTTTTACTCTATTTTATATGATTTTCAGCTGAATTGTTGGACTTTGTCTAGTGACCGACTTCCTACCTTATCCAGCGTCTCAGAACGAGATTACGAGATGAATGCGGTTTATACAAGTGATAGTACTGTATTTCAAATGTGTGTTTGAATTGAATATTAAAAAAAAAAAATAGATGTATTAGACAGATGGTGCAAGATATTGACAAATATATATATACAGAGATAAGAAGCAACAGAGAATCGCAAGGACCATAGACAAGTTGACATGTGGTTATATGTTTGTAGGTAGGCTCCCAGCAAACCAGCAAACTATTTTTGCCACTAAATCGGATCCACAATATTTAGAAAAATGCGATTTTTCTATTTTTATACCAAAAATTATACTATATTTTTTACGATACGTGTTTTCAATTTTTCATAGCAAACGATGGCAGACCTTTGCTCCATATTTATATCTATATATATATTTATATAAATATATATATATCTCGATTCTCGAATGCATTGTTCAGTGTGATTTACCCTATCAACGGGATCTATTCGAAATTTGCTTCTTTGGCTCTGTGCCAGCGGGAGACAATAAAAAAAATTATATCAAGAAAACAATGTAACATGTCTATGAATGCGACTGGTTAATTAAGTGAGATCACCTTATACTCCCTTCGTCTCTCAAAACTCTTCTCGTTTGAAATGTCCGCATTGTTCATAACATGAGACAAATTACTAATTTACGTCTAATTTATTAGATCAAATATAGTCATGAATGATCTTGTTGGATTCGTGAGTACTTTAATACAGTGAAGTTTTATATTTAAAACTAATACAAAATTAAAGATATTAACGATCAAAAGTGTGCATTGGCAAACGTGTCTAGGAGAAATGAGAAAAAAATTACAACCTCAAAGGCTAACGAAAATGATTTTCCAGCTTCTTTTAAACATACTCACATATTCACCTTATTTCGATAATTTTCGATTTTTCGCAAAAAAAAAGTGAGTTCGATACTACTAGACGGAAGAAGAAGTCATGCTTGGTTATTATGCAACGATAGCTTAATGATATTCCCTGTGCAAGTATACATTACCTGTCCAATACTCCACCTGCATACCATTGGTGGAGAAGTAATCCATATGTAACGCGGCCTGGCCTGCTGGCTAGATACCGATACACTGCCCGTGACCCGAAAAAATAAATCGATCTTTCTCATATGTGTTCAAATAATATTTTAACAAGATGAGTTGACTAATTTTAATTTATTAAAATTTTTGTGCATACAAAAAATTTATTATTATTAATGAAAATAAATTAATCAAAAAATACCAACTAAACTATTATTATATGTATCGGCTCTTGAACACACATTAAAAAAATCGAAAATAAATACATTACTTAAGAAAAAGGAAATGGGATAGGTGCAGCTCCACCAACATATAATGAGACCTGGATTCAGAGTGATATTACGTTGGAATCTGTATCCATGTATGGAATCCACTTAACTTATAATTTGTGAATTTAACACAGAGGGCCACACCAATCTACCTACTCATTCTTGGCTTGCCTCCTTGTCCATACTCTTCTCAAGTTCTTGTGCTATATATATAATGTACTATAGATCTACAGCAGACAGATTGTTGTGCACCATAAAGTAGTAATCGCCACTGAAAATAATTCATGTTTATAAAATCAAACCGAACTGAAAAGTATATATATTAGTGTATCACATTTAAAAAGATGCATATTTAACAATATAAAGCTAGAATATTCCCATTCCTTACACCGGTAATAATGAAGCTAGTTTTGCATAATTCATCAAAATGAAACTTACTCAGTTATAATACCACTCAAAGTGGTGTCTGGAGTCGAACCCATGACCTCCTTCAAAGGAGGCCAGTGGCTCAACCAATGCACACATACTAATATGAAAATAGAAAATGAAAAATAGAAACTTGACAAGATGCAGTAAAAGAGAATTATTGCACTTGTGATTGGAATAACATAAAGGTGACTACTAAAAGGTTAAACAACTTCCCGGATGGAGGTGAAGTGCCCTTTATAGTAATTTTCATGTCAAAAGTAAATTATTATGACAATTATTTTCTACACTAATTTTTATGAGATAAAAAAGGTAAATCATTCCGCATGCTCCACTAGAACTAGAAAAGCTTACTTACTCGTTACTCCAATGCAGTTCTTCTAACTTTAAATGCCCAATCATATAATATAATGCGAGTCTGTTAATGGTGTTTTGATTAAGGAATATGATTGAAACATGATAATTCATGCTAAGCATGGGTTCAGGAATTTATGTTAATTTATCACTAAATTTTTATTTATTTAAATATTTATAAAATTATATTACAAAATTATAAAAAGAACTACTTTATTTGCATAAAAAATTTATGCGATCAACATATTATAAACTTAGATTGTTTAATAGAAGTGCATGAAAACACGTTCGGGTTGTTTTCACTGAAAAATATTTAGGATAATTGATGTTAATCTTTTTTCATTCTAAGTTATAATAAAAAAATTGCTAATACAATATAAAACTTATAATTATAATAAGATTTCAATTTTATTATTTTTTTTAAAAAAACACATAATTGCAGGGAAGATAGGATTCTAGTGATGATATTATATCTTTTTTTTTTAATTCTAAGTTGTAATAAAATTAATTACAAATAAAAAAGTTATAATTATAAAAAGATTTTATATTTTCATTACATTTTTCGAATTCAACGTAAAATTATAGTAGAGATAGGATTTAGGGATGAAATCGAAATATGGTGCGAACCAAATTTGGTTCAAAATGGTACTGTTAAAAAAAATATACAATCAAGAATTATTTTCATTACATTTTTTAAGAAAAACATAAAATTATAGTAAAGATAGGATTTAGGTATTAAACCAAAATATGATGCGAACTAAATTTTATACATGGTGGTATCGTTAAAAAAAATTATATGATCTAGAAACTTAGATTGTTCTAGAGTAGTGTATAGAAAAATGTTCTAGTTGTTCTTCTTGAAAATTTTTTTGGAGAATTGATCGTATTATTTTTTGATTATAAATTTTAATAAAAAAATTGTAAATACATTATAAGAATTATAATTATAATAGGATTTCAAATTTATTAATTTCTTTAAAATATAACATAGAATTGTAGGGGAGACATGATTTTAGGGGTAAAACTGTTTTTTAATTTAAAGTTGTAATAAAAGAAGGGTGAAGGTCCAAAATAATCATTTTTGGGATAAATTTGACCAAATTACTGATTCTGAAAAAGTTGGCCCTAAATACCGATGGGATACGGTATTGCGTGCACCGTATCCTTCAAAGACGGCGTTTCGTGTGCCGTATCATCATCTGATACGGCGTTTCATGTGCCGCAACATCGAGATACGGCGTTTGGTGTAACGTATTAGGTTAAAAATTTAGTACCCCTGGCAGGGCCTGTAAGAGTATCAGCATTGATACGGCGTTTCGTGTGAAGTATCAACGCTGATACGGTACACGAAACGCCGTATTAGCCACTGATACTTCACACGAAACGCCGTCTCAGATCGGTAAATAGGGCCAGACATGTTCAAATATGATTATTTTGGTAATTTTCTCATAAAAGAATTATATATAATTATAATAGAATTTCTATTGTATTAAAAAAATAACATAGAATTATAATGGATAGGTCGCAGTTCCTATTCCATTTCCAAGTTTTTGCCTCTTTCTGAAGGAAAAAAGGACAGTCCTTGGATTGCTATTCAAGAATGAATTGCAAAAATTTTGGGAATGGAAAGGCAGTGGCTACTCCGCAGTCACCTCATTCTCTCTTAATTGACCCTTGCAATATTCGTTGTAAAATTGTTCGAGTTTATGAATCAAACTTTGTAGAGGAAGGTTCAATAAAGGGTGCTTTCGTACAGGTCACAATCCCTATTCCCTTTCTAGATATTGACCTCTTTCTGAAGAAAGAAAGGACAACCCTTGGATTGCTATTCAAGAGTGAAATGCAGCAATTTTGGAAATAGAAAGCCGGTGGTTATTCTATAGTCACCTCATTCTCTTTTAGTTGACCCTTACAATAATTGCTGTTAATTTGGTCGAGTTTGTGAATCAGTCTTTATAGAGGAAGGCTTCAATAAAGGGTGACTTCGTACTGGGGGATCGATGGTTGCAGACATCCTGTATACTTTCCCGACAAGCCACACTCTTGTGAATCGTCAAATGGATGTTAATAAGTTTGTTTTCTTTTCTCCAGACTTAGCTCAGGATGCTAATTACGTTGAAAATGCTTTTGATAATTTTAGTGATAATCTCGATTTGGTGATGCCGTCGATAATGTGAAATTGAATGTTAGTGCTGCTAAGACTGACATTAGTGATGTGTCTATGATTGGGTTCTTGATGGGAAGGATTGTTTGAGGTGGAATTCCATGACGTGATGTTCTCAGGGAAAGTGTTATGGTTTTTAGGACCTGGCAGGATAGAGCTGGGTTTAATTACTCTGAGATGATGTCTCGCTTTGTTGGGTCATTTTGTACAACATACCCCTCTCTCTAATGACTAGGAAAGGGTGTTGGGGATATATGGTAATAACTTGGATTTTTCTGAAGTCGTGTGAACACTTTCAAATTGAAGTTGTTCACCCAAATAAATCAATCGGATAAAGTCAGAAATTTTGCAAGAAGAGAGAATGTGTTTTTGTTGTAAATTTCAAAATGAGTACATGTGAAAATGATCAATGCAACATCTATATATAGATGTCAACAGATGTGTTTTTTGCCAACAGACACATCTTATTCTAACAGTTTTGTCTAACGTCAACAGACACATCTTATCCCAACAGGTGTGTCTGATGCCAATGAACATGCCTCATAAGCAATAATACTGAAATCATAATAAACTCGAACAAAGGTGCACTCCGCACTCTCCCGACTTGTTCGATGTAATATTACGATTACATTGATCAACTAGTCAATCCAATTACACTAAAATATCCAACAATCCTCCCCCATTTTAGCGTAATCCATGATTAACTAAACAAAATCACAACAAATAACAAAGTTATGCATAAATGATCTCATGATGATTGAATTTCACATTAGTATAGTACACATTTCAAATATTCGAATATCAAGGTATCCTATGGATTGAACCTCTACTATTCATAGTGAATACATGAAGATAATATACACATAAATTTACATTCTCAAATGTTTTTACTCGACACTATATTTTACTATCCTAGTGTCATAATCCTTCTTAAGCATATCAAAGCCAAGTCCAAGCTTCTTGAAGCGACTAAACTTCATGCGCAAATAGGTAGTTCTTTTACTCTCGCACCTGCATATACAATTTTTCAAAAGAACTATTAAGTAGATAAACTTCAACCTCCTCAACTTGCAGGTCTAAACACATACCTTGGGATGATGCTTCTAATGTGTTCCAATCTCTAGATGTTAAGCTTTCCACATTGAATTCAGCACCTAATGTAATATTAGGTGAGAATTGGGTTTCTCAACATGAAAGACTTTTAGATGGACTTTAATCCCATCCCCACAGCCTACTTGTGCTCAAGATCTCTACTCAACCCTTTGGTTAGATGATCGGCTAAATTATGTTGAGTTCTTATAAACTCCACTGATATAACATCGTGCATGATAAGCTCACGAATCATGCTGGGTCTAACACCTAACTGTCTAAACTTTCCTTCGAACACTTGTCTATAAGCATTAGCAAAGGCAGACTCACTATCACATCTGATAGATAAGGGTGATATCGGTTTAGGCCACAATGGAATCTCATAAATCAGATTTCTTAGCCATTCAGCTTCTTTACCAGCCGCTGATAATGCCACAAATTCAGATTCCATCGTTGAATCATTTATGCAGCTCTGTTTCTTTGATGCCCAAGAGATAGCACCTCCCCCGAGAAGGAATACCCATCCACTTGTGGAAGAATGATCTTTCTAATTAGAAATACAACTTGCATCTGAATGACCTTCAATAACCGAAGGAAATTGAAAGGCAGAGTGTGTAAACTTGTAACACTATAACTAATGTAACTCAACTAAAGGAAAAGATACTTAACCAGAAGACAATCAAGAACAAAAAGTCACAAAGAAATCAACACTAAATGAAGACAAGGTAATTGATACAATTCAACATGTTAACTATGATCAAGCCAAGAAGAAATCATTGATAGAAGTTCAAGACAAAGTTGTTCATGCCTCAGTGATTTGAAAAGCCAAGAATCAAGATCATAACTATCAGTATCAATAAGACTAATTGATTTCAAGTGAACAAGAAGGAAAGCAAATATTGGAAAGCCACATTTCTAATTGGATATGGTAATTTATTCAAGAAGCAAAAACACTATCAAGACTAGTCACTTATGAACCAGACCAGTGCATCAAGTGTCAGGACATTGATAGCAAGTTTATGTCAGTAATAAAGATCCATGTTCAAGAACTTGGTGAAGAATAAAGAAGACATGAAGATATCACAAGTTCAAGATGTGCATTGAAGTTTCAAGTTGAAGACCAGAATATTTTCTAAGTACTAAATATTCTAGATGACCAAGTAGAAGTTTCTAAGTAGAAGTTCTACTTAGAAATTCGAGATGGCTAAGTAGAAATTCTCAAGTAGAAGTTCTACTTAGAGTGCAGCTTCAACATGACACATGGCATCTTCTGATTGGCAGATTTCCAAGCTTTCAAGATAAGGCAAGATTTATGTGGACATCATTGGGCCACGTATATCTTAGTCTTTGAAGACTACAGGACATAGATTACATGTAGTATAAATAGAAGTACTTGTGTAATGTTTTATTGTGTGAGCAATTCTTGAGAGAAACACTTGTAAAAGAGAGAGAGTGCATTCACAGAGATTAGTATCATTCACTTCTCTCTGAACTTCTGTTATACTTTGTAATGAATGTTGTAGCAACCACTTCAAGTTATATATAAGACATATATTCCTTGAATCTGTGTGTTCGTTTATTGCATCGTATTTCTTGCTTCTCATATTCGAAAAGTTGTATTCACCCCCCCTCTACAACACATTTGGACCTAACAGAAATCCAGTATATGTCAAACCATAAACCATGGTTCCTTTCAAACACTTGAACACTCGGCTTAAGGCTTGCCAATGATGTGAACTTGGTTTGCTAGTATACCTACTAAGCTTTTCAATAACATAGGCAATATCTGGCCTAGTGCTTATCATGGCATACATAAGACTACCAATAGCCCTTGAGTATTCAAGTTGAGATACTACAACACCTGTATTAGGTAGGAGTTTAATACTAGGATCAAGAGGAGTGCTAACAGGAGAACAATCCTTAAAGTTAAATCTTTTCAGAATCTTCTCAATATAATGAGATTAAGAAATTGAAATACCATTGTTCTCACGCTTGATCCTTATACCAAGAACCACCTCAGCCTCCCCCATGTCTTTCATATCAAAATTAGATGACAAGAACTTCTTGGTTTTATCCACTTGATTTTGGCCAGTACCAAAAATCAACATGTCATCCACATATAAACAATATATAACTCCTTTACCAGAAGCATCAAATTTGCTATATACACACTTGTCTGCTTGGTTAAGAAAATACCCATTAGATAAGATCACATTATCAAATTTATCATGCCAATCCTTTGGTGCTTGTATTAGACCATAAATTAATTTCTCCAACTTGCACACCTTGTTCTCACAACCAGGCATAACAAACCTTTGTTTCATATAAATCTATTCATCTAATTCACCATTCAAGAATGCAGTTTTCACATCCATTTGATGAATGACAAGGTTGTGTATAGCAGCAAGTGCTATTAACAACCTAATAGTGGAAGTCCTAGCAACAGGATCATAATTATCAAAATAATCAATCCCTTCCTTTTGTCTAAAGCCTTGGATAACCAATATGGCTTTAAACTTATCTATTATACTGTCCACCTTCATTTTCTTTTTTAAGATCCATCTGTTTCCCAATACTTTACAGCCAGTGGGCAGATCACTCAATTCCCATGTATTATTATTCATGATAGAATCCATTTCATCCTGGATAGCTTCTTTCCAGAATATGCAACATCCATTGATGTCATAGCTTCGCTAAAAGTATTTTGATCCTCCTCAATAATAAAACAATATTGGTATTGATATTAAATTTCATCTCTAGAACCTTCAACTAGATAAAGATGAAAATCATCTCCAAAAGACTTTACTTTTCTAGCTCTAGTGCTTTTCCTTGGTTCAGACGGTCCATGAACATTTTCAATAGAAACTGAGTTCCTACTAGAAGAATTCTGAAGCATGTCCCTTGGTCTAGGTATAGATGTAAATATGTTTTCATAAAAGATAGCATATCTTGACTCGATAATCGAGTTCAAAGACACATAGGCATTAGATTCTAACACATAGAATCTATATGCGATGGAATGCTCATCATAACCAACAAAGATACAGTCTATACCTCGTTTATCCAAGTTTCTTCTTTTGCGTTCAGTGAGTCTTACAACTTCTCTACATCCCAAAATTCTCAGAAAACTCAATTTTGGTGACTCTTTATACCAAAGTTCATAAGGGGTAATCTTATTCCTCTTACTAGGAATTCGATTCAATAAATAACAGGCTGTTAACATAGCCTCACCCCAAAAACCCTCACTCAAACCCGAGTAGGATAACAAGGACTTATGTAACACCCCCAGATCCAGGGTCCGGGATCCGGTCGTTACGGTTTCCATTTCTGTCCATAATAGTTGAACTTATTTCAACATAAAATAAACTACATCCTTATGACCCAACACAACAATATAAAACACACCCGTTATAGTCCCAGAGATGAAATCAGAGTAACAATCAAATTTTATTAATCACATTTGGAGTTCTTACAACCCAAAAGAATTACCATATAATTACATACTCTTTGCCATCCATTTGCGTAAGTCATACTAGCCCATATACTTGGTACTGGAAGAATAAATCTACCCTACCAATAGCTTTTTCTTCAGCTCTGGTAGTCTCATCGTCCTCGCCAGCGTCGAGTGCGTCTTGTGCGAGTCATCTGGTCTAGCTGTTGTTGTGATATAATAATAAAGCAAGGGTGAGCAATAGCCCGCCAACAATAATGTATAACTGAACGATAATATATAACAGTTCAAAAGTATCTTTCAAACCATATGCCATGCATTTACGGAAATGATGCCAGTATAACATAAACGATGAAGTTACAAGGTAACTCAAAATGCATATATAGGTGGGAATATCTGCTATGTCAAAGATAAGCCAGATATCATCGTTTATCATAAAAGAGGAACTTGCAGGAAAATATTGCAATTCCAATTATAAATAATCTTCCAATACTGCCAACAATGATAATGTTGCAGAAAAATAAATGAATTTGAATGATGAACTAATGCTGGAGTATTCACCGCGCCCGCTGTTCCAATCCTTACGATGATCAGTCACAGATTGTACAGCTCAATTTAGATTTACTACCGGTAGAAGGAAGAACTGACGGATTTACTTGTCTACCGCCCTGTTAGATCTCCCCGGCCAACGGTTGGGCCAATGGGATGGACCGGCGCTACTCGGTCTCTTACACGACTCCAAGTTCGAAAAGAAGTTCATGACTCTAAACGTAAAGTTCGTCCCCCTTTCCCCAAGTAGGATACTTGTTGATAAGACTCCACAAAGTAGTCGTATCTAGTTGGAAAGGAAAATTCAACATCATATCTCCCAAGCTGCTGCTTGTTAGAGGATACCATCTTGTTCCAATAATCTCACCCCTCGAATGATGAGAAGGTTACTCAAAGATTCAATTAATAAACAGCAACCAAGTTGCGAGTGAAAAGAATAGTTTTACAAGTTTTATGACCGGGAAGTCAACAAGATAAATAATATTGCTCAAGTAGGTTCCCTTATAATACGGAAGCTTGAGCGAGCACTTAAATACTTTTAAGATAGATTTAAATGAAAATAAAGAGTTGGGAACCTTTCCTTGATAAAATAGTCGTAAAAAGACTCCGAAATATTTTACATAATATTTGGAGGTGAAAGATGATCTCCGAATAATATAAATCATTTTAAAAAGAATTTAAAAGAATTAAATAAATATTCCAAGAATATTTATTAACTCAATAGTAATTACGGAATATCATTAAATCATAATATTGCTCGTAAGTAATCCTCGAATGAATATATCGAATTATTTACTAAATAAATCCCTCCTTAAATGAATATTCAAAATAATATTCATTAAATAATTAAACTCCAATAAATATTTAAAATAATATTCAATAAATAAGTCAAACCCTAAACGAATATTTGAAAATAATATTCATTTAGTAAATAATATTCTAAATGAATATCCAAATAATATTAATTTAGTAATCAAAACTTTAAAGGAATATTCGAAACTGACATTCCTTAAGTAAATAGAACTTCCAATGAATATTTTAAAATAATATTAATCAAGTACATAAAACCTTAAATGAATATTCGAAAGTAATATTCATTTAATAAATAAAAATCAAATGAATATCAAAATAATATTCATTAAATAATCAACTCTAAATGAATGTTCGAAACTAACATTCATTTAATATCTCTCGACTGAGATAATACTCGAGTAACATTTCTCGAAAGATTTCCAAGTATTTGATACTTTATGGAAATATAAATAATGTTTAATAATAACATTCCTCAAAATAAATAATAATCTGCCGTTGGAATCCCTCCGGGTTTCCACGACTCTTTATATATCTCAAAATACCGACTTCCTGTCTATATTTAAGAAGGAATATTATATGCCCTTCGCTAAGGTCTTACCAAAACAATCCGGCTTATAACTGATAATTCGTATCTAGTCTATAAGCCAATATCAATTCAGGGAACCGGTATCATAATATATTTTGACAATAGGCATGCATGCTATGGCATATGTATCAGAAACAACAGATATACATATTATCACAACAACAGTTCCAAGGTATTGGAAACTTGCCTGGTAATCGGGTGTGGGTAGAGATAGCGTGTCCTGGGTCTGCTCGATGATCTATAAACAATCAGAACATTCGAGATTAACCACTTAACACCTTTTAAAAGTCTAAGTATAAACTTCACTTAAGTCGAAACACGTTTTCGAATTATCTCGTTATACAACTTTTAGTATAACTCTTTTTATCACCGATACGATCCGATATTTGTTCGTTATTAAGACATGTAATCATACCCACACTTGGTATATACTTAAGTCGTATAAGTTCTAAAGTTGATCGATTACGAACCGAGATTATACCTCGAGTTTTATCGTTCGTTTTCTAAGTGTTTTACCAAAGTTATAACCAAGCGGGTTTTTAGGGGTTCGTTCGCGTTTAACTTCGATTCAAACATTTTTATAAAATCGGAAAACGATCCGTTTGATATGTGGTTTTCTTTCATACCTTCCTTATGACCCTTAGTATTTATTTACCAAGATTTTCCACTGATTAACATGCTTTACGAGGGTTCAATTGAAGTTACGAACTTTTACTTACGGTTTCGAACCAATTTTAGTAATTTGACTATAACTCCTAAACCGTAAGTCGGAATGTTTCGATTCTCACGCCAAAATGATCTATGGCTCGAGATATACAAGGACATGTCATAATATTACCAAGGTCAGGAACTAATATTTACTGTCATGCTCGGTTTCTAAGTGTTAGCAAAAATTCGGCATTACGACGGCTATAAATCGGACGTTCCAAAAATCATAACAACACAACCAAGCCACACCGGGCATCAACACAACTTATACACATATTTCTCATCCCAAATCTGTCCAAGAACATCTACTTTACCATCATAATCATCACATGATTAAACCAACTACAATTCATGCTAACATGCTTATAATCATACTAACATCCTAACAAAGCTCAAATCCATCAAGAACAAGCATATCCTTAAAGTAGATCTAGGGTTTCAAGAGTGGTATACCTCCTTGAGAGTGTGAACTAGCCTTAAAAAGCTTGGTATGGACCTTGGATTGCCTTAATCTTGCTAGATCAACCATGAAAACAAGAAAATCAAATATTAGTTTTCATGAAAACACTATTCACCCTCTCTTTCTTGATTTTTTTTGAAAATGGAAACAAAGGAGTTTGGCCTTGAAATTTCTAGGAGATTAGTTTCTTCAAATATAGAACTTACCTTAAAAATTACAAGATCAAACAAGGAGTGGAAGGTGGATTTCTTCCTTGGAATTTCTTGAAAATTCGAATGGAATACATGGAGAGGAAATGTTGTTCTTTGCTTGGTTGCTTCTTGGATTATGCATAAAGTGACTTTTCTAGAAAATATCTAGA
Organism: Saposhnikovia divaricata; assembly: GCA_036435485.1. Classification (NCBI taxonomy): domain Eukaryota; kingdom Viridiplantae; phylum Streptophyta; class Magnoliopsida; order Apiales; family Apiaceae; genus Saposhnikovia; species Saposhnikovia divaricata. The sequence goes on from CM071595.1 coordinate 157,110,707, forward strand.
TGTTAAAGTGGCTTTATTAAAGTGATGATGCAATGGATGACGAAAATTGCTTGGACAAGTGTTGATCTTTGGTTAATTCTAGGTTAACTTGTAGTTGTTTTGCTAAGTACTAGTTTCATCTCTAAGTATGCTAGTTGCATGAGTCATCACTTGGTTTGCTAGATATTTTCCACCACTACATGCATGTATCTTGATTCCTTGCTTGTTTCTTTATCCGGTTATTGCTCAATTCTTTGATCGTTCGGAGGAATAACTCATTCGTTTCTAGTTAGGGTTTTACCGGAATCCGTCTTAATATTTATACCATCATCCTCCATTCTCTTTAATAATTCTTGAACCTATTTTCTTTAAATCCCTTCAATAATTCCTTAAGTCTTTAAGTGTCCAGGGAAATCTCGGTGAAAATAAAATTGCTATTTTTCAGAATCCGACAGCTTTTACATACACTCTTTTTCCCCCTGGATCAATAATATGAACTCAGAATTTCGTTCCGGGTACTTCTATATAGCATCGTCTAATAATATTCCTACGTCCACCAAAATCACTATTCACCACTTGTTCTTTACTTATTCTTTTAGGGTTATATAGATGTCCCGGTTCTCTTCCGATCGTTCCTTACCCCTTTTACGGAACCATTGGACTGATAACAGATATTGATTTGGATGACATAAAAATAACCTTCCCCCTTGGAATTATCAAATCTTAATTTCCTAGGGGATAGATAATTCTTATCTAGTGTTAGCAGTATTTTTTTTGTTGTTCGTTCGCAGGGAAGGACTAATATGTAAAATCAAGTTCAAGTATCTTATCTCTCACAATTTAGAAGTGTAGAAGAATATTTGGTTTGTTTATAGACTAAATTAAACTAATTATCAATCGAGAATAAAATATATGAGGAAAACAATCCAAGAACTGGGGTTCTTCACTTGGTTTCAATGCACATTCAATATCTCTGTGACATCTATGTTCTTACTCTGCTGAAAAAAATTCTTCTAAGGTTATAATGTTCTCTTCCAAGATACAATATAGTGTCTACAACTACACCTTAATTGTCACTTCCGTGATACAATCAAAGTACAATCATAAACTAAAAAGCACCAAGAATTATAAGTCTCACAATTTGCATATTAATTTTCCAATCAAATACTTGAATTATGTCTGTTAAATCGTGTACTAAAATTGCAACTCCTCTTCCAAGTAATTACAATCCCTAAAATCCAATCAAAGGTTCATGATGCCCCTAATTGTGTTAATCCCTCAATAACAGATCAGCAAGGCAAGAAAATCACAGATAATTAAACACACATGGATACCAAGGAATACTACCCAATCCTCAGATTAGAGATTTAGTTACACATAATTAAGGAAGAAAACAAAACACACGAATTAATAGAAGAACTCATAATTATAAGAATATAGAAAAAAACCTTTATTCTTCAATCTTCAAAGAAAATAATAGTTCTCCAGAAAAATCCCTAAAAGCTGCGTACAAAGTTGTATATATCGAACAGTGCTTTTCCCTCTTTTTAAAATAATAACCTAGATGAGTTTATATAGTGCTAAAAGACTTAAGTAATTGCCCTAAATAAATTAGGCCCAACTGTTATTTTACAATTAGAATAGAAATAGGAGTATTAAAAATCTGTTTTTAATTTCCCCGCACAAAGCCGCGCTACAGTGCTCAGAACCGCGCCATAGCGCCTCGCACCTCCTGTCTGCCAACTTCTGAGTCGCGCTACTACGCTCTTTTCTTGCGCTATAGCGCCTGGAATCAGTAGAGGTCTTGCGCTGTAGCGCCTTGCAACGCGCTATAGCGCCTCTTGCTTCCTGGAATTTCTGTTCGTGCATGTCTTGGTCAGGAGGAATTTCGCGCTATTGCGCCTAAACCTTGCGCTATAGTGCCTTAACTCTCATGGATTTCTTGATTTTCACTCCACAAATTCATCTTCTCTTCTCGTAATTCCCAAATTAATTCCTTTTTGAGCTAAAAATCTTCATAAATTCATTAAAAATCATTTAACTCCTTCCAACTTGGCAATTCTTAATTTCCTGCGACAAACTCATCAAAAAGTAATTAAATACTCACGATTATTCGCAAAAGCACCGTAAATGCGGGAATAAAATCCTATAAAGTATATATAAAATACACTCTATCATCTAGATTGTCAATCAATGGCATTCTTCATGACATATAAGTATTTCAATCAATATTCATTCCATTCATTCATTAGAGTTGGTGACCTTGTTGTCGGAATCATTGTTCCTCATTTTATCAATACTTAATAAAAAGTTTTAATTCTACCGAAAATTTGGGTTCTTACAACTTAACCATTTCTTTCAAAGTCCCATTCTTTCTTTCTGCCATGTGGTGTATAAGAAGCTGTGGTTTGATGTATTATACCAGTAGATTGAAAATATACCGGATCATAATACTCACATCCTCTATCAGTACGTAGATTTTTAATCATGGTACTCTGATGTAGCTCTACTTCTTCTTTATATATTTTAAAGAAGTCAAGAGCTTCATCCTTTGCATGCAACAAATATACATAACAATATCTAGAAGCATCATCAATAAAAGTAACTACATACTTTTTATTTCCTAATAGTGGTGTAGAATGAAAATAACATAAATCACTATGTATTAGTTCTAATACATCAGACACCCTATTAGCATCTTTAGAGGGCATTCTGGTTATCTTTGTTAACATGCATGTTTTACATTTTTCATTGTTTAAATCAATAGCAGGTATGAGACTCATTTTAGACATATCCTTTATTCTTTTATAATGTACATGTCCTAGTCTAGCATGCCATAATTCTGGTTTATTCAAATTATTGCTAGTATTAGTAGAAGCCATGCAAGCAGATTCATCATTAAATGGAGTATTTACATTCAACATAAACATACCATTACATAAATAGCCAAAGCCAACAAAAGTGCCATAATTTGACAAGATGTACTTGTCACTTTCATAAACTAGTTTATATCCACGATTATTTAATACAACACCAGACAAGAGATTCTTTCGAATCCCAAGAACATACAACACATTATTTAATAATATACATTTTCCAGAAGTAAAAACTAGCTTGACATTTCGTAGTCCTTTGATCGGTTCAGTTACAACACTTCCCATCTTTAAGATAGATCCATCTTCGATTGGTTGAAAGTCTATGAACCAACGAAGATCTTTACATACATGACTTGTTGCTCCTGAATCAATCCACCAAGCAACATTATCATCATGCACATAAAATGCCTCAGATATTAGTGATACATAATTCTGATCAGAATTATAATTTTGTATTAAAATATGACCTTGTTGCTTTTCTGGATCCTTGGATCCACTTGAACCAGCCTTTTGCTTTTCCTGTTTGCCTTTACCAAACCGATAATCCTTCTTGAAATGTCTAGGTTTGCCAAACTTCCAACATGCCATCTTAGGCTTTTTGTTGGATGAGTTATTGTTGTTTCCTTTAAATTTCCGTTTATCACCCTTGCCATTATTAGAATTCTTAGAAGATCCACAATCTTCAACCATATTCACAGAAGAGTTACCGACTTGGTTCTTGCCTTTATGATTATTCTCAATTTCTTGAGTCCTCAAAGCCTCTTCAATTCTGAAGTGGCTTCCAAGTTCAACCAGCGTCATCTCATCTTTATTATGTTTCAAGGTGTGTTTAAAATCCTTCCATGATGATGGCAGTTTGTCTATAACACCATAAACAGAGATCGATTCATCCAACTTCAGATTGTGTTGAACAAATTGTCCCAGAATTCTTAACAATCCACTGTATTGTTCCATCACCGGTCTGGCTGGAATCGACCATTTTATAGTTCATAAAATTACTGACCAGAAACTTCTTACTAGAAGCATCTTCCGCCATGTACATGGATGCAAGAGAATCCCACAATTCTTTCGCTGACTCAACATTTTGGTATACATCGAAAAGGGAATCAGACATACCGTTTAAGATGTGACCGCGGCAGATGTAGTCATCATTTTCCCATTTGCAGCGCTTGCTTGTCTGTTCAACAGTTTCATTCTCGATCACTTCTGGCATGGGGGTACTCAGAACATACACAACCTTCAGTGTGGTCAACAGAAAATGCATCTTCTTCTGCCATCTTCTAAAATCCTGGCCCTCAAACTTGTCAAATTTTGCAAACTTGCTTGTCAAATCTTTTGCAGATTCTCCGTTCGTCATCTTCAGAAACAATTAACTTCGATCTTTGTTGGGGAAATATGGTAATAACTTTGATTTTTCTGGAGTCGTGTGAACACTTTCAGATTGAAGTTATTTGTGGTTCACCCAAATAAATCAATCGGATAAAGTCAGAAATTCTGCAAGGAGAGAGAATGTGTTTTTTGTTGTGAATTTCAAAATGAACCAACATGTGAAAATGATCAATGCAACATCTATATATAGATGTCAACAGATGTGTCTTTTACCAACAAACACATCTTATTCTAATAGTTTTGTCTAATGCCAACATACACATCTTATCCCAACAGGTGTGTCTGATGCTAATGAACATGCCTCATAAGCAATAATACAGAAATCATAATAAACTCGAACAAAGTGTGCACTTTGCACTCTCTCGACTTGTTCGATGTAATATTACGATTACATTGATCAACTAGTCAATGCAATTACACTAAAATATCCAACAAAGGGATTGATCACATTGCAAGTGCTATTGATAAAGTGATCTATTCTGAACAATTCATATCTGAGCTGGATGCGGCATAGGGAGAGAAGTTGTTTATTAACCTTAACCAAGTGAATATAAGCCCTCGCGTATCTTGGTTCAAATCCTTAGTGATGATCTCACTGCCTATGTTTATGTTCCCGTTCATGTGATCTATTACAAGACCTCTAGCTAGCTATTCCTTGGTTGCTTGTTACTATTCTAAGAAGCATGATCAAATGCTACTCAAGGCCTCCACTTTCCTTGGTTTCCCTATCTTCTATGATGGGCTTGATTGTTTTAATAATGATGAAAGCGCTTTGGCCAGCGTAGTGTAGGTGAGTTCAGGGAGGGGGAGTCATCCACCTAGTGTGTAGCATACGGATGTGTTTTTTGGTCTAGGAGAGGGCAGTAGCTACTCTTGTAGCAGCAGAGATGCCAATATAGGTGGTCGTAGATAGAGCTGGCAATTTTGGACCCGATCCGACAATCCGACACGAATTCGACCCGTAAAGTATGAATTCGGATTCGAGTTTTCCGGGTTTGGGTCAATTTCGGGTTGATCTAAAAATGATCCAAAAAATTCGGGTTATTTTCGGGTTGGATTCGGGTAACCCGAAATCCACCCGAATATTTATATAAATTATATTTATATATTATATTTAAATATTCATAAAATAAATGACAGGTTAACTTACAATCTTGATAAAAGACTTAGAGACTCTTAAGAGTAATACATGACTGCCTCTCTCTTTTACCCTCGACGCAAATCGTACGAGCCAAATTTCGTTGTTTTTTTGCCCAAGTTGTGAATCGAACTTTCACAGCTGAACCTTGAACTGCATCTTCCTATCATCAATTTACATTTAACTGAAGTGATACTATTTGTAAATTTGCTTTACAAGTGGATAAGACCAACGAACATATAAATTATAAGTATTGGCACCTGTACTCCATATACACAAGAGGTTATTTTCTGGAATAGTATTAATGCAAAACAAGAAGAACTAATTGTGTTGAATATTTCGGGCCGTGTCAGGTCGGGTTACCCAAAACCCAACCGAGTCGGGTTCATGTTAGGTATTTTAAGCTATTAAATTTTCGGATCAGGTTCGGATTGGATCAAATTTGCAACCCAAATTTGCTGATCCTACCCGAACCCTACCAACAACCCGAGATTGTCAGCCCTAGACTCGTAGAGGTGGTATGCAGCAGGAGGGGAGGTTCTAGCAAGAATGATTCCAAGGGTACTGGCAAATTCCAGCCATAGACAACAGCAATAATAACAATCATCGAAGAAGGAATGATAAGACCTCAGCATATTCTAACCTTGTTTTCCATTTATCATTATGTGTTTATTCTTGTACTGTAAATCTGTTCATCTTATGATATATTGATTCTTACGTTATGGTTACATAAAATTGCATGTTTGCATGCTTATTATTTATAAAAATTATTCACTCCCTCGCATGAAATTTGGCGTATTACAAAATTTTAAAGTCAATTTATATCAACTTTGAATCAAAGTTCGGTATTAATCGGGATTAGTCGGTATTAATCGCCGATTAATAGATGTTCAGTGCCTCTACCGATTAAATCCGATTTCGCTTTTTATAACTTGATAATTAAAAATTATTATTAGACATAAATTGTGAAAAAATATTGTTAAAAAATGTATTTGATTTACTATTTCATTTAATTTTTGAAGTAATAAAATTATAAATGAATAATTTGTGATCAAAGTTGAACAAATTTAACTTTTAGAATTTCTCTAAGGACTGAGGGAGTAGATGCTTAACAAAAAAAAGATGTACTCGTTCACAATCCTGGAGATAGTAAAACCTTATCTGAGGAACTGACAATTAGCACCCCACAAGGTCACGTGATTTTTGGTATCCGACTCCAAGTAACATGACTACCATTGTTTACATATTTTACATAGCTCTTCTACTTTAAATTTAACCCTTCGCCCGCCACAGGTTAATTTAAGTAGCTCATAGTTCTGTCAAAAAAAAAGTAGCTCATAGTAATACACGTATAGAACATTTACATGAGTAACATAATATTTTTTATTATATTTCGACAAATTTTTATCATATGAAATAGAGAATTGAGATGTTCCATACTTGTAGATCTATAATGTGTTCGATGATTAGAATGTACTGTCCCACATGATTTTCATGAAAAAGCCATTTGATCGAAATAATTTATTAATAGTAAGTTAACAGTTATTCTAAAATTTCAACATATTAGGAGTTTAACTTATGAGGATCATATAATGATCTTAAAATCCCTCTCATTCAAAGGTTCATTAGATTATTCGTGCTTTTTTTATCCTAATTTTCGATTGATCCGGTTTTTAATACTAGGCATCAGGATTCAGATTGGCGGGAGAAGGTTCGACTCATAAAATATTTTGATTGAGCGACTAGCTAGTAGTAAAGCGATCAGGGATGGTATTTTGACTGATATTCTTTTTGCATTTAAAATAAAAGAAAAACAATAATAGTAATAATTTATTTGAAAATCAAATAGTAATAATAAAGATTATTCGATTTTTCTAGTGTGTACCCAACACTACAACAAATCTGGCTATAGACGACACGTATCAGACAACACCCATGGAAAAAAGTGTTGCCCGAAATGATCAGACAACTGTTATTTTCCAACTCGAAAAAATATTGTGTAATCCTACATTCACACAATGGGCCAAAACCGTTGTGTGATAAATCTTACCAGACAAGCATTTCTTGACCAGGGGTATTGTGTAAATGCATAAGTATTTTTAAGATTAGACAAGCCTTAGCAAATAAGTGTTGTGTGAATGCCTGCAACACAATATACAGGAAAACCGTTGTTGCATTCAGACAAGTGTTTTTAGGTCTGTTGTCTAATTAGAAGTCATACAATATGTTATCCATAGTGTTGTGTGAAAGTGAACCAACACACAACATTTTTTTGAAATATTATGTGAATGAAGCATGGACAATACTTCGTAAAAAGTATTGTTAGAATGAGACAAGTGGTTTCCAATGTGGTATTGTGTAATGATATTTAACACAAGTGCTTTAAAAAGTGTTGTATGAACTTAATCCAACACACAACAGGTTCTGGCCTATTGTGTGTTTCAACTCATACAAGTGTCTTATGTTTAAAACTGTTGTCTAATGAACTGTACATGAAAAAAAATATATTTAAAAGATGACTAACCTACCAAATTGGCATCCAATAAACCAAACAAACAAAGTCCAAACAAAAGAGAATAAACCAACCAACAATCTATCAAGAGTTATAGTCACAAATTAATTTATTACATTACGAAAGTTGTATTAGTTCATCAACATCATCTCGAATGTAACTAGTAGGCATGTCTTCATCAACATCCGGAAAATTGGGCATAAAGAAGTCATTCTCAAGTTCTACTTCTACAGATGCCTCATTGTCTTCATAGTAATTTTTCTCCGGTAAATTTGGAACTTGCAACTCCAAGAAGACAAGTTCTAGCTTATATGAGTACTGTTGGCTGTTGCACGTTGGGAAACTACAGTGTTAGCTGCTGCATGCTGTAAAGTTTCTCTACGTGAAGGCAGGTCCAGCCTATCAGAAAGAAGCTCAGACATCTACAGAACACGAAATGAATAAAACATATCAGTAATGTAGGAGATGAGGACTTATAGCTGGACATGGACATCCAAATCTCCACAGCAATACAATCAAAATAATTTTAAATTAAAAACCAAGAGATTGAAGCTGAAAAGGAAATTGAAATAGCTACTAAATATTTCTAACTTGCACAACAATTTTCAGGTTCCTTATCCATTGGCATTTATTATAATTTTGAAAACCAGAGTATATTTGCTACATATTTCTGACGTATATACAGACGGTAGAAAGTATGATCCATAGCAACCATAACCTGTTCACTCAACTCCTGTAAACTCATTCCGGATTCCTGATATCCAGTAATAAGTTGCAGAAATGCGCCGTAGCACTCTTGCTCTTGTGAGAATGCTGCCTGCAGACGTCACATTGATGAATATGTGAGAATACAAGAATCCTGGACAGCAAACAATACTAGAGAACACAATGCAATCACTTTTATCTCTTTTTATTTTTAAGGTTAATTTGAATAATGCTATCACTTTCCTTGTTTTAATTTTGTCCTGGCTATCTTATGTATATTGCAACTATGAAGTAATTAGCAAATCACAATATATGGTTGATAACTAAATTAAGATCAGTATCAACTAACAATGCACTGTCAAGCTTTTTCCAAATAGGGGAAAAAACAAGACATTTGACATGTTAGCTTTATAGACAATGCATGTGCCTGCCTAAGCTGTGGCTAAATCAGTACTAAAGGTGGTCACAACTAGCAGAAGATCTTGAATAAATGTTTAATTTGGTAAACAGACTGGAATTGGGCAACATAAGCTCTTGAATAAACGACTTACTAGATTTGGCCTTCCTCTACCTTTTACCTTTTTGATACAACAATAAGCAAGAACAAATATTAAACAATTAGAAACAGAGCGTATATCTTACTCGCATATTCTGTTTTTTAATAACAGACAACAGAACAAACTAATAGGGCAAAAAGTTTGGCAAACTACACTTCTCAGTTAGATTTCAAGCACCAGAATAAATTAATAAACATAAAAAAAACAATGGGTTATTACCAAAGAAAAAAATGAAATACATAACTAATTATTAAGTAATATAGCCTGGAATTTACAAGTGAAAGAATTTGTTTGGCAACTGTCAGAAAAAATCTAAATTAAGATAAATCTAAATTACTTGCCATTGTATGAAAAACAATGAGTGAGACCAATACCAGACAACTGCTTGAAACAATCACGCATTTGGATATAAATATTTAATATTAATATAGCAATAGATGTAACAATTAGATGATCTTACCAGTTGAAATAACATTGGCATCTGAACCTCAAGAATGTCATCAGCTTCATTACTTGAAACAAAAGGAAATGCTCGATTGACACCCTGTGGCCAACAGCAAAGTAAGCCCTCTTATATAATTCAGAAAATATGGTATAAGAACCAATCCCAAAATATTGAAACGTTCTAGAGTCCTCTCCAGACTCGTCATCACTAGAATCCTTAGTACGACTAACCACTTCATGATTCTTTCTATCTCTACCCCTACTGCCAACTGAAGAAGAACGACGTCTCTTGTGTCTGCTTGAGTTCCTTGTCTCTTGATCTTTCTCCCTTCTCATCTTTGGTCCCATCTATTTTCCTTTCATAACCTTCTTTACTTCATCTTTGTCTCTTTGAATTGCTCTGCATCCTGACTCTGCAATTGTGAGCTCAAATCCTCAATCTTAGCCTCACCGAAATGACATATGTGTCTGAATTAGTACTCTTGAACACATCTGGTTTTGAGATGACAAAAAGAATCTGAAAGAAGAAATTAAACATAATACAATATCAAAGCTCAGATTGTTGTGAAGAGCAAAAATATGAACACACATTATTTTAAGTGTATGTCGCTGAGTAAGAAGCTGGCTTAGTGAAATGAGAGAGCCAGATAGAGAGATGGAAAAGAGATGCGGCTAGGTTAGTAGAAGGCAGAGGGGGAATAAAAATTTAATAAGGGTGGGGGGGAAATGAAATGTTGGATAACGGGGAAATGAAATTTTATTAAAGAATTATTTGTTTTTTTTAATTTTTTGTACACATGAATACATCACTAAAATTAGTATATAACACCATTCATACTGTTGGATCATCAAAAAAAAAATTAAAAAATAGATCATGTTCAATCGGTACGACATTAGTTAGAGGGAGTAGTATTTTTTGCGGATTTATATTATAAACACGTCAAGAATTATTTTTTCTAACTTTTTGTACACATCGCTAGAATCAGTATATAACATCATCCGTAGAGGGATCGTCCAAAAAAATTTTACAGTAAAAAAATATAATTCAAAAAATATACTAGTTTGACCAAGAAGTACTTTGATAATTTTTTTTCTAAATTTGTGTATACATCACTAAAATTATTATATAACATCATCTGTATGGTTGGATCGTCCAAAAAAAAAATTATTCGAAAATTATACTAGTTTGACCAATGAGTACTTTAATAGTTGACCATTAAAATATCATACAAGAATGATTCGCACCAGTCTAATTTTTTGTACACATCAATAAAATCAGTATATAATATCATTCGTACGGTCGGATCGTGGAAAAAAAAATTAAAAAAATAGATCATGTTCAATCGGTACGACACTAGTTAGAAGGAGTAGTACTTATTTCGGATTTATATATAAACACGTACAATAATGATTTTTTTTCTCTAAATTTTTGTACTCATCACTAAAATTAGTATATAACATCATCTGTACGGTTGGATCGTCCAAAAAAATAAAATAAAAATTATTCGAAAATTATACTGGTTTGACCAATGAGTACTTTGATAGTTGACCACTAAAATATCATACAAGAATGATTCATTTTTTTTTAATTTTTTGTACACATCACTAAAATCAGTATATAACATCATTCCTACAGTTGGATCATTGAAGAAAAAAATTAAAAAAATAGATCATGTTCAATCGGAACGACACTATTTAGAATGAGTAGTACTTATAGCGGATTAATATTATAAACACGTACAAGAATGATTTTTTTTCTAACTTTTTGTACACAACACTAAAATTAGTATATAACATCATCCGTACGGTTGGATCGTCCAAATTTTTTTTTAAAAAAATATTATTCTAAAATTATAATAGCTTGACCAATGAGTACTTCGATAGTTGACCATTAAAATATCATACAACAATGATTTGCTTTTTTCTAATTTTTTGTACACATCACTAAAATCAGTATATAACATCATTCCTACGGTTGGATCATTGAAAATGTTTTTTAAAAAAATAGATCATGTTCAATCGGAACGACACTAGTTAGAATGAGTAGTACAACCCCTTAATATTGTGAGTTCTACGAATCAATAACAAAAAAGATTTTGTTATTAGGCTATCAGAGTATGTTATAATGGCTATCAGGCTATCAGAGTATCCTTAATACTGGGAGTTCTACGAATCAATAACAAAAAATGATTTTTGATTATTTTTTCCCAACACTAAAATGAGTGTTTATTAACATCCGTACGATTCGATCGTCGAAGAAATCATTCAAAAAACTTATTCAGTGAATCTGGATCGTGCCCCGTTATAAGAAGTAACATTTTTAATACATTTTTGTTAAAATCTCGTACAACCCGACCTTTTTATTTTTTGATTATTTTTTCCCAACACTAAAATGGGTGTTTATTAACATCCATACGGTTCGATCATCAAAGAAATCATTCAAAAAAAATTATTCAATGAATCAGGATCGTGCTCCGTTATTAGAAGCAGCACTTTTACTACGTTTTTGTTGAAATCTCGTACAACCATAACTTTTTATTTTTTGATTATTTTTTCCCAACACTAAAATGAGTGTTTATTAACATCCGTACGGTTCGGTCGTCGAAGAAATCGTTCAAAAAAATTATTCAATGAATCTGGATCGTGTCCCGTTATTAGAAGTAGCACTTTTACTACGTTTTTGTTGAAATCTCATACAACCCGACCTTTTTATTTTTTGATTATTTTTTCCCAACACTAAAATGAGTGTTTATTAACAACCGTATGTCTCGATCATCGAAGAAATCATTCAAAAAATTAGAAAATTTAATATTAATCATGTATGACTTTATAATATAAACCTCCCAAAAATAATACTCACTCTAAATAGTCTCATCCCGATTGTACATAATTTTTTTTAATTATTTTTTTGATGAACCAACTGCACAGGTATTAATATCTAATTATTTTAATGATGTGCACAAAAAATTAAAATTTTTAAATTTATCTTATATGATTTTATAATGTAAATCTCTTAAAAATACAATTCACTCTTAACAAATTTCATTTTACCGCCTAACAAATTTCATTTCCCCTCTCTGTTCTCCCTCATTCCCCCTCTTTTGCTAATAATTTGTTTCCCCCCTTATAAAAAATTTGAACCTCTTCTCATTCCCCCTCATTCTTCTCACACAAATAACTACGCGGAAGACACACACACTCAAACATTCACACTTATCTACTTCATCAAAATCAAAACCTAAACCCTCGATTGTTCGTCTGTTCAACTTAAATCAAAAATTAAAAGTCCTTGCTAGTTCGATTGATATTTTCTCTACTCGATTAGCTGTCAAGAAGGCTCGATTTGATCTCTTCTCTCCTTGATTTTTTCGATTTGCTCTCTTGCTTACGGTATTTTGCTTGATTGGCTGATGAATTTTACATACAACCTTCCACCACTAGCTCAGTTGGTTATTTTATTGCTTTATTTTTTTGAATAGTGTGTGTGTTTTGAGATATGGGTGGTTTGATAGTGGGGTTTTTCAAGAAAGAGTTTGGCCAGAATGCTAAGGTAATCACACTATTTGAGATACGGTCTTATTTTTTTGTAGAAATTTGTTGTGTGTTTGATTTTCTGATTTTTTCCTTATTGACTTGAAGGAAATATGAAGGGATGAGGTTTGTTTTCATAAATATTGTGATGGCCGCTTTTATTACAGAAGTAAGATTTTTTTAATGTTTTACCCGTGAAGTGGTTTTTTATTTCAAATAAAATGTTGAAATTTTTAGTTGGTTCTATTCGCTAATGGTATTTATATAAAATTGCTCTGTAAATCTATGTTCTTTTAAAACAGAGAGAAAGAAACGTAAAACCTGAATTCAGCTCTTGAAGGACTTGCACATCATACGGTAACTCAACAATTTATAATTTAATTTCTAGATAGCTGACTAGTAGTGTGGCACGTTTATGTTGACACTATAAAGGGCTACAAATCCTGCTTTTGCAATCTTTTGAAATTTAGTAGATTATCTACATAGGAGTTTTACTCTGCTGAGTTATCTTCTTTCATATTGCAGTTGAGACTAGTTGTGTTGCATTTTCTTAATGTTTTTTGTCCATTAAAGTTGGGACCTCTCTATAGTCTATTTTGCTTCATCCATCCTTGGATTAGATATACTTATACAAATGCTGCAAAAAAATGTTATATTCAATCTTAAAAGACTATAGATTGAATATTCTTTTGCTTTAGAAGACTATAGATTCGATATAATTTGTTTGTTAATTTGGAAGTAATCATTATCAATAGAATTTATGTGTCTGTACTAATGTATATGACTAATGATTAAGCCTATATGGCAGGTATTCTGAAGTAGGTTGCTCACATTTTAAACTGTCTCTCTCTCACTGCACAATGTCAGGAGATTCCGATCGCTTTCAATGGCCTGGTAATCTCTTTCTCTCACTGCACAATGTATTCTTGTACTGCTTTCTCAATCCTGTTTATGAGTGAGATCATAAATATACATAGGGCTTTTTTGTACATGCCTTCTATCACGTGTTTGGAGTGCAAGTGGAGGTCATTTTACTCCCTCTACGTCTGGTTCCCTTCTGATATAAATTTTGGAAGCAGGGTTCCTTTTCCATCTGCTTTTGTCCCTGTCAACCACTTGGATGCGGCAGAAGCAGCGTGATGCCTGTATAGAGTTACTTAGGGCCTAATTCTTAGGTGCACATAATAACCTTTCTGCTTTCTTTATTTAAGGTACCAACATCATAAGTTGCTAAACATGTATCGAGTTTTATTTTGGATCTTGGCTTGTTTCTCCTTTCAATTATTTGCAAAACTTGGTGATTATAAACTCCTCTTTCATTTAGCAACCGCTAATGTTCAACAATCTACCATGAATACTTACTTGAGCGCCATTCTTCTTGTTGACAGGTGTTATGTACTTGCTTTGATCGATTAGAACTTGGTCCTTCGGTAGGTAAAACTCTCCTGCTGCTTGGCTACTCAAATGGATTTCAGGTCCTTGATTTTGAAGATGCTTCCAATGTCACTGAGTTGGTTTCTCGCTGAGACGATGCTGTCACATTCTTGCAGATGCAACCAATTCCTGCAAAGTGTGATGTTCGTAAAGGATTCATGGATTCACATCCATTGCTCTTGGTTGTGGCAAGTGAAAAGACAAGAAGTTCAGGTTCTTTACAGAATGACAGGATTCTTCATTCAGGGAAAATTGTGAGGCACATGTGGGAGCAGTTATGCAGTGCCCAACAGCTGTCCGATTTTACTCGTTAAGATCTCACAGTTATGTCCATGTTTTGAGATTCCGGTCAGCTCTGTATATGGTTAGATGTAGCTCAAAAATAGTGGTTGTTGGTCTGGCTGCACAAGTAAGCCTGTTCATTTAATCATTTTATGATTGTCTATTTGGCTTTGTTAATTGATACAAGTATTAGATGCTAAAATTTGTAAATTATAGGTCTTACCCTCCATGCTACTTACGGTGCATTATGGATTATAAAAATGGAAAAATTTTGCACAATGTTACTGGTATGTTGCTGGAGATGGACCAAACAGAGGTACTTCATCTCTTGAATCCCTGGATATGCTTCGCTTAGAAAACACAGCAGCAGCTGAGAATGCATCTTGACTAAGTGAATGTAACCTAATGGTTGCTGATCTCTATAAGCAAAACTTACATGGAGCCAATTCAATGGACAAGTTCAACAATTCAACAATTCAAGTAGAGGCAGCAGCATTTCAATGGACAAGTTCTAGTATGACAGGGCTTTGATTTTTCCTTTTATTTTAGTTTTGTGGACAAGTTGTGTATTATTAATTTTTGTAATATTTGGATTTTTTTAGTATTTAGCCAATTAGGTCATTGTTTGGAATACTTGTTATTCTATGTAACAGACAATGTTTTTTAATACCCAAGATTTATAAAAAAACCCATCATGTGTCTTATACATTCAGACAACATCTAGTAAGCACCACAAGTGTGGCGTACTTAAAACACATACAACATAATAATGAAATGAAAACGTTGTAGGTTACACATTTACACAATGCTTTTGCAAAAATAAAAACGTTGTGTCTTATACATTTAGACAACATGTAGCAAACAAAGAAAGTGTGGTGTAGTTATAACACATACAACATACTAATGAAATTAAAACGTTGTCTAACTATATTTCACACAACACTTATGTTACAAAAAGACCATTGTCTATACTGCTTAAGAACAACAATATATTCGTTGTCTTTACTATTTAAGGACCACACTTTCTATTGGCTTTCTTTTAAAAACCATTGTCTTTACTGCTTAAGAACAACAATATATTCGTTAAAAAGTGTTGTGTTATTGGAGCTTTGACAAGAGGTTTCCAAAGAAGTGTTGTTGTTTCTGGGTATTAGACAACACTTTTCAGGTGGCTTTTACTTGTCTTTCAACTCTCACACAACAGTTTGCTGTGTGTTGTCTGAGGTGTGTATCAGACGACTTCTCAATAGTCAACAGTTTTTGGTACATTCAGACAACACGTTTTGAGTGTCGTCTAAAGCAAAAATCCTTGTAGTGCAATGAGAATTCGTATTTGTTTATCAAATTTTGATTGATAAAAATTTTATTAATAATGATAACAGAAAACCCCGCATAAAAATTTTTACCGATTAAAATTTTTCAACTCATCACAAAAACCCAAGATTATTAGTACAGTATATGTTTAGATGGTGACTTGCTTTTAGAGTCAACTATCGATAGCACCCAGTACTCATGAATACCAGTATTGAATGCACCCCTGATGCATGCAGGTCTTAATGAGAGTACAGCCACTGTTTCGAAATTTTTTAAGTGAAACGAATCTTAATTTCTTCAAATGTACTCCCTAAATGGAGGATCTACGTCAGTTTCGAGAAAATCAATTTATATTTAAAATAAAAAGTCGCAGGTAGCCAGAAATTATGAAGAGAAATAATGAAATTGATATAAAATTTTGTAGAATCTTGTTGATTTAAACGAAATTTCTCATAAATTCTTAAAATTTCATGAATTTTAGCAAGATTTTATGAGATATAATATACACTAACAAATTTATTGAAATCCTCCATTTTATCAACTATAAAAAAGTTAATAAATTTTTGAATTTTAAGATTTTAATGTATTTTTAAAATCTAAATTGAATAGTTCAAGATTTTAATAGATTATTTAAAATTTAAAATGAATACCCTTAGACTTTAAAAGTCTATTAAAAATTATTATTGAATATCATTAAATTTTAAAATAATTTTAAAAATTCAAAAAAAACTTTAAAATTCAGATTGAATATAACCCGCTATGTGCAAATTTGTGATTTAGCTTGAACTAGGATTATATATGACATATTCGGTTTAGGATAGTTAGCACATTTGAAGTCTTAATATCTATAAAATTTTGATAAAAATACAAAGTTCGATTGTACTATATAATCACAAGATTGATCTTTTTAACGTGATATGAATGATTTGACGTAATGAAACGTTTTAGTTAATTTTAATCATATAAATTATATATAAATTAATGTGAATGAATTATACAACCAACCGATATATCGCAAGTGAGACCCTGACATTTTCCTATGAAATTAAGTTTAAATTATTTAAGCTCCTAATAACCTTAAGAGAAAATGGAAAATGTATATAATTACATGTAGACATGGAAAATAATATGTTTAATTGTAAATTAGATTAATAAATTAAATATTATTATAATATCCGATTAATACTCCGATTAATCCTTCCGATTAATCACCGATTACCCGATTAATCTTAAATCGGTAGCTCAACCGATTTATACCGATTACCGATTTTTACAACCATAATTTTCAGTTCTATACATGTATTTTTTTTTTCATAATTATTTTAGTCTATACACGTACTTACCAGTATTTTAATACTGTAATAGAATAGTACTAAATTGAGTTAAAAAGAAAAGGAAAAACTTTTATAACTCAATATATTAACGTCCATTGTACACAGATAGAGAAACATCAAACCTAGTTACCAAACACAAACCCTCCTCACCTTTCCTATTCCCGCCGTACACAAAATCCCGGCAAATCTTCCGATCAACTTTCCGGCGAGTTCGCAAGGATGACAACACCATGAAGAACGTCAATATTCATCATGTCAGCTATACTATCGTATGTCGATGACTTGTTCTCCGACTTACTCTGCGGCGAGGACTCCGGTACCTTATCGGAAGACTTGCCACAGTGTTCGTCGGATATCGAATTTCTGGCCGATTTTGAGGAATCTATTGCCGGATTAATCGAAGACGAGAAAAAGTTTGTTCCGGGTATAGATTACGTCGAGAGGATTCAATCTCAATCAGTGGAAACACGTGCGCGAGAGGATTCCATTGCATGGATTCTCAAGGTGCGCTTGTTACAGATTTATGTCTCTCCTGCACTCTCGCATATATTCGGGAAATTATTTTACTTAATAGTTCAAAATTCAGACGAATCTTATTCATTTATGAAAATGTTATGGAAATGTAACTATATCATGCATTGAATACGTATTTTAGCATCACCGTTGAATTAACTTATGCTGTGTTTTTGTCAAAAAAAAAAAAAAAAACTTATGCTGTGTTATGACCGACCCCCGAGATGATTCATCTCAATAATGAAAAATCTCGAAAACTAGATGGAATACATTTATGAATTTTTTTAGTTTGTTGTTTGTATGCAGGTGCAGCGTTACTACGGGCTACATCCATTAACGGCGTATTTATCCGTCAACTATATGGATCGTTTCCTCAACTCCAATCATCACTTGCCGGCGGTACTGTTACTCCGTTAACTTTTAACTTTGCCAAAGTGCATGGAAATATATATATTCATTTATGATTTATCTATTTTATTTTACAATTAATATCGAGTTTGTCATAAATGAAATTAGTTTTTCAGGTTTTGGAGTTAGCTTTTTCTGTAATTAGTTGAGTGAGTTCAAAATTGGTGTCCCCAAGCAGCCGATTAACTCATTATATGTCAAAAAGAAAATACATAAAGTAACTTTCTGCGTAAAAATCAGTGATGAACCATAAAATTTGTTATTACAGTTTCTAAAAATGTGCATTTATGAGATTATCACATTTATTATATTTTTTTTAAATATTAATATATATTTTTAAATATTAATGAAACTTCTATATGTATTCTTTGTGTACTTATTATAATACGTAGTAATGTCCACATAAGAAGCGCTGTCCACCGTGACTACATTGATTTATAAATAAATTAAATTAAAGAATAGTTATTTTTATGGGAAAAATGATAGTATCAGGATGATCTTAGGTAATTGTTTGAGATTATATCAATCTTTTATATAAATTTAATGATATTTTTGTAAATATTTATTAATAATTTATTTTGAATTTACAATCTACCCTTCTGCATTTATTAAAAATTCTCATAATCTCAGGTACCACATTTAGATCAACCTCATGACATGATACTCTATATTTATTTTTGAAAAGATACTTAAGTTAAAATGAATTAGAAGCTAACCCAATAATGGAGCGTGAGAAAATGATCTGTCAAATCATTGTCAAGAAAATATAATCTACCAAGGGTACAAATGTTTTATTTGAAAATATAATCTACCAATTGGGGACATACAAATATAATCTACTTGAAAATGGTGTGTGTTTCCCATATTTATTTGATATTTTGTAGCTTATTATAAGCTTCTAGATGGGTCGTAGGGGTTAGGTAAAATACCAATAATACTTTAAAAAGATTGGCTCTAATTAAAGATAATTTGTCATAATTTCAGCAAACAAATGGGTGGCCATTGCAACTATTATCAGTGGCTTGCTTGTCATTAGCTGCTAAAATGGAGGAATCTCTAGTTCCTTCTCTCCTGGATATTCAGGTTACTATATATACTTATCGAAAATTTACGAAATTCTTAGTAATTTATTCTAAATATTTTCATAGTTTTCGTTAGAGTATGACTCTAATTGCATGTATGTATGTACAGGTTGAAGGTGCGAAATATGTATTTGAACCGAAAACAATAAGAAGGATGGAGTTTCTTGTATTGGGCGTACTAGATTGGCGGCTAAAATCTATTACACCGTTTAGCTTTCTCAGCTTCTTCGCTTACAAACTTGATCCTCAAGGAAGTTATACACTCTTTCTTATCTCAAGAGCCACTGAAATTATTCTATCCAATATCCAAGGTAAATTCATATATTTCTGCATGCATGCACGTCCATACTCATTATACGCAAACGCATCAATCTTCTTAATACAAGTTCATGAAAATGAACAGAAGCCGGTTTTCTGGAGTTTAGGCCATCATGCATAGCTGCCGCGACAATTCTTTGTGCAGCTAACGATGTTCCAAACTTGTCTCTTATTAATGCTGACGATGCTGAATCGTGGTGTGATGGGCTCAAAAAAGTAAGGTTCTTGCAACATTCCATCTTTATAAATAATAAAGATGAGCGGGATGTTTGATTTGGTTTCCGTATATAATAAAGTCGAAAACAAATTTAACTATATTTTTCATTGTTCAGGAAAAGATAATCAGCTGTTACAGACTGATTATGCAAGAAGTTGAGGTTGATAGAAAGCCAAGGAAGAGATCAAATCCCATGCCACAATCCCGAGTCGCGACTAGGGCAAGTGTAGCATCTTCTTCTTCGTCTTCATCATCTTCGTCCTCATCTTCATCTTCTTTATCTTTTAAAAGGAGGAGACTAAATAACAGCTTGGCAGATGATGACAGAGGAAGCTGTGATTAAGGTGGTAGAATAAGAGAAAAGAAAGAAAACATATGAATAAGAATAACCATATGAAAATAAAAGGAAAGAAGATGGAAGAGACCTCGTGGTGGTCCAAAATGTCTACCAATCTCTATATATATTGTGGGCTTGCAATTTCGAAAGAAAAAGAAATTGACAAAAGTTTGAAGAATTATTTAGAAATGGAGGGCCATTTATAATTAACATGGCTTTGGCTTTGGAGCTTCAATTCCCAAGGAAGGGGATTGTGTGTACATATCTTTTTTGGTGTGAGATTTTGTTTATTAAGAAATGTTTGAAAATTCAAAGGAAGCATTCATTGTTAAATCATGAATGCCTTTGAAATGAGGGAGATGGTGGGCCCCATGAACACAGTTTGAGGGAGAGCTGGATTTCAATGGGGAGCCATAAATGTGCAACTAAGAAACCTCGAAGTTTGAGCCATCCCCATGACTTGATTGTGATGAAGAAAAGTCAAAGAAACTCTCCTCTTGAATCTTGGTAAGGAGAATTTTTATATTTTTATAATATATAATAAGATGGCTCCCTTTATAATGTGTGTGCATGCTATGGAAAAGTATGTTCATACGTGGTAGTTTTTTATTTTTTGGCGGGAATTTGGTCTAGGTGGTGGACCCCTTATGAGTAATGTACTTACACGTGTGTAGCAATGCTTACACGTGTACTTTGTATTTTTAACAAGTTTTTGTATTTGTTTGAATTTTTTTTTTTTTGGGGGGAGAATATGATTTCCCTAAACCATGGCTTGTATTTGGCCTGAAAAATGTAAAAAAGGTCTTTGGGGCCTTTTGCATGTGTGTTGTATTTTTGATCAATGAGAATAATGTTGAAAATAAATATATGTAAATAGTTGATTAATTACTATGTTATTCTAATTTCTAATGAGTGTGGCATATATGCATGCGGTTGACAGTGGAAAGATTTGTAAGTTTGTGAATTTTGTAGCAGTGTTATTTAAACAAAGTTATGGAGTTTTCTGAGTCATATCATATCATGCATTGCACTGAAAGAACTTTGTTGGATTTCAAGCAGTGCAATGAATAAGTTAAGTTCCGATATCATGTTAAATAACCAGTTTATCTCAAAACTTAAAAAAATTTGAGAAAAAATTTACAATTTTTTATCATATTCTAACATACATTTTGATGGTTAGTAAATCAAGCAACGTAAACGACACTTATGGTAGTAAAAGACAATGTAAACTAATTGTACTCTGATTTTTTTTCTATCTAATCCTAGATCGATGTGATAGGGAATCAGGAGTCACATTCATGCTGCAATAAACAGCTGTTAAATAGACATCGGCAAAGAAAAAACAACAAATTTCAGTACAAATAATAACAGTTCTGCTTGGAGTTATGCTCCATAGTCCAGATTGAGTACGTACATAATCATGCATGCATCGTATATATTCTTGAAGTATTGTATATGCCCTAGCTGGAAGGGCATGACTTACATGACAGTCGCATTATTCTACATATTGACTGAATGATCAATAAAACATGGCTAGGGGTACCCCATTCAGTACTGCTCCATCTCAGTCTTCTACAGCTAGGTGCAATCTCAATTTTTCGAAAAATAATTACATACAAATACTTCTTCCGAACGTATTGAAATTATATACAATAAATCTGTCATACTTGATGATTACGAATATATTAGCGGTCCTTCAAATTAATCGAATTAGGCAAAACCTGATCTGGACACCAAATTAAAAAAGAAAAAAGAAATTATGTACAGTAGTAAATGAAATAGTCTGGTAGTGTTGGTTTGCATATGTAATGCAAGTCAAATCCTGTCCCGGTAAAAAGACATTTTGTACAGCCTTGATAAACACAATGAGACAACGTTGTTGTCGGAAAGGCACACTATTTTGTTCATTTCTTTGTGTGTGTATTAGTATGTATTTTTGTTATGTAATTTATATCTAGATTCAAGTGGCGTTTCTTGAGTAGGCCATTGCGATTTGGATTAACTCGCCAAATCGATTAAACAACTTTTTTCTGCGCAGTGAAAACAGAGATTGGTTGTTTTTTAATCTACTCCTAATATATAATTAATTATAGTAACATTGTCCCTAAGCCATGAAGAAAATGTTTAAAGTTTGGACTAAAAGTATTTGATAGACAGATAATAGGACAGTCGGGGAAGGCTATCAAAGCATATACTATAAAGTACTCTAACTCTACACGCACACATTTTTTAATAAAGAATATTATAAATAACTAAAATACTTAATGTGATATTAGAGTTTCAAATTCGATTTTTTATCATGTTCAATATTTTCGTATTAAATTTAGTTAACACTTTTTTCTAGAATCTTAAGATTTAGATTAGTTGATTACTTAATCAATGTAATTTTTTTGTAAATCATTTATTTATGAAAATGTATCTCTATACTTGTCTTAGTTTGATATAAATAAAAGATTACTCACACACATCGATAATTTTCATGGAGAAAGACAAACTTTAACTTAAATATATTTGATTTTTCTTAAACTAAACAACGTACATTATACGTCGTGTGCGTTTTATATTTAAATATTTGGTAGAGGTACTTGAGTAATTTAAATACTAGGACTAGAGTAAACTTCTTATACGTTCATACTCCAGTTCGTTATATGACAAAAGGAGGGCCACGGATTAGCGACATCGATTCCTTCTTAGCTCACAGATTTAGAAATATTGATGCAATTCTTGGATTTTTGTCAACAATAGATTCCTAACCTAATTTTGCCAAACCCCACAAATCTGAATAAAGTTTGTTCATTATAATAATCTATAATTTATATAAGAAAAATGTTAAGGGCTCCAAATTGGTTCTTAAACGGATTCCAAATATCACGTGTCATGGATTGATTGACTACTATATAAATAATAATTATGGACCTCTGCGTTCACTTGAATTTTCACCAATAAAAACATTCTCTTGAATTTTCACCAATAAAAACATTCCAAAATGCTAAATAATTAGCGATATGTGGTATGAAATTTTAATACCCAATTTAATAGCTATAGCACTATTCTTTATATAATATGCACGTCCGTTAAGGATTACGTTAGTTGCATTATAAATCAATACAACGTAGTCATGTTATATCGTAGTTTAATTTACTAGTTCGTACTGGTCAACAGTTATTGCAGAAGATTGAATTTTGTTTATCATAAATTATACATGCACTTGCACCGCATTTTTCATATAAAAAATAAAACCACGTAGATATATAAGTAATCAAGTTGTTCTTGTTGTAGGGCAGTATCTCTCAACTTTCGTTTTTCATTTCCGGTTTTATCTCCTCAAAAATAAAATATGTGCATGAATATGTTTTTTCTATTCGAACGGACCAATTCTGAAAAGAGCTATCACTGTAATCCAACGTCCATGACCCCTACATGAATATGTTTAATTCTTTATAAAGTGAATAAAAATGCTAATTAAAGTATCCAAATTCGTTCACAAAATTTTTCAATTTATTGATACTAATTTAACATAAATTTTACCAATTAAAATTTTTCAAAATATCACGCCAACCATATCACGTTATTTAAAAACTTTATTTGGGAACGTTTTTTGAACATGAAGCATTACTCTAAAGTGAAAATGATATGTACAATGATTATTGTGGATGACACTGTAGGTGAATTTGTGTATATACACAGCTAGGTAAAATAAGAAGCCCTGGTTTAACTCGAAAGAACTCAAGTGTGTCATGTGACAAAAGCAGGGGCAAGTCAGTTAAGCTTATACATGACACTAGCTTGCACTCTCTTTTGCTTTGACATTTTTCCAGAACCATTCAAAGCTTCTTTCTACGTAGATAGGAATCCTAAGTAAGCCCCAAAACACAATTTTTTACACTTTCGGGACCGGGTAAAAAGCATGCATAAGGTTTTTGAAACTGTAGAAGCAGAATATTGTTGCAGTACTTTAGTCCCTCTTTATTTGCTTTTACAGGGGAATTTAAACTTTGTAGAGTCCACATAACAATGACCGAATAATGGACCTCCTATTTCCTTAACATTTACCTGTACATTCACTCACACAGATATCTTATATTTGATATGTAGTATTTCGGTGTTTGACGTTATTGTGGAATACACACTTGTGTATTTGTAATGGTCGGGGGTCCTTCGGAAACAGTCTCCCTATTGTATAGGGGCATAGTCTGCGTACAGCTACCCTCCTCAGACACCACTTTGAGTGGTATTATAACTGAGTAAGCTAAGTTTTAGTGGAATACACACTTGTTATCCGATAGATCATATTGTTCAAAATTTAAAAAATAACTGCATGTAATAAGTTCTCTTTATATTTTGAAATATTGTGCATTCTGTACACCCTATATGTATCAGTCGAGGGAGAGAGAGAGGGAGAGAGATTGGAATAAAGGAGAAGCGAAATAAATCTTTATAAACTATAAAGAGAGAATGGAATTGAGTTGTTAAGGGATATGATATTGTGCTGAATGCAAGACAGCACCACTCTCCAGTGAGTTAGATACGTCCCCATCCCATGTTGTGATGATTCAGAATTATAAAGATAAAGGAAACGAAAAGGATATCTTTTTGTTCCACCTTGATAATTATTATAGCAACCAAGCATTTTGTCTCTTCAAACAAAATTTATATACGCCAACGTGACTCCAATTCTTATGTAGTAGAGTATACAACTGAGTGCGGCTACATGACTGAAATTCTTATGTAGGATTTGTGTTTTTGCTTTAAACACACCTAATCATGAAAAAATTTGAAAACTCAACATTCCGTAAAGGAAATGAGGAAGATATCGTTACAACAAGAGCCTGGGTGTGCAAGTGATCTAAAATGTAGGGTTGAGTAGAAGAAAAATATGTTTGATTAGGTAGCTAAAGTGTGAGCACAACGTATGGCTAGCTTTACAACTCAAAAATCTAACTTTGGATACCATACATTTAAGCATGAAAAGTAAGAAACTGAGGAAGATGCAAGAACGAGCTAGGGTATCTCTGTGTCTCGAGGGAGCGTTGTCCGTATATAATCGAGTTTTTTTTTTCTTTATTGCTTTTGGATAGTGCTGCAGCCTCGTTGCCTGAAATGGACCTCCAATATTATTCCAGTGGAGACAAATTAGTCATCTCTATAATCATATAAATAACCATCCACATCAATGTTCCATACACTCGATTAAATATTTATACAAAAATATTTTCTTCTAGTAGTAAGTCGATCATAAGAATATAGACCAATTTGACATCTAATCAACTGAATTACATGATGAAATTCAAATCCGAGGACACCTAACCACCTGAAAAAACTTATTCAAAATGTGGTAGTACAGTAGTATACAGGACAATTAAACCTGCAGATTACACAACTAATCCAAATGCGTTGTGCACGTACAAGATTTGCGAAAGAAACAAAAAAGAAAGTAATAGGAGTATTCTTTTTCAGTTGATAAAAGATACAGTGTACCTTTTATACTTTTCACGTTCTCACAAATTTTGAACTACTATTGGCCTTTGGCAAAGAACAGTGTCCTTTAAAACAGGTAGTGACAGTTCCAATACACGAGAACATTTTTATTGCTTAATTGAATATAATTAATAATCACAATAATTTGTATGTACTAACATGCATGATTATTTGTTAGGAAAATATCGAATCGGGTAAATTTTTTTACAAAATGACACATATCAGTTATAATTTTGCAAAAAAAAAAAATATAATGAATTTTACATTCACACTAATACTAATTAATAAAAATATTCTTTTCTGACACATTTATATATACAATGAAAATTTTGTATCCGTGACACTATTCTATTTGTTATATACACATTACACGTATGTTTCAATAATTTTTTCCCTGCAGTTACAAAGTGTATAATGTGCCAAGGGATAGTGCGTTATCGACTTATGGTGTTAGTTAATTAAATTTTGTGAACTAAATTTGGTGTCCTAACATTATTCATTAAATTAACACATTTATTTTAATTGAGATACAAAACTAAAACTAGTTCATTTGTACTAGTATTTATATATACTCGAATCTTGGAGGCATACTTTAAAAATATAAAAGTAGGGCATTTAAGAATATTGTCCCAGAAAAAAGGGAACCAAAATAGAAAGTAAAATGTACTCTCGCTTTTAGTTTTTATTTTTGTGGCTTTAAATTTATGGGTGGTACCAACTTTAGAATATTGTCTCGAGGTCAGAACTCGGTTCAATAATTTGATTACAATCGTCATCCTACACATTGAAATCCTAATCTAATGACCAATATTGAAATTTTGCATACCATACATTTTTTGTTTTATTTTTATAATTTTTTGTGTTAGGATTTTATTTTTAATTTGTATCGTTGCAAAAAAAAATTTAAAAGAAAAAGTAAAAAGGAAAGTATACAACTGGATTAAATTAAAGATTTTTTATTTTCCTATAGGATTTTGCTCTTATAGGGTTTTTAACGAGACCTTATTATCTAAACTTTCGAGAATCAGTTTTTTATGGATAGTCACACAAAATGGATTAGTTAAGCATAACTTTGAGTTAGATGATGAGTTTTTATTGCATGATATAATATCTTTTATGAAAAAAAAGAGAGCAAATATTAGAAACAAGGAATATAACTGGGCCTGGAGATGAGGCCCACAGACTAAACCCATCTGATTACATGAGTTGTCAAATGTAAACCTTGCATCCATAATTTGATTATCGATCCTATTGGTCTAGTCATACGAGACTTTTACTATACACCTGTCTGGAATTGTAAATCCACTTACTAAAGGCCCATAATTTGTAGCCCATTTTAAACTTTTACACGACCCAAACTGTTCTCCTTTCAAGATTATACAGATTATAGACATGAGATGAGTTTATGTTAGTATTACCTACTGAATTTAATTGAGCTTAAGGTGTATTTTTTTTTTTTTTTTGCAAGTATAGCTTATAAAGTAATAAGTAACCAATATTCTTAGATAAATCTCGTGTGAGGGAGAACCGAACCCAACCGAAGATGGTATTTTTAAAAATGCTAAAATGAAGTAGTGAAGACTTGATGAGAATAAAGAGCTGCCCTTTACTAGATACTCGATGATAAATCTCATGTTGCTGGCTTGTTTAATGGTAAAGCTTGGTAACTAATGTGAAAATATACTGACCCTTGTTTCTGGCTTGTTTATGGTTGGTAAATAAGTCTCCTGGGATGGGACAACTGAGATAAGAAACGCCTAGTTTGCGAGAAGGAAACTTTGAATTTATTTCCAGGCACATGTCGACGAGAGGAAAAGGCCATTCTAATAAGAATATAGTTGCTGTCTGTGATTAATTCTAACCGAGAGCTACATTGTCTGATTGATTAGAATTTGCACGACCACGAACTGACATTTTGCGTAAAACAAAATTTTCAAGCTGATCTGTGTTATGAGGTTTTGGTGCATCATTCATCAAAGGAGTTTACATTGGATATTATGTATTTCTTTTGTGGCCAATATAGACTTCACATGAATTTAGTTCAATGATTGATTCGGAAATGAGATATGGGACCTCACAATAGAGTAAACAGTTCCATCTGAACAGCTCTTATGTTGCTGTTTCTAGCTTTCTGTTGATGTTAACATCAGAAGAGCCATTTTAATGAACATGGACCACTTTATGATGATTTAAACTGACTGCAGAATACTTACACACATGATTATTGATAAACCAGATATTTAGCAAATTCTCGCACAACGAGGACCTGGAACATTGCTGATTGCTCTCGAGGAGAAGAAACTTCCTGAGCACCTTTGGCTGCACGGATATCCTTATCATGTGCTGATAATTATCTTGAACTAAGAACTGATGATGTGATTATAGCTTCATCGTCCCATACAATGGACAAGTAATTTTATTTTCATATAAACTCTACTGCTAAGGCCTAAGAACATGACTGAAGATACAGGGCAACTTTAACTTGTGTATGTCATGAAATAATGTTAGTCATGTTGCTCTTGCTCTTTACACCACACAGACTTCTTATTGCTCGAAATTGTTCACACACTGGACTAAGTCTACAGTTGAGAGTTTGCTGAATAAACCTGAGAAACGCTTTCCATGAATTAATATCTGTTTTTTCCAGGGTTCTGAATAACTCAACCACCAACCACTAGCTTGCAGCCTCAGAGATGCTGTGCAGTGAAGGCCGCCATGATTTTGACCTTGCTACTGCAATGTTTGCCGATCCTTGCCTCTGCCTTTGTCCTTCATTTCCCATTGCCTGCTTATCGGAATAATAGCAAGCTAAGTATTCAATCAAGAAAATTATAGTGTACGAATATTACTTTGATATGATCATTGACTCATCCCTTGTTTCGTGCTGCTTAATACACTCTCTATGTTTCTATCAATCAGAAGGCTACTTTTTACTTTGCAAAAAAAAAAGCATAGGTTTATACTTGGAACAAGAAAATATTGGATAGAAACTTGTAACAACTAGGAAATTCTGATAAATCAGCCAACTTGTCTCAGGCAACAGAACAACATTGTAGTAGTATAACGTTCTCTTACACGATTACCAAAATCCAGATATATTTTGAACTTTACCTGAGTCGGTCTTTCAGCTCCAGAACTTCTTGCTTCTGCTTCACAGCTTGAATTCTGATCCCCAGTTTCTATCTCTCGCAGGTTCTTGTTCATCTTGGCATACCTTTTTTCTCTCAAAACTTGCATCACCTCTACAAGAAAACAATCAAAACAAAAACATTTAGAAGAATGACATAATAAATATGTATGAATGAACTAGTAGCATTAGGTTTCTCGAAGAAGCTAAACAAGGACCAACCTTGAGAGGTGACAAGCCGATAAGCTTTACCAAGAACAAGCCTGTCACTTGGCCTGAGAAGCTTAACACGCGTAAACTGCACTGTTTTCTCCTTTTCTTTCAAATTCTCCTCTCCCTCAACAGGCAATGGTATTATAAGAGAAACATAATGTCCTGGATTCATTTTCATCACTTCACTAACACAGACTGACCAATACATCCTTTCTATTCTCCCATCTGGATGTTGGACAACTAGTGCTGCTGCATCTACTGCCTGACAATTTCCCATATCTCTATAATAATTCGAAGAACAAAGAGATAGACAAGGAGAGAAATAAAAGAAGGAAGGATGAGATATGTCTTGGCAGTACTCACCACCTTGCAGAAATGATAATATATGTCTCTCTCAAGTTATTCATTCCACCCTCCTCCTCCAATACTCCTAACCACCTTTAAGGCACCCTATTTATATCGAAACGACTTTTCTATTAAAATTTTCCCATTTTTTAACTATTCAACCGATTTTGTCTTTTCATGCCTTCTGCAGCGTGCCAAGACGTTCTGAAATTATAATTTCTAATATTTTCATAATTTCTGATTTTTGTTAAAAAAAATTAACACTTGCCTAGCTATTTTATTCGTAAAACGCTTGGGTATTGAGTAGTGACGGAAATAGTTTCTCTATTTTTTAGAGTGCGAGTAAGATTTGTGTACATTTTACCCTACCCAGATCCTATTTCAAGCGGACATGATATGTTTGGCTTGGTTTAATTTGATTCTAGATGCTTCAACTAAAGATTCAAATAACTAATCCGATGGCTACACATTTCAACAAAATAACAAATTCCAGTTGTTTACAAGTATTTTATCTATAACATCATGATTAAGACATCTAGTGTATAATATCATCACGTCAACTACCATAAGGGTGCCGGCAAGAATCTTAAGGTGCTGTTAGGTTGCCATTTGTATGCATTTCAAGATCCTTGGACTGGCATGCTCGGCATTGTTAATGGAGTCGAGTTTTTAGATTAAGAGGGAGGATGTTTAGTAATTCTTAATAACATTATTCCTAAAACCAAATCAAAGCGTGCGTTTGGGATTCCTTTCACTCTACAACCTTATCCCCCATGTTTGTCATGTTCTCTAGCTCTTCATGCTACAAGCCATAAACTATTTACTTCCTATGTACTCAAAGCTCTATTTGAGGTAGTTTCATTTGTAGATACAACTAATTTAATTATTTCATGATGTTCAAGCGAAGAACTTATATATACAAAATGATTTATGATTTTTGTAATATTTCATTAGCTATCGAGTATAAGTTGTATACAGTTGAAGTACCTGTCAAAGGCGTTAATAACATTCTCTGAACAAGTCCAAGACAATGATATTCCTCGTCAAGTTCTCTCTGGTTGACGAACGTAGTTCCGTAAAAATGAAGTCGAAAACAGGGTCCGTATATCAGGATTATTAACTATTCATTATAGGTGACTGATTATGACGTATGATTTTTGCAGTAAAGTTTTAAAAAGACAATCAACTCAAACGGATGGCCCCGAGTCCCGTACTGTATTGATATATCTGGAATTAATGATTGTATCCGCCAATTATCCTTTTGCGGTAATAAGATCTTGATAAACATGCTCAATAATTTTTTATTTTGAAGGTCATGTTTGAGAAATACCAAGTCTGTACTTGTTGATTCTTTACCAGGTAAGAGTAGCTACAACTGTACTGTAATTTTGTTACTGGAGTTACTTTTTGAGAATTCAGACCTATCTTTTTGTCGGATTTAATAAAATGCTTATGTTTCTGCTAACTGTTGGAGGCCCATCGGTCCAATGGATCAGTATGAAGGTCCGTTACTGTGCGACCCAAAACCAGTTAAAGACATGAAGGCCCCTTCGGTTCGTTCGGTCCAATCCAATATTGACACATCAGATCGGTCCATCCCTTTTTGTTCAACGGTCACATGCTTCACCCACTTTTAACAGGTCACATTGACACTTTACTTGAGAGCATGAGACAATGATAATGTCTTCTCATCCTTCCGATCTAGATGGGATCCAAGAGGAAAAGGTAAAGTCAAGTCTATAAAAAGAAGGTATGATCCTCTTCATAAGGGCATCACAAAACCACACTTAAGAATACGATCTAAAACACAAACTCTTTACGTTACCTGTTTTCTTCATAAGAACCGGAATACTTACTCTTACACCGGAGGTGAATCGGGGGTCTAACACCCTCGCATTCTTCTTTTTGCAGGTCTGACCGAAGGAATTCTCCAGCAGAAATCTGGTTCCAACATTTGGCGCCGTCTGTGGGACCGTAGAGATACGATTTGTGTTGAAAATCACCACCTACCAAGCTGCTATGGATAACGAAGAAACTCCAACAAATACCCAGGCAGGAGGTAGCCGTCCACCTCCTGTTACACCAAGAAATCTAAACTTCGACGAAGATGGAGAAATGCCAACCCTCGAAGAACAACAACAAATGCTCCAAAAATGGAGAGAGGAGCAAAAAACCAAAAGAAAATCAAAAGAAAAAAGCGATCAGGATACAGAACGAAGGACCAAACAAAAAATGGCCGACCAGTTGAAATTACAAGCCTTAAAACTCCAAAGAGAAGAAATAGAGCTCCAAGAAAAACTTCTACGAAAGGCCCTAGAGATCGAAGACCATTCCGAGAGCCGAAAGGAAAAGAGGACCAGGGACGACGAAAACGACTCAGGAAACTCCGAACCATGTTCTAGACGGTCCCGATCGAAGGTGGTTTATACCTCAGATTCCGATGAGGACGACTCACATGTGGGGGATAGGATAAAAAGGATTGAGAAGGTAATGTTCGGAGATAGAAAGGTCATTCACGAACCCGTGGTAACCGAAGACATTGAACAATACCGACCACCTCCCGGAAGACAATTCCCGAAGATGTACGAGTTCAATGGAAAGGGTGATCCCGAGGACCATTGTGAGAAATACGAATCTCTCATGACTGGTATGGGGCACTGTGATGTCATGCTATGCAAGATGTTCAAAACTTACTTGAAAGGGACGGCATCTATGTGGTACCGTTCGCTGAGACCAAGGTCGATCGGTTCATATGAACAAATCAAGAGAAAATTTTTGAGGCACTACTCACACCTGTGCCGAAGAGAAAAGGATACCGAAGCCCTGATCCATTGTAGACAAAAACCGAACGAAGAGATTGGCGATTATCTTCCCAGGTTTAAAGAAGAAGCGGGAATGGTGACGAACTTAGATAAAGTCAAAGCCGCAGGATTCCTCTCCGCAGGCCTCGACCCCCTGAAAGGAAAAAAGCTTCGATCTTCGTTATATGATGTACCACCAAAATCATTGAACGACATATACCTGCGGGGGGAAGCCATTAGAAGGAAAATGGAGTCAATAGGAGGATACAAGGAGGAAAAAAGAGGCAAGTCCAGCAGAGAGGAAAGAAAAGACATTCGAAGAGAAGACCGAAGCAGCCGAGGAGATATTAAAAGCCGATCAAAAGACCTTAGGCCAGACATGGGAACCGATCGAAGACGAGATAGAGATCACGTGGTGTTTACACCCCTCAATACACCTATCTCGAAGATTCTCCACGAGATTAAAAGTAAACCTGGATTCGTTCGGCCACCTAGGTTGAGAACCCCGGAGCACCGAAGGAGCGAGAGCAAATACTGTGAGTACCATCAAGACAAAGGACACAATACTGACGAATGTTTCCATTTGAAGAAATTGATAGAAAAAATGATCAAGGACGGAGACTTAACACATTTCATCGGAGACCTAAGAGAAAAACTGGAAAACAAGGAGAAGAAGAAAGACGCCGAAGAATCAGAAAAATTCCGAGGGGAGGTAAGAACCATTTCTGGGGGACGATATTAAATCGGGACAGTAGAACCGACCGAAAGAAATACGCCAGACAAATCTACAACTTATATCAGTCAAACACAGCGAAGCAACAGTTACCAATATCCTTTACAGAGGATGACTACGAGGATGTAATTTGGCCGCACGAAGACCCACTCGTTATCAACCCAGTCATCGGGGAAAACAAGATTTGGAAGATGCTAGTGGACGAGGGGAGTTCGGTGAACATTCTGTACCATCGAACATACTGCAAGATGAACTTGGGAGGCGAACAATTGGAGCCATGTCACGAAGCACCGCAGTATGGCTTCGGGAATCAGCCCGTACCGATCGAAGGAACAATTACACTTTCTATCCTATTGGGAAAAGCACCATACACCACAACGAAGGAATCCAAATTCTACGTTGTCCGGGTAGACAGCCCGTACAATGGAATCCTCGGAAGACCAGTCTTATCCTCATTCCAGGCTGTTTCTTCCATTCCTCACTTTAAACTAAAATTCCCAACCGAGCACGGGATTGGAGAAATGAGAGGCGACTAGAAAGCCGCACGGATAATCATGCTGGAAGACATGGAGAAGGACAAAGACGTAGAAATGACCGAAGGAGGAAAAAGGAAGAGGAACGAGAATGACGTTGCGGGCAGTCACCAACTGCTGAATATAGAACTGGAGAAATTTGGGGCCGATCTATCCAATCAGATAGCCGAACCAGCAATTGAGACCGAAGAGGTGGAGTTATACGCAGGCCAATCGGGTAAGATGATCCAAATAGGCAAGAATATGGAGCCAGAGCTGAAGAAAAGGGTCGTCGAGGTTATTAGGGAATTCTATGACATATTCGCTTGGAATCCCAAAGACATGCCAGGATTGGACCCATCGGTTGCAAAGCATTGTTTGAATGTAAAGTCCGACGCCCAACCCGTAAGGCAAAAGAAACGAAACTTCGCCGTTGAAAGACAAAAGGTCATTCAGACCGAAGTTGAAAAACTACTGGAGGAAAAATTTATCGAAGAAATTGATTATCCCGAATGGCTGGCGAACGTAGTTGTCGTCAAAAAATCAAACGGCAAGTGGAGAATGTGCGTCGATTACACTGACCTAAATAAGCACTGTCCGAAAGACCACTATCCCCTACCCAACATTGATCAGCTAATAGACGCCACATCGGGGCATCAAATCCTCAGTTTTTTGGATGCTTTTTCAGGCTATCACCAAATCGCCATGAATGTCGAGGACATTCCGAAGACAGCCTTCATCACCCCGAACGACACTTATGCATACATCAAAATGCCCTTCGGACTGAGGAACGCGGGGCAACTTTCCAGAAAATGGTGAACAAGCTCTTCAAAAAGCAAATAGGACGAAGCATGGAATGTTACGTCGACGATATGATCGTCAAGTCACTCTTCAAAGATCATGCCGAAGATTTAAAGGAGTGCTTCGAAACACTCAGAAAAAACAACATGAGAATCAACCCGAACAAATGTACATTCGGAGTCAGCAGTGGAAAATTTCTGGGTTATATGGTCAGCGCCCGAGGGATTGAGGCAAACCAAGAAAAAATCAAAGCCGTTCTCGACATGGAAGCACCAAAAACCATAAGGGACATCCAGAAACTGACCGGACGAATGGCCGCCTTGAGGAGGTTCATCTCTAGATCCGCCGAAAAAGCTCTGCCATTTTTTGAGGTGCTTCGGGGGTCGAAAAATTTCGAGTGGGGGCCAAGTTGCCAAAAAGCGTTTGAAGAAGTAAAAGAATATCTGGTGAATACCCCACTCCTAATGAGACCAAACCCGAACGAAACTCTACAGTTATATCTAGCAGTGAACGACCGAACACTCGGGGTGGTGTTGGTTAAACAACATAAAGGGAACCAACATCCAGTGTTCTACGTCTCTCACATTCTGAAGGACTCAGAGACAAGATATCCCAACGTGGAGAAGTTCGCTTACGGACTAGTCATGGCTTCCAGAAAATTACGACACTATTTCCAAGATCGAACAATTCAAATAGTAACTGACCAACCCCTAAAGAAAATCATGCGAAGACCCGAAGCATCGGGTAGGGTGGTCGCCTGGTCGGTCGAGTTAGGAGAATATGACCTTGAGTTCATTCCAAGGACAGCAATTAAAGCACAAACCCTAGCCGACTTCATTGTAGAATGTTCTTTCTCTGGACCGAAGGATTTAGCTCCAGAAGAACAATTGATTCGTTCGCCAGGAAAGTGGAGGCTTTTTGTGGATGGCTCAGTAGCAGGATCGAAATGCGGAGCAAGGCTAATCCTAACTAGCCCCGAAGGCTTTGAGATATGCCAGACAATCAGTTCACTTTTTCTCTGACCAACAACGAAGCCGAATACGAAGCACTACTAGCAGGTCTGGATTTGGCAAAAAATTTGGAGGTAAAACACTTGAGAGTCTTCAGCGATTCTATGTTAGTTGTCAAACAATTTTCAGGAGAATACAGACAGAAAGATCCACGAACGAAGGCTTATGCCACAAAGGTACGCGAAAAGTCAACATTATTTGAATCATTCGAATTAAGCCAAGTTGCTAGGGAAAACAACAGCCGAGCCGATGCTTTATCAAGGCTAGCCTCGGCAGAAACCAAGAACTTTACAGGCTCAATCTATCTAACCGAAGTCAAGACACCCTCAATAGACAAAAAACAATGCATGGAAATACACCAAGGAGTTAATTGGATGACACCGATCAGAGCTTTTCTGGAAAAGGATACCCTTCCACTCGACAAAAAACAGGCCCAAAAGGTAAGATACCGATCAACCAGCTATTCCATTGTCGGAGGCAGGCTATTCAGAAGATCGGTCACTCAACCGTTACTCCGATGTCTTGATCCCGAAGAACAGAAAATGGCCTTAGAAAGTATCCACGAGGGTATCTGCGGGGAGCACCTCGCTGGCCTATCACTTGCCTTCAAAATACTAAGGCAAGGCTTCTACTTGCCAACGATAAGAGAAGATGCTTCGGACTATGCGAAAAAATGCAGACAGTGCCAGCTATTCAGCAACGTTCCAAAGCAACCACCAGAAGAAATGACATCGGTGCTCAACCCGATTCCCTTCGCTATGTGGGCGGTAGACATTGTGGGCATTTTGCCAACTAGCACTAAACAAACGAAATACTGTATCGTCGCCATTGATTACATGACCAAATGGGTAGAAGCCAGACCCCTCTCAGCGATCACCGAAGAAGCAGCAAAAAAGTTCATGTTAGAACAGATAATACTAAGA
This sequence comes from Saposhnikovia divaricata, assembly GCA_036435485.1. Taxonomy (NCBI): domain Eukaryota; kingdom Viridiplantae; phylum Streptophyta; class Magnoliopsida; order Apiales; family Apiaceae; genus Saposhnikovia; species Saposhnikovia divaricata. Next base: position 157,147,020 of record CM071595.1, read on the forward strand.
TTTGGCATCCCAATGATTTGTGTGTCGGACAACGGGACACAATTCATTGGAAACAAATTCAGAAAATTCTTGGCTGAATTCGGGATTCAACGAAAGTTCAGCTCAGTCGGACATCCACAAGGAAATGGGGCGATCGAAGCAGCTAACAAAATCATCTTCGATGGAATCAAGAAAAGACTTGGAGATTCGAAGGGACTTTGGGCCGAAGAACTGCCATATGTTCTATGGGCCTACCGAACAACTCCAAGATCGTCGACCAGAGAAACACCATTCAGACTAGCCTTCGGAACTGACGCCTTGATGCCAACAGAAGTTGGTTTGGAGTCCTATCGAACACAAGTATTTAATTTGGAAACGAATGAAAATGGGCTCCGAACGAACGTTCATTTGCTTGAGGAAGAAAGGGAGACAGCTTACCGAAGAAACTTAAAATACCAGCTTCAGGCAGCTCAATATTATGATTCGGGAATAAAAAAGAGATCCTTCCAAGTGGGAGATTTAGTACTTCGGGAACTAGCTACTTCCATGCTAACTAAGCAGGGAAAACTCATGCCCAACTGGGAGGGACCCTACACAGTGGTAGAAATAGTTCGCCCGGGCACGTACAAGCTATCCCATTCGGACGGAAGCCTAATTAAAAATACGTGGCATGCGACACGCCTTCGTCGTTTCTATCAGTAAGCTTCCTAAGACATGTTTATACCTATGGTTTTTAGCTGAAGAACGTTGAAAATAATGAATTGTGTTTAACGAACCCATGCTTGGGGACGATCGAATAAAAGCATGTGTTCCTATACTTTGCTTCAGTCTTTAGTTGTGTTGAAATGATTAAGGCAGGGAGGAAATAGTTTTCACCGAATGAAAAAAAAAAAAACCTTAATCATTCACAAAACACCAAAACACTAGAGGCAAACAGATTATGACTGGAGATAACCAAACATGCTAGGCTGAAGGCCGAAGACGCATAATAAAGAAAATTATGCTAGGTCGAAGGCCGAAGACGCATAACAAAGAAAATTATGCTAGGCCGAAGGCCGAAGACGCATAGCAAAGAAAATTATGCTAGGCCGAAGGCCGAAGACGCATAACAAAGAAAATTATGCTAGGCCGAAGGCCGAAGACGCATAGCAAAGAAAATCATGCTAGGCCGATAGCCGAAGACGCATAAAACAAAAGAGAATTATGCTATGGCCAAAAACGGCCGAAGATGGATAACAAAGATAAAATTATGCTAAGGCCAAACACGGCCGAAGACGCATAACAAAGCTAAAAATATGCTAAGGCAAAATAATTTTATGCTAAGGCCGAACACAGCCAAAGACGCATAACGAAGATAAATTATGCTAAGGTAAACGTGACCAAAGACGCATAAAACAAAAGGAATTATTATAAAACCAAAGAGAATCCGAACAGAATAATATCAACAAAGGCCCGAAGGCAATCAAAAGTTATGCCCGAAGGATTACATCGTTCAAAGAAATTAAGAAAATCAACTAGAGAGATGAGATTCCGGATCAGAGCTAACTTCAAGAGGAAGATCAGGTTCCTCTGGGCGATTGATTGGATCCTCGAAATCCCCAAGGATTTTCTTGTAATCCAAACCAGCCTCATTCGCCCTGATGATCGCCTCATCAAAGCCAGCCTGATAACTCCTATCCTCAGCACGTGTAAGCTTCTTCTCGGCCTTCTTCAGCAACCGGCGACTCCTCCTAGCTTGATTGGCCCTTCGATCAGCAAGCATCTTCTGAGTGTCTCGCTCAGTTGAAAGAGCATTGCGCTCAAGTTCCAATCTGTTTACCTGTTGCTGAAGATCAAAATTGGAAGTTCGGAGCTCCTCTAAAGCCTCCAGCTGACGACCCACATCCTTAGCTTTTGCCTCAACGGCCGCAGCCCAAGGAGCAGCCTGGAGAAAAGAAAATAAAAAACACATATTGTTAAAAATAGAGCAGAAGGAAAGCACAAAAGAGGACAACCTATGTACACTTACCAAAGACAGGTGGCCTAACAATTCGCCACAAGCCTTCCCCAGATCAGCCGAATCGTAAGTAGGACGATCGGAGGGGAGGATCATAGCTCTAAAGAAGTCACCGGCCACGTTCTTTGCTTCGTTTGGAGCAGGAACGGCAAAGGAATCTGTGGCCAAGATCGACCAAGAAGGCCGATAAGTTTGAACAATGCCTTCGGTGTTTCGCTGCCTTTTCTGGGGATTGTCAGCCAAATCCCCCATCTGGCTAGCCGACGACCGAACAGGTTCAGCGGTGCGAGCACTTGCACGAGGAGGGCTCAGTGGATGACCAGTCGGAGAACCGCCCGCTTCCCGAAGCCGCCTAGCTTCGGCCTCCTCCGCCTTCTTCTTGTTTTTTTCGGCCAGCCTTCTAGCCATGTCTGCTCTCAAAGACACTGCAAGAAATTTAGAAGTCAACGAACGAAGCAAAAGAATCAAATTTGGACAAAGGGAAATTCAAGCGTTACCGTTACCCCAACGTAAGGCCTCAAGAAACTCTTTACTTCGGCTCATGGAAAGAGGAATCTTGTCAGGATTCATCGGCCGACTTATCAACAAATAATCCGACCTATCTTCATCGCTCATCTCCGGAGCGATGACAGAATTAGGATCCACTTCCCTCCAAATCCTAAAATTATCCAACCTCGGACCACTAATAAAAAACCAGTTTCTATGTGTACCAGAGTTACTAGAGTTCGTGGCGGCCCAATCGGCCCGACCAGACTTTCGGGCAACAGTATAAAATCCGGCAGACTTAGGATTCTTCCTGAAATCGTAATGGTAAAAGAAAAGAGACAACCGTGGTTTAACCTCAGCCATCACGCAACGGGTCTGAAAGGCGTTAAAATGAATGAAACTGTTTGGATCCAATTGCCCAAGCGCTATCCGAGTAAAAAGCAAGAATCTTCTAACGATAGGGAGGAGCGGTAGCCTCAAACCGCAATAAAAAGCACGCTCGGAGACACCTATTTTAAAACTCCCATCCGGACAAGGAGAAACAGGAGTATGGTAAATTAAATCATCATCTTCGGCCGGATAGGCCTCGAACTGTTTGGGGAAATCGTACTTGGCGTGCATCGATACGACCTCCTCATCCTTCATCTCGGAAACTCGATTGGCGGCAGGGAACTTAAATTCGTCGTCGAAGTGTGCCATAGCCGAATAGGGAGGAACGGCGTTCGGCTGATCCATTTCCTGCGTTCGGAAGCATAGGAATTAGCCATGTACTCAGAAACTAAGAAGAAAAAGGGACAGGAAAAACCTATTTGACTAAAAGCCGAGTACAGAGGGCTGGGATCGGCCGAATAAACGAAAACTCAGTTGACAAAACAGAAAACATCTACATGCCTGAAAATCGAAGGTAGAAGGGTCGAAGTTTATGAGCCTCGAACATACCGAAGAATGTTCATATCAAGAAACACCCAGAAACCCAAAATAAAAGCTAGAGCCCCAGGGAAAGTCGAAACCAACCCATTAAACATTATATATCCACCCAAAACACCCATACTTCCCCAGTAAACCCTTCAAAGCTTGCACATGCATAACACCAATATATATAATACACACATATACAACTATGCAAAATAAACAGGAGAACTGACGCTTGTCTAAGAGGGGACGGCGTTTCCAATCGCTGCTGAGAGAAAGTAAAAAGAAAGAAAGTAAAAGAAGATTGGTGGTTATGAAAAGTAAAAAGAGAAAGTAAAAAGGGTTTTATAGGACGCGACGTTTGGGTAACAAAACGTTACAGATCCAACGGTTGAGGTTGCAGCACAGATCTCGAGATAAAAACACCTGTCCACATTAAATGGACACAACTCCCTATGCGAACCTTTTCACCTAAGATGGGCATCGTTATCCAAAGAAAAACTCTGAAGGCAAATTTTAGGTTTTGGTCTTCGTCTCGGAGAGTCCTCCGACCGAAGCCCAGGGACATGTTGGAGGCCCATCGGCCCAATGGACCAGTATGAAGGCCCGTTACTGTGCGACCCAAAACCAGTTAAAGACATGAAGGCCCCTTCGGTTCGTTCGGTCCAATCCAATATTGACACCTCAGATCGGTCCATCCCTTTTGTTCAACGGTCACATGCTCCACCCACTTTTAACAGGTCACATTGACACTTTACTTGAGAGCATGGGACAATGATAATGTCTTCTCATCCTTCCGATCTAGATGGGATCCAAGAGGAAAAGTTAAAATCAAGTCTATAAAAAGAAGGTATGATCCTCTTCATAAGGGCATCACAAAACCACACTTAAGAATACGATCTAAAACACAAACTCTTTACGTTACCTGTTTTCTTCAAAAGAACCGGAATACTTACTCTTACACCGGAAGTGAATCGGGGGTCAACACCCTCACATTCTTCTTTTTGCAGGTCCGACCGAAGGAATTCTCCTGACAGAAATCTGGTTCCAACACTACCATTATATATCTTTTCGTCAGAGAATAAAAACTTTTCATCTCTCAATCTTGTGATATTATTCTTTATGTTTTAGAGAACAGACAACTAAAAAGCAAATGCCAATCTCCATAAGAATGATCAGTTTCCGACTGTTTCCTTCTCAGAAGCATATAAAATGTAACTTACACTCACATCTTTTACCAATTAGCTATTAAGATTTATTTAAAGATAAGCATTTTCAAGAAGCTGGACCCTGCTCAGTGCTTGCCCTCTAAAAGAATACTCTGTTTTTCTGATAATGCTCACACTTGGCCTACCTTGCGATCAATGATGCTCGAATCTTCGACCTCTTGAAAGGGCTTATATGGTATTGTATAACGCATTCAACGAATCTTATATTATATTCTAATACGGCAAACAACAGGAATATATAATTTTGGATTTTAAACATATAAAGATGACTAATTCAAATGAAAGACCTTTAATATCTTTGACCCTTGTAAGAGCTAAGTCCAAGAGTGTCCTAAGATGATGTCTTAAATTAAAATATATGGCATTTAATAAAAAGTGATGATCAAACAATGTCCTAAAAATGCCTTAAAATGCTAGGACATGTATCACTTACCCTAAAAATAAGGTTGTCCTAGTCACTTCACTTTTAATAATAAAAAATAATTTTCCCTCCACTTTCTTTTCCCACTTCCCCCTTTCCTACTAAAATATATTATTATTTTAATAATAAGGAATGCGGATAAGGATTGTTGTTGGAGTGCATGTTTTAAAGTAATGTCCTAAGTTACTAGGACATTATAATTTATAATATTTATAAGGCAGCTATTAGGACATTCTTGGACTTGCTCTAAACTGGTTTAACATAATTCCATTATTTGGAAAATGTGGATACTGATTCATTTGCATAAAAACATTTTAGAATAAATGTCAGACTATGTAAGCCATGTGAACTGTTGGGGGTCTATTCTTATATTTCTTAATGATAATTTGACTATTTCTTGTTCAAACATGACCAGGTGGAGCAGTGGGTTACAATTACAAGATTTCTTAATTGTATGGGTCTTTTATTTGTTATCATATGGCCTAATACTCCTAATTTCTTTGTATGATTGCAGAGGTATTAGTGGAAAATCAAAATATCTTTTGTTCATAAAATTTGTACATTGTTAATGTAGGGTTACAATCAAACTATCTTTTATTTTTTATAAAATATTCCAACTCTTTCTAGCTTAATTAAAGTTCTTGAACTAACAAAATGGGATATGATGTATTTGTTATTTTTTAAGCCAAGGATATGGCTTTTTAGGAGGCTTTCTCCTACATACTTCCCCCTTACATTTAGTAATTAAGAGAAAATGTGTTGGTGTGGAGCTGTTATAGAATGTCCAAGAAGTAACAAGAATTTAATAAAGAAAAAAAAAAGTTTCAAAACCGTTATCAAATGCTAAGATGATAAATTTGATTGTATATGTATTTTAAAAATAAAGCGATCCTCCATGTATTCGTATAACCTCCACTAATACCTCTACTAATTAAAAGAGACAATTGTCATTCGGGAACCATTTTGGGATTCCTAACATTACTCTTTAATAAATTTAGTGCTTTCAAGATCTAAATGACAAAGAAACAAGGTAAAAGAGGCTTTTCTAGATTAAACCATTCTCCTCCACAGGCTACACCCAATGGAACTCTTTCTGAACAAATATGAATGGAATTAGCATATGTGCAGATCATAAACAATCTCACACTCCCTTCAGTTCAAATATTAGTGAATCATGAATTAGCAACACATATTTGATAATGGGAAAACTTGGCTCTACTACTTTGACCTAAAAACACAATGAAGTCCAAATTTTGTACTAATGTGTGCATGCATTAGAATTTAAATGTCAATCAAACAAGCAAACTCAAGCTCTCAAATCTTTTCTGCAGGCAAAATCTCAATATTAACTTAATACTACAGAGCATGATCTTGGTAATTTATTCCTTGGGCATATATGCATCAGATATAAGTATTATGCCCCCTCAATCCTGTAAATTTGGATTTACAAGTATTTCAAGCAATTAACCAGTTCCTAAAAAAGTGTAATGGCAAGGTAATGAAGATTAAAGCAGCACTGGATATATAATTAAAGCACAATACTAGGTTCTGTATACTATTGTATAGCTAATTAAGCACTTCAATCCATGTTGTGTCAAAATACAGAGATACGATATTACGACTGTTGCACAAGTATCAAGAAAATGAGATGGGATGTACTGCTAATTTTTCCTTCTTTTCTCAAGTAGCAAAAAAAAACGAAAGAGGGAGAAATGATCAAGAATTCAGGTCTGATACCCACAAAATCTTCTACCAGATACCTCACTCACACGGTTATAGAAAACTTCCCCATCAATCATATTACATGGACGGGAAAAATTTGTTGAGATTGAAGGGCAAGGAATAGAACTCTTCACTCCTCGTATCTGTTTTATAAGACCTGAACTTGTCCCACCATTGCATACCCCTGTCCTTCCTGGTAGCATTGTCCTTGCGGTGAAGTGTGACATCTAGAAACAAAGCCAACATGCCAGCAACAAATGCTTCTGACGAGAATGGGACATTAATCATATCGTTGAACTGACAAAAAATTATATTCACGTTAACAGTTGTGAAATTATAAGTGGGGAAGAAAGCAGAAAGATGAAATGCAGATAACTAAATTATTTTAGTACAAGGCATAAAAAGGATATGAATGCTTACCCATCTTGATTTAGTATGGACAGGACCATAACCCTTCACTGCCAAGTACTCGTTAAAATACTGTGGAATTGATAACCCCATGAAAATTGAGAAGCCTAAGATGAACTTGGTTCTGAAGCTGTTTAAATTGCAAAACTGAAGGAAACTAAGGCCTCCAGCACCTGAAAAAAAACACAATTTTTGACGAGATTAGTTAAGTGGTTATGTGGTAACGAGAAAGCAACGACAAATTCTGTAAGCACTTACCCACATAGGCGAAAAAAAGACAATACATAGCTGCAATGATTGGTGCAGGAATTGAGGCAAAGACTGCTCCAAATTTTGCTGAACATACAAGCACATGAAAATAATTATCAGCAAACACAGATTTTGATCATTTTACACTAATTCAATGCCTTCCAATAACGAAGAAATTACCAAGTATAGAAAAAAAAATCATGAATCCAGCAGATATTTGCACAACCCTTCGGCTGCCTACACGTGTCAACGCTAGCAAACCAGCATTTTCCCTGTAAATTGAAATAAAATCTAGTGCCCCATCAGTCATGAAGTTCAGTATTAGGTATTTCCATAAACACAAGCACTGTGAATCTTACACAGATACCGACGCCCCGTTTCCAGTTCCAAATATTCCAGACAACAATATTCCCACTCCCTAATACATTGACAAACAAAAAGTAACTATAGACTGCTGATGAAAAGTTATGATGAGCGCGTATAGATAAATTGACAGTACTTTCTTGAAAGGGAAAAACAGGAATTTAAAAGAAAAGCAAAGATAGTGAAACAATGTTCACAGTGCCAAACAAAAAGTCATAAGAAGCAGAGAGTAGAAGCATATTGTCATGTTGTTATTTTCCATTTGACATGACTTCAGTTTCCTGGTTTAGGCATGTAAAAAGGTATTAATGGGTTGGTACATATTCAGAGTAATGTAATCGAGTCATACCTGCCAACCAACTCCACGGCCGAGGACAGAGGGTGGTATAGGGGTAGCACTTGCATACCTTGACACAGCAATGAATGCACCAGTGGACTGTTGGAGGAGCACATTTGTGAGAAAGAAAATAATCAGCCTTATCTTGTTTAACAATCATAGATGAGTGGGAAGTATTAAACAAAGAATGCGTCTATTCATCAAATGCCTATGCCAAGTAACAAGTGAATGGTCCGCGCAGAAAAAAAAATAAAGAGGGACAAATCATATGCATCCATCAGTGACACTATAGCCGTGAAAAGGAAAACTTGAACATATTGCAAGGGCTGCCAGCTAGGACTAGCAAAAGATAAAAGATGCATGATTTTAAGAAAGTTAAGAATTTTTTGTCTAAATTTCTAGTGTGCAACTGAAGCCTGAATTCATATAAATTAAAGGGTGAGAGCAGAAGTGAAAACCTCAATAAGAGCAACGAACGAAGCAGCCATCATAGCAAAAGCTTCTCCAGCATCAAAGGTGGGAGCTCCCCACTGGAACGGGTATGGGACTCTTATCCTGCATAAAGAATGTGCATCAGAGGAAAATATACCACCAATTACCGAGTTACAGTCCAACTTAGCATACCAGCCTTTGTAAATTGAATACTTATATTTAGCATGTGCAAAACTTAATTAATTAGCCACCTAATTGCATATCTATTATTCTCTGTACATAACTCATGACATGATACTAGTGGAGGCCCCAAAAATTTAGATCAATCAAACAAACCATACCATGGAGCTGCACCAATAATTCCAGCACGGTCTGTTCGGCAGCTCATTTGGGTTGTTCTTGGTGAGTGCTTATAAGCTCCCCCGACAGTGAGAAGGTGAGCATAAATCCACACGATAATCACCGAGAATATAACAGCAAAGCGGTCAAAGATATGCTTCTCCCCGCCCATAAGATGAGGTATATACTGTGTATAGAAAACTATAAATCAGCTCAGGATGTTATGAGTTCTTTGTTGAAACATTACTCAATTCAAGTTAGTATCATCCAGAGTTTTTGTTGGAAATCTTCTCAATTACAGGTGATTTGTAAAGTACCTGTGAGTAGATTACTAGAATGATGAGTTGAGGAAGTCCAATTTCCACACATTTTGTGAGCTAACGAAAATTGAAACCATCATCAGCGGAGAAAGCAAAGTATACAGTTACTACAATTTTGCATGTAAAAATGTGAAGAGGTGCGATTTCTGTAGATACATAATGCTCATAGCAGAAGGTGGCATACCAGTGGAAAACCAAACTCATATAGGCCAAACCCTGCTAGTGATACCAATGGAACTACGGATAGTGGACTCATGAACCTGATAATACAAGGGCACTCTAAACGTGTAACTAATCTCACACAGGATGTGGATAACATTATAAATATAATTAGATATTTCATGGTTTGGGACATAAGAATCTACTATCAAGATTTCATATAAGAGTGATAAGTAAACCTCATCACATTACGCCACAGGCCACTAAATCCAAGAACAATTTGAAGTGTAGACGCAACAATAAGAGCACCCTGTGTCCCCCGCATTATCTTCTTAAATTTCTGCATAAAGAAGTAATCAGGACAACAGAAACACTCATGGTTGCATTTGGAAAAACAAGGAAAGAAGGGGTTGAATATGTACCTCCTCAGGATCAACAAGCTCACTGTATCGCCCAGCCAAGACAATTGACAGAGTGGTCGGCACAAACGTATAAGAGGCTCCAATTACAGCAGGTAATCTGGTGCCAAACAATGTCTGCATATAAGTATTCACTCCAGCCACAAAAAGTAGCGTCTGGATCATCTTTGCCTTCTCTTCCTAAAAAGTAAAGCAAAATACGCCAGTTTCGTTAACAAAAACAAGCCAAAATTCTAAAACATCCACAAATCACAAGCTCAATCAAAGCATTGTCAAATAGTCACAAAGATGTAAGTTAAGCCTTACATTTCCTCCTCCCATTTGCGGAACCAGAGTAGTGGGAATAAGAACTGTAGTGCCAAGCATCACAAGATAGTGCTGGAACCCAAGTAATATGGCCTCAGCTGCATACAGCACCAAACCATAACTTAAAACTTCACATTAACACTAATTACATCAAACAGAACAACAATAATCAAAACCATTTTTCCAACATCAAAAAATCCGTTTCCATCAAACACTAGTAAACATGAGTTCATGATCAAAAAACCCACACAAGTGTCCCAAAAATCCACAAATTCCATGAAACATAAACCAAGAAGATTTGGGCCCATAAGTCCATTACACATGCATATGTATAATAAACAATACACAAACATATATAAAACATGTTTATACACAAAGAAAAATTTAAAGAACTCACGCCAGGGAGGAGGGCTAGTGATACAAAAAGCAATATTAGGCAACTGATCTTTAGCCGGATGTGGAAGCAGCTCTTCTTGTTTGGGTGGTGGTGCATGTCCTCCTCCTGCCATTATATATATGTATGTCTGTCTCTAAACAAAACCCTTCACTTCAATAAATCCTAAATCTCACAAAACCCTGAAACAGAAAAACAAGAAATCATAAACAAGCTTCTCATCAGTAAAACACTAAAAGTCTAAAACCCCTTGATTCACAATCCCAAGAAAATCAAAGTAACAAAAAAAAATAATTACCAAACCCCCACACAACAAGCTGTCCTAAAGTACACACACACCAAATGCATTTATGTGTGCAAAAAAACAGTACAACAAGTCAAGAACCTATACATACATGGTACACACATATAAAAACAAGTACTGTACTCATTATTTACAGTAAACTAAACCTGTAAAAAACAGTGCTTCTTTGCTATCTTTACTTGTCTGAGAAGAATTATTAGTACATAAATAATGTGCAAGAAGTTAAAAAGGCAAAGCCCATTCAAAAGAAGCGAGAAAAAGAAAGAGCTAAAATTAGGAAACAGCTAGTAAAATGGACAGAGATATATGTCTGAACAAGTAAAAGTAAAAGGAATAGTACTGTTGTTGGAAGTGCATGCATAGATAGATACATGGATGTGTGTGTATAGGTTTGTGTATGTTATTGGGAATGGTGTAGGCATTTCTTTCTTTTTACATGTAAAATTAAAGCTCAAGACAGCATATCAAAAGAGCATCTACACCATTTACTTTAATTCTAAACTGATCACTTTTGTTTATGCTAATTCCATTTCTTTGTCACAATTTGATGTTCTTGAGATCTTCTTATTTTGGAATTTTAGTAAATTATCACTTTAAGCAAGTTGTTATCAGTTGTATAAATGATTTAATTTAGTATTAATATTGAAACTTTGTTAATTCCTACATAATTATAGTATCCTATTATGCATCGAATCAAATGGTAATAATTACATGTAACTTTTTCTAATTTCTGACATAGCTTTTCCGTTATATATTTATTTATTTATTTTAAAAAAAAGGACATTTGCGGTTGACTGATTAAATTTGATTTTTTTGTATTTTTGTGTTATTTGTAATGAGTTGAAAATTTATTACAAAAATATTAATTTGTATTTTTGTAAAAGAATTTAAAAATAATGTTTTGCAAATTTTTTATTGTATTTGTTTACAAATATTAATAATTACAGTCCGTCTTAAACTTTAGAGGAACCGTATGTTAAGTATAAAATGTTGCCTCAATGTTCATAGAGAACATTACTATAATAATTACAAAAACGTCAAAATTATGTAAATGATATAATTATCCAGACAAATAACATTGTAAATTTTCGAGCAAATATAAATTTTAAATCTATTTTATTATTTAAAAAATAAATAAATATGTAGATTTAAAAATTTGGGGTGTGCTTTAAGATTTCTTGCACACCCCTGATAGAGCCTGATTACAGTATGTACGCAAGGAAGCCCTCTATAATAAATTAAGTCTAGACAAAAGAGTTGGTAAAAAATTAAATACAAAGCTGTGTTGATTATAATTGCTAAAGAAAACAAAAAATTTAGTCACCAAATATTCAATATATTACGAAATTCTTAAAGGCTATTTTTAACTGGACCCAAAATACAAAGCAAAAGAAACATATTATTTATGTGTGTATTAGGTGGAAAGGGGTTGTGTGGATTTATATTAGAGCTAATTAATTATTTTAATTAGAATGTAAAGGTGATAAAAGAAAAAGGGAAGACTGCCATTCCCATCTCTTTATTTACTTTCCTCACCCTGCAATACAAGAATCTGGATATAAAAAGATGGCAGATAAACAGTGGTTGGGATTTTGAATTAACAAGAAAAATAAAAGGTGACAAGAGAACCATTGTTCTAGATTGTGGATTATGTGGATTATGTCCGTTCTTAATCAGCAGTGACTGTATAACATGAACCTCGTTTTTTTTTACGAAATGTCGAGAAAATGTCAATACTTGCGATTTTGAAATAATTTAATTCAAAAATTATGATTGTAGTTCGATAAATGTATTAGCCTAATATAATTCATTTGTATGGAGAGCATAGATTTTTTTTTTTTTTTTTTATCACAGTACTTTCTACTTGGGCAGTTCACTTCAGAGTATGTTAAATTTGTTAAGCAAGAGTCAGCTTTGTGATCGTTTCAGTTGCCGGGCTGTATATGAGTCGAGCCATTTGAAATGGCTAAGAGCCTAAAGTCCAGCGTCGGGATAAATATTTGTTAAAGTCTAATATTAGGTGTTAAAGTCTAATGTGTTATGTTAGTCATATTTGAAGGCTTGACATTAATAAATATATATGTAAGTCATGATGTCATTTGATTGTTTTGTAGCCTATAAATAAAGCATTTGTTTGTTGTAAATAATAAGCTTCATATTAGCAATACAAGAGTTCATTTTTCTCTTAAATTTTTTTTTTCTTCATACTTTGTTTTTCTTTTTATTTGCGAATGAGCCAGGATGACAATACAAATGAATAATGATAAAGAGGAGGGAGAATCGAACATGTGACATATCATGCATGTAGAAATTGTGAGGGTGACCTTGTGCCATTGCTTATGTGTGCATATGTGTAACGTAGCAGAGTTACAATATCGTGTAAGCAATATGAGGCTACAAGGGAAGCCGAACAACAATGTAAGAGAAAGAACAAACAAACTCATGAATAGTTCACCTATTCAAACGATTTTGAATGGTTCGAACTATGTAACTTGGTCTCAAGCTATGCGCAGTTATCTCAAAGGAAAAAGACTTTGGCGGTATGTTAACGAGGATTTCACTATCCCCACAAAAGAGAAAGATGAAACTGAGTCAAAATTCAAAGTCGTATTGAAGAGTGGGATGTCAAAAATCATCAAGTTATCACATTTTTTAGAAACTCTTCTGTTTCTAAAATCAATTTGCAGTTTGAAAACTTTGAGACTGCAAAAGAAATATGGGATTTATTGGCATCTCGATATACTACATCTGATCTGGCTCACCAGTATCAAATCATCAGTTCTCTAAGTAAGCAGAAACAAGCATCTGGTCAATCTGTAACTGATTTTCTATCTCAAATACAAGCACTTTGGGATCAGTTGACATTATCTGAACCCAAGTGGTTACACACAGAGGACCCAAGTGGTTACACACAGAGGACACCACTCTTTATTACACATATCGTGACCAACAACGACTCATCAAGTTTCTTATGGCTCTCACTCAGGACTATGAACCGGTTAGACCTGCTCTTCTTCATCGTGTTCCGCTGCCTTCTCTGGAGAGTGCTTTAACCGAGCTTATTTCTGAAGAGACTCGACTTGACATCGGCAAAATCAGTCCTGCAACTGATAACGTCCTAGCAGTACCTCCAGTACCTACATTTGACAAACCATTTTGCAGGTTTTGTCGTCAAAATGGACTTGTCACCAAGGATTGCGTAGCACTTCACAATCATACATGCCAACATTGTCATCACAAGGGTCATTACTCGATACAGTTCTGCAAGAAAAAGTCATCCTTCCATTCAAACAAGTTTCCTCAGTCTTCCGCTGCTGCAACCTTTGACTCTGCATCATAATCTGCACCAACTACGTCTACTAGCGAACTGGAATCCTTGCTCAAACAGGTTTTATTTAAAGCAAGCTCTCCTTCAACTACATTTTCTGCCACCTCAGGTAATTCTTGGTATTTTCATTCTGCTTGTTGCAATCATATGACAAATGATTCATCCCTATTTACCACGAAGACACAGAGTTCTTACCTTCCAACCATTCAAACAACATATGGTTCAACTATGAATGTGTCACACATCGGGAATATATCTACTGAAGATCTTTCCCTCCCTGACACATTTTTTGTTCCAAATCTTACACTTAATCTTGTCTCTATTGGCCAAATTTGTGATCTTGGTCTTGATGTCATTTTTTCCCCTTTCGGTTGTCAGGTACAGGATCCTCAGACAAAACAAACGCTTGGGACAGGACGTAGATGTGGAAAGTTGTTTGAGCTCACTTCTCTTCATATACCTACACCAAAATCACCATCTCCTCTAGCTTGTGCGGTTTCATCCAGTACCTGGCACTCTCGGTTAGGTCATCCATCTTCCACTCGTTTACATAGTCTTATTTCTAAAGGTCACTTAGGGAGTGTAAGTGAAGACAAAATTGAATGTGTGTCATGTAAACTAGCAAAACAACATGTACTTCCTTTTCCTATTCATTATGAAACATCATCTTCTACTTTTGATTAGGGCTGACAATTTTGGGTTTCGGGTCGGGTTCGTGTCGGGTCAACAGTGGGTTTCGGGTACAGGTACTCAACCCGAACCTGACCCGAAAATTTAATGGGTACAGGTGCTCAACCCGAACCCGACACGAATGGGTTTCGGGTGGGTTTCGGGTAACCCAACCCGAAAATAATTATATATATATATATATATATTAAAAAATATATTTATATATATTAAATAAATATATTTATATTAAAAATAATTATATATATTAAAAATATATAAATATATATATTAAATATATATATATTAAAAATAAATAGATATACTAAAAATAATTATATATATATATATATATATATATATATATATATATATATATTCGGGTCAGTTTCGGGTTACCCGAACCCAATCCGATTTTTTCGGGTCAAGTTTGGTCAACCCGAAACCGAGCCGAACCCGAAAAATGCAAACCCGAACCCGACCCATGCGGGTTGGGTTCGTGTCGCGGGTCCAAAATTGCCAGCCCTACTTTTGATCTTATTCATTCTGATATTTGGGGTCCCTCTCCAACCCCTCCTATGAGGGGGATCGAGATATTATGTGATATTTGTTGATTATTTTTCTCGTTTCACTTGGATATATATCCTGAAACATCGTTCAGAATAAGGAGAAACTTACAAAAATTTTGCCACAATAATTGATAAGTGGATTTTATATCCACTTGGAGCGTTTGATTTCGGCTTAAATTGATGTCTTGGTCTCAAGTATGTCGTGTTTTTGATGAGTTTTAGTGAGTTTGTGCAGGGTTATTATCTTGAGGTTGGATGTTATAAATTATATATTTTATGGTGGATTTGAGTTCTAGAAGTGAAAAATGACAATTTGCAAAAGAAACGAAGGAAAAAGTAGTTAAAACGAAGAAAATCAACAAAAATCAGCAACCGACAGCCAGGTGGGCGCTGCCAGCGTGCACAAGGGCGCTGCCAGCATGATGAACAGTGATTTGGGCGCTGCCAGCGCGCGGGGAAAATCAGCCAGAATTTCTGATTCTTGTTTTGGCCAGTTCTACAAGTCCGTTTTGGGCGATCTTACAGTCCACGCGAAGCTAACGAGATTCTCTATCATTCTAAAGTGGTCCAGATGTCCAAATACAACTTGAACGGCCCAGAAATATTGAAGAAAAGTCAGCTACGAATTTTCCTTCAAAACAGAATCAATTTATGAAACGTATTTCGCAGAAATTCTATTATAAGTCTGTTTTGGTAGTTTCCTTGCTGGGCAAGACTTCTAGAGCCTATTTAAACACATCCTACCATTGTAATTGGGAATATCATTACATATCAATTACTTAGTTTTATTTGTATCTTTTCATACTTTGTTTATTATCATGGTTTCATCAGATCCCATGATGACGAGCGGTTCGATTATGAGCTAATCGTTGTCATGGGATTCTAACGGATTTATCTATGTAGCTTAGTAGTTTGATTGCTTTAAAGATTTATGTGTGGTGAATTCTTGATATCCTCGTATGGTTGTGTTTCATGTGTTTAGATGCGTCATGAACATCTAATATGTTTTTTTTTTTTCTAAATTTAGTATATATTAAAAAACCGGGGAACCCTTGCTCTAGTACAGAGAGAACTCTCTATATCTAATCTAACAAACTAGATTAGATAAAGAAAGAACAAAATAGAAACAAACTACAAACTGGCTATGTCAGATATCAATCCATCGATACATATCTGTATTAACAAGCCGTCTAAACCAGGAAGTACTTTTCAACTTAGTCTTGAGGTCAATCATTATGCCTTTGATCAACATAGTAGGGTTAAGCGCTCCTCTGTCATGGTGCCTGGCATTCCTCTCCCTCCACATGTGATAGGCGAAAATCTGAGCTGCTAGAAGAGCCACATTCTTGAGATCACGATCTGAAATGCTTCCCAAGTTGGCTAAGACTTCGACCCAAGATGTTCCAACAAATCTAATCTGTAGAAGACCAGCTAACTTTGAAAGAACAAAACTACTATAAGGGCAAGAGACAAACAAGTTCGAGTCTGTCTCAGCACCACCAACACAGAAATGACAAAACACAGAGGTTACCAAACCGAAAGAAGCAAGCCTATGCATAGTTGGTAACCGTCCATGACAAAGGATCCAAGCATGGTGAGCGTATCGAAGTATTTTGAATTTGTGCCAGATTAGGTCTGACCAGACAGCCTGGGGGCGGGGGGTTCGAATAGAATTCCAGATGTGCCAGGTGCGAACTTTGTGAAGCTGCAAACCATTCCATTTTATAACATCTTGAGAAGCTAAATCGAACGAGGGGAAGTTAAAGTGTTGCAGCCAAGAAATCAAACCAGGGTGCAGATGGTGCAATCTGTTTGAAGGGGTTGGTAAGATCCAATTTCCTGTATTTATGATATCATGAACCGTTGCATTGCAGGAGAGATTTGCTTGAGATATTATATAATCAGAATTTTCGTTGGCTAAGCAAATAGAATTCCACCATGGATCGAACCAAAGAGAGATTGACAAGCCATTGCCAATCGTAAAGGAAATTTGTTGTCTTGCCAACGTACGAAGCTTAAGGACATTACGAAATATCCAAGAGAATTCAGTTGGCATGTGAAAAGTCCAGAAATGATGTCTTTTTAAGGCAGTTTCATTAACCCAACGCGGCCAAAGAGCATTACTTTTATTAACCACCTTGCAGAGATGACACATCATTTGAGCTTGATTCCATTCTTTTGAGTCTTTGAAACCCAGACCACCCTCGTCCAAAGGGGTGCATATAGAATCCCAACTAATTTTTGCACCACCCTTGGAGGAAATATCGCCTTTCCACAAGAATCTAGTGAACATAGTACGAAGTCTGTTATGAACTGAACTTGGCAATACAAAATGGTTAGTCCAAAAGTTTTGCATTGCAAGCAAAACAGAACGGATTAGTTGGACTCTACCAGCCAACGAGAGAAGCGTAGATGTCCAACATGAAACCCTGGCAGTGATTTTATCCAGTAAAGGAATGCAGTCATTATATTTCAACATCGAGGAGATGAGAGGGACGCCCAGAAAACGAACTGGAAGCTCTCCATGATCAATAACATAAGTTTGATCAAACCAGAGAATGAAATCAGCATTGCAATTTCCAAAAAAGACGGAGCTCTTTGCAATATTAGGCCGCAAACCACTAACCTCAGCAAACAGCTCATAATGTGGTTTACAGAAGCAGTATCACCATTTGAAAAAAGCAAAACGTCATCTGCATATAATAAGTGAGTGAGCTTAAGATCTTTGCACTTCCAATGAAATCTGAAATTTTCTGGAACCTTGTCAAGCATCAAGGATAGAACATTCATGGCAATACAGAAAAGATATGGAGAGATGGGATCCCCCTGCCTTAGACCCCTTTTTCCTTCAAAAGACCCACATAACGATCCATTGACTTTGATAGAGAATGATGTAGTGGAGATGCACATAAAAATCCAGTCCAGGAATGTCTGAGGGAAATTAAGATTCTGCATAGCCCCCATTATAAAGTCCCAACTAAGCGAATCAAATGCCTTGTGCAGATCAATCTTTAATGCACACTTTGCTGAGCCACTATCTCTATTATAACCACGAAAAAGCTCCTGAGCCATCAGTATATTATCAGAAATGCAGCGGCCCGGAATAAAAGCAGATTGAGACAAGTTGATTAAGCTTGACATGACCGATTTAAGACGAGAGGCCAAGATTTTGGCAATACATTTGTATGAAATGGAACACAGTGAGATAGGGCAAAAATCAGACATACTAGTTGGAGTGGACACTTTTGGGATTAACTCAATACTCGTAGCATTCACAGCCTTGTGCATTATGTTTGTAGAGAAAAAGCTTTTGATTGCCTCACAAAAAGTATTTCCTACTATGCTCCAAGTAGCTAAGAAGAACTCAACTGTGAAACCGTCCGGTCCAGGCGCTTTATTTTTTCCCATCTTTTTCAAGGTATACAGAATGAGCTCGTCTGAGACAGGGGCTTGAAGCATTAAAGATTGAGATGCAGATAAAGTGTTACTTTGAAGGCTATCAAAGTCACAAGGCTGCAGGTGCAAAGAAGTACCAAGAGTATTCGAGAAAAAATCCACAGCCACTCTAGCTACCTGATCGTGACCTGTAACCAACAAGCCATCCTTGTCTTCAATAGCAAGAATCTTATTAACATTCCAATTGGCCTTTAACCGATTGAAGAAGAAGCTTGTGTTTCCATCACCTTCCGTAAGCCACTTTACCCTAGATTTTTGAATTAAAAACCTTTCTTCCTCTAACAAAGCAGTTTCGAGATTCAAACAAGCCAACTCTTTATTTAACAAGACAGGATTTTCACAGTCGGCTTTCAGATTATCTTGAATATCTGATAGAACTGTTCGAGCTATGGAGACATTGTTGTGCACATTGCCATGATCTTTGTTTAATTTGATTAAAGCCTGCTTTACTTATTTAAGTTTACGAACTAGAATTCCCATAGGATCGCCATACCAGGTAGATTCCAAAGCTTTCGAGACAATATCCATAAAACCATCAACTTCGAGCATGTAATTGTGGAACTGGAAAGACTTGTTTATCTTCGTAATATGCAACGGGACCGAGCAGAGTAAATGACAATGATCCATCAGGCCCCTATTTTTGACCATGACAATAGCCTCTGTGAAGAGGTTAAACCAATCTTTGTTTCCTAACATGCGATCCAAGCATTTCTGAATGAGGGAATTATCTTGTCTCTTATTAGTCCAAGTGAAAAGAGGACCAACAGTTTTTAAGTGACCTAGGGCAGAGTTAGAAATACAGTCCAGAAAGGACTGCATATCTGGAGTCCAACGCTCCCTCCCACCCATAACTTCATCCAAGGCTAACATGCTGTTAAAGTCACCAGAGACGCACCAGGGCATAGTAATATTACGGCTTAAGCTTTCCAGTTGTTAGGTCCAAATGTGTTGTAGAGGGGGGGTGAATACAACTTTTCGAATATGAGAAGCAATAAATACGATGCAATAAATGAACACACAGATTCAAGGAATATATGTCTTATATATAACTTGAAAGGGTTGCTACAACATTCATTACAAAGTATAACAGAAGTTGAGAGAGAAGTGAATGATACTAAGCTCTGTGAATGCACTCTCTCTTTTTCTCTTGTGTTTTTCTCTAGAATTGCTCACTAACTAAAACATTACACAAGTACTTCTATTTATACTACATGTAATCTATGTCCTGTAGTCTTCAAAGACTAAGATGTACGTGGCCCAATGATGTCCACATAATTCTTGCCTTATCTTGAAAGCTTGGAAATCTGCCAATCAGAAGATGCCATGTGTCATGTTGAAGCTGCACTCTAAGTAGAACTTCTACTTGAGAATTTCTACTTAGCCATCTCGAAGTTCTAAGTAGAACTTCTACTTAGAAACTTCTACTTGGCTATCTAGAATATTTAGTACTTAGAAAATATTCTGGTCTTCAACTTGAAACTTCAATGCACATCTCGAACTTGTGATATCTTCATGTCTTCTTTATTCTTCACTAATCTCTTGAATATGGATCTTTATTACTGACATAAACTTGCTATCAATGTCCTGACACTTGATGCAACGGTCTGGTTCATAAGTGACTAGTCTTGATAGGGTTTTTGCTTCTTGAATAAATTACCATATCCAATTAGAAATGTGGCTTTCCAATATTTGCTTTCCTTCTTGTTCACTTGAAATCAATTGGTCTTATTGATACTAATAGTTATGATCTTGATCTTTGGCTTTTCAAATCACTGAGGCATGAACAACTTTGACTTGAACTTCTCTCAATGATTTCTTCTTGAATTGATCATAGTTAACATGTTGAATTGTATCAATTACCTTGTCTTCATTTAGTGTTGATTTCTTGTGACTTCTTGTTCTTGATTGTCTTCTGGTTAAGTATCTTTTCCTTTAGTTTGAGTTACATTAGTTACAGTGTTACAAGTTTATACACTCTGCCTTTCAATCTCCCCCAATTTGATTGTCTAACAATGACATTCAAATTAATGAAGGATAACTCAACTAAACAATGAGACGAGAAAAGATAATTAACATTACAGTCTTGAATAATTTACAATTGAAATTTACATGAAAACAATACAAAGAACTTAAACTAGAAACAGAATTCGAACTTCGAATTAAAGATCATTTGAGTGATTCCTATCACCTGGATTATTTCATACCTTTTAGTCAAACTTGTATCACCTTATTGGATTCACTCTAAGGTGAATTTTCCTCAAGTGTGTTAAAGCAACCAAAAGACATGAAGTTTTTCCAACTTCAAGTTCACACCACTCTGACCTTTAACCTTAATTCCGTTTCCTCTTTCTAGCTTCAGCAGCTTGGTCTCTCTCTTCTTTCTGCCTTTTGCTCTTCTCCTTCTGCTGCTTTTCTTTCTTGTATACTGGATCTTTAAGCTGCTTCCACCTAGCATTCAATAGACTTACAGCTTCCATTTCTAGAGGGTTCTTGGGCTCTGGATAAGGATGTTTGAAAAGCCTTCTGAGTTTGTCCACCTCCTGAGTAGTTCTGATCTTTGGAATATCCTCAAAGTTCTTCATGATGAGCTGAGGTTTCCAGTGAGATTTATCAGATTTAAACTGACAATAGATCATCTTGGGGTAGCCCTTGACACGGTCAGTATTGTGGACACTGGCCGCATCTCGCTCCATTCTCTTCTTTTCCACCACTACTTCAGACAGGTAACTCATGAGTCTCTGCTTTTCTTCAACAAACTTATCTTCCACTTCGCCCCATTTGAATACATATAATACTCTCTCCAGAAATGCAGCATCTTGAGTCCGTAGCAGCCATTGTCTACTCATATGCAAGATTGTTTGATTCTGGTCTGCATCTATGAATACTAAGGCATCAGCTGTATCTTCAACATAAGCATGTATCCAGTATACACTTTCACTTCCTGGAGCACCAATAGCCTCCCTTATTTCTCCTTGTTCTAGTGCTCCAGAAGGAAGAGTCAGAGCTTCATCTACATTCTTCATGGCTTGAAGAATATTCCATTTCTTCTCTATCAGCTCCGGCTCAATCTTCACATCATCAAGAGGGTTTGGAGCAATGACATCACACTTCCACACCTCATTGCTCTTCTTGAATATAACTCTTTCAATGATCTTCACGGATTTATCTTTAAGCTCAGAAGCGAATCCCTTACTCATCATTTGTCTACAGACAGCTTTGAGAGATTCTACTGAAAGCTCCATTAGATCATTTTCCTCCATGCTAACCCTCTTCATCTTTCCATCAACTACCATCCGAATAAAATTTGGATATGCTGAGAATTCTGGACCCTTGTCCTCTGCTAGCTGCATTAACTGATCCCTGTACAGAATGCTTAGCTCCTCAGATTGAGAGTACTGAATTTTAGTCGCTAGCAAGAACAACTCTGACGCAGATCTTCTCATTATGAATTGGTCATCCACATATAGGAACGATGTTGGGACTCCTTCTACCAAAGACAAGATAACCTGCCACTCCTTAATATTTGCATTGTATCCAACCCTGACTTTAGAAATTAATCTCTTCAAAGCATTTATATAGTCCCCAGTCATTGGATTCTGCAAATTCAAGTTGTAGAACAGATCATCTGCATCCTTGTTATGAACTCCTTTCGCACATGGTCCCATCATTATCTTCCTTGCTTCATCCCATTTCTGCCCTATCCTTCGTTTGTCCAGATCAACTTGAGGATTAGCTAGCCTTGCAAGCTCATACTCATACTGCTTCCCTTGTAGCTCCACCTTCTGTTCTAGGAACGCAACATGTTCTTGCATCATCTTCATTTTATGGAACTGAGCTTGTTCCAAGGCTAACTGTTGAGCTTTAAGGGTTTCCTCATCAACAGGAAAGTCTTCAGGCAGTCCGGAAGACATCCCAGCACCTCCACCTTGTTTATAGCGTGTGCCAACGGTACGTCTTCCATGTCAGAATCTGAGTCAAGTACCTCCTGTACTGTTTCCTGATGACTCAGATCAACAAATGGTTCATCAACCATTACTGCCTTACCCTTTCTCATCCTCAGAGCCTCTTCATCAACAGACGGCTCAACTTCTGGTTCCTTGACAAGATCAGCGGGTTCTTCAATTTCTTCGAGGTGAACTGCCTGCTGTCTCGTCTCCTTTCCACTCTCCCCCTTAGGTGAGTTATCCTGAGCTCCACCATGGTCTTCAGATCCACCAGCTGCATAGGAACCTCCAAAACCAGAACCAGAGGCTCCCGCTCCACTAGCACCACCTGCACCAGCATCGGGGGGAGGTTGTTGCGACTCGAAGCACTCCGGGGGCACAAAGCTCCTGACTGCGAACATCAATCTACTGATTTCCACAGCCATTGTATGCATTGTAGACTCCAATGCCCCCATCCTCTCATTGAGAGTGCTTCCCAAGACACCACCAGCATGGCCCAAGTCATTGACCTTATTTGTCAAATCATCAAAAGCTGTAGCTTGACTTGCCATTCTTGCTGCGTAGTCGTCTAGAGCCCTTTGGTTGTTTCCAATATTGATCCCGAACTACCCCATCGTCTGCCCGAACTGCCTCATCTGATTTTCCATTGAAGTCATACGCGTATCAAGATTTTCAGTGTTAAGGGACGGTGTTTGGTTTAGGTGACCTCGCTCTAATACTCGTTCTGTTGGTATTTGACACTCGGTTTCGGGCCTTGAAAATGAAGGTCCCTCTCTCCCTAACCTCTCACACACACTCCCTGTCTCACGCTCGTGTATGTCTTCAATGATTGATCCAAATAATGAAGCAGTACCTGCAGAAAATTGATAAGAAATGTTGTTGACAATTATGGGATCAAATTCTGTTTGTTCCTGAGTTGGAATCTCAGGCTGAGAGGCTGCAAAGTGTCCTTGTACTACATCAGAACCGATCCTCTTTGCAGCATCAGTACGTACCGGTGAAGGTACGGCTGAAGTTCTTAAGACTTCATGTCCTCTTGAAGCAACAGTATCTTCAAGAGGCACATCATCCTCACCAAAATCAAAATCCCTATGTACAGAATGTTCAAGGGGTGAACCACTCGCGTGAGGTGGAGTGGTTGCGTGTGACACGCTAGGGTTTGACTGTGGTTGTGAAGTAGCAGCGTGGAAAAGTTTGGCTTTCTTTCGAATAAGTTGCTGCTCTTCGGGTTCACTCTCCTCATCATCTTGTATATATATACGTGCTGGTTTTCTGACTTCCGTTAACAGGGGTGATAGAGAATAGGAATGTGTATCAGACTCAGAGTCAGAAATATGGCTCTTACCCTGGGATAGATCCTGCGGGTTAGCAGTCTCTTGGGTCGCGGAATCAGAAACATAGGAGGAGGAATGAATAGTATGCAGGGAGAGATTACCTGATTGATTACCTTGTGCATCATCGCTTTCCTCATCAGGAATCTCATCAAATGCCTCAGCATGAACAGATGGATTTTGAGCATGTGATGAGACTTGTGATGACGCCTCCAAATTGGTAACTCCTGCATCATATCTAAGCCACATTTGAATATTTTCAGGAGTAGACATTGGTTTACCTTGATGTTTATCCTGATTAGAAATGGTTGAAAGTGACTTAGTGCCCATCCCTAGCGATTCAGATGTGGGGCTTCTGGCAAATCCCTGTCTAATAGCAAGAGCATCCTTCGGTATTAAGTCATTGATCAGCATTTGAAGAAACCGAGGAAACCAGCAGACAACATCATTTGTAGTGAGGTCTCTGCTTGCAAGGGATCCCATTGAGGCCACTATCTCAGAGAGAACTATGCGTCCATAGTTTATATCCAGTTCTCTTGCTAGGGCAACTGCAAAGGTTTGCATTGGAATTGGAATTTGATGAAAGTCTTTTTCGCGTGCCCGAAAACATCTTGTGATGGCCTCGAAAAAGTAATTCCATTCCGCATGGAAGAATTGCTTTTGGATATTTCCCGTGATTGGGCCTTTTGGAGGATAACATCCAATTTCTTCAAAGAATCTGAGGCGTTCTGTAGCTGTAGGTTCTGGATCATAGGCATCTTTAATTGGGAATCCCAGAACTCTGTTGACAATTTGTTCGGTCACCTCATATTCCTGACCCGCTAAGGTAAACCTGAAACCGTAGGGGGTTGATTTACTCCCAAAAGTAACCGCACTAGTCCATAACTGCTGTAAAGCATCATGTACTAGTGTAGGTTTAGCAGTAAAAGCATGGCTAGCTTTGGAATACAAATTGAGAAATCGTATCCAAAACTTAAACCGCGGGAGTTGATCACCAATTTCCGTAGAAATATTATAAAAATTGTTTTTAGCAAGTGAAAATTGGTGAGTCATTTTGATTAAATGTTTTTCTTTAAAAAGATGTGATGATTTTTTTTTTTAATTTTGAAAAACAAATAATTTACGAATTAAATGATGTATCCCTTTTAATTTATCAAAAAGAACAAAAGTCCCTTAGAGAAAATTAAACTACGGGATGAACAATCAAAAACCAATGACCAAATCTGAATATTCAAAGAAGATGAATATTCGTGTGTACCAGTGAAATCGTGTGTGTTTATGAATGGTGAATATGGAATTGTGTTTTATGAACAGTACACAAACAGTTATATGTTCGTATGTATGTATATGCGCGTGTATATTGATGAACACAAAACACACCCACACAAAGATTAAGGATAACACAGTCAAGATTAGTCCAAAAATTGGCAGTAATTCGTGATTAGTACGAGTTTAATCACAAAAACAAGGGTTAACGGTATGAAGTTATGAAATCGCCTTGTTTTGTGAAGAGGCTGCTGTGAAAATTAGAATTAGGTAAAGTGAATTAGGCATCGAGTTAGAGATGTATATATAGATGAATGTGAAATGACAAAAATGTCCCTGTTAAAAAATGTGAAAAGTACTAAGTCCATACAGGGGACATCTAAGTCGAACTCTATCTCGAACTTTTCTATCTCGAACATCTCTATCTCGAACAACAAGTCGAACTTCGAGATAAAGTTCGAGATAGTGGTTAACTCGAACAATTATGCACAAATAAGCACTTTAACCAATATTACAGCAGAAACTATAGGGAAATCCTATCTTGAAGATTATTGAATTGTAGTAAACTTGGAAAAAAAAAGAAATTCAAGATACTTTTCGAGTTAGAAGTCTATCTCGAACATCAAGTCGAAATTCGAGTTGAGTTTCGAGATAGACTAAGAGCTCTATCTCGAACATCAAGTCGAAATTCGAGTTGAGTTTCGAGATAGACTAACTCGAAGTTAATCTCAAATTCTTTCCAAAATACCCCCTTGAAGCAAAAAGAACAGGGTAATTCAAGATATGTTTCGAGTTAGGAGTGTAACTCGAAAAATTCCCTTTAGCTTAACTGAGAATTCTATCTCGAACATCAAGTCGAAATTCGAGTTGAGTTTCGAGATAGACTAAGAACTCTATCTCGAACATCAAGTCGAAATTCGAGTTAAGTTTCGAGATAGACTAACTCGAAGTTAATTCTCAGTTCTTTTCAAAATATTCCCTTAATGGAAATCTCATCTCAACCTTTGAGATAAAATTCGAGATAGACTTTATCTCGAATATTTTGAAGATAGAACTAGGCACACTGGTAACTCGAACTCGAACTCTAAGTCGAATTTCGAGATGAATTTCGAGATAGCCAACTCGAAATTCTTCCCAGACTTAGAATTTTACAAAAACTTCACTCTGACAGCTTAAGTCGAAATTTAAGTCGAATTTCTAGATGAGTTTCGAGATAGAACCTAACTCGAAATTTTGAAGTTTTTCAATTCTAAGGCCTCTAATTACATGAAAATCAAAGGTAAATTCATCTAAAAATCATGCAATATTTAGAATATTATGAATTTAACTCCCCCTATGATCATGCAATCTAACAAGCATAAATTCACAGATTTGTGCTATAAAAGACACTTAAAACACAATGAATTCATGCAAAAACACACTATATGCAACCTATAACAATCATTGATTAGGCATATTAAAGTCTAAGCACATAATGATTGATTAGCTTGCACATACAAACATAAACATGGATTTTACAGATAGAGGGCTTTACTAACTTGTGTTAAGCATTCCCAATTCACCAACCAACCTATTGAATGTTACTTCATCAAGAGGTTTGGTGAATATATCTGCAATTTGTTGCATTGTGGGCACAAAATGTAGCTCCACAGTCCCCTCCTCGACATGTTCTCTTATGAAATAATACCTGATGTCAATATGCTTGGTTCTTGAGTGATCTACAGGATTGTTGGTTATGGCAATGGCACTTGTGTTGTCACACATGATTGGAATTTTCTTATGCTCCATGCCATAATCCTTCAATTGGTTCCTCATCCACAGTATTTGAGCTACACAGCTTCCAGCAGCAATGTACTCAGCTTCAGCAGTAGAAGTAGATACTGTATGTTGCTTTTTACTTTGCCAGGACACCAATCTTCTGCCAAGAAATTGGCAAGCACCAGATGTGCTTTTCCTATCAATCCTGCAACCTGCATAGTCTGAATCCGAATAGCCAATAAGATTAAAACCTGTATCTCTTGGGTACCAAATCCCTAGATTTGGTGTGCCCTTGAGATACCTAAAAATTCTTTTGACGGCTACGAGATGTGATTCTTTAGGATCCGCTTGGAACCTTGCACATAAACAAGTTGCGAACATTATATCGGGTCTACTTGCAGTTAAATAGAGGAGTGAGCCAATCATACCTCGATAGCTTGTGATGTCAACTGATTTACCTGATTTGTCTTCATCAAGCTTCGTGGCTGTTGCCATGGGAGTCTTAGCTGCTGATGCATCTTCTAGATTATACTTCTTGAGTAAATCTCTGACGTACTTGGATTGACAGATAAAGATACCATCTTTTCTCTGACTGATCTGTAATCCAAGGAAGAAGGACAGCTCTCCCATCATGCTCATCTCATATTTTTCCTGCATTAGCTTGGCAAATTTCTCGCACAAGCGCTCATTTGATGACCCAAAAATAATATCGTCCACATATACTTGAACAAGTATTAAGTCATTTCTCACAACTTTGTAGAACAATGTTTTATCAATTACTCCCCTAACAAAACCATTTTCAATTAAGAATAAGGATAGGGTTTCATACCATCGCCTTGGGGATTGCCTGAGGCCATAGACAGATTTGAAGAGTAGATACACAAAATCTGCATGTTCTGGATCAACGAAGCCAGGCGGCTGTTCCAGATACACTTCTTCTTCTAACTCTCCGTTCAGGAAGGCACTTTTCACGTCCATCTGGAAAACTTTAAAGTTCTTATGTGCTGCAAATGCCAAGAACATCCTGACTGCCTCAAGTCTTGCAACTGGTGCATAGGTTTCATCATAATCAATTCCTTCTCGCTGAGAATAACCTTTTGCAACCAAACGAGCCTTGTTTCGTGTTACAAGTCCGTTTTCATCCAGTTTATTTCTGAATACCCACCTAGATCCAATTACGGATTTGTTCTTTGGTCGGGGTACCAGTTTCCAAACTTTCTGCCTTTCAAACTGATTGAGTTCCTCTTGCATTGCAATCACCCAATCAGCATCGCCAAGAGCTTCTTCTATTTCTTTAGGTTCAAGCTTGGATAAGAACCCAGAATATAAGGAGATATTAGCCATGTCAGCTCTTGCAGTTCTTCTAGTAGTCACACCAGCATCTGGATCACCAATAATTAACTCAAACGGATGGTCTCTATTCCATACCCGTTCACCTGGAAATTGTCTTGATGATTCAGCTTGACTTTCTGAGTTGGGGTGCTGACTACTTTGATTATTTTCACTAACTCCCCCTGAGTTAGTGCCAGCTCCTACAGAACTAGAGTCAACTCGACTCGAGCCTTGAACAGTAGTCCTTGAGCTGCTATTTACTCCCCCTGAGTTGTTGCCGGTTGGTACTGAAGAATTCTCTCCTGATCTTGTAGAATTAGCTTGTTCACTAGACTCAGGTTCTTCATGTACGCTTGGAACATTTAATGGAACAACCAACTCAGGTTCATCTTCAAGATCTTCTAAGTCCAGATTCTGAAATTTTAGGGACTCAGGTTCACTAGAATCTCTTGAAATTGATGAGAGTTTGGTATCGTCGAATCTGACGTTGTAACTTTTAGTCACTTTTCGATCATTCACCAAGAACACTCTATAAGCTGCCACCACGTCTGTAGAGTAACCAACAAAGATTCCTTCACGAGCTTTTGCTGTAAACTTGCCTAGATTTTCATCATCTATAAGCACATAGCATTTTGCTCCGAAGACATGAAAGTATTTGATTGTTGGTCTTCGGTTGTTCATTAGCTCACATGGTGTCTTTTCTTTATCTTTTATGATCAAGGTTCTATTTTGTGTGTAACAAGCGGTACTCACTGCTTCGGCCCAGAAATACAAAGGAAGTTTTGAATCATACAACAAAGTTCTTGCTGCTTCAACCAGAGTTCTATTCTTCCTTTCAACTACTCCATTTTGCTGTGGAGTTCTCGGGGCTGAATACTGACGACGTATTCCTTTAGATACACAGAAGTCATTTAGCACTGCGTTTTTGAATTCAGTGCCATTGTCTGATCTAATCGTCTTCACAGTAAGTGTTGAAACATTCTCAATTTGAGTGATGTGATCAATGATTAAGAAAGGTACTTCGTCTTTCGTCATTGCGAACAATACCCATGTATACTTGGAGAAGTCATCCACGATTACTAAAGCATATCTTTTCCTAGACAAAGATAGGACATTCACTGGGCCAAACAAATCCATATGAAGAAGTTGCAGAGGCTCAGTAATACTAGAAATTTCTTTGCTTTTATGCGATGCTCGCTTCGACTTTCCCATTTCACAAGCTTCACAGAGTCCTTTCGGAGCGAACTCCATTTGAGGTAGATCT
Source organism: Saposhnikovia divaricata (assembly GCA_036435485.1). NCBI lineage: Eukaryota > Viridiplantae > Streptophyta > Magnoliopsida > Apiales > Apiaceae > Saposhnikovia > Saposhnikovia divaricata. The sequence goes on from CM071595.1 coordinate 157,176,709, forward strand.
CTCACCAATTCTCGCCTCGCGAGAGCATTCATCGTTTTGAAGTTTAAGTGAGATAGCTTTTTGTGCCATAACCAGCTTTCATCATCCGAGGCTTTGCTGTAGAAACATGTGACCTCATCCTGATTTGCTGAATCCATATCTGCAACAAAAAGATCTGCCTTTCGAACTCCTCTCAAAGCTAGTGAGCCTTCCTTGATGTGAGTGATTGAGACACCTTTCTTGTTGAAGACAATTTCGTAACCTTTGTCACAGAATTGACTTATACTCAACAGATTGTGCTTTAGTCCCTCAACATAGGAAATATCTTCAATGATGACATTGCCAGTTTTCAGTTTGCCATATCCCTTAGTCATACCTATGCTGTCATCTCCAAAGGTAACATAAGGGCCAGCCTTCATAACCAACTCTGTAAGCAAGGACTTGTTTCCAGTCATATGCCTCGATGCTCCACTGTCTAGCACCCATATAACTTTATTTCTATTCTGCTTAATGCCCTGCAATGACAGATTGGTTAGACATTCTTCGGAACCCAACTTTGATTGGGCCCGGCTTTTCGATAAGATCGAGAATCAACAGATTTAACAACAGGAGATGCACTTTTCTTCACATTACTAGAGCTTTCGACTATCTCCTTTCCTTTCTCAGACTTGACAGATTTGTCAGTCTTAGGAGAAGGTTTGTCACTCCTAACTTTAGGAGGACTGACAGTCTTGGCTCTTCCATACTTTTTCTTGATATTTGAACTAGGAACAGTATTTGAGCATGACTGGATAGATGCATTCATTAAATGCACAAAAGTTTGCATGATGTTAAAAGTGCATGGCATACAGTTAGGTTGACCACACTGTGCATGATTCTGATGCAGATTATTCATTGTATGTGTGGTAGGCATGGCATGTGCAGCAGGAACATTCATGTTAGCTTTGCATGCATAAGAAAGATGTTCAGTAGATTTACAATGATAACATGCTTTCTTTATTCGTTCAGCCTTAACCTCTTTTATGCCTTTTTCTTTCTTTCCTTGTTGTTTAACAGCCTTAGCTCCTAATCCCAGTCTAGATTCATCTCTAGGGAAATTGATTTTAACTTGTTTAATAGGAGTTGTAGGTTGTTCTTTCTGGCAATCTTCCATCTCAATCTCATATCTAGCTATCAATTCAGTCTCTTCTTCTTCTATTCTAGGAACAAGATGTTTGTCGATAGGTTTGACAGCCGATTTAAGAATACTAGGTGTTTCCTTTTTAAGGTCACTGGAACTAGGGTCAATAGGTCTCTTTCCTTCTTTCTTAGGAAGGTCAGAATAATCAAGTCCTATACCTACTCCAGTTATTTTCTTAAATGTGTCATTATCTACATACACTTTACTAGCCGCTAGTTTGTAAGCTTCGCATTTTGTTTCTAACTCAGCTAGATTGTTCCTAAGACATGCTTCTACTTCTTCCTTAAGGACGAGCTTGTGTTCCAGAGATTTAATAAAGTCTCTTATAGAAGTATCTACAGTGCAAGCAGCCTCTAGCTCTTCCACTTTTGCCTCAAGCATTCTGCATTTGGCAACAAGTGTTTTCTGTTCCTTTTGAGAAGAGTCTAGGCTTTTGCACAACATATAGATCTCTTCACTAAGAGCCCCGTTCTGTTCTTTATAATCATCAATAGACATTTCTACTTTAAGAGTCAGAACTGGTACCTCTGGTTCCTCTGATGTCTCAGCCATGAGGGCAAAGTTTGCTACATGAGTAACATCTTCCTCATCTGAATCATCCCAAGCTCTTCCTTCTGTCACCAATAAAGCTCGTTTTCCATGTCTTTCCTTCAACAGTGCTTCATAGTTGCTTTTGAGAGCTTCAAATGTTTCTTTTGGATAAGTCTGTTTAGGCTTTTTTGCAGTCCGAGGCAAAGTGTCCAGCTTCACCACAATTATAGCATTTGAACTTCATTTTGAAATCCAAAGGAGATTTGTAGCTGGTATTCTTGCCTTTTCCTTTGTAGCCTGACGAACTACCACCACCCCTAGCAGCCCGATAATAAGATGAAGATTTTCTCTTTGGTCGGTTGCTCTTTCTAAATCTCATGTTGCTGAACTTCCTTGCCATGTATGCCACGACACTATCGTCCATGTTGTCCAGCTCTTCTTGGGTGTAGTAGTCATCATCACTGTCAGATGCGCACTCGTCATCATTATCAACTTGATGTGGTGCAAGTGATGATTTAGGCTTTGCTGCAACCATTGCCTTCTTAGACTCTTCCTCATCAGCAACTAATCCTGATGCACTTTCTTTTCCCTTTGAATCATTGTCCCATGCTTGATCTTGAAGAGTTTCCAGCTCATAGGTCTTTAATATTCCATAATATTCTTCCAGAGAAGTTGTATGCAAATCTCTGGTTTCTCTTATTGCGTAGACCCTATGTTCAATGCTTTTTGGCTGGTTCCTCAGATATCTCGTATTAGTCTCAACCATGGGGAGAGTTACACCTCTCAGATTCAAATCCAATACCAACTGACTGAATCGTAGGTAGACATCTGTTATGCCTTCTCCTTTCCTTATTCTAAAGGTGTCATACTCCATCTTGAGTATGAGTGTTTTGTTGCTTCTGACCTCTGCAGATCCTTCCATGACAACTTCTATCTTGTCCCAAATCTTCTTCGCTGTAGTCAGACCTTTGACTATGTTGAACATTTCATGATCAAGAGATTCCATCAAGGTTTGTCGAACGGCAGTATCACAAGCTATTTGTTCCTTATCAGCATCCGAAAACTCCGAGACCTTTTTAGGCTCAGACCGAGGTGGTATAACCACTCCTCCTTCCGTATGTGAAGGAATAACTACCATTGGGACAAATTTACCCTTGTCAAGGACTTCCAGATATTCAGGGTTAACAGTCTCTAGATATAGTCTCATTCTGAAAACCCATTCTTCATAGTGATCTTTGTTGAACATTGGGATCTTGAATGCATTTTTAGGAGCCATTTCAATTCTGGTCACTAAAAGTTTCTAAGTACCCAAGACTAGGCTATGTAGAATATTTATGTAGAACTTTTGCCTAAGTCGAAATTTCTCTAAGTAGAAATTTTGCTCAAGTCGAAATCACCAAATAGAAATTGTCCAAGTCGAAATTCTATGTAGAAATTCTCAAGTAGAAATTCTATGTAGAAATTTTGCCTTAGAATAATTTTTCTGCAGATTACTTTAATATTGAATAAACAATATTATCTCTTTAACACCTTTTGACTTTGAATGCTTTACTCACCTAACCCACCTAACCCACGTGCTAGGCAATGGATATGTCTTGTTCACTTTCGGCCGTGAATAATGCAAATTACAAAGTCCAAAAACACCTTTTTATTCTTTTACTATTTTTCTGTTTGAAAAGGAGATCAAAAAGTTGTTGGGTTGTCTTCTTTGATAAGAACAGATGATGAACACTCAAGAACACCAAATATGAAAGTACCCAGATTAATTCACAAAAATTAATTAAAATACATCCAAGCTAAATAATCACACCTGGAGTATTTAAATAATTTTTCAAATGAGTTTTTCACCACAAACGAATTAAAGCACACTTTTCGAGAAAATGAAAAGTAGATCTGAAAAATGAAAACTCACGATTCTTCTACTCAACACAAGGATCTATGTTTTGTATGTTAAACATATAGCTTTGATACCAATTGTTAGGTCCAAATGTGTTGTAGAGGGGGGGTGAATACAACTTTTCGAATATGAGAAGCAATAAATACGATGCAATAAATGAACACACAGATTCAAGGAATATATGTCTTATATATAACTTGAAAGGGTTGCTACAACATTCATTACAAAGTATAACAGAAGTTGAGAGAGAAGTGAATGATACTAAGCTCTATGAATGCACTCTCTCTTTTTCTCTTGTGTTTTTCTCTAGAATTGCTCACTAACTAAAACATTACACAAGTACTTCTATTTATACTACATGTAATCTATGTCCTGTAGTCTTCAAAGACTAAGATGTACGTGGCCCAATGATGTCCACATAATTCTTGCCTTATCTTGAAAGCTTGGAAATCTGCCAATCAGAAGATGCCATGTGTCATGTTGAAGCTGCACTCTAAGTAGAACTTCTACTTGAGAATTTCTACTTAGCCATCTCGAAGTTCTAAGTAGAACTTCTACTTAGAAACTTCTACTTGGCTATCTAGAATATTTAGTACTTAGAAAATATTCTGGTCTTCAACTTGAAACTTCAATGCACATCTCGAACTTGTGATATCTTCATGTCTTCTTTATTCTTCACTAATCTCTTGAATATGGATCTTTATTACTGACATAAACTTGCTATCAATGTCCTGACACTTGATGCAACGGTCTGGTTCATAAGTGACTAGTCTTGATAGGGTTTTTGCTTCTTGAATAAATTACCATATCCAATTAGAAATGTGGCTTTCCAATATTTGCTTTCCTTCTTGTTCACTTGAAATCAATTGGTCTTATTGATACTAATAGTTATGATCTTGATCTTTGGCTTTTCAAATCACTGAGGCATGAACAACTTTGACTTGAACTTCTCTCAATGATTTCTTCTTGAATTGATCATAGTTAACATGTTGAATTGTATCAATTACCTTGTCTTCATTTAGTGTTGATTTCTTGTGACTTCTTGTTCTTGATTGTCTTCTGGTTAAGTATCTTTTCCTTTAGTTTGAGTTACATTAGTTACAGTGTTACAAGTTTATACACTCTGCCTTTCTCCAGTTCTCTCCAAAGTGACTCTCTTTGGTGAGGTTTGTTCAAAGCATAAACGAAAGTAATACAGAAGGTGGTTTGAGTTTCCAGGAAGGACACAAAGCAAGTGATTTGCTGTGAGGATTTACAATAGGCAGTAACCGCCCATTTGGAAGGGTCCCAACCAATCCAAACACGACCGTAGTCGTGCTCATCATAGTTGTAAATCCACTTCCATCTTTTATTGATACGATTTGAAATAACCGTAGCTATTTGAACTCGAACTTTTATTTCAACAAAGGCCATAAGAGACAGCTTATTTGTAGAAATAAAATTAACTACTTAGTCTTGGTGAGAACTTTTATTGAGCCCCCTCACATTCCAAACTGCGAAATTCATTAATAACGTTTAGGATTTGTTGGCTTTCCTGCCAACCTGGGGCTTCTCCTGTGCGTGACTATAGTGAATCCATCTTCGTCAACATTTTTCGCAGCAAAACTATCATCCTTAGACTTAGGGCACTTGGGAATACCAGGACCAATCACAGGATGAAGGGCAATCTCTGTTTGACGCTTAACAGGTGATCCCCTCTTCTTCTCCGGGGAGAGTTGAGGTTGCTCTATAGCAAAATCTGAGAGAGCTGCAAAACCATTTTCAATAGCAAGTGGCTCGAAAACATGCCCTTCATTCGATATAAATTCGTTTTCAGACTCACCTTGTGTCTCAGTAAGTGCGACTGTGTTTGTTGGAATTTTATCAAATTCTTCTAGATTATCGTTTTCTTTTTGAAGCTCGTTCAGAATCTCGTCTTCATCCATAACAACCTTGCACCCACAGAACTCCCCAATTACATAAGGCACCATTTCCATATTATTTAAGAATTCTGCGTTTGAAACCTTGGTTTCAGTAAAAGTAGTGTGAACCTCTTCTGTCTGTGGCTGCTCCCTTCTAGGCTTTTTAGTCACCCTTTCTGGATTGTTGATACAACGAGCAAGCGAGTGACCGAAGGCCTTGCATAAACTACATGAGTAAGGTAGCTGCGGATATTGAATCTCAATCTTTTCTTTTTCTTACACACCATCCTTATTCAGGATATTGACCCATACATAATCCGGTCTTGGAGCTGTGTAAGCCAATTCTACTTGCATATTAGCATATTTTAGAGGCTCAAACTTAGAAGTGGCAGCATCAAACTTAAGAGGCTTACCCACTGCCTTTGCAATCGAGGTAAGGCTATCCCTAGACCATAGAGTATATGGCACATCAACAAGACGGATCCAACATGGAACCTTGTCAATCACATTTCTTTTAAACTTCGAGCCCTCCATCCATGGCATTAAGTAGAGTGTTTTTCCTCCTATTTGAACCGTATTGATATTCAAAGCCATATTACGTTCGTCCATCGTACCAAATCGAAAAGTGTAATACCCTTTTGAGCTGTAGAACACACCAGTCAAGCCTTTTTTGTTCCAGATTTTATGCGCCTGTTCCTTAACATATTTGAAGGCAAAGTTCCCTCCAATAAAATGTCCTAGAATGCTAGTTTCCCACTGTTTCTGAGCACGAACCAGGTAATCTTGTGAAAAGCTAACTGAAGCAGACCCATCCTCATTGTAAGTGATATCAACCTCATCATCACTAGAACAAGGGGTCTGATCTATAGCATTCCTAGCAACAATAGAGCTCCAAGAGACCTTTTTATTCGATGCTTCACCTCCATGAGTGTTTCCGGTTTTAGCTATATAAGACTGTCCTAAGACAATGGGAGTGGGTGTTTGGTTTATAAGAGGAGCATCTCCAGGTTTATTGCTCACCAATGAGTTTACTTCAGGTGGAGAAGCCACCCTGGTAACCGAGCCACCATGGGATGCTTTGGACGACGCCTCAGCCAAAGGACCTGTAGCAGGTTGGACAGAGCCATCATTTAAGATGAGATTAATCTGCTCCCTCATTCTTGCTTGAACTGTTGGAGATAGAGGCTCTCCCAAAGCATCACTTGTGTGAAAGGATTCGTTATCAGCTACAAAAGGCATATGATGTTGTTGATAAGCCGGGGCACCATAACCATGACCGATAAAAGCAACAAACTCATCCGAGTTCATTGAGCCTGAATGTTCTGAATTTCTGGAACCCATAGGAGACAGATCAAGGAAGAAAAAGTTGTAAGGTAATAGAGGATAGTGAGAGCAGAGCGAAAATGAAAAACGTGAGAGACGTGAGTGCAAAATGGTGATCGAAAAGCACAGTCAACGATGAAAAAGATGAAGTTTTCCGGTGAGGGGAAAAACTAGAGAGAGCATCTTTTGATTAATCTAAACAATTATTCTCATCTAATATGTTAATCTCTTGCTAAACGAGAGTGGATCTTGAGATTTAGAACTTGCCATGCTAGCATAGGATAGGTTGATGTTTTAACATCATGATTTGTAGCGTAAATAGAGATATTATGCTACCCTATGTGATCAATGTGGATAACTTGTGCTTAACCCTCTATGTTTTCAAATTCTATAGAGATATAGGGACTAAACATAATAGGTGTCTACTCATCTTCTATCTCTTTTGTGGATGTATGTGTAGTTTGGTGCTAGTATACCGAGAGGTAACTTTCACTTGTTTCGTGTTATCCGATCAGATATCAAAACCATCACATGCATTGATTAAAGGCATCAACTCTAAGTGAAGTAGATGATGAAGTTAGGATTCAATGTTTTCTAGCATATAAGTAATTCAATTTTAATTCTCATTAGTTAGTAATTTTTAGTTTGTTAATTTGTATCTTAGTTAATTATAGTTAGTAAAAACTTAATCTTGTTATTTGTCGTAGCAGTGAATAATAATCATACATTATTGCATAGGTGCATGAACTGAATTGAAACCTAACCAGATCTATGTGGGAACGAACTTGACTTCAATCTATATTACTTGTGACCACGTACGCTTGCGTGTATTAGTGTAAACAATAATTCACACTCAGTTTAGAAAGAAAATCAAACTCTTTCGTGCCGACAATGCCAAAGAATATAAAGAATTTGATTTACAAGTTTTTTAGCTTCTTATGGTACCCTTGCACAGAGTTCTTGCCCTTACACATCTCAACAAAATGGTCGGGCTGAACGTAAACATAGACACATTCTTGACACCATTCGAGCCCTTCTCATTTCTTCTTCTTGTCCAGAATACTTCTGGGGAGAAGCTGCACTCACTGCTGTTCACACCATAAACATGATTCCTTCTCCTGTTATTAATAATGTTTCCTCTTATGAAAAATTATATGAAGAACCTCCATCATATGATTCTCTTAAGGTTTTTGGTTCCACTTGTTTTGTTCTTCTTCCTCCACATGAGAGGACAAAACTTGAACCACGTGCTCGTCTTTGTTGTTTTATTGGCTATGGTAGTGGTCAGAAGGATACCGATGTTGGGATCCTATTTCACAACGTCTCTGTGTCTCTAGTAATGTCACTTTTTAGGAGCATAAAATGTTCTCATCTATGTCAGAATTTCACATTGACACCTCTACTAGCATTTCTCACTTTAAAGATCCTTTTATTGATCTACATCCCAGTGATGAATATGTAGAATCTCCAATATCTTCTTCTGATATACATTTAGTAGATCCTTCAGTTGAGCACACACAACCATCTCCATCTACTACTATCCCTACAGCAGGTCAGTCTGAGGATTCCAGTACCGAGCCTCCAATTTTACCATCCTCTTCAGATGAGCATGCTCATCGATCTACTCTGGTAAGAAAACCTTCTGTTCGTCTTACTGATTATCATGTATATTCTGCTATAGAATCATTGCACGAGCCTCAAACATATAGAGAGGCAAGTGTTAACCCTCTTTGGTAGGAGGCTATGGCAGAAGAACTCCAGGCATTAGACAAAAATCACACTTGGGATGTGGTTACCTTGCCTCCTGGCAAAACAGCTGTGGGTTGTCGATGGATTTATAAAATTAAGACAAATGCTGATGGCTCTATTGAGAGATATAAAGCTCGTCTAGTTACTAGAGGCTTTACCCAGGAATATGGCATTGATTATGAGGAGACTTTTGTACCAGTTGCTCGTCTTACATCGGTTCAAAGTTTACTCGTTGTTGGAGCATCAAAACAATGGGATATGTGGCAAATGGATGTCAAAAATGCTTTCCTTAATGGTGACTTAGATGAATAAGTTTATCTCAAACCTGTAAGAACCCAAATTTTCGGTAGAATTAAAACTTGTATTGATAAAATGAGGAACAATGATCCCGACAACAAGGTCACCAGCTCTAATGAATGTATGGAATGGATATGGATTCAAATACCTATATGTCATGAAGAATGCTAATGCTTGACAACTTAGGTAAGAATAACCTATCTCCTAGGGGAATAAGATATGGCAATTCCAAGCAGGAGAATATTCTCATGTCACCCAGATCGTTAACGATTAGTCCAGTGGTTCCGTAAAAGGGTTAAGGAACGATCGAAAGAGAACCGGGACATCTATATAACCCTAAAAGAATAAGTAAAAAAATAAGTGGTGAATAGTGATTTTGGTGGACGTCGGAATATTATTAGACGACGCTATATAGAATTACCCGGAACGAAATTCTGAGTTCGTATTAGTGATCCAGGGGAAAAAGAGTGTATATAAAAGCTGTCGGATTCTGAAAAGTAGCACTTTTATTTTTCCCGAGATTTCCCTGGACACGGAAATACTTAAGGAATTATTGAAGGGATTTAAGGAAAATAGGTTCAAGAATTATTAAAGAGAATGGAGGATGATAGTATAAATATTAAGACGGTTTCCGGTAAAACCCTAACAAGAAACGAATGAGTTATTCCTCCGAACGATCAATGAATTGAGCAATAAACGGACAAAAGAGCAAGCAGAGATCTAGATGCATGCATGTGCAAGTAGGAAATATCTAGTAACCAAGCTAGTTAAGCAAGTAACTAGCACACTTGGAAACAAACCAAGTTACTTAGTGCTAATGACATCACTTCACCACAAAACACCAACACTTGTCTCTTTGATGACTCAAGCAAGATTAGGTAATCACTTTAATAAAGCAAGTGGCTAGATATTATCTCAATACAATGCAATAATTCATTTGGATGGGACTAAAGTAAGAGAGCAAGCAAAACCACTCCATTTCTCTCCATTTTGTGAAACTGCCCAGCAGCACCAAGCTCAAGAAGAAAATTTATATCTCCATTTCTATCCATGATAAAATCACCAAGTTTTTACCACAGCCTCTCCACTCCATGGGCAATAGTCTCTCCAAATTTCATAGCAATCGAAGTAGTATAGCTTAGTCAAATCACCTCTCCAAGTTGAAGAAGCAAACTGTCATGATGCTTTACAGTTTCTGGACTGATTTTCAAACGGCCATATCTCCTTCATTTCTCAATGAAATTTGGTGTTCTTTAGCTTGTTGGAAATATGGTTAGATTCTCTAAAACTCTCCTTTAGGAGCCTCGTCCAAGAAAGCGTGGTAAGGGCCTCGTTTTTGCATATTTTTGAACTGATGAATAGTAATTTTTAAGAACTAACTTTAGTTTTATTGTTTCTTTGGATGATCCAAGCTTGTTTAAGGTGTTCTAAGGACTATACAAGGCTTACTAAGTGCATACACACTCCAAGGAAGGTATAAACTTCAAGAACCTAAGTTTTTGTTTTGAGTTTTAATGGAGTTTTAGATGAGATTTGGTGATGATGTTATTATAAGCATGTTTACATGATCATGTAGTTGTTCTTAGTAGTTATTTAATCATGATTCAAGTCCTTGATGATTTTGAGGTTAAGATTAGTGGTTCTAGGACTTGTGGATATGAGAATCATGTTTATAAATTGTGTTGATGCCCGGTGTGGCTTGGTTGTGTTGTTACGATTTTTAGAACGTCCGATTTATAGCCGTCGTAATACCGAATTTTGTTAACACTTAAAAACCAAGCATGGCAGTTAATGTAGGTTCCTGAACTTGATAATATTATGACTGGTCCTTGTAGATCTCGAGCCATAGATCGTTTTGGCATGAGAATCGAGACATTCCGACTTACGGTTTAGGAGTTATGGTCAAATTACTAAAATTGGTTCGAAATCCTAAGTAAAAGTTCGTAACTTCAATTGAACCCTCGTAAAGCATGTTACTCAGTGGCGAATCTTGGTAAATAAATACTAGGGGTCATAAGGAAGGTGTGAGAGAAAACCACATATCAAACGGATTGTTTTCCGATTTTATAAAAATGTTTGAATCGAAGTTAAATGCGAACGAACCCCTAAAAACCCGCTTGGTTATAACTTTGGTAAAACACTTAGAAAACGAATGATAAAACTCGAGGTATAATCTCGGTTCGTAATCGATCGACTTTAGAACTTATACGACTTAAGTATATACCAAGTGTGGGTATGATGACATGTCTTAATAACGAACGAATGTCAGATCGTATCGGTGATAAAAAAAAGTTACAGAAAAAGGTGTATAACGAGATAATTCGAAAACGTGTTTCGACTTAAGTGAAGTTTATACTTAGACTTTTAAAAGGTGTTAATTGGTTAATCTCGAATGTTCTGATTATTTATAGATCATCCAGCAGACCTAGGACACGCTATCTCTACCCACACCCGATTACCAGGCAAGTGTTCAAAACTTTGAACCTGTTGTTGTGATAATATATATATGTGATTGCCATTTTACATATGCCATAACATGCATGCCTATTGTCAAATTATATTATGATACACGTTCCCTGAATTGATATTGGCTTATAGACTAGATACGTATTATCAGTTATAAGCCGGATTGTTTTGGTAAGACCCTTAGCGAAGGGCATATGATATTCATTCTTAAATATAGGCCGGGAGTCGGTATTTTGAGATATAGATAGTCGTGGAAACCCTGAGGGATTCCAACGGCAGATTACCATCTATCTTGAGGAATGTTATTATTAAACATTATTTATATTTCCATAAGGTATCAATTACTTGGAAATCTTTTGAGGAATGTTACTCGAGTATTATCTCAGTCGAGAGATATTAAATGAATGTTAGTTTTGAATCACTTAGAGTTGATTATTTAATGAATATTATTTTGATATTCATTGGAATTTTATTTATTAAATGAATATTACTTTCGAATATTCATTTAAGGTTTTATGTACTTGATGAATATTATTTTAAAGTATTCATTGGAAGTTATATTTTCTTAAGGGATATTATTTCGAATATTCCTTTAAAGTTTTGATTACTAAATGAATATTATTTGGATATTCATTTAGAAGATTATTTATTAAATGAATATTATTTTCAAATATTCATTTAAGGTTTGACTTATTTATTGAATATTATTTTAAATATTTATTGGAGTTTAATTATTTAATGAATATTATTTCGAATATTCATTTAAGAAGGGATTTATTTAGTAAATAATTCCATATATTCATTCGAGGATTACTTACGAGCAATATTATGATTTAATAATATTCCGTAATTATTATTGAGTTAATAAATATTCTTGGAATATTGACTTAATTCTTTTAATTTTTTTTTAAAAATGATTTATATTATTCAGAGATTATCTTTCACCTCCAGATATTATGTAAAATATTTCGGAGTCTTTTTACGACTATTTTATCAAGGAAAGGTTCCCAACTCTTTATTTTTCATTTAAATCTATCTTAAAAGGATTTAAATACTTGCTCAAACTTCCATATTATAGGGGAACCTACTTGAGCAATGTTATTTATCTTGTTGACTTCCCGGTCATAAATCTTGTAAAACTATTCGTTTCACTCGCAACTTGGTTGCTGTTTATCAATTGAATCTTTGAGTAACCTTCTCATCATTCGAGGGGTAAGATTATTGAAACAAGATGGTATCCTCTAACAAGAAGCATCTTGAGAGATATGATGTTGAATTTTCCTTTCCAACTAGATACGACTACTTTGTGGAGTCTTATCAAGAAGTATCATACTTGGGGAAAGGGGGACGAACTTTACGTTCAGAGTCAAGAACTTCTTTTCGAACTTGGAGTCGTGTAAGAGGCCGAGTAGCACCGGTCCATCCCAATTGGCCCAACCGTTGGCCGGGGAGATCTAACAGGGCGGTAGACAAGTAAATCCGTCAGCTCTTCCTTCTACCGGTAGTAAATCTAAATTGAGCTGTACAATCTGCGACTGATCATCGTAAGGATTGGAACAGTGGGCGCGGTGAATACTCTAGCAAAAGTTCATCATTTAAATTCATTTATTTTCTGTAACATTATCATTGTTGGCAGTATTGGAAAGTATTCATAGTTGGAATTGCAATATTTTTCCTGCAAGTTCCTCTTTTATGATAAATGATAATATCTGGCTTATTTTTGACATAACAGATATTCCCACCTATATATGCATTTTGAGTTACATTGTAACTTCATCGTTCATGTGATACTGACATCATTTTCGTAAATGCATGGCATATGGTTCGAAAGTTACTTTTGAACTGTTATATATTATCGTTCAGTTATACATTATTGTTGGTGGGCTATTGCTCACCCTTGCGTTATTATTATATCACAACAACAGATAGACCAGATGACTCGCACAAGGTGCACTCGATGCTGACGAGGACGATGAGACTACCAGAGCTGAAAAAGATGCTATTGGTAGGATAGATTCATTCTTTCAGTACCAAGTATATGGGCTGGTATGACTTATGAAAATGGATGGCAAAGAGTATGTATTCATATTGAAATTCTTTTGGATTGTAAGAACTCATAATGTGCTTAATAAAATTTGGTAGTTACTCTGATTTCATCTCTGGGACTATAATGGGTGTGTTTTATGTTGTTGATTTGGGTCACAAGGTTGTAATTTAATATTTATGTTGATTTTGTGGATGGAAATTGAGACCGTAACGACCAGATCCCTGACCCCAGATCTGGGGGTGTTACAGTAATGGTATCAGAGCGTACGTTATAAACCCCAGAGATGAGGTGGCGTTAAAACAATAAATTCACTAAGATAATAAGAACTCTTGCCAAGTTCATAGTCGGACTACTTAATGTAGTGATGACATATAAAACCCTTGTGGGAACTCTTAAGTATCATGATAGTAACTTAGCTCGATATCGTATCGATGAGTAAGGCGACAGACCTTGAGGCATACGAGCAGTAGCACGATGATGCTTTATTATATGCTGAAGATCAGCGGGTAAATTCGATAGAGTACCCTACTGGAGACCCGGAAGAGGTTCCAGCAGATAAGGAGCTTACCCTGGAGGAATGAAGGCCGCAGCCAGAAAGACTGAGATGATTAAGGTATAGTGCTCAGAAAAGTGAGCATAAAGAACTAAGCTATTAGCAAGAGAACTGAAGATTCATGTTCGATTTGTAGCCGGACTACTGGATGTAGTACCAGCAAGTAAGACGGATTGGAAGAATTACTTGAGATCTTATACGGGAATAGACGAGAGTCCTTAGAGACTTTCATATTAACGAAGAAAGAGCTAGAGGGATGTATGATTATCAAAGACATCGATATGGGACGAGGAACAGAGTCGCTAGAAATAGTTGAGAGGAGGCAGTAAGTGCCATATCATTTGATAAATGAATTAGTATGAATATTGTCAGTAATAATTGGCCATGAGAAGGCAGATGTCATAGGTTATAATTTATGGAACCAAAATTGAGGTTAATGAGGTGGTTTTATTAAGGGAAATGTTCATTTTATGAATGAATCAGTTAGAAAGTAAAGACATTGGGAAGTGACAGCATGATTGGATAAAGTTATATAAGGAAGTAGTAAGCAAGACAATGATCTCAGAACCTACCGGAAGGTAAGACCAGTGAGTCAAGATGAACTCGTAATGAGACTACTGCCAGAGACTGAGTATAGGGTTATTTCAACTCAGTAAAATGATGAACCAGAAATGTTAGATGCATGTGATTCAGAGGAATATTAAATTCTTTCTTTGAACGAATTATAGTAGTTACCTTAAGTTTACTCCGACACCGAATTATAATGGATCAAGTAATACGATCAGCAGTTAAAGAGAAAAATGTGAGAAAATATTCCTGGAGCTAAAAGGTGAAATTGATAATGACCAAGAACTGGCATTGCTTAATGGAAAAAGGAGACTTTGTGCTTCCAACGACGCTTCGCATAAAGGATTAGGATGTCTGCTTGTGCAGCACGACAAAGTACTTGCGGACGCATTCGGACAACACGGTTCACCAGGTTCGGATGGCCTTAGTAGTGCCAATTTTGTGGAACAACCAACTCCGACGGTAATGTTCCTTCTGAGACTAGTGGTTAGGTAGACCGACATTTGGTAGTATTGAATATCAGGACGTATAGGTATCAGGACGTTGTGACAGGTTTCAGTTTGAAACTGTTGATTCCCTTCTAAGGGATGTATATAATTGGTTCCTCTCCAGAGGTTAAACTTCCAATCTGATGATGATTATTTCGTTAACTATGACTGCTTATAGTTCTACCTGCTTGGAGGTTCATAGAATTATTCTTCAGATTTCGAAACTGGTCTCCTTAATGTTACCAGTAGATGGATAGATTGACCAAAATTTCCCCTAATTCTAGAAAGAACTTCAATGAATTTTGGCAAACTTTGTCTTTCTGATTATCAGAGAACATCATGGAAGAGAGTAGAAACTGGGGCGAACTCCGTGAATTGGGTGAGTAGCCGCTATATGGGTTGGTGGACAGACCCCGGTTATCGCGATTGATTGTAGAAATACAACGATGAAGTGAGATTGGACGAAAACAGGAAATGTAAGTAAGAAACCAGCCGGACTGAGAAACTCCGGGATTGACTTAAGTGAAAAGGCTGTTATGCCAGGAATGGTAAGCTTGCGTGGCACGTGGGATTGATAAGAATAGTTGAAAAGATAAAAGTAGAGGAAAGGTGACCAGAGACGGTGCCGAGAAGTCGATTAAGACTTATATGGAGTAAAGTTTTGGAAATGTAGAAAGGTATCAAAGAAGAAGGCACTGCGCCGACAATTGCGAAAAAGGTAATGCTATTAGCCAACCCCTAGAATATAATATTTTTATTTTTTTTAGTGTGGCCAGTTGAGGCCAAGTCACAAAGGATTATCAAGTGACTAGACCAGTAATGAAAGGACAAAGCAGGGTTGCTTCTAAGTAAGCACCGACTGCAAGGGCTTCTAATATAAAGGAAATATTAATGAGATCGTAGGAATCTTCTTCTGAACCCTTTGCAACCCTTGTTTTGATGGGGAATTTACTAGATTCTTTAGAATGGGGTCACCCGTACTAAAGTGATTCATGTGTATACGATTGTCCAAGATTACGAGTAAAAATGGAAGAATAGTGACTTGAGATGTATGAGGTTAAGGTATCATGAATACCATGAATATATTATGACGGAGGAAAGTAAACAATGAAGGTATATGAAGAGAGTATAGAAATGGTCAGAAATTGAACAGTATGCTGTAGAAATTCTGTCTGAGGCAAGTACCTTTGCGAAGAACGATAAGTACTAAGAGATTCACGTTGAACTCGACCAATATCTTCCAAAACATCCTTGCAACCATTACCAAGTTCTGTAAGAGAGCAGATAGACATACGTTGTCTTTTGGAAGGTTAAATAGGTTGACAACTATCTGAAAGAAGAGGTTAGCATTAAGCTACCAATCGATTATCAAATGAGAATGATTGAAAAGAGACACTTGTTAAGGATACATGATTTTATTTCCAATTATAGGGTACAAGAATTCATTTGCAGTTGAATTAAGGATAGGATATCCATAAATTAAGACAAACCCCGGGGAATGCACCAGGAATGACATTAACCCTAATAAAGACATTGTGAATTCAGATGATATGAGCTGGATTTGCCAAGGCAACAATGACCTGTAAGGATTATTAAAAAGAGTTCTGGAAAGAACATAGATAGAATTATTAGAGTATTGATCAATGACATTTTGATATACCCTGTACCTAAAAAATACAGGAGGAATGATGAGGACGACCTAAGAAACCTTACAAGGAAAAAGTTAATATTCTGAGTTTCAAAATAGAAGTTTGGTAGAGAATGGAAGACACAATAACAATAATGCCAGATAAGGCACGTATGAAACCATGATGAGGTATGGATGGAACCAAAGAAGGTTGAGATTATCCTAGAAAAAGAAAGAACTAAGCTAACAAATATCCTAGGTATGATTGAGAGTAACTTTGATAAAGTTCCCACGGGAAGGTGGAAGCAATGACTTATGGAAAAAGACTGATAGTTATATTTTTCTCCTTCAGCAGAGCTTAAGGGAGAATACTTTCAACCAGCAGTGATGGAAATGCGGTAGAAAAATTTAAGTTGGAATAGGCCCAGAAAACATTGATTACAAGGAATTATTATTATCAGGAAATGCCAATGAGGTGGCCGACACTTTAAGTATAAAGGAGTAATTCTGAATGCTCATACCAAAGAAACAGAATGATATTGAGAAGGACCTTGAAGGTCATAATGTGGTGGAGGATTTACATTCCTTCTGATATTGGTGCAAGAGTCAACCATAAGAATAGTTTAACTAAACATTCGATTCCTGATGTCGTCTTAAGCATATTGCCTGCATTAGGAGATCCTATTTGAGGTAAACCACGACCATGATTCGAAATTTATTAAGTGAACCGTTAAGCTTCCAGTCTTCTACTAAAGATGTAAGATTAATAATTTCATCGACCTGTCATATCTAGGATTTTGTTTGCTTCATGTATTATCTACGCCAAGTTCAGGAAGTGTTCCTCATGGATAGGGAATAGCGATTATTTTGTCTTCCTAGAGGATTTTGATCCGACAATTAGGGAACCCGTATGAATGACTATTAAAGCGCTATGTAAACGACAAATGATGATGATTCAGCAAAGGACTACATTAATGTAGTGGTGATTCTTCTAAGAAATTAGATGACGACGCAAGAATAAAAATGGTGCTGCTATTGATAAGCTAAATGGCATGTTGATGAATGACAAACAAGTTTATGTTGGTGCAGTTCTGCGCAAACAAGGTAGGAAATATGTGGTTGGAGGTCCATGAGGCTAAAGGTGTCCCGTGGAAAGAATTAATGAGATTTGGAGAGAAGGGTAGTTGAGCCCAAGATTCATTGGACCATCTGAGAGTTTAAAAGTATTCGAAAGGTGGCATTCGAGCCAGCTCTACCCCCAAAGCTTATAGCATGGTTGTAACGAGTTTCATGTGGCAAAGGTACACCAGTAAAATGCAGATGCTCAACAGATGATAAGAGTACGAGTAGGTAGATATACGACCTGGTCTGACTTATGAAAGACAACCTGTGGAAAACCACGGGTAGAAAAGAATAAGTGATGAGAAACAAGTTTGGCAGAAGGAGATTATATCGGATCTAAGTTAAAGAAATCGGCCAAATTCATTTCGGAGGTTTTAAATTGGAATAATGTGATGATTATAGAGTAAATATGACGGGATACCAATAAGGAGGTGCCAAGTGCAAAAGATGCCTCAATAAAGAAATGACAGTGGAGGTAAATAATAGAAGTAAATAAGAATCCGATAATAAGAAGGATGTGATTGATAAAGAAAAGACTAGGAAAGCAACTATGGAATGTGAAGCAAGGAATGTTATGAATGGATTAATAAATGGGTTTTCTGATGAATTCTCGGGATGACAACCTGATAGTGTTAATGTTATAGATATGAAAAATCTAGTAGCGTGACGTGGAATGTCAGTAACAATGGTGTCAAGCGAGAAACTAAGATTTAACCTGAGAGGTTCAAAGATTTTCCAAAAGTAAGTGTGATAAGGTTGAACCAGAGTATAGGTCCATAGAATAATGGACAAAGCAGCAAGATATGTTGACACGTGAGATTGTGATCAAATAGTATTGGATATAATTATGACTATTTTCTTCTTTGATGAACCTCTATAGTTCAGAGGTAAATTCTGAGTATGATATTTTACTATCATGAAAACTTTCTATAATCTTTTTAGAACTCTTTTCTTTTCTTCTCTCTTATTCATCTTCTTTATGGATTGAGAAGAACAACCCTTTAAGGAGGGGGGTACTGCTACGTGACTATCTGTCTATGTGATGGAAGCCTAAGTGGAATACCATAACTTTTTTAAGTGCTTGTCAAGTACTAAAGGCTGGCCCCCTTCTGTACTAACTATGCAATATAACAAATGTTCAATTGATCATAGTGATCTCTCAATAAATCTTTCCACTTCACTAGATTGATCGAGATTGCGAAGATTAAAGCAATCAGGAAATGCATAGTACGAGTAAGGTTATCTCCTAATTCGCAGCACGATAGTGATACCAAAGCCACTGCGGATATCAATAAGGATAATAGGATAGGACTAAGTAAGAGCATAACCCGGATAATGTGTTGTACGAAAAGTAGCACCAGTAGATGTGCTGAGAAAGGGTAGAACGACTAAGAATCGACCGGGAAGCTGAAAGGTGAAACGGCAGATAAACGACTCTTGTTTTCTACCTGATTGCGGGACGAAATCCTTTTAAGGAGTGGAGACTGTAAGAACCCAAATTTTCGGTAGAATTAAAACTTTTTATTAAGTATTGATAAAATGAGGAACAATGATCCCGACAACAAGGTCACCAGTTCTAATGAATGAATGAAATGGATATGGATTCAAATACCTATATGTCATGAAGAATGCTAATGGTTGACATCTTAGGAAAGAATAACCTATCTCCTAGGGGAATAAGATATGGCAATTCCAAGCAGGAGAATATTCTCATGTCACCCAGATCGTTAACGATTAGTCCAGTGATTCCGTAAAAGGATTAAGGAACGATCGAAAGAGAACCGGGACATCTATATAACCCTAAAAGAATAAGTAAAGAATTATTGGTGAATAGTGATTTTGGTGGACGTCGGAATATTATTAGACGACGCTATATAGAATTACCCGGAATGAAATTCTGAGTTCGTATTAGTGATCCAGGGGGAAAAAGAGTGTATGTAAAAGCTGTTGGATTCTGAAAAGTAGCACTTTTATTTTCCCCGAGATTTCCCTGGACACTGAAATACTTAAGGAATTATTGAAGGGATTTAAGGAAAATAGGTTCAAAAATTATTAAAGAGAATGGAGGATGATAGTATAAATATTAAGACGGTTTCCGGTAAAACCCTAACTAGAAACGAATGAGTTATTCCTCCGAACGATCAATGAATTGAGCAATAAACGGACAAAAGAGCAAGCAGAGATGTAGATGCATGCATGTGCAAGTAGGAAATATCTAGTAACCAAGCTAGTTAAGCAAGTAACTAGCACACTTGGAAACAAACCAAGTTACTTAGTGCTAATGACATCACTTCACCACAAAACACCAACACTTGTCTCTTTGATGACTCAAGCAAGATGAGGTAATCACTTTAATAAATCAAGTGGATAGATATTATCTCAATACATTGCAATAATTCATTTGGATAGGACTAAAGTAAGAGAACAAGCAAAACCACTCCATTTCTCTCCATTTTGTGAAACTGCCCAGCAGCACCAAGCTCAAGAAGAAATTTTATATCTCCATTTCTATCCATGATAAAATCACCAAATTTTTACCACAGCCTCTCCACTCCATGGTCAATATTCGCTCCAAATTACATAGCAATCCAAGTAGTATAGCCTAGTCAAATCACCTCCCCAAGTTGAAGAAGCAAACTGTCATGATGCTTGACAGTTTCTGGACTGATTTTCAAACGGCCATATCTCCTTCGTTTCTCAATGAAATTTGGTTTTATTTAGCTTGTTGGAAAGCTGGTTAGATGCTCTACAACTCTCCTTTAGGAGCCTCGTCAAAGAAAGCATGGTAAGGGCCTCGTTTTTGCAGATCTTTGAATTGATGAATAGTAATTTTTAAAAACTAACTTTAGTTTTATTGTTTCTTTGGATGATCCAAGCTTGTTTAAGGTGTTCTAAGGACTATACAAGGCTTAATAAGTGCATACACACTCCAAGGAAGGTATAAACTTCAAGAACCCAAGTTTTTGTTTTGAGTTTTAATGGAGTTTTAGATGAGATTTGGTGATGATGTTAGTATAAGCATGTTTACATGATCATGTAGTTGTTCTTAGTAGTTATTTAATCATGATTCAAGTCCTTGATGATTTTGAGATTAAGATCAGTGGTTGTAGGACTTTTGGATATGAGAATCATGTTTATAAATTGTGTTGATGCCCGGTGTGGCTTGGTTGTGTTGTTACGATTTTTAGAACGTCCGATTTATAGCCGTCGTAATGCCGAATTTTTGTTAACACTTAAAAACCAAGCATGGCAGTTAATGTAGTTTCCTGACCTTGATAATATTATGACTGGTCCTTGTAGATCTCGAGCCATAGATCGTTTTGGCACGAGAATCGAGACATTCCGACTTACGGTTTAGGAGTTATGGTCAAATTACTAAAATTGGTTCGAAACCGTAAGTAAAAGTTCGTAACTTCAATTAAACCCTCGTAAAGCATGTTACTCAGTGGAAAATCTTGGTAAATAAATACTAGGGGTCATAAGGAAGGTGTGAGAGAAAACCACATATCAAACGGATCGTTTTCCGATTTTATAAAAATGTTTGAATTGAAGTTAAACGCGAACGAACCCCTAAAAACCCGCTTGGTTATAACTTTGGTAAAACACTTAGAAAACGAACGATAAAACTCGAGGTATAATCTCGGTTCGTAATCAATCGACTTTAGAACTTATACGACTTAAGTATATACCAAGTGTGGGTATGATGACATGTCTTAATAACGAACGAATGTCGGATCATATCGGTGATAAAAAGAGTTACACTAAAAGGTGTATAACGAGATAATTCAAAAACGTGTTTTGACTTAAGTGAAGTTTATACTTAGACTTTAAAAAGGTGTTAAGTGGTTAATCTCGAATGTTCTGATTATTTATAGATCATCGAGCAGACCCAGGACAAACTATCTCTACCCACACCCGATTACCAAACAAGTGTTCAAAACTTTGAACCTGTTGTTGTGATAATATATATATGTGATTGCCATTTTATATATGCCATAGCATGCATGCCTATTGTCAAATTATATTATGATACCTGTTCCCTGAATTGATATTATTTTGATATTCATTGGAATTTTATTTATTAAATGAATATTACTTTCGAATATTCATTTAAGGTTTTATGTACTTGATGAATATTATTTTAAAATATTCATTGGAAGTTATATTTACTTAAGGGATATTATTTTGAATATTCCTTTAAAGTTTTGATTACTAAATGAATATTATTTGGATATTCATTTAGAAGATTATTTATTAAATGAATATTATTTTCAAATATTCATTTAAGGTTTGACTTATTTATTGAATATTATTTTAAATATTTATTGGAGTTTAATTATTTAATGAATATTATTTCGAATATTCATTTAAGAAGGGATTTATTTAGTAAATAATTCCATATATTCATTCGAGGATTACTTACGAGCAATATTATGATTTAATAATATTCCGTAATTATTATTGAGTTAATAAATATTCTTGGAATATTGACTTAATTCTTTTAATTTTTTTTTAAAAATGATTTATATTATTCAGAGATTATCTTTCACCTCCAGATATTATGTAAAATATTTCGGAGTCTTTTTACGACTATTTTATCAAGGAAAGGTTCCCAACTCTTTATTTTTCATTTAAATCTATCTTAAAAGGATTTAAATACTTGCTCAAACTTCCATATTATAGGGGAACCTACTTGAGCAATGTTATTTATCTTGTTGACTTCCCGGTCATAAATCTTGTAAAACTATTCGTTTCACTCGCAACTTGGTTGCTGTTTATCAATTGAATCTTTGAGTAACCTTCTCATCATTCGAGGGGTAAGATTATTGAAACAAGATGGTATCCTCTAACAAGAAGCATCTTGAGAGATATGATGTTGAATTTTCCTTTCCAACTAGATACGACTACTTTGTGGAGTCTTATCAAGAAGTATCATACTTGGGGAAAGGGGGACGAACTTTACGTTCAGAGTCAAGAACTTCTTTTCGAACTTGGAGTCGTGTAAGAGGCCGAGTAGCACCGGTCCATCCCAATTGGCCCAACCGTTGGCCGGGGAGATCTAACAGGGCGGTAGACAAGTAAATCCGTCAGCTCTTCCTTCTACCGGTAGTAAATCTAAATTGAGCTGTACAATCTGCGACTGATCATCGTAAGGATTGGAACAGTGGGCGCGGTGAATACTCTAGCAAAAGTTCATCATTTAAATTCATTTATTTTCTGTAACATTATCATTGTTGGCAGTATTGGAAAGTATTCATAGTTGGAATTGCAATATTTTTCCTGCAAGTTCCTCTTTTATGATAAATGATAATATCTGGCTTATCTTTGACATAACAGATATTCCCACCTATATATGCATTTTGAGTTACCTTGTAACTTCATCGTTCATGTGATACTGGCATCATTTTCGTAAATGCATGACATATGGTTTGAAAGTTACTTTTGAACTGTTATATATTATCGTTCAGTTAAACATTATTGCTGGTGGGCTATTGCTCACCCTTGCGTTATTATTATATCACAACAACAGATAGACCAGATGACTCGCACAAGTTGCACTCGACGCTGACGAGGACGATGAGACTACCAGAGCTGAAAAAGAAGCTATTGGTAGGATAGATTCATTATTTCTGTACTAAGTATATGGGCTGGTATGACTTACGAAAATGGATGGCAAAGAGTATGTATTCATATTGAAATTCTTTTGGATTGTAACAACTCATAATGTGCTTAATAAAATTTGGTAGTTACTCTGATTTCATCTTTGGGACTATAACGGGTGTGTTTTATGTTGTTGTTTTGGGTCACAAGGTTGTAATTTAATATTTATGTTGATTTTGTGGATGGAAATTGAGACCGTAACGACCAGATCCCTGACCCCGGATCTGGGGGTGTTACGAAACCTCCTCCCGGTTTTGATCTCTCTCCAGGCCAAGTGCTCAAGCTTAACAAGGCACTTTATGGCCTAAAACAAGCACCTCGAGCTTGGTTCGAGAAATTTAGCAAAGTCATTAGTGAGCTAGGATTTTCTTCTAGTCCATATGATCATGCTCTCTTCATTCAACGGACCGATCGAGGAATTGTTCTTCTCCTCCTCTATGTTGACGATATGATTATCACTGGAGATGGTACTGCAGGTATTTCTGATCTCAAACAGTTTCTCAGTCAGCAATTTGAAATGAAAGATCTTGGTTCATTAAGCTACTTCTTGGGTCTTAAGGTTTCTTCCATTCCTACTGGATACACATTTTCTCAAGTTAAGTATGCTTATGATCTTTTGTTGAAATCTGGAATCAGCAACAATAAGATTACATCTACACCTTTGGAATACAAGGTCAAACTTAACTCTAAAGATGGTGATCTGCTTGCCAACCCTACATTATATCGCCAGTTGGTAGGAAGTCTAATTTATCTTAGTGTCACTCGTCCTGACATTGCTCATGCTGTTCATATTGTTAGTCAATTTATTGCAGCTCCTCGCACTCCTCACTATACGGCTGTCCTTCACATACCTCGTTATGTCAAAGGCACCATCTTTCATGGATTACATTATGCATACAACTCATCACTTGAGTTACATGCCTATTCTGATGCTGATTGGGGTGTGATCCCACTACCAGATGTTCCACTATAGGATTTTGCTTCTTTCTGGGTGACTCACTTATCTCTTGGCGCAGTAAGAAACAATCCCTTGCGTCAAAATCCAGTGCCGAGTCAGAATATCGAGCTCTGGCTGACACCATGCATGAATTAATTTGGTTACGATGGTTACTTGAAGAAATGACTGTAACTCATTTTCCGGCCACTATTATCTATTGTGATAGCAAAAGTGCCAGGGACATTGCTCACAATAATGTCTTTCATGAACGCACAAAACATATAGAGATTGATTGTCATTTCACCCGGCAACAGGTTGCAAAAGGAACGGTTCATCTTCATGCTATCCCTAGTGCAGATAATGTTGCAGATATTTTCACGAAATCTCTTCTTCCTGGTTCATTTCGTGATTGCAAACTCAAGTTAGTTTTTCAGCCATCTTAATTTTGAGTGGGGGTGTTAAAGTCTAATATTAGGTGTTAAAGTCTAATATGTTAGGTTAGTCATATTTGAAGGCTTGACATTAACAAGCATGTATGTAAGCCATGATGTCATTTGATTGTTTTGTAGCCTATAAATAAGGCATTTGTTTGTTGTAAATAATAAGCTTCATATTAGCAATACAAGAGTTCTTTTTTCTCTTAAAAATAATGTTTAGCATTGCCACATTTTTACAAACTCATAACATATTTTAAGTGTTTTCGTTCGATTCTCATCATTACAAAATTTATTCAAAATATATACTCATTTATGCATATAAATATGATTATTCAAAAAAAATTATAATTAATTTTTTTGATTTGAAACACACAAAAACTGGTACATATTTTTTTTAAAAAAAATCTAACCCCAAACATCATGTAACTTATTTGATTCGGTTATAAATTTTAAAATACACTGTATTTTATTGTACTTACATTAGTACAGCCAATTGAAATCGGTTACCATGCTACGTTCCAAAACCATTAATACCTAAGTTTTATGTTTCTAACATTATTCTTTACAATAGCTTTTAAATACCATAAAATTTGAAAATAAAATAAAATATTTATTAATTTTCATAATATTTTTTTAAAATAATTAAACATATATATCTTACGAACAAATATTTGTTCAAACAAATGAACCGATAAATTGAGATAATAAAAATTAATTACACTTGAGCTATCTGGGTTCAACTTTGTAATATTTGATGGACCTGTTAATAGGATACTGATAATAATTGTATACATTTTTCTTTCTCGTCATGCCATCATTCAATGAATATTCTTTTTTGAAGGTTACTCGATTAATATTCTCGATCGACCCCTACCCATTTAAAGAAAAATATTAAAATTATACATACACATTTTTTTTTTTTTTTTGATGAATACAGAGCACATTTTTTAAAGATAAAGTTCGGTATTGGGCCTTATTCGGGCCCAGAAAATGTAACACTAGAACATGGCGCCGTAATCTAAAAACTTTAATAGTAACATGGGATGATGATATAGAAATAAATAAAATACTCGTAAAACAAAAAAACTAGAAAACAGAAAACAGAACAATACGTATACAAGCATTATGATGGATCTAGGACTTCACTTCATCCTTATCTCACTTTAATATTTCATTTGTATTAAACCACAAACTAACTCAACCTATTTTGAAGCAGCCAAGATTTGAGCATGTTTAAACACAATCAAGGTAACTGTTACATTACGAATCTTTCTTAAATTTTGTGATCTTTTATCATGATCTTGATGTTCGTCTTAGTTTCTGTTTGCTTACCATGGTTATTATGATATTGCATGAATCTTGTTTAGATTGCATGCGAAAAGTAGTCTTCGGAAATTTAGATACTCGTACGTTGAACTCTCGACCTTTTGTTATTGGTTGGAGATATTTCAAAAGAATATGGTACTGAACTTGATTTCTAAGGGAATTCAAATTTGAATTTAAGAGAGGTGTGTTAAAAAAGATTGCAACTTTGTCAGTGAAAAGACTTGAAACTATTGACAATGAGATTATATGGAAGATACTAGGTTTGGTTGTTTTCCTTGCTACAAAGACTGGTTTGGAGAAAATGACTGTATATAGGAAAAGAGAATGGCCCAAAAGTTAAAGTAAATCAAAACAGATTTAGAGGTTGAAGTTTCCCTTTCTTTGTAAAACTACATTAGAAGACAAGTAAATTATTCACACCCTTTGTTGTATCTTCTCTTTTTCTTATTCTTCAAGTTTGAAATCAGGTTGTTGTTGTTGGCAGATGGTAAATTATGCTTTCTGTTTTGCTTTGTACGTACTCCTAACAGGATTCTCCGTATTCTCCTAATACTTCTTAATATTTTCAGGTCTTCCCATTTTATTCAAATTAATGGAAATTTAACTGCTACAAAGATCATCAGACTCTTTCTCGATTTTGTTCTGAATTGAATTTTCTTCCAACTATTTTGTGAAAATTTGTTATCTGCAACACTTCACTGGCGAGGAAATTTGTTCACAGAACAAGTATCATGATTCTGCGATTAGCCTCAGTGTGGAACAAGCACCGCAGAAGCAAAAAACAGGATCATATCGACCCCTGTATGTTTCTGCTTTCCTAATATTATGCCTCCTTTGGTTTATATATATTGGTAAAATGAATCAAGTTAATTAATCAGGAAAAAAAAATTACTTGCAGGGAAATATAAGCCTTTGGAGTACTGGCAACTTGAAGATCAGAGCCTACCTGTAAAAAGACAACAGGATTCCTCATCAGTTTTTACAGTAAAAGAAATGGAAGAGGCCACACGTTCCTTCAGTGATGAAAATTTTCTAGGCAAAGGTGGATTTGGACGAGTATACAAGGGAACTTTACGGTCTGGAGAGGTATGTACCACAAACATAATCCTTTCATTCCAAGAAACATTGAAAATTCTACATGTCACCATTACAAGATTTGGAAACATTTGAGATTATAGTACTTGTATTTCATTATTCTTAACTTATCATAGTCAAATCCTTTATTTTGGACTTGAAAGGTTGTAGCAATCAAGAAAATGGAGTTACCACCCCCTAAAATAATTGATGGGGAACGCAAATTGTCAGTTGATGGGGAACGAGAGCGAGAATTCCGTGTTGAAGTCGATATTTTGAGTAGATTGGAACATCCAAACCTAGTTACTTTAATAGGCTACTGTGCTGATGGGAAGAACAGGTTTCTAGTATACGAATATATGCACAAAGGAAACCTACAAGATCACCTAAATGGTTGGTCCTTAACTTGAAGTTCACGTTGCAAGTCAGAGTTTCAGTAACTAACTTAAGTTTTTCTCTATCTGTATATCAGGAATCGAGGATGTGAAAATGGATTGGCCATTACGGCTCAAAGTAGCACTTGGAGCAGCGAGAGGACTTGCTTTTCTCCATTCAAGCACTGCAATCGGGACTCCGATAGTTCATAGGGACTTCAAATCCACCAATATTCTTTTGAATGCCAACTATGAAGCAAAGGTAAATTATCCTCTATTCTCACATAAAAAAGACAGAGATTAGCTTCATGTTCCTATTCTTACAAAGTTATGTTGGCGAATTTCTCAGATATCAGATTTTGGGCTTGCAAAGTTCATGCCAGATGGCCATGAAAACCATGTTACTGCTACAGTTCTCGGTACCTTTGGCTACTTTGATCCTGAGTATACATCGGTATGCGCAATTAAAATAAGGACCCCTCCTACTTGAGTAGGGTTGCATCATGATTGTTGGTCCATACATAACTTCTCAAGTACAACGATAATACCTCTTAAACTTTTTAATTGAGCTTCACATCTGAAGTATCGATCTTGTGCATCCTTACTCGTCGCCGACGACTTCCAAAAAGTGAAATCTCTTGCCTGAATTAATTAGAATTAGCAACCCTGATCAATGACTCCCGAATAAGAACAAATTTGCAAATACAGTAACAACATGATTCATGAGATGTATATAGAGAAGCAAATACACAAGTAGGGCCGTAGGGGATAACATGCTAAGTCATCCAGTCATCAAATAAAAAATTTGTGATTTACACTTTTATGAAGAATGTATTTTCCAGAAGAAAATAAAACAGACCAGAAGTGATTAGTAAGAGGGCTTTTGTTTTTTTTTTTTCAATTTATCGACAAGCACAAGAGTTTGATTTTTGCATTACTTTGAAACAGACAGGCAAGCTCACCTTACAAAGTGATGTTTATGCATTTGGAGTGGTTTTGCTTGAGCTTTTGACTGGACGGAGAGCCGTGGACCTGAACCAAGGTCCCAATGACAAAAATCTTGTACTACAGGTATAGATCACTCTTTCAAAAATGCTGTCATACTGGTGTTGTAGTAATGCAAAAGAAATTTACCTTTTCATATCAAATAATGTGAATAAAGGTGTCTCTGGAGTGTTGCAGGTAAGACATATAATAAACAACAAGAAAAGGCTGCGGAAGGTAATTGACCCGGAGATGAGACGGAGTTCATACAAGTTGGAGTCCATTGCCATGTTTGCAGACCTGGCATCACGCTGTGTTCGAATTGACAGTAGGGAAAGACCTTCAATGGAAGAT
Organism: Saposhnikovia divaricata; assembly: GCA_036435485.1. Taxonomy (NCBI): domain Eukaryota; kingdom Viridiplantae; phylum Streptophyta; class Magnoliopsida; order Apiales; family Apiaceae; genus Saposhnikovia; species Saposhnikovia divaricata. The sequence continues at coordinate 157,205,583 of CM071595.1, forward strand.
TGCATAAAGGAACTCCAACAAATTTCGCTTGTAAATTCCAAAAGCTCAAGTAAGGCCATGCTACTTTTTGGAATGGTCTAAGAGCCCACGTATACTATTATTTTGCTACAACCCACATAAATGCTCATCATGATTCATGGCTGGAATTCTTGATAATATCTACAGGTAAAGAACCTAGAATTATCATGGAACGGGACCAAGAACTCTGTAACTTCACTGTTAGGAGTTTAAATCTCCACTAGCTACGAGACCTACAAAATTGTATAGATATATGAATGGTGAACAAGATCGGAAGAAGGAACATCTACATGTGTGTCCTGGTGATCTACTTGGCATCACGAGTGACATTGATATGATGTTACCCAGAAATGGTACTTTTCTTGTACATATTTACATTCTGCTTGATGCATTCTGGAATTTAAAATTGTACAAGTCTTGGTGGTAAGCTTCATATTGTGTAATGCCGAGCACTGCCAATATAGTGGTAAAATTACCTCTTAAATTGTATTTTAATATCTTGGTGAGATACCTGGATCATCATAAAGCTCAGGTGTGGCTAGAGCTGCTTCAGGACATTTTTAAGTAGACTTGCAGTAAAGCTACAAAGTGTAAATTCTGAAGGTAACCTGATTAATAACAGAAAGAAGAAGAATTAACCATATTCACCACGTAAAAGGTCTACAATTGAGGTAGAAAAAGTAAACCAGAGTAACCAACAACGTATAAGTCCCCGAATTAAGGAACCATATTAGTAACTAGGGGTACCTCTAAAAAACGTTCGACTAGTATTTTCATAGAATCATAGCAATTCATATGCACCTACTAAATTTTGACTAGTATCCTTACAGAATCATAGCTATTCATGAACCATAAATCTCAGTAGGTTCTGATCCATTTTCCGGAGACATAAAGAAGCAGTTATTTGCTTGCACCTTAGATGCTTACATCTCTGTAATGTCAATATAATAAATATGTCCTGAACACTATGTCCTGGATACTGTAAACCCAAATAAAGGGAGCAATTCCACTCATTTTGCATTGAAGGTAAATATCTCTCCAGAAATTCATCTGAAATAGTAGTTCTCTCCAGAAATTCATCTGAAATAGTAGTTCGCTGCTGGCCTTGAGCTGAGCAAATGCTGCCAATGCCCCTCTCTGCAAACAAAATTCAGTCTTAGCATTCTGATATTATATTACCTGAAGTATCTAATAGCTGCTGAGACAATGGTCATAAGCTGTGGTAAATGAAAGCTACGCAAAATATATAAAGAAGTCGTTATTTGGGACCATATTAATGTGCAATCCTATATACCTGGATAGGTACGAACTATTAGCTATATGCAAAAAAGTGCAAACAGATTTGAAGTCTTTGGAGAAAATATTTTATAAAAAACTATATAAGTTGCACATCAATGTTGCCATGTTCTGGAACTATCTAATAGGTAGACGAAATCAAAAGCAAAGTAAATGTCTAACAAGAGGGCATGACCTTAAAGGAGTTACAGAGCATACAAAATCTCAAAATAGCACGAATGAAACTTAACCTGATAAAAACTCAAGTTGCAAGAATCAAACGTCAGACAAGGAGCCGGTTAATATTTTGTGTATCTGTCTACCTGACAGTTGAACTACTCTGTAGCGCAACCTTACTGCATGCATTGGAGATTATTATGTAACAATATTACTCTCAGAGAGCGAAAGAGGGAGATAGTTTTTTTTAAAGATCTGTTTTCCTGCAACAGGGAGATAGTTTTTTTTAAAGATCAGTTTTCCTGCAACAGGGAGCCAAATTCTGAAGACACACAATCTGTTTCCTGAATACAACCTGGCGATGAACAAGCCGCTCTTGCTAAGTATCTTTGCAGATCGTTTTACAAATATGATAGATATGTTTCCACAACGAGGCGTCGAGATAGTAACTCTTTACAATCAGAAATAATAAAGCCAAATGGAGAGTGAAATGACACTGAATTCTTAATGGCTTGTACCACCACCAGAAAATCCATTTCAAGCACCACATTTACCTAACTGTGTGAAAATCCAACTTAGATCTTCCAAATTAAAAAGCCAGGTCCTATGCTAGTTTAGGATCTAGTAGGACGCCCTTTACAATTTTCATCGCATACATTACATTACCTTCATTATTTGCAAATAATGTTTCAGAAAATATATACTTTAAGAAAATAATGGTTGACATCAATTGCAAATATGGTTGCAAAATTTGCCTAATGTATTTTTACAAATATTTTATAAAAATTTATAGTTTCGTAACAGTGAGATATAAAAGATGATAATTCTAAACTTAAATTGTTCCTGGATAACTAATTGGTAGTTAGTTAATTCGTAAAAATCGGTACATAATATGCATGTAGGTGCTTATTAGAGAATAAGTACATTGAACATGACTCGAATAGTTGAACAATTAATGGAGTTCACTCACGTGTCAGTGTACATTGAACTATACTTTCGTTTAGTTCTTAGACTTTAGGGACAATAAAAGGAACTCTTCTGGACATAGAACTTTGTAAACGAAATAGTGATTGATCAATAGAGTTAAAACATATCCAATCTTCTTCTATATGTAATATATAATAGGAGAATCTTCACATATCCAATCTTCTTCTATATATAATAGGAGAACAAGAGGATATTTTAGGAGAACAAGAGGATATTTTAGGGACAGTTTGAGCCAATAAACCCCTTGTGAAATTACGATTTTACCCTTATATATTAAATAATTTATTTTGTATTTATGGGGAATTGAACCAACAACCTCCTCTATATATTTCTTCCTCCAAATCATTGTGCTACATCATGTTTTTTAGTATGGAGTTAAAACTCTTTTTACATAAGTTCGACCTCTTTCTTATCCTGTTTTTACTATTATTTCTAACTTATGAGTAAAAATAGTAATGACAATTATTAGTTTCAATATATTTCTTCCTCCAAATCATTGTGCTACATCATGTTTTTTAGTATGGAGTTAAAACTCTTTTTACATAAGTTCGACCGCTTTCTTATCCTGATTTTACTATTATTTCTAACTTATGAGTAAAAATAGTAATGACAAATATTAGTTTCAAAATTCAAAATTTTACTTTTCAAAATATGGTACGTAATTATATATACTAATTTCAAAAAAAAAATCCACTCTCTTATTTTAAACGAGTTAGATTGTTTTTGTTGTGAAATGAATTATTAACCTCGTCCAAACAATTCATCCTTCCAATCATTATACTACGTATATTTTTGGTTTTAGTTAATTTTTTTAGATAAATTCGACCTCTTATTTATTTTATTTTTACTACAACTTTAATTTTTTAGCAAAGATAATGGTGATTCACATTACTTTTAAAATTTAAAAGTAATAACATGTGATGTAAATTTTTACAGCTAATTTAAAAATTTGATAATAATATGACGTGATGTAAATTGGTTTATTTTTAATTAATTAAACATTTCTTACATATAATATTAACTATAATATATTTTATATTTTTACATAACAGTATATAATTAAAAGATGAGATCCTTGAAAATGTCATATAGTACAAAAATTAAAAAAATGAATCATGTAATCGATTAAAAATCGGATAATACGTATAGAGAAATTTTGGTTGGAAAGAATATTAAAAAATTTAAAATAAATTGTAAAAAAGATTAAAATATACAATCAGTTAACAAATATCTTAGAAAATAGGATATTGCATAGCATGCACACACACCAAATATTATGATCGATCAGTTACATTATATACTCTGAGTTAGTTAAAATTATTTGCCTAAAAAGATAAAATTTTAAAATATGCAATTAGTTTTTTACATACTGATTAGACAACATCTTTATTATGAAACATTACGTGGGTAAATAATAGGTTTCTTGAGTTGTCAAAATTATAATTGGTATATGAATAAATATGTCATTCGTGTACGACTCATTTATTTTATGATTGTATTCTTAAATATACCTTGGAAGAAGACATCAAAAGAACTTTATTTCTCCCTCTTATGTATTGACTATATTCTTTATGAAAGAATGTAAAAAAAATGAGGATAAAATATTAAAAATTATCACTCCAAAAATTGATTTGTAGTAATGAAAAACACTAAGGGGAATTAAACCGAACACCCCCTTATTATTTAAATTTTATGTTCACTTACCCAAATTTATTATAATAACAAATTACTGGATATTTTCTACTTATGACATAAATTTATACAAATTGGTGTAAATGTGTTATACTATATCCAACACATTTATATTCCACGAAATATCTTATTTTGAGTGCTTATCCGAATAAGTAAATCAAATTTTTTATAAAACAAAATTGGGACACTATAACAAACATGTTTTAACGAAAACTATACAATTATGTCCGTATATATTCTTTAAATCGTAAAAATAAACAAATTTACATCAATTTCTAGAAGATAATTCGTGCCTTGTACGGGTTATTAAAATACGTGTTAATAATTAAAAAGATATTTCATCGATCAAAGCAATTTTAAAAATACATAAAAATTTAACTATTTTAGATATCACCTTCATCAAAATATATATAGATTGTAGATTGCATACAACATCATCGAATCTATGTATGAAACTCGACCACGTTCAAAATAATGCTCGAACGACATTAATACACGTCTGATGCAATAAAATTGCTCGTGCAAGGCACGAATTATATAATATATAAAATTTATTTAAACAAAAAAATTATATAAGAATCCCCATGACATGTAGGGATCCTTGTTTTCCGTCCGGTACGGTACGGGAGAGCAAAATAATCTATGTTTGGGATCGAGATGTGTTCAAATTCGGAGATCATAGGTTGGATGGCACTTATTAATCCTGAAATGACCCGATACCCATCCCTAAGTACACAATTTATGTTCATTCAATAAATACAGATTACATGTCACAAACAAGAAAATGTGTCATTTGCTCAATGAGCCAAATTAATAATGTTATATAGATTAGTAAAGTCTTATATACAAATAACAAATCATACACATTGATAATTAGTCAATTTATATTTTTTATATCTAAAAATTGCCCATTTATATGGATAAACAAACAATCAAGAAACTATAATTATATGTTAGTACAAAAAAAACTAGTAAATAGATCAAAACCAAAATGTTTATTGGTTGAATTTAAGTAGATTCGAGCCCAGCCCATTAAGAGAACATTATATATGTCGGGAAATACCGAACACACACACACATTGTCACAGAGCTAATCCTTGTCGCTACGCTAGGTTTTTCTCTCCCCCCTTTGATCTTTTATCTATCTGTTTTTAATTGTTTATATGCTAATCGTCTGTATGTATATACACACATTATTGATTGCTAATTGTTGTTCATATATCCTTAAGCTAGGTTTTGCTTTAGGAACTAGGGGTTTGTGTGTGTGTTTTTGTGATGCTTTGGTTAGAGAAATGAGTAACGAACAGGAATTGAAGAAGAAAACATAAAATTAGAGAGATTAGCTCGGGGAGAGAGAGAGAGGGAGAGAGAGATTAGCTCGGAGAGAGAGAATTGAATAAGAAAACATAAAATTAGAGAGATTAGCTCGGGGGGAGGGGGGGGGGAGAGAGAGAGAGAGAGAGAGAGAGAGAGATTAGAGAGATTAGCTCGGATAGAGAGAATTGAAGAAGAAAACATAAGATTGAAGAAGAACTGATCGATAGTTGTATAGATGCTAGTTTTTGACAATTTTCTGCCTACATTAGTATGTTGGGATAATTGGTAATTTAATGTATCCACAGGAAGATATAAAAAGATGGGCAACTCGAAGAAATTTTACAGGAAGAAGAAACAAAACAACAAAGCTTTGAAGTCCCGTAAGGAGAGGCAACGTAACAAGAAGAGCAAAGCTGTTGCTTCTGCTTCTGTATCAGAAGAAAATAAAAATAATGATAGTCATGACTTGGAAACCGTGGCTGCCTTTAGGGTCTCCATTGCTGACACTTATACCAATCCCAAATGCAAAGATCCTCATGTTTTAAATTGTATGTAAACTTCATTACCCTTGTTTTTATTTTCATTATTCTATGTAATCTTAGATTTCCAATTATTTGTCAATCCTGTTGTTATTCTCAAATTTGATGGTCCTCCTGTTTTAAATTCTAGTATGTAAACTTCAGTGCCTTGTTTTTCATTTTCATTTTTTTGTCATCTTTAATTACCAATTATACGTCAACACTGTTGTTATTCTGTCTGTCAAAGCTGCTCATGACTTGAAAAGCTGGACCCTCAATGGTGACGGGGATTACATCCCTAAAACTGAGAGACATACTGTATCTGATGATCAAACTCCTCGAGCTACAATGTGTATGTAAATCACCCTTTGTACTTTCAGTTTTTATGTCGCTCTTTCTTTACAATTGTATATCGTAACCAATTGTTATTCTGTTCTGTCTGTTTAAGCTTGTGATAGTCTTGACTTGAAAACTATGGCGGCCTTGGGGATCTCCATCGTTCCCACTCACAAGTTTCTCAAATATGATGGTCCTCCTGTTTTAAACTGTATGTAAACTTCATTACCTTGTTTTCTTTTTCATTTTTTTGTCATCTTCGATTACCAATTATACATCAACACTGTTGTTATTCTGTCTGTCAAAGCTGCTCATGACTTGAAAAGCTGGACCCCCAATGGTGATGGGGTTTACATCCCCAAAACTGAGAGACATACTGTATCTGATGATCGAACTCCTCGAGCTACAATGTGTATGTAAATCACCCCTTGTACTTTCAGTTTTTATGTCGCTCTTTCTTTACAATTGTAAATCGTAACCAATTGTTATTCTGTTCTGTCTGTTTAAGCTTGTGGTAGTCATGACTTGAAAACTATGGCGGCCTTGGGGATCTCCATCGTTCCCACTCACAAGTTTCTCAAATATGATGGTCCTCCTGTTTTAAACTGTATGTAAACTTCATTACCTTGTTTTCGTTTTTATTTTTTTGTCATCTTCGATTACCAATTATACATCAACACTGTTGTTATTCTGTCTGTCAAAGCTGCTCATGACTTGAAAAGCTGGACCCCCAATGGTGACGGGGTTTACATCCCCAAAACTGAGAGACATACTGTATCTGATGATCGAACTCCTCGAGCTACAATGTGTATGTAAATCACCCCTTGTACTTTCTGTTTTTATGTCGCTCTTTCTTTACAATTGTACATCGTAACCAATTGTTATTCTGTTCTGTCTGTTTAAGCTTGTGGTAGTCGTGACTTGAAAACTATGGCGGCCTTGGGGATCTCCATCGTTCCCACTCACAAGTTTCTCAAATATGATGGTCCTCCTGTTTTAAACTGTATGTAAACTTCATTACCTTATTTTCGTTTTCATTTTTTTGTCATCTTCGATTACCAATTATATGACTATTGTTATTATGTCTGTCAAAGCTGCTCATTTAAGGGAAAGCTGGGCTGCCTTAGGGAATCCCGACATTTACTAAGGATTCCCAACATTCACGGAGTTTTCATCCCCAAAACGGAGATACATGTTGGATCTGAGGACCTCACTCCCTGTGAAATGTCTTCAACCCTCGCCCTCACTAATAACCTATGTTCACGAGACCTTAAACTACATCCTTGATATATGGACAACATAAGGGAGACTAATATTAGATGTGGGATTTATGATCAAACTATTATATGGAGAAGTTTGAATTATGTTAAATAGTTTGTAGCCGATTGTATTGTCATGTTGATTTGTTGCAACTTAAATATTGAGTAAAGCATATTGAATTTTGTTTTGCCAAATAGTAGTGTTCGAAGTAAAAGTAGCCACATTTATAGTACCGCATGGAACTTTAGATATAAAAGGCTGTCTGCAAATCTACCACATGAGCTTAAGTATTCTGATCCCTGCATGAGTGTGTTGGCTACATTTCCGGATTTCATATGTTGTTAATCAAGTACTAAAACTCTAAAAGTGTGCACGGTCTTGTATATTTTGTCAACTTAATGAGTAAGCTTCTCAGTCTATCTTTCATGTATTAAACATCATTTGTGCGGGTTACAAATTTGTGCAAGGTAGATAGGTCATTTTTATACACTGTCATTACTTGAATATGTCCTAGCCAAACTCAAATGCTGTGTAACCTAATCTTGGTATTGACAACCAGCTAAATAATAGATCTATGAGGAGATGTGCTCAGATTGACAGCATAGGCAATTTTATGTCTGATTGAGATTAACAGCATAGGCAATCTAATGTCTGATAGAAATTGTTAACGGAACAGTTACTACACAACTAGAGGAGAGTTCGTGTGTTAAATTCAGAAATATTGGAGTCATTGCTCACCGAAGTAGGGACTGTCATGACTAAAATTGCACACTCACTAATTACTATTTTTAAACAGAATTAGAGGAGAGTTTGTGTGTTAAATGCAGAAATATTGAAGTCATTGCTCAGCACAGTAGGCAGTGTCATGACTAAAATTGCACACTCAAAGTGCTGCATGAGGCCGTGTTGTACAGTAGGGATTGTTCCAAAAATAATTTATTCTGACGGTACAGTGGATTTCAGAAGTACATTTGAAACACTTCCTCGGATACGTTTTGAATTTTTCTTATTAACTAGTTTTATGTCTCGTGCAAGGCACATGCTTGCTAGTAAAACTATGTTAGTATGTATTTATGTTGCTTTGTAATTAAATGGTATTTACAACATGTTAATGTTTAGTATATAAAATATATTTAAGAGATTATCTATTCATGATGTATATACAACTAAAAATAATTAAATTTCATTGTGCTAATCTCTTTCAATGAATGTTCAAATGACTAAGTTATTACTAGCATCTAAGAATTTACATTAGTAGTGTTACATTAGTAGTGACTGCTTAATTATCCACAACCAATTTTGTGCATTTTGATCCGGATTAAGAAATATGCTTAAGATATAAATTTATACACAAATCATAGTATATATCTTTTGAATTCAAATAATTTCTTTCTACTCAATAATAAAAAAATGCCACATAACTTTGTACTGTTCAAAATATTCTCAAAATTTTATAATATAATCAAAACTGACATCTAGAAGTGATAAAAAAAATCTCACTCTAAGATAGAGGTCGAGAGTTTAATTTCCATTAGAAATAATTTTTAATCATTAATATAATATAGGAGAGGTAATTTAATAATTTATGATAATTAAATTATATCACAATATATTAATAATGAATTTTATAATATATTCAAAATTGATGTCTAGTATAGTTGTAAGAAATCTCACATCTAAGTTAAGTTAGAAATCAAGGATTCAATTCTCATTAGAAACAATTTTATAATAATAAGAAGCTTCGGTATTTCATATCTGAGGATTCGGTAGCAATATATTTTGCTTTAATTCGTATTTTTGTCCATTCAACAAATAGAACACATGGAGGATTCGGTTGCAATACATTTTGCTTTATTTCGTATTTTTGTTCCATTAAAAAAATAGAACACATGGCCTTGTGTCTTGAATATTAACAATGGGTGGTTTCTTATACTTCTTGATTTATATTACAGTTAAAGATTTCACCATCTGGTAGGTCCAAATTGTAACTTCCGACCAAGGCTTCTCCTTCAAACAGCTCAAAACCTCCCTAATAGCTATACTTTCAGCTAACTCTGGAGCAACTGATCCAACCTGAGAGAAGGGTACGTGCTTCCACGAACTCACCATTGTGATCACGAGCTACTACGCCAAAACAAAAACGTCCTTCACCTTCAAAACTGCTGCATCAACATACCTTTACTTCATCCATTTGAGGTCTAACCCAACTCCTAGCTCCACTACGCCATAAACAGCCTGCTGTAACCCAAAATTTCTGTTACAGTAGGGTGGTAAAATGTTACAATAGACCCATTTTTGGGCTAGGGTAACATAAATTACATGTTACATATTTCGATGTTACCCTAGGGTACCTAAGCTAACATATTTCACTCCTAGGGTAACATGGCCTTTTCGGTTACCATAGAGGTCTGCTGTAACATAAAAATAGCATATTGTAACATAGATATTCGGTTACCTTAGGGTGCTTCAGTTTTTTAAAAAAGTGGGACCCACCTGTAGGTCCAACATGTTGGCCCCACCTGTAGGTCCAAAATGTGGGCCCCACCTGTAGGCCCAACATGTGGGCCCCACCTGTAGACCCAGCATGTGGGCCCCACCTGTAGGTCCAACATGTGAGCCCCACCCGTGGACCCTATTTTTTAACTAGAATATTGTAACAGGCTAATGTAACACTAAAACAGGCTAATGTAACACTAAAACAGGCTAATGTAACACTTTACCCCAAAAAAAAATGAACATCACCTTTTTAAAAGTATACAATCCCAAAATACCATTCAACCACAATGGACCACAAAGAGATCCATCTCAACATCCAAACAAACTAATCAATTCTGATTCAACATCCAAACAAAACAAACTAATTTAACATACAACACGAAGTACATATGACCAATTCTACAATTAAAAAGTACAGACCAAGTTTTACACCAAAAGTTTTTTGTATTCTGCTGCTTCTTGAGCCATTTCCTCCAGGGTTCTGTCTTTCCTTTCCTTGTCCAAGTCCAGCTTCATGAGCTCGGATGATACTTTCTGATATGATTTCTTTACTGCGTTTAACTCAATTATATTCACAAGAGGCACTGGCTTCCATCCACTCTCTGCCCAAAGAACCTGAGTATGAATACAAATATTCGTTTAGCTAGTTAATGAGTTAACTAGCTCTTCTTTACTTGGTTGACATGAAATGACAAATTAACACAAGCCCCTAACATTATTAAAAATCAAATGAAACAATTTCTAGTACAACCTGCATTCTAATTATAAGATCAATGATAAGGTAAAGATTTCATACGCAAGTTTGAATCACATGCTATTCAATAATATGCCAGAGTACTGGTAACAATGACCAACAAACTACTGCAGCATGAATTTCAGTAGACACGGGACTGAGGAATCATAGAAATCGAAAATCACAAACTTACAATTTTTTCCCTTACAAATATTCCATGCACATTCAATTCATCAGCTCTGTCATATCCCCATTATCTATGCTGCCATTCCACACTCAAAGATAAAATGCCAAAACAAACACACACATAGGAAGAAAGTTGCAAATCTGAGATGCATATAACAATTGCATTTGTATATTTATAGTGCAGTCACCTCATCAAATCCATGGAGTCCAACCCTTCATACATTTTGCAAAGATTATCCACGCTAGTGGCTTGCTTAATTAGATGGTCCACTTGATCGGCAATACTAATTTCTCTGAACATGAAACCACCAAGAACAAATAATAGAATTATAAATAAATAAATTGCAACATTAGCAAAGACCAACATAACCAAAGGGCCTCTAAGTATGCACCTATTATTAGCAATATCTTAAAAGTTGCATACTGTTGGCAGTGGCAATTATAAACAAACAGAATATCAATGTCAAAAAGGTTTAATATATCAGTTGCATTCTGGAAATCATACATATGTCATACTTTTAAATATTGCAAATACTATATCTGTATTATAACCATAAGAAACAATCAAATTAAAGCATAAAACAAGGTTATTTTTTTAACTAACTACAAGTTATTTATAATGCACCCTAGTCAGCAAAGGGAAATTGAATGCCGAGTTTCGACCTCGTTTTCCAGTCCATCATGATAAACCTGCTTGATGGGATGAGAAAATGTTGAATGTCAGAACTTGGAGAGCCCCACCACAAAGCTGCATAAATGAGGGAGAGAAACGAACCTTGCAGCAAACAGATCTACAGCTAACAGATGAATCCATGCAGAAGCTATTGTCATCTCACTGGAGAACATCTTAGCCATGCTTGATAACTGTCAGAACATGAATTAGTTCATTAAATTAATTTAAACACAATTAGTGCTTCTGCAAATAGAAAAAACACATCTTTTCCTACAATTAAGCACACCTCAGGGAGCAAATATTGGCTTAAAAACATCAGCCACATAGTATCAGGGGTCCATGAGAGGTAGAGTAGGTAACCATACAAAAGACCAAGCGCAACATACGGTATACCACTTTCAATAGACTTTTTGGTCTGAATGTAAACATGCATATCAGTCATTTAGCCCAAATTTCAGAAAGTAAGCATTTTAGTTTCAGACTGGATCATGGTATTTGCAAATCAGTAAAAGTTGTTACCATATTTAGTGATAAAAGCTTACCAGCTCAGATTTTGGAGCTACAACCATAAGGGTGTAGTATAGAAGAACAGCTGCAGTTCCCAGGGTGAAAGCACTACTTGAAATTTGAGGATTCGTCAACCCTGCAAGACCACAGAAAAAAGGCAGCTGATTTATGAATGCTTGACAATTGTATATAGAAGGATTAGAAAAATTCTCAAGATAAAAAGATACCAAAGATAACAAACACTTGGGAGATGCATAGTAATCAAAAGTTGAGGATTCAATGGTTCAGGTGACTTGTAGTTTTATTCCTGTTGATTTGTACCATTGCAACTACTGATTTGTAGTACTGCTGAGTGTGATTTGTATAAAGGTTTCTTAATTTCGCGTAAAATTTGGTTCAAAATATAAATAATATAAATAAGCGAAATATTTAAAATCAACTATAAATAAGCGAAATATTTTAAATATAAGATACAAGCATATAAAATTACTTGCTACTAGAACATAATTGAGCAAATAAATGGGTAAAACAGAAAGTAAGTGAACACTAAATCAGCAAACAGATTAAATGAATCTGAGAGGTTGTTCTAATTTATTACCAAAGTGGAGATGTTCTTCTTTCCATCAGATGCCCGAACAAGAAGTTTGTGGACCAACAATCTCTCTAGATAATTAAGACCATTGATGAGTACCAGCGCCTGAATTTGCTTAATTTGTTTAACAGTCAGAGTTTTCTCCTGCGCCACCAGACCCTGACCTCGGTTGAGAAGGAAGATGCCACTCCAGACCCTGACCTCGGTTGAGAAAAGGATGCAGACGGCTGGCAGTGAACAACATAGTATACATGTTAATTCAAGGTACAAAAAAGTAACCTTAATCTTAGGATGTATGATAATCACTCACAAGGTAGTCAAAGATGAGAGACCTTCTAAGGAGGGTGGCAATTGTCCAGTTAAATTATTACTGGACAAATCTCTGCAAGAGACAAAGTATACATTAATGAAACCTTAGTAGAAAAATATACAAAATGATAAATTTCTTTAGCTAGCGATTGTACAGGTTGACCAAAACTGTTAGGCCCTGAAAGGAATCTGGTATGTCTCCTGTTAACTGGTTGCCATTTAGAGACCTGAAACAAAAAGAAGAAAGAAATTAACTCAAGAAGATAAAGAGAAAACAAACATGAGCAACAGGCACTTGCAGGGGTGGGGGAGGTGGCGGAAAGACTTACATGGCTGACAACTGATTTACAGATGGCAAAAGGTAAAGAACATCTTATGTTTTTGCATATATTGGTCAATTAGCAGGTCGTCGTCCCAAAAAAATTCTACAGAATCTTTTAAAAAATTGTAGTTGATATTTATTGTGAATAAGCTGTTCTCTTTAAGTAAAAGGAGTTGTAATATTGTTTTAGATGTCAGATTAAGCTAACTTGTGACTACGGCTACTCAAGTTGAATAAAACGTTTATAATTGCAATATGTACATTTCTTTCTAAGTAACGTATAAAAACATACAGTTGCTGCAGGGAGATAGGAAGATTTTTCGGAATACTTCCCCCAATCTGGTTGTTGCTCAAATCTCTGTCACAAAACAATATCACAATCATCAACTGCAATTAAAAAGATCTACACACCAACACTCTTGGAGAAAAAAATGACTCATAATACATTGATATAGGGGACAACAACATAACTCTTTGCACCCATTTACTGGAACAGCAACAATCCAATTTGTTCATTCAAATTCTAAAAAATACTCAGAATGAACAATGCACATAACTATAAAAAGGCAAAAGGAAGAAAATTAAAATAAGCCATGATCATTGATCAGAGATATCATCACAAGTCATGAGTAAATATCACTTGATGGTTTGTAAATTAGCAGAATCCAATGAAAGCTAATCAGAACTGAACAATGAATCCAGAAAATAGTTCCAAAAATAATGATCATCACCCAACATGAACAATTAATCAATTTATATGCAAAGATATTATAAACCAACTCAGAGATTGAACTTTAAGTACGTTCATTACATATACACATATGTATTACAATTATTGAGTTTTTAAAACACAATAACACAAACACAAATATAAACTTGATTTGCACAGAAATCTCCAACTTACCCATATGAACATATTTGGGACAATTCAATAGCAAACAGCTTTGACAATAAAAATACACAAAAACCAATACCTACGAATTCTCAGCTGTTGAGGGCCAGAACCAGTTCTGAATTTGTAGCAAAGATATAACTAGATTAGTAAAGATATAAACTGAATAATAACGAGATTAAAATTGTTACTAACCCGTCCATAGGAAATTTGGCCAAAGATCGATACACGCCACATCCATATAAATCTCCAGTACCAGATGAATTAACATATAACACAAATACCAACCAAAAACAGTTATACCTACACACTTCAAGCAAGTAGAAGAAAAATAAAAAAATCAATGTAAAACAAATACAATTCAAATACAAAGCAAATTAAATACAACATATAGTAGTCAAATAAAATCCTAACATTCAATCCCTAAAATTGATACCTATAAAAGCCCTGAATTGAAAGTCCCAGAATGAATGTCGTAATTAAAAGTGAATCGAGAGTAAATAATCATAGTTAATAAAATGTTTGTAGATCGAGTTTGTAATCGGGAGCAGTTTTGGTTCGTAAATTGAGTTTGTGGAGAGAATTTGTGGAGAGAGTACGTCGAGAGAGAGAGAGAGAGTAGAGAGGGAGAGTGTTTTGGGGGGTAAATTAGAGCAAGTGTTTTGGGTATGTCTAAAAATTTCGTTAAAGGGGTCCGCCTAAAATTTCAATTGTCCGCCCAAAATTTCAACCGAGTGTCCAATGCTAATCCTGCTAACTCAAATTATTTTGAGTATTTTTTTCTTTTTTTTGGAACATCAATTTTAGTGTTTTAATTTTAAATTTATAAAATTAAAGAAAAACTAAAAACATGATAGATAATATATAAAATATCAATGCAAAAATATAAAAATTTTAAAATAAATTACCAAATCACTAAAAGCCTACTTTGACCGATTTGATCATTATCAAACCAAACCTACTAGTCTTACTGAGCAGTCAATTCCTTCTTCTTATAAATATCCCTTGGCCACTAGTCTTACTGAGCAGGATTTTAAAAAAATTGAAAAAATTACAATTTCTAAAAAAATATTACAATTTCTGAAAAAAATTGTTTTTTGAAAAAAAATCGACTTTAAAAAATAAAATAATATTCCAACTCATTTTACAAAAAAGTTAACAAATTTTAAAAACTAAATTTATTTAAAAAAATTCAAAAAAAAATTAAATTAGATGAAAAGAGTTGTCATGGCCAACTCTAATGTAACACGTACATATTTATGTTACATGCTTCAACACTTTCTGGCTACTGTAACATCATATTTTAGGCTAAGGTAACATAAAAAACGCAATGTTACCTCAGGATGTAAGTAGTATAGCTAATGTAACATATTGGTGTAACATTTTTTCTGTAGGGGTTACGGCAGGCCATATATGGTGTAGTGCTCCATCCAAAAGCGAACCTGTGGGTAGAACAGTAAAGAAACGTGATTGTTAGGAGCCTTTCCGTTGATCAAGATACGATTTTGCTTCTGCAAGTACGTTTTCTGCCGATGACCTTTTGTTTTGCCAAACTAATTCCTTCCTAGCCCTCTAGTAGTCAGCACATAGCAACCCATGCTAAAGCCTCATTGTCTACTCTTCCGAAGATGTCAGCCAGCCATAAACCGCTTCCTACTTTGTTCTTAATATCGTGATTTTGTGCTCTCTGGTTGGCACATTCAAAGAGATTTGAGAATATGTGCTTTCTCACATTCGTGAATTCAGAGATGTAATGCCTATGAATCTTCGCAAGTATTGTGATTGTAATGGATTTATGAAGTATGATAATGCTCCTTGCTCCACTCTACCGCACTTTTCCCTCTTCCGGCGGTGTTTGGACGGAGATGTGGTGTTGCTTTTCCCTCTTCCGGCAGTGTTTGGGCGGAGATGTGGTGTTGCCGTCGCACCTGTCCCTCTTCCGGCGGTGTTGGGACGGAGATGTGGTGTTGCTGTCGGAAGGGAGTCTGCAAAATAATGCTTGACCGGGGGTGGTGGCCGTCAAGCACCTCCGGGGTGAGAGTAAGTAACTTGGTGGTGGAGAATACAAGAAACAATATCGGAAAATGCAAGTACTAGTGACTGAGATTTAGAGAGCATATCTGAGATGTGAGAGTGTGAGAGAGAATAAATGAGAAATTTCCAGCCCCCCAAATGTGTGAGTTTACCTTGGTATTTATAGAGGGCTGAGCATCCGGTCGGTTCGGTCCAAAAAATCGGACCGGTTCGGTTCAGTTTTTTGGGTCCGGACCGGCTTTGCTCGACCCTAGTGTTACCTCCTTTTGTCCGGAAGAATGTACTCCAGTGTTACCTCCTTTTGTCTGGAAGAATGTACCCTAATGTTACCTCCTTTTGTCCGGAATAATGTACCCTAGTGTTACCTCCTTGCTAGTCCGGAAAAATGCACCCTAGTGTTACCTCGTCCGGAAGAATGTACCCTAATGTTACCTCCTTTTGTCTGGAAGAATGTACCCTAGTGTTACCTCCTCTTGTCCGGAAGGAAGATGTTGAATGTGCTGAAGGAAGAATGTGCCTTTTGTCCGGAAGGAAGATGTTTTCGGGACATGGTTATATCAGGAGGGTAAAAGAGTTTTCTTTGGGAGGGTATTATCATTGCCCCCCACTCCTTCAACTTACTTTAGTGGGTTGGAGGAGTAAATGCATAATGCTGATTTGATTTTTGATATTTATAGTTTCAACGGCTCTCTATAACGGCTAGTTGATGAAGGTCTATATATACTTGGGTTTTCTTAAAGAGTTGTGATATCTTCTTTTCTTAAAATCTTTCATCTCTTATTCCATTTGTTGTAGGTCTTGAACAATTCTTCATGGAGGGAATAATGAACACTTGCTACTATGACATGCCCGTGGTTGTGAAAACTATATGGGCCGGAAGCAATGCTGGTCGGAGGTTTGAGCGTTGCGCCACCAGGGAGTGTCACTAAGACATTTGGATAGATAAGCCTCTTTGTGCCCGAGCTTGTGAGGCCATTGAATAGCTGGTTCGGGAGAAAAATCACCTACACCGTTTCTACATGCAGAAGATTGACCGCTTGAGGGCTTGGAAAATGGCCAAACGGGAAGTTATGTTGGTGAAACTGCAGGAGTTGGAGGATGAGATGGACCGTGAGGAGCCCGAAGATGAAGATGCTTCCGTTGCTTAGTTTTAGATGTTTTCTTTGTATCCTAATGAGGAATTGAGGGGTCTGTCCTTCACTTGTCTTCTTTGCATTTTAATCTTTTCCCTAATGAATGAAACATGATTTTCTTCTCTGCCTGCAAGTATATTTTTGGTTGTTTTGAGCTGTGTTTCCCCCCCGGGCATCACTTGTGGGTAAAGTCCACTAGTGATGGCATTAGAATTTTTCATAAGTGATAGAGGTGGAGGAAAAAGGTGTGGAAGAAGAGAAAGAAATTTTATGCTTTCCTGAAAATTGACTAAATTTGAATTTGGTGCCCCCCAGGCATTGCTATCGGATTATGCCCGTTGAAACTCTATAATTTTGATGATCATACATAGGAAGCAAGCTGGGTATTTGTTCTGGACTAATATTGTTTTGCAGGTTCATTATTCATATCAATTCATAGCAAAACACAGGGCATCTCAGCCAGCTGGCAGGGCATCTCAGCTAGCTGACAGTACAACACAGCAAGCTGGCAGTCTGTCCAGAATATTCGGAATATAAAGGGGAGTACGTTTTTTATAGTAAATATTGTGGAAATCAGTTGTAAGATTGGTCTACTATATTTAAACATGATATTATATATATTAGAACACTACTCAAGTAGAAGTATCATGCTAGACAACTTCCACTCATTAAAGGAATCTTTTTATTACTTTAATGCTCCACTAAAACATCCCATGTGCTTCTTTTCAATCATGCTTGTATTAATAAACAAATAGTCCATACTTTTACTAACTCCACCATCTGTTGTCATGTGAGTAGTTTCAAAAGAAAACACTTTTACTCATTATCATATTTTGTTTTCTTCATTGATGTCTAACGGATTTCTTCAAGTTTTATTTATAGAACAAAAAGCTGTGTTATTCACATTCTCATCACTACTCCACTGATTATATTTCTTTACATGAGAATCATGATATCTATTAAATCATTCTATGACAAACCTGCCATGTGAACGTTAGTAGTGGGATTAATGGAACATATCTAAACACGTGAGAAGTGCTCTTCAAGACCGTTTCAAGTTTGCTCATTAATTCTAATCTCTTTTGTTTCACTATATAAATATATACTTGTATGGTTGTGTTTCTGAGCAGTTTACACAACAAGAGCCTTCAAGCAAAATTCAAGAACATACAACAAACAACTCTGCACCTTCATTTCATATTCAACAAACGAGCTCAAGCGTTATATTCTATATCGAGATATTAGAGTTCATAGTTTTGAGTTGTAAATCTTCATATCCATTTGTATTGTTCAACTTGTAAAGTTGGTAGTTGCTGGATTGTCAAGCTTGTGGAACAAGGGTTCAAGGAGCATTAGGCTAGAGAAGTTTATACTTGGTATAGTATAGAACTTAGAGAGCTGTGTTCAGAAACAAGGGGTCCCAGCTAGCTGCAATCAGTAACTGGGGATTGGTTTCACTGCATAACAGCAAGGGGGTCTTGGTTATCACGGAGTATCGTGCTCAAGGGGAGCTCATTGGTCTATACAACAGGTTGTTCAAGGAACTAGAGGAATTCACGAAGTGGGACTTCAAGGAATTCAGTGTTCAAGGGAGCAAGGCTGTTAGAGAGGCATTGAGGTTCAAGGGAGCTGCTTTACTCAGGGGAAAAGTTCATTCCAGCAAGCTGTTATCAGTGAATTGGGTGATATATTATTGGATCTTGTAATTGGATTTCATTGTGATCAATAATATATTCTCTTACCAAGTTGGTAAGGGACTAGGACGTAGACCATAGAAGATTAGGGGTCGAACCTAGCTAAAACTCTTGGTGTTCTTTACTTACTGCACCTTTTATCTTTCTGCATTGCATATCACAGCTAGCTGCCTATTCATTAATCTGTCGAATCTGGTTAACTCAGCTAGCTGCTTATTCACTAATTTGTTGCATCCAGCTAGCTGCCAGAATAACTTTTCAGGCAAAATTTTTATTAGGTCATTGTTAGTCATAACACCTATTCACCCCCCCTCTAGGTGTGTATTTTCATTTGGTATCAGAGCTTGGTGTACTAACATTTCTGTAACAGGAAAGTACAGATCCTATGGCACACATTTATGTAGAGGGAGAATCATCGAACATGCCACCACTTCTCGTTGGTACAGAAAATTATGATTTATGGAGACTAAGGATGAAGGTGATTCTGAGCAAAAATCCACTTGAATGGTTTGTTGTTAAAGATGGTCCATTTACCTTTATGGATGAAAACGGAAAGCCAAAAGATGTTGATGATTTTACCGAGGAAGAATTGATAAAAGCAAGCTATAATGGAAATGCCAAGTACACACTAATTTGTGGTCTTTCAGATTCTGATGTTGGCAAGGTCTCTTCGTGTGTAACAGCAAAGGAGATATGGGATACCTTAAAAATGCATTATCAAGCTTCAACAAAATTAGAAAAAGTATGTGTCAATCCAAAACAGCAAGCTGAGTGTCACAAGCAGCAAGCTGCCTCAACGGATAAAAAGGAATGTAAAGCTCTAATGACATGGAGTGATGAAGAATCTAATTCCATTGAATACTCAAGTGAAGAGATGATCAATTATGCATTGGTTGGCATTGACAATGATATGGTTCGAGGAAACACAGAAGACATTCTTGTAGAAAGCAAAGATTCGGACTTGGATGTGGAATCTAGTTCGTAAACTCGTTTCAATTTAATACATCTTCTGAAAATAATATTTTGGAATCACTAACCATGCAGGATCATAGAAATTTATCTAATGAGTTGTTCGAAGAGTTAAAAGATGGGAATGATAAACTCAAAAAGAAGAATACTCAACTTAAGAAGATCATATCCGAGTTAATGGATGAGAAGACACCTGCTAAAAATCATGCTCAAAAGCTTACTGATCTTAAGGATGAGATATCCCAGCTTGAAGGGATAAACAAAGTGTTGGTCAAAAGAAATGATACACTCATGAAGGAACTCAGCAAGCTGAGAACAGAAATTGAGGCTCAAGATGCATGTTTAGAAGCATTTAGTCCAAGGGAATCATGCTCGGAAGAAATATCACAACAAGCTGAACGAATCAAGGAATTGGAAAATGAAGTCAAGAATCTCCAGAAAGGAATGGGAAAATTTGTTCAAGGAGAAGACTCACTCAAGTCAATGATGAAGTATGTTAAGGTTCCAATCGAAAGAGAAGGAGTTGGAATGGCCTCAACCTCACGTCTAAAGTATGATGGCAAACATGGAATCCCTTATGACTATGCCATGCCATGGAGAATCTGCCACAAATGTGGAAATAAAGGTCATTTGGCAAATCATTGCAAAGTTCAGAATGCTAATCCAGCTAGCTGGAACAGACAGACAGTTCACAGGCAGCTAGCTGACAGAACAGTTGGAACAAGAAACAAAGCTTCTAAAGTGGTCCAAATGTGGATCAAGAAATATGATTTAAATGTTCTATATGTTCTATCAACTAACCATTCTGGACCCAAGCAAATTTGGGTACCAAAACGTTGAGTTGTGTTTCACTTGTTTTGTAGGTATGTCTTGTTGTCAAAGTGAGATCAAAACAATGGATTTTGGATAGTGGATGCACAAGACATATGAGTGGTGATAAATCTCAGTTCCTTACTCTCAGTAAGAAAAAGGGTGGAAGTGTCACCATTGGTGATAGCAAGACACTCCAGATTCTTGGGAAAGGGAAAATTGGTAATAGTGTCATTTCTATTGATAAAGTACAATATGTTCAAGGTCTTAAATATAATTTGCTTAGTGTAAGTCAGTTGTATGATGATGGACATTCTGTTCTTTTTGATAAAAAAAAGTGTACTATTATTGTTGGCACTAACAAAGTCCCCCTAGTTGCTAGAAGGGAAGGAAATATATATATTTTGGACTTTGAAATGCAGGATTCATCTTGTTGTCTAGCTGCTGTTGATTCAAATCCAGAAATTTGGCATAGAAGGCTTGGACATGCTCATATGGACTTACTCAGCAAGCTGTCTTCAAAGAAACTAGTTAGAGGACTACCAAAATTGAAGTATGTCAAAATGGAAACTTGTTCGGCTTGTCAATTAGGCAAACAAATCAGGACTCCACATAAGTCAAAGAATGTGGTATCAACTTCTAAACCTTTAGAACTACTTCATTTAGATTTGTTTGGTCCGGAAGCATATAAAAGCATTGGAGGTAAACAATATGCATTTGTTATCATAGATGATTACTCTAGATATACACGGGTATTGTTTCTTCGTACTAAAGATTGTGCTTTCAGTGAATTTGAGAAGATAATCAAGTTACTTGAGAACAAGTTTAAGATAAAGCTTGTAAGTATAAGGAGTGATCGAGGTGGTGAATTCCAAAAGGACTTTATCTCATATTGTGAAGATAGAGGCATTTCACATGAATTCTCTGCTCCAAGAACCCCTCAACAAAATGGAGTTGTGGAAAGAAAGAACAGGTCATTGCAAGAAACAGCTAGGACATTGCTGCAAGAGAGCAAGCTGCCAAGAAGTTTCTGGGCAGAAGCAGTCAACACAGCTAGCTACGTTCTTAACAGAGTACTAATCAGGCCTATTCTCAACAAGACTCCATATGAATTGCTAAAGAACAAGAAGCCAAATATAGGTTACTTCAAGGTCTTTGGATCCAGGTGCTTTGTACTCAAATCCATTGATAGAGATGGTAAATTTGATGCCAAATCATATGAAGCTATATTTTTGGGTTATTCTTCAACAAGTCGTGCATATAGAGTTTATAATATATCTAAACGTACTGTTGAAGAGTCAATTGATGTTTCATTTCAAGAATCTAATGTTGATCTGTCAAGAGATGAGGAAGATATTGCAGGTTCAGATGATGCCAGCGAGCTGCCAAGGTCAGTTACAGCAACTCAGCGAGCTGACAAAGAAGCAGATTCTAAAAATACAGCAACTCAGCGAGCTGCCAATGAAGCAGACTCAGGAAATGCAGCAACCCAGCGAGCTGCAGTAGAAACTGAATCAAGTTCAGCTAATGATAATCAAGCTGAAATCTCTCCTCCAGTAGATGAAACATGTGATAAGATGTCAAAGCTCACCTTGGAAGATTCTAGAGGTCAGAGATCACAAGAAAAGATGCCAATTTATAATGGGGATGAATCCCCTCCTCCATCCAAGAGAATTAGAGCCAATGAAGAAGTTATGGCTCATCATCATTTTCCAATGTCAACAAGGACAGTAAAGAATCATCCTCCAGAGTTGATTATTGGTGATAAATCAGAAGGCATCAAGACAAGGAGAAGCCAAGCTAACTTTTGTGCATTTTCTGCCTTCCTAGCTCAAGAGGAACCAAAGAATGTCAATGAAGCACTGAAAGATGAAAATTGGATCATGGCAATGCAAGAAGAACTTAATCAATTTGAAAGATGTGATGTTTGGGAACTTGTAGAGCCACCTAAAGATGCTTCAATCATTGGTACTAAATGGGTTTTCAAGAATAAAGTTGATGAAGAAGGAACGGTTACTAGAAATAAAGCAAGGCTTGTTGCTCAAGGATATAATCAACAAGAGGGAATCGATTTTGATGAAACTTATGCCCCGGTTGCAAGGCTAGAGTCAATAAGAATGCTACTCTCATTTGCATGCTTCAAGAAGTTCAAGCTATATCAAATGGACGTGAAAAGTGCATTTCTTAATGGATACTTGAAAGAAGAAGTATTTGTCAAGCAACCTCCTGGATTTGAGAGTGACAAATTTCCTAATTATGTTTACAAATTGAAGAAGGCATTATATGGATTACGACAAGCTCCTAGATCTTGGTATGAAAGGCTAAGTAAGTTTTTGATAAAGAATGGGTTCATTCGAGGTAAAATCGATCCTACATTGTTTACTAAACTTACTGGTAATGATATTCTAGTTGTGCAAATATATGTAGATGATATTATATTTGGATCAACTAATGATAAGATGTGCAAGTGGTTTTCTAAGTGTATGCATAGTGAGTTTGACATGAGTATGATAGGTGAGCTCAACTACTTTTTGGGGCTCCAAATCAAGCAAACTCAAGATGGAATATATGTACATCAGTCCAAGTACATCAAGAACTTGCTAAAGAAGTTTGGATATGAGAATATCAAGGCAAAATCTACACCTATGGGTTCTGCCAGCAAGCTGGCTGCAGATGAACGAGGTAAAGATGTAGATGTTCGAAAGTATAGAGGTATGATTGGAAGTTTATTATATCTTACAGCCTCTAGACCTGATATTATGTATAGTGTATGTGTGTGTGCTAGGTTTCAAGCTCAACCAAAAGAATCTCACTTGAATGCTATTAAAAGATTTTTCAAATATTTAAGTGGAACTACTACTCTTGGATTATTTTATCCCATCACAAATGCATTTGATCTTGTTGGGTATAGTGATGCAGATTATGCAGGTTGTCAAACTGATCGAAAGAGTACAAGTGGTGTTTGTGCATTTTTAGGACAGAGTTTAGTATCTTGGCAAAGCAAGAAGCAAACTTCTGTTGCATTATCCACAGCTGAAGGGGAGTATTTAGCAGCTGGAAGTTGTTGCTCTCAAATGCTATGGATGAGACAAACACTTCTAGATTTTGGAATTAAATGTGGCAAAGTCCCCATTTATTGTAACAATACAATCACTATCAACATATCAAAGAATCCAGTGAATCACTCAAGAACAAAGCATATCGACGTTCGACATCATTTCTTGAGAGACAATGTTGCAAAAGGAAAAATTGAGCTAATCTTTGTAAGTACAGAGTACCAGCTATCTGACATCTTCACAAATCCATTAGCCGAGGAGCGTTTCACTGTGCTACGTCGCGAATTAGGCATGTGTAATGTCTAGCCAGCTAGCTGCCATGGGAGATCGGAAACTTTCATGACTAGCCAGCTAACTGCTATGGAAGTTTGGTACACTCTCATATGACATTATCTTACTTGTTTTACGTGCTAAATGTTGTTTTATTTTTTTTGGTTAATTTAATTCATTATATGCGAACTTGATAATCCATGCTTACTTAAATTTGTATATTAAATGATTGCATGTGGATATCCTTTTTGATGAATAAGGGGGAGAAAATTCAGGATTAAAAGTATGTGTTATTTAGGGGGAGTTGATATTTATTTATTCTTATAACTCTTTACTTCATGTACTTTGATGGGATCATATGGTTTAATGCTAAATGCTTAGGCGATGCCATGCGATTTTGCTATGCTGCTTGGATAGATTGATAACTCTTTACTTCATGTACTTTGATGGGATCATATGGTTTAATGCTAAATTCTTAGGCGATGCCATGCGATTTTGCTATGTTGCTTGTATAGATTGCTAATATTTTTGCAGGGGAAGCATAAATTCAGGGGGAGTATTTAACTCCTGAATATTGGTGTGTAATCATCAAAAAGGGGGAGATTGAAACCCTATTGGTTTTGATGATGACACAATGCAACAAGCTAATTGCTTGTTACTAAATATATATTAGCCTGCTATCAAATTTTATTTGCAGGATGCTTTGATTGAGGGGGAGTTTTAGCTCAATCTCAAATTGGTGTATAATCATCAAAAAGGGGGAGATTGAAACTCTATAATTTTGATGATCATACATAGGAAGCAAGCTGGGTATTTGTTCTGGACTAATATTGTTTTGCAGGTTCATTATTCATATCAATTCATAGCAAAACACAGGGCATCTCAGCCAGCTGGCAGGGCATCTCAGCTAGCTGACAGTACAACACAGCAAGCTGGCAGTCTGTCCAGAATATTCGGAATATAATGGGGAGTACGTTTTTTATAGTAAATATTGTGGAAATCAGTTGTAAGATTGGTCTACTATATTTAAACATGATATTATATATATTAGAACACTACTCAAGTAGAAGTATCATGCTAGACAACTTCCACTCATTAAAGGAATCTTTTTATTACTTTAATGCTCCACTAAAACATCCCATGTGCTTCTTTTCAATCATGCTTGTATTAATAAACAAATAGTCCATACTTTTACTAACTCCACCATCTGTTGTCATGTGAGTAGTTTCAAAAGAAAACACTTTTACTCATTATCATATTTTGTTTTCTTCATTGATGTCTAACGGATTTCTTCAAGTTTTATTTATAGAACAAAAAGCTGTGTTATTCACATTCTCATCACTACTCCACTGATTATATTTCTTTACATGAGAATCATGATATCTATTAAATCATTCTATGACAAACCTGCCATGTGAACGTTAGTAGTGGGATTAATGGAACATATCTAAACACGTGAGAAGTGCTCTTCAAGACCGTTTCAAGTTTGCTCATTAATTCTAATCTCTTTTGTTTCACTATATAAATATATACTTGTATGGTTGTGTTTCTGAGCAGTTTACACAACAAGAGCCTTCAAGCAAAATTCAAGAACATACAACAAACAACTCTGCACCTTCATTTCATATTCAACAAACGAGCTCAAGCGTTATATTCTATATCGAGATATTAGAGTTCATAGTTTTGAGTTGTAAATCTTCATATCCATTTGTATTGTTCAACTTGTAAAGTTGGTAGTTGCTGGATTGTCAAGCTTGTGGAACAAGGGTTCAAGGAGCATTAGGCTAGAGAAGTTTATACTTGGTATAGTATAGAACTTAGAGAGCTGTGTTCAGAAACAAGGGGTCCCAGCTAGCTGCAATCAGTAACTGGGGATTGGTTTCACTGCATAACAGCAAGGGGGTCTTGGTTATCACGGAGTATCGTGCTCAAGGGGAGCTCATTGGTCTATACAACAGGTTGTTCAAGGAACTAGAGGAATTCACGAAGTGGGACTTCAAGGAATTCAGTGTTCAAGGGAGCAAGGCTGTTAGAGAGGCATTGAGGTTCAAGGGAGCTGCTTTACTCAGGGGAAAAGTTCATTCCAGCAAGCTGTTATCAGTGAATTGGGTGATATATTATTGGATCTTGTAATTGGATTTCATTGTGATCAATAATATATTCTCTTACCAAGTTGGTAAGGGACTAGGACGTAGACCATAGAAGATTAGGGGTCGAACCTAGCTAAAACTCTTGGTGTTCTTTACTTACTGCACCTTTTATCTTTCTGCATTGCATATCACAGCTAGCTGCCTATTCATTAATCTGTCGAATCTGGTTAACTCAGCTAGCTGCTTATTCACTAATTTGTTGCATCCAGCTAGCTGCCAGAATAACTTTTCAGGCAAAATTTTTATTAGGTCATTGTTAATCATAACACCTATTCACCCCCCCTCTAGGTGTGTATTTTCACCCGTTGCCTTAGAAATAAATTTTGAATTTTTTTTTTTGTTTTTATGAGAATGGAAGAGATTTTTGTGAGGAGGAGGAATTTTGTGAGAAGGACGTAATTTTTGTGAGGAGGAGGAATTTGATGAGGAGTAGGTCATTTTTGTGGGAAGGGATAATTTTATGAGAAGGAAGTATTTTTTGTGAGGAGGAGGGATTTTATGAGAAGGAAGTATTTTTTTTGAGAGGAGGAATTTGTTTTTTGTTTTTTTTGTGGAGAGGATGAATTTTCTGAGGAGGAAGGATATATTTTTTTTTTTTGGGTAGGAGGAATTTGGTGAGAAGGAAGTAATTTTTTTTTGTTTTTTTTGGAGAGGAGGAATTTTCTGAGGAGGAAGGATATTTTTTTTTTTTTTTGGAGAGGAGGAATTATCTAGGGAGGAAGGAATTTTGGTAGAAGGAATGATTTGGTGGCCCCTTGAAATTTCACTAAATTTTTCTTTGAGAAGGAAGGAAAGTTGAAGGAGGGAGAAAGAATTTGATTCCTCCTTAAAATTTTACCAAGTATTTCTTTGAGAAGGAAGCAAACTTGGAGGAGGAAGAAGGAATTTGATCCCTCCTTAAAATTTTACCAAATATTTCTTTGAGAAGGAAACAAAACTTGGAGGAGGGAGAAGGAATTTGATCTCTTCTTAAAATTTTACCAAGTATTTCATTGGCACCACTTGTTGTTGACTACTTCCGAGAATATCTAAAATATGACCTTAGACAATCCATGGATGGATTTGAGATTTTCTTCGTGAAGTGGATGAGAGCCCAATAGAGGTCTCAAACCCGTAGGGAGGTGGGAATACACCCTTCAGTTGCTATTCCTCTGGCTTAGCTAGCTGACTTAGATTTTCTTTTGTATTTTAGCATGTTCTAGTACTCCTCTCTCTCCTTTTGTACTTGTAATTAAATTTGAACGATTTGTAGTGTCAATCTCCTTTCCGACCTCTTGTTGATGGGGGATCAATTAATGTTCTAGAAACTTACTTTTGAGATGGAATAAATATACCTCGTGCCTATACAAAGCTCATGAGATAGTAAAATGTATACAATTGTGTCTCAGATAATGTTACTTGTGTCTGATGGGATTTTACCCGCCTTGTGTCTGAATTGTTGCAAAATGGCTTTGTATCTGTTCACATGCTGCTTGTGACTTAGTTTATTTTCTTCGTTGTCTGAATGAGCCTCATTAGGTAAAATAATGCCTTAAATTTTGTCTGAGATATTGTTACTTTGTATCTTAGGTGCCTTTGTATGCCTTGTGTCCGAGAGAATATAACTTGTGTCTGAGATAATATAGCTTTGTTTTGCCTGTCTTGTTGTCTGAATGAATCTCATAAGGTAATACAAAGTCTTTAATTTCGTCTGAGATAGTGTTACTTTGTGTCTGTGGTGGCTTTGCTTGCCTTGTATCCGAGAGAATATTACTTTTGTCTGAGATGATGTTGCTTGTGTCTGAGATAAAATATCTTTTTGTCCAAGACGATATTATTTGCCTTGTGTCTGAGTAAATCTCATGAGATAATATGATGCATTAAATTATGTCTGAGATAGTATTACTTGTGTTTGAATTGTTGCAAAATAACTTTATGTCAGTTCAAATGCTGTTTGATATTGAGAGATAGATGTTTATGAAACAACCTTATTCACCCACCAACGTGGCTAAAGGGTGAGAAATGAAGTTAGAAAATATTTGAGAGTAAATTTTTTTTTTGAGGTGAATCGTCTTCACCCATCAAAGAGATGACAAGGGTGATAAGAAGTTATGTTTTGCTTTAAGATGACTCTTCCTCACCCGTCAAGGAGGTGACAAGGGTGAGGAAAGGAGTTAGAAAATTTTGAGAGTAATTTTTTTTTTTTTTTGAGATGACCCTTACTCACCCATCAAGGAGGCGACAAGGGTGAGAAAATGAGTTAAAACATTTCTGATATAGCAAATATTTTTTTTTTCTTTGAGATGATTCTTCCTTACCCGCCAAAGAGATGACAAGGGTGAAATAAGGAGTTATGTTTTTGTTTTGAGATGACTCTTCTTCACCCGTCAAGGAGGTGACAAGGGTGAGAAAAGGAGTTAGAAATTTTTTAGAATAATTTTTGTTTTGTTTTGAGATGACCCTTTCTCACCCATCAAGGAGGCGAAAAGGGTGAGAAAATGAGTTCAAAATTTTCTGATATAGAAAATACTTTTTTTTTCTTTGAGATGATTCTTCCTCACCCGCCAAAGAGACGGCAAGGGTGAGATAAGGAGTTATGTTTTTGCTTTGAGAGGACTCTTCTTCACCCGTCAAGGAGGTGACAAGGGTGAGAAAAGGAGTTATAAAATTTTGAGAATAATTTTTGTTTTGTTTTGAGATGACCCTTTCTCACCCATCAAGGAGGCGAAAAGGGTGAGAAATGAGTTCAAAATTTTTTGATATAGAATTTTTTTTCTTTGAGATGATTCTTCCTCACCCGCCAAAGAGATGGCAAGGGTGAGATAAGGAGTTATGTTTTTGCTTTGAGATGACTCTTTTTCACCTGTCAAGGAGGTGACAAGGGTAAGAAAAGGAGTTAGAAAATTCTGCGAATAAATTTTGTTTTGTTTGAGATGACCCTTTCTCACCCATCAAGGAGGCGAAAAGGGTGAGAAAATGAGTTCAAAATTTTCAGATATAGAAAATATATTTTTTTCGGTACTTGGTGTTCATGGATTGGCCTTTGGCTATGGTGAAAGGTGAAACGTTCCTTTTGAAAGTAAGGCTTCAGCTGAGGAGGATTTGTTGTTTGTTTCATGACCCTCATAGCTTCCGTCTCGGTGATGAAGTGTGAAGCTAACTCGTATGCTCTGGCCAATGTGGTTAGCTTGTGTTCCATGAGCTTGTAAATATACTTCTCACAATCGTAAGGGTCTAGACCCCTTATCAAGTGTACTAATGCCTCTGTCTCATTAACTGACACCACTTTGTTTACCGCCTCCTTGAACCTCTTTAGATAGTTTTCCAACTTCTCCCCACTTCTTTGCACGATGGTTTCAAGGAAGATAGTGTGCACCTCGTGTGGTTGGTTTGCCTTAAACTTATTCAGAAAAGCTTTGTTGAAATCGGCCCACGTGTTAATGGTCCTTGGAGGAAGTCTACAAAACCATCAATGGGCACTTCCTCCTAAGGTAGAGGCAAAAAATCTACAGCATGTTAAGTTCCGATACCCAAAGAAGAGAGCCAGCTGATTGAAATAAATTAAATGCTCTTCCGGATCCCCATTAATTACCATCGTATGAGTCTAATTTGGAGTGTTTTAAGTATGTTTACTTGCTCTCATCTTCTAGTCTTTTGAAGAAAGAAGATTCTCTCGGGCCAGCGAAAATTTTTCCTTCAACCTTGTGCATTAAATCCATGAGAGTATGGAGGAGTTCTTGTTGTGATATACCAATTCCACCAATGGGAGTGAGCTTGAGGGATCTTTATTTCTCCTTTTTATAGCACTCGTTCTCCAACCTCTTCCTCCCACTTTCGTATCCAGGTTTTTTTTTTGTGCCTCAACTTTATGTCTTACATCTTGTATTCTTCGATTTTTCTTCCATGTCTCGGGATGGTGGTGAGACTTCTCATGGCGGACATGTTGAGTATTTTGGGAAGAGCACCTTGTGGTGTAATTATAAATTGCATTATGTGCTTCATCCTCATGGGGAGGTTGTTCCCGCCTTCCTTTAGACGGAGGAGGGACATTTTGTTAAATTTGATTTTGGAGATTTGCAATAACATTGAGGAGAAAATCCACTTGGTTAGGAGCAAAACGAGTCAGGTCCAAGTTGAGAGGAGGATCTTCCTCCCTTGTGCCAATCCTTTGGAGGATGGGTTCGCTGCGATGGGAGGTACCATGGACGATCTCTTGTTGGTTTCCTTGGAGTTGTTCTTCAGTTTGGTTTGGATTGTTTGGATCAACCGTGGTTCGGGCTTGCAACCTCGTATTCTTTGACGGTCCCATCTGAAATAACATGTTATTAATAACTTCTTGTTACTTCTTGCAATCTGGAAAGGATTAACTTCTTGTTACTTCTTGCAATCTGGAAAGGATGGAGGGTCTTTCAAAGAGAGAAAAAGAGCCCTCCTTCTAGCACCAAATGATAATGCTCCTTGCTCCACTCTACTGCACTTTTCCCTCTTCCGGCGGTGTTTGGACGGAGATGTGGTGTTGCTTTTCCCTCTTCCGGCAGTGTTTGGGCGGAGATGTGGTGTTGCCGTCGCACCTGTCCCTCTTCCGGCGGTGTTGGGACGGAGATGTGGTGTTGTTGTCGGAAGGGAGTCTGCAAAATAATGCTTGACCGGGGGTGGTGGCCATCAAGCACCTTCGGGGTGAGAGTAAGTAACTTGGTGGTGGAGAATACAAGAAACAATATCGGAAAATGCAAGTACTAGTGACTGAGATTTAGAGAGCATATCTGAGATGTGAGAGTGTGAGAGAGAATAAATGAGAAATTTCCAGCCCCCCAAATGTGTGAGTTTACCTTGGTATTTATAGAGGGCTGAGCATCCGGTCGGTTCGGTCCAAAAAATCGGACCGGTTCGGTTCAGTTTTTTGGGTCCGGACCGGCTTTGCTCGACCCTAGTGTTACCTCCTTTTGTCCGGAAGAATATACTCCAGTGTTACCTCCTTTTGTCTGGAAGAATGTACCCTAATGTTACTTCCTTTTGTCCGGAAGAATGTACCCTAGTGTCACCTCCTTGCAAGTCCGAAAAAATGTACCCTAGTGTTACCTCGTCCGGAAGAATGTACCCTAATGTTACCTCCTTTTGTCCGGAAGAATGTACCCTAGTGTTACCTCCTCTTGTCCGGAAGGAAGATGTTGAATGTGCTGAAGGAAGAATGTGCCTTTTGTCCGGAAGGAAGATGTTTTCAGGACATGGTTATATCAGGAGGGTAAAAGAGTTTTCTTTGGGAGGGTATTATCAAAGTATTTGAGAGATTGCTAGAGTTTTTTTTTTGACGATAGATGTAGGTAGATCTAATAATGATCATAGATAAAAACAACCAAAGAATTTAAAGCTCTTGGACATGTGAAATGGGACTTTTGTTCAGCAATGAAGACCCTTAATTATCAAACGGGAGCCAAAACTATTGGATCTTAAACCTCTATATGCATCAAGCGCAGGCCCGTCTTGAACTTTCGAGGGGCCTGTGTTATGTATAAAATGTGGTCTCCATGTCCGTAGAGAACATTATTATAATAATTACAGAGACGCCAAAATTATGTAAATGATGTAATTATCCGGATAGATAATATTGTAAATTTCCGAGCAATTGTGAAAGAAATATAGATTTTAGGTCTAATTTATTGTTCAAAAGATAAACATATACGTAGTTATAAAATTTGGGGGCCCTTTAAATTTTGAGACCCTGTGCTATAGAGCTTCTTGCACACCCTCATAGACGGCCCTGGTTGCAACTTAAATGTTGAGTAAAGCATATTTATTGTGTTATTTTGTCAAATAGTAGTGTTGAAGTAGAAGTAGCCACATTTCTAGTACCACATGGAACCTTGGATATAAAAGGCCGTCTGCAAATCTACCTTATGAGCAAGGTAAGTTTCATAGTAATTATCAAAAGACACACTTTAGAGTGTTTACTAGTATTCAGAATAATGTCGCATTACTAGCATTTAGGTTATTTTGTTTGCTATGGAATAATGTCGCATCAGTGCTTAGACTCTTAATTATGGTATTACTAGTATTTAAAGTGTTTTTTCACTTATCGAGTTGGAAAAGTGTGTCTTAATAGCTTAATTATTCTGATCCCTGCATAAGTGTGTTGGTTACATCTTCTAGTTTCAAATATTGTCAATCAAGTACCAAGGTTGTGCACAATCTTAAACATCATTTATGCAGGTTGCAGAAGTGTACATATCCTACACTGCCATTATTAGAAATCTAGAATATGTCCTTGCTAAACTTTGGAACCTTTTCTTGGTATTGCCAAGCAGCAAAATATTTAATATATGAGGAGATGTGCTCGAATCGATGGTGTAATGTTAAATTTAAAAATATTGGAGTCATTGCTCACCACAGAGCAGGGAGTATCATGACTAAAAGTGCAAACTCTAGTGCTGCATATGGCCATATTATTCTCTGAAATACATCTGCTATATAACATCTACAAATACAATTTGGTTTTATGCTTTTTCACTAAACTACAGGTTCCTTTAAAAATTGTCAAACAAGTGAATTTTATGGTTATGTTGAGCTGGTTCTGTTCTCTTGTCATATGTTATTTTAGGTAGTTCCTGTGATTGTGCTTGTAAGTAGTACCGTATGTTTTTTACTTCGATTGCATTTTCCTTGTTCGTTCTGTTTTAGAAAAGATGTTCAGCTTATTCCTGTGTCTACAGCCGTGCACTTAGGATATGGATGCTATAGAATTTCAGCCGGCCAAGATTCAGAATTCAGGTAGATAGTTGAGGACATCAAACTGACATTATTGGATCTCTTACACCAGTTAATCGATCAATGTAAAGCACTAGATTAGTTAGCTTTAGGCTTTTTGCCCTGCTTTTTTATGCTAATATTGATTGAGTATGCCTTCCAAACTGATGCAGTTTATACAAACGATTGCCTCAATTTGAAGAATGCAATTTGTGTTGTGAGTAAAATTTGTGTTTCCTCTCTTGAGTCGGCTCATATTTTCTTCATTCTTTCTTGAACCCAAGGTTCAAGACTACATTGATAATGTATACCGGTACACACATAAAACCTCAGAAATTATGACGACACTGCAGTTGATTTATTTATTAAGCAACTAATAATGATGCACCTAATAAGAACTATTCTTGTAAGAGAACAAAATGAACAAAAAAATTATTCTGGAATTCAAAATAGCATGATGGCATATATCATTGTTAACTCGAAATCCCCCTACCTTTTATTTTTGTAGCGTAGATAAATCAATGTTTCTTCGAAATGCCAATTCAGTTATAAACAGAATGACACTATAATAGGTTTAAAATTTTAAGAATCGTCTTTTCAGCATTCTCGGTAGCAACCTAAAGCCTATCATAAGAGCACTTACTTTGTTCCTGACATTTGGATCGCGAAATTGAAGCAATCTTCAACTTCAGGCGGAGGATCACGAGTCATTTCTGCAGAAGAAACGTTCCATAATGCATAGAGCGCAAGTTCTACGATGTAACAATTCCGAACACTTTTATTTCTTTCGACATACTTGTGCTCTTGTAGTATCGGAGACACGTTTGTATGTAGTTTCAGCTATGCGAATAAAACACATTCACACAAGCTGCCTGTTATAGTAATGTATGCTCAACAATGTTGGTTTCAAAACCTAAATGAAAACTCCTTAATCTGTGCCTATACATCACACAAGCAACTTATTTCCGATAAATTAGAACATCGATTATCGTACTCTAATACGCCCAACGATCCAATGGATAGTGCAGCTTAGATAAGGTGCAGCTAAAAGATAATTTGACAAACACAGAAACACTGACTTCTGATAACAATTCATGATATATTCACTTTGGCAAAGTGTGTTAGTGTGACTTGTTAGTATTGGTGCCCTAGAGGCAATGTATACATAATATTTATGTTTGAGTGATTTTATATATTCGATATATATATATGTTTATTATTGGCTTTATTTACTGTGAAATAAATAAAGTATAATAAATGTCCTTAGAACCTTGATACAAATTATATAGTTGCAAGTATGTGACTTGAACATGAGATTATATAATGATCGTATCATATTCTTAAATGTCCCTAGCCGAGTATTATTATTAATTAGGACAATAATAATACACTGAGTCTAGTATGATAATTGACTGATGACCACATCTCATTGGTCATAAGTATGAAGATACTAAAAGCAATGCATAGGTAACTGTACGAGTACAGGGTACTGGACAGACCCACCGTGAGATACATCATGGTAAATAATAATAAATGTGTCATATGTATTCTCACAGTGATAATGGTGTAATGATCCTTAGACCTGAAGTCGTTATAATTCTACATGAGAATTAATATATTTTGAATTCGTCAAAAGTTATCTTTAGCCGGATAATGATAAAGGTGAATATCAGATATATTATGAATCATGTGAGAAATATGAACGATCTAGATGGGATTTAAATCTCCTGATAAAGGAGTGATATTATCGGCCTCTTGTTTGAGTGAGACTATGAAATGCATGGTCATGCTCAAATGTTGATTTGATTAAATAGTCTACTCATCGATCAAGAAAATGAAGATTAAATTATGAAGAGGATGACACATTACATGCCTCGAGTTTAATCTATAATATCATGATTTAAAGGGATTTAAAGCATTTGAAAAGTTCAAAGAGTATAAGGCAGAAGCAGAAAAGCAAACTGGCGAAAGCATAAAAACTCTAAGATCTGATCGAGGAGGTGAATACTTAAGCCATGAGTTTAAGAACTATTTGAGGGAGTGTGGTATTGTATCACAACTAACTCCTCCTGGAACACCACAATGGAATGGGGTTTCTGAAAGGAGGAATCGTACCTTATTGGACCTGGTGCGATCTATGATGAGTCAAGCAGATCTTCCAATTAGTTTCTGGGGTTATGCCATGGAAACGGCTGCATATACACTAAACCGTGTTCCTACTAAAACGGTTCAACAAACTCCATATGAGAAATGGACAGAGAAACGGCAAAGCATGTCCTTTATGAAAGTATGGGGATGTGAAGCATTTGTGAAACGCCTAACATCAGAAAAGCTTGGACCGAAATCTGAAAAATGTAATTTTGTGGGATACCCAAAGGAAACGAAGGGTTATTCTTTCTATAGTCCCTCGGAGAACAAAGTAATTGTTGCTCGAACTGCTGTATTCTTAGAAAGAGAGCAAAGAGAGCTAGTCTCTAGAAAAGACAGTGGGAGGAAAATAGATCTCGATGAAGATCGAGAACCACTTGATAACGTTGAACCAGAGGTGGAGCATGAGCAAGAAATACAAGATAACATTGCTCAAGAAACACATGTTGTTCGTAGATCTAGTAGGATTCGCCATGAGTCAAAGAGGAATTATGGATTTCTCTTAACTCAAAATGACGATGTGATGCTCATAGACCAAGATGAGCCTCTCACCTACCAAGATGCTGTGAACTCACCAGACTCTGAGAGATGGCAAGAAGCCATGAATTCTGAGATGGATTCCATGTATGAAAACCAAGTATGGACTTTGGTTGATCCACCTGAAGGGGTAAAACCTATAGAGTGCAAATGGATTTTCAAGAAGAAAATCGACATGGAAGGTAAATTACAGACCTATAAAGCTCGACTGGTTGCAAAAGGTTTCAAAAAAATTCATGGTATTGACTATGATGAAACCTTTTCACCAGTGGCAATGATAAAATCCATCAGAATTTTGCTTGCAATAGCGGCTTACTATGATTACGAAATATGGCAGATGGATGTCAAAACAGCCTTCCTTAACGGAAGCCTTGAAGAGGATGTGTACATGACACAGCCTGAAGGTTTTGGAAATCCAAAGGATGCTGGAAAGGTATGTAAGCTGCATAGATCCATTTATGGATTGAAGCAGGCCTCTCGGAGATGGAACATCCGGTTTGATGAAATAGTCAAAGGTTTTGGCTTTATTCAGAACGTGGATGAATCATGTGTTTACAAAAGGTTTAGTGGGAGCCATGTGGCATTCCTAGTATTATATGTCGATGATATATTATTAATAGGGAATGACATTCCTTCTCTACAGGCTGTAAAGACTTGGTTAGGACAAAGTTTTTCTATGAAAGACTTGAGCGAGGCTACCTATATATTAGGGATCAGGATCTATAGAGATAGATCAAGGAGATTAATCGGCTTAAGCCAGAGTACATATATTGACAAGATTTTGCATCGTTTTGGAATGCAAGATGCAAAAAGGGGATATGTCCCCATATCTCATGGGATAACGATCTCAAAAGAGAATGGTCCGAAATCATTGGATGATAAAGACCACATGAGTAAGATACCATATGCTTCAGCAATTGGATCTATCATGTATGCAATGATATGTACTCGTCCGGATGTCTCGTATGCTTTGAGCATGACGAGCAGATACCAGTCTAATCCAGGTGAAGGTCACTGGACGGCGATCAAGAATATTCTTAAGTACTTGAAAAGGACTAAAGATTCATTCTTGGTGTATGGAGGAGATGAGAAGCTAACGGTAAAGGGTTACACGGATGCTAGTTTTCAGACTGACAGAGATGACTCTGTTTCTCAGTCTGGATTTGTGTTTTGCCTAAATGGAGGTGCTGTAAGCTGGAAAAGTTCGAAGCAAGAGACAGTAGCAGATTCTACAATGGAATCCGAGTATATTGCTGCATGTGAAGCAGCCAAGGAGGCTGTATGGATACGGAAGTTCATTACAGTACTTGGTGTAGTTCCATCGATCGCAGATCCCATAGATCTTTAATGCGATAATAATGGAGCTATAGCACAAGCCAAGGAGCCGAGAGCTCACAGCAGAACAAAGCATATACTTCGGAGATATCACCTTATTCGAGAGATAAATGATAGAGGAGATATTCACATATGTAAAGTGCATACTGATGATAATATTGCAGACCCGCTGACTAAGGCTCTGTCGCAGCAGAAGCATGAATGTCACACTAGTAGCATGGGTATTCGATACATGTGTGATTGGCTCTAGTGCAAGTGGGAGATTGTTAGTATTGGTGCCCTAGAGGCAATGTATACATAATATTTATGTTTGAGTGATTTTATATATTCGATATATATATATATGTTTATTATTGGCTTTATTTACTGCGAAATAAATAAAGTATAATAAATGTCCTTAGAACCTTGATACAAATTATATAGTTGCAAGTATGTGACTTGAACATGAGATTATATAATGATCGTATCATATTCTTAAATGTCCCTAGCCGAGTATTATTATTAATTAGGACAATAATAATACACTGAGTCTAGTATGATAATTGACTGATGACCACATCTCATTGGTCATAAGTATGAAGATACTAAAAGCAATGCATAGGTAACTGTACGAGTACAGGGTACTGGACAGACCCACCGTGAGATACATAATGGTAAATAATAATAAATGTGTCATATGTATTCTCACAGTGATAATGGTGTAATGATCCTTAGACCTGAAGTCGTTATAATTCTACATGAGAATTAATATATTTTGAATTCGTCAAAAGTTATCTTTAGCCGGATAATGATAAAGGTGAATATCAGATATATTATGAATCATGTGAGAAATATGAACGATCTAGATGGGATTTAAATCTCCTGATAAAGGAGTGATATTATCGGCCTCTTGTTTGAGTGAGACTATGAAATGCATGGCCATGCTCAAATGTTGATTTGGTTAAATAGTCTACTCATCGATCAAGAAAATGAAGATTAAATTATGAAGAGGATGACACATTACATGCCTCGAGTTTAATCTATAATATCATGATTTAAAGGGATTATATTACATGGAACATTAGTCATAAAAGGTTGATTGAATCGTTGATTTAATTATTGTTTTATTGGGTAGCAATAATGTGTTACTAGACGCCGCTTATTGTTTACAATTTTATTAAAGAATAAAATTGTTGCCAATTAAATAATAACCTACAGGGTCACACA
This sequence comes from Saposhnikovia divaricata, assembly GCA_036435485.1. Classification (NCBI taxonomy): domain Eukaryota; kingdom Viridiplantae; phylum Streptophyta; class Magnoliopsida; order Apiales; family Apiaceae; genus Saposhnikovia; species Saposhnikovia divaricata. Next base: position 157,243,935 of record CM071595.1, read on the forward strand.
CAAAGAATGTTTAAAAGGGATATTAATTTATTTCATGAATTTAAATTAATCATAATTTAAATTATGATTTTAAATTAATAATAAATAATAATTCAAATTTTATGAAATTAATTAAGTGAGACTTAATTAGTTAAAGATAAAATTTGAAGATGTATTTTCTTGACTTATTTGATTAATTAAGTATGACTTAATTAATTTATTTAAATAAATAAGATTTGTTTAAATAAAAATGGCCTAATTGTTTAAGCCTCCATTTTGTTTTATTTCTCTATTTAAGCCAAGAGTTGGCAAGTCTTTCATAACACACCAAAACTGAAATATTCAGTTCATACACTCTCAAGAGAAATTAAATCAAGTCAAGAACACATCCGGATTATTTATTTTGGCTAGTACCAATTCCCGTGGCGAAATCGTTCGACGATTCAAGCAAGCGTTCAAGTGTGGATACCGGTGGAGGAGTTGCAAGTTTAACTCTCAAGATCAACACTTTAGCTCTCAAGATCAACAAGCTAGGATCTCCATTTATCATCCATTGGAAAGCTTTAATAGGTAAGATCTTGTTCTTGAGAATTTTTATACCATGATCATCAATTTATACATGGATCCGGGACTTGGAATTCGTTTTTAATTGTTATTTTCGTTAATTCCGTTGCGTTTTCATGCCCGAATTCCAACATGACTCTCTCATATCCACAATTGGTCCAATGAAAATACCTTTCCTGGCATAAGTTTAAACCTCCACGGGGTTCTTTGTGGGAAGGGTGGATTCGGGGATCTTAAATTTCATATTTTCCATGCATAAAAAAGGCTGGGTTGTAAAGTTCTTGTGAAAATTTATGATTGTAATTGTGAAAATTATAAACACTTACAAAAATATCATTGGAGAAATTGTGGATATCGTGAAATTTACTTTCACGAATCGATTCTTTTTTTTTTTCTTTTGGAATAAGCTTTCATCACCCTCATCAATCGATTTTCGTAGTTGAATACAAAAAAATTCATAAACCATATGTCACTACGATTTCATACAAATATATTCGAAATACCTCGACTTTTTTAGAACAGCTAACAAACATAAAATAAAGCAAAATATTATAATTTGTGAGTACACAATCCGATGATCAGACATAATAATGGGAAGGAAAGAAAACAATATATTGTACAAACACCCTATTTAAATTAGGGTGCCGGTCTATGGCACCGGGTTGCCAAATTATTGTTTGGCAACATACGGTTTTATAATCGTTGGATGGTTGATCCAACGGTCCTGATTTAAAAAAAAATCAATATCGTACCTCAGAAACTTTCTGCGGTACGGAGAAATTAAAAAAATGCCCCAGCCTCTGGTGTGAAAACAAGGGGGCATTTTGGTAATTTCTCCGTACCGCAGAAAGTTTTTGCGGTACGGCGAACAGTAGATTTTTAGTGTGAAAACAGGAGGCATTTTGGTAATTACTTCGTACCGCGGAAACTTGCGGTACGGTACAGATTTTTTTTTAAATTATAACCGTTGGATCAAGCATCCAACGGTTATAAAACCGTATGTTGCCAAATAGTAATTTGGCAACTCGATGCGCTTGACCGCCAACCTTTAAATTATCATTTTCCAGACACCAATTCATGTCTAAATTTGAAAGATTGAAAATGAATTGGTACTGTATGTTAGTATCTGATATAAATTAAAAAAATCAAGAAAATAAATTTTAAATGTTATTATTAAAATACTGTATCTACTTTAATAAAATAATAATAAAATTGTACTGTAGCAACTTGCACAAACATAAACCCTTCCTGGCCGCTTAAACCCTTCACCTCTTACATAGTATCTGATTAAATCGAACTTTCCGGAAACAACACCCTCAGCAGCCAACATTTCAGGTTCAGGCATTTTACAATCTAAACTCGATTCCACAAACACACACACACACACACACATATCGATTTACACACACTCGATTGTTTGATTAAAACAGGGTTTCTGAAAAATGATATCTAATCACACAACCAAAACGTGATATTACGATTTTTTATTACTCCCTCTGCTCCATTTTTTTACGATTCTCTTCTTTACGTAGTTTGTAGCGACGTTGTTGCGGATATAATACTATTTGATTATTTGTGATGAGTGATTTGTACCCCTTTGTTACGTAGTTTGTAGCGACATTGTTATGGACATGAACCTATTTGATTATTTGTGATGAGTGATTTGTACCCCTTTCATACGTAGTTTGTAGCGAGGTTGTTGCGGACATGATCCTATTTGATTATTGTGATGATTTTGGTTTAATTAGGTTAAAATTTATATATTTCTGGTTTAATTCGGTTGAAATTTGTGTTTTTTTGTTGTAATTTTTATTCTGTGGAACAGGTAAAAAATGAGGAGGATATGGTTTAGAGTGAGGAGGGTATGGTTTAGAAGACGTGAAAGGAACATAGATGATGATGTTGCTGGATTAGAACTAGGAGGAAGTGATTCTGCTCCTAATTTGGAAACTTTGGATGCTGGGATCTGCTTTGACTATCGTGGACCTATTCATGTCCCTCGCCCCCCCGAGCTCACTCTCACTTTTCCAATGGATACACTCTCCCTAGATGAAGGATTTGATCAATCCCCGGTTCTTCAAAGTTTGTAAATTAAATGATCTGACTTATTACTTGATTCCTTTTTTATGAAGTTCATTTTCAATCATCAATTCTATAGTATAACATATTGTCATAATGTGCAGGTATTCGAGATCACTATCGTGATATTAAATATTCTTCATCAGATGATTTTGTTTTAGAACTGTCTCGAGGTGAGATTATTTTTACGTGGTATATTTTGTTTGAAGAGATAAAATGCTTAGTTCCTAAGATGGACTAAATAGTGACCAAAGTAATGCATCAATATTCTGCTTCTACCGTCCCAAAAACCTTATGTAGGTTTTGCCGCTGGAAAGTGGAGATAATTATGTTTTTGGTCTTATTTACCATTACTGTCTTTAGAGGAAGAAACTTTACTGTTCACAAGATTTGTCAAAGTAAAAGCAAGTTTGAGCTATAGACCTATACCGATGCATTATCTTGACTGGATTGCCCCAGATTTTGTCACATGATACTATTAAGTCATAAGTTAAGGTTACCTTTAGGTCTTACAAATTTACCTGTTTCGTGTGTATACAACATGACCTATATATATGGTGTGCAATAAATTATTGTATCTATGTATTCCGTAAGTGTAGTGCACGTGTATTAAAAATAATATATACAACAATATTCTAACAATAATAGTTGATCCACGCATATCTCAGCTGGAGCATACAAAGTTATGTTATTAATATTGTGATTTTCTGGTCAGATTCCAGGCATGTTTTAACCAGGGACCAGAGGAAAAAATTGAGGGCTGTCTATTCCACTATTTCACCTACGGTTGTCTCTGTTTCTTCTTTCTATGGTAAAGAACTCCCTTTTTCATTTTCTTTTTCGAGCCGTGCAATTTTTAGGATGAGGAAACAATTAATGTAAAGTTCATTTTGTGTTCTTGCATTTTGGTCGATATTAAAGGTCATATTCTGTTAAAGTTCACAATTCTTTACTTTTAAGCATATTCTATCTGTTTAAGCCAGTTTATGTAAGGAGTTTTCGTTGAATTTTTAATTTCAATAATCATATTTCGTGGTCAAGGCAAGCATGTATGATACAAATATATTCATTGAAATATGATATGGATGAAATGTCCTTGCATTAATAATTAGAGATGCAATTGTTCCAAATTGTTTTTCTCACAATTTATCATTTACCTTTGAAACATTTGTATGCTAATCAACTTAATATTTTTCAACTTTTATACTAAATAGTTGATCTTTTCAATATTAGGTGTGGAAAGGAAGGTAGATTGCTCCAGTCTCATAATCGATTGGTCTTCCAGTGAGAATGAAGCTACTATACTGACATCTGCAAAACTCCTTTGGAGTCCAAAGGAGTCCTATGCTGAATCTCACGTTAGTCCTTGTTAATTTGTTATTTCGTTTTGGCAAAATGCATTTTTTAGCATATGAACTTTCCTCATTTTTTCGATATAATCTATGAACTTTAGATCTACAACCCTGAATTTGGTTGTCGTTATATTAAAAGGTCCTTGTTTAACAGAAGTGTAACATAAGCAATTGCAAATACCAATGGCATCCAACATGTAGTGATACCTAGACAAAGACATCTGGTATTGCATGCCTCTTGTGTATATACAAATATACACCTAGATAGTGACTCATGGACTCATCGTTTACTCAAACTTTACTTTTCTAGTCCCCCCTCAAGTAGAGATACCTTCACATTTTTACCAAATTATTGTGCTAGAGTTTTTCTTTGTTTACTAATGACCAAGTAGTATACCTTTTGAGCATGTGTCCAGGATTCCTGGGACATGCCTCTGTAGGAAATACTGTAAGAATTTTAAAAGGGTAGCACTCGTATAGAAGCAGTTCGAAAATCCAAAGAAAGCATGAAACATAATTTTAGTTTTAAAATCAGGGTTTAGTTGTATTAATATTAAGAAAGAGGGTGCAAGGTACATACATCTAATTTGGTTTGGAAAGAGTTGCCACATTAGATGTTATTTTTTTCATGTATCAGTCCATGTTTGCAAAATGTTATTTTCTTTGATCCCGTTCCACTTCTGTTAACTAAAGACCTTTTAATATAACAAGTACCAAGTTGAGGGTTGTTACTTTGAAATTAAAAGTTAATGGACTATATCGAAAAAAATAAGTCCAGTTCATATGCCAAAAGAAACTTTTAGCCTTTCGTTTTTGTCTTTATTTTCGTTGATTCCATCTGTTTCTTGCGCTTAAATTAACTAGTCTTAAGTTCTTCCTTTCAGCTAATTGTAAGAATGGAAGATGGAAGCTTGCATCTCGCCAAAATAGACCAAGTGGACTACTACCATAATCTTCTGACCCTCAAAGTGAAGTCCTTGGAAGAGCTGAAAGTGGTAGATATGAGAAGCCATGGTGACATGGTCGAGGGTTCGAGCGTGATAGTCCTGGGACGTTCGTTTTGTGCCTACATGTTCTGTGATTACCCAGGAGAGATATACGAGGAGAATCCTCATTTCGGTTGTGGAGAGTGTTGGAATTCGGGCATAATAACGCAACGGAAATGACGTAAATAACAATTAAAAACGAATTCCAAAGCCCGGATCCATGTATAAAATGATGATCATGGTATAAAATTCTCAAGAACAAGATTGTACCTTGTTAAAGCTTTCCAATGGATGACAAATGGAGATCCTAGCTTGTTGATCTTGAGAGCTAAAGTGTTGATCTTGAGAGTTAAACTTGCAACTCCTCCACCGGTATCCACACTTGAACGCTTGCTTGAATCGTCGAACGATTTCGCCACGGGAATTGGTACTAGCCAAAATAAATAATCCGGATGTGTTCTTGACTTGATTTGATTTCTCTTGAGAGTGTATGAACTGAATATTTCAGTTTGGTGTGTCTTGAAAGACTTGCCAACTCTTGGCTTAAATAGAGAAATAAAACAAAATGGAGGCTTAAACAATTAGGCCATTTTTATTTAAACAAATCTTATTTATTTAAATAAATTAATTAAGTCATACTTAATTAATCAAATAAGTCAAGAAAATACATCTTCAAATTTTATCTTTAACTAATTAAGTCTCACTTAATTAATTTCATAAAATTCGAATTATTATTTATTATTAATTTAAAATCATAATTTAAATTATTATTAATTTAAATTCATGAAATAAATTAATATCCCTTTTAAACATTCTTTGTGTGTGACCTTGTAGGTTATTATTTAATTGGCAACAATTTTATTCTTTAATAAAATTGTAAACAATAAGCGGCGTCTAGTAACACATTATTGCTACCCAATAAAACAATAATTAAATCAACGATTCAATAAACCTTTTATGATTAATGTTCCATGTAATATAATCCCTTTAAATCATGATATTATAGATTAAACTCGAGGCATGTAATGTGTCATCCTCTTCATAATTTAATCTTCATTTTCTTGATCGATGAGTTGACTATTTAATCAAATCAACATTTGAGCATGGCCATGCATTTCATAGTCTCACTCAAACAAGAGGCCGATAATATCACTCCTTTATCAGGAGATTTAAATCCCATCTAGTTCGTTCATATTTCTCACATGATTCATAATATATCCGATATTCACCTTTATCATTATCCGGCTAAAGATAACTTTTGACGAATTCAAAATATATTAATTCTCATGTAGAATTATAACGACTTCAGGTCTAAGGATCATTACACCATCATCACTGTGAGAATACATATGACACATTTATTATTTACCATGATGTATCTCACTGTGGGTCTGTCCAGTACCCTGTACTCGTACAGTTACCTATGCATTGCTTTTAGTATCTTCATACTTATGACCAATGAGATGTGGTCATCTTGTCAATTAACATACTAGCCTTAGTGTATTATTATTGTCCTAAGTAATAATAATACTCGGCTAGGGACATTTAAGAATATGATACAATCATTATATAATCTCATGTTCAAGTCACATACTTGCAACTATATAATTTGTATCAAGGTTCTAAGGACATTTATTATACTTTATTTATTTCGCAGTAAATAAAGCCAATAATAAACATATATATATATATATATATATATCGAATATATAATATCAGTCAAACATAAATATAATGTATACATTGCCTCTAGGGCACCAATACTAACAGAGAGCTCCTGAGATCTACCTGCCAAGCCCCTATGGTATTCTCATTGTTTCTTTTGTCTTATTTAGGAAGAGTTCAGTAGAGTATATACGTTATTAGCTGTTGTTGCTTTGCATCTTTACTTCATTACTGACAAAGTGATATATCAAAACGACAATTATCTTTAAATCAGTTTGTTATGTTAATGCTTTAAGTGATGAGCAATGGTGATTTTAATACATAACTTGGCAGTTGATGATAATGATAGTGGTTTGCTATAACCATCTTTGCACCTTGTAATTGTGACGTATATACCTTCATTTGTGACTTATGATAATGAAAATGTTTTATTTTATCATCCAAAATTTTTATTCTTTCTTTTCTTTTTTTATGTACAACATCAAAAAATTGTGCAACAAATTTAAGCATATCCCAGTAAAGAGCTGGGAATATTTATTGGTTTGTCGTTTAATTAGCAATGTCTTAATCTAGTTTTTGTGCACCATACAGAAACATATATGTGTGCTGATAGCGCTTTCAAATCCCTTTATGAGCCAAGAATTATTTGTTTCTTTTATAATTTTCTCATGTGCTCAAAGTTACATTATAAGTGACTGAATTTCCACCGTCTTTTATCACATGTCAAGAAATTGTAATTATTTGCTTTTATAATTGTACTTTGACTACTTAATATTTAATCCAGGTTGAGGTCTTAGCTTTGTGATAGAATTGGTAGAAATGTGTAATATTTTAAAACATTGACGCTGTTGTAGTTGACTTTTATTTGGTACATTTATCCTCTCTCTCGGATAAGAATTTGACCAAAGTTTTCTGATTAGATGTGTGAAGGTGGTCCCCTTATCACTGATACGGGAGATGTTGTTGGCGTTAACTTTTTCGGTAATGGTGATTTGGCTCATCCACTTCCTACTCGAGTAATCCTCACATGCTTAGATATGTGGAGATCCTTCAGGTATAACACCCCCACATTTGTCATTTAAACCAAAATTGCCTTTGAGGCCTACTATGAAGGCTTCTTCAATATTTTTCCTTCTGAATGACCCCTCTTCTCAGGTTATTTGTGTTATCAGGCAATTATTTGATAGTACACAATGACTATTATTCTGCATTTGCATCATAAATTCTTCTGGACTTACATTTTTATTAATTGCAGGACTGTCGTGCGCCCTTGGCTTGGACTGAGTATGGTTGATGCAGACCTGTTATCCCATCAATCCTGGGCAGAGTTGAAAATATCCCCCGAGGACTCGCGTGTTGTTGTTAAAAAGGTAATGTATTCTGATGTTTCTTTTCGTGTTTTTGTATATTATAGTGTTTATTTTCACTTAACATTACTCGAATATGTACCATCCTTGTTTAATATTCTAGTAACACACATAAATAGTCACTGTACCAATAGAAACCAAAAACTCAAGAGAGAGCTGTTGGAAAGAAGTGAGCAGAACTTTAGTAGAACGAATAGAATACTAGTCCTGTTACCTTGAATGCCATTAAATGTTCAATTTTGATCAATTTTTTAGCAAATTGACTGTTATCACAATTGTATATCTGTGTTAAAATATGTGAACTTTATGATGATTAGGTATTTGATGGATCAGTTGCTGAAGAAAATCATGTATGCCATAATGATACAATTGCTTTTCTGAATGGAACGCCAATACAATCTACCAATCAGGTATGTGTAAGCGAAGTTGTGAAAACTGTGACAATTTGTGTGTTATCTGACTATATATTAGTTAAGACAAATATAATATAGAAGCTCCAAAAAAGTTAAATATTGCCTTCCCCTACCTTCTTTTCTTGTTTTTAAAATTCTCCTCGTAGGTTTCTTCCTTGTTTTCCTTCATAATTCTACTTTTTTCATTTATTGCAATGATTTTTTTAATTTAATTTTAGGCTCAGCAACCCCCACCCCCAGTAAAGAAATTAATTACGGCTCTGATGAATTTCTGGATCCAAGTCAAATCAAATAGAAGGATAGAAGGGGATGATAATCTCACTATGATGCCATTAATTTTGTCACTGGATTCAGCAGTTTTTGTACTTTAAATTAGTGACCTTGATAGTAGTTTAGCCCATTACTGTTAGGACTATTCTTATGTTAGTACTATTCTTTGTTTCATAGTAGCCAAGTTTACCATTAATAATCTGACTGGAGCTTGAGTGCCTGACTGTCTTGACAAGGACAATAAACTAGCCAAGTTTAACATTAATACACGAAATGATTCCATGGACAGATGGACCACAAGCTTAACATTACATACCAGGTCTGGAATTTGATATTTGAGAGATTAAAATTCCAATCAAATCTGCAAAGTATTGATAATCAATTCGTTATTTTAAATGTGGATAGTAGCCTGGCATTGTAATTCAAAGTTGGGTCATTTTATGTGGTTATCTTGTGGTTTTGCAAAGGGATCGTTCCCTTTATTTGGAGTCTTATACTTATTTACATATGCCTCTCTTAACTAGTACATATGCCTTTCTTAACTAGTATTAAATTCCGAAAATGAGAATGTTCTCATCATAACTTACCTCTTTTTTCATCTTCACAGTGTTCCCAAATGTTGAGTGAAGCATCACGGAACCTGTCTGATTGTGGCGATTCGGGTGAACGATTGACGGTGTGTATAACTGTTTTGTAATCTTATTGATTTATTTTTAAGTTCTAGATGTGTGATACAATTGAATTTGCATCAGGTTGTCATTCATCCATTTGATCATCGTTGTGGTGCTATAACTTTTGTGGCTGATAACCTTTCAGTGGATGACAAGCGGTTCTATAAATGGTATATACATCTGAAATTTTGTGCATTCTTTTTGTGTGAACATGTATTTTCTGCACTTGTTTGAAACTGAACATCCCTTTAGAGGTGTTTGTTTCTTAATAGTATGGGGTTAAATGTCAAGTAACTCATTAAAGTGGTTCTCATGTGTCGAATGCCTCTAAAATCAAAAGGGTCTTGCTTAACATATCAATGTCACACTTAAGTCTCATTCTGTTAGCTAGAGGAAATGCCGTTAGCCAGGTTGGCACTTTTTATTACATCTCGATGACAGGACTCCTGATGTGGCATGGATGGGGGTTTATGAACTAAAAACCATTCTTTCCCTCATTTGCAAACAAGAATCATATACATGCCTCTGTGCAAGTGCTCAGAATTAGCTCCTCAAATATTTTTTTCTCTGGGATAGCATGCTCACCGTAGCAGATACCCTCAACATTGGTGACCAAATCTTTGAGGTTTTAAGCCTCTCTTCAAGCATGGTCATGGTGTGTGCAAGTTTAAATACCATTAACAATAGAAACTACGCATGTTCTATAAATAATATACCTATTATTTAATAAAACAAGGAATATGTACGCCTGATACTTCTGACTACTAGTGGGAAGCTTGACAGCTTTTGTTAATTCCATTTGAGGGATAATATTATTGGTAAATATGATTTGTCTAATGATTAGTACTGGACTGTACAATAAGACAAATTCTAAGAAGCGGAAAGTTTCTGTATGACATTATCAAATATGATTTGTCTAATGATTAGTACTGGACTGTACAATAAGACAAATTCTAAGAAGCGGAAAGTTTCTGTATGACATTATCTTATGTGCCACTGGATCATTTGGAGCCATACACAATGAAATATTATTCATTTTTAGTCTTAATGCGAGCAGCGAGTGTGAGTTTAATATTCAAAATATGTTTTGGTGCCAAAGCTATTAATTTTTAACCCCATTATTAAGGTTTTATGACAGTCTGAGCTAGATTAAGAGTTTCATTAATCAAATGTTATCGAAAGGAATTGCAGCAATTAAATGGTACACTGCAAATAGGATTTCTTTGCAATCTATTATGAGACAGAATTTAGTAGTTTGATGAAGTCGTTAAATTGTTTTTCTCATTTGTTGAATTGTCATCTTTTCTTTACTTTTTTTGCTTCTTAACAACGTATCCTTGTAGTCGTAGCGATCCTTTATGGATCAACAGCTGGTTGTTTTTTTAGCAGCAAGGCACACATTTGCTATATAGTAGTACAAAACATTTTATTGTTGTTTTGCATGTTGGTTTGCTGATATGAATTTTTTAGATGACAATTACAATTGTGTGCTCTATTTGTAATGCTGAGTGCACGAGGAGTTCTAATTGGTTTAATAAGTCTGAATCATTTTGTCTTGTTGTAATATTAGTGGAGATTAATTCTGCATATTTTTTGGAGGATGTTCAAGTAGTGCAGTATTTCTGGCATGTGGTGGTTTTTGCAGAGATGTGTCTTGTACTTTTGGGCACTGGTTTTACCAGTGGTCAGTACTTCATGATCTGATGCCATTCTTCAAGAATTATTGGTTTATGTCAGATGTCCGTGGTTTTGTTTCTCAAGTTATGGTTCTGCTTCTGCAATTTGTATTAGTATATATACATACACAAATTAAGGTGCCATGTCATTGTGTATGTGGCAGTTGCTTATAGTTTTGTAATGGTGTTTAGATGTCTTCTGTTAAATATTGACGGAATGAGACTTAAGTGTGACATTGATATGTTAAGCGAGACTCTTCTAATTTTAGTGAGGCATGTGATATATTAGAACCACTTTAATGAGTTACGTGATTTTTACCCTAGTAGTATATTAGTATGAGATCAAAGTACTATCATTTGGATTCGTTTTTTGACTTGTGGCCTATTGTAACATTTGCTTTTGTCATTGCTCTTAGTTGGCCTTCACCTAAAGCTGAAGAGTGGTCTCGGAAGAAATTTGGATCTCAAGAAAATTCACTGCTGCCTTCGTAGGAAGAACATAATATGTAAATTGGTTGGGTGGTATAATATATATGGGGTAAATAGTAAGAGATAGTTATGTTTGTGACATATTGCATTCAAATCATCCTTTCTTCCTCTATTCCCCTGTGTTGGATATTAATAGTGGGGTGTTTTTGTATTAGAGATAAAGTGCTAGTTCTCTTCAGGAAACTTCCTCTATTCCCCTGTGTTGGATATTGATAGTGGGGTGTTTTTGTATTGGAGATAAGTGCGATTTCTCTTCAGTAAATCTGGTTAGGGCGAAATTATGAATGACAGATACTCATTTTTGTTCAATATTGTGTCATTCTGTGATCTCAGGTTTGATCATTCAGAGATTCCCTTTTTCTTATGGTGTCATTCAGAGATTCATGCAAATGCCGTCTTGTATTTTAAATATATCTACACATATGTTGGATCAAAACAAACAGTTAAACATCTAAGATGATTGTAAAAAAGTGATGGTAAGAATTTAGAGCAAATTTGTGTAATTCTAAATTCAGAAATGTTTGCACTCATTGCTCACCACAGAAAAGGGAGTAATCATGACTAAAAAGTGCACAATTGCAGCAGGTCCGGACCACGCTTCATTTTTAATATATACTCCCTCCGTCCCAACAGGTTCTTTACCGTTACTATTTTGGTACGTCCCATCCATTTCTTTAGATTACCAAAAATAGTAACTTTTAACAATAAAATACATTATTACATTCACTACTTCACTCTACTTTTTCAACACTTTACACTATTACACCTACTACTCCACCACTTCACTCTACTTTTTCAACACTTTACACAATTACACTCACTACTTTACTTATTTTAACAATAAAATAACTATTACACCCACTACTACAATTATATTTCTTAGTCTCCGTGTCCCAACCGTCTATAAAGAACCAGGTGGGAGGGAGTAATTCATTTATGTACAAGGTCGATTCATTTTAAATTTTTATGTAACTGCTTTGAAGAAATGAGTATATAGTCTCGGTTTTGCTAGGGGTGGGACTTTTTTTTTTTTCATCAGAAAATACTTTTCCGTATACAAATTGTATTGAGATATAAGATTTTTAGAGGAGCGGGTTCGGGGCGAAATCATCATTTCCGTTCCATCTAAAAAAATTTGCCCTATTTCCGTCATCTTTTCCCTCATGTTGTGTTTGGTTGGGGAGAATGCAATGGAATGGAATAGAATCAATAAAATTAAAAGAAAAAAATGGAGGTAGAGGAAAGATTTAGAAAAAAAAAATGAATAGATACAAAATTTCCATGATGAGATATGTGAAAAATTGAATGTTGGGAAGAACGGAACATTCCTTCTAAAATAAGTGGATTTGAGTTCTAATTCAAATGATTAAGAATGGAATGGATGAATGAATGAATATTTTAGACATTAACCTATTTCATAGTTCAAATTTTATTCCATTGTGTTTCATTCCATTCATCCCAACCAAAGACAACATCAGGGATTTTTCCCTTATCCACTTACCCACTTCACGGAAAAATACTAAGTACCCCTTCCATTTTCTTCCCGCCCCGTTTAAAAATTAATTTTTTCAAAATATATTTAAAAAAATATTTTTTTATTATATCTTATAACATTAAAAGTAAAACAAATACATATAATTTAATATGCATTCTATATTAGTTTAGCCACATGCTATATCAAACTATTATACATAAATTATAATTTATTATATTTTATAAACATATAATATTGTATGATAAAAAATATATTATATTATATTATAAAAAATGTATATTATATTTTATTCGGGACAAAATAAATTTTTTCCTCAAAGATCATGTAAATACCATACTTATCCCATATTTAAACGGGATAAAAATTTAATACTCATCACTACCCTAGGCCGTAGCCCATTTTACTTGTTGAATACCCTCACTAAAACCAAAGAATATATGTCCTCCAAAAAAATGAATCTTTATTCTCCATGTGAAATTTGCCATCATTTTCCAAACACGCAAGTTATATTCCTTTACTAATCAGAATATTATTAATTATTATGCATATGTTCTGTTGTATTTTAAAACAAAATAACAAACAATAAATTAATATTATTAATAATATAACATTATTTTAATTAGGGACTAGGTAACAAAGTCGCGCTACGCGCGGCACGAAAACATTTTTTAAAATCGTATATATAACATCATTGTTTGTTGAGTTTTATTATTTGAAATTTGATATGATGAATTGAAACTTGTGTAAAACGTAACTAAATTTGAATGTTAAAGAATTATAGAGAAAAGAATTAGCAGAAAAAAAACATGGTTCAGTTAAACTCTTAAGTATTAATAATAATATTTTCGAAGATATTGACGACGCCTATTTTGTTACGTAAAAAATGCTTTTAAAATCCAATATTGATAAACATTTGTAAAGTTCAACAATGGATAACTAAAAGTAACATTTTGTATCATTTTTGTTGTCAGTGGCATTATGAGAGACGTGATTGCTTAGTTTGTTGATAAATTTGTTTGTATGATGAAAAAAGAAGCAAAATGTAAATGTGATAAAAGATGTGATTGACTTACGCACATCTCATAACATACATGCATAATGAATTCTCGTCTCATAACATACATGCATGATTAATTGATTAGTAATGGTATAAGAACTTGTGTAATTAGAATATTAATTTAATCCAACACAATATATTGAAACAACGAATGTATAACTTTTTCATTGATTTAATCAGTAAAGAAAAAGGTTGGATTGGTTCAATTTAATCGAGTTGATCACACTCCATGTGTAAATTGTTCATGTGTAAAAGTAAATTATACAATATTGCTTGTATTTAAATTGTGGATGTTAATTGGAAAATTTATATGCTTCCGTATCTCATAATGCCACTGATTACAAATTAATAACATTTTTTAAAGCCGACACCCCTCTCATAATATACATATTCAATAATAACATAATATACATATTCAATAACAGTGTAAAAAATTCATGAAAACAATTCAATAATAACATAATATGAGAGACGTGATGGCCTTAACTTCCGTATCATATAAAATTCATGATTCTCACTGTCACTGATTACGAATTAATCGAAAAGTTAAAATCGTCTATTTATTATTGCCGAAAAAAATTGCATCAATTTTGAATAAGGATTAGAAATAGACGACATACATAAGTTTATTTTATCGTTTTACCTTGAAATAATTGTGCTTTTAGATAGATAATTAATATTTTATATTAATATAATAATTATAATATTCTAATAAAGATTGCTAAAATTTTATATTAAGTATAAAATAAAGTGTATTTAATATAAGTTTAATAGGTACAATTACTGACTAATTAAAATGCTATTAAATGCAAAAAAAAATTATTTTAATAAAAAAAAATCAAATATGTGAAAATCAAGAAAAATATTTTGAAACTTGAGTGAAAGCCTCTCCGATCTCCTGGTTTATTATGACTCCACAGTCATTGATAATAAAGAATGCTTGAGAAGTTCAGGTTAATAACATTTTTTAAAGCCGACATCCCTCTCATAATATACATATTCAATAATAGTGTAATAAATTTGGTTAATTAGAATAAAATTTTATTTCGACACAATGTAATAAAACAATGGGTGTATAGCTTTTTTATCGATTTGTCTTCCGATAAATGGCTGGGTTTGTTAAATTTAATCGATTTTATCATAACTCATGTATAATTTATTCATGTACAAAATTAAAAATTTGTCTGTATTGTTTTTATACAATTCCAGAAATTAAGTAAATATCTTGTACTTCCATAATTTATTACGACTTTCACAATCATTAATAATAAAAATTGCTTGAGAAGTTAAGGCCGTCTACCCTATAATCATCCGAAAAGAAAATATAATGATCTTGAATAGGGAATAAAAAATAACGCAATATAAACAATTGTTAGTCGTCATTTTACCTAAAAATAAACTTAACTGTGTATAATTAATATTTAATATTGAAATAATAACTATAATGTTCAAATAAAGTTTGATAATTTTTAAACAAATTAAATAGAATAATTGAATATATGTTTAATAGGTGTAATTAATGACTAAATAAATTGTCATTAATAGTTATTTAATGCAAAAAAAAAAATAATTTTAATAAGAAAAATAAAAAAACGAAAATTCAAGAAAAATACCTTAAACTGTTCTGGTGCATTTTCGATCTCCTGGCATTATAATATATATAGATGGGAAAAAAATCCGATATCCGTCCGAAATATTTGTGTTCGTATCCGGAAAAAAACGGATATTATATGTATTCGGAGTCAACCGGATATTATCAGTATCTGAATGGGAGTTTAGGATGCGGATATGGATATAGGCGCATCCGTATCCGAAAATATCCGTATCTGAAATGAATTATATATAATATATATTTTTAATATATAATTGTTGTGGAATAAAAACTAGGTTACGATTTGTAATTAATGCTGGGGTGGATGAGCTTCGAGCTTTAATGGCTGTTCTTGTGTTCGTGGCTGAATCTGCATTCACAAGATGCCTACGTACTTTGATGAATATCAAAGATCAAGCCAAAAACGTAGTTCTGAGATGAGGGGTCTGGCCCTTTATATAGGCTGTAGGAGTCTCAGAATTATGGTAGGAGTCAGAGACTTGGTGGACAAGTCTTTGAGGAAGGTTCTAGATCTATTCCTTGTAGGAATCAGTTTCCATATTGAATTGGATGCCTTGGTGGCTAGTCTGGTCGAAATAATATCCTTATCCAACTCTTATTACTGAGCTGTTTATTACCCCCAATATTAATTACGAAAATAATATTATAATTGGGGTTTTGGGTCCATCTGGTGGGCCCCACGTTTGGACCATTCTTGGCCTAATTAATGCCATATTGAATGTGTCTTTAGGACTTATTTTCAGCCCATATCAATAACATATATTTTTATATATAATTACAAAACATAAGCATGTCTATCATTCTATCAAAATAATATAATAATATAGTTATCATTAATTATTAAGAATACAAATATAAGCATGTTTATACTATGTTATGATGAGTCCCACTCTAGAGAGATCCCTCTTACGTGGAGAACCGTAGAGACCCCCCATATTCTGATTCTATAATAGAACCAAATGTTTAATTTTGATTCTATAAAGAGGAATAAAGTTCAATTTTCCTGATTCTGTTGCAGAACCAAATTATTATTTTCTGGTTCTGTGCTGACGTGGTAGTGAGGCCCACAAAAAATTTAAATTTTTTTTTACATTTCAAAAAAAAAATTAAAAAAATATTTTAAAAAAAATTAAAAAATGCCACGTCATCACCCACGTCAGAAGTGATGCTGACGTGGCATGATGCCGTCAGCAATGATGATGTGGCACTACCACGTCGTCAGTAACGACGTGGCACTGCCATGTCAGCATTCCAGATTTTAATTTATTTTTTAAAATAAAATTGAAGAAAAAAAATTAAGGAAAAATGTTAAATTGCTTCTACTATAGAACCATGGGGGGTCTCCACGGTTTTCCACGTAAGAGGGGTCTCCATAGAACAATGGCCATGTTATAATTAATTATTAAGCATTGTAACACAACAATCAGGTAGCCTAAGAGCATCTCCAACGGCACTAGGTATAATGGTTAGCTAAAATAAGTGTTAGCTAAAATTTGCTGAAGCTGTAACACATTGTGCTCCAATGGTGTTAGCAATAATGGTTAGCTATAATTCAAAAATAGTATTTTATTATTATTTTGGTTCACCTTTATCGTTACTTCACCATAGATATAATTTAAATAAGGTAAAAAAGTGACGTGGATATTTTAGATAATGGCTACAGACTCAACAGATATAGAAGATGAAATAAAGGATATCTATAATTTTTGCTAACAAGTCTTGTGGTTGGAGAGGTATATTTTTTAACTAATATGTATATGATAGTGCCACCTAGACTTTTTATCTAACAGGTAGTGATGGTTGGAGATGCTCTAAGTGGTTTGAGTGTGGCATTAAGAATTTAGGAAAGCAAAAGAGCAACACTCGGGTTCAATTCCATACTAATTCGGATATCATTACTGATTGCCGGATCGGATACGGATATGGCCATATCCGGCTCCGTATTATCTGATTTTCACCCCTAATTTTAATATTTTTTGAGATAACAATACTTTAATAAATTACATTAAATATAAAAAATATCGTACAAAAGGGTACTAAAAATGATACTAATATATTACAAAAAAGAAACTTGAGTACACCAAACACACAAGAAAATAGTATGTGAGCCCAGCCCATTGAGAGTTATAATCTGTTATTTTATGAGCCGAAGCCCAGCCCACTAAGAGTTACGATGATTATAAATAGTTAGAAATCACCAAATATTTGTTTGTATTCGATCAAGCTCTGCAAAAGCGAGGTATATTTCTCCCCCTTTTATCTAACTCTTTTATTACTAAAATACGTGTGTTATTGAAATTATTATTGAAATTGATTGCTAATTGCTGTTGATATACGTATAACCAAAGCATGTGTGATTGTTTGTGTGTGTATCATTTTTGTCGAAACTGATTGGTAATTTTTTATACACTGTCAATCAGTTTGATTAGGGTATTGATGAGTGAGATATTGTGTTTGTGGTGAGGAGTGGTGGAACGAGGGTTTTCGATGTCGATATTGTTGTTCAAAGTGGTTGTGCCTCGAGTTTTTGCGTTTAGGTGTGTCGATTTTTAGGAAGAGAGTATGGAGGAGTTGAGAGGTTGTTGCTTAGGTGTTGTATTTGGTGATGATTAGGTCTCGTATTTCTACTTGTAGGAAGTCGATGTTTAAAGGCCTATGCGAAAATTGTATTTAACTAATTTAAGGCTTACAAGGTTGTGGAGGATGGAGAATCGGAGTATATTAGGTACTGAGATAGATTTTTACAGGAACAATTTTGTACAAATATTAGGAGAATCTAGATCCTTTCTCTCCGCTCTTTTTTGAAATACCTAAGCTAGGTTTTTCTGCCACCCGTTTGATCTATACTGTATCTGTCTTTGCCAAACCATATCTATGCTTGCATATATAGTATATGATTATTGAAATTGATCGGATATTGTTGTTGATTTTGATTTGTGGAACCAGACAGAGAATTAAACATATGGGCAACTTGAAGAAGTTTCTTAGGAAGAAGCAACGAAACAATAAAGCTTCCAAATCTCGTAAGAAAAGGCAACGTAACAACAAGAAAAAAGCTGCTCCTGGCCCTAAAAAATGGGACGCCTTTAATAACTCGGAAAATGTTTGGAAACTCCCCCCTCCTGAACCTGTTTCTAAGGACTATTTGGATGATCTTAGCGAGCAATTTATGGCTGCCTCTGGGGTCAGCTACGCCAACTCTCATTACTGTCCCCCCTTATGCAATCTTCATTACCATTGTTTCCATTTTCATTTTCCATGTGATCTTTATTTTTCGATTATATGTGATGACTTATTGTTACTCTGTCTGTCAAAGCTGGTACTGACCCGAAATACTGGGATGCCTTAATGAAGGCGAAAGAAGATTACAAACTCCCCCCTCCTGAACCTGTTAAGGACTTTTTTGATGCTCTTAGCGTGCAATATCAAGCTGCATTAGGGGTCACATACACTAGCTCTCATTACTACCCCCCCTACTCAGGTACTCCTATTTTAGATTGTATGTAATCTTTAATACCATTATTTCAATTTTCAGTTTCCATTTGATCTTTATTTATTGGTTATATGTGATGACTTGTTATTTTTTCTGTCAAAGCTGGTGCTGACCCGAAATTCTGGGAAGATTACAAACTCCCCCCTCCTGAACCTGTTAAGGACTATTTTGATGCTCTTAGCGTGCAATTTATGGTTGCCTCTGGGGTCGGATTCACCAGCCCTTATTACCAACCTTGATGTACAGGGCCCCCCTGTTTTAATTTGTATGTAATCTTCGTTACTCTTGTTTCAGTTTTTCATTTTCCCTGTGATCTTTATTTTTCAATTATATATTATGACCCGTTATTCTGTTTGTCAAAGCTGCTGCTGACCCGAAAGGCCCCGAAAGGCTGGATGCCATTTAATAACTCCTGGATTGATCCCCTCTAAGAAAATGTTTTCTAGCCCTTTGGTCATTAGCATCCTATTTCTACGAGATCTTGAAGATAGAAAATGAAGACATTTTATGCTGTGTTTGGTGATCAAACTCCTTTAAAAATTGTCAAACAAGTCAATTGTATGGTTAAGCTGAGCTGGTTGTATTTTCTTATGTTATTTTAGGTAGCTCCTGTCATATGTTATTTTAGGTAGCTCCTGTGATCGTGAGTAGTACCGTTATACCGTATGTTTGTTTACTTCCATTGCAGTTTCCTTGTTTGTTCTGTATTAGAAAAGATGGTCAGGTTATTCCTGTGTCTACAGTCGTGCACATAGGATATGGATGCTATATATTTACTTCTTAACACTATATTTAACAAGAAATAAGTATGTTATTACCCAGTAGTTTCACTGGTTTACTAGCGTCACAGGCTGTGGAGCTTCTCCCAAGTCTATGGATGTGGCCTTTTAGGGGATTGATTTTGCCATTACGTGAGGCTAGCTGCGCAACTCTTTGCATCTCAGTCACTAGGTGTATTATTACATTCTTATTACAATAACAGTTAATATCCTGATCGTTGTGAATGTTAGATTCTTCACCTCACAAGTCACAAGTGAGGGCTTCATTTATTTTATCGAGTCCAAAAGAGATTGGTGAATAATATTGATGCTTCTTGTCACGCCTGAATTTTGTCATTACTACTTCCCTTGAGGTTTGCATTATTGCTTTGATATTGTGCAAAAGTATCCCAGCATTTGGATAAAAGGAGAAAATATATATAGACTCCACACATTCTATTCAATAGCAATGCCTGTTTCATTGTTGATCGCCTTTGTTGTCCGAACTTGATTTCATCAATTGCAATGATCCATGATCATTAAAATAATATGAATGCTCTTATGAATTATGATTGTCAAAAAGATACAAAACAATACCCAGAATGCAGCATATTCATTATATGAATAAAAAAAAATGAACAAACAGTAAAGTTAAAAAAAAAAAAAATATCATTGTTCCTTCTGAAAATATGTTTATTTCCCGCATCCCAGCTTTTGCTAATTCCACCATTATGCTAGGGACAAGAGAATGATTATCAAGGTTGTTTCATGGGGTCTTGAGAATTGGGACAACAGAATGTCACTTTCTTCGTATAAAAAGCAACACAAAATTCCCCTCTTCTTTCCTTTCCTGCAGCAAAGTGAAATTTAGCTAGTTTTTAACTCTTTTTTTTTTTGGTTAAATTTTTTATAGTTGATCAATGTCTATATAATAGTTGATTTTTTCTTTAAATAAAATAAAATAGATGTATGGAGGGAAACAAACTTAAACATGTATATAGTATAATACACTAAACAGTTCAACTCGATCTGTTCTCGACTTGATTCGTGTTTGAATCTCTCTTATACCCCTTATTATAAATCTTAAAACAGTTCAACTTAATTACTTCCTAAACAGTAATGAATACTTGAGTAACTATATGAACTGTGTACAATCTCCTAATAACATATATTTAAGCCAGGAAAAATGATGCACAAGTTAAATAGCAATATGACATAATTTAGCCATATAAACAAGAAGGATAACATATATTTAAGCCAGGAAAAATGATGCACAAGTTAAATAGCAATATGACATAATTTAGCCATATAAACAAGAAGGAAAATGATTATGTTTTGATCAACTGAATAGTGTGCATTTGAACCACTACTGTATAGCACAAATAGTGACAAGTTCTTAGCTGAAATCAATGGTTGAAGGTGCTCAGCTCAAACCACTTTCTCAAGGGGAAAAAACAGTTATTCTTGAAATTAGCATCGTGTAATAGTATTGCTAAACATGAGACTCCATGATTGATTCAGAGAAATGCAATTAAGATCATCTTATATTATACATGCTTCTAGCAGTGGAAGATATTGAAGCAGGCACTCGCAAGAAGAAGATTTAAACAGAGCTATTTAAGTTTCCCTAACAGACTTACTTAAGAAACAAACTTATACAATAACAAACTTGCTTAAGAAGACACTAACAGAACAATGGCCACTCTACCAACGACCACCACGACCACCCGAACTTGAACCAACACCAAAGTTATCGGCGATAAACTTGTCTTCCAAAAGCTTATTCAGGGGTCCTAAAGAACCATTAAAAACTCTTGTTCGAAGAATACGGTCGATATATTTTATATGAACCGCATACTTCATGTTTGATGATGCAATCTTCAATGGTATTATATCTCGACGCATGCACCTTCCTTGATCAAAGCAAACAGTTAATTTACCGAGTTCATCATTGAGATTGCGCATTTCATCCGCCACACTCACACTTCCAGGTTGCATTTTTGATATTTTCATTTTAGATTCTTCCTTAAGCTCAGCTTCTCTTTTGTCGATAAGAGTTTCAAAAGGCCCTGCACCCATTACCTTATAAGTGTCTACATACAACCCAGAATGGAGGCCGATAATGTTTCCGCTTTCGTTAAAAATGGAGGCCCCCGAACACCCATACGTTAGGTCCATACGATGGTTGAAAAAATCCATGTCCTTATCGTAACCTATCTTTGGGTTTTTGAATTCTCCTGAACAAATGGTGCCATCGGCAAATTGATATACACAATTATGCGGGTGGGCATATGTGACCACGGGCTGAAACCTTTTCAATTCATGCTCTTGTTCCGGAGCAAATTTGAATTTGTTTGCGGGATTAGTGTTCCTGTTGACTCCGAGAATTAGAATCTCGGTGTCCTTGAGGTTTAGGCAGATTTGAGCAGGATACATTACCGGGTCTTCGTTGAACATGACTCGAAGATTTGCCGCAACTGCCTGTAGCGATAAGTGGGGTATATCTATGCAGTGGGCGGCAGTGAAAATTAAAGTTTGGCCGGATTTGGTTCCAACAATGGTACCCGTCCATGGTGGCGTAATCTTTTCGATAAACACCATGACAGTTCCATTAGCCAATTTTTGGTTGAAAGTTGGGGATGAGAAATATGGTGAAACATGAGCCATTGCGAAGAAAATAAGCTTTGTTTCATATGAGACTTGGGAGATAGGTAGGGTGGGAGGGAAGAGAGTGAGGGGTATTTATAAGGGCAGTTCAAGTATACTATTACTTTAAAATTCTGAATTTCTCTCATTCTCACCAAACAGTCAATAACCACACATAAAAATATTAAAAAAAAATGTCCTTTTTATACCGATCTTTCAAAGTAAAAGCAACTAAAATTTTGAAACAAATGAAGGGTGTGCTCTTTTACACATCATTTTGTTTTTTTTTCGATTTCAGTTTTTTAATATTATTTTTGATTGATCTTTTAGTTTTCCAATTCTTTTTTTATATTTTTTTTTGTTTATCCCTAGTTTGTTCCTCGAGTATCTTGTGATAAATTAGGATTGAATGCAGACATGGTTCATGATACTTGATTTATAAGGGACGTGTGATTTTCATGCAGATTTGTGATTTTCATGCAGATCTGTGGAAGTAAAAGCAACATCTAGAAGGATTAAATGGGATGATAAAGGTAATAAAGTAAATTTATTTCAATTTTTACAGTTTGAACTTCACACAAGTCATAATAACCATGCATAGAAGTAAAAAAATTATGTTCATTTCAGGGAGATCTTTGAAAGTACAAGCGAACATTATTTTTTAAAGTAAATAAACTATGTATCCGCATAAAAAATTTCAACTAGCAGGTTTTAAATTCACACTTATCGTAAATTAGCAATGAGAAACGCTGAAATTTATATCATTCATTTTTTAAATTGTTTCAAATAATAAAATGTCAATTAATTTGAGCCCATCCTATTAATATGTTAGCTATTAATTAAAATATGTTAGAAATAATTGGAAATTTTTGAAATTTATTATGGGCTCCTAATTAAGAACGTCCAACGGTAAAATGTGTGGTACATGTTATAAATTCTATGTAAAACTTGTAGCATACCAGTGCACAATTACTGTTAGCAAAATTTTAAATATATTTACAACAAAAGTAAAAAAAATCAAAAGTAAATCATTCGGTAGGAAATGGTGTCAATGAAACGACGTCGTACCATTGTGGCCGGCCATTGACGTGGCGTTGTGGGTCCCGTTCAACTCATTTCCTACCAATTTCGGTAGGAAATGTGTAGACATTTCCTACCGACTAGTGGTCCGGTAGGAAATAGCCGTTTGACTTGAAAATCGGTAGGAATTGGACGGTAGGAAATGCGTCGGTAGGAAAAAAGCGGTAGGAAAAGCCCGTTTTTCTTGTAGTGTAAGTTTTAATTCAAATATATTGTAAATTAATTAACAATGTATAGGTTAAATATTTATTTTAACTAAATAAAAAGTCACATAACATTCTCATCAAATTATATATATTTGATACAAATGATTATAATTAAGAAGGTAAAATTTGTAGATAAGAAATTACTTAGAACTATATTACTAGCTAAACTTTTACGTTATATATAATATTTCCAGTTTGATGAGTACTTTTTTTGGTTCTGTTAATGGATAAAATTGAAACCTAAACCAATCCATTGTTTTGATTATGATTGGATTTTGAATCAAATTTACACAGCTATACGGTACATATGGTGTGATAAGTGATGAAGGACCGCATGTATGGTACCATTGTCTTACAAAGAAGAAACGGTGCCCCAATACAGCTTTATTATTCAATGATAAATTATATAACCAATTGTATTATAACGGATGGCTGAGAATGAAAGTGCAGAGAAAAGGTAGAAGAGAGCTAGATGCTTGCAGGGATGAGGGAGTGTGGTGAGAGGGAAGGGAGGGGGTAAAAAACATGTCTTTTGCATGTAGATATTTGAGAGTAAAAGCGAATCCTCTTCTGATTACATAGTACTGCAAAGTAAAACTTTCAGTCCTCCTCTCTGTTGCAAAATGCTACAAAAAGAACCTTTATTAATTCCCATCCCATTCATAAATAAATGTACGTACCACGGTTCTAAAAATTCCCGATTTAACCAATTAATTTTCGATTAATACTCTATAAGATAACCAATCGATTCCATTTTTGAAATTCGATTAATCCTTGATCAATTTATTTAAAATGATATGTTTAATTGTAAATTAGACTAATATATTAAATATTATTATAATATCCGATTAATCCTTCAATTAATCCTCGATTATCCGATTAATCTTTAATCAGTATCTCAACCGATATATATCGATTACCGATTTTTACGACCATGGTACGTACGCATAAAGGATCTTAATTTATTTTTTTTTGATTTTATTCTATTCAGTGGCCATAGTACCGCAATACAGCTGTATTATTCAACGTTTCAGTAAAGTAATTACTGCAACATCTATACATCTTCTCACAAGTCCCCAACAGTCAATAATCACACATAAAATTATTGAAAAACAAAAATGTCTTTTTCATACGGATCTTTCAAAATAAAAAAGTAACTAAATTTTTGAAACAAATGAAGGGTGTGCTCTTTTACACATCATTTTGTTTTTTTTCGATTTCAATTTTATAATATTATTTTTTATTTCAATGTTTTGGTTTTTCAATTCTTTTTTTATAATTTTTTTTATCCGTAATTTGTTCCTTGAATATCTTGTGATAAAGGATTAAATGCAAGCATGATTCATGATTTATAAGGGCCAGTTGGTAGTAGTAAAATTTATTCAACCACACAAGTCATGACCAATGACCATGCATAAAATACTCAAATAATTGATGTCCGTTTCAGGGGATAAAGTGTTTCAGGAGATAAAGTGATCATAAAGACAAAAAAAATCAGAGTCTGTAACTGTAAGGCAGTGCGAGTACATGTACTCGGAGGAGGAAAAGGCCAATTATCCATTGGTTTTTTAAATGTACTATAAACAAAAGTGAAAAACTAGCTTTCTCCTTTTCAGCGCCAAATCAGTTGTCCATGAAATTTGATACTCCTACGTACGTGTATTCAATTCACCTATCATATCACTCTGCCACAAAAATTTATAATTTTGTTTTTGTGTTATACCAAACTCTTGGAGACAAAATTTGGCAACAAATAAATTGATTTATCCCTAGGAAAAAATCTACACTCGGTACAATCATAAAAATTATTTAAGTTTTTAGCTCAGTTTCGATTTCAATTTTTTGTTTTGTTTTTTTCTTACCCATGTTCCTTAAAAGAGAATATTACATATCATGTGATAACTAATAAGGACCGATTGTATACATGCTTCAATGATATATAAATTTACTTGATTTGTTCTGATACTTGTATTCATGTTATATCAAAAATTCATGTTATTTAATTTTTTATTTTTTTTTTAAAAATTCGGTTTTAAAGAATCGAATCGGACCGAACCGAAATAATTCAGTTTCGGCCAGTTCGATCCACAATATGATTCGATTCAACTCCAAAAATATTAATAATTCGATTTTTGATCTATTTGATTCGGTCAAATATGCTCAGTCCAAATTACGGTACTAATACTAGATACCAATAAAACAACTTGAGAATTTACTAATTATACTAACTTTTTACGTTTCATTTGTAAATTTACTATATATACTTGTTCAATCATTTCAATTATACTATTTTTACAATTTTATTTGCAAATTAATAATTTTATATTTTATAGTATTTAAATTTTTTTATTTACTTTATATTATATGGCTGATTGGCTATGGTGACTGTGCGCTGACCTGGCAGTAGGTCCCATGGCGGCTGACGTTGACCCCTACTGACGTGGTAGTTGACGTGGCAGCTGACGAGGTAGGGTGGGTCCCACCCTGCTGACGTGGCGTTTGACTATCAATGTTGTGGTAGTGGGTCCCGCAGGGGTTTTTTTTAAATTAAAGAATTGTTATTTTTGTAATAAAAAGATATTTTTGTAATTAAGATAGTAAATTTGCAAATAACTTTTCTTAACAAAAGTAAAATTACAAAAAATTATTTTTATCAATATATTTATCAAAAAAGCTCATAAAACTTTGTGTCTCACTTTTTTGAATTCTGATATAAAAGATTTTCGACATACACTTTTATCCATGCAAATGCTCTAAAAAGAACCATAATTAATTTCTTATATTACTTTAATAATATATTATTGAAATCGTAGTTTCTTTTTTGAAGCTTTTAAATCGTATATTAAATGGTCACTTTATCCATACTTACAAAAGAAAAGCAGGACAGGTGCCTAGCTACCACAGGTCAGTTGGATACAAGATATTTTAATATTAATAAAGTCTATAAAAAACACCTAAACAACACAAATGTTTCTAATAGAATAATGTATAGAATACTATTAGAATTAGAATTATACCAATACAAAAATTCCCCGTTGACCTTATAATTTTAAGAAAATTATATTTTTATGCAAAATCTATTATTGTTTTTTTAGGCTATTGATGATGTATACAATGTTAAAAACATAGCCTTCCTTTTTAACGAAAGTTAAAAACATAACTTAATTTACTAGCTAAACTTTTACTTGTACATGATATTTTCAATCCGGTACTTTGTTGGTTCGATTAAATCTAATCCATTATTTTGGTTTTGTTTCTATTTCAGTTTTTGAACATTATTTTCGGTTACATATCTTCTGCTAACTCATAAAGGATCGCATGCAGGGGTGATCCATGATACAAATGTCTTAGGAATAGGAAATAGTACGGCAATACAGCTTGATTGGTCAACATTAAATATAACCAATTGGATGTCGCTGAGATTTGGGGGGGGGGGGGTGTTTGGGATGATTTATAAGGGCCTGTTGGTACTTGGTAGTGGTAACAGGTCTTGGTAGTAGTAAAAGCAACATACAGAAGGGTTTAAATGTGTGTTGACGGAGGAATTTGGGAACAACAAAATTCGAGGTACGTCGCCGGAAACAAGATCTATGACGGAGGTTTTTCTCCGGAGAAAGTGGTGGCGTGTGGTGGCTGTAGATAATTGGTGGCTGAGATTGATAGGGTTAGTGGCGGCTATTTCAGAGCTCTCGACTTCCAACCCCTCAATCGGCCTACGTACCCCGGTATTTATAGGGGATCAAGCCAGACGTAGTTCTTGGAGAACAAGAAACCCAAATGGGCTTGGATAACGGACCAGCTTCCGGAATGTTCTACTATGAGGCCTAACCACAAAGGCCCAAGGCTCATCCAAGATCTCAAGACTTCACGGATAAGGAAACTTCCCCCGTCGAGGACTAGTCCTATCCGTTACCAGCTATTTCTTGATTTCAAGGATGCAGGTATAGCCGTGGTTTACCCCAAGTGCAGAACGCATCCCTGTCCCCCGAATGAGAAGCACCCACCAGATAGCAGGACAGGTGATCCAGAGCTTTTGGGTGCAAAGTGCAGGATTACTCCAAAGTTCCCCAATGAGAGCGCGCCCATTGGCTACAGGAACAGAGCTCCCAAAGCACACACCAGAAAGTCCCCATCTTTCCACCTTAGGGCGCACGGATGCCTCCCTTAGCGTCTAAGAAGGGTCCTTATATCCAGGCAAACCCCTGGAGGCCTTCTGCGACGGACATCCCCCTCCTGAGATACGACAGGAGGGAATTCTTCAACTTATAGAATTCCAGCTTGAATGGAATCCAAGATTGGGTGGAATCCACGCTTGAGTGGAATCCTAGGAGAGATTTCTTCAATGTCTTCTCAGAAAATTAACTTGAATAGATTCATCCCATATTTCACATTTAGGGCGCGCCCTAACTATAAGGAAAGCCAGGGCGCGGCCTAATTCCTCCAACTTGAGTCAAAACCCTAATTTATTCTAGAATTCCCCCAAATTGAACCCACATTTGGCCCGAATCCATCTTGAAAATACCCGAACCGAATTTTGGCTATAACAACTACCCCCCAATTCCATACGAAATCAGAGATGATGTATAGAATTTCTTCTAGAAAACCCAAAATTCCCCCTAGATTTCCTTTAGGGCGCGCCCTAAACTAAGGCGCGTCCTGAGGAATTCCAAACGATTTTACAGCTGTCATCCACCATTTCCAAATCTCTATAAATACCATCCTTCTCTCTTACTTTACTCTTTTTCTACTATTTTCTCTCCCAAAAAACGAACTCCGGCGACTCCAACATTCAAACACCAATCCGGCCACTTCCATCACGTTTTCTGTCGTTTTCATCACCAAATCGCATTCCAGAACTTACAAGGTACGTTTTCATGTCCTTATTTTTCATTTTGACCGTGTAAATTGTCCATTCCGACGTTGCAACTGTTCACATACCCTATGTTCTTCATTTTCCGTTGTATGTATATATGTATATATATATGTTTTGATCTTGTTTTGCTGCTATAACCTCTTCAAAATATGTTTCTGATAAATAAATATGATTAATTAAACTTCAGGACGCGTCCTTGACACAGGGCGCGCCTTGGATTCCTCTGATACCATAACATAGCTTTAGAAACCTAATTCTTCATGACCCTTTCATATTGCTTACCATACACTAGGATACGCCTTAGATTTTTAGAATATTCATCGCACATCTTATATCCATTTATTAAACTTCTGGGCGCGCCCTAAGTCCCTTTTTATTAATTTTTTGCAGCTGGAGGACAAGGGCGCGTCCTCTCCCTTCCATCCTTTTAAGGAATTCAACAAACGTCTTGGAATCTATTCTCCCTTGCCATCACCGCTTCCACCTAATCGCTACAGACTTCCTTTCTCATTCATCTCTCCAGAAAATAGGACGCGCCTTATTCAAGAATTTGAAGACGGCACCATGAGTTTTTCTAGTGAAAACTCCCCCAACACTACCTCATCTGATCAACCTTCCAATGAATTTGATGCTCAACCGTCCAAAGAATCTCAAACACCCCCTGAGGCGAACCATTCTTACAACTCTATAGAGGATAGTGATTTTGCTCCAATCTCGGAAACATCGGGAGACACTCATTCCTCAGACACATACTCAGCTGAGGGCGCGCCCTCAGCCTCTTCCATTTCTCCTCCAATAAATTCTGAACCAACATCTCCACCACCTTCCCCAACTCCCTTTGAACACTGGGAAGTTCGTGACGAAGAAATTGACCTCGAATGGGGTAGGTATGGAGATATAACTGAAAAAGAGAAGAATTTACTCCGAAAGAAACAAGGCAAACTGGCTTGTGTAAACATGTCTTCTACTGCAACAAATGACGAGGTAGAATGGGCCATGAAATACTACGGTCAAGAAGGACTTTGGGCCATTCCTCATTCTCATCACCGTCCCCACATTTTCAACTATGGTGGAAACTTTAGAATTCCAAGAATGGTTTTGACCCCTCGACTCGTAGCCCTTGGTGTGGGCGCGCCTTTACACCCATACCTTAGAGAAATCCTTGAATGGTACAATCTGGCCCCAATCCAACTTTCTCCCAACAGCTACAAACTTGTTCTAGGTTTGCTAATTCTCTACCGTGACTTGGGATTCGAAGCACCCTCGATGCCAGAAATTAGCTACTTCTTCAGCATCCGCCAATCAAACATTGGCTATTACTATCTAGTAATTAACAAGCTTCACAACAACAAAGGCTTTTCTGACGGAAGGATTAGCCATATTAAACGATGGAAGGAACCCTACTTCTTTGTCTGGGATGTTCCTAGAGTCCGTCTTCAATTCAACACAAATCCATGTAAGTGAGGGCGCGCCCTACACTCTTCTTTTCTTCCATCTTTATTAACTTTTTATTAATCTTTTAAAAACTAAAACAGATAGAAGAATCCAAAAAACTCTTCAGGGCGCGGCCTCAACTCGAGCTACTGCCGTCCTTAAAATTGCAGCTGAAAGATTCAATCTTCAAACCTTAATCACTGAAGAAAACTTAAAAAGGGTTGGAATCCTTTCTGATAGGGTGGGCTCAATTTGTAGATTTAGAAAATTTAGAAATGGTATCGCCGTCCCTCTATCTACTACTAGTGACAACGAAAATCTTGACTCTGATCAGGATGAAGGTATAAAATCTCAAATTAGGGCGCGCCCTAACCTTATTATACACCTATCCTTATTATATATCTTGTAACCTGTTATATGACTTAACATTTTCATTATTTTTTCTCTTGCAGATATGGCCCCCCAAATTCCACGCGGCTTTGGATCCAAAAAGAAAAATGACAAGGAAAAACCAACTGACAAAGCAGGTTCTTCTGACACTAGGGCGCGCCCTAGTCAAATTCAGCATGAACCCAACCCAACAATTCCTACTTCCAGATCCTTGAAGAGGAATACTGAAGGCCAAGACCCCCCTGTTGACAAGGGCAAGAAGCCAAGAACTGAGGGCGCGCCTTCGTACGCTGAGACCCTCATTGGTCCAGCTGCTGCATCTCTTGTTGATGACAAAGAGGTTGATCATTGGCAAAACATGAATGCTGATGATGAAACAAACTCTATGATCAAAGCCTCTGCTCAACTTCTAATTCAATCCCTAGGGCGCGCCCAAAGGATTCACAAAGAGAAGCTTTACATCAACAAACTCGAAGGGGAAAACAGAAAATATGCAAAGTTGATTGTAGAGTCTGACAACAAATGGAAAAGCAAGTGCGATTCCAAAGATGCTACTATCCAGGACCTCAAGAATGACTTGCAAGATGCTGCCAATCATCGCCAACTCCTGGCCGACAAGAATGACAAGCTGGAAAAAGAAAATGAAGATTTAAAGGTGCAGCGGGA
This sequence comes from Saposhnikovia divaricata, assembly GCA_036435485.1. Lineage (NCBI taxonomy): Eukaryota > Viridiplantae > Streptophyta > Magnoliopsida > Apiales > Apiaceae > Saposhnikovia > Saposhnikovia divaricata. The sequence goes on from CM071595.1 coordinate 157,275,156, forward strand.
CACCCTTGAGATCGAGAAGGCAGATTGCTGGAAAGATGAGAAGCAGGCCATGGAAGATAAAAATTTCCAAGCTGGGTTTGATTTCTACCTTCTTGGTTTTCTTGCAAATGACCCAGATTACAACTGGGAAGAAAGGTTTGGTCCAGAAAGTGCTGAGGACATCAAACAATTCAAAATGCTGCACGCAGACGCCATCTTGGCAAAGAGGATTGAGCTAGGATTGGATAAAGATCCTCAGGGCGCGCCCTCAACTGAAGAGGCTCCCCTGCAATCTGAACAAATTGAAGATCCAGAAATCCAAACCGTCGATCCTTCCAACCAACACTCCGTTCCTGAAATGATCTCTCCTCTTACTGCTGTTCCCCCTAGCGATGCTAAGGACGCGCCTCCTTCTCCCCCCAAGGACGCGTCCTAGAATTTTATCTTCAAACTTGTCCGAATTTATTTTAACTTCCAAGGCGCGGGTCCTTTGTAAAACCCTGCAAGTTGTAACTTAAATTTGAACTTTATCTGTGACTTTTTATCTCTGCAAAATTCTGTCAACTGCCAAATTATGTTTTTGCCGTAAAACAGCTATAGGGCGCGCCCTAACATATAGGGGGCAACCTTCGTAAAATTTTCTTTATTACTTGTTAAAATACATCTTCAAAAATTTTCAGATACTTCTTCTGTGCAAACATCATATGTTGTGAAAAGTTGAAATACAGGGCGCGCCCTTTATTTGAGCGCAGCCTCTTGTGTTTTATCAGCCAATATTCTTCCAACTTTTGAAAACGTTGAAACACTTAGAATAAAAAATCTTCATTCATATTGAGGGCGCGCCCTAAGGCATTACCCTTTTTCCAATATTCCTTTTACTTGTCAATTATTGCTTGGATTTATACAGCATTTCACAGGGCGCGCCCTAAGGCATAGAACACGACCTCTTGTAATAAAAAGAATCTTCAAAAACTTGAAAGAATGTCTTGATAAACTTTATTAATTCTTCAAATAAACTCAAATCTCAACAGAACAGGGGAAGGTATACATGAACTACCCCCCAAGCTAAAGAGAATAAACTTCGAAAAAGCGTAGAATAAAAACAGCAAGTCTCGACTAGAACTAAAGAAGGCGTACGTGTACTACCCCCCTAGACTAGGAGAAGATTTATTTATGCTAGTCTATAACTTAAATATAAGCCTTCATACAATAGGGGGTCAAAGCCGCACCCTACTGATAATATTTCCTCAGATGCTCTGCATTCCATGCCCTTGGGATTGTGTTGCCATCCAAGTCTTCTAGATGATAAGTCCCTTCCCAGATGATAGACTTGATCTTGTAAGGTCCTTCCCAGTTAGGACCAAAGACTCCATGCGCTGCTACCCTTGTATTTGGCATAACTTTCCGCAGAACTAGATCACCCACCTTAAAAGGTTGAGCCTTCACCTTCTTGTTATAATACCGTGCAGCCCTCTGCTGATAAGTTGCCAATCTCAACTGCGAATTAGCCCTCATTTCTTCTAGGAGATCAAGATTTAATCTTTGATTAACCATATTTGATTTTTCATCATAAAAATCTCTTCGGAATGACCCTGCTCCAATTTCCACTGGCACCATTGCTTCACATCCATAAGACAATATGAAAGGAGATTCTCCAGTTGTGGTTCTTGGAGTCGTGTTATACGACCATAAGACCATGGGAAGTTCTTCAGGCCAATTCCCTTTGCTTTCTTCCAACTTCGTCTTCAAGGTGTGCTTGATTATTTTGTTGACAGCCTCTGTCTGTCCATTACTTTGAGGGTGATACACAGCTGCAAATTCCTTCTTTATCCCCAAATCATCACACAATTTCCTCAATTCCTTGCTGTCAAACTGCTTTCCATTATCCGACACAAGCTTATATGGAATTCCAAACCTGCACACAATAGAGTTGAAAACAAAATCTCGAATCTTTCTTGCTGTAATTGTGGCCAGAGGCATTGCCTCCGCCCACTTGGTAAAGTAATCCACAGCAACAACAGCATATTTCACTCCTCCTTTGGCTTTAGGGAGCTCTCCGATAAGATCTATTCCCCACATAGCAAATGGCCACGGACTCATCAAGGAAGTCAAAGTGGTAGCAGGGCTGGTAGAGTAATTGGCAAACCTTTGACACTTGTCACATGCCTTAACAAAGTTGTAAGCATCCTTCTTCAAGGTAGGCCAATAATATCCTTGCCTTAACACCTTCATTGCCAACGAACCACCCCCCGAGTGATTGCCGCATATACCTTCATGAATTTCCCTAAGAATGTAATTGCATGCATCTCCATCTATGCACTTGAGAAGTGGTTGATTGAAACCCCTCTTATATAAAATCCCATCATACTCAACGAATCTAGCTGCTTGATACTGAAGCCGCCTGGCTTCCAACTTCTCAACGGGAAGTATCCCTTCTCGAATATATTTTTGAATGGGAGTCATCCAAGTAACACTGGGAATAGATTCTACTTCCATGACTTCAACCTCTGGAATGCTAGGAACTTCCTGTATTTGCAAAGGTACAGTCCCCAATAGCATAGCGCCTTTCTGTGACCCCAACTTGGCTAACACATCTGCACTACAGTTCTCATCTCGTGGAATACACTCTATCCGTACTTCTCGGAACTTTTTGATCAATCGTTGAGCGCACCTCATGTAAAGCTCTGTCCTCGGACCTCTACACTGAAATCCACCTTTTACTTGTCCGACCACCAGTTCTGAATCACTTAACACAATGAGATTCACTATCTTCATCTCCAAAGCCATCTTTAGCCCATTAATCAAGGCTTCATACTCTGCATCATTATTGGTCGCCTGAAATTTGAAGTGAATTGCACTCATGAGTTGATTCCCCTCGGGGGTAAGCAAGATTATTCCTGCTCCAGCCCCTCCATTGTTGACAGCTCCATCTACTTGTAACTTCCACCAAGGTTGAGGAACTTCTTCAAATGGAGTCGCCTTCTTAAGCAGAACTTCAGGCTCAATCAATACAATTGATTTTTCTTCATTTTCCGACTCGAATTCAAGAATGAAATCAGCTAAAGCTTGACCCTTTATAGCTGTCCTTGGAGTATATTCCAAATCAAATTGTCCCAGCTCAACTGCCCATTTCAACATTCGACCAGAGGTTTCCGGCTTGTGGAGAATTCCTCTCAATGGATATGCCGTACGAACTTCAATCTTGTGAGCCTGAAAATAAGGACGAAGCTTCCTTGACGCCAAAACTAAGGCATAAACCAACTTTTCCATGCTAGTATATCTGGTTTCCGCATCGAGCAAACGCTTACTCACATAATAAACCGGAGACTGATGATCAACTTCTTCCCTTACTAATACCGCACTGATAGAATGTTCTGAAACTGCCAAGTATAAAATTAACGTCTCTCCTTCCACAGGCTTAGCTAAGAGAGGGGGATTTCCCAAATGCTCCTTTATTCTCTGAAAAGCTTCCTCACATTCAGATGTCCATACAAAATCTTTGGCTGCCCCCTTTATCGCCTTGAAGAATTCTCTGCATTTATCCGACGATTTTGAAACGAAACGATTAAGGGCTGCTATCCTTCCCGTGAGACTCTGAACCTGCTTTACACTAGTCGGAGATTTCATATCAAGAAGTGCTTTTATTTTTGCCGGATTTGCCTCGATTCCACGATGATTAACAATAAATCCTAGAAACTTCCCGGATTCTACCCCAAAGACGCATTTTTGAGGATTCAACTTCATTCTAAACTTCCTCAAAATCTCAAACATTTGTTCCAAATGCTTTACATGGTCTTCTGCTTTTAAGGATTTAACAAGCATATCATCCACGTATACCTCCATGGTTTTCCCTATCAGATCCTTAAACATCATGTTCACCAATCTTTGATAGGTTGCGCCAGCATTGATTAACCCGAAAGGCATTCCAATGTAACAATACAATCCTCGATCTGTGATAAAGGAAGTGTGCTCCTGATCCGGCTCATACATAGGAATCTGGTTGTAACCAGAGTAGGCATCCATGAAACTTAAAAGAGCATGTCCTGCCGTGGCATCTACCAACTGATCAATCCTCGGTAGTGGAAAACTATCCTTCGGGCATGCCTTGTTCAGATCAGTGAAATCCACACAAGTTCGCCATTTCCCATTTGGTTTTTTCACAAGAACCGGATTAGCCAACCAATCTGGATAATATGACTCCTTGATTAGCCCAACATCTAGAAGTCTATCCACCTCTTCTTTCAAGGCTACGGCTCTCTCTCCACTTACTGGCCGGCGTTTCTGGCGAATTCCCTTCTTGGTGGGATCTATATTCAGACGGTGACACATAACCTTCGGATCAATCCCAACCATATCAGCATGACTCCAAGCAAAAACATCCAGATTGTTTAAAAGGAAATTAGTGAGCATGCCTCTTAACTTGGAATTCAACTGCGATCCAATCTTCAGAACCTTAGTTGGATCCCTCTCATCCACCAAAATATAAATTGTATCCTCTGCAGGACCAGTCTTTTCCACTGGTGGCGGTGTCCTTGGGTCAAGGTCGAAATCAAAACTTCGAGGATCTTCAACCGGTGCTACGTCCTTGGAGGGCACGTCCTCTTTAAGAGGGAAGTCTTCCTCGACAGGGGTATGCACCAAACCTTCAAGCAACATTCGTCTCCCTTCAACCTGCTCACCCTGGAGATCAAACGAGATTACTTCCTCTGCATCTTCCTCTATTTCCTCCAAAATTCCTTCTTGAAACTCATCAAGAACCGAGGTATCATCCTCAGGGCGCGCCCTGTATAGCGGTTCTTCCTCTTCAGGTTCCTGGACAAGATAATGGGTTTTCACCTCTTCTGGGACAACACTCATGACTCCGGAACAACTCTCACGCAGGGCGCGCCCTCCATCTTGCTGCCTTCTAAACCCTTTAATCGCCTTATGGTAGCAATCTCTGGAGTCGTGCTGAGAGCCCCGTACAGTTCCCACACCATTCGGCGTAGGAAACTTCATCGCGAGATGATAGATGGAGGTCACAACTTTCATTTCCTTCAACAGGGGTCGTCCTACTAGAGCATTATGTGAGGAATCCACATCCAAAATCATGAAATCCATCATTTGCGTCACAGAAAGGTTTCCTTCCCCAAGAGTTACCGGTAATTTGATAGCTCCCATAACTTTTACCGATTCTCCTGAAAAACCATAGATCCATCCGTTGTCTTGAATCATGTCTTTGTCTAAGAGCCCCAGCTTCTTATAAGTACTGTAGTAGAGTATGTTCACCGAGCTTCCATTGTCCACGAAAACCCGATGGACATTCTTTGAACCAATCTGAATTGCTACTACCAGAGCATCATTATGAGGATGATGTACCCATCTAGCTTCTTCTTCAGTGAAAGTAATGTCAGCACATTCCCCCTTGAACAACTTAGGTGGCCTCAATTCCAAACTATTCACATTTGTGAGAGGTCGATACCTCGCTTCCCTGGAATATCTCTCCATAGCGTGATTGCTATCTCCCCCTAAATGGTGTCCTCCAAAGATGGTGTGAATACTTCCTTCTTTGACGAATTTCTTCTCTTCTAGCTTACCTTCTCCGTGGAGGGCGCGCCCTCCGTCTCTCCTGCCGGGATTCTCCCTATGCTTCTTCACCTCCCTAACAATCCATTCCGTCAGGTATCCTTCCTTAATCAAATCTTCAATCTCTTCCCTGAGTTGACGACATTCATGTGTGTTATGCCCTGCGGATTCATGGAATTCACAATACTTTTTCTTATCCTTGCTCTGCCAGGAAGTCAATGGTTCCGGCTTTCTGAAGAACCCTTTGTTCTTATTCACCTCAAAGATATGTTCAATAGAAGCTGCTAAAGGAGTATAGTTACCCGGCCTTTGATCGTAAGCGTATGTATCAGGTGGACCCCAACTCCTTCCAGTTTCAGTTAGATTTATCCGGTTCGCACCAGTTGCTATACGACGAGTAGGACTGAGAGACCTATCCTTCCTTTTACCAATCTTTGCCTTGGAACCATTCTGACTATCAGTTTTTCGGTTGTCTGCCAAGGATTGTTCCACAATTTTGAAAGACTCAGCTTGTGCAAACACATCAGCCAAAGTAGGTGGATCACGTCCTTGAAGATGTTTCCAGAAATCTGTTCCCACCGACAATCCAGCAATTAAGAAACTCTTGAGTGTTTCATCTGTCGCTCCTCTCACCATAGTGGATTCCGAGTTGAATCTCTTGAAATAGGATTGCAAACTCTCTCCTTCTCTTTGTTTGATGTTGGCCAAGGTCGTGACCGGAGGAGCATATTTTACCGCAGCCTGGAACTTAGTCAAGAACAAGTTCCTCATCACCTGCCATGATGTAATTATCCCCGGACCAAGCTTCTGAAACCATTGCTGAGCACTCTCCCTGAAAGTTGCCGACAACAATCGACACCTAGCCAGTTCTGTAACTTGATAGACATCCATCTCAATATCGAAACGTCCAAGGAATTCCACAGGGTCTGCATTTCCATGAAATCGCAAATCATTAGTCATCGATCTATACCCAGCAGGGAGCTACGCCTCTCTAACCTCAGTTGAGAAGGGAGAAGATGTTGGAGCAGTTGCAGATATTCTTCCTCCATCTAGGTGAGCAAGGAGTTTCTTTAAGTCATCCACATTAAATGTTCCCACTCCAGGAATATTCTGGATATTTGGTTGTTCCACAGTCTGAGTACCCCCCGGGGGTGGAGGCAGCGGTGGAGCCGCCGTCTGAATACCTCCTTGAACTTCAACTTGTGGTTGAATCACATCCTCTTGAGTTTGAATTTGATGACCCTCGGGATTTCCATGAGGTTGTGGATTCCCTTGAGAACCTCTCTGATACTGTTCTCCCGAGCGAGAGCGCGTCCTCGACCTGGACTCACTTGAAGTACTTGAGGGAATTTGATGGATGCGGGGGGTTCTCCCCCCTGAGGGCGCGCCCTGATTACGGGGGCGCCTGTTTCCCTGGTGCCAATCCATTCTTCTGTCACCGTTATCACGGTTTCTTCTTTCAGTATTATCACGATGAGGAGTTCGGTGGAATCCAAGGGGCCGCGACCTGTTTTGAACAGGGGGCACGCGCTGTGGATCATTATTTCGAGCAAGAGTTCTCTCATGTCCAAGGGGCCTCGACCTGTTGTCAGGGGGCACGCGCTGTGAATCATGACTCTGAGGAAGGGCTCGCTCATGTCCAAGGGGCCGCGACCTGTTATCAGGGGGCACGCGCTGTGAATCATGGGGCCTCGACTCCATATATTTGTCTTTCTTCTGAAGCTCGAGGAGCACCATCCTTAAATCATCGTCATCAAGCCTTATTCCAAGGCGTTCTTTCAAGCTGGCAAAATCTCTCCTTTCTTTAGCGATTTGCTCTTCATCCCTTCGAATCTCATGAGGAGTGCGCCCTGAACGGTGAGGATGAGGGCGCGCCCTCTCTTGAGGATTCATCAACCTGCGCTCAGAATTATTTTCACTAGGATATTCAATAATAGGATCAGAATACTCTAACCTTCGAGGAGTAACCAGCTGAAATCTCTTTTCATGACTTTCCTCCCCCCTTCGAGAATCTTCCACGGTCTGAGGGGATTTCCCTGATCGGTGATGATTTCGTGGGATACTCCGAGATTTTCTCCTTGATTCTTGCTCTTCCTCCACCGAACCCAATCTCGCTCCGAAACTATTTATGGCATCTTGCATAACATACAGCTGTTCCATTAATGCCGAATTACTGATGAGAACGGGCGGCTGTCCGCCGATGGCGGCCGGAGTTCCTTGATGTCGCGGAGGAGCAGCTATATTTTCCGGGACGTAAGCTTCATGACGCGCTTGGTTATCTCCCAAGCTATCTTCAGAATCGTAACCATCTTCTCCTTGAGAACCTCTGCCATGATTGTGAGACATCTTTTCCTCCTAAGATGTAGATCTTGATTGGCTG